>OY740798.1:25970263-28370263 GCA_963514005.1 Raja brachyura
GCAAATTATTTATGTCTTCCTTAGTGAAGACAGAACCAAAGTAGTTATTCAACTGGTCTGCCATGTCCTTGTTGCCCTTGATCAATTCACCAGCTTCTGACTGCAAGAGACCAACATTTGTTCTAACTACTCTCTTTCTCTTCACATATCTATAAAAACTTTTGCAGTCAGTTTTTATGTTCCCTGCCAGTTTCCTTTCGTAATCTATTTTTCCTTTCCTAATTAAGGCCTTTGTTGGATTCTGAATTTCTCCCAGTCCTCTGGTAGGCTGCTTTTTTTGGCCAATTTGTATGCCTCATCTTTATTTTTATACTATCCCAGATTTCCCTCGTTATCCATGGATGCACCACCTCCCCTGATTTATTCTTTTGCCAAACTGGTATGAACAATTTTTGTACTTCATCCATGCAGTCTTTAAATACCTTCCATTGCACATCCACTGTCAACCCTTTAAGACTCACCTGCCAGTCTATCTTGGCCAATTCACGGCTCATACCTTCAAAGTTACCTTTGTTTCTGACATAATTATGTCACTCTCCATCCTAATGAAGAACTCAACCGTATTATGGTCACTCTTGCCCAAGGGGCCATGCACAACAGGACTGGTAACTAACCCTTCCTCATTACTCAATCCCCAGTCTAGAATAGCCTGCTCTCTCGTTGGCTCCTCCACATGCTGGTTTAGAAAACTATCCCGCATACATTCCAAGAAATCGTCTACCTCGGCACCCCTGCCAATTTGATTCACCCAAACTATATGTAGATTGAAGTCACCCATTATAGCTGTGTTACCTTTGTTGCACGCATTTCTAATTTCCTGTTTGATGCCATCTCCAACTCCAAGAGAGAGACAGAGAGAGAGACAGAGGGAGAGAGACACAGAGAGAGAGAGAGACAGACAGAGAGAGAGACAGACAGAGAGAGAGACAGAGAGAGAGAGACAGACAGAGAGAGATAGAGACAGAGAGAGAGAGAGACAGAGAGAGAGAGAGAGACAGAGAGAGAGAGACATAGAGAGAGAGAGACAGAGCGAGAGAGAGACAGAGCGAGAGAGAGACAGAGAGAGAGAGAGACAGAGAGAGAGAGAGAGAGAGAGAGACAGAGAGAGAGACAGAGGGGGGAGGGACAGACAGAGGGGGGAGGGACGGACAGGGAGGGGAGAGACGGACAGGGAGGGGAGGGACGGACAGGGAGGAGAGAGACGGACAGGGAGGGGAGAGACGGACAGAGGGGGGAGAGACGGACAGAGGGGGGAGAGACGGACAGAGGGGGGAGAGACGGACAGAGGGGGGAGAGACGGACAGAGGGGGGAGAGACGGACAGACACAGAGAGACAGAGACAGGGACAGGGACAGAGACGGGGGACAGGGACAGAGACGGGAGACAGGGACAGAGACGGGAGAGATGGACAGAGACGGGAGAGACAGACAGACAGAGACGGGAGAGATGGGAGAGATGACAGACAGAGACGGGAGAGACAGACAGAGACGGGAGAGACAGACAGACAGAGACGGGAGAGACAGACAGACAGAGACGGGAGAGACAGACAGACAGAGACGGGAGAGACAGACAGACAGAGACGGGAGAGACAGACAGACAGAGGCAGAAGAGACAGACAGACTGAGGCGGAAGAGACAGACAGACAGAGGGGGGAGAGACAGATAGACAGGGGGGGGAGACAGACAGACGGGGGGAGAGACAGACAGACAGAGGGGGGAGAGACAGACAGACAGAGGGGGAGAGACAGACAGACAGAGGGGGGAGAGACAGACAGACAGACAGAGGGGGGAGAGACAGACAGACACGGGAGAGACAGACAGACAGAGGCGGGAGAGACAGACAGACAGAGGCAGGAGAGACAGACAGAGGGGGGAGAGACAGACAGACAGAGGGGGGAGAGACAGACAGACAGAGGGGGGAGAGACAGACAGACAGAGGGGGGAGAGACAGACAGACAGAGGGGGGAGAGACAGATAGACAGACGGACAGAGGGACACAGACAGAGGGACACAGAGAGAGGGACACAGAGAGAGGGACACAGGGAGAGGGATAGACAGAGAGGGACAGACGGAGACGGAGATGGAGACGGACAGACGGAGATGGACAGACGGAGACGGACAGACGGAGACGGACAGACGGAGACGGACAGACGGAGACGGACAGACGGAGATGGACAGACGGAGACGGAGACACAGAGACGGAGACACAGAGACGGAGACACAGAGACGGAGACACAGAGACGGAGACACAGAGACGGAGACACAGAGACAGACATCACCTATTGATTTTCTCCAGAGATGCTGCCGGACCCGTTAAGTTACTCCAGCATTTTGCATCTGCAGTTCCTTCCCGCACAACAGCTTTTCGGGGTTTTGCCCAAGTTCTGACATCCTTCTACTAACATGTTTACTACAATAGTAAACTGATGGCAACATTGGTGAGGCAGGGAAGATTTAGATCAACTGTTCAGACTAGAATAAATCCAATCCCCAACTGCTGAGCAGGTTGGAGAATGATCTTGTACATGATCTTGAGAGGAACAGACAGGGTGAATGCTCAGAGTCTTTTACCCAGGGTAGGGGAAATCAAGAAGCAAAGGATAGAGTCATGTAGCATGGAAACAGGCCTTTCGGCCCAATTGCCCCTGCTGAGTTTGGCCCATATCGCACTAAACTATTTTTATTCGTGTACCTGTCCATTGGTTTAAGGCAAGTTTTAATAAGAACCTGAGGAGGCATTCTTTCTCTCAAGAGGGCTGTGGGCATATGGAACGAGCTGCCAGGTGCGGTAGTTGAGGCAGGTACTATAACCGCGTTTAAAACTCACTGGGAAAGATTTAAAGGGATATGGGTCAAATGTGGGCAGGTGAGACTAGCATAGATGGGGCATCTCGGTTAACATGGACGAGTTGGGCTGAAGGGCCTGTTTCCGTGCTGTATGGCTACGTGTCTAGTCTGGAGAGACTCAGCGGGTGAGGCAGCATCTATGGAGAGAAACACACGTCGCCTATTCCTTCTCTCCATAGATGCTGCCTCACCTGCTGAGTTTGGCCAACATTTTTTGTCTACCGTTGATTTTTCCAGCATCTGCAGTCCTTTATTAAACATGGCTCGAGTCTGAGCACCATTGCCAAAGAGTTGTTTTAATCTCACAAATCGCATTTATTTGCTGGAGTAACTCAGCAGGTCAGGCAACATCTCTGGAAGACATGGATAGGCGGGTCTGGACCCTTCTTCAGACTTTTATTTTGGTTTAACCGGGTTTGCAGTTTGCAAGGAAGGAGGGCGTGATCATGGAGGTAGTTGTGGACAGATGATGACTCGATGCAAGTGCAGCGACAATTGCGGGAGAACTTTAACGCCTGATCATCTCCTTCCCCGAACAGCGGCTCTCGATTCTCCGGCTGCGGGCGGGCGGTCGCTTCCTTGTCCTAAGCCGCCTGACCTCACCCTTGCGAGCCAGTCATCCGGATGAACATCGCGTTGAACTGGAAGAGGAACTTCTCTAATTTGAGCAGAGCTCCTGTCCTGGCAGCAGTGCTTGGGGCGTTTGCTACGGGCACCCATGGCAGAACCGAAGGGCAAGCGCCTGAAGACTTGCTTGCCGAGCTGCAACTCCCACCGGCCGCTGCCCGGCGCCCGGGTGAAGCAGAACTACCCGCTGGAAGTGGAGGAGTCAGTGTGCGGACTCATCACCTTCTTCTACGAGGTGTCCTACAGGTTCCGGGCTCTGGTAAGGGCAGAATGAGATGTGGATCCTGGAGTTGTGACCAACTCCTCCAGGCACGGTCCCAGAAAGAGATATCCTCCCCACTGAGTGGAAGGGGTGATTGGGAACTGGGTGGGGTCTGTCCGGAGCTGTCCATGTTGTCCGGAGATCAAGAGTTAAGACAAGAGTGTTGAATATTTGCATATGGCCCGAAACGGAGCAATTAACACACACACACACACACACACACACAAAATGGAGTTACGAGTCAGGTAGCATCACTGGAGAAAAGGAATAGGCGGTGATGTTTTGGGTCAAGACCCTTCTTCAGTCCGAGAGTCAGGGGCAAAGGGAACGAGAGATATCGACCCCTTGACTCGGTCTGAAGAAGGGTCTCCACCAGGAACGTCACCTATTCCTTTTCTCCAGACATGCTGCCTGACCTACTGAGTCACTGCAACTTTGTGTTCGACCTGTTTAAACCAGCATTTGCAGTTCCTTTATACAGAATTACATATACACCACACATTATATTCATATATATATAATATATAGTTGTGTGCGTGTATATATCATATACACACACACAAAATAACGAACAGACAAATAAAGAGACAATAATAAACAAGTAACACCTCCAAATCTTTGGAGATTGGAGCATATTTGGAGGTTGTAGTCTGGAAAAGCCTGATGGTTGTAGGGAAGAAGCTGATCCTGAACATTACAGTTTTCAGGCTCTTGTACCTACTTCCCGATGGCAGAAGTGAAACGAGAGTGTGGTCAGGGTGGTGTGGGTCTCTGATGATGCTGGCTGCATTTGAGGCAGCGACTCTTGCAGATCCCTTCGATGGTGGGGAGGTCAGTACTCGTGATGGACCGGACAGCATTCACCACCTTTTGCAATTCGTTCCTGGGCGTTTGAGTTGCTGAACCTTCCATGTGCAGTGAGAATGGGGAGCGGGTGATCACTGCTGTCAGACTGCATCTTGTGTGCCATGCAGTGACTTAATTGCTGCGTTAGTCAGTTTAACTGGTTTCACCACTCTGATGTAGAACAAAGACACATAGAAAGGAAATACAGTACATAAAAGGAACTGCAGATGCTGGTTTACAAAAAGACACAAAGTGTTGGAGTAACTCAGCAGGTCAGGCAGCATCTCTGGGAACAAGGATAGGTGACATTTCAGGTCAGGATCCTTCTTCATAGAACAGTACAGCACAAGAACAGGTTCTTCAGCCCACATTGTCTGTGCTGAACATGATGCCAATTTAAACCAACCTCCTCTGCCTGCTTGTAATCCATATCTCTCCATTCCTTACCAATTCATGTCCCAATGCAAAAGCCCCTTAAATGCCACTATTGTATCAGCCTTCACCACCACTTCTGGCAGCGGATTCCAGGCACCAATGTGTGTGAAAAAAAAAAAAAATGCCCCGCTCATTTCCTTTAAACTTTGCCCCTCTCATCTTAAAGGTATACTCTAAACATTATATCCTTTACCCTGTATCTGAACGCTGTGGATGGTTTGATTGCAATCAGGTTTAGCCTTTTTGCTGACTGGATAGCCCGCAACAAAAACATCTTTCACTGTACCTCAGTACACATGACAATACTAAACTAAAAGCTGTACCCTCTAGTCATTGACATAAATCAAGCTTCCACCTGGTCTATCTCAGAATATTATTAAATGGCTTACCGACAGTTTAATGTTCCAAACATACTAAAGGGCCTGTCCCATTTAGGCTATTTTTTAGGCGACTACAGGCTGTTGCCACATGGTCGCCGGGGTGACGCTTGTATGGTCGTGAGGAGTCTCCTCAGTCGCCCAAAGAGTCGTAGCATCTTTCTGGTCGCCGCTGGATTTTCAACATGTTGAAACATTTTCGGAGACAGTAGGCGACAGTGGGTTTGACCCCAATGAGCGTAGCTCGACTTCTCCTGACGTAGGTGCTGTCGTAGTAGTCGCCAGGTTAACGTAGGTTGTCGCCGGTGCTGGCCTTGGTTTTTTTTGTTGTAAAGTAATTATTCTATTTCAAATTTTATGTCGAAGGGGGGGTGAATCCAGTCACTGGTTTTTCAGCGACCTGCTACGACTATGACAGTCACCGGCTAAAAATAGCCTGTGGGACAGGCCCTTAAGGGAGTTACAGCATCCAGTGCAAGGTGTACAATTTGTAGGTAATTAATTCGAAAGGGTGCAGAGAAGATTTACGATGATGTTGCCAGGAGTCGAGGGTCTGAGCTATAGGGAGAGGTTCAGCAGGCTAGGACTTTATTCCTTGGCGCACAGGAGGATGAGGTGTGATCTTAAGAGGAGTACAAAATCATGAGAGGAATGGATAAAGTAGATGCACAGAGTCTCTTGCCCAGAGCAGGAAAAATTGAGAACCAGAAGCATAGGGATAAGATGAGATGGGAAAGATTTAATAGGAACCCGAGAGGTAACTTTTCACACAAAGGTGGTGGGTGCATGGAATGAGCTGCCAGAGGGAATTAGTTGAGACGGGTGGTATTGCAAAGTTTAAGAAACATTTAGACAGGTATATTGATAGGACAGGTTAAGAGTGATAAGGCCCAAACGCAGGCAGGTAGGACCAGTATAGATGGGACATGTTGGCCAGTATGAGCAAGTTGGGCCAAAGACCCTGTTTCCACACTGGATGCTCTAATTACTTGATCATCTGCAGGTTTCTCGGATTTACCTTGCCAACTTATATCTGCAAATACCTGAATGTAATTAAGATTTAATTGAAAAGTAGTCAAACAGCATTTTAATAATTTATCTCCGTTTCCCTCCTATTTAGCAAAGCAAGTAGATAGTTAAATAACAAATCCCACAAACCATAATGCCTGTGTGTTTATGGGTCTGTGCTGAATTAATTGATAGAGACAAGACACTGTTGCAGAAGGCTTATGCTACCCTGGAAGAAGTATAATTTACAGACACAAGGAACAACAGAGCCTGGTTTACAACAAAAAAAGGCACAAAGTGCTGGAGTAGATCAGCAGGTCAGACAGCATCTCTGGAGAAAGTATAAGTGACGTTTCGAGTTGGGTCCCTTCTTAAAACTGGTACAGAGGAAATAAAAAAGTATGGAAGAAAGAAATAGGGCAGCAGTAGTAGAGTTGCTGCCTTACAGCGCCAGAAGCCCTGGTATGATATTGACTATGGGGGCTGTCTGTACGGAGTTTGCACGTTCTCCTTGTGACCGCATGGGTTTCCTCCAGGTTCTCTGGTTTCCTCCCACATTCCAGGATTGCAGGTTAATTGGCTTCTGTAAATTGTCCCAAGTGTGTAGCATACAACTAGAGTTAGGGTGATCGATGGTCGGCATGGACTCTGTGGGCCAATAGGCCTGTTTCCATACTGTATCTCTAAATTCAAATAAGAATCCCATCACTGGAAACAGAATTGGATTTGTTGAAGAGTAGTAAAAAGACACCATCACTACCTCTCCAGTGACAATGAAGGTCACGACCCTTGTGGTCCCGACTTGAAACGTCACCTATCCATGTCCTCCACGGATGTTGCCTGACAGATAATTTAACCAGATTCTGATTTTTATTATGGTAGTTGGACTAAAGCTTTCAGTTACCTCAGCACCTGCAAAATAAGTGAAATTGAGAGAGTTGGGAGAGACATAATAACCTAATTATGTTCCTTTGTCTTATGATTTTATGAATTTATAATCTCAACCCCATTCTCCTGCCTTTTCTCTGTACCCTTTGACGACCTTACCAATCAAGAACCTGCCAATATCTGCTTTAAACATACCCAATGACTTGATATGATGTGACGATGCAGTTGTACGTCTGCTCATAGACCATAGAACAGTACTGCACAGGAATGGACACTTCTGCCCACAATGCCACAAACCCTGGTAATAATGGAAATACCATTACCCTTTAGAAATGAGATAGACACAAATCGCTGGAGTAATTCAGTGGGTCAGGAAGCATCTCTGGAGGAAAAGAATGGGCGACGTTTCGGTTCAAGACCCTTTTTCAGACTGGGAAAGAACTGGAGGTAAAAATAAGTCAGAACAAAGCAGACCAGCAACAGATGACCAAGGAAGGGGTGGAGGCCACAATGGCCCATTGGTGGCTGGGGAAGAAGTGATAAGGAAGGAAAACAAAGACGCGGACAGTGGAACCGGTAGGATGACTTGGTTGTAAGATGCACAAGCGACAGTATGGGAATGGGAAGAGGAGTTAAAATGGTAAGCAACCCGGAGATCAGGTGAGCCAAGGTGATCTTACCTTTCAGGATTCTGCGCTGGGTGGCAAGAGAGGATTGAGCCTTTATTTGAGCAACCAATTAATTAATGTCACAGTCATGCTGTCTACTTCATTGTTCCTGCTTTGTGCTTAGGCGGAGATTTTTGAACAGGATGATGTTGCACTGCCCAGAGTGGCTGGCTATTTCCACAAGATTACTGAAGAGGAGGAGCAAAACGCGCAAACCTTACTCGACTATCAAGCGGATCGAGGAGGACACTACTGCCCCAAAGATATTCAGGTACTGCCGCATGTTGGGCCACCAACAACATTGAGGCGATAAAGCAGACAAAGAGGAGTATGATCATACAAAGCGGTCTCAAGTAAATGTATCTGTCAGCCAACATAATGATGGGACATTTTAGCACCGAGTCAGCCTGCTCAGTCTAACGTGCAACTGCACAGTTTCCATTGACCCAACAACGGCATACATCATGAGTGAATAGAAAACATTCAAGTCACTTTATGAACCATTAGTTGAGGTTGAATCAACAAGCAGAATTAAGGAAAAGAGAATTTACGAAGATGTTGCCAGGGCTTGAGCTGGGGGAGATGCTGGGCAGGCTAGGACTTTATTCCCTGGAGCGCAGGAGGCTGGGGGTGATCTTATATAGGTGTGTAAAATCATGAGAGGAATGGATAGCGTGAATGCACAGAGTATTTTAGCCGGATTAGAGGAATCAAGAACCTGAGGACATAATGTTTGGGACAAAGACCTACGATTTATTTATTTGCCTCTGTACTTCACAATTTGAGATTTGTAATAGAGAAAAAAAAAATCATATGTGGTTAAAGTGCACATTGTCAGAATTTAATAAAGCCATTTTTATACAATTTGGTTTCACCATGTAGAAATTACAGCAGTGTTTATACATTGTCCCCTCGTTTCAGAGCACCACAATGTTTGGGACACAGCAACGTCATGTAAATGAAAGTAGTCATGTTTTGTATTTTATTGCATATCCTTTGCATGCAATGACTGCTTGAAGTCTGCTATTCATGGACATTACCAGTTGCTTGGTGTCTTCTCTGGTGATGCTCTGCCAGGCCTGTATTGCAGCCATCTTTAGCTTATGCTTGTTTTGGGGGCTAGTTCCCTTCAGTTTTCGCTTCAGCATATAAAGGAAAGCTCAATTGGGTTCAGATCAGGTGATTGACTTGGCCATTCAAGAATTGACCATTTTTTTTAGCTTTGAAAAACTCCTTTGTTGCTTTAGCAGTATGTTTGGGAGCATTGTCTTACTGTAGAATGAAACGCCGGCCAACGAGTTTTGATTGGCCGATTTGTTTGAAGTTGAGCAGATGGGATGTGTCTATACACTTCCGAATTCATTATGCTACTACCATCAGCAGTTGTATCATCAATGAAGATAAGTGAACCAGTACCTTCAGCAGCCAAACATGCCCAGGCCATAACACCCCCACCACTTTGTTTCACAGATGAGGTGGAATGCTTTGGGTCTTGGGCAGTTCCTTCTCTCCTCCATACTTTGCTTTTGCCATCACCCTGATATAAGTTAATCTTCGTCTCATCTGTCCACAAGACCTTTTTCCAGAACTGTAGTTGTTCTTTTAAGTACTTCTTGACAAACAGTAACCCAGCCATCCTATTTTTGTGGCTAACAAGTGGTTTGCATCTTGCAGTGTAGCCTCTGTATTTCTGTTCATGAAGTCTTCTGCAGACAGTGATCATTGACAAAGCCACACCTGACTCCTGAAGAGTGTTTCTGATCTGTCGGACAGGTGTTTGGGGATTTTTCTTTATTATAGAGAGAATTCTTCTGTCATCAGCTGTGGATATCTTTCTTGGCCTGTCAGTCCCTTTGCGATTAGTAAGTTCACCAGTGCTCTCTTTCTTTTTAATGATGTTCCAAACAGTTGATTCTGGTAAGCCTAAGGTTTGGCTGATGTCTGTAACAGTTCTATTCTTGTTTCTCAGTCTCACAATTATGTCTTTGACTTTCATTGGCACAACTTTGGTCCTCATGTTGATAAACAGCAATAAATGTTTCCAAAGGTGATGGAAAGACTGGAGGAAAGAGTAGGTACTGAGAGATTATACCTGAGTTAAGGAGGCAATTAAACACACCTGAGCAATTACAAACACCTGTGAATCCATGTGCCCCAAACATTATGATGCCCTGAAATGGGGGGAGACTATGTATAAACACAGCTGTCATTTCTACATGGTGAACAAAATGTATAAACATACCCTTTAATAAAATCTGACAATGTGCACTTTAACCACGTGATATTTTTCTATTACAAATCTCAAATTATGGAGTACAGAGGCAAATAAATAAATGATAGGTCTTTGTCCCAAACATTATAGAAGGCACTGTAGGTTCAAGGCGAGAGGGGAAAGATTTAATAGGAACCAGTGATGAAGCTTTTTCACTCAGAGGGTGGTGGATATAAAGAACGAGCTGCCAGAGGAGGTTGTTGAGGCAGACACAATAACAGCATTTAAAATACATTTGGGCATGAACATGGATAGGAAAGGGGCCAAACGTAGATGGGACATCTTTATCGGCATAGGCAAGATGGGCCGCGGAGCCCGTTTCCATGCTGTAAGACTCTACGATAGAGGCATCTTCTGGATGTTGAATTTCCATGGGGGTTTTTCCAATCTTGCGCTGTAAAAATGGGCAGAGATGCTGGAAAATCCAAGAGTTGCGCATCGGTAGAGGGGGAATGTCCAGGGTAAGCTATGATTTGACGTCCACGTTGTCCTTGCAGAAACCCCACACCCTGATGGTGCGCAACCTTCTCCAGGCACTGGAGATCGCCCTCGACCAGTGGAAAAAAGCCGCCTCCTTCCTGGAGGAACTCTGCACGCTGAGCAAAACCCAGGAGGACCCTCACACCGCCAGCTTCATCAGGAAACGCCTGCTCGTCCCCAAAGTCCAACAGATCAAGGTGACCGGTGACCTCCTCACCAACGCCAAGCGCCTGGGCTGCACAGATGGCGGAGAGAGCAGCTTTGGCGAGTACCTGATCGACCATCTCCAGGAGGAGCTGAGAACCGCAGTCTGAATTATCCCTCAGCCTTCCTCCACTTCCAAATACCAAAGATCGGGACATCTCCAGTATCAACGTGTCCAATTTCAAAACACATTTCCCTCCCTTTCCTAGATGAATGAATTTTGAGATGCGAATGATATTCTTAACTCTACGCTACAAGGTTCACTTAAGAGCAATGAAAAGGGTAAATCAGGATGGATATCAGTGTTCGTTCCACAGTAACCTTCATGGGCGTTTTACGGGGTAGTTTGGAAGGGTCACCAAAATTGGAGCCATCCCCAATCTCCCTAAACATGGCATTTCTGTAAAATTGGACCGTTTGACCTAGGCTACTGAAGTACAAAGACTCTTGGTTTCTTATATTGAGAGAATAAAACGGTGAGGAATATGAAGCATATATTAACACAAAGTGCAGGAGGAATTCAGCATCCGAGGAGAATATAGGCAGGCAACATTTCAATTCAGGACTTTTCTTCATTGTGAAGACCTAAATGTCATCTGTCCACTCCCTCCACAGATGCTGCCTGATTTTCCGATTTCCTCCAGCACTTTGTGTATTGCTAAAGATTCCCCCATCTGCAGTTCATTGCATCTCACAGAACCTAATGTCGTTTAAAATGCAAATCTATCCACTTGCACAGATGGAGTGTTTGTTGCAATGTCTTAGTCTATCCTGTTAATCTGGTCTCTGATAAATCCAGAATGAAGTTGATAATTTTTTTAAATCCAAATAATGATTTTCATTTAAGGACAGTCAGAATCTTCTTCTCAGGGTGGAAATGTTGAAGACTAGCGGGCGTAGCTTTAAGTTGAGAGGGGCCACACACACACACACTTTTGGATAAGCAGAGATATGTAGATCATGTGCAGGCAGATGATGTTAGATTATCTTGCCATTGTGTTGGGCATGGACCCAGTGGGCCCACGAGCCTGTCCCTGTATTTTATTGTTCTATTGCCTCCAGCATTTGAGTCCATGTCCAGTGGATCCATTAAAACGCCCATCGATGACTGTCCTTCATTCCCAAGCTGTAGTACTAAATTAGTGGAAAGTAACAGCAAGTAACAACAATGGGTGGCTCATGGAGATGCTGCCTCACAGCGTCCGAGATCTGGGTTCAATCCCAACCTCGTGTATTGTCCATGTGGAGTTTGCACGTTCTCCCTGTGACCGCATGGGTTTCTCCGACATCTAGGTTAATTGGCCCTCTGTAAAATTGCCCCTAAAAATTATATAATAAACCTGTTGGCTCTTTCTGGTGGCAACTTCAAGCCCCCAGGTCAATGCATTTATGCCAGATGTTACTTCTCTGACAGTTTTTAATTTTTCCATTATTATTAGTAGAGCTAGTTGACCAGTGGATCTAATACTCCAGCAGCATCCTCTTTAATAAACCAACAACCTGCATTCAGTAGAAACAAAGGAACTGCGGGTGCTGGTTTACATAAAAAGATACAAAGGGCTGGAGTAACTCAATGGGCCCGGCAGCATTTCTGGAGAACATGAATAGATGATTTTAGGGTCGGGACCCTTCTTCCTTCCCTGGTTAAGATGAAACCTTGCAAAACTCAACACCAATGTGTTATGGTGGATTGATTTATCTTATAGGGACTAATATAGTGTGAAAGTGAAGTGACAACTCCTACTGGCAACTGGGTGGTAGACATGGTAAGGTTGATTATTGTCATGTATACCGAGGTCCAGTAACATGCTTTGCATGGTATCCAAGCAATTCAGACAATACCATACATAAATATAATCATGTACAATAGGTAGAGCAAAGGGGAAGATGCAGAGTGCAGAATATAGTTCTCAGCATTGCAGGCATCAGTTCCATAGACAAGTCCGATGTCTGCAATGGGATAGAGGTGAATCAGACAGTACCCCAGCTTATGGAAGGGTCATTCAGAAGCCTGATAACTGAGGGGCCAAAGGTGTTCCTGAAACTGGTGGTGCGCGCTTTCAAGCTTGTGTACCGTCTGCTATAGATTATGCTTTTTTTTATTTTTCAAAGGCAGCGTGAAGTGTAGATGGAGTCAGACTTCAAATCGGATCATACCATACATAAATACAATCGTCAGACGCAAGTACAGTAGCTGGAGCAAAGGGGGAGATACAGAGTGCAGAATATAGTGGTCAGCATTGTGGTGCATTATCCAGAGGCAAAGTCCAATGTCCACAATGGGATAGAGGTGGATAGGACAGTGTTAGTGCTTAATCAGTGTTAGCTATGTGGTTAGTCTGTGTTACTTTTTAAACAGGCTCAAGACATGCACTTCTGTGCAAATTTACATTTAATTTTCCACTCCATTTAGTGTAAACATGTAAGACATTTGAATTATGACACTCCTTTTTTTTCGCAATGGGAGGTGTTGGAAATGAGGGGGGGGGGTTATTCGAACAGAGAGGAGACAATGTGTGTTTGAGATCATCCCACGGCCTCGCTACCTTCTCTTCCGCGGCCAACGGTGATCTTAAAGCGCTCTCACTTCTCAGAGAGCCGGTGACAGGGCGGGCGGGCGGGCTATGTGCCGTTATCCCACGCCGTTTGACTCCTCCGTAAACCATAATTAAAATGTACAGATTTGTAACATTTTCAAAGTCATTTGAACATTTTATATGGGAAAGATTTTATAAGAATCTGAAGGGTATTTCTTCTTCACACAAAGGGTGGTGGGTGTATGGAACGAACTGCCCGAGGAAGTAGTTGAGGCAGGAACTATCGCAACTGTTAAAGAGAATTAGACCGTTACATGGATAGACTGGTTCAGAGGAATATGGGCCAAGCGCAGGCAGGTGGGACCAGTGTAGACGAGACATGTTGGTCGGTGTGGGCAAGTTGGGCCAAGGGGGCTGTTTCCACGACATTGAACTATTCTATTGAGAAATGAACGTATTCTTAAAACTGCTGTTGATGCCTACTTTTAAGTATTTTCATACAGTTTGAACCGTCTTTAACACCCCATGGAGTGCTGTATATAGATAGATGATTCTATTCACTTTGTAGTGGAATCGATTCTTTTCTCTGCAAGATTGGGATAGGTTTATCTGGCGCGGGTTTATAAGCTTTTATAATGTTTGTATAACTGTGTCCCTCATTTACAATAAAACGCCTGGGTGGAGAATCCAGTGTTTTGCATTCGTGTATTACATTCTACGCAGTTGGCCGCTCGGCCTTTGATCAATTAAATATAAATTCCCCTGGTCAGACACTGGTCACATTACTAGCAGCGATTAGACCCTTCAGTCGGGATTCGGCGAGTCACGTATGCTGTGTTTCAAATGGCCATCCACTCATTGTGAGACAGAGTCACCGCAGTCAGAGAATCCAACCCTAACTCGGCAAATTCGTTGCGAAATTCGATTTAATAACAACCGCACGATTTTAAACAGGAAGCTTGCGCATTTTAGTTACGCGTTTTCAACAAAGAAAAGTCGTACAAATTACCTCCAGAATTTGAAATTCATGTCTTAACTTAGACAGGAGTTGGTTTTTTTTTAAATTGGAGATTTGCCACGGAGACGATTTTGGCGAATACCAGCAGCGCGAACATGGGGTGCACACCATTAACTCGTTAACGAGACCGATACTGGTAACAACGCCAGTGTATTAGGAAACATAGAAAATATGTGCAGGAGTGGGCCATTCGGCCCTTCGAGCCTGCACCGCCATTCAATATGATCATGGCTGATCATCCTACTTAGTATCCTGTACCTGCCTTATCTCCATACCCCCTGATCCCTTTAGCCACAAGGGCTCCATCTAACTCCCCCTTAAATATAGCCAATGAACTGGCCTCAACTACCTTCTGTGGCAGAGAATTCCAGATTCACCACTGATGAGGAACATAATGGCAATAAACACGATTTTGTATTTTAAATCGCAGAAACAAAGGCACTCTGAAAATGGAACATGAAGCAGGAATTAGAACAGACCACAATCTTGGTAGAAACATAGAAAATAGGTGCAGGAGTGGGCCATTTGGCCCTTCGAGCCAGCACCGCCATTCAATATGATCATGGCTGATCATCCACAATCAGTACGCCGTTCCGGCTTTTTCTCCATATCCCTTGATTACCTTGGCCCCGAGAGCTATGTCTAACTCTCTCTTGAAAACATCCAGTGAATTAGCCTCCACTGTCTTCTGTGGCAGAGAATTCCACAGATTCACAACTCTCTGGGTGAAAACGTTTTTCCTCATCTGAGTCCTAAATAGCCTACCCCATATTTTTAAACTGTGACCCCTGGTTCTGGACTCCCCCAACATCGGGAACATTTTTCCTGCATCTACCTGTCCAACCCTCCAAGAATTGTATATGTTTCTATAAGATCCCCTCTCATCCTTATAAATTCCAGCGAATACAAGCCCAGTCGATCCATTATTTCATCATATGTAATGATGAATTAACGGTGAACCTACGCTGCACTCCCTCAATAGCAATAATGTCCTTCCTCAAATGAAGAGACCAAAATGGCACACAAATCGTTGGATTTTAAACAATAGCTTTAAGGAAAACAGGGTCACATAACGGTGTAGGAAGGAACTGCAGATGTTGGTTTACACAGAAGATAGCCACTAAATAAATGATGGAGCAACTCAGCGGGTCAGGCAGCGCCTCTGGAGAAAGGGAATAGGTGATGTTTCGGGTCGAGACCCTTCTTCAGACTGAGAGACTGAGTTCTGGCTGAACCGAAACTTAAACGGGTTGGAGGGTAGTCAGCACGGGTGGACAGGTAGAGGCTTTTAATTTGCTTTTCCCAATTACTTCATCTTAACTATCGACTGCCGCCTAATCCCAAATCAGATTCCCGTTGCTGGGATCTTGAATAAAACATAAAGTGCTGGAATAACTCAGCGGGTCGGGCAGCATCTCTGGAGAACACGGATAGGCGGCGTTTCGGGTCGGGACACCTCTTCAGAGTCCCGTTCCTGGTCATTGTCTCACATTCGTTACCCAGACTCCGGTTGCTGCAAAGTAGCTTGAAACCGAATAACAGGCGAGCAGAAGCAAGGAACTGTAGATGCGGGTTTATACCAAAGATAATCACAAAGTGCTGGAGTAGCTCGGCGATTCAGGCAGCATCTCTGGAGAGGAAAAAAAAAAGGATGGGCGACCTATCGAGTCGGGTCCTTTTTTTCAGACTGGGTGCGGAACCGATTACAGGTCAACAGATTATGGACAGGAGGAACTGCAAATGGTTGTTTACTAAAAAGGGATAAAGTGCTGGAGTAACTCAGCTGGTCAGGCACCATCACTGGAGAGCATGGATATTCGAATGGGGACTTTCGAATTCGACATTTCGAATGTGGACCCTTCTTAAAATAGGTTCAGAAGAAACATTAACAAAAATAAAATCCCGTTTAAAATCCCGTTGCTAGAAATAGAATCGAATTTGTTGAAAAGTATGTTTTTTTTTAAAATCAGTCTATAGAGGTGATAAAGGTTTGGACTAGCTGAGCCGTACAGAATCACGAGAAATTGCAATAAACTCATCTATTGGGGTCACAGTCTAAGGATAAGGGGGAATTCCTTTAGGACCGAGATGAGAAAAACATTTTTCACACAGAGTGGTGAGTCTCTGGAATTCTCTGCCACAGAGGGTAGTTGAGGCCAGTTCATTGGCTACATTTAAGAGGGAGTTAGATGTGGCCCTTGTGGCTAAATGGATCAGGGGGTATGGAGAGAAGGCAGGTACAGCATACCGAGTTGGATGATCAGCCATGATCATATTGAATGGCGGTGCAGGCTCGAAGGGTCGAATGGCCTACTCCTGCACCTATTTTCTATGTTTCTATTGGGTTTGACTCGTAGGCACATAGATCGATACCATGCTACGATAGATAGATACTCCAGCACTTTGTGATTATCTTTGGTATAAACGAGCATTGTCGAAATTGGCAACGAAAGAGTAAAGATACACAACTTGCTGGAGTAACTCAGCGGGACAGGCAGCATCACTGGGGAGAAGGAATGGGTGACGTTTCGGGTTGGGATCCTTCTTCAGACTGAGAGTCAGGCGAGAGGGAAGTTCGTTCACCTACATCATTAATGAATGACAATCAGTTGCAGTTAAACAGAGCATTAAACTGTACCCCTGGAACCCGTTGAGTTCTCCTTACAAATGATTGCGATTAGTGTGCCATGGGGATTTAGCTGCAAGTGAAGGAATTTGTAGGAAGAAACTGTAAATCCGTCAATATACACAAAATGCTGGAGTCTGAAGAAGGGTCTCGACCCGAAACGTCGCCCATTCCTTTTCTCCAGAGATGCTGCCTGTTCCGCTGAGTTACTCCAGCAGAGTGTGTGTGTAATCTGTAACTGAAGCCCGGGTTATCTCAGAGAGATTGTTTACCGTGCACCACAGTGCGGGCAGACCGTCGTCAACGGGCGGTTCGCTCGGTCCACCGGATTCTGCCGATTCCCCAGGTCGCCGGCTCGTCACAAACTGCCTCACCGTGTCACGCATTAGGGGTGGGGGGTCGGGTGGTAGACGGCTGCAGTGCGTGCGTGTTGTATGTCATGTCAACCCTCGGACAGAGGCACAACTACAGCGGGTGGGGAGTGTTATCTTTCACCGTCCCAGGCAAGGGCGGTGGGCAGAGAACTTCCCTCTGCCTCCACACCAAAGCCTCCTCGTTCATTCGTACCGTTACGTGTGTGTGTGTGTGTGTGTGTGTGCGTGTGTGTGTACAATTAAATTGTGCTTGCATTCACTTGTGCTGCAACAAGTAAGAATTTCACTATTCTGTTTGGGACGTATGACAATAAAACACTCTTGAACAAGAATTACTAGCCAACCACACCACTAGAAATGTAGCTAGTGTTATCTCTACCCAGCAGAAAATAGCCCGGAACAACATTATCAGCGGTTTAAAACACGTTCGTTTTCTATATTATGTGAGGAAAAATGGTCGTTTCTGTTTGTGTGGCGTCAGTGTTCAAATCACAAGATTTTGCACAGTAACGGAAAATAAAATTCCTCAATTCTCCTATCACACCTCGAGAATCTTATTTTAAAAATCCATGCTTAAATATTTCAATTTAATTTCACAATGTCATTTGCTCTACCAACAACAATGATGGATTCTTGATCTATAATAATCTTCAGAGTATGAATTCTGTGACGATTTCTACATGAATTCCAGTGCGGTTATAAAGTATCGAAAACACAAACGCATCCACGACGTGCTTTTTGCTTAAATCCCTGACGATCATTTTCAGCCGCTAGAAACTTACTGCACTTGCTCCGTGCGTTCGTTTAAAATTTTGTTCCCATTGAATTTTTTCCCGTTGGTTTATTGCCTGAAAATTGTGGCAGTTAATTTCCTGTAACGAAAATGCTTTTAATTCTTCTTTATTTTGAGACTGTATTGAGCAAAGTCAATCCAAGTGTGGTTTGGAAGTACTGTATTGTGTTAGAAAAGGCGAGACTTTTAAGTATTTTACCAATAGTCTAAGATACGGAGACGAGGGTGTAATTGGCAGAAGTCTTAATCATCGAGTGTTAGGAATATTGCACTTGTCATCATGCAAGTGAGAAGGAGAGGGGGGCCTCTCGTTGAGACGTTTCCCGTGTAATAGCCGGACACAAATGCGATTGAAATGTGAAGGGTGAAATGGACCCCAGACATAGAGGCCGTCTTCCAATCGGCAGGGTCGCCGCCCCGACCCCTGGATAACGCAGCCACCTCGCAGAACAATGGGATTGGCTGGTGGGAGAACCTGGGGGCGTTGAAGGAGTTGCTCGCAGTCGCCCAGAGAATTTGGAATAAATAGGGCTACACTCTCCTGCCACCCAGCACAGGTACCGTACGGTACGAGCAGCGCAGTCAAAGGGCGAGCGACGTCTACTAGAGAGGGAAGCAGGGCTTCTGCTGGAAGTTGCAGCAGGATCTCACCGCGGCCACCATGGAGCTAACGGATACCTCTCTCTGCTCCTTCTCCTCCGCCGACGACTTCTACGACGACTCTTGCTTTTCCACTTCAGACATCCACTTCTTCGAGGATCTGGACCCCAGGCTGGTGCACGTTGGGTTGCTCAAAGCCGACCAGGTGGCGACCGAAGACGAGCACATCCGAGCGCCCAGTGGCCACCACCAGGCCGGCCGCTGCCTGCTCTGGGCTTGCAAGGCGTGCAAGAGGAAAACCACCAACGCCGACCGACGGAAAGCGGCCACCATGCGGGAGAGGCGGCGGCTGAGCAAAGTGAACGAGGCGTTCGAGACGCTCAAGAGGTGCACGTCCACCAACCCGAACCAGAGACTGCCCAAGGTGGAGATCCTCAGGAACGCCATCAGGTACATCGAGAGCTTGCAGGCTCTCCTGAGGGAGCAGGACGAGAACTACATGGCAGTCATGGATCATTATAGTGTCGACTCGGATGCCTCCAGCCCACGGTCCACTTGCTCGGATGGGATGGTAAGAGAATTGCGAGATTACATCTCTACACACACATGTGTGTGTATATATATACACACACACCCATATCCACATACTGTATACTCACACACAAATACTCACACACAAATACTCACACATGTACACCCACGTACACGGTATACTCGCACACATTGTATACCCACACCAACATACATACTCACATACATTATGGATATAGAGAATGTCCCAAATGTAAACTGTCCGGGTATTTTGGTAAATGTTCGGCTTATATTATTCTAAAGAATTTCCAGCCACATTTAAAATTATTTACCATGACAGTAAAGTTGTAGTGACGACCAAACATCTTAAACTTCACGTGTGAGAGTTGGAAGGCAAATTTCTAACGTGTATGGTTTTCTATTTAATCCAAATGTAAGAATTGTTACTTGAAGTTTGAGCTCTCTCTCATCCTATACAAACTTGGATAGTTTAAAGCTTTATCCGATACAAACTATTGACAGTTTAAAGTCTTATCCGATACAAACTGACATTTTAAAGCCTCATCCGATGCAGACTCCGATAGTTTAAAGCTTTATCTGATTATAAACTCTGCTAGTCTGAAGCCTTATACGATGTAAACTTAGTCAATTTAGTTTGAAGCTTGATCCGATGTAGACTCCGGCAGTTTAAAGCTTTATCTGATACAGACGAGGATAGATCTTTCAATCTATTGGTCCCGTGTCTCGGCCTCACCGTCCCCGTGTTTGATTTTGCAGTTGGATTGTAGCGGGCCCGCCTGCGGTCGGAGACGAGCCGCCTACGACAACAGTTACTTCTCGGACACGACAAACGGTGAGTGGACCATTCCCCGCACCAGCGACGCGCACAGCGGGACTCCATCATGGGAAAACGTTCACCGTGGTCACATCCAGCCAAATGTTCCCCTTTCCAACAATTCCAACCTATTACAGATTAGCAATATCGAGAAAATATAAAGTCATTTGAGAGGGGAAGAGTTTAGTGAAGATGTCACAATGTGAAATATCCAGTTTGTACTATGGGGCGACAAGGTGCAAGAATTACTTGCTTGCCTCCATTAGGAATTGTTGAACTTCTCGCTAGTTTCAGAGATGCAGCGTGGAAACGGGCCCTTCGACCCACCAAGTCGGCGCCGTCCAGCACCACTAATCCTGTCATATAAACGAAAGTCAGTTTACAAAAGCCAATTAACCTAGAAACCTGCACGCCGTTGGGATGTGGGAGGAAACCGAAGCACCCGAAGAAACCCCCACGCGGTCACAGGGAAACATGTACAAACTCCAAGCAGACAGCATCCGTAGTCAGGATCGAACCCGGGTCTCTGGCGCTGGAAGGTAGCAATTCTACCGCTGTGCCCACACACACACACTGGTTTAACCATCTCTGGTTAAACTTTCCCACTGGTGACACAAGACACAGGAGCAGAATTAAACCAGTAGGCCCATCGAGTCTGCTCCACCATTCCATTATTGCCGATATATTTTTCTCACTAAGGCCCAGAGGTCATTGGGTTTAGTTTTGAATACGTCATGGTCTCACTTTTCATCTGTCAGTAATTAATTTAATGAGCTATTTTCTAACTATTTGGATATTTCTAGACACAAGGAACTACAGATGCTGGAATATTACGTAGAGAATGTTGGAATAGCGGGCCGGGCAGCATCTTTGGAGGACTTGGATAGGTGCCGTTTCTGGTCTGGGACCCTTCTTTGGTCCGAGGAAGGGATAGTAAGACACGGGGGCATAATTAGGCATTCAGCCCATCGAGTCTACCCCACCATTCGATTGTGGCCGATCCATTTTCCTCTCTCAACCCCCATTCTCCAGCCTTCTCCTCGTAAACTTTGACGCCCTTCAATCTACCCTTCAAAAAATAGCCAGAAGTCCCGACCCGAAACATTGTCTGTCCATGTTCTCCAGAGATGCTGCCTGACCCGTTGAGTTACTCCAGCGCTGTGTGTTCGATCCCTCAATATTTCTGGCGAGTAGAAGAGGTGACCTTTCTCCAAGTGCGGCACCGTTCATGATCTCATTGTAATGTGCGTTGTGTTTAGATGCGAAAACTGGCAAGAGTTCCGTGATCTCGAGTCTGGATTGCCTTTCCAACATCGTCGAACGGATCTCCACCGACCGGCCGACTTGTCCGGTGATGATGGTGCCAGACGCGACCATGGTTAGCCCCTCGTCTCCCCGGGAAGGAGCCACTTTGAGCGATCCTTTGGCCATGATCCCATCGCCGGACAACTGCACCGTCACCGAGCTGCCGCCCGACAACCCAATCTACCAGGTTTTATAACTGCCGAGCCGAACCCAACTCCCGAGGGTGCACTGGTGAAACGATTGAGCCCAAAACCGACTGCAGGAGAAAGCGCCGGTCTCTGAAATCGGTTCCTAACTAACGGAGGAACCCACCAGGAAACAGACGATTGCCGAGATCGCCAACTCCTAACTACATGGAATTCAATACAAACAATCACCACGTCCAAGACCTGTCTAAACTAGACATTTTTATTTTCCTCTTTAAATGCATCCCAAGTTTTTTTTTAAAGTAACAGAACACCTAATGTGGACCACTTCTTTTGTACAACTCTGTGTATAATTGTATATAAGAGTCGCTTTTTTTGCCAATCCATTGAAATATTTAATGTCGCTTGTTTATAGAAATACGTGGTTTGATGTGCCAAACTAAATTTATATATTTATATTATATATTATCAGTGTGAATGCCAAGACTGTTCCAAGAAATACGAAATAAAACGTATTTATAAAATAATGTTTTCCAATTTTTGCACTAATTCTAATCGCTGCTTAAGTTGGCTACTTGTTGGGTTGAAATGGGTGACTGCATCTCTGGAGGAGATGAATTGGCACAGATCTCCTCCAACTTCATCTACTGTATCCGCTGTTCCAGGGGTCAACTCCTGTCTATCGGCGAGGCCAAGCGCAGGCTCCATGATAGTTTCGCTGAACACCTCCGCTGAGTCCGCCTAAACCTACCTAATCTCCTGGTTGCTCAGCACTTTAACTCCCCCTCCCATTCCATATCTGACCTTTCAGTCCAGGGCCTCGACCATTGTCAGAGTGAGGCCCAGCACATATTGGGAGAACAACACTGCCTCAGAGGGCGGTGGAGGCTGGTTCTCTGGATACTTTCAAGAGAGAGCTAGATAGGGCTCTAAATGATAACAGAATCAGTGGATATGGGGAGAAGGCAGGAACGGGGTACTGATTGGGGATGATCAGCCATGATCACATTGAATGGTGGTGCTGGCTTGAAGCGGTACCCATTTGGCCTACTCCTGTACCTATTGTCTATTAACACCTCATATTTCACTTGGGTAGCCTACACCTCAGTGGTATGAACATTGACTTCTCAAACTTTAAATAGCCCTTGCTTTCCCTCTCTCTCCACCCCCTCCCCCTTCCCAGTTCTCCCACCAGTCTTAATGTCTCCGACTACATACTATCTCTGTACCTCCCTCTCCCCTGACATCAGTCTGAAGAAGGGTCCCCACCCAAAACATCACCCATTCCTTCTCTCCAGAGATGCTGCCTGTTGCTCTGAGTTACTTCAGCATTTCGTGCTTACCTTTGAATAGGCGGCGGAACCATTTTTCCAGGGATTTTCTCCAGAGATGCTGCCTGACTCGCCGAGTTTCTCCAGAACTTTGTCTTTTTTTAAAAACAAAGAGACGCAGAACTGCAGATGCTGGAACCTTGTGTAGAATACAAAGTGCTGGAGTAACTGAATGGGCCAGGCAGCATCTCCGGAGAATATCTCCAAGTCTAAAGTGTAGACATCTCTCAAGAAATGTCCCGATCTGCAACGTCGCCTAACCCGGTCCTCCAGGGATGCTGTCCTACCTGCCGAGTTATTCCAGCAATTGGCGTTTCAAGCACAAGGAGATAGAACACTCAGCTTGGTGTTGGGAGGGGGTTGCACTGGAGGGAATTTGACCCACTGCCCGTTTTAAGGGGATATCCGATCCTTTGGCATTTTTTCTGTTGCTTTGGCCAACGCTTAACCTTTAAATCAACAGATCCCCAAAACAGATCATTGCCTGCATCGTGGCATTTGAAACATTTTTTGGCAGCACCCTTGCCAAATGCCTTCAATTTTTGTAAGTGACAACAATCCACAGAGACCTCACCGGGCAGCAGGGGCCTCATCAAGTCCAAGGCCGCTCAAGTGCTCTTTGTAGGGAATGGGCGTGTGGTGGAATATGATCCCGAGCTACTGACTCCAAAAATAATTGGATTTGATTATTGCCCGTGTACGCCGCGACCCTCCGACTAAGTTCATTTCATCCCTTCCCAAGTGCACTGTGCAGTCCACACCAGACACAAATAAGTCTGTGCGCACGATTTCTGATCAGCAGAACCATTAATTCAACAGAAAATGCCCATCATTTCCTTGAAAGAATTGAGTGTAGATCTACTTCCAAAAGGCGATCTTAAATACAAGGCCAAAATGACAATGGAGGAGGCCCTGGACAGAAACGTCAGTATGGAGATGGGAAGAGAAGTTAAAATGGCGAGCAAGTGAGAGAAATACAGCATGGAAATAGACCCAGACTGACCAACATGCCCCAAATGCACTAGTCCCGCCTGCCTGCGTTTGGTCCATATCCCATGTTCTTGTCCAAATGTGTTTTAGTTTTTAAACTGTGTGATAGTGCCCGACCCAACTGCCTCCATAGGCAGCTCCTCCATATATTTGCGTTAAAATAAATGCCCCTCAGGCGTCTATTAAATTTCTCCTCTTCACCTTAAATCTATATCCGCTGGTCTTTGATTCCTCTACTCTTGGTAAGAGACTATGATATTTACCCTATCTATTCCTCTCATGGACTTATACACTTCTATAAGTTCACCCCTCATCCTCCTGAGCTCCAAGGAACAAAGGAAGAAATGCCTGGCCCGAGACCATCTCTTCCATCCCCCTACAGTAGAAACATCCCAACCTCAGCCCAAGTTAAGGGGTGAAATTAAACCTAGGACATGATAGACAAAACACAGCAGGCTCTCCAATCACAAGAGCAAAGGGAGCCCAGAAGACAGTCCTGCCTGTGCTGTTTACACAACGTGCTGGAAGAACTCAATGGGTCAGGTAGCATCTGTGGAAGGAATGAGGTGTCATGTACTCACTGGAATTTAGGATATTGGGGGGGGAATAAAAATCATTTAAAACTACAGAATAATGAAAGACCTATAGATAGAGTGGATGCGGAAATGGTGTTTCCAGTAGTGGGAGAGTGCCGGGCTGAAGGGCACGGGCCCTGAATTAAAGCAATTCCTTGAGAAATGAGATGAGGAATTTCTTCAGCCAGAGGGTGTGAATCTGTGGAATTAATTGCCACAGATGGTTGTGTGGGCTGAATGGCCTAACACTGCTCCCATGCCTGGTGGTATGGAGGATAGGCGAGGTTTCAAGTCAGGACCCTTCTTCAGACTGATCACCTCAACCCTGCAGCTGGGAGGTCAGCAAGGTCATAGTGCATAGAGCACAGGAGCACATGCCAACTCAAATGTCCAGGAACAAAGGAGACTAGAAAGTGGTGGTCACTGCCCAGTCCATGATGGGTACAGACCCCCCCCCCCCCACACCCCCACTACCCGGTCCAACACAGGCACTGACCCCACCATCAAAGGGATCTACAGGTGTCACTGCCTCAAAAAGGCAGCCATCATTGTCAGAGACCCACACACTCTGGACAGGCTCTCATTTCACTCCAGCCACCATGAAGGTGGTACAGGAGTCTGAAAATAGTGGCCAACAGGTTCAAGAACATCATCTTCCCAACGACCATCACTACGATCTCCAACTAAACTCAGAACTGCTTGGGTTTCATCGGGTCTTCAGGCTGTGTTTTCTTCAGTCACTATATTGGATTTTGTAGATTTAGTTTAGTTTAGAGATAGCGTGCAGACACGGGCTCTCCGGCCACCAAATCCCCTAGGGACAATTTACAATATTTACCAAAGCCGATCAACCTACAAACCCGCAAGTCTTGAAATGTGGGAGGAAACCGGAGCACCCGGAGAAAACCCATGCAGTCACTGGGAGAGCGTACAAACTCCGTACAGACACATCAATAATCAGGATCGAACCCGGGTCATTTGCACTATAATGCAGCAACTCTACTGATGCACCACTGTGCCACCCTGATTGTACTGTGCTATAGACCTGTTATGCCGCTACAAGTGAGAATTTAATTGTTCCAGTTCGGTAGATATGAAATAAAACACCCCAAACAGTTTTTTGTCAGAATATATACTCATAAAGCTGAAGTAACTCAGTGGGTCAGACAGCATCTCTGGAAAAAAGAAATAGGTGATGTCATGGGTCGCCCAGTTCTTTTCTCCAGAGATGCTGTCTGACCCACTGAGTTACTCGACATTTTTGTGTATACCTTCAGTTTAAACCAGCATCTGCTGTTCCTTCCTACACTGCCTGTTTTAGAATGCCAATCATTGCGTGTGGGACTCAATCAGGGAAGGTTCATTTTTAACTGAGCTCATGGTGGGATAAAAACGGAAGCTTTGAGTCAAGGTAGGGCCACAGTGCCGTGCCTTCCAAACTTTCCCGTCTTCCAAGCGTAGCTCCTCAACCATACCTTACAATTAGCAACCAACGCTACCCTTTGGAAGATAGACAGGAGTCCCGACCCAAAACGTCACCCATCCTTTTTCCCCAGAGATGCTGCTTGACCTGCTAAGTTACTCCGGCACTTTGTCTATCTTCGGTATAAACCAGCATCTGCAGTTCCTCGTTTCTTCTATTCTTTTGGAAATCAAGAGTGCATGGAGTCAGAGAGAGAAACAAGGAACAGCAGATGCTGGTATACAAAGAAAAATGACATGAAGTGCTGGAGTGACTCAGTGGTTCAGGCAATATGGGCGACGTTTCAGGTCAGAAACTTTCTCTGGAAAAGATGGATAAAGTGACATTTCGAGCCTTTCTTCAATCTAAAGCAGAGTCCTGACCTGTGCAGTGAGTTAAGTGGCTTCCTATGTTTTTGCTTACATCCAAGTAGACTTGCCGATTCTTAAGGATTTTCAAAACCAGCTACATTAAAGTTGTCAGAACTTTGATCTGCCTGAACAAGGGTCCTGACCCGAAAGATCGCCTATCATTCCCTCCGCAGATGCTGCCCGACCCCCAGAGCTCCTCCAGCACATTATGCTTTGCTTAATGTTCTGCCAGCTGCAGTTCCTTGTATCTGCATGTGCTTTTTGCTGCCAGGATTCTGGCAATTGTGGTGGGGGAAAGAGGGCAAATTCTTCTCAGAGTTGGTTTTGCAGGAGGCCACCAGGGGCTGCTAACATCATTCACTGGCATGTTTAGTCATCACGGTGCACGTGGTCACTTGACTGTTGCAAAAGACGTATAAATATCTAGAATGACATGCTTTCAATCACATGGTTATGTTTTGCAGATAGAATATCACACAGTTGCATATGACCTCGCTGAGGCATTGCTCAGTAACATATTTCAATCGATCTTATGCAAAATGAAACCGTGACTTTAAAAGTCAAAATAATTCCCTTCACAGCACAGGTTTAATTTTAATAATTAAAAGATCAGACAATATGGCACTTCCAAGAAAGTGGAATGAGTACTTAACTAAATTAAATCAAACACATTTGAATAGTAATCGAAATTTTAAAAATGCTGGTTATTTTTTTTAAAATGTTGGAAATACTCAGTAGGTTGGGCAGCATCTCTGGAGAGATGAAGACCTTCTGTGTCGGTGAGTGACTATCAGATTCACCTGCATGTTTGTACAACACTTAACATGCAATGCAAGTTGCCAATCAGCTGCCCTTCCATTGATTCCATCCACACTTCACGTTGCCTCGGCAAGGCTGCCAGCATAATCAAGAACTCTCACCCCCATCACTCCCTCTCCCATCAGGCTAGAGATACAGAATTCTGAAAACACACACCTCAACATTCAGGGACAGGTTCTTCCCAGCTGTTATCAGGCAACTGAACCATCCTATCACCAATTGGAGAGCAGTCCTGAGCTGCTATCTACCTTTTTGAAGACCCTCGGACTATCTTTAATTGGACCTTATCTTGTAGTATATATTATTCCCTTTATCCTGTATCTGTACACTGGACAGCTCGATTGGAATCATGTATTGCCTTCCCACTGACTAGTTAGTATAACGCAGCATAAAAGCTTTCCACTGTACTTCGGTACCCATGACAATAAATTAAACTCTGCTGAATTGGGTTGAGCATTTAGCTGACTTCAAAGTTTTTCATTTATTGACACAAATGCCTCCACAAAGCACAAATGAGATTTCCCTTCACTCTGACCAAAATATATTTGAAAATAAAGTGAACTTTACAGACATATTTTGGTCCTGATTACAGTCCATTCAATGAGAATCACCAAATTGAAACATTACCTTCCAGTTCCCTATTAACATAGAACTTAAAAATGTACATCATGGAAACAGGCCCTTCAGCCCACAAAGTGCATTCTAAAATGATGCTAACTTGAACTAATCTCCTCTGCGTACATATGATCCATATGCCAATATAAAGGTGTGTTAAAGGCTATTATCATATCTACCCCCATCACCACATTTGGCAGCATACTCTAGGCATTCCCCACCACTGTGTGACAAAAAAATAAAAACCTATGCCTTTCATGATCTAAGGTCATCTCAAAATATTTACAGATAATTAAGTATTTTTTGTAGTGATCCGACAGTTTTAAAATAAGAAACAATAGCCAATTTCCTTGCGAACTAAGGAATAAAGCCATATTTCTTTCTTTCAGAACAGCAAAGGAACAGAACCTTTGGCCCATAATGTTTATGCCAAACCTGATGCCAAGTTAAACTAATGGGTGATATCAATGTGGCCATCCAGAATGACACCGGAAACTGCAGTTACTGGAATCTTGAGCAAGACACCAAGCGCTGGAGGAACGCAATCTGTGGACAACACGGACTAGCGACGTTTCAGGTGAGGATCCTTTTTCAGATTGATTGTAATAGAGGAGGGGTTGGGGTTGGGACGACAGGCGGACATCTCAGTAAAGGTGGCGGGAAAGGGACTACAGATGCTGGTTTACGAAAAAAGACAAATTGCTGGAGGAATTTCGCAGATTAGGCAGCATCTCCGGGGAACATGGAATGATCTATCCATGTTCAACAAAGATGCTGCCTGACCTCCCCTCCAGCCAGCATCTGCAGTTCCTTGTGTCTGCAATCACACTGACAAGGCCTTGGGATAATATATCATTCCAAAGAGACCAGTAATGGTGACCACAACTCCATATGACTACCTGCTATCTTCTCAAGTTGCTGGAGTAGGGCACAAATACAACATCTCCTGACATGGCCCCATCAACCATGTCCAACACGTAAAATAGAAAGTAGACAAGGTAGTGCAGGGTTAAACTTCCCAGCCACGTCCTGGCACTGGGTTGAAAGATTGAGAAGTATGTTATCCATTTACAAGGCATTGCGTACATTAGTATCAAATGATCAAGCACAAGCCACCTGATGTATCATATTCCACACAATCACATTTAATGCACTTCAGTCTCTTACTACCACAAGCCCCAAACACCAATTACCAGTTTTTGAAATTTATGTTTTACTTCATCTATCATGCTCTTTACTCTTTCCCCACATCTTCAATATGTTAAATACAAATTAAGAGCCGCATTTCATTCTTTCATATAAGATAGAGCAGTACAGCCCAGTGTCAGTTCTGAACATGACGCCAAGTTAAACTAATCTCCAGCACAGGACCAGGCCCTTCGGCCCACAATGTCCATGCTAAACACGATGCCAGGTCAAACTAATCTCCTTTGCCTGCACATAATCCATTTCTTATGGATTCATGTCCCCATCCAAAAGCCTCTCAAGCACCAATATCGTATCTGCCCCCACCACCATCCTTGACAGTGTATTCCATGCACCCACCACTGTGCAACAAAAACATTGCCCCACAAGTCTCCTTTACCTTAAAGACCTTTGCCCCATTCACCTTAAAGCTGTGCCCTATAGTGTGGCCTGATATTTGTTAGAAAGATATTTCCACCCTGAGAAATTGGTTCTGGCTATCTACCCTGTCTATGCATCTCATAAATGTCTATCAGATCTCCCCTCAACCTCCAAAGCTCCAGAGAGAACAATCCTATATTGTCCAACTTCCCCATGAAGTTAATACCCTACAAACCCAGGCAGCATTCTGGTTAACCTCTTCTCCTCCCTCTCCAAAGCCTCCACCTCCTTCCTGTACTGGCTGACTAGAACTGCACATGTGGCCACACCAAAGTTTTATATAAAGCTGTATCACGACTTCCTGTCTCTTGTACTCAATGCCCCAACCAATGAAGACAAACATACCATACACCTTGTAGAAACAAAGAAGTGTAGATGCTGCTTTATACAAAAAGACAAAGTGCTGGAGTAACTCAACTGGTTAGGCAGCATCTCTGGCAAACATGGATAGGTGATGTTTTGTGTCAGGATCATTCTTCAGACTTCAACTCAAAAACATCACCCATCCATGTTCTCCAGAGATACTTCTTGACACACTGAGTTTCTCCAGCACTTTGTGTCCTTTTCATATCTCTAGTTTCCCTCCCCCTGATTCTCAGTCTGAAGAAGGGTTTTGACCAGAAACACCACCTATTCCTTTCCACGAGGGATGCTGCCTGACTCACCGAGTTACTCCAGCATTTTGCGTCTATCTTCAGTTTAAACTAGCATCTGCTGTTCCTTCTTATGTGCTTGGTGTTACCAGTTAGTTTTGATGCTTCATTCTATTTCACCCAGTGTCAGTCCTACCTTCAGATAGACTCTCCTCCATGTCAGAGATACCAGGTTCACACAGAAATCAGTGAATATTCATCCCATGGCTGGTAGTTCTACAACCCACAAGGCTTTGAAACAGATTGTTACTCTTCTCCAATGCTTCTGCAAAGCCACCAGCATAATGAAGGACCATTCGCACTCCCTTCAGTCAAGAGGTACAGAAGTGTGAAAACGCACACCTCCACATTTAGGGACACTTTCTTCCCAGCTGTTATCAGGCAACTGAATGAACCATCTTATCGCCAACTAGAGCAGCCCTGACCTCCCATCGACCTCATTGGAAACCCTCGGACTATCTTTAATCGGACTTTACCTTGCACTAAACATTATTCCCTTGATCCTGTATCTGTGCACTGTGGGCGGCTTGGGAACAATCATGTATAGCCTTGGGTTACACAAAAAGCTGGAGAAACTCAGCGGGTGCAGCAGCATCTAAGGGGCGAAGGAGATAGGCGACGTTTCGGGTCTAGACCCTTCTTCAGACTCAAGACTGTATAGCCTTTCCGCTGACTGGAATCTGACTAGCGCGCAACAAAAAAGCTTTTAATTGTACCTGGGTACATGCGACAATGAACTAATCTATTCTTTCTACCTTGACGATATCTCGAATTATAGTCTCCAATAAGTTTCACTATTTCATCAAGTACGTGTCCTTTGCTAAAAACAGATAGACGGTACAACGTTATTGTCGAGATGGAAGGAATTGCAGATGGTGGAATCTCGAGCAAAATACAAAGTGCTGGAGTAACTGAACGGGTCAGGCAGTATCTGTGGAGGCATGGATAGGTTCTGAAGAAGGGTCCCAAACCGAAACGTCGCCTGCCCATTCCCTCCACCGATGCTGCCTGACCCGCTGAGTTACTCCAGCACTTTGTGTTTGGCACAACGTTAATGCCATCGTGAGAGGAGATCACACCAAGGGCAAGACAATTACCCATGGAGGAACCGTGACAGACAACCGTATCTTTGCAAAGTGACACGGAATTATCAGGACCATTGTAAATAGGCGGTTCGGTGGTTCTTTAACAGCAGAAGCAAAACAAATCCGTGCAAACCAAAACGCGAGCTCCTCCCATTGACCCAGTTGAGAAAGACAACAAGGTTACCCTCGGTGTGGTAGGAAATGTGTCTTTATCCCATCTCTCCCGCTCCCATCTCCACCAGAAAATTCGGAATGCGCTTTTAAACTCAGGGCGTTCAAGTCAGGAATGCAAATGAGAAAGCAGTTCAACATTTAGTTCCCTACAATGGGCAACACAAGGATAAGCGCCGAGCATCTGTTAAACTGGCCGCCACCGTTCAACAGCAACTGCGCCAAAATATCCCCGACCTGTGCAATGAGACAGCGTGGCCACAAGGTGGTCTAACTTACCAGGAGAGCGCTCGCTTCCAAGATCTAGTGCTGGGAGTTATCGATGTAAAGGGGTTGGCTTCATCCCAAGGGATTTCGGAAATGGGAAAATTACAGCATCTTCAAGTGGGACCCGTTATTAAAGGAGTGCACACTTCATAGCCCCCGATGAACGAGACCACTGACCCTCACCGGCAACACAATCATCACCAATCCTCAGCTGCCAGCGATATACATTGTAGCAATGTTACAAAATTTTGAGATTTTAAAAATCAAGTCTGCAATTTATCCCATCAGATAAAGCATAAAAAGTAGTTTATTTTTGACACCTAATTCACTTTCATATCTTCAGTATTAAGAAAGTTATGGCCATTTTCATACTCGGAAATTAGCATCTTGTTCCCCATTGCCTTTCAATTGACTTAACTCAAAAGCTGTGATCTGGAACAGTTAAAAGCCCATAACTTTATTAAAAATTAAGAGAACTCAATGAAATTTTCAGTTATTATAGATTGAAGCATTCTGAAACAAATATGAAACAATCTTACTTGGATGACCTGAAATTAAAGCATATAATTAGTTAGTTATCTAATTGTAGCTAATTACAAAATTCAATGAGTAGATCTAAACATCTATCAATTTCTTAAGAAAAGATAAACTTTTTTTTAATTGCCTAAGTGTCCAAATAACATTCACACAATAATCCACAATATAACATAATTTTTAAATCTAATTTTCATGAATTTCTGGGCCAAATGGAAGGAATTTAGTGTTTGATTCCTGTAAATTAATGGCCATTTAAATCAACTAGCGAGTTGGTTTTAGTGGAATGCGGTGGATTGGAACGTTGCGGTTAGCGGTGAAGTCGGGGGGAAAAATACTGTTTGTTCATACATTTTTTCGCAACATGAAAATGTTATTAAAGCTTACCGAAAAACCAACTTTTAATATAAAAATAAACTATTTACCTTTTTTTCTCCCCTACGCAAAATTCTTCCGGTTGAAGGTGATTTTTAAATTACTCTAGTTAATAAATAATTTAGAGTAATTTAAAAATACCTTCATTCATGAAATGTTGGAGCGATTTTTCTTCCGCAACGAAATCGCCCGACATTCATCGATTATCCCTGCCTGTTGAAAAACGGCACTTTAAGCCCGCCCCCCCTCTGAAAGGCGCCAAAGTCGCGCACACGGGGAGCGGCAGAACTGCAGCGCTGCTCAAGGTAAGTTTTGTATCATACCTACACATTGATTACGCGCCGGTGGATGCCAAGTCACTGGGTATTTTTAAGGTGGAGATTTGATAGGCACTGGATTAATAAGGGTGTCAATGGTTATTGGGAGAAGGCAGAAAATGGGATTGAGAGGGGAAGATAGTACAGCTGTGATTGAATGGCAGAGTAGACTCGATGGGCTGAATGGTCTACTGCTCCTGTGACTTTTGGTCTTATTTACAGTACAACATCATGGTTATAGTTATTAGAAGGGACAGAAATATTTGGATGCACAACAGACCGCAGATGTTGGAAGTTCATCAATGTAGTAGCAGAATTGGAACATTCGGCCCACCAAGTCTATTCCACCATTCAATCATGTCTGATCTATCCCCTCTCAATCCCATTCTCCTGCCTTCTCCCCATAATCTTTGATACTTATTAATCAAGAACCTGTCAATCTCTGCTTTAAAAATACCCAATAACCAAGCCTCCACAGCTGCCCGTTGGACCTCTGACACCTGTCTGGAACGAACTGCATATGCTGGTTAATACCGAAGAAAGGCACAAAATGCTGGAGTAACTCAACGGGTTCGGCAGCATCTCTGGAGAAAAGGAATAGGTGACCTTTCACGTTGGAACCCTTCTTCAGACTGAATGTAGAGCTGGGGAATCTTGGATTGTTTTCACTGGAATTCTTTAGGTTGAGGGGAGATCTGATAAAAGTTTATAAAAGTATGAGTCATGATCGGGTAGACAGTCAGATGCTTTTTCCCCTGGGTGGAAATGTCAAAGACTGGAGGGCATTGCTGGACGGTGAGTGGGATACAGTTTACACGAGATGTGTGGGACAACACAAGGAGTGGTGGGTGCCTGGTGCAAGCTGCCTAGGTAGAGGTGGAGGGAGATATTATGGTGGGGTGTAGAAGGCTTTTAGACAGGCACATGCATACGCAGGGCAAAGAGGGATATGGATCACATGCAGGCAGAGGTTAGTTTACCCTGGCACCATGTTCAGCACGGACATTGTGGGCCGTAGGGTCTGTTCTATGTAAATCATTGTTTTAGTTTTAAGTTTTACAGATACAGCATGGAAACAGGCCCTTCGGCCCACCGAATCTGCACCGACCAGTGATCCCCGCACCTTAACACTACACACACCAAGGACAATTTATATTTATTCCGAGCCAATTAACCTACAAACCTGTACATTTTTGGAGTACATCTTTCAACAGTTCTAGCCTCAACCTTAGCCCAAGGGCAAACTGCACCAAAGCTCAATTGCTCCTCAGACCAGGCTCAGTGACAACACCTGAAGAAGGGTCCTGACCCAACAAGTCTTATGGGGAGAAGGCAGGAGAATGGGGTTGAGAGGGAAATTAGATCTTCCATGATTTAATGGCAGAGTAGACTTGATGGGCCAAATGGCCTAAGTCTGCTCCTATAACATATTAATTTAGTTATCAGGAACGGGGGTCTGGCCTACAACGCCCTCAAGGTCCGCTGCAGGAGGCGCCCCCGGCAAACAAAGGTGGACGGGCGAGGAGCGGAAGGTGGCGTCCAAGGTAGGAGATGGCTGGAGGCCTGCAATAACCTGCGACTTGCCTGCAACAGGCACCGCTCATAAGAATGAGAACATGGAAAATGGCAGCCAAACATGGCACCTCTTGCATGTGGGCTCAGTGACCTATTTCTGTACACTTGTTAATCAAGGATCAGGGCATGCCAAGACTCTGCTCAACGGTTTGAATGAAAAATAATGTCGCTGTCAGCACTTCACGCACGTGACTATAAAAGCACAATTGAACCATTGAAATCTTTTCTGCAACCTTTCCAGCTTAACAATAGGGTGACCAAAATACATGCCGTGGGTATTATGTGAACCAATGGCTTCTATCTCTGTCAAGAGAGCCACTGATTAGATTAAAGCAACACTTGATATTGCAATGAAAAATATACCAGTTTGATTACAGTGATATTTCATTTTATTTAATGCACCATTAATACAATCAGAAATAATCACATTAAATAGTTTTTAAAAACATTAGCTCTGACTCATCAATCCCAACACTGTTTACCAACTTGTTGATATTAGTGGTTTTGACAGCAAGAATATCACACTTCCAAACACACTCACACAATCTCCACCTCCCCAACTTGTGACACCTTTGCAACTCCACCTCCCACCTTCACAAGTTGTGTTTGTAGTCACTTTTTCTTTTTGCAAACTTCCCATAGAGCAAATTGCAAGAAGGAAAAAAATACAGACATTTTGCTTCAAAGAGTCCTCATATCTCAACTGCACCACGAGTATTAATAGGACTATTATTCACTGGGCCATACAACAGCCTTGAGAAATCACTGCCTAAATTAGTCACTGCTTGGAAAACAGAAATCAATTCCTAACTTGAACTTGGTTAGATCCATTACACTTTTATAAAATAAAGAGTGGAAAAGGGGAATTTCAAGCTGTTTTTGAAATATTAAGTAGAAACAAGCCAAATTGAATTGCAACCAATGCAAAGTGTTCAGGACATGAAGGTTTTAACAGAAAAAAGATATATGGAACAAATTAAAGTCCTGAACAGAAGTTCACATTTCCAAAATGTTACTCATGTTCTACTCTTCCATTAGCTTGAAGAATTCTGTCCCAAACCTTCCAAAGTCACAGAGTCAAATGTCATAAAAGCATTAGCCTAACAGAGATTCTCAATCATCGCCACAAGATAGATCTGAATATTAGTGCAAATTTTTATTATTCTATTGAGTTGTTGACACATGAACCATCGTTACACAGCTTTTGCAAATCCAACTCGGTTGTTGTCTCGATCAAATTGGGTGTAATACTGCCCGATAAAGACGTCCCCGAGAATCCAGAGGGGGCCAGCGGGAGGGGGGATGTCAAGAGCCATGAATCCACTCAGGCAGATGGTCATTCCAGCCTGTTGTTCCTGGAAGAGCAGTGAATAATGGTATTGAAAAACCTACATTGCAAGACAAGCTCCTGCCTACACAGCAAGACCACTCCGTCCACCAACATCTATAAGCAAGACCAGCTTCAGAAGCGCTGAAAAAAGTCCACTCCTCGTCATCATGTGCTAGATTGGGGCTCATTCACTTTAAAGTTTTACACAGGGTTCATTTAAGCAAAGCCAGGCTTGCTAACATATATCCAGGGACGGACACTGGCTGTGACAGGTGCTCGTTCTCTCCAGCCAATCTAGCTCATACATTCTGGTCTTGCCCCAAACTTGGTAACTACTGGGCAGTGGTTTTTAAAACCATCAGTGAAGTCTTTGGGATGACAGTGAGACCTTGCCCGCTTGTAGCTGTATTTGGTGTAACAGATAAAACCTTGGGTTTAAATACAACCCAGTCTGATATCATTACATTTACATCACTTTTGGCCCGTAGGAGAATCTTGCTGGTCTGGAAATCTAACACTCCTCCATCTGCCGCTGCTTGGCTGGAAGACGTCATGTTTTTTTTAAGGTTAGAAAAGATTAAATTCACATTGAGGGGGTCTGTGAAAAAGTTTTATTTGAAATGGGAACCCTTTTTATCATACTTTGAGGGTCTAAAGGAACTACCTATTGACTGAGGGCACTTGACATTAAGTGGGGATCTGTCTTTATTCTGTTTTGTTACTTTATTATTGTTAAAAAGTGCATTTGATTTTGTGATATATTTGGATTGTGAAAAAAGAAGCTGCCAAGGGATGTTTAGGGAGGGTGGGTTAGGGTTATTTTGTTTATATTATTATTATTATTATTATTTATAAAAAACAAAATGGAGGAAAATGCAATGCCATACATCAGATGTACTGTGAATTTGTATTTTTTTCCCCTCCAATAAAAAACTATTAATTACTATAAGCAAGACCCCAGGAAACTACAGAGTTTTCATGAGGCCATAAGACATACGAGCAGATTTAGGCAATTTTGCCCATCAATGCACGGTGTCTTTTATCCAGAATAGTGGAAACGAGAACCAGAGGACATGGGTATCAGGAGAGGGGAGAAAGATTTAATAGGAACCTGTGGGGCAACTTGGTTTATGTGGACAAGTTGGGCCTCAGAATAAAAGGATGTACCTTTAGAAAGCAGATGAGGAGGAATTTCTTTAGCCAGAGGGTAGTGAATCTGTGGAATTCATTGCCACAGTCGGGTGTGGAGGCTAAGTCAATGGAATTTTTGTTAAGGCAGAGATCGACAGATTCTTGATTAGTAAGAGTGTCAGGGGTTATGGGGAAATGGCAGGAGAATGGGGTTGAGAGGAAAAGACAGATCAGCTATGATTGAATGGCAGAGTAGACTTGATGGGCTGAATGGCCTAATTCTGCTCCTATAACTTATGAACTACAATGGTCCATCCCCATTCAATCTGGTTGCAGATAGTTTGAATCTAATCTTTTTTAGAGTCAAGGAGACCAGGCACCAGCCATCTATCTATTTTCCTGCAGATTAGCATTAATAAATCTCATAGAGATAGCCCTTTAGACTGAATACCCACCTTAAGGACATACTGCTCTGCAGTCAAAGTGAAGCTCTTCCTTTTCATGATAAAGCTGACAGGAGGGAGTGTGGAGACTTTGTTACAATCAACTTTGTACTGTGGAAGAGAAAACGTCAGCCATAAATTGTCGAAAGCAATTACAGTATTTTTCAGTAGAATGTTTTATGAAATAATGGATGCTTGTGATCTTCAATGACACATCTACCTCGGTACAGTGAAATGATTTGTTTTAGAATACAACCCGGTAAAATTGCACTGTAGACCTCACCTTGGCAGCACAAAGGTGTCGCCACGATTAGGTGGCGACAAAGTTACAGTACAAATGTTCATCAACCAGTCCAATATATGCCCGCCGCCGCACGTGGCAGTAGGACTTAGACCCCCCCCCCATCCCTGTCGGGTCTCCATTCGCTCTCCCCCCGCCCCCACTCTGCTGGGTCCCACTTCGAGACATTGCAATCCTTTAAAAATATGTTCTCCGCAAAATCTCTGATTGCTACCATTCACCCCACTCAACCCCCCCCCCCCCCCCCCCCCACACAGAAAAATCCTACAGTGGCAAAGGTTTACTCAGATGCATTGATGATAAGCAATTCTAAACTGGACAACTACCGTGTTTTATGATAGTGCCGGAAAGTGCCGGAGTAACTCAGTGGGTCAGGCAGCAACTTTGGAGAAAAACGATGGGTGATGTTTTGGGTTGGGATCCTTCTTCAGTCTGAAGAAGGGCCTCGACCTGAACCATCACGCACGCGTTTCCCTAGGGTGGCACAGTGGCGCAGCGGTACAGCTGCTGCCTTACAACGCCAGAGACCCGGGTTCAAACCCTGACCTCGGGTGCTGTCTGTACGGAGTTTTTTACGTTCTCCCCGTGACCTGCAAGGTTTTTCTCCCCGTTTGCTCCAAAGATTTACAGGCTAATTGGCTTTGTCCAATTGTAAATTGTCCCCAGTGGGTGTAGGATGGTGATATTGCGGTCAGCAATTATATACAATTATACCCAAGGCAGCAACTCTACCGCTGCGCCACCGTACCGCTCCTTCGCCTCTCTAGGCCAGGGCCTTTGGCAGTCTGTAGCAAACACGTGGGTTCAGAAGCAAAAGAGTATGATTGCAGAAATTGGAAACACAGCTCCTCACCTCTCCCTGAGTAATTAGTACAGCTCCAATGACCTTGTGCAGACTTTCAATTTCAGCTTTAGGACCAGTGATCATTGAAGTTCCTGTGTCCACAATAGCTGAACACCCTCCTTTACACAGAGTCAATGTATCACCAACAGCAATTCTGAAAAAGAACACACAAACAGTAAGTGTACAGTAGTTTTGAGGTTTAGTTTTGAGGTGCAGCGTGGGAACAGGCCCTTCGGCCCACCAAGTCCAGTGATCACCCCGTACACCAGTTCTATCCTACACACTAGGGACAATTTACAGATGCCAATTCTGTACGTCTGTAGAATGTGGGAGGAAAACGGAGCACCCGGAGAAAATCCACGTGGTCACACGGAGAATGTGAAAACTCCATACAGACAGCACATGTAGTCAGTTTCAAACCTGGGTCTGGTGCTGTGAGGCTGCAGATTTACCACTGTGCCGCCTTAATTATTGAATATAAAAACCCTAGCCATTTCTTGTAATGTACCAAGATATCTTGTTTACAAGTCCCGAGACAAATGGAGTAGTGGTGCAGTGGGTAAAACTACTGCCTCACAGCACCAGAGACTAGAGTCTGATCCTCACCTTGGGTGCTGTCTGTATGGAGATTGCACGCTCTCCCTGCGAGGTTAATTGGCCTTTGTAAGTTGTCCCTAGTGTGCAGGGAGTGGAAGTGAAAGTGGGATTACATAGAACTAGTGTGAACAGGTGATCGATGGTCAGCTTAGACTCAGTGGGTTGAAGGTCCCGTTTCCATGCTGCATCTCCAAACAAACAAGACCATAAATACAGTTTGCATTTATACAAGCTTTCTATGGTATAGAAAAAAAATAAGTACCCAGTAAAAATTAAAAGCAATTGGACCATATTAAAAAAATGTATTTGAATTGGAACACACATTCAAAGCTGTCAGGAAGAGACTGATATATCACAATGTAATTTTAAAATGTTTGAAAATGTAAATTTTTTTGAATGTGTAAATATACAAATTAGAACAACAATCATCCATATCTTCACACAAAGTGACGTAGGATGTACAATTCCCCTGTAATATTAACGTTCGGTTGTGAGATGGTGATAAAATGGTTCAATTGAAGAGCCATATCATTTGTGACCCACATCCTACCCAGATATCTGCAGAATAGAGGAAGGGAACATAGAACAGTACCACACAGGAACAGGCCTTTCGACCCTCAACGTCTGTGCCAAATGTGGTGCCAACATAAACTAGTCTCCTCTGCCTGCACATGATCTACAGCCCTCCATTCCCTGCACTTGCATGTGCCTATCTGAAAGCCTCTTAAAACGTCACTATCATAACCGCCTCCACCACCACCCCTGGCAGCGCATTGCAACAACCCACCACACTCCGTGTAACAAAAAACTTACCTTACACATTTCCTTTTTAGCCTTGCTCTCACTTTTTGGCTCTGCCCTTTAGTCTTTAACCTTTCCACACTGGAAAAAAAGGTTCTGAATGTCTGCCCCACCTATCGTTATATACTTCTATCAAGTCTCCCTTTAGCTTTCCAGAGAAATCAAAGAAATCTGTCCAAACTCTCCCTGTAGTTAATACCCCTTAATCCTAGCATTCAGGTAAACCTTTCGTGCACCTGCCCCAAAGCCTCCACATCCTTCTGTAATTTGGCAACTGGAAATGCACACAATACTCCAAATGCGGCATATCCAATCTACCAACAAGTAGAGGGCAGTCCTGACCTACTATCTACCTCATTAGAGACCCTCGGACTATCTTAAATTGGACTTTAACTGCACTAAACGTTATTCATGTTATCCCTTTATCATGTATCTGAACACTGTGGATGGCTCAATTGTAATCATGTCTGGTCTTTCCGCTGACTGGTTAGCATGCAACAAACTTTTCACTGTACCTCGGTATATGTGACAATAAACTAAACTCAACTTAACCAAAACCAAACAGAGTTTCATCACGACTTCCTGACTCTTAACTCAATGCCCCAACCAATGAAGGAAGCGTCAATAAGCCTTCTTCACACTATCTTGTGTTGCCAATTTCAGGATGTTGTGGATTTAGACCCCAAGATCTCTCTGCACATCAGTGCTGTTATGGGCCTTAGAGCTGAAGGTTCAAAGCCAAAGTGACAAGACCAAAAGTAGCTTTTAATTTTTTTTTGCGTTACAATAAGTAACGTCCTACACTTTCTCTAAATGTAACTGCAGACACGATAAACCGACGTGACATTCTCAAGAAGCAGAATATTCACAGGGTTGGCGAGGTCTCCTTTGAAGTATTGTGTTCAGTTTTGGTCACCTTGATTTGGAAAGATGTTAAGTAGGAAACAGCGCAGAGAAGATTTAAGGAGATATTCCCAGGACTTGTGGGGCAGAGCTAGAGGAAGAAGTTGGGCAGGCTGGGATTTTATTTATTGAAGCACACACAGCAAAGGAGGCTATAGAGGTGTATTAGATGATGAGGGGAATTGATAGGGTGAATGCGCAGAATCTTACCCAGAGTCGAGGAATCAGGAGACAGAGATTCAAGGTGACATGGGCAAGATTTAAGAGGAACCCGAGGGATAACTTTTTAAAATACAGAGGTTGGTGGGCACATGGAATGAGCTACCAGAGGAGCTAGTTGAGGCAGGTCCAGTAACAACTTTTAAATGACATTTTGAGTAGGTACATGGATTGGAAAGGTTTAAGAGGGATATGGGATAAACGCAGGCAGGTGGGACTAGTGTAAATGGGGCATTTTGGTCGACGTGAGCAAGTTGGGCCTGTTTCCATGCTGTGTGACTCTATCACGCTCTGTGTGCCAAATGATACCACAGAACACACTCCAACTCATACCTCATTTGAACACATTGCACAGCAAAGCTTCAGAAGTATGTTTCAATACCCAAAACGAATCATGAACTCGCAAAAGATCTTACTCATCCATCGGGATCTGCCAGTATGCCTTCCGGTTTACGTTCATGAAGAAGAAATCTCCAGTGTAATACTTTGGATCTGTGCCACCCAACAAGAGCTCACCTCCTGGCTGAGTGTCTGGATTCCTAGAAGGTGCACAAAAACATCATCACCATCACCACCGACAAACGCAGTTATTGAACAGAAAGTAGTTAAAGGATTTTCCAAATGGCTGACTTTCTATAAAGACCTTCTCAAGAATGGTCCCGACCCGAAACCACGACCATTCCCTTTCCCCAGAGATGCTGCCTGACAGGCAGTGAAGAAAGCGAATGGTATGTTAGCTTTCATAGCAAAAGGATTTGAGTATAGGAGCAGGGAGGTTCTACTTCAGTTGTACAGGGTCTTGGTGAGGCCACACCTGGAGTATTGCGTACAGTTCTGGTCTCCAAATCTGAGGAAGGACATTATTGCCATAGAGGGAGTGCAGAGAAGGTTCACCAGACCGATTCCTGGGATGTCAGGAGTGTCTTATGAACAAAGACTGCATAGACTCAGTTTATACTCTCTAGAATTTAGGAGATTGAGAGGGGATCTTATAGAAACTTACAAAATTCTTAAGGGGTTGGACAGGCTAGATGCAGGAAGATTGTTCCCGATGTTGGGGAGGTCCAGGACAAGGGGTCACAGTTTAAGAATAAGGGGGAAATCCTTTAGGACTGAGATGAGAAGGACTTTTTTCACACAGAGAGTGGTGGGTCTCTGGAACTCTCTGCCACAGAGGGTAGTTGAGGCCAGTTCATTGGCTATATTTAAGAGGGAGTTAGATGTGGCCCTTGTGACTAAGGGGATCAGAGGGTATGGAGAGAAGGCAGGTACGGGATACTGAGTTGGATGATCAGCCATGATCATATTGAATGTCGGTGCAGGCTCGAAGGGCCAAATGGCCTACTCCTGCACTAATTTCTATGTTTCTATGTTTCTGACTCACTGACTCACTCCATTATTTTGTGTCTATCTTTGTTCTATAAAGACCACTTACAGTTATTCTGTTATTGTTAAAACAAGGGCAGCACAGTGGAGCAGCAGTCGAGTTGCTGCCTCACAGCACCAGAGACGCTACGGGTGCTGTCTGTGTGGATTTTGTACTTTCTCTCCGTGACCGCGTGGGTTTTCTCCGGTTGCTCCGGTTTCTTCCCACACTCACAGGTTTGTATGTTAATTGGCTATGGTAAAGATTGTAAATTGTATCTAGTGTGTAGTATAGAGCTAGTATAGGGGGCGATTGCTGGTCGGCACGGACACTGCGCCTCCTCCATTGCCATAGTGAGGCCACACGCAAACTTGAGTAACAGCACCTTGTATTCTGCTTGGGAAGCTTACAATCTAATGGTTCAATCCATTGAATTCTCCAATTTTAAGTATTGTTGGGCGGGTCCAGAACCAGGGGCCACAGTCTTAGAATAAAGGGAGAGGTCATTTAACACCGAGGTGAGAAAAAACATTTTCACCCAGAGAGTTGTGAATTTATGGCATTCCCTGCCACAGAGGGCAGTGGAGGCCAAATCACTGGATGGATTTAAGCGAGTTGGATAGAGCCCTAAGGGCTAGTGGAGTCAAAGGATATGGGGAGAAGGCAGGCACGGGTTAATGATAGGGGACGATCAGCCATGATCACAATGAATGGCGGTGCTGGCTCGAAGGGCCGAATAGTCTCCTCCTGCACCTATTTTCTATGTTTCTATGTTAACCCCCCCCCCCACTCCCCACCCCCTTCCTAGTACCAACCACTCCAGTGTGCACCCACTTCTCCCACTATTCACACTATCAAGTCATTTGCTTCTTTCCACTCCTTCATACATTCATCTCCAACCCTCATTTCCCTTTCATTCCTATGTCTTTCCTCTGCCCCTTACTGGCTTTCACCAATATACCTCCCCCTGACTTTACATTTCACTCTTCCTCTACTCATCTCACACCCTTTTGTCTCCTTTTCACTCTAGCCTTTGTCATTTACTCCGTCCACCCTGCTCCAAATCAACACCCCCCCCCCCCCCCGCCCCCCACCCCTCAACCAGTATCCACCTATCACTTAGTAGAGAAACAAGGAACTGCAGATGCTGGTTTATGCCAAAGATAAACACAAAGTGCAGGACTAACTCAGCGGATCATGCAGCATCTCTAGAGAACAAGGCTTTTTATCCAGAGATGCTGCCTGGCCCCCTAAGTTACTCCAGCACTTTGTGTCTATCCACCTATCACTTACCTGGCTTTGTCGCTGCCCCCTCCCCCCTCTTTTCCAGCTTCCTCCTACAATTAGTGTGAAGACCTGAAGCATCTCCTGTCCACATCCTCCAGAGATGTCGCCTGACCCACTGAGTTATACTGGAGCTCTTTTGCTCAGGTTTCCAGCATCTGCAGTTCATCGCACCTCTGTCCTAAATACCAGGTGCGCTGAGAACTGGAACATACTTGGCGTGATATTTGACTCAGCACTGAAATTTGACAAACAAGTCAATGCCATGGTAAAAGCTAGCTTCTTTCAGCTTCGGATGATAGCTAAAATAAAACAATTCCTCCAGTTTGATGACCTAGAAAAGATCATCCATACATTTATCTCCTCCCGCCTAGATTACTGCAACTCCCTTTACACTGACATCAGCCAATCTTCCCTGTCCCGCTGTAACTGGTCCAAAACGCCGCAGCGAGACTCCTGACGGGCACCCGAAAAAGAGACCACATCACCCCGATCCTGGCTTCTCTCCATTGGCTCCCTGCGCAGTTCCGAATAAATTTCAAGACCCTCCTCTTTGTCTACAAAGCCCTTGCACCCACCTACATTAAAAGTCTTCTCACCCACTACACTACCTCCAGGTCCCTCAGATCGGCCGACTTGGGGTTGCTGAATGTCCCGCAGTTTAGGCATAAGCTCAGGGGCGACCGCGCCTCTGCGGTCGCAGCTCCTAGACTATGGAACAGCATCCCCCTCCCCATTAGAACTGCCCCCTCCATCGACTCCTGTAAGTCTAGTCTAAAAACGTATCTGTTCTCCCAAGCCTTTCGTGACGTCCTCTGAGTGAGGACTATTTGTATATATGTATGTAGCCTGCTTGTGTATACTACTCTTATAACAAATGTAAAGCACTTTGGTCAACGAGAGTTGTTTTTTAAATGTGCTATATAAATAAATGTGAATTGACTTGACTTGATACTTGCGATGGGAACATCTTACCTGTTCAAGTAGAAAGAGAACACGTTGCGTTCTACCAATTTCTGCTTCATGATATTGTCGAATACTGGGACCGCACCAGCGACTGAGATACATGGGTAGGCCATGCCGAGAATGCCATCGAATTTGGCAGCGATGAAGGTGGCACCAGGCTGCGAGGTGGCCTCCCCGAACGACTGATTCTGAACTATAATATCACCGATCTGCAGATCAGAGCAGAGGCAATCTTCATTTAATATCAAGAGCGGCGGTGGAGAAAGCCCACAGCATCGCCAGGCCAGGTCAACGCCTGCAACACCGACCCAGTGCCGTTGCCAGGACAACGGGCCTTTGAGGCCAAGATAGGACTCTGTACTATTGAGAATATTAAAATTTGAAGGACAAAAGTTGGGTCCAGAAGCACGGCGACTCTTTGTGTACCGTCTGGGTGAAGTCTACTATTCTTGCACTACAATTGTTGCACTTATCCATGATTGTGCTTATCCACAGAATGATTTTACTGGATTGTATGCAAAACAAAGAATTTATTATACTCAAGTACATGTGACGATAAAGTAACATTGAATTTACCACCACATCCGACTTTGTAAAACACTCCCACCTCTGTTTGCAATTGGGAGCTGGAAGAGCCGTTGCCTCACAGTGTCGGAGATCCAGGTTCGATCCTGACTACGGGTGCTGTCTGAGTGTGGAGTTTGCACATTCTCCTGTAACCATGTGGGTTTCCTCCAGGTGTTCTGGTTTCCTCCCACATTTCAAAGTTGTACGGGATTGTGGGTTAAATGGCCCACTGTGAATTGCCCTTCATGTGTAAGGAGTGGGTGAGAAAGGGGGATGACATAGAACCAGTGTGAACGGGTGATCGATGGTCAACGTGGACTCGGTGGGCCGAAGGGCCAGTTTCCATGATGTGTCTTTCAATCAAGAACAATCTTTGAACTTGGCAGATTAAAGGAAAAAGTAGATACTCGAAACGTGTCTAATCCAACAACACAGGAGAATTGCAGGCAGGAAAGTAAACAAGGATGGCAAATGTCTACGCTAATTATGGATTCACACATGTTATTAAAGAGGATTGCATCTCCAAAACCCAGGTGATTATGAAGATGGAATACAGCGTAGCAAAGTGTGGAGTTGTGCATTTTGGTAGTAGGCATAAAGGCACAGACTATTTTCTAAATGCGGAGATAATTCAGAAATCGGAGGTGAAAAAGGTAGAGTTGCCGGACACCCAGTGTTCGATCCCGACTACGGGCGCTGTCTGTATGGAGTTTGTATGTTCACCCTGTGACCGCGTGGATTTTCTCTGAGATCTTCAGTTTCCTCCCACGCTCCAAAAGCGTACAGGTTTGGTGGTAAATTGTCCCTAGTGTGTGTCGGATAGTGTTAATGTGCGGGGATCGCTGGTCAACGTGGACCCGTTGGGCTGAAGGGCCTGTTTCCATGCCGTACCTTTAAACTAAACTAAAGACTGGTTTAGGATTCCCAAAAAGTTAATTTGCAAGTAAGGAAGGCAAATGCAATGCTGGCATTTATTTCGAGAGGGCTAGAATATTAAAACAGGGAGGCAATGCTGAGGCTTTATAAGGCACTGGTCAGACTGCATTTGGAGAATTGTGAGCAATTTTGGGCCATATCTAAGGAAGGATGTGCTGGCGCTGGAGAGGATCCAGAGATAGAATATGAGAATATGGAGTTTGGAAGGATGAGGGGGAAACTCATTGAAACTTAACAAATAGCGAAAGGCCTGGAGAGGGTGAATGTGGAGAGGATGTTTTCACTAGTGGGAAAGTCTTGGACCAGAAGCCATAACCTCAGAATAAAACTTTTAGAAAGGAAATTATGAGGAATTTCTGTAGTCAGAGGGTGGTGAATCTGTAGAATTAATTGCCAAAGACGGCTGTGGAGGCCAAGTCAACGTATATATTTAAGGCAGAGATAGATAGATTCTTGATTACTACGGTGTTAGGGGTTATGGGGCGAAGGCAGGAGAATGGGGTTGAGAGTGAAAGATAGATCAGACATGATTGAATGGCAGAGTAGACTTGATGGGCCGAATGGCCTAATTCTGCTCCTAGAACTTATGAACAAGTATGACAAAAGGACAAGTTACATATCAGAAAGCAAATGGCCTAAATTACAAGTTACTTCATCTTTAGACCCATGGTCTTTTAAGTTGCTGTAAGTTTTGCATTTTCCAAATAGACCACAGGTTAAAAATGCTTGCCTTTCTGATTTTCCTTCTCCTGGTTGCCCTGCAGGCAGAAGTTCGGTACTTACACTGGTTGAATCCTGGCTGAGATATCCTGAGAGGCTGCCAGAACCATACTGGATAGAAAACTTTGTTCCATTCTTCACGTAGGTGCTGGATTTCGCTGAATCATACTTGTGATGCAACACTGTTATTTTAAAAAGGGTTGTTAATTTTAGGACAATTTGTTAAAAAGGCATTTTAACAATCATATTAATGATGCTTCTCGTGAAAGGTCTACCAGTGACTCAATATTTCCACACAGCAGACCCACAGATTTTTTTCCTTCAGTAACATATGCAAGATAGTATATTCCCCCTGCGAAGATGATTCAGTACTGAATCTAACGTACATAGGATATTCTTGAAAATCTTTCGCAATGAGTCAGAACTTTTCTATTTCCCCACACTATTCATCACTTTGCATCCATATTCTATTGAATTACCTAACCAATGAGCGAGTTCGATATTCCGACTGCGTATGCCAGGGTCAAAGGTCACTATTCATAAACAGCCATGGAAAGCAGGTATTCAGTTGCTGTAACCGGTATTCAACCCCAACCCCCACCCCCCATATTAGTCTGAAGAGTCCCAACCAAAAACATCACTTATCCATGTCCCCCAGAGATGCTGCCTGACCTGCTGAGTTACTCCAGTGCTTTGTGCCTCTTTTTGTTAACCATCATCTGCGGTTCCTTGGACTTTCATTCTAATCCATTTGCCCTGTCTGAATTTTAATGCAGTTCCCAGTCGTTACAATAGCAACAATATAATAAATCACTTATTTATGGATCCCAACCCAGTGCTGTTGCAATAAGAATTTAATTGTACCATTTCTGCACATAGACGGCGGCACAGTGGTGCAGCGGTGGAGCTGCTGCCTTACAGTGCCAGGGACCAGAGTTCAATGTTCCATTCTGACTACAGGTTTGTAGGTGAATTGGCTTGGGTAAAAATTCTAAATTGTTCCTAGTGTGTAGGATAGAGCTAGTGCATGGAGATCGCTGGTCGGCATGGACTTGGTGGGCCGAAGGACCTGTTTCCAGGCTGTAAACACTTCTAAATTTAAAAATATGAAAATTAACCACTCTTGACTCTGGACACATCCCAGGCAAAATTAGACACGGAAAGCTGGAATAACTCAGCTTTGGAGAAAAGGAATAGGTGACGTTTCAGGTCGAGACACTACTTCAGACTTTTGCCCAGGCTAAAAGTTGAGCACACCAAAGACAACAGAAGCAACTTACTGCAAGCAATATCTAACACGGAACAATGAATGGAAGGAACCCAGAGGTTGGAGGAACCAGTGTCAAATATCACGGTGAACATCTGTGGAGGGGTGCCAATGCTGATCTCCCCATAGTACTGCGCCTAGAAAACAGAGAGTGGCTGTTAGAAGCACCTGCAGTAACTCGTATCCACTGAAAACCAACATATTGTATTTATCAGAGCGCCACGGTGGCGCAGCTGGTACGGCCGCTGCCTTGCGTCGTCACAGACCCAGGTTTGATCCTGACCTTGGGTGCTGTCTGTGTGGAGTTTGCACGTTCTCCCTGTGACCGGGTGCTCCGGTTTCCTCCCACATCCCAAAGACCTGTTTGTTTGTCGGTTAATTGGTCCTCCGTAAATTGCTCCGAGAGTGCAGGGAGTGGATGTGCAAGTGGGTTAACACAGAACCAGTGAACGGGTGATCGATGGTCGGTGTGGACTCGGTGGGCCAAAGGGCCTGTTAAGATGCTATACCTCTAAAATAAAATGTAACCCTACTTTCTCACCTCAAAAACTCTTAGAGGAAAAATATGACTTGTTTTGAAAAAACGCAATTCCCATCCCAACGAAAATAAAAGATTTGCACTGTGGCATGCAACTGCGCGTTTTAATGAATATTTTACATTGGGACAGAGATTCAAATGTTGTCAAAGTGTAGGCATGAGAAGATGTAATCTGAATCGCCAAATTGGGTTAATTTTGGACCAATAAAATGTATCATTTTAAAGTTCCTTCATTTATATCATATATTCAACACGCGCAAAGCTGGTCACTTTTCATTCACAGGATCTTGTATCATTTTTAGACTTACAGCACGGGCATGGACACAGCCCCTTCAGCCTGCACCAACCCTCGATCACCATATACTAACACTATCCTACACACTGGGAGCAATTTACAACTTAACCAAAGCCAATTAACCTAAACCCATACAGGAAACCGGAGCACCCCGAGAAAACCCACATGGTCACATGGAAAATGTACAAACTCTGTACAGCCAGCACCGGTGGTCAGGATTGAACCGGGGTCTCTGGTGTTGTCAGGCAGCAGCTCTACCTCTGCGCCACTGATCAAATTGAGTGAAAATAGTTAAAGTTAGTCATCTGTGGGTGAACTATGCCGGAAGAAAATTCTACAGGAGAGGGGGAAGTGTTGGATGTTAAAATTACCATCTTGCTTTTATTTTTTTTTAAATAGCTGAATCAAATAAAAAATGGTGGAGTCACAAGTTGCTTTAGGCCACATGTGACAGCAATGAGGCAATGCATCACGTTGAATGAGTCAGCTAATATCACCCGAGACAGATAACATGACAAGAGTTTGCTGCTATGGCCGATTGTCAGTGGTCAGACTTGCTGCAAACATGATTAGCTTTTCAAGTGCTGTGAGGAACCAGGCATTTTAATTTCTTTCTCTGCAGCTTTCCGAACTTCCTGCAGAGGAGCTGCTGTGAAACCAAGGGCAAAAGATGCTCACATTCTGAAGCCAATTTTTAAGTCCCCTCATCAGCTAGAGGTCCTGACCCATCTATTCACTGGAGACCTTTGTACTTACTTTAATCACACTTTATCAGACTTCAATGTTATCTCTTTGACCACCGGGTGGCGGCGGCAATGGCTGCCTCGCCAACAATCTGTCTGTTCTTTCCTTCTTTGTGTTTAAATGGTATGTGTTAAATTGTGTGTGTTTTAGTGGGGGATGGGGGGGGGGGGGAGGGGGGGGGGGGGGGGAAACCTCTTTTGAATCTCTTACCTCGACGGATTTTTTTTCCGTATCGTATCTCCGTCCACGGAGGCCTAGTATCGAGGAGTTGGCGGCCTTTGCTGGAGACCGACTTTTGAGAGCTCCACCGCAGAGAGCCTGCAGGACTTACCATCGCGGAGTCCGCCATCCCTTTGCCAGGGATTGACCTCAGATGTCGATCATGGATGTCGACCAACCGTGGGTGCTTGCGGACTTAAACATCACGGAGCTTGCTGTCTCTGGTCAGAGACCGACTTTGGGAGTTTCGACCGCCCGACGCGGGGTTTTGATCGCCCAACGCGGGAGCTTCGACCGCCGGCTGTGAGAACTTTGATCACCCCGATGGATGGTTCGACTGCCCCAACCCCGGGAGAAATAAAGAGGAAGATAATTGGACTTTTTTGTGGGGAATCCGCTGTGGTGGATGTTTATGTTAACTTTTGTGTATTTGTGTGTCTTGTTACTTTTTTCTCGTATGGCTGTATGTTAATTCGCACATGACTGTACCTTAATTGGTACGTGACAATAAAAGACCTTTGATGTTGTGTCCTTTTTCCGAGCACTGTGGATGGCTTGATTGTATTCATGTACATCTTTGGCCCAACTTGCACATGCCAACCAATATGTCCCATCTACCCCAATCCCACCTGCCTGCATTTACCCCATATCCCTCTAAACCTAACCTAGCCATGCACCTGTCCAAATGTTTGTTTATACCTTGTGATAGAATCTGCCTTAACAATCTCCTCTGGCAGCTCGTTCCATATACCTACCACCCTTTGTGAAAAGAGGATGTCCTATGAAATCTTTTCCCCCTCACCTCAAATAGTCTTTCCTTTGACCGGATAGCACCCGAAGAAAGGCTTTTCACTGTACCTCAGTACACGGCAATAATACACTGAACTAAAAAATGAAATTTCAACATTTGCAAATGGTGGGAGAGAAGGAAATTATCAGTCCTTCAGGAACACCTCCAACCTTGACTTGCTCTGGTCCTCATTTCACAAACTATTTCATTTGGAAAGGGTGCAGAGGAGGTTTGCCAAAATGATGCATCGCGGCCTGGTTCATCAACTCGACAGGGTCACTATTTGGAAAGAGATGCCCGACGTAGCTGAAGCAGGTACCATAACAACATTTTAAAAAGACAGATGGACAGGTACATGGATAGGAATGGTTTAGAGGGATATGGGCCAAATAGGACTAGCTTAGATATGGCATCTTGGTCGGCATAGACAAGATGGGTCGAAGGGCCTGCCTCTGTGCTGTAAGAATCCATGACACTAAGAATGGACTTTGTGCCACACCTTTTTATTTATTTCCTATCGTAGTTAAAAAAAGATTAAAGCATTTCACAAGTGCTGATGTGTAAAATTAGGTCAGCATTGTCAAGTGACTCCGAAACCAGACACGTGCAAATCATCCTTTCTCAATCAACAGCGAAAGTTGTGCAACCTCTCCGCTGAATAGCCTTGCAGTGGAAACACATTGAACAATAACCTTGGCTACAATTTCAGTACTCACCTAACACAGAGGTGCAGAAACATTGAAGGAACCCAAGTTCTTTGCACAAAACCCAGCAATGGCAGAAGGTCCTGGTGAGCCGCGGCCTCACCCTGATGGTGGGCGTGGCTCTCCCGCCGTGGAACCGGGAGAGGGAAGCTACCGAGCCCGGCCCCTGCTTGTGGCCAACCTACCACTGTGTCGCCTCATCTCAAAGAGCCAACATTGGGACACAAGTTTCACTGTTCCAGAGAACATAAGGTGAAGGGGAAAACATTTCATAGGAATCTGAGGGGTAACTTTTTTTTTTACACAAAGGGTGGTGGGTGTATGGAACAAGCTGCCAGAGGAGGTAGTTGAGGCAGGGACTATCCCAACATTTAAGAAACAGAGAGGTACATGGACAGGAACAGTTTGGAGGGATGTGGACGAAGGCGGGCTGGTGGGACTAGTATAGATGGGACATGTTGGCCAATGTGGGCAAGTTGGGCCGAAGGGCCTGTTTTCACACTGTATCACTCTATGACTAAATTATTACGGTGATTGACTATTCACCATTTTCCATTTTGCGGTCAGATTCTCAATCACAAGAGACGGTACTCACATCCAGATAGTTTTTCAGTGTTTCCGGAGTGGGCTCACTGCTTTGTGGGAAACCAAGGTTATATTTGGAGTTTTGGTCTCTTGCAAGGAGCTCATCAATGCTATTCCCAGTGTCAGTGAAGGTCCGCCGAATTGAACGAAATTTTTTCAAAGGGATTCTGCAAAGTGAAATAAAAATGTGAATAACATAATGTAGTTGTAAGAATTAGGGTCTAAGAAAGTAAACCACATTGGCAGCATGGTGGCGTAGCAGTCGAGTTGCTGTACCAGAGACCCGGGTTCAATCCTGACTGTGGGTGCTGTCTGTACAGAGTTTATACTTTCTCCCCGTGACCACGTGGGTTATCTGGGAGTATCCTCGCACAGTCCAAAGACGTACAGGTTTGTAGGTTAATTAGCTTTGGTAAAATTGTGAATGGTATTGTAAATTTGTTCATTGTTAAAATCCCTAGTGTGTAGGATAGTCCTAGTGTGCAGGGATCGCTGGTCGGCGCGGACTCGGTGGGCCAAAGGGTCATGTTTCTGCGCTTTAAATCTCTAGACTAGAACTAAACTAAAAATGTGCAGATTCTGGAAAAGACAAAGTGCTGGAATAACTCAGCTGGTCAGGCAGCATTTCTGGAGAACATGGATAGGCGATGTTTTGGGAAGGGACCCTCACTTGCCAGCTGGTAACGACTCGAAGTAGGATCAGGACAATATATCCGGTCTGAAGAAGAGTCCCGACCTGAAAAGCCATCTACTCATTCCCTCCACAGATAGCACAGAACTCCTCCAGCACTTTGTGTTTTGCTTAATATATGCAGTTATTCTATAAGAGCGTTTAATGTTTCATTAAAAAAAATGGACATTTCTTAAGTCATTGGAGCAGGATTCGGCAATTAGGCCCATCAAGTCTACTCCACCATTCAATCATGGCTGATCTATTTTTCCCTCTCAACCCCATTCTCCTGTCTTCTCCTCATAACCTGACTAATTTAGTTCAGTTTCGAGATAGAGAGCGACAGGCCCTTTGGCCCACCAAGTCCACATCAACCAACGATCCTCATATACTGGCATTATTCCACACACACTATCACCATGCTACGCACTACGGCCGATTTGCAATTTTTACTGCAAACCTGTACGTCTTTGGAGCGTGGGAGAAAACCCACACGGTCACAGGGAGAAGATACAAACTCCGTACAGACAGCACCCGTAGTCAGGATCGAACCCAGGTCTTTGGCGCTGTAAGGCAGCAACTCTACCGCTGCTCCACCGTGCCACCCCTAATCAAGGACATTGTTTGAGTACAGTTTTCTCATGCTACAGTTAAAAGGTTCCTGCAGTAGCAAGATTATCGATTTTATTTGCTCTAAACTCATATTAGTCTCTAGGGGCAGGTAAAGACTTCATGGACTTGATGCAAGGAAGGTTAGAAACAACATGCTGTTAACCTCAAAAGCAAGCATTCGGGAAGGAAACGTGGCCTTGCATGTTCAGAACACAAAGTGATGGAGTAACTGCAAATGCTGCCTGACCCCCCCCCCCCCCCCCCCGAGTTACTCCAGTACTTTGTGGTTTCCGCACGATTGCAGCATCTGCAGTTTCTTGCATCTGCACTCACATGTTACACTTCTTGTACCCTGGGGATGTACATCACATTCAGTTACGTTCTTTTGGTGTGCAAGGTCTTGGTCAAGTTGCAAATCAGATGGATACAATTCTTGCATAGGAAGGAACTGCAAATGCTGGCTTTCACCGAAGGTGAACACAAAACACTGGAGTAAGTCAGCGGGTCAGGCAGCATCTCTGTAGAACTGGAATAGGTGACGTTCCGGAACGAGACTCGAAAATAAATACATGCATCCTTTTTCTCCAGAGACCCTACCTGACCTGCTGAGTTACTCCAACATTTTGTGTCTATTTTGGATACAACTCATACCACATTTCAGCAGTGTTAGTCGAAAGGTGATTCTGAGTTAATTCTGATACAGTCAAAAGATTTCTGTCCTCCTCAAATAGAATTTTAGAACTTTATACACCATGTTTTAGAGCATTGTGTTCAGTTTTGGTCACCGTGTTATAGGGAAGATGTTGTCAAGCTGGAAAAGAGTGCAGAGAGGATTTACGAGGATGTTGCCAGGACTCTGGGTCCTGAGCCACGGGGAGAGGGCAGGCTAAGACTTTATTCCTCGGAGTGCAGGTGGATGAGGGGTGATCTTATAGTGGTGTACACAATCATGAGAGGAATAGGTCAGGTAGATGGACAGTCTTCTTGCCCACAGCAGGGGAATCAAGAACCAAAGGGTGTAGGGTTAAGTTGCACAAAGGGCTGTGGGTGTATGGAACATACTGCCAGAGGAGGTAAGTACCATTGAGGTAAGTACTATTGTAACATTTAAGAGGCAATTGGATAGGTATATGGATAGGACAGGTTCAGAAGGATATGGGCCAAGAGCAGGCAGGTGGGACTGATGTAGATGGGGCATGTTGATCGGTGTGGGCAAGTCGAACAGAAGGGCCTGTTTCCGCACTGTATCTCTAAAGTCCAAAGCATAAAGTGTTTACAACTCAGACAAAAAGAGGACAAAGTATTGACATAACTTTAAAGAAAAACCAAAAAAACCAAAATAGACTTCCATGTTCAACACTGGAACACATACCAATTGGTTCCAAAAAAAGATGGTGACTCTTGCATGTATGAGAATATAAAAAGATTTTCACTGAGCAGTGCACACGTGACAATAAAGATCCTTTGAATTGGGTTTTGCGATTGAGACGGATTAGGAACAGAGGGAATCATCTTTTATTTTTCCTGAATAGATCACTTTGTTTTGGAGAATTGCTATTTGACAATCTTCGGAAAATACATATTTTGATTAACCAAATTGGTAAAAAAAAAAGGACACAAAGTATTTTTCTATTTGCATATTAGTTATTCATTCGTTGAATTATTGATTATACTTTGGTGTATACTGTATTATTTTTCCACTAATTAGTTATTAATTTATTGAATTATCATTATATGCATACACTGCATTATTAGTTATTAATTTATTGATTATATTTAGTGCATACTGTATTTTTCTATTTGCATTAATTAGTTATTAATTTATTGAATTATTGATTATTCCATTTAATGTATTCTGCCCTTTTGCACTAATTAGTTATTAATGTGTTGCAATTAGCTGTGTATACTGCATTTTTTGCACTATTAATTTATTTTTTAATCATTTATCTGTTTAAACTGGATTTTTTTTGCACTAATGTATTAATTTATTAAATTATTGATTATTTTCCTTATTGTGTATACTGCATTTTTTCACTAATGCTGCTTATGAATTTGTTGAATTATTGATTGTGTTCATCTGCGTACTCTGCACGTACAGGCCTGTTACGCCTGTGCAAGAAACAATGTTGTTGTATACGACAATGTCGGTACATACGACAATTAAACGATCTTGACACCAATTGCTTACACCCATATAGAGTCTCAAGCTCAATTTCCAGTCTCTCTTCCCAAATCAAGATGCTACTCTCCATCACCCAGTCCAACTTACATTTCCTGTCCCAGACACGATCTATTTATCTGTGAATACTGTATTTTTCTCTTGGCACTAATATTAGTTATATTAATTATTAATTGTCTTCACCCACTTATATCCAAAGAACAGATGCACAAGCGAGGTGAAATAGGAAATGTACTGTCTGGGGGATTAATATTTATTGCATTATTTCATCTGAATTCCATTTTTTTTTCACGTCAACTTTGATTTATATTAACAGTATTACATTAGCCCAGCAATCAACCCTTCAGATTCAGACAAAATTAGTTCTCATTAATTGTTCAATCATGCATTCTGAAAAGCAACATCTAATCTGCAGACAAAAACATGCAGATAACCACAAGTTATGTTTATACTGAATGGTTGTTGGAATTCAGAGTTATCAAAGTCACCATCCACCAACAAGGAATCAAGGTAAACTACCTCAAGGTACCATACAACTCTATCGTTCCACACCATTCAAATCCCAAGTCACCAAATCCAGGTTTATACCCAAAGACAGAATCAAAATGCTGGAATAGGTCAGGGGGTAAGGCAGCATCTCTGGAGAATATGGAGAGGTGACGTTACGGGTCGGGACCCATCTTCAGGTTTAGGTTTCTTATTGTCACATGTACTGAAGTACAATGAAAAGCTTTGTTTTGCATGCTATCCAAACAGATCAAATATACAATGCATGGATGTAATCAGTTCCAACTGATGCACAATACGTAGAGCAAAGGGGAAGATACAGAGTGCAGAATAGTGCATCAGGTCTACAAAGTACAATGTCCACAATGGGGTAGTGAATCGAACAGTACCCTAGCTTATGGAAGGACCAGAAGCCTGATTACAGAGGGGAAGATCAGACACAAAATGCTGGATTAACTCAGCAGGACAGGCAGCATCTCCGGAGAAAAGGAATGGGTAATGTTTTGGGTCAAAACAAGCTGTTCCTGAGGTTGGAAAGTTCCTCAGGGTTTAAAATTGCCCAGAACTAACCAAAGGCATCTGAAGATTTCACTCGTTGTTTGTGATTAGACATAGAAATGTTAAAGCCCAGAAGGCATAGCTTAAGATGAGAGGTTCAAAATTTAAAAGAAATATGCGAGGCAACACACAGATATTGGTGGGTGCTGGGAACACGCTGCCAGGGGTGCTGGGAACACGCTGCCAGGGGTGCTGGGTGCCGGGAACACGCTGCCAGGGGTGCTGGGTGCCTGGAACACGCTGCCAGGGGTGCTGGGAACACGCTGCCAGGGGTGCTGGGTGCCGGGAACACGCTGCTACGGGTGCTGGGTGCCGGGAACACGCTGCCAGGGGTGGTGGTGGAGGCAGGTAAAACAGGAGTGCTTTAGAGGCTTTCAGATAGGCACAGGATATGCAGAGAATAGATCATAGAGTAGATACTTATTTTGCCAGAGGGTGGTGAATCCACGGAATTCAGCTGTAGAGGCCTAGACATTAGGCATTTTTAAAGCATACATTGATATGCTCTTGATTAGGAAGGGCATCAAAAGTAACGGGGAGAAGGCAGGAGAATGGGGTTGAGAGGGAAAAATAGATCAGCCATGATCGAATGCCGGAGCAGACTCGATGGGCTGAATGGCCTAATTCGGCTCCCATGTCTAGTGATCATGTGCAGGCAGAGAAGATTTGTTTAACTTGGTGTTATGTTCAGCATGGATATTGTGGGCTGATGGGCGTGTATAGACTTTAGAGATACAGCGTGGAAACAGGCCCTTCTGCCCAGCGTATTCTCGCCGACTAGCGATCACCCCATATAGGGAGGTTTCACGGCAGTCGGGTCACGACCCATGACCCGTACTGTTGCCACGCTGCGCCAACTGGAGTACACGCGATGAACTGCAGGTAAGCACTGACCATTGTTTCCAGCGTAGCGGGCCCGTTAAAACCCGCCGAAATGATCAATTTGTGCACTGTAAATAATTATGGAAATCGGGATAAGCGTGAGACACATTTATCCTACATCAGAATTCCAAAGGTGAGGAGAAATGACGGTAGATAGAAGCGAGAGCTGAAGGGACAACAACAGCCAGAGTGCTTGGCGAACATTGTCCGTTTGCTCACTGCATTTCATCAACTAAGGCATTATTTGTGCTTTTTCTTGATTCCTTTGGCATCCAAAAACTTTCAGAAGTGATAAATCTGGCTGTAAAATGTTAAAATCGCCCATGGTTCTCAAATGGGTTTTTACATACAAAAAGAAAACGCCTCTGAAACAAAATGTACAGCCAGATTTATCACTTCTGAGACTTTTTAGATACCAAAGGAATCAAGAAAAACACAAAGAATGCCTTAGTTGATGAAATGCAGTGAGCAAACGCGATAATTTCCAATATTTTCGATATCTGCACGGCCAATGTTCGCCAAGCACTTTAGCTGTTGTTGTCCCTTCAGCTCTCGCTTCTCTTTACCTTCATTTCGCTTCACTTGGAATTCTGAAGTTGGATACATGTCTCTCACTCTTACCCCGACTTCCACAAATTTTTACAGCGCAAAAATTCAACATTTTGGCGGGTTTTAACTGGTAGGAAAGTACACGTTTCTTGCATTAATAACATATACTGGAAGTTACCGATGTCCTCCAGATGGATTGAGCGGCTCCATGCATCAAGCCCTATGACCCAGTGACCTTACGTGCAAACCCCCTATAGTAACACTGACCTACACGCTAGGAACAATTTACAATTTACAGAAGCCTGTAAACCGTTACATCTTTGGAGTGTGGGAGAACGTACAGACGCGGTACAAACAGCACCTGTAATCAGGATCGAACCTGGGTCTGTGGCGCTGTAAGGCAGCAACATTGTCACTGTGCCAATGTACCGCCCTGAACGCTGTAGCTTGTTCTATCCTTCATGAACATTTGCCTTTCACCAACATAAACCATGCACTCAGCCTGGTACAAAGCAAAGATACTATAGGATCTTTGGTACAAAGTATTGACTGACTGACTGATTGAGTGGACCGGCAGACCTGGCTCTCCCGCTGCAGAACCGGGAACCCCGCCTGAGGAGGGAAGACCACCCCACGGACCGGACCCTGCTTGTCCCAGATCAGGGTCCCTGCATGTCCCAGAGCCCGGACCTTGCATGTCCCCGTGGACCCAAGTCCAGGGATCAACGCTTCCCTCTCACCCCCATTCTTCCGCCTTCTCAAAGGTTTGAAGAAGGGTCCCGACCCGAAACGTTACCTGTTCCTCTTCTCCAGAGATGCTGCCTGACCCGCTGAATTACCCCAACATGTTGTGTCTATCACGGTGTAAACCAGCATCTGCAGTTCCTTCCTGCACATTCTCAAAGGTTATGGTCAGGAAGCAGGAGAATGGGGTTGAGAGGAGGAAATAAATACACCCCTGGGCTATTTTGTACCCAAAGTGGTGACTGTTTCAAATGTTGAAACATCTGAAACGTTTTCCCACCCTCTCAACATTACAGGAGAATGGGGTTGAGAGGACAGATAGATCAGCCATGATCGAATGGTGAAGCAGACTCGATGGGCCGAATGGCCCCAAATCATCTCCGATGTCTTCTGGCCTTGGCCTAACTGCTGGATACAAATATTTAGGCAGCACAGTCAAAATATTTAGACTTCTTCTCTGTTAAAGAGCAGACAAGTGAATTTAAAAATCATGGAATATACGAAACTAACCAATATTTCCTCAATTCTATATATAGAATTAAATCAAAAATACTCATCTAATATATATATATATATATATATAGATAAAACAGTTTTTGAATTGTGGCGATGGACTACTATGTTACTTTTGTTCCAATAACAACATCGCCAATCGTACTCTGACCTTCAATGCTACAATTACCGGCGCCCTGGTTGAAAATGATACTGCTGTTCCATTAGTTAGAGGGTGCACCGTGAGCAAGAGATCAACAACAGATTCAATGCATTCTCTGTCTCTCACCGTAAGAGTCTATCGCAGACAGCGATTGCTGCCAATTGTAGCAACACGAGCGAGGAAACGAGCTTCATGGCAGCGAGAACAAACGCCCAACTCAAGGGCTCTTAACGCGGACAACCCAATAAATGGAGCGCCCAGCTCCGCCTTGAAGCGCAGCTCGTCCAGCGCCGCACGCAACCCTCTCGTAAACCACATTCACCCAGCGCAGAATTAACCCTCTCCCTCCCTCCCTCCCTCCTCCCTCCCTTCCTTCCTTCAATCATTCATTCATTCCACGCCTGCTGACAGCATTTATCAAACTGTCTCAAGATTACTTGACCACATCCTCCCTTTGAAGTATTAGAAAACTGTGCAACATTTTAATGTTGCAACGGGAGGAGATGGGGAAAAACACACAGGGAACACGTAGCATTGGTCCCAAACACACACTTAGATCTGAACGCCTGTCAGTCTGCCTTACCCAAAGCATGCTTCCAGCTTTTTCCCCTTTTGTGTTTTAAAATTTGCACCATTTGTGGTATTTTGCTTTGTAATTGTATTAATTTGAAACTCAGCGTTCCCTCGCATCTATTACAATGTGCCTGGAACACACTGCCAGGCGTGGCGGTGGAGGCATGCGTGATGGTGGCGTTTGAGACGCTTTTAGATAGGCACATGGATATGCAGAGAATGGAGGGATATGGATATGGAGAGATAGGGGATATAGATCAATTGCAAGCAGATGAGGTTAGTTTATCTTGGCATCATGTTGAGCATGAGCTCAGTAGGCTGAAAGGCCTGTACAGTTCTATACCTCTACCTCTACAAGGCCTTCACAAACTTGCATTTATATAGTGCTTGTTCCATTCCTTTCAGAAATCCCACAACCACTATGGGGCCAGCAGATGGTGGTATAGTGGGAGAAATGGGTGCATCAATGAACCTGCCAGTCGAAGGCCTCCCCAGTCACAACCTATCACCCCCCCCCCCCCCCCCCCATCTTTCTTCCAGCTTTCCTCCCCCTCCCCCACCACAATCAGTCTGAAGAAGGGTCCTGTCCCGAAACGTCACCTACCGATGTTCTCCAGAGATGCTGTCTGACCCGCTGAGTTAATCGGGCACCTTGTGTTGTTTTGTTTTATAAACCAGCATCTTCCCTTTTAAGGAGCAAGTAGCACCAGTCCCAGACGGATATCTGAATGCCTGTTCATCTGCCTTACCCAATGCCTGCTTCCAGCCTTTTCTCATTTTGTTTTTAACTTTGCATCATCTGTTGTATTTTGCTTTGTAATTGTATTAATTTGGAACTCTGAGCTCCCTTGTATCTATTACAATGTGCCTGGAACGTGCTGCCAGGGGTGGTGGTGGCAGATACGATGGTGGCCTGTGAGAGGCTTCTAGATAGGCACATGAACATGCAGGGAATGGGGACATATGGATATGGAGGGGCGGGGATATGAATCAATTGCAGACCGATGAGCGAGGTTAGTTTATCTTGACATCATATTCAGCACAGACATCATGGGCTGAAGCGCCTGTACAGTTCCATGACGTTAGACTTTAAAGATACAGCGTGGAAGCAGGCCCTTCGGCCCACTGAGTCTGCACCGACCAGTGATCCCCACACACTAACACTATCCTTCACACGAGAGACAATTTACAATTTTACCAAAGACAATTAACCTACACACCTGTATGTCTTTGGAGCGTGGGAGGAAACCGGAGCACCCGGAGAAAACCCACGAGGTCACAGAGACAATGTACAAGCTCCATACAAACAGCACTTGTGGCCAGGATATTTTGGTTGGGTAATTTGAAGGTGTGTAGGATAGTGGTACGGGATGGTCACTGTTCGGCATGGAGTTGGTGGGCCGAAGGGCCTATTTCCATGCTTGGTCTCTGAAGTCTAAAGTTTAGTTAGAGGTTGTAGTGTTTAATAGTCAGCTGGTTGTTGGGTTAGTACGTCCAGGCTAATCCAAATGAAGTAATCAGCAAAGTGGTCCAAATTACCCGTTACACACTGTGCTTCATTCTGACTAATCCGATCAGTACTGTGGGCGCTTATTTTCCCCATTGCATAATACACACCTGTGGCTAACTCTTTCGGTACAACTTCAACACTGGCATTGACGCAACAATGTGGAAAATTGTCCAGGTGTGAGCTGCTCCTAAAAATGCAGGTCTAATCTAATCCAGCTGAGCAACGCCAATCAGCCTTCTCTCAATCATTAGCAAGATGGTGTCTATCAGGCCACACATACTGTGCATCCAAGATCTTTCTGGGTTTCCATCTTGCTCAAATGCTTATCTAATCACAGCTTCAGTCCAAATAGCGAACAAAAAGCTGAATTCCAGAGTTGCCAGTGATTACCTGAGCCATCAAGGTAGCAATTGATCAAGTGTGGCACCACAGAGCCCTGATAGAAGGGTGGCACGGTGGTGCACTGTCTTACAGTGCCAGAGACCTGAGTTCGATCCTGACTATGGGTGCTCTGTGTAAGGACAATAGGCAATAGACAATAGGTGCAGGAGTAGGCCATTTGGCCCTTCGAGCCAGCACCGCCATTCAATGTGATCATGGCTGTTCATTCCCAATCAGTACCCCGTTCCTGCCTTCTTCCCATATCCCCTGACTCTGCTATTTTAAAGAGTCCTATCTAGCTCTCTCTTGAAAGCATCCAGAGAACCTGCCTCCACCACCCTCTGAGGCAGAGAATTCCACCGACTCACCACTCTCTGTGAGAAAAAGTGTTTCCTCGTCTCCGTTCTAAATGGCTTACTCCTTATTCTTAAACTGTGGCCCCTGGTTCTGGACCCCCCCCAACATCGGTAACATGTTTCCTGCCTCTAGTGTGTCCAAGCCCTTAACAATCTTATATGTTTAAATGAGATCCCCTCTCATCCTTCTAAACTCCAGAGTGTACAAGCCCAGCTGCTCCATTCTCTCAGCAGTCCCGCCATCCCAGGAATTAACCTTGTAAACCTACGCTGCACTCCCTCCATAGCAAGAATGTCCTTCCTCAAATTAGGGGACCAAAACTGTACACAATACTCAAGATTCAAGAGAGTTCCTGATAAGACAATGAAATTCTTGCTTTGCTTCAGCACAACAGATGTGGTCTCACTAGGGCTGCACAGGAGTTTGTACATTCTCCGTGTGACCGCATGGGTTTTCTCCGGGTGCTCTGGTTTCTGCCCACATCAGATTTTGTGGCTTAGTTGGCATCTGTAATTTGCCTCTAGTGTGTAGGATGCAAAAGTGAGATTACACAGATCTAGTGCACAAATAATCGATGGTTGGCGTGGGCTCGGTGGGCCAAAGGGCTTCTTTCCACGCTGTATCTCTGGTTTAAAGTTTAAAAAATGTGGATTTGTTAAAGGGAAAAGGAAAAGAATCATATCAGGCCAAGGATATGAAGAATAGGGGCAGAAACGGCAGCTTGCATCTTACTTCCTCCACCCTATTAGTCATCAAACCATAAGAGCTCACAATAATGCAGAAGACTCATGACCAAAGGATTTACTAAAATTCCTGCAGCATAAGCTGTTCATTGTTAGCCAATTGCAATCCATTAAAAATATCTGTAATTTGACGGGAAAAAAAACTATTGACAATGGAGCAGGAAGTAAGGTTTTGCATCATTTGACTACATTTCGGCAGAGTACAGCAGTTGCATTGTAAACCCTGGTTTAAACACACAAGTTATAAAAAACAATTATGGCCATAGTGGTCTTGAAGACAATGGGGTGAAAGAAAAAGATATGGTAGAATATAAAATGGATTTGTCACTTCCTCTGTACATTCACACAAATGTAAGATCTGCCTGGACAAGATGCATGTCATCCAGAGATGCTGCCTGACCCGTTGAGTTCCAAGATGTCTCATTGGCGCATAGTGGCACAGCGGTAGAGTTGTTTCCTTATAGTGCCAGAGACCCAGGTTTCCTTCCACATCCCAAAGATGTGCAGGTTTGTAGGTTAATTGGCTTCTGTCAATAAATTGGCCCTAGTGTGGAGGATAGTGCTAGTGTACGGTGAAGACTGGTCGGAGCGGACTCAGTGGTCCGAAGGGTCTGAAGTCCGAAGAGATCTAAACACTAAACAACAGATTAAAGTGCTAAAAGAGAAGATATATATTAAAGTATAGATTTCAATTTGGAACAAAGTGAAGTAAGAAACAGTTGCGAAGGAATCCTGGGAGAATACCACAAGCTCAGGGGGAGATCTGCCTTATAGATTTCAAAGGGAAGTTCGGCACAGGAATAGTCCCTGTGACAGTGTTTAAAAAGCTTCCAGACAGGCACATAGATGTACAAAGAATGGAGGGATATGGATCACGTGCAGGCAGAGGAGATTAGTTTAAGCTGGCATCATGTTTGGCACAGACATTGTGGGCCGAAGGGTCTGTTGCTGACTTTCTATGTCCTATATTGTAAAACACTAATTTCTCCACGTGTTCTACTGTTGAATGACAAATACAAATGTGTGCATCCTTGAGGATACTGGTGTACATTGTTCATATCTGGCCTGACAAACAATTGCCCCATATATATTTTTGTTAAAGTTAAAAAAAACACATAATAAAAAGTTCCATGATCCAAAGTGCATGCAGAGTGAATCTTACTTAAGAAGGGTGCAGATGGAGTTTCAGAATTAGTCTCTAAGTTCTGCCTGAATCATCATTTGCTTGGCCAATAACCCATGGAATGACATCCGCAATAATGACTCAATCAGCTCATCCCATGTCTCCGACTTACATCACTGATCACACTTCGGTCTCACGCCATGACTCACCAAAACCATACTTGTTGTGCGACTACTATTTGATGAGAAGCGAGTGTAAAGATTTCAATTTCTTCTTAATTTATGTTCTCCACTAAATCCATAGGCTTTAACAATCTTCCCCACACAGATTAGCAAACACTAAAACAGAAGATGATTGGAGCATTGAGTAGAAGAGTCAGAACGTCATGATGCAGTTTTTGAGGACTTTGTCCTTAGACTTTCGAGATACAGGTCCTTCGGCCCATCGAGTCTGTGCTGACCAGCAATACTAGGACTTTTCTATGCACTAGGAACAATTTTACCGAAGCCAATTAACCTACAAACCTGCACATCTTTGGAGAAAACTGGAGTACCCTGGAAAGCCCCACGTGGTCACAGGGAGAACATATAAAGATAAGATGCATTTAGTTGTCACATGTGCCAATTGGCACTGCGAAATTAAATCACCACACAGTAAAAATAAAGAACACAACATAGAGTAGATAGAATTCAACATAAAACATCCCCCCACAGCAGGATCAAAATTTCCCACTGGGAGAGAAGGCACCAAAGTCAGTCTCGTCCCAATGTTCCCCAATGTTCACCCATGGTCGGGGCCTCCCCGAGCCCCCTGCAGTCGCCACTACGGGCGGCCCGATGTTCAGGCCCGCTCCCCGGGGTGATGTAAGTCCGACGTCGGGGCTGGGGGACGTCCTCAGCGGCCTGGATCCTGAGTCGGCCCCCTCTTACCGGAGTCTGCGGCTCACAAAGTCCGCTGGCCGCGCCGGGTGGAGATGCAACGCTGGAGGCCCTCGGCAAAGGGCCCCAGGACTCCAGGGAGTTGTTCAGCGCCGCCCGCGTTGAGAGCTCTCCAAATCAGAGCGACCCAACGCTCCGGAGCTCCAACGGCGACCCAGGTAGGTATCACCCGCTCCGCGGAGACTCCAGCGCCGCCGTTGTTGCAGCTCTGGTCCGGTTCCCGGTCCCCGGCAGGAAAGGCCGCTCGGATCCAGGAGGTAGGCCGTGAGGTGGGGGGCGAGGACTCGACTCGGAAAAATAGGATTGTCCCCGCCAGGAAGCGACTGGGAGTCAGTTTCCCCCTTACCCTGCCCCCCTCCCCCACATAGAAAAGTTAAAGACTCCCCCAAATACAAACTTTAAACTGACTAAAAATAAAAAAAAGATGGAAAAACAAATGGGCTGCAGGCAGTCCAGCGCCCCTAGTGGGCCATTCTTTGCACAGACAGCACTTGTAGACAGGATCGAACCTGGTTCTCTGGTGCTTTGAGGCAGCTGCGCCACCGTGCCGCCCTACACTTTGACACAAAGTGCTGGAGTAACTCAGCGGGTCAGGCAGTATCTCTGGAGAACATGGATAGCGGATATTTTGGGTCGAGACCCCTCTTCAGCTAGGGTCCACCGAGTTACCGCTGAGGTACTCCAACACTTTGTGCATGTGCAGTTCCTTGTGTGTCCTTTCTAGGACTTACGCACATTATGCACAGTTCTGGACACCTCATCACAGGAAGGAAGTGAGGCTTTGGAGAGGATGCAGAAGAGGTTTACCAGAATGATGCCTGGATTAGAGGGTATCACCCACAAGGGGAGATTGGACAGACATGGATAGTTTTCTCTGGAGCATCAGAGGCTGAGGGGAGACCTAATAGAAGTATATAAAATGATGTGAGTTATAGATAGGGTAGAGTGTCAGAATATTTTTTCCAGGGTGGAAATGACAAAGAATAGAAGGCATAATTTTAAGGTGAAAGGGGCAAAGTTTAAGGGGATGTGCGGGACAAGTTTTCTTTTAAACAGAGGGTAGTCGGGACTTGGAATGCGCTGCCAGGGTGGTGGTTGAGGCAGATACAAAAGGAGGCCGTTAATAGGCTTTTAGATAGGCACATGGATATGCAGGGAATGGAGGGATATGAATCACATACAAGCAGATGAAATTAGTTGTTTAAATTGACATCATGTTCAGCACACTGTTGGCCGAAGGTCCTGTTCCTGTGATGTTAAGTCCGATGCTCTATGTGTTTTCTATGTTCTAGGTATATCATGAGGTTCCAGTTTTACACAAGATGTTATTATGTAAGCCAAGTGCAGTATTAGTACAGAACAAGCTGTGAGAGTGGATAAGGTTAAGGTTAGGAAAGAATAATCCACTAAAGATTTATACAAAGAGGCACGGTGGCGCAGTGGTAGACATGCTGCCTCACAGCGCCAGAGACCTGGTTCAATTCTGGCAATGTGTGCTGTCTGTATGGAGTTTGTACGTTCTCCCTGTGACCGTGTGTGTTTTCTCCATGTGTTCCAGTTTCCCTTCACACTCAAAAGGTATATAGGTTCGTAGGCTCATTGGCTTGGGGTAAAATTGTAAATTGTTCCTAGCGCGTATGATAGTGTTCGTGTACGGGGATGGCTGGTCGGTGCGAACCTGATGGGGCTGTTTGTACGGGGGTGATCACTGGTTGGCATGGACTCGGTGGGTCAAAGGGCCTATTTCCACGCTGTATATCTCAATTAAACTAAAAAGAATCAGGAGTGAAGGAATCACAGGTCTCTTTGCCAGAGCCACTAACTTATCTGGGGTGGAAGATTGCAACCTTCACGTGGTCCGCCCTGTTTCGACTAATGCAATCAACTCGACGTGCACAAACGAAAGATCAAATAAAACAGGTTGTCCTACAACTTTAGGCTGTGCACGTCACACGAAAGAAGAAGACTAACTTATCTGCTTCTAACACAATCTGAACTTAGTAACTAAATGCAAATTTCAATGGTAGCAGATTCAGAAAAGACAGCTAAGAAATTTATTAGACAAAATATATAACCAGCCAGAACGTTGATAGATGAATTAGTAACTTAAATACAGTGCATTTAAACAGCAGTGAAAAGGGAAGCCTCATGACATGTCAAATGTTCAACATGTTCTGCCAACATAGAAGGTAGACAAAAATGCTGGAGAAACTCAGCGGATGAGGCAGCATCTATGGAGTGAAGTAATAGGTGACGTTTCAGGTCGAGAACCTTCTTCAGACTGATGTCAGAGGGGAGGGGGGAGAAAGGAAGAGGCAGAGACAGTAGGCTTGTGGGAGAGCTGGGAAGGGGTGGGGGAGGAGGGAGAAAGCAAGGACTACCTGAAATTGGAGGTCAATGTTCATAACGCTGAGGTGTAAATACCCGAGCATAATATGAGGCGCTGTTCCTCCAATTTGCGGTGGGCCTCACTCTGGCAATCGAGGAGGGCCAGGACAGAAAAGTCAGATTCGGAATTTGAGGGGGAGTTGAAGTGCTGAGCCACCGGGAGATCAGGTTGGGAGTTATTGCGAACTGAGTGGAGGTGTTGGGCAAAGTGATCGCCGATGCGTGGTCTCACCGATGTAGAGCAGTTGACACCTGAACAGCGGATGCAGATGAAGTTGGAGGAAGTGCAGGTGAACCTCCGCCTCACCTTTATAGACTGCTTGGGTCCTTGGATGGAGTCGAGGGGGGAGGTAAAGTGACGAGTGTAGCATTTCCTGCGGTTGCAAGGGAAAGTACCGGGGAGGAGGTGGTTTGGGTGGGAAGGGACAAATTGACCAGGGAGTTATGGAGGGAACAGTCTCTGCGGAAAGCAGACAGGGGAGGAGATGGGAAGATGTGGCCAGTGGTGGGATCCCGTTGGAGGTGGCGACAATGTCGGAGGATTATATGTTGTATGCGACGGCTGGTAGGGTGGAAGGTGAGGACAAGGGGGACTCTGTCCTTTTTACAGGTGGGGGATGGGGAGTGAGAGCGGAGCTGCCGGATATAGAGGACACCCTGGTGAGAGCCTCATCTATAATAGAAGAGGAAAACCCCCGTTCCCTAAAGAATGGGGACATCTCTGATGGCCTGGTCTGGAACACCTCATCCTGGGTGCAGATGCGACGGAGACGGAGGAATTGAGATTAGGGGATAGAGTCCTTACAGGAAGCAGGGTGGGAAGAAGTGTAGTCTAGATAGCCATGGGAGTCAGTGGGTTTGTAGAGGTAGAGATCACTGCAGAAAGCCAGTGCAGTGTTGGGCCATTTATTCAATAGTGTAATACATATCAGTGGAAGTGACTATTGATGAATTACAGTACGGTGGCCTGGCCAAACCACATCCACCGCCACACACACTTCTGGTTGCAGAGCAACAGGAAGTCCAAGCATTGCAAAGCTGGACTTTAATAGTCATAGTCACACAGCACAGGCCCCACTTACCTAAGCCAATCAATATGCCCCATCTACACTAGTCCCCGCTGTTCCCATTTCATCCATATCCATCCTAAACGTTTCCTATTCATGTACCTGCCCAAACGTCTTGTTATAGTACCTGCCTCAACTACCTCCTTTATCTTACACCATTGTTCTAATGATGGCATTAGAGGCTGACAAAAAGGATGATACAGCAAGGCACCAGCTAAGTTTTCAAAGAGTTAAATTTACAAGTTTTCTTCTCAGCAATTATAAAGCATCACAAACACTGGGCCAAGTAATGACCTGTGATTAAGGAAGGTGGTGAATAGGTCATGGGACTTAACAAAGGTGAACTCAATTACTTTATTTTCATCGTTCAATTATCCTAAATCTCTAAATAGGCATCATTAGTTAGATTTACCCAACATCAGCCGTTGTGGTGTGACCAAATAATCTGCTCAAGAAATTTGTCGCCTTTCATAATGCTTCCATTCTTCTAGATATTGAATTCCTTTTTATCCAGACTGGAAAGCTGTGCACTCTAAATTGCTTTCCCCCCTGGTTTTACAGACAGAAATTTTAAAATATATTTTACTTTCATATGCTGACATCAGTTTGTTGGTTTCATTGCCCAATGTTTAGTTCGGTTCAGTTTATTGTCATGTGCACCGAAGTGCAGTGAGAAGCTTTTTTGCTGCGTGCTAACCAGTCAGCAGAACTACCATACATGATTACAATCGAGCTGTCCAGTGAACATTTCTCTGAAAAGACATAAAGTGCTGGAGTAACTCAAGAGGGCCAGGCAGCATCTCTGGTGAAAAAGGATAGGTGACGTTTCGGGTTGGGACCCTTCTTCAGACGGTTTTTCTTTTGCTTTAATGATTGGGAAACTTTAATGCTCATTTCAATGACGTAGATAAGTCGTGAGGAATAATCATTGGTTTTAAAATCCAGCTGTAATCAACCCTGAAGGCAAGCATTGGGAAAATGGTATGAAATAAGTGTTTTAATGTGCCCGATATGTCACGGGTGTAAAATTTGCTAGCTGACATTTTAATTCAAATTGAGAAAACATTAGGGGCACAAAAGTAGTTCAGCCAGTCCATCACACAAACCAGACTCCCCACCTCCGACTCCATCTACACTTCACGCTGCCTGGGAAAAGCAGCTAACATAATCAAAGACTTGTCCCATCCCGCTCATTCATTCTTCTCCCTGCTCCTGTCCGACAGAAGCTTGAAAGCGTACACCACCAGAGACAGGAACAGCTTCTTCCTCTCAGTTTTCAGGCTTCTGAATGGTCCTTCCATAAGCTAGGGTACTGTCCGATTCATCACTACCCCACTGCAGACATTGGACTTTGTCCATGTAACTGATGTGCTACAATGCTGAGAACTATAATCTGCACTCTGTATCTTCCCCTTTGCTCTACCCAATGTACTTCAGTTTGTTTTGATTGTATTTATGAGTGGTACGCCTGGCATATTGGATAGTATACAAAAGAAGATTTTCACTGTAACTTGGTACACGTAACTAAATAAATAATAAACTTAAACCCAAAAGCTAAGAAGGTAATCAAAAACATTGCTAATCTTTCCTAACGGCCCCGTGGACAGAGACCTTGTTCAGTAGAATCCTGATGTAAACAAACAAAAGGTTTCCCCTTTTTCTTCAGCACTATTAACAACAAAGTGATCTTAGCCCATTCGTCGCGGCTCTGGAGAATGGTCCCAACCCAAAACGTCACCTATCCATGTTCTCCAGAGATGCTGCCTGACCCACTGAGTTATTCAGTACTTTGTGTCTTTTTGTGTATTAACCAATATCTGCATTTCCTTGTTTCTACACTCATACAAGTTTTTGCAGGAAATACCTTCTTGACCACGGTTCACTGAGTCTTTTAGCCTGAGGACTGTCTTGTTCAAACACGCCTTTAATAAAAGAGATTTGCTCCAGTTCAAAATAAAATGTACGCTGCATTTTAGTAATATTTCTTATGAAACATTGTCTTTTGCTTGTGTAAGGCTTCATCTTTCTAATATTAGCAATCCTTCTTCCATATTCATTGCTTGCTGGCATAAACACATTTCATTATTAATTAGTTTTAGTTTAGTTCAGAGATACAGCGCGGAAACAGGCCCTTTGGCCCACTGAGTCCGTGCCGACCAGAGATCACCATGTACACTAGCACAATCCTACACACTAGGACAATTTACAGTTTTACCGAAGCCAATTAACCTACAAACCTGTGCGACTTTCGAGTGTGGGAGGAAACAGGAGCACCCGAAGAAAACCCACGCAGTCAAAGGAAGAACAGACAAACTCCATACAGACAGCACCCATAGACCAGATCGAATCTGCGTCTCTGGCGCTGAAAGGCAGCAACTCTACCACTGTACCACCTGCTGCCTTTGGTTTAATCCATCATCATAACTACACAGCTGATAGTACCTGTGAACAGCAATGAAGCAGGGAGCGGTGTGTCACTGGAAAATGTTCCAACACATGCCCTTTGCTCCTACACATGCAGGTGCAGGAGACTCTATGCAATGTATCCACTTCAAATCGTAATCGTACTCCAAAGCAGAAGAGTGGAGACCTACTTGTCTCGATTTTCTGATATGTTTCAACATTTATTTTGCCCATTTGAACTTGTTTGGAAATGAAATTAAGATTTTACCAACAATATGATTGCTCAATAGTGTGCCTTTGGGCTCAAGAACGTAGTGTACAGCACAGGATCAGGCCCTTCAGCCCACAATGTCCTTGCTGAACTTGATGCCAAGTTAAACTAATCCTATGCACGCCATCCATATCCCTCCATTCCTTGCATTTCCATGTGCCTATCTAAAAGGCATTCTAACTAGTACCAGGGAATGGTCAACCAAGCTGTTGTTGAAGCTGAGGATAAAGATATCGAAGGCTAGCAAGAACTAGTGGTTCCAATGAGATCTCTTATTTCTGTACGCTTGCCTTCATTGGGCGGAGAATTGGGCACAACAGGCAGGAAGTCGTGATACAGCCCCATAAGACATTGGTTAGGCAGCATTTGGAGTATTGTTTGCAGTTCTGGTCGCCCCATTACAGGAAGTACAGACCCATCATTTATTTATTTGCGTCTGTACTACACAATTTGAGATTTGTAATAGAAAAAAATTCACATGTGGTTAATGTGTACATTGTCAGATTTTAATAAAGGCCATTCTATACGTTTTTGTTTCACCATGTAGAAATGACAGCTGTGTTTATACATAGTCTCCCCCCCCCCCCCCCAATTTCAGGGCACCATGGTGTTTGGAACACATGGCTTCACAGGTGTTTGTAATTGCTCAGGTGTGTTTAATTGCCACCTTCGTGCAGGTATAAGAAAGGTCTCAGTACCTGGTCTTTCCTCCTGTCTTTCCATCACTTTTGGAAACTTTTATTGCTGTTTATCAACATGAGGACCAAAGTTGTGCCAATGAGAGTCAAAGAAGCCATTAGCAGAGTGAGAAACAAGAATAAAACTAATAGAGACATCAGCCAAACCTTAGGCTTATCAAAATCAACTGTTTGGAACATCATTAAGAAGAGAGCACTGGTAAGCTTACTATTCACAAAGGGACTGGGGAGGCCAAGGAAGACCTCCACAGCTGATGACAGAAGAATTCTCTCTATAATAAAGAAAAATCCCCAAAGACCTGTCCAACGGATCAGAAACACTCTTCAGGAGTCAGGTGTGGATTTGTCAATGACCACTGTCCGCAGAAGACTTCATGAACAGAAATAGAGGCTACACTGCAAGATGCAAACCACCAGTTAGCCGCAAAAATAGGATGGCCAGGTTACAGTTTGCCAAGAAGTGCTTAAAAGAGCAACCACAGTTCTGGAAACAGGTCTTGTGGACAGATGAGATGAAGATTAACTTATATCAGGATGATGGCAAGAGCAAAGGAGGAGAAAAGGAACTGCCGAATATCCAAAGCATTCCACCTCATCTTTGAAACACAGTGGTAGGGGTATTATGGCCTGGGCCTGTATGGCTGCTGAAGGTACTGGCTCACTTATCTTTATTGATGATACAACTGCTGATGGTAGTAGCATAATGAATTCTGAAGTGTATTGACACATCCTATCTGCTCAAGTTCAAACAAATATCTCAAAACTCATTGGCCGGCGGTTCATTCAACTGCAAGACAATGCTCCCAAACATACTGCTAAAGCAACAAAAGAGTTTTTCAAAGCTAAAAAAGGGTCAATTCTTGGGTGGCCAAGTCAATCACCCAACCTGAACCCAATTGAGCATGCCTTTTATGTGCTGAAGTGAAAACTGAAAGGGATTAGCCCCCAAAACAAGCATAAGCTAAAGATGGCTGCAGTACTGGCCTAGCAGAGCATCACCAGAGAAGACGCCAAGCAACTGGTGATGTCCATGAATCGCAGACTTCAAGCGGTCATTGCATGCAAAGGATATGCAACAAAATACCAAACATGACTACTTTCATTTACATGACATTGTTGTGTCCCAAACATTATGGTGCCCTGAAATGGGGGGGGACAATGTATAAACACTGCTGTAATTTCTACATGGTGAAACCAAAATGTATAAAAATGGCCTTTATTAAAATATGATAACGTGCACTTTAACCACATGTGATTTTTTTTCTATTACAAATCTCAAATTGTGGAGCACAAAGCAAATAATTAATGAAAGGATCTTTGTCCCAAACATTATGGAGGGCACTGTGTATGACACAAGTAATCCAGATATGAATTATGACTTGGCAACCTATTGACAGAAGGTAGCCATAAGAGCCTGTGAATAGTCACTAACAATAATCACAATAATGACAAAGGTATGAATGAGAGATTCAACAGATGGCTGGAGATAGATGGGATTACAAAAGGGGAGACAGCCTTAGGATGGGGAGGAAATTGCATTGGCAGCTGATCAAGAACAAGCAATTCGCTTTGCATCACTTCACCTGAGCAGTTCTGTGTTGTTCCTGGTTCATATCATTCATCTGCAAACTAAACTTCCAACTCTGCACTACTTCATAAACCTATATATTTAAAGGCTCCATACCGTGCAGCTGGGCGGCACAGTGGCGCAGTTGGTATAGCTGCTGCCTCACAGCTCAAGAGATCTGGGTTCGATCCTGACCTCAGTGGAGTTTGTACGTTCTCCCTGTGACCGCGTGGTTTTTCCTCTGGGTGCTCTGGTTTCCTCCCACATCCCAAAGACCTGTGGGTTTGTAGATTAATTGCCTCTGTAAATTCCTCTTGAATGTGCAGGGAGTGGATGAGAAAGTAGGATAACACCAGAACTAGTGTGAATGGGTACTCGATGGTCGGCATGGACTGAGTGGGACGAAGGGGCTGTTTCAGGACCAGCAGTATATCTAAAGTTTTAGTTCAGTTTAGTTTAGAGATACAGCATTGGAACAGGCCCTTCTGCCCAACAAATCTTCAATCACCCCATTTACTAGTTCCGTCCTATACACTCGGGACAATTTACAGAGGCCAATAAACCTACAAATGCACACGTTTTTGGAATGTGGGAGAAAACCCACGTGGAACGCACAAAGTCCATACAGACAGCACCCGTAGTCAGAACAAACTCAGTCTCTGGCGCTATAAGGCAGCAGCTTTACTGCTATGCCACTGGGCCGCCCAAACACTAAATTAAACATATGCTTTAACATCAGGAGAAGAATAAAGTACAGGGGAGAGACAAGACTTTGCCTTCCATCATAGTGAGGCGGTGTTTGGAGATTCACTGTGATGAATGTCTGTGTTTTGATTTGATTTGATTTTATTATTTGTCATTCGAACCTCAGAGAGGCTCGAACGAAACTCCGTTTCTACATGCCATACATAAATCATAAAAAAAATACACAGACAATTCAATTCACACAAACATCCATCACAGTGAATCTCATCCTCACTGTGATGGAAGGCAAAGTCTTCTCTCTCCCCCGCACCATCTCACTCCCGAGGTCGAAGCTGCAGGCGGGCGGTGTTAAGTTCCACGGCCTTTGAGGTAGCGCCGGGCGATGTACGGCCCCGCTCTAGCCCCAAAGGTCACAGTTGGAGCCCCCGGCGGGTGGCTGGAATGTCCCGCGGCCATGAAAGCCGCGCCGGGCGATGTACGGCCCCGCTCCAGGTCGCTCCAACCCCGCGACACGAGCTGGAGATGTTGTGTTGCGGGAGCTCCGGAGAGCGGTCTCCCACCCGGACCCGCGAGCTCCCGATAGTCCACCGGTCTGCAGCTGGAGCTGAAGCTCCAGAGTCGGGCCGCAGCGGCGAGCCACCACCGCTCCCCACGCTCCGAGGCCAGCCAGCCCCATGACGGTGAGTCCGCAGCTCCGTGAATGGAGCACCCAGGTCGTCTCGGTCGGAGGCCGCTCCATGGTGCTAGGCCCCAACAACAACGGAGACCCGACAGGGAAAAAGTCGGGTCTCCCGTGCAGGGAAGAGATTTAAAAGTTTCCCCCTCTTCCCCCCCCCCCCCCCCACCCCCCACATATACACAGTTACAAACAATACAAAAAAAAACACGAACAACTACATTTAACTAGACAAAAAATAAAAAAAAGACAGACAGGCTGTAGGGGCCGTTTAATTAACATAATGTTAATTATGTGTCTTGGTTCTTTTTTCTTGTTCGTATGACTGCAGGAACGAAATTTCGTTTGAACTTAGGATCAAATGACAATAAACGGTATTGTATTGTATTGTTGTGTATACTCCAGCCCACCATGGCTTGAACACAAATACAGTTTGAACAGAACCGCATTTTGTACATTTGTGGGTGCATTTTGTAGACTCAGAACACATAACAGTTTATTCTTTGGATAGGACAGAATAAGTATCATACTGGGCCCGTCACTCATCAACATGCATAATATCATCAACAGTAAATTATTATCAACAGAAATGTAACCAAATAGTTCAAGAATCTGAAAGAAGCAACGAGATTAGTTGGTCTTTTCCTGCCTATCGTTTTTATGTGCAAAATTACAAGTACCACATATTTAATTTCATTTCGGAGTCACGTGAGTGACTTCGTGAAGAACCCGCCAGCACGCATGCGCGACATATCGTCGCTCGCATTGCAGTCGACGGCTGGAGAGGAGCGCGGCTCATCACCAGCCCTTCATAAGGGCCACTCAGGTAAGTACTAACAACCTTGAGTTGGTTGTTCTGTGTGAATAATTGTGTTTTCTTCCACAGAGACATGGACAGTAGAAAAAGTAAAGGCCGTAAAACTTCTGCAAGGAGTTGTCGGCAACCCAACCCGGAGCCCCCCTCCACGGCAGGAGGACGGGCCGGGAAAAAGGCGCGCAAGCCGGGGAGCCCTGTATTCACAGGATCCGGTTCACCGACGCAGCTATGCCCTAGCGGGGTACCTGCAGAACAATCAGTCGGTACAGCGCCGGAGCAGGTGCATCCTGACTCCATCTCTCTCTCACCCACTGGGTCGTTTGCAGAGACAAGTAAAAGGGATTCGCGTGCTGATGCACGGCCCTTCTCCCTGAGCCCTCTTGAAGGAGGCAGGGATACAATTCCACTACCTAGCCCTTCGCGGGTTGAGGTCTCACCAGGAGCCACTAGGAAGTGGTCTGGTGAATCAGGCAGGCCCGAGTCCACTGGCAGACCAAGAAGGGCCAGTGTCGACTCACCACCCAGAGGGACCAGGAGGAGTCACAAGGGTGGAGCCTCGCCTAGGTCACCGCTTCCCCCGCTGGGGGCAGGTCGGGACCGTACGCCGTCTGGGTCCAGATTTAGGACAGTCGGCAAGCCCGTGCGGACGTCGGGTCACCACGCTGCGGCGTCAGGTGCCGACCTCTCCCCACCCATGCCCTTTGAGGCAGCCGGGTCCAGCTCAGCGAAGAGGAGGCGCTCGAGCAGGTCCGCGCGGGAATCGCTCAGCTTCGCCGAGGCGGCTGGTAGCGACACATCATCACAGTACCGATATTACCTCGACGAGGTACGGACTGATGATCGAAGCCTCAGGAGTTCCTTCGGGCACGAGGCCTCTTACCTCCCACACCCGCCCGATGAAGGGCGCTTGGATCGTATGGAGAGGATATTGGAGCAAGTTCTACTCAATCAGAAACAGGACACACACAGCTCCAGGGGACTCATGGATATATCCCCGTCCCCATCTATGGACAACATAAGACCAGATGAGGAGGATATCCTGGTACATGCCCCAGCAGCACCTGAGGTCCCTCAGGAAGATCTGCTGGATGTGGCAGCCAAATTCGGGTTACCCGTATCATCAGGACAACCCCTCAACATCAAACTGGCCGCAACCATAGATTATCTTACCAACCATCAATTGCAGGAGGAGGTCCTTGCGAAGGCCATGGAGAGACACAAGGCTCCAGGGAACTGCAATTCACTCCACGTGCCGATTGTGAACATGCCAATCTGGGGTAATATCAGCCCGGGCATCAGAGCGCAGGAAGTGAAACTGCAGAGGATTTTAAAACTGCTTACGTCTGGGATCACCGCTTTTGCAAAGTCGGTAGATGGGGTTGATCTAAGCACCGAACAGGAGGATGCTCTAGCTCTGCTCTGCAATACGCAGTACGAGATCAACGCTTTCCGGAAGAGCATTATCAAACCTTCCTTGAATCCCAAATTTGCGGGACTATGCAGAGCACCTCCTACCCCCCCCCACCTAGACAGCTGTTCGGGGAAGACCTCCCAAAGCAGGTCAAAGAGCTCGATGACCATGCGAAAACCATAGGTCTGATGAGACCACATTTTGTGGCCAGACCTTCGGCCAAGAAGACACCTTACTTCAGGCCACGAGGTCAGACCGATAGGCCAATAAGGACCTACGTTCCGGCACCTCCTCAATATCAACAGCCTCATCAGCCCAGGCCTTTTTTAGGACTAGGCCCTCAGCGGCCAGCATGGAAGATGCGGATCCCGCACCAACCACGAAACCCAGCGCCTCCACGTCCCACCAAAAATCCCAGGGACCGCCGATAACCATGAAGGTAAGGGGGTCTGGGTTCCATGCACTTGCATGTCTAACCTCACGAATTGGGGGCAGATTACGGGGATTTAAGGAGGCTTGGGAAACCATCACTTCAGATGAGTTTATCTTGCAAAGTATTCAGGGTTATGAAATTGAGTTTATTCATGGCCAATTGCCTCCACCCCAGCATATGCCGAATCGCAAATTTGCACTTTCCAAAAAAGAATTGGCAGAAGGCTATGCTGAAATCTTGAGTTTACAAGACAAAGGTGTGATAGAACGAACCACACATGAACCAGTTGAATTTGTGTCTAATATATTTACTAAAACTAAAAAAGACGGTGGATGCCGGGTCATTATAGATTTAACTCACTTGAATACCTTTGTAAAATACACCCATTTCAAAATGGACACATTTGAAACAGCCAAATCTTTGATTTCGGAGGGCTGCTTCATGGCATGCATTGATTTAAAAGATGCATACTATTCAGTATCCATTCGGAAACATCATAGGAAGTTCTTGAAGTTTACCTGGATGGATCAGCTTTGGCAATACAAAGCATTGCCCAATGGGCTTACTACAGCCCCCAGACTGTTCACCAAACTACTCAAGCCAGTGTTATCTACACTGCGGAGACAAAATCATACGGTCATGGCTTATTTGGATGACATTCTGATAATTGGGCACACTCTGGAATCCGCAGAGTTGGCGGTTTCAGCCACAGTGGAAATTTTTCAACAAATGGGGTTTATAATCCATCCAGACAAATCAAAGTTCCTCCCCGCACAGATCATGGACTACTTGGGGTTCACAATAGACTCCAATCGCATGATCACCACCATCCCAACTAACAAAGTTGGTGATATGTTTCAAGCATGCAAGAACCTGGTCTGCGCCAGTATACCGTCTATCAGATTAACTGCCAGGGTAATTGGCAAAATTGTAGCAGTATTTCCAGCTGCTCAATATGGACCTTTACACTATCAGAATTTACAAAGGTCAAAAATAACAGCATTAAAATTAAATGCTGGACATTATGATAGACCCATGCAGTTGCCGGTTAAGGCAAAACTTGAGTTACTATGGTGGATTGGCAATATCCATAACTCATTTAAACCCATCATTGTGCCTCGTCCAAAGGTATACTTGCAAACAGATGCAAGCTCCCATGGCTGGGGAGCTACAGACAACAATAACAGTTGTGGAGGTAGATGGGATTCACTTGAAGCTACTTTGTTGTTAGCACAAGGGATAAACTATTTGGAGATGCTAGGAGCATTCCACGGACTTAGAGCCTATTGTTCAAACATGACTAACACTCATGTCCGTCTCCAAATAGACAATACCACTGCGGTGGCTTATCTGAATCATATGGGCGGTACCAGGTCAATTTCATGCAATGAATTGGCAAACACAATTTGGCTCTGGTGTATTCAACGGAATATTTGGATCTCAGCTACCTACTTGCCAGGTGAGCTCAATACAGTGGCGGACACCAGGTCACGGAAGTTCAATGACAACATCGAGTGGATGTTGAACCCCCAAATATTCACCAAAATTACAGCCAAATTTGGTAAACCGGATATTGACCTTTTTGCGTCACGGTTGAACCATCAGGTACCAACATACGTATCATGGGAGCCAGATCCTGGGGCAATGGCGATGGACGCATTCTCGCTAGACTGGGGGAAATGGTTCTTCTATGCCTTTCCTCCATTCTGCCTCATCAGTCGGGTATTGCGGAAAATCCAGCTCGATGCTGCCAAGGGCATCCTCATTATACCCGACTGGCCTACGCAATCATGGTATCCGGTGGTCCTTGGAATGATAAGTCAACCATGGGTCCTCTTGGAGGGTTGCCCACAATTGGTGACGAACCCTGCCACAGGGGAACCACACCCCTGCCATAGTCATTTGAATCTATTGGCTTGCAGGATCTGAACAGGCCACTACTTCAGTATGGTCTATCTTCAAGGACAATGGATACCATGGGAGCATCATGCAGGGAGTCCTCAAGACGGCAGTACTTATCGTACATCAGGAAATGGGAATCCTATTGTGGCCGCATGGACGTTGCATATGACTCCGTCTCCATCACAGATGTGCTGGAATTTCTTGCGGGGCTACACCATTATCAACATCTCAGCTATAGTGCCATCAATAGCGCCAGGAGTGCGCTCTCGTCCTACCTCAATATTGAGGTAGGATCCAATAAATTGGTCTCCAAACTTATGCGGGGGATATTTAATTCCAACCCGCCGAGGCCCCGTTACAACGTCACATGGGATATTGGCAAAGTGCTGACCCTGCTGAGAACATGGTCACCCATGACGGGGCTCGAATTGGACAAACTCACCCTGAAGGTGGTGATGTTGATGGCACTTACTTCAGCACAAAGGGTGCAAACGCTTCACAAGGCCAAGATCGACAGAATGATCTCTACCCCTGAACGGGTCACTTTCTTCATTGATGAATTGCTCAAGCAGCATAGACCTGGATTCACAGGGCTGCAGCTGGAGTTTCCAGCATACCCCGCTGATGCTAGGCTATGCATAGCCACCCATATCCGCCACTATATCAAAGTGACGAGGAAAATAAGGGGAATGGAGCAATACCTGTTCATCAGTCACAAAAAACCTCACCATAGAGTGACGGTGCAGACGATATCCCGATGGCTCAGGATCGTCTTGAACAAAGCAGGTATTGACACTGATGTTTTTAAATCCCATTCCACCAGGGCAGCATCAACATCGGCGGCAAAGGCCATGGAGGTGCCCATGGACCAGATACTTGCCACAGCGGGATGGGCCAGTGAAGCCACTTTTCAACGGTTTTACAATAAACCCGTCACCATACCTGGAATGTTCGCAGGAGCCGTGCTGGATGCAGGCCGAGAACATGCAGTTCCCCCTCAGTGAGGGGTCCTTTCTTGTTGTTATTAATAAATATTATTATTTTTTCAGAGAAACAGTGACGGGAATTGATTACTGCTGTCCACCTTTTCAGTAGCGTGTGTGATAGCATGGACGTTGTCCAGGGCGTGAAATCACAGAAGCTTTGAAGTCTTCACGAAGTCACTCACGTGACTCCGAAATGAAATAGTAAGATTAAACGAGAACTTACCAGTTTGAAGTTTGATCTTTATTTTATGAGGAGTTGCGATGAGGGATTTCGTGCCCTCCGCTCCCAACCCTCGATCATAAAGTCAACTGGTAACTAGAGTCTCTTTAATCTTACTATAACAAGTCATTTCTTGGCTTGGTTTTTCTGTGATTCCACACCGCGGCTTTGAAGTATGTCGCGCATGCGTGCTGGCGGGTTCTTCACGAAATCCCTCATCGCAACTCCTCATAAAATAAAGATCAAACTTCAAACTGGTAAGTTCTCGTTTAATCTTACTAATAAAGACCTTTTCCCTACTTACAGTATTAGTTCACAATGACACTGTAATAGTGAATAGCATTGTACAATTGGATTGAATTGATTTTTTACAGAAATTCTTGAGAAGTCTCGATCTTAAACATTGCCTGTGTAATTATCAGTACTTTTATTGATGAGGACTGGAACCTAATTGCAAACAGACTTGTTCTGGGAAATATGACAGGCTACAAGTTTAAAAATGCTAAAAACCCAATTGAATAATGGAAATAAATCATTTTTTACACCTTATTGTCAATTAAAACATAGACTGTGTTATTACATATAAAATGCTAGCAAGGTATATTTCAACAACCTGAAATGTAGAAGTAGAATTGTTGGCAGTAGCTTACATGGCATAAACCCTTTACTATTTCCACCCTTTCCATGGCCTCATACCAAATTCTGGAAGTAGTTATTTGCCCGTTGAAGTAACACTAATGAGCCAACATCATTGCGACAAATTCTACTTTTCTTTCTTTTTACTTTGGCACAGTTTTAAAGTATAGTGCTAAAAATAAGAGAATGTGGCAAATTAATGGAATTACTAAAAATATGGGTGGTGGGTGTATGGAACAATCTGCCAGGGGAGGTAGTTGAGGCTGGTGCAATAAGAACACTTAAAGGACACGGATAGGTACATGGATAGGAAAGGTTTTGTGGAATATGGGCCAAATGATGATGCCTCTTGGATGGTCGCATTGGACGAGTTGGCCTGAAGGGCCTGTTTCCATGCTGTATGACTATGATGGAAAACAAAAATAAAAGCTGGAACTGAAGTCAACAAAAACAAGTCAACAACGTCAGGATTCTTGGCATCTACTTTTCATTCATTCCTGGTTGACCTGGTATAAATTTTAGCACCTCGAGGCCCTGAGCTAAAGGGAGAGGTTGAGCAGGCAAGGAATTTATACCATGGAGCGCAGGAGGATGATGGGTGATATTACCGAGGTGTATAAGATTATGAGAATAGATAAGGTAAACACCTTATGAGTCTTTTACCCAGAGTAGGGGAATCAAGAATGTGAAGGCATAGGTTTAAGATGAGAGGTGGGGGGGAAGGTTTAATAGGAACCTGAGGGGTGACTTTTTTTTTACACAGAGGGTGGCGGGTGCATGGAATGGGCTGCCAGAGAAGGCACCATCACAATGTTTACATTTTATTTGGGGAAGATAGATTTCGATGGATATGGGCCAAATGCAGGCAGGCGGAACTAGTTAGATGAGGCATGTTGGTTGGTGTGAACAATATGGGCTGAAGGGCCTGTTTCCATGCTGTATGGCTCTATGACCTGCTCTCTGATCAAATCACTTTTTCACTGAATTTTTTGAATACAAGATGCACGTGGCACAAATGGTTGTAAGAAAAAGGCCTAACTTTTAAACGCATCCTTTAGCGGGCAAAGTGAACTGATGAATGAGGTAAGACTTGGGAAGGAAGGCTGCAAAGCCACAAGGGAAACATGTCAACCATGCATTCCTGTTCGATGTGTATTTTGGCAATTTGTACATATGCAGCCCACGGTTTAATAGGTGAAAGATCTCACAGTCTGCCTGGGCATGACAAGCACCATCATTGTTGAGGTACTTGCCTTAAGAAAGAACCGTTGGAAAATATCAACTTCCCCCCCCCATCCAAACCTACCGGACCACCCACCACCTCAGTCTATTTACATCCATGCTGGCATTGGGCATTCTGTCTCAAGGGACTATTTCTGTAAGCTTTATTCTAATTGGGAATTGTGCTTACGTATGGCGATACTTCACTGAACTGTATGCAAAAATAAAAAGAATTTCACCGTGCGTTTGTACACGTGATAATTAAGCACCATTGGCCATTGATGGTTGGTGAGGTATTCACATTACACGAGAACCACTGGAAAATGTCACCGCCCCCCCCCCCCTCCCACACACCATTGCAACCATCATCTCAGTTTATTTACACCCAGCTAGAACGAGGCCAGCGGGAATCCCGTACTCATGAGCGCCGAGGATGTTGCCCGGATTATCGTCAAAGAAAATGTGAGGTTTGATTTGAGCTAAGATGGGGCCTTTTGGGGAGCCGGCCATGAAGAAGGCTTCGTCGATTTGCAGTCCCCAGTGGCGCAGGGTATTAATGGCTCGTGCACCCAACTTATTGCTACTCCTCGCTGTCACCAAATACGTGCAGATTGGGTCATCCTCCGGGGAAAACTTCTTCTTCATCTCCCCAAGTATCATGGCAAACACTTTGAATGGGCCCTGTCAACAAGAAAGGCCAAAAGATCAGTGGGTGACAACTTCATAATGGCCCTGTCCCACGGTACGAGTTCATTCCAAGAGCTCTCCCGAGTTTGCCCTGATTTGAACTCGGAGATTTACGGTAATGGCCACTCGTTGGTACTCAGGACTCTCGTGGACATTTTTTAACTCATTCCACGAGTCTTCCCGAGCTTACCTGCCGTCAGTGAGTCTTCCCGAGTGCCTGCCGTTAGCGTTATGAGACGTCTCCGAGCTCCGCTGTACCCGCTACGTTCATTCTCCGTGCTTACCACCAGTTTGATTTTTTTTTTACTCGGGAGAGCTCTTGGATTGAATTCGTACCATGGGACAGGGCCATTAGTCACAGGACCAGAATTAAACCGACTACAAGTAGACTTCAGATACAGCGTGGAAACAGGCCCTTCGGCCCACTGTTTCACTTAGTTTATTTATTGTCACGTGTACCGAGGTACAGTGAAAAGCTTTTGTTGCATGCAAACCAGTCAGCGGAAAGACAACACATGATTACAATCGAGCAAAATAGTGCAAAATAAAGCCAAATCAAAGATTGTCCGAGGGTCTCCAATGAGGTAGATTGTATTTCAGGTAGTATTCCGTGCAGACCAGCGATTGCCCCGTACTCGAACACTATCCTATATGTCAGGGACAATTTAAAATTTACAGATGCAAATTAACCTACAAAACCGACACATCTTTACAGTGTGGGAGGAAACTGGAGCACCCGGAGAAAACCCACGCAGTCTCAAGGAGAATGTACAAATTCCGTATATACATCGCCGATAGTCAGAATCGAACCCTGAGATCTGGCGCTGTAAGGCAGCAACTCTACCGCTGCGCCACCATGCAGCCCTTTCCTCTTCCAAACAAAACAGAAGAGCAAGCTGTTCTTGAAATAAAAATAAATAATAGGAACTCGGGTCTCATAAGAGATTTAGATACAAGGAACTGCAGATGCTGGTTTGCAACAAAAGACAAAGTGCTTGAGTAACTCAGCAAACTTTGGAAAGGGTGCAGAGGAGTTTGGCACAATGAGTTCTGGATTGGGGAGCATTAGTTGCTTAGTTACTTGGGTTCATTTATCTGGGAGACCTGATAGAAGTATATAAAATTAGGAGGGGCATAGACAAGGTAGACTATCAGAATGCTTTCCCCAGGATGGAAAACCCAAACACTAGAGTGTTTTTTTACGATGTGAACGGCAATGTTTAAAGGAGATGTGCGCGGCAAGTTTTTATTTACAACAGAATGGTGGGTGCCTGGAACGCACTGCTATGGGTGGTGGTGGATGTAGATACGACAGTGGCCATTAGAAACATGGAAAAATAGGTGCAGGAGTAGGCCATTCAGCCCATCAAGCCAGCACCACCATTCAACATCCAGTGAATTGGCCTCCACTGTCTTCTGTGGCAGAGAATTCCACAGATTCACAACTCTCTGGGTGAACATTTTCTCCTCATCTCAGTCCTAAATGGTCAACCCCTTATTCGTAAACTGTGAGCCCTGGTTCGGGGCTCCCCCAAAATCGGGAACACTCTTCTTGCATCTAGCCTGTCCAATCCCTTAAGAATTTAATGTTTTTTTTAAGATCCCCTCTCACCCTTCTAAATTCCAGTGAATACATGCCCAGTCGACCCATTCTTTCATCATATGTCAGTCCCGCCATCCCGGGAATTGACCTGGTGAACCCACGCTGCACTCCCTCAATAGCAATAATGTCCTTCCTGAAACTAGGAGACCAAAATTGCACACAATACTCCAGGTGCGGTCTCAACATGGCCCTGTACAACTGCAGTAGGACCTCCTTGCTTCTAAACTCAAATCCTCTCGCAATGAAGGCAAACATGCCATTAGCTTTCTTCACTGCCTGCTGGACCTGCATGCTTACTTTCAGTGACTGATGTACAAGAACACCCAGGTCTCGTTGCACCTCCCCTTTTCCTAATCTGACACCATTCAGACAATCTGCCATTCTGTTCTTGTCACTAAAGTGGATAGCCTCACATTTATCCACATTATACTGCATCTGCCATGCTTCTGCCCACTCACCCAATCTATCCAAGTCACCCTGCAGCCTCATAGCATCCTCATCGCACCCCACACTGCCACCCAACTTTGTGTCATCCGCAAACTTGGAGATGCCACATTTAATTTCTTCATCTAAATCATTAATATGTATTGTAAATAACTGGGGTCCCAGCACCGAGCCTTGCGACACCCCACTAGTCACTGCCTGCCATTCTGAAAAGGGACCCGTTAATTCCTACTCTTTGCTTCCTGTCTGCCAATCAGTTCTCTATCTATGTCAATACCCTATCCCCAATACTATGTGCTCTAATTTTGCACATTAATGTGGGACCTTGTAAAGCTTTTTGAAAGTCCAGATACACCACATCCACTGGCTCTCCCTTATCCATTCAACTTGGTACATCCTTAAAACATTCCAGAAGATTAGTCAAGCATGATTTCCCCTTCATAAATCCATGCTGACTTTGACCGATCCTGTCACTGCTTTCCAAATGTGCTGCGATAACATCTTTAACAATTGACTCAAGCATCCTCCCCACTACCGATGTAAGGCTAACTGGTCTATAATTCCCTGTTTTCTCTCTCCCTCTTTTCTTAAAAAGTGGAGTTACATTGACTACCCTCCAGTCCACAGGAATTAATCCATAGTCGAGAGAACATTGGAAAATGATCACCAATGCATCCACGATTTCTAGAGCCACTTCCTTGAGTACTCTGGGATGCAGACCATCAGGCCCTGGGAATTTATCTGCCTTCAGTCCCAGCAATTTACCTAACACCATTTCCTGCCTAATGTGGATTCCCTTCAGTTCCTCCCTCCCACTAGAACCTCGGTCCCCTAGTATTTCTGGGAGATTGGTTCTGTCTTCACTAAGGAAGACACAAAGTACTCCTGTTCTGCTATTTTCTTGTTTCCCATTATAAATTCACCTGTCTCTGATTGTAAGGAACCTACATTTGTCTTCACTTTTTTTTTTCCTTTTTACAAATCTTAAGAAGCTTTAGAGTCAGCTTTATATTCCCCGCAAGCTTTCTTTCATGCTTTTTCCCCCTCTCAATTAACCCCTTTGTCTTCCTCTGATGAGTTCTAAATTTCTCCCAGTCCTCTGGTTTGCTGCTTCCTCTGGGCAATTTATATGGCTTTTACTTGGATATCGTTACCCACTGTTGAGACGTCTTCCCCATTTTATTTTTTCTCCAGACAGGGATGAACAATTTTTGGAGTTCATCCATGCGGTCTTTAAATCTTTGCCATTGCATCTCCACCGTCAACCCTTTAACTATAATTTGCCCATCTATCCTAGCCAATTCCCATCTCATACCTTCAAAGTCTCCTTTCTTTAAGTTCAGGACCCGAGTCTCTGGATTAACCGTGTCACTCTCCATCCTAATGCAGAATTCCACCATATTATGGTGACTGTTGCCTAAGAGGCTCTGCATTACAAGATCGCTAACTGATCCTTCCTCATTACACAATACCCAGTCTAGGATGGCCTGCTCTCTAGTCGGTTCTTCTACATATTGGTTTAAAAAACCAACCCTTACACGCATCGCTAATTTCCCACTTGATGCTATCCCCAACCTCCCTACTGCTGTTTGGTAGTCTGTATACAACTCCAACAAACATTTTCTGCCCTTGGCTATTTCGCAGTTCTACCCATACTGATTCCACAACATCCAAGCTAATGTCTCTCCTTGCTATTGCGTTGATCTCCTCTTTAACCACCAATGCCACCCCACCTCCTCTTCCTTTTTGCCTATCCTTCCTGAATATCAAATACCCCTGCATGTTTAGCTCCCAGCCTTGGTCACCCTGGAGCCATGTCTCCATAATTCCAACTATATCCTATTCCTTAACTACTAACTGCACATTCAATTCATCCACCTTATTACGAATGCTCCTCGCATTAAGGCACAAAGCTTTCAGGTTTGTTTTTCTTATCTCCCTTCTACCTTTTGCGTCTGTCCTCCTTTTATGGCCCTCTTTGTCTCCTTGAATTGGTTTCCATCCCCCTGCCCTGTTAGTTTAAACATGACCTTTGCTACACTCTCTTTCCCTTAAACTGCGCACATTCGCTTCCACGTTGTTGACTCCACCCCATCCCCACTGTTTAGTTTAAACCCACCCGTATAGCACTAGCAAACCTGCCTGCCAGAATGTCAGTCCCCTTCCAATTAAGGTGCAACCCGTCCCTTTTGTACAGGCCACGCCTGCCCCAGAAGAGATCCCAGTGATCTAGGAATCTAAATCCCTGCCCCAACACAGCAGCCACACATTCAGATCCCCTATCTTCCTATTCCTACCCTCACTAGCATGAGGTACTGGAAGCAACCCAGAGATAACCACCCCAGAAGTCCTGCTTTTCAGCCTCCTACCTAGTTTTCTATACCCATGTTGCAGAACCTCCTTCCTCTTCTTACCCACATCATTTGTGCCTACATGCACAACTACTTCCGGCTGCTCACCTTCCCTCGAGGATGTTCTGAAGTCGGTTTGCGACGTTTTGGACCCTGGTACCAGGGAGGCAACACACCAAGCTCGTGTCTCGCCTGTCGCCACAGAATCTCCTGTCCGCACCTCTGACAATGGAGTCACCCACCACGATGGCTCTGCCTGACGTCGGTCTCACTGGTCGAGTCTCAGCGCCAGGATTCAAGTCATAGACCCGTCCGCCGCTCGGACTGGAAGCGTTCTCTGCCTCGACAGCTCCCATGAGGGTGTGCCCGTTTTTAAGAGGTGCTACCACAGAGGTCTCCTGCACTTGTTTCATCTTCTTCCTTTCCATCTCTAACCGTCGCACCTCCTGCACTCTTGGAGTGACGACCTGACAGTGGTTCCTGTCCAGGAAGCATTCGTCTTCCCGAATGGACTGCAGGTCATCTAGCTGCTGCTCCAGTTCCCTAACTCGGTCCTTGAGAAGCTGCCTCTGGTCACAGTTCCCACAGGTGTAGTGGTCAGTGACACCAGCAGTGCCCCTGACTTCCCACATCCTGCAACAAACGCACTGCAATAACATTCCTGCCATCACAAGTTTACATATTTAAATTAAACACACAACTAGCCTCCTAGCCTCAGCCTCCTCGCCTCAGACTCTTGAGCCAAAGACTTAAACTTTAACTCCCCAAGGCACTTCACCTCAACAAGGTCGCTCGCAACAGGCCGCTCCGCTACACCTGAACATAATTTTATCTAATCGTTCCGCTACCTTCAAAGTTATTGCCCCGAGTGTGTCTTGGTGCTCCTTTTAAAGCTCTCAAACTTTACTCACCTAGGAGAAAGTCTTCCTTCAGCCAAATCACTCATTCGCTGATTTTTGGATAGGCACATGGATATGCATGGATTGGAGAGACATGGATCACATGCAGGCAGACACGAGATGGCCATGGCACAGACTTAGTGGGCAGAAGGGCTTCTTCCTGTGTAGTACTCTTCTATGTATGGGAAGGAACTGCAGATGCTGGTTGCTCTATGTTCTATGTAACTTGATCTGTCCAGTGTGAAGAAGGGAGCGTTACCTGCCCATTCCCTCCACAGATGATGCTTGACCTGCTGAGCTTGTGTTTATCTTGGGATTCCAACATTTGCCATTCTTTGAAATTGGATGTGGCTGTATTGCTGCGGAGCGAAGGGGACAATAGAGGCCTGAGGGAGGAGCTGGCCAAAGTTGACTGGAAATGGACCCTAGCAGGGTTGACAGTAGAATGGCAATGGCAGGAATTTCTGTGAATAATCCAGAAGATGCAGGATCTTTTCATTCCAAAGAAGAAGAAAGATTCTAGGGGGAGAAAGAGGTGACTATGACTGACAAGGCAAGTCACGGACAGTATAAAACTAAAGAGAAGGCATATAACACGGCATAGATTAGTGGGAAGTCAGAGGATTGGGAAGCTTTGAAAGACAACAAAAGGTAACAATACAGGCAATATGGGGAGAAAAATTGAAATACAAAGGTAAGCTAGCAAATAATATACAAGAGAATAGGAAGAGTTTCTTCAGTGGTATAAAGTGTAAGAAAGAGGCAAGAGTGGAAGATGGGCCACTGAAGAATGATGCAGAAGTGATTATGGGGATTAAGGAAATGGCACAGGAGTTGAATAACTTTTTTGCATCAGTCTTCACAGTGGAAGACACCAGCAATGTGCCTGAAATTCAAGAGAGTCAGGGGTGGAAGTTAGCGCTGGCTATTGATAGGGAGAAGGTGCTTGGGAAGCTGAAAGGGCTGAAGGTGCATAAGTCACCTGGACCAGATGGGCTGCATCCTAGGGTTCTGAAAGAAGTGGCTTTAGGGATTGTGGAGGTATTGACAGTGATATTTCAAGAATCACTAGAGACAGGAGAGGTCCCAGATGATTGGAAAATTGCACAGGAAGGGGAGCAAAGCAGAATAGTGGGAACTATAGGCCGGTTAGTCTGACTTCGGTGGTTGGTAAGATTTTAGAGTTCATTGTAAAGGATGAGGTTACGGAGTAGTTAGAAGTTCACAATAAAATAGGCTGAAGTCAGCATGGCTTTGTGAAGGGGAGGTCTTGCTTGACAAATTTGGTGGAATTCTTTGAAGAAATAAATAGCAGGACAGACAAAGGAGAGTCAGTAGATGTTGTTTACTTAGATTTTCAGAAAGCCTTTGATAAGGTGCCAGTGATTAGCAGAGTTCCACAGGGATTGGTGCTGGGGCAACTACTCTCCACATTGTATATTAATGATTAGGACGAAGGGATTGAAGGCTTTGAGGCCAGGTTTGCAGATGATACGAAAATAGGTGGAAGAGCAGGTAGTGTAGAGAAAGCAAGGACCTTGCAGAAGGACTTGGACAGGTTAGGAGAGTGGGCAGAGAAGTGGCAGATGGACTATAGCATCGCAAAGTGTGGAGTCATGCATTTTGGTAGTAGGAATAAAGGCGTAGACTATTTTCTAAATGGGGAGAGAATCCAGAAATTGAAGGTGTAAAGGGACATGGGAATGCTGGTGCAGGATTCTCAAGAAGTTAATCTGCAAGTCGAATCAGTAGTAAAGAAAGCATTTATTTATCCATGTTTGGTGGAATTCTTTGAAGAAATGAATAGCAGGACAGACAACGGAGAGTCAGTAGATGTTGTTTACTTAGATTTACTTAGATTGGTGTTTACGCTAGCATTTATTTCAAGAGGGCTTGTATACAAAAACAGGGATGTAATGCTGAGGCTCTATAAAGCGCTGATCAGGCCGCACTTGGAACATTGTGACCAAGGATGTGCTGGCTCTGGAGAGGTTCCAGAGGAGGTTTACAAAAATGATCCCAGGAATGAGTAGGTTAACCTATGATGAACGTTTGTTGGTACTGGGCCTGTACTTGCTGGAGTTTAGAAGAATGAGGAGGGGGGTGGATTTAAAGGACGTTCTTTCAGGAAGGAGATGAGGAGAAATGTCTTTAGAAGGTCGTGAATCTGTGGAATACTTTGCCACAGAAGGCTGTGGAGGCTAAGTCAGCGGATATTTTTAAGGCAGAGATAGATAGATTCTTGATTAATACACGTATCAGAGGTTTTGGGGAGAAGGCAGGAGAATGGGGTGAGGAGGGAGAGATAGATCAGCCATGATTGAATGGCGGAGTAGACTTGATGGGCCAAATGGCCTAATTCTATCCTATCACCTTGTTTCTCTGGGATTATGGAAGATATGGCTTAAGTGCACATGCAAAAAAAATCTCAATAATGTGAGGCAATTTTTCAAAGAAAAACAATCCATACTTCTCCCATAGGAACGTTCTGCATCTCCTTCTCATATTTGAAGACCTCCGCGAGACCCTTCTCTCTGAACACGACATCGGTCTCATCTGAGAACAACACCGAATCTCCATCGAATGCTACCTTGAGTTGCTCCTTTGACGTAGCTGATGTTTGCTTCAACATAAGTGCTGCAGGAATCTCTGTGGAAGATCAACAACATACTTCAATGCATAAAGGAGGCACATTTATGTTTTGATTAGTATAGTGTAACGTGTCCTGCGGTACAGTGAAAAGCTTTTGTTTGAATGCTATCCAGTCAAAGAAGACTAGGTGACGTTTCGAATTGATATTCTTCTTCAGTCTGAAGAAGGGTCTTGACCCGAGGAGTCACCTATTCCGTTTCTCCAGAGATGCTGCCTGACCCACAGAGTTACTCCAGCATTTTGTGTTTATCTTCGGCATACACCAGAATCTACGGTTTTCTACACAAAAAGACTATACATTAATATAATCAAGCCGTCCACAGTGCATAGTTTAGTTTAGTGTGATATGTACCGAGGCACAGTGAAAAGCTTTTGTTGTGTGCTAATCAGGCAGCGGAAAGACTACATATGATTACAAAGAGCCGTCCAGTGTACAGATGCATGATAAAGGTGCAAGATAAAATCCAGTAAGATCGAATTAGAGATAGTCCAAGGGTCTCCAATAAGATAGATGGTATCTCAGGACCACTCTCTAGTTGTTGATAGAATAGTTCAGTTGCCTGATAACGGCTGGGAAGAAGCTGTCCCCAAATCCGAAGGTGTGCATTTTCACACTTCTGTATGCAGTAGAGCTGCTGTCTCTCAGTGCTGTCTCTCGGGTGTTGTCTGTGTGGAATTTGCATGCTCTTCCTGTGGCTGCGTGGGTGCTCTGGTTTCAGGTGCTCTGGTTTCCTCCCCCATCCCAAAGACATGCGGGTTTGCAGGTTAATTGGCCTCTGTAAATTGCCCCTAGAGTGTAGGGAGTGGATGGGAAAGTGAGATGACATAGAATTAGTATGAAAGGGTGATCGATGGTTGGCATGGACTCAGTGGGCTGAAGGGCCTCTTTCCATGCTGTATCTCTAAACAAAACTGGACCCAATGCCCTTAAGCTTGCATAATAAATTTGAAATGAACCATATATAAAGACTAAAAGTGCTGGAGTAACTCAGCGGGTCAGGCAGCATCACTGGAGAACATGGATAGGTGACATTTCGGGTCGTGATTCTCCTGCAAGCTGATTGGCGTGGGGGGAGGACGCTGGAAGAGAGGTGGGGACGGACAAGGCCTGATCAGTGATTGGTGAATACAGGTGAGGGAAGCTTAGATTGGCAAATGGTTGGACAGAGATAAAAAGACCATCTACAAATCAAACCCTGCTCTTCTGTATCTACCTATCACTGGCCAGGCGTTGTCCTGTCCTCATTTCTCTTTCATCTTTCTCCTCCGATGGTCCCAAGGAAGCCCATCAGATCACACCCTAATATTTATATTAATATTGGCTAATATTTTAGTTAAAATTCCTAACTTTAGCCATTCTTTCCCCAAAGCACTCTCCAAATACACTCCAAAGACGTACAGTTTTGTAGGTTAATTGGCTTAGTAGAATTGTAAATTGTTCCCAGTGTGCATGCGTGTGGGATAGCGTTACTGTGTGGGGATCGCTGGTCGGCACAGACTCGGATTGCCGAAGGGCCTGTTTCCGCGCTGTGTCTCCAAAACAAAAACAAAAGACACTTACGTCTTTTCAGTGCATTGCACACAGAGTTTTCGCACGCTGAAAGGAACAGCAATACGTTCTGAGACTTCAGGTATGCCGAAGGGTCATGTCCATTCAAGAAGCAAAATCTGCTAATGTCCAAATCTACAAAAGAAATGCAACATGTGGAGCCAAGTCGGGAATAAGGACCAACAGGAGTTAAGCTTTCGGAGTGAGATCCTGCTACTTGCTCTGTTTTTAGATTCTTATTTCTGGAGTCAATGGACGCAAATTCAAGACTCACTACATAAGTCTATCTACCCACTACATAGACCCAAGTTTAAAATCTAAGATGAGTAAGACGGAACCGCACTTGCTGGTTTACACCCAAGATAGTCACAAAATGCTGGAGTTTTTCAGAGAGTCGGGCAGCATCTCTGGAGAGAAGGAATGGGTGACGTGTTGGGTTGGACCCCCCCCCCCCCCTTCAGACTGAAAGATGGTGGTGGGAGGGCAGAACCAAGGGGGGAAGCGGGATAGGGGGAGAGGGAGGGCTTTTGGTAATTATGCTATAAAGATGAACATAAAGATGACGCAGAGCAGAGGAATCACGAACCCGGGGACATAGGTTTAAGGTGATGGGGGGTGTTTTATAGGAACCCAGGGCCGGATTTAGATGAAGAGAGGCCCCTCCCAATCCCCCACCCCCACAACGAGAGGAAGGTAGAAGAGTCCACCAGATTGACACCGATGTGCAGCCGAGCATGGCCAATGAGATAAGGTCCGGAAAGCTGCGCTATTTATTTATTTATTGCCACTGTTAGTGTCAAGTTATCGGCTTACAACACGTTATTCTGATATGGAGGGCAAGGAAAATTACTGAATTGTTGTTTAGAGACTACAGTGCGTCATGACAGCATATGTAAGAAAGGCCTATGACAGCGTCAGAAATATTATACACCAGGCCCGTACGAAGCTTTTCAAAATGGGGGGTGGCATGGCAGGATTACAAAACCTTTATGTGAAATAAGTGCCCACAGTGCATATCACAAGCGCGAAGCTCAAAGACCCTTGCGGCCGGGCTCCAGGGCCCACTTAAGGGCCCTGGAAGCTCTGGGGCTTCAGATGCTCTCTGGTGCATTCTGAGCCTTATTTTGGAGCATTTCTGCACCAAATGTATGACCAATATTTCAGAAATAATTTTGGTTGAGTCAAGAGTAATGAGTGGTTGGAATGGAATGATTGGGGTCATTGTTGTATACATTTTTTTAAATCAAGAATTGAAGTTGTCCTTGTTTTAATAATCAAGTTGTACTGTATAATGTTATGTAAAATGTTATAAAGGAGCATGCAAACACTACAAATAAAATACTGTAAGTTTTTGCAGTAAATAAAACCTTTTTTTAGAAAATATTTTGTGTGTTGATTTGATTGCCTGTTACTGTTCGACTGTGTCAGTGTGTGCACATTAAAAATATGATGCAAAATGAAAGTCGCAAACTATGGAATTCATATTTTTCAGTATTGTTATCAAGGAAAAGAAAGCAGTTCCTATTGTTTGATACTAGTCATATTGAGGAGAAAATATAATTGCTCTAAAACCTACCTTAATTTTGCAATCTCACTGAAGATAATCCCCCCTCCTCCTTCCCCCTCCCTCCCCATCTCTTTCTCCCCACTCCCTCCTTCCCCTCTCTCCCCTTCTCCTGTCTCAACCCCCTTCCTTTCCCCCTCTCTCTCCCTCCCTCCGCCTCTCTCTTCCTCCCATGCAGCGAGGCTCCGACTCCGCGCCACAGACACTGCAGCCTCCCCTCCCCACCCAGCTGGAAAAAACGGGCACTCCGCAACGCAATATTCCCTTACTTACCTGGAGTAGACACCGAGGATCTTTGGTAGACACGAGGCATCGAGGTGATTGTGTGGAGTGCAAATGGAGATCTGAACCCGTCCGGGCCCACTGCGCATGCGCGGAGAGACAGCGTCATTTTGCGTCACTATAGCGTCACCGGCTTCCCCCAACTGCGCAGGCGCGGATAGTCACAATTTTTTTTCCCCAAAGCTTCCTGTGGGCTGAAACCAGAATTTCGGGTAATTTCCGTCAAAGTGGAAACGCTGATAGCGCTCTGGGGAAAAAAACATCTTGGCCGGAGGCCCCTTAGATTTTGAGGCCCTAGGCTTCAGCCTATGAAGCCTATAGGTAAATCCGGCCCTGCCGAGGCCCCCCCTAGATCTCGAGGCCCTGAGCTTAAGCTTGTGAAGCTTATACGTAAATGCGGCCCTGTAGGAACCTGAGGTGTAACTTTTTTTTAACTTTGTAGTTTAGTAGGTATATGGAATGGAGGCAGATACTATCACAACCCTTAAAAAACCTGGATAGGACAGGTTTGGATAGGTTTACAAGTGGGATGACATAGAACTAGTATGAACAGGTAATCGATGGTTGGCATGAACATGTGGGTGAAAATGCCTATTTCAATGCTGTATCCATGCCTAAATGAGGAGTGCAGAAGGGGATACTGGAAGCAGTGCCAGACACACCGAAAATCCTGAGGTGCCAGCTCATAGTGATATTGTAATGCAGGAAAACTCCATGCTAACCTGCAAAAACTGTGTAAAACTGACAGAAAGACACAAGGAACTGCAGATGTTGGAATCTTGAGCAACACACCAAGTGTTGTGGAGCTTCAGTGTGCCCCTCAGTCTGGAATGGGCCAGTCGGCAACAGTTCCTCCAAAAACTGCATTTTGTTCAAGATTCCCGCATCTGCAGTTCCTTCTAACTGCACGAGTTGTTATACAGTAGGCAGAGTTGTGTGACCTACAAATCAGCAGTCTACTGACCCATCACATGACTGATGGTCAAGTCAAGTTGAGATTATTGTGATTTGCAGAAGTATTGCTGCAACAGAAATCTCGCTTGCAGCAGCTTCACATGCACATAGACTCAAAGACAATACAAAAATACACATATTATACATAAATTACAAATACATTCCACAGACAGTGAAATTGTGAGCAGTTTTGTGTCCATATCTGAGGATGGATGTGCTGGCATTGGAGAAAGTCCAGAGGAGGTTTACGAGAATGATCCCATGAATGATTAGGTTAACATATGATGAGCGATTGATGGCTCTGGACTGCACCCACTGGAGTTTAGAAGGATGAAGGCGGACTTCACTGAAATGTACCAGAATAGTGAAAGGCTAGGATAGTGCATGTGGAGAGGGTGTTTCCACTAGTTGGAGAGTTTATTACCAGAGGGCACCCACCTCAGAATAAAACGACATACCTTTAGAAAGTAGATGAGGAGGAATTTGTTTAAGTCTTCAGGTGGTGAATCTGTGGAATTTATTGCCACAGACAGCTATGGAGGTCAAGTCTCCACCCTCTGCCTCAGAGGGCGGTGGAGGCCAGTTCTCTGGATACTTTCAAAAGAGAGATAGATAGGGCTCTTAGAGACAGCGGAGTTGGGGGATATGCGGAGAAGACAGGAACGGGGTACTGATTGGGGATGATCAGCCATGATCATATTGAATGGCGGTGCTGGCTCGAAGGGCCGAATGGCCTACTCCTGCACCTATTGTCTAAGTCAGTGGATATTTTTAAGGCGGAGATTGACAGGTACTTGATTGGTAAGAGTGATAAGGGTTATGGGGACAGGACAGGCTATTGGGGTTGAGAGGGAAAGATAGATTAGCCATGATTGAATGGCAGAGCAGGCTTGATGGGTCAAATGGCCTACTGCTTCTATGACATGAAACTGAAGAAAAAGTCAGTGCCGTAAATAAGACATCAGTGCACGAACACAACTAGAAAACTAGTCCATGGTAGTGCAAGAAGTGGTTCATCGTGTTCCATTGCTGTGGTAGGATTAGAGTTGTGTGGGTCGGTTCGAGAAACTGATGGTTGTAGGAATGTAGCTGTTCCTGAACCTGGTGGTGAGGTATATGTTCCAAAACCACACGGTAAGGTGACTGCAGTAATCGTTCCAAAAAATTCAATAATTTAACGTGCTTAAAGTTACTCGTTATTTAAAAGTGATGTGTGAAGTAATCTATGGAAGAATACTTCTCAACAGTTTTATACTCCTCTTCACAAAATGCGAAAGTCACGTTGCAAAAGAGGGTAAAATGCCATCTTGTGTGGATGGAACATAGTACAGTACAGCAAAGGAACAGGCCCTTCGGCCCACAATGTCCATGCCGAACACGGTGCCAAAATAAACCAATCTCGTCTGCCTGTACGTGACCCATATGCCCCCATTCTCTGCATAACCATGTGTCTATCATCAACACTGCTGTTGTGTTGTACTGACTCACTATAATACTTTACACTCTTAATGATCCGTATCCCTCCCTCAGCGCTGTGAGTTGATAGAAGAATAATTTGAAAGAGTTGCTTTTCTTCGGGATTCAAGCTCAGTAATCTTTTATTGACCATGTGAGTAGCCTAGAAGAGACAATAATGGGAAGTAAACTGCACTCACAAAGCGTGTATGATTACGCAACTATAATTTACTGTTATTGTAAAAATTAACTGAGCGTTATTATAACATTATTCATAAAAGGCTTAACACATCAAGTCAAAATCACAGAATTAATTTGGTTAACATGAAATAATAATTTAATTTTGTTTAGCACAGAGCAACTGCATGGATACAGGCCCCTTGGACCACCGAGTCCACATCGACCATCGATCGCCTCTTCGCACTAGTTCGATGTTATCCCACTTTGTTATCCACTCCCGACACATTAGGTGCAATTTTAGAGGCCAATTAACCACAAACCTGCATGTCTTTGGGATGTGGGGGGAAACCGGAGCACCCGGAGGAAACCCACATGGCCACGGGGAGAACGTGCAAACTCCACACAGACAGACAGCACCCGAAGTCAGGATGGAACCTGGTTCTCTGGTGCTGTGAGGCAGCGGCTCTTCCAGCTGCGACACCGTAGTTGCACTGAATATGATGGTGGGTATTCCGAGAGGTTATTTATTTTTTTGTTATGGTGGTACAGGGTTAATAACATTTCTTGCTGTTCTTTAAATATTACCAGGGGACCTTGAACACGAAGCACTGGAACAAACAGGCAGTGCTCCCAGTATGACAGCTCATGATGGGGAGTTCTCCAGAGAATACAACACGGGCAGCACCACACAGCAACATTCACCTGGATCCTGAGCTCTGGAGCATCCACAGGGCTCAAAAACTCTCATCTCTTTGGGACTTGTCACCTTTCTTAACAAATATCACTAGGATCAGATACCTGTAGGCCTGGACAAAATGTGGAGAGGATGTTTTTCCATCAGTGGGAGAGTCTAGGACCAGAGGCCACAGCCTCAGAATAAAAGGACGTACCTTTAGAAAGGAGATGAGGATGAATTTCTTTAGTCAGTGGATGGTGAATCTGTGGAATTCATTGCCACAGATGTTGTGGGGGGCCATGTGGAGTCAATGGATATTTTTAAGGTGGAGATTGACAGGCTCTTGATTAGCGAGGGTGTCAGAGCTTATGGGGAGAAGGCATGAGAATGGTTTTGAGAGGGAAAGATATAGCAGCCATAATTGAATGGTGGAGTAGACTTCGTTGGCCGAAAGGCCTAATTCTGCTCCAAAAACCGATGACCTGTAACACTAATTTTAAAAGTGTTATGGGCCTATCCCACTTTCACGACCTAATGCATGACCTTTTTTACTCATGGACATTTTTCATCATGTTGAAAAAACGCCCCGACCTACTTGATGCCACGAATACCTACGACTAGCATCATGACCTGCTACGACCTACCTACCTACGACCTCATGACGACCATGATGCAAGTATGAATCAAGGGCAAACTTGGCAGAGGTCGTGAATTAGGTCGTGAAAGTGAGACAGGTCCTTTAAAATTTAATTTTTTTAATATTTTAAATCTCAAAAAAAACAATTCTGATCGTCTCCCCTGCCAATGCCACTCATAATGTTATCTACTTCTGTCAGGTCTCCCCTCAAGCTATGGTGAAACAGAGAAAGCAATCCAAGTTTGTCCAACCTCTCCTAAATCTAATACCCTCTAATTGAGTTCAGTTTAGAGATATAGTGTGGAAACAGGCCCTTTGGCCCAACAAGTCTGCAATCACCCATATACTAGTTTCATCCTGCACTCTGGAGACAATTTACAGAAGACAATTAACCCAAACTTGCACATCTTTGGAGCTTGGGTGGAAACCAGAGCATGCTGAGAAAATTCACGCAATCACAGGGAGAACGTGCAAACTCCACACAGATAACACCCGTGGTCAGGATCGAACCCGGGTCTCTGGCGCTGCAGCAACTCTACCGCTGTGCCACAAAGTGCGGACTCCTCTACATTCCAGCATTCCACTGATCCAGGCTGCATTCTGATAGGCCACCACTGCGCCCTCTCCACACCCTTAATATATTGGGGCCAAGATTGTCAGCAATAAATAAAACAAAGTGAATTTTTTAAAAAATTCAACACTATAAAACATTGGACATCAGAAAGAGGCTCTTGAAAATCATTCCATTGGGCAACAATGCTTTTATGTTCTGCTCAAGATTCCAACATCTGCAGTACCTTTTACAGAAGCCAGCTAACGTACAAACCTGTATGTCTTTGGCGTGTAGGAGGAAACCCGAGCACCCAAAGAAATCCCACGGGGTCACGGAGAAACGTGCAAACTCCATTCTGACAGCACCCGTAGTCAGGATCTAACTCGGGTCTTTGGCGATGTAAGGCAGTAATTCTACTGCTGTGCCACTGTGCTGCCCTTCCCACCCTTATTTTTTTTATTCTCACGCTTACTCATACTACTTAATTTGGCCTTTTTCTTTAAAACGTTGGGGGAAGTGATTTGCAAGTTTCATGTGTCTTCTCAAGTGTCACTAGTTTCTGAAGAAGGGTACAGATCTGAAAAGTCACAAGTCCATGCTCACCAGAGATGTTGCCTGACCTGCTGAATTACTCCAGCACTTTGTGTCTTTCCTTGGTAAACTAACATCTGCAGTTCCATGTTTCTACCAATATCTTGCCTCGTTCCTGCCCAACCTTCCACTCTCTCCCCCAATCTGTTGTGACTAATCAAACTATTACACAACTTCAAACAAACTCTGAACTATAACAGCCTATATTGCACAGCCTATAAACACATTATCTGTTTATTTATGTATATATATATATATATATATATATGTATATATATATATATATATATATATATGTTCTATGGTATATAGACACACTGATCTGTTCTGTGTTTATGCCTACAATATTTGTTGTGCTGCAGCAAGCAAGAATTTCATTGTCCTGTCTGGTACACATGGCAATAAACTCTCTGGACTTGTCTTGACTTGAAGCTTGGTCAGTCATTGTCATGTGGTCTCTGTCTCACAATTTTTTACTTCCTCAGTCCCATGTGCCAACATTTTTGTTCTGCTGTCTTCACATGCTAACATCAAAGTCAAAGTCAAACAAACTTTATTGTCATTTAGAAATACATTGATATATGCAGTTCCAAACGAAATTACGTTGCATTTGGCTCCCTGTGCAACACAATAAATTAACCGAAGGATAGGTATGTATGAAAAGGATAAATAGACAATAGTGGCAGCCCATTTACATGGCATTCAGGAGTCTGATGGCTCGTGGGAAGAAGCTGTTGCGGAACCTTGATGTTCTGCTCCTCATGCTGCGGTATCTTTTTCCCGAGGGCAGCAGAGTGAACAGTCCGTGATGGAGATGTGTGGGGTCCTTTATGATACTGCAATACGAACAACCTGATCCTGAATGTCGAGAAAACAAAGGAGATTATCGTCGACTTCAGGAAAACCCGGCACAGTCCCACACCACTTCACATCAATGACAGCGATGTGGAGGTGGTCAGTAGCACAAAGTTCCTGGGGGTGCAGGTCACTAACAGTCTGACCTGGTCGACTAACATCTCATCAACTGTTAAGAGAGCACAGCAGCGGTTGCACTTTCTGCGCCGGATGAGAAGAGCTCATCTCCCCCATCCCATCCTCACTACTTTCTACAGGGGCACCATAGAGAGTATTCTGTCCAGCTGTATCTCTGTCTGGTTTGGGGACTGTAGAGCCTCCGACTGGAAGTCTGTGCAGAGAGTGGTGAGGACAGCGGAAAAAATCATCGGGACCTCTCTCCCCTCAATCGGGGATATTGCGACCAAACGCTGTGTGTCTAAGGCCAGCAGTATCATAAAGGACCCCACACATCTCCATCACGGACTGTTCACTCTGCTGCCCTCGGGAAAAAGATACCGCAGCATGAGGAGCAGAACATCAAGGTTCCGCAACAGCTTCTTCCCACGAGCCATCAGACTCCTGAATGCCATGTAAATGGGCTGCCACTATTGTCTATTTATCCTTTTCATACATACCTATCCTTCGGTTAATTTATTGTGTTGCACAGGGAGCCAAATACAACGTAATTTCGTTTGGAACTGCATATATCAATGTATTTCTAAATGACAATAAAGTTTGTTTGACTTTGACTTTGATGTTAGCATGTGAAGACAGCAGAACAAAAATGTTGGCACATGGGACTGAGGAAGTAAAAAATTGTGAGACAGAGACCACATGACAATGACTGACCAAGCTTCAAGTCAAGACAAGTCCAGAGAGTTTATTGCCATGTGTACCAGACAGGACAATGAAATTCTTGCTTGCTGCAGCACAACAAATATTGTAGGCATAAACACAGAACAGATCAGTGTGTCTATATACCATAGAACATATATATATATATATATATATATATACATAAATAAACAGATAATGTGTTTATAGGCTGTGCAATATAGGCTGTTATAGTTCAGAGTTTGTTTGAAGTTGTGTAATAGTTTGATTAGTCACAACAGATTGGGGGAGAGAGTGGAAGGTTGGGCAGGAACGAGGCAAGATATTGGTAGAAACATGGAACTGCAGATGTTAGTTTACCAAGGAAAGACACAAAGTGCTGGAGTAATTCAGCAGGTCAGGCAACATCTCTGGTGAGCATGGACTTGTGACTTTTCAGATCGGTACCCTTCTTCAGAAACTAGTGACACTTGAGAAGACACATGAAACTTGCAAATCACTTCCCCCAACGTTTTAAAGAAAAAGGCCAAATTAAGTAGTATGAGTAAGCGTGAGAATAAAAAAAATAAGGGTGGGAAGGGCAGCACAGTGGCACAGCAGTAGAATTACTGCCTTACATCGCCAAAGACCCGAGTTAGATCCTGACTACGGGTGCTGTCAGAATGGAGTTTGCACGTTTCTCCGTGACCCCGTGGGATTTCTTTGGGTGCTCGGGTTTCCTCCTACACGCCAAAGACATACAGGTTTGTACGTTAGCTGGCTTCTGTAAAAGGTACTGCAGATGTTGGAATCTTGAGCAGAACACAAAGTGCTGGAGGAACTTAGTAGGAGAGGCAGCATCTGTGGGTGGGATGGACATATAAAGTTTTGTGTCAGGACCCTTTTACAGACACTAATAAAGGATTCTGACCCAAAACGTCATCTATCCACTCCCTCCACATGTGCTGCCTGATCCACTAAGTTCCTCCAACACTTTGTGTTTTGTTTATCCAGAACACAGTGCATAAGAGCTTTTGATGAAAAGGGGAACAATTTAAACTCAGGAGTAGCGTGAAGTTGCAATAGTGACCCACTATACACACTGTGGACACCCCAGATACCATTATGACTTGTCCATTTAAATATAAGTTGTTTTTTAACAATAAGGTAGACAATATGCTGGAGTAACTCAGTGGGACAGGCAACATCTCTGGAGAGAAGGAATGGGTGATGTTTCGGGTCAAGACCCTTCTTCAGACTGCTTTTAGTACTTAGTTTTTAACACTAGTTTTTACTTCCTTGTAGTGTCTCAGAATTCCAATAATTGAAACGGAACAACAGTTCATTACATAAAAATTACATGGACAACTGAATGTAATTGAAGGGTGGCAGGGTGGCACAGCAGCAGAGTTGCCGCCTCACAGCGCCAGAAACCCGGGTTCAATTCTGACTACGGCTGCTGTCTATACGGAGTTTGTACGTTCTCCCTGTGACCACGTGGGATTCGCCTGGGCGCTCCAGTTCTCTCCCACATTCTGGAGATATGCAAGTTTGTAGGTCAATTGGTTTCTGTAAATTGCCCCGGATGTAGAATGCAAAACTGGGATAACATAGAACGTGTATGTCGGCATAAACACGATGGGCCAAAGGGCCTGTTTCCATGCTGTACGTCTAAACCAAACTGCAGGCAAAAATTAATGGTGATATTCAACAGTGACTTCAGATCCAGGTAATTTACATTTAATGTCTTTAACACAAAATTCCAATTTAAGGATGGCAAAAAAAAAAACAAGCAGAAAAGATTTCAACAGAGGAGAGAAAAAACAGTGGCATTCAACAAAAAAAAATGGGCTAATGGCATTGAAAGTGATATCAAACAGAAGCTAAGTGTGAAAGCTCTTTACAAATCATGTCAACAAAAGAACAAACTGCCAAGGAGAAACAAGAGGTAGTCAATCAGCAAGTGTTAGGCCATTCCCATCATCGGAATGGGAAAGGGAGAGAAGCTCTTGATGAGGGGGGGGGGGGGGGGGGGGGGGGGGGGTCAAGATCTAATAGGAACCTGAGGGGAAACTTGCTCACTTCAAGGGTAATGAGTATATGGAATGAGCTGCCAGAGGAGGTAGTTGAGGCAGGTACTATAACAGCATTTAATAGACACGGACAGATACATGGATAGGAAAGGAAAGGATGGGCCAAATGCAGGCAAATTTGGACTATCTTAGATAGGGTATTTTGGCCCAACTGGATGAGTTGGGCCAAGGGCCTGTTTCTGTGCTGTACGACTCGATGAGGCTATTGCCTCTCAATCTCACAACAGTAAAAACCTGCCAGTGTGCCACTCTGAATCAAAGCGTTGAAGGCTGGCATAGGAAGGGGGCCATGAGAGGTAACGCGAGGCATGTAGAGAACTTACCCTGATGAATGGAAAAACAATCCCTTCCTTCAGAGGGATGTCTTCATTGTCAATCTGGCTAGTGAGAAATTCCTCAGGCCCTTCGGTCATGAATAATTCGTGCTCTTCCTCCATATCAAAGAGAGCGCGGACTGAGATGGCGATTGTTACGGCCATGGATGAGTCTTTCTGCACAGAGAGAGACGGGATGGGAAAAAAGAGACTTTAATACCTTTAATATCTACACAAAAAAAGTCATCCCCACGCTTATCTCAGAAACACCCCATAACCTGATGAGGGTTAAAGAGTCAGATCACAACCTCTTTAAGTGTAGTTTAGTTTATAGATAAAGCGTGGGAACGGGAACTTTGGCACACCAAGTCTGCGCCGACCAGCGATCACCACACGCTAACACTATCCTATGCACATAAGGGACAATTTACAATTATACCAAGCCAATTAGCCTACAAACCTGTACGCCTTTGGAGTGTGGGAGGAAAACTGGAGTACCCGGAGAAAACCCACGAAATCACGGGCAGAACGTACAAACTACGGACAGACAGCACCCCAGGTCAGGATCGAACCCGGGTCTCTGACACAGCAAGGCAGCAACTCAACCGCTGCGCCACCGTGACGTCCAGTTCTTGTATTTGGAGTACTAAACACTGTTGGGTTGTACGATGCAATGGAATTGGGAACCCTCAATATAATGAGATATGTAGACACAAGAAACCACAGATGCTGGAATATTTCATAGAAGACAATGTTCTGGAGTAACTCAGTCAGGCACCATCTCTGGAGGACATGGATAGGTGACATTTCAGGTCGGGACCCTTTTTCAGCCTAATGTGGATTACATGCAGGCAGAGGAGATTCGTTTTTTGGCACCATCTTTGGCAAGGACATTGTGGGCTGAAGGGTCTATTTACGTGTTCTGTATAATCAATGTTTATTTGCTTGTACAATGGCAATAATTACAATCTCCAACTGGATATGATAGACAGCTGTTCATCTGGACGTCATGACTTTGTGTGGAGTTTGCACGTTCTCGCTGGGTTTTCTCCAGGTGTTCTGGTTTCCTCCCACATCTCAAAAGATGTGTGTTAAAGAAGGAACTGCAGATGCTGGAGAATCGAGGGTTACACAAAAAGCTGGAGAAACTCAGCGGGTGCAGCAGCATCTAAGGAGCGAAGGAGATAGGCGACGTTTCGGGTCGAGACCCTTCTTCAGACTGGTCAGGGATCAGGGAAACAAGAGATATAAACAGTGATGTGGAGAGATAAAGAACAATGAATGAAAGATATGCAAAAAAGTATTGGTGATAAAGGAAACAGGCCATTGTAAGCTGTTTGTGGTGTGAAAATGAGAGGCTAGTGCGACTGGGGGGGGGGGGATGGAGAAGGAATGTCAGGGCCCGAGGGCTGAGGGAGAGGTGGGGAGGAGGCAGTCTGGGTTAACAGAATTGAGAAAATTCAATGTTTAAGCCCAGAGGATGCAGACTCCCCAAGCGGAATATGAGGTGCTGTTCCTCCAACTTGCAGTGTTGCTCACTCTGGCCGTGGAGGAGGCCCAGGACCGAGAGGTCGGATACGGAGTGGGAGGGGGAGTTGAAGTGCTGAGCCACTGGGAGGTCGGGTTGGTTAATGTGGACCGAGCGGCGTTTCTCCAGCTTTTTGTGTAACCCTCAAAAGATGTGTGGGTTGGCAAGTTAATTGGCCTCTGTAAATCACCTCTATGTGTGGGGAGTGGATGAGAAAGTGGGATAACATGGACCTGGTATGAATGGGTGATCGATGGTTGGCACACTCAGTGGGCCAAAGGGCCTGTTTCCATGCTGTATCTCTAAATTAAACTAAAATAAATCGGCTCCACTCATGCAGCTTCATATTACAGTTTTGTACAGTGCTACAGTTAGAGTTAGTGAAAACATGATGGCAAGTCTCTAATCAGCTCTGAAGTCTTAAAAACAGGTTTCAGTGCTTCCAGCTGCATGTCTTCCTACACACAAGCATGTACAATTAAATAATTCCAACCGACAGAGGTATGTTATTGTTTCTACGGTTAGTCTTTCGCCCCTTGTGCATAAATATGGCCTTGTTAGCTGTTATCATACATGGTCCTTACAAACATTCAAAACCTCACAAATATCTGCTCTGCTTTGCTTATCACACGAACAAAAACATGAAAACCATGATACTTAGTTTAAGAGACAACCTTCAGATGCAAAATGAAAATACTCTCATGAACCCAAAAATGCCACCCTCTTGTAATATATTCCTTTTCCAGGCAGTATTCAAACCAGGTTCTGAGCTGGCAGTCGGTGCTTTGTTCTGAGAAGATTTGTACTGGGGTAGAAGAAGTACTCTTATAGAAATAGTGAAATTAGGACAAAATCGACTTTGAGACGAGATTAATTATACACTTTAAAATTTTATTATTGTGTTTCTTTTTGTCTTATTATTATATTATCTATTGAGTAACTATGTTTACATAATGTAGTGCTGCTTAAGAATTTCATTGTTCCGTTTCGGGACATGTAGAACACTCTTGACTGGCTTACAATTCACAAGTCAAAGGGAACTGCAGATTCCACGTCACATAGAAAAGACATGATATATTGGACATGGAGATGAGCCCAAGAATGAATTAAGTTCCCTGTTATATCATCAAGGAAAGGAAATGGTGTTAGCATTGAAGCCTTGTATAAAAATGACAGTATCTGTGTGCAGTAATCTCATTATCCTGGAGTATTGAGGAGCACATTCTTCCAGCCAACCATGAGGCTATTAAACACTACAACCTCCAAAAAAGAGGGAGAGAGGGAGGGGGAGGGGGGAGGGGGAGGGGGAGGGGGAGGGGGAGGGGGAGGGGGAGGGGGAGGGGGAGGGGGAGGGGGAGGGGGAGGGGGAGGGGGAGAGGGAGGGGGAGAGGGAGAGGGAGAGGGAGAGGGAGAGGGAGAGGGAGAGGGAATCTGTTGTGCTGCTGCAAGTAAGATGTTCATTGTTCTGTTTTGGGACATACAACAATAAAATCCTCTTGATTCTTGAATTACAAGCACAGGTTTCTCAACATTCAAATACTGAAATTAGTGAGGCCTTTTTTTGTGAACAACTGTACCACAGTTTTCAGTGAATAGATACAAGATGTGGTTTGGCATTTTAAACTGACACCACACAAAAGTGGTTACAAAGCACGCGGCTAGGTGCAAACATGACTAAACTGAACCCCCCAGAACCTACGTCATGGTTTTTATTCACCAGTTATGCTTACGGATGGTGTAAGAAGCTGATTACTGCGATGCAGCCAACTGATCAATTTTCCTCCAAATTCACACTGGGTTTACTATGAAATAATATTCCATTCACCACTATTTATTCTCAATCAAACTGTATTTTAGCCACATTTTTCCACTAAAGCTGAAGTAACAGAGGCAAATTTAAAGGTGAAAGAAAATCAGCAAACATTGCATAGAACACAGAGAGTGCTGCAGTAACTCAGCGGGTCAGGCAGCATCCCTGAAGATCATGGATCTCCAGAAATGCTGCCTGGCCCGCTGAGTTACTCCAGCATTTGTGTCTTTCCTTGGTAAATCAGCATCTGCAGTTCCTTGTTTCTACACACAAATCCCAACTACAGCACAGGAACAGGCCATTTGGCCCACATTGCCTGTGCCGAGCATGATGCCATTAAACTAATCTCCTCTGCCTGCACGTGATCCATTTCGCTCCTCCCCTGCATAGTCATGTGCCTGCCTAAAAGCATCTTAAATGCACCCATTGCATGTCTCCACCAACACTCCTGGCACGCATGGATTATTCTCTGAAATGGCTTTTCAAACTACTCAGTCCACAGGCAATTAAGGACAAGCATTAATGTGGGACTTGCAGTAAAAGACGTCCAATAACTAAATACATTAAAAAAAAATTGAAGATGGTTAATAGGATCTATGGAAGGAAGCCTGTATTAATTGTATATGTAATTGGCAGCAGGACACAAATGGTGTACCTATAGGGTTGGGTTTGCAGTTTTGTTTAGAGATACAGCACGGAGAAGCCCTTCGGTCCACCAAGTCCGCTCCAACTAGCAATCCCCGTATACTAGCACTATCCTATGCTCTAGGGACAAATTACAATTTTGACTGAAGCCAATTAACCTACATACCTAAGATAGACACAGAAAGCTGGAGTAACTCAGGAGGACAGGCAGCATCTCTGGAGAGAAGGAATGGTTGATGTTTCGGGTCTGAAGAAGGGTCTTGACTTGAAACATCACCCATTCCTGCATAGGATAGTGCTGGTGTACGGGGATTGCTGAGTTACTCCAGCTTTTTGTGTCCATCTTCGGTTTAAACCAACATCTGCAGTCCTTCCAACACAACCTACAAAGCTGTACGTCTTGGTAATGTGGGAGGAACCCGGAGAAAACCCAAAAGACCCAGGTTCGATCCTGACTATGGGTGCTGTCTTAAGAAATTTATATGTTCTCCCAATGACTGTGTGAGTTTCCTCTGCGTGCTCCGATTTCCTCCCACATTCCAAAGACGCGCAGGTTTGTAGGTTTAATTAACTTCTGTAAATTGTACCTAGTGTGTAGGATAATGCTAATTTTTATATTTTAATGTTTCAGATATACAGCGCAGAAACAGCCCCTTCCACCCACCGGGTCTGCGCCGACCAGCGATCCTCACACATTAACACAATCCTACACCCACTAGGGACAATTCTTACATTTACCAAGCCAATTAATTGTCAAACCTGAACGTCTTTGGAGTGTGGGAGGAAACCGAAGATCTCTGAGAAAACCCACGCAGGTTACGGGGAGAACGTATAAACTCCGTACAGCCAGCACCCGTAGTTGGGACCCCTGGTCTCCGGCGCTGTATTCGCGGTAAGGCAGCAACTCTACCGCTGCGCCACCGTGACTACCGTGTACAGGGCGATCGTTGGTCGCACGGACTCGGTGCGCCGAAGGGTCTGCTTCCACACTGAATCTCCAAAACTATAAACTAAAACCTGCTAAATTACTCCAGCACTCTGTATCTAGTTTTGCCAGCAAAGACACTACAGTACAAGAAATACAATATTAATCAATTAAAAAATATATATTAGAAGCATGGAGATGTCTAATTTATCTTTGCAGGATGGATTTTCATTAGTTGTGCATTTCCAGCAAATCGGTTAATGCATGGCAGGTAATCCCACCCGATGTCTAGCAGATGCATAGAAGTCTACTTATCAGAGAGCTCCTCCTGCTGGTTCAGTTCGCACGTTGTAACCGAGAGAAGGGAGCTTCAGTATGGAATGCTACTCTATAGAGTTAATGTTCAGGTAATGTTTTATTTTATTAAGTGGAGGAGTAGCCAAGACGAGATGAAAAATGCCTCTTATACAGAACATTACGCACAGGAACAAGCCCTTCAGCCCACAATGTCTGCGCCGAACATGATTCCAAGACTCAGCTCCTCTGCCTGCATGTGATCCACATCCCTCCATTCCCTGAATATCCATGCACCAATCTAAAAACCTATGAAATGCCTCTTTCGTATCCAGGCAGTGCGTCCCAGGCACTCACCACCCTCAATGTAAAATAAATTGCTCTGAACATCTCCTTTAAACTTTGCCTCTCTCGCCTTAAATCTCTGCCCTCTTTCCATCCTGGATATTTCCATCCTGGACAAAAGGTTCTGACTGCCTACCCAATCTACGCCTTTCACAATTGTATATACTTCTGATAGAATTGTATATACTTCTATCAGGTCTTCCGTCAACCTCCGGCATTCCAGGGAAAACAATCCAAAGTTCGTTCAACTTTTCCTTTTGTTTAATATCCACTAATCCTAGCAGCAAGCTCGTAAACCCCTCTGCGCCAAACAAGATGCCAAGACTAACTCTTATTTGTCTGCAGACAATCCATATCCCTCCATTCCCTGCATGCGTCTATCCAAATGTCTCTTTGCTCCCTTGGGCCTCTTCGACTGTGCCCAGCTCTCTGCCCATCAACATAAATCCCATCTGCCTGCTAGGGACAGTATATTTCCTATTTAAGCGCTTGTTTAAATACGTCTTAAACATAGTGATTGTACCTGAAGACCCAAGAGTCTGCAGATGCTGCAATCTTGAGCAAAACACAAAGAGCTGGAGGACTCAGTGGACCAGGCAGCATCTGTAGAGGGAATAGACAGGCAGCGTTTGGGTTGGGATCCTTCTTCAGTAGGGTTCCCGTCTGAAGAAGGGGCTCGACACAAAATATCGCTTGTCCACTCCCTCCACAGATGCTGCCTGACCTGCTGAGTTTTTCCAGCACTTTCCAAATGTATTTGACTTCACCACCTCCTCTAACAGCAAGGTCCACATTATCATCCACTTTCTGTTAATAAAATCTTTCTGCTCAAATCCCCTTTAAAACTCCTTTTACCACAGTGGCGCAGCGGTAGATCCGCTGTCTCACAGCGCCAGAGATCCAGGTTCGATCCTGACCTCGAGTGCTGTCTGTGTGGAGTTTGCACATTCTCCCTGAGATTGCATGGGTTTATTCCTGGTGCTCCGGTTTCCTCCCTCAACCGAAAGACGTGTGGTTTTGTGGATAATTGGCCTTGGTAAAATTACCTCAAAATCTGCCAGGAGCGAATGTGAAAGTGGGATAATATAGAACCAGTGCGAGCGGGTGATTGAGGGTCAGCGTGGACTCGGTGTGCCGAAAGGACGGGTCTGTTCCCATGCTGTATCTCCAGACCTCAAACTTATGCCCTCTTATTTTAGATATGCCTACTATAGGAATAAATGATTCTGACTGTCTTACCTTATTTTTCATCTTTGGACTTTACAGATGCCACGTTGGAACAGGCTTTTCGGCCCATCAAGATCTTGCCGACCAGCGATCACCCCGCACACTCGCACTATTCTACATACTAGGGCCAAATTTCTTCACAGAAGCCAATCAACGTACAAACCGGCATGTCTTTGGAATGTGGGAGGAAACCGGGGAAAACCCACAAGGTCACAGGCAGAACGTACAAACTCTGTAAAGACAGCACTCACAGTCAGGATCGAACCTGGGTCTCTGGTACTGTAAGGCAGCAACTCTACTGCTGCACCACTGTGCTGCCCCTCAATATTATGTACATCTATCAGCCTCCTTGATTCCAATGAAATCAAACCTGCCCTATCCAATCTTTTCCCATCACTAAAGCTGGCCAAGTCAGGCAACATCCCCCTTCTGCAGTCTGTCCAGTTACAACAGAACGCCTCGACATATATTTTATGCCTCAATCTTTGAAGGATAGAATGCCACACGCCACATGCTTGGTCCCCCAACACAATATTCCACCACTCACCCATAGCCCCCAACTGCACAGGCGCAGCTCATTTCCCCTCATCCGTAGCACTCTCTCCCCCCTCCTCTTCACCCTCCCTCTTCTTTCCCCTCTCCTCCTCCCCTTCCCCAATTCCTCCCTCACCTCTCTCCCTCTCCTCAGTCCCTCCCTCCCATCTCTCTATCCCCCATTCCTCACCTCCCCCTATCCCTCCTTACATCCCCCACTGCCCTCCTCTCGCTCTATTCCCCACTCCCTACCTCCCCCACTACCCCACTCCTCTCCCTGTTCCCCTCCTCCCCCACTGTTCCTACTCACCTCCTCCCCAATCCCTCCCTCTCCTCTCCTCTCCCCTATCCCCTACCCCCAATCACTCTCTCCCGCCCTCCATAACTCCTCTCCCCTCCCTACTCCCCTCATCTCCCTCTATCCCCTCTCCTCCCCCTCCCCAGGATCTTGAGGTTGCCGCTCCTCTCACTTCTTGCGTGCCCCGGAGGAGCATCAGCCGTCTGTGCTCGTAGAGCCAGGCCTCAGAACGGCCCGGAAGCACCAGCAGCTAGGGCAGCGCCGGCGTGTGGGTGGGAGGGGGGTGTGGGAGAGGGGGGGGGGGGGAGGGGGGGAGAGCTCGGAGAAAAGATGGGGGAAGAGACATGGGGGAGGGGGTATCAAGGGGGAGGGGGGCAGGAACCATGAGGGGAACCAGAGGGGAAGGGGCTGGGACTGCAGGGCGTTGTGATGGTGGTGCGTTTGAGACTCACAGTGGGTGCTGGACGCTCTCCTCCGCCGGGATCAGATTGTCCACTTTCCGTTTTGAGACATCTCCGTCTCCACGCCGGGCCGCTTCCGGTCCCTCCAAAAATTGTGTCCGGTTGGAAACCTCCGCCGGCCACCAACAGCGTCTCTCAGCTCCAGTAAAGCCGCGATGGCGCAGGAAGGGGCAGACCATCCCGGGGAGTGACAGAAGAGACGAATCCGCGCGGCACAGATTGGCAGGAGAGGAGATTGATCTGCGCACGCGCGGTTTTTAAGATTTTTAAACCTCGCTAACAAGATACCACTGATCGGAACGAAACATGTTGCGCTCGCAGCACAGGAGAACGGTGAGTGAGCTGGCGAGAAATCGTAGTGCTATCGGCGTACCGTTTTTGCGTAAATAGAAAAACCGGAAGAGCACAAGATCAGAGCTTTAGTTATGTATAGATAGAAGTCCTATCCCAATTTGACATCCCAAAATGATTTACCTCACAATTGATGGAATTCAGTCACCCAACATTCTAATTGTAGATTTATTTTAGTACAGAATACATCCTGCAATAATTTGCAAACATTGAATTCTAAATGCAATCCTTAAATTATAGAGATTATAACTTTTCAAAGTGACCATACATTAGCGTAGTCTAGTAATAAACAAGTAGATCAAAGGCATCTTAAATAAGGGAGACTAAAGATCCAAGGGCTTTTTGCACTGGCTCAGAAAATACGTCATTCAAAATAATTAAAGGTTCATAAATTCACGTCAGAGGAGCAGAATTAGGCCATTTGGCCCATCGAGGCTACTCCGTCACAAAATCATAGCTGATTTATCTTTCCCTCCCAACCCCATTTTCCTGTCTTCTCCCCGTAATGTTTAACAACCTTACTCTTCAAGGACCTGTTAATCTCTGCTTTAAATATACCCAATGACTTGATCTCCACAGCCGTCTGTGGCAATGAATTCCACAGATTCACCACCCTTTGGCTAAATAAATTCCCCGCCATCTCTTTTTATTCTAGAAAATAGATATGGATAATTAGCAAATAAAAGGTACATTGAACTCACTATTAACACGGACGGAAATTCATGGACCTGGCCAGCGTTAACTGAGAGGGATACCAACCAGATGCCTTAGAATTATTTACTTCAAGTGGTGAGTGTGTGGCGCAAATGATCAGGGAAGGGCAGAATGCGAAAAAACACAAGGGAACATTGAAAACACAGACATATGTCAGAATATCCAATTTAGGGATATTTACGGATATCTAGCACATGGAACTACAGATATTGGAATCTTGAGTAAAACACAAAGTGCTGCAGGAACTCAGTGGATCAGGCAGCATCTGGGGAGGGAATGGATAGACGACATTTTGGGTTGGGACTCGTCTTCAGATTCATGGATATTTAGGGATAATTATGTTTGGAATCAGTATTCACTTCTACTTTTTTTGTACCAAGGAAAAATTAAGTAGATAGACATTTGTCAGAAGACGTAAGAAGTAATGTCTTATGCTGAAGAGAGCGAGAAAGAGAGCGAGATAAATAGAGAGTCTTTATACAAGTCGTCACATCCACATTAATACACCATTACTTAAATTTGCGTCCCTGTGTGACCATGAACATAACTCTACCTGTGTGACAGGAGCAGGCCTGTTGGCTCTGATGTGAATACTATACTTCTGTATATATTTACCTGCTGTACACCAGTGTTCATGATAACCTCAATATCGTCATCCATCTTCGATGCACAGTCAACCTGGAACAAGAAGATCGCAACCTTTAAACCGGACACCTCGATTTTGCCAGCACATCCTTTAAACGGCCGCGATATCATGCCCAACAGGTTTGTCAAGAGTGGGTAAGTCAAGCAAGGTTCGTCCATTGGCTCGTACAGTTGGTTGATCCGAGACACAAAGGTAATAGGCTTGCTCCATTTCACTTCCGTTTCCCGAGAGTAGAAGCCACAGACGGCGGTGGAGGCCAAGATATTGAGTGTTTTCAAAGCAGAGATTGACAGGTTCGTGATTAGTAAGGGTGTCAAAGGGTATGGGAAGAAGGCAGGAGAATGGGGTTGAGAGAGAAATATAGATCAGCCATGATCGAATGCGGAGCTGACTCGATGGGCTGAATGGACTCATTCTGCTCCAATCTCTTATGGTCTTATAGGCTAAGATAAAAAAGAGTAACTCAGTGGGCCAGGCAGCATCTCTGGAGAACATGGATAGGAGACGTTTTGGATCAGGAGACATCTTCAAATTAATCACCTATCCATGTTCTCCATCGATGTTGCCTGACTCACTGAGTTACTCCAGCACTTTGTTTCTTCTTTTGTAAACAAGCATCTGCAGTTCCTCTAGTGTCTGGAGAAGACAAAACGGCAACAAACTAAATATCTGAAGGAAATTCAGAACCATAGGTTTAAGTCGAGAACCAGGGGACATAGCTATAGGCAGAGGTTGAGCAGGCTAGAACTTTCTTCCTTGTAGCACAGGAGAATTCTACCACTGCACAGTCCCTGAGATATCTGCAAATGTTCTTCTTGCATTCAATGTCCACAAGTGAAATATCAGTTTGTTGAATAGAAATCTGCACATATACAACACTGGTGTGCTGTAAAAGGGAATAAAAATACAAGACTGACGTGAATTATGCAGGAGGTGGATACTTTTCTGGGTAGGAAAACCTATTGAATTGAATGACACAGCATGGAAACAGAAGTTTCAGCCCACCCAGTCCACACCGACCATCGATCACCCGTTCACACACTAGTTCAGTTATCTCATTTTTTCATCCACTTCCTTCACACTAGGAGCAATTAACAGAGGATTAATTAACCAACAAACCCGCACGTCTTTGGGATGTGGCAGGAAATCAGAACACCCGGCGAAAACCCACGCGGTCACAGGGATAACATAAAACTCCAGACACAGACACCACCCGAGGCTGACATCAAACTCTGGTCACTGGCGCTGTGAGGCAGCATCTCTACCTGCTGCACCACTGTGGCATCCTGATATGCTCAAAGACGCACAGTAAAATGTTAAACTCTCAGATACTCACTGAACCTTGAAATGAAGCGGGGAGCAGTAGAAATGGTTCCAATGTGCAGCACTGGAGAACTTCAATCTATAACCAAGTCAATCCAACGTACAGAACTGCGGGATAACCAGACTGGTGTAAGAGCAAGGTTTATATACACTACTTGATGCAGAGGAAGTAGAATAACCAACACTAAGAACAAGGCCCATCTCTGTACTAAATTACAACATTGAAACCACATAAACACAAGTTCGCTGCCTGCATTGCTTTAAATAGAAGCACTTGAATTATAACCAACAAAATCCCTTACTTCTACCAAGCATCTGCACTTAAAATAAATGCCCATGGAACTTTGGCAAAGATATTTTTAAATAGTCCGAGATCAAACAGTTATAATGTTTGGTTTTTAGTCTTTTTAAACAGTACGCACTAAATGCGTTCGTAGCTGCAGCTTGTAATCTAAAGCACACATTCTCGCTACATACCCCTACAGTCAACTAGTACTGTACGTTTTCAAATGTAATGTACTGATATGGACTCCTATCAGGAGAATAATACATGTGTACATATGGTGTACATGTAAATACTACAATACGGTGTACATGCAGATGCCATTCTGCACTCTGGTATTTTTCTATTTGCTCTACCAGTTGTATTTAGTTTAGAGATACAGCATGGAAACAGACCCTTCGGGCCACCGTGTCCATGCTGACCCACCTGATCACCCATTCACACAAGGTCTATGTTATCCCACTTTCTCATCCACTCTCTACACACGAGGAGGAAAGATACAGAAGCCAATTAACCTACAAACCCACATGTCTTTGGGATGTGGAAGGAAACCGGGGAAAGCCCACGCAGTCACAGGGAGAACGTACAAACTCCGCACAAGATGCACCCGAGGTCAGGATCCAACCCGAGTCTCTGGTGCTGTGAGGCAGAAGCTCTGCCCGCAGCGCCACTGTGCCGCCAAGGAGTCCACCAAACATCCACCTAAAACTCTACAGTAAGCGTATTTTAATCTCCCCACATCCCCATCAACTCCCCACCAGAAACTGAGGACAATTAGCCTTGGAAATTGGAAACTCACAAGTTCACAAGGAGAATGTATAAACTCTACACAGTTAGCACCGGAGGTCAGGATCGAACTGGGTTCACCAGCACTGCGAGGCAGCGACTTTACCTGTTCCATCACTGTGCCACCCTGCGATCTGATTTAACTGGATAGCATGCAAATACAAGCATTTCACTGCCTCTCACTAAACATGACAATACAAAACCACTAATAATAACTACACCTTCAGACCAGGATAATACAATGCTCAATCTTGAATCAGGTAATCCCAGCTAAGATTTTTGGCACGTTATAATGGACATACCTACCTGGTAAAACACAAAATAAAAGCAGGCAGCATTCCCGCTTCTAATCCCCATTCAGGGACCACCGGAGAAACACCGAATTGCAGATGCTGGTACATAGATACATAGACAATAGGTGCAGGAGTAGGCCATTCGGCCCTTCGAGCCAGAACCGCCTTTCAATGTGATCAGTACCCCGTTCCTGCCTTCTCCCCATATCCCTTGTTTCCGCTAGCCCTGAGAGCTCTATCTAACTTTCTTTTGAATGCATTCAGTGAATCGACCTCCACTGCCTTCTAAGGCAGAGAATTCCACAAATTCACAACTCTCTGTGTGAAAAGGTTTTCCTCATCTCAGTTCTAACTGGCCTACCCCTTATTCTTTAACTGTGGCCCCTGGTTCTGGACTCCCCCAACATCGGGAACATGTTTCCTGCATTTAGCGTGTCAAATCCCTTAATAATTTTATATGTTTTCATGAGAGCCCCTCTTATCCTTGTTCAGTGAATATAAGCCCAGTCGCTCCATTCTTTCATCATATGACTGACTGTCCCACCATCCCGGGAATTAACCTCGTGAACCTACACTGCACTCCATCAATTGCAAGAATGTCCTTCATCAAATTAGGAGACCAAAACTCCAGGTGTGGTCTCACCAGGGCCCTGTACAACTGCAGAAGGACCTCTTTGCTCCTATACTCAATTCCTCTCGTTATGAAGGCCAACATGCCATTAGCTTTCTTCATTGCCTGCTGTACCTGCATGCTTACTTTCAGTGACTGATGTACAAGAACACTCAGATCTCGTTGTACCTTCTTTTCCTAACCCAACACCATTCAAATAAAATCTGCCTTCCTGTTCTTGCCACCAAAGTGATTGACCTTACATCTATCCACATTAAACTGCATCTGCCATGCATCTGCCCACTCACCCATCCAAGTCTCCCTGCACCCTCATAGCATCCTCTTCACAGTTCATACTGCCACCCAGCTTTGTGTCATCTGCAAATTTGCTAATGTTACTTTAATTACTTTTAAGTAGGTGAGCAAGAGCCTTGCGGCACCCCAATAGTCACTGCCTGCCATTCTGAAAGGGACCAGTTAATCCCTCCTCTTTGTTTCCTGTCTGCCAACACATTTTCTATTCATGTCATTGACAGGTTCTGACAGTCCAGGAACACTACATCCACTGGTTCTCCAATGTGCATTTTACTTGTTACATCCTCAAAAAATTCCAGAAAATTAGTCACGCATGATTTTCCCTTTGTAAATCCATGCTGACTTGGACGGATCCTGTTACTGCCATCCAAATGCGCCGCTATTACATCACTATTATAATAATCAACTCCAGCAGCTTCCACACCACTGATGTCAGGCTAACTGGTCTATAATTCCCTGCTTTCTCTCTCCCTCCATTCTTAAACAGTGGGATAACATTAGCTACCCTTCAATCCACAAGAGCTGATCCAGAATCTACAGAACATTGGAAAATTACAAAACAGGACACAAAGTGCTGGAGTTACTCAGTGTCAGGGATCCAGGCAGTATCCCTGGAGAAAATGAACAGGTGATGTTTTGAATCTCATATCTCCTTCGCCCAAGAAGGGTTTCGGCCCGAAACGTCGCCTACCTTCTTTGCTCCATAAATGCGGAAGAAGGGATTTGGCCCGAAACGTTGCCTATCTCCTTCGCTCCATAGATGCTGCTGCACCCACTGAGTTTCTCCAGCATTTTGTGTACCCCAGGTGATGTTTTGGTTCAGGGCGCTTCTTCTTTGCGCATGTTGTGCTTGCATTTGAGGAAGGGTCGCGACCTGAAACATTGCCTTACCATGTTCTCCAGAGATGCTGCCTGGCCCTGTGTTCACCAGCACTTTGTGTCCGATTCAGAAAACGTGCATTGACTATGTGTGATGGCAGCTCATGGAACGAAGAACTTCAAATATCTAAACTGACCACCAGGGGGAGGCTGAAAGCCCTAATTCTGCCCCTGCAAGTTATGAAGTTACGAAGAACAGTAGCCTTGAAAATAATAAACTTTAAAAAGAAATGTAGACTAAATGAAAAATCACTATTTTGTAGGAACCTTGTCTTTGCTGTGGGTCTGAGCTTTGATTCAGACGAATCCAAGTTTGAAGTTTATTTTTGTTGCATTCAAATTCCTGATAAATATAAGCTTAGGTCAGGAAATGTTCTGTGGGATTTTGATAAAAATATACAATTTGTGAATACTTCCACCACCAACAAAAAAAGGGTTCAATCATTCATTCATAGAGATTATACAGCTAAATTTAAATAAATATAGAGCTGTGCAGGCATATAAATAAAATGATAAACCACAAGCAAGATGCTGTTTGTCAATTGGTCAAAATTGCAGCTTTTTCTTTAATATGCTCAACTCTTTCCTCTAATTCAAATATGTTAGAGATGGGGATGAGGTGCAGGGAGAGGAGAAATGTGAAGCCATCAAAATTACTGCTTATTGCAAACTTGGTTTGGGAACTGCTCCATCCAAGGCCGTAGAAATTGCAGAGAGTTGTGGATGCAGCCCAGACCATTGGGCAAACCAGCCTCCCTTCCATTTACTCCATCTACACTTCCTGCTGCCGAAGCAAAGCCACCAGCATAATCAAGGACCAGTCTCAGCCCAGTCACTCCCTCTTCTCCCCTCTTCCATCAGGCAAGGGGTACAGTAGTATGAAAACGCACACCTCCAGATTCAGGGACAGTATCTTCCCAGCTGTTTTCAGGCAACTCAATTGTTCTCTCACCAATTTGGGAACAGTCCTGAGCTACCATCTTCCTCATTGGAGACCTGCTGTCTATCTTTAATCGGACTTTATTGGGACTATACCTTGCCCTAAACTTTACACCCTTTATCCTGTATCTGTACACTATGCATAGCTTGATTGTAATCATAACCATATAACAAACCATATAACGAATTACAGCACGGAAACAGGCCTTCTCGGCCCTTCCTGTCTGTGCCGAACATTTATTTTCCCCCAGTCCCATCTAACTGCACTCAGACCATACCCCTCCATTCCCTTCCCGTCCATATACCTATCCACTTTACTTTTAAATGTTAAAATCGATCCTGCCTCCACCACTTCTGCAGGAAGGTCATTCCACACAGCCACCACTCTCTGAGTAAAGAAATTCCCCCTCATGTTACCCCTAAACTTCTGTCCCTTAATTCTCATGTCATGCCCTCTTGTTTGAATCTTTCCTACCCTCAATGGGAAAAGCTTATCCACGTCAACTCTGTCTATCCCTTTCATCATTTTTAATCTTTTTAGTCCTTTTGTCGACTGGGTAGCAACAAAGATGTGTGGGTTTGCTGGATAATTGGTCAGTGTGGACTCAGGCCCGCTTGCATGCTGTACCACTAAACTAGGCCAATCAAACTTCGGACAATTAATTCTCCACCTTTCCCTGCAAGACCACCTACTGTGTCCCAAAGTAACGTTCCTGCTGTAGAATTAGTGGCATATTAGAAACATAGAAAATAGGTGCAGGAGTAGGCCATTCGGTCCTTCGAGGCAGCACCACCATTCAATATGATCATGGCTGATCATCCAAAATCTACTCCGTTCCTGCTTTTCCCCCCATATCCCTTCATTCCTCTAGCCCTAAGAGCTAAGTCTAACTCTCTCTTGAAAATATCCAGTGAATTATCCAGTGGCAGATATAAAAGAATAAATCACCAAAAATGTCCATCCTTTATTGGCAAAGCTGATCACATAACTTAGTTCAGCTGTTGAAATCAATGCTATATGTGAAATTTTGTTTAGTTTGAGAGATACATTGTGGATATAGGCCCATTGCATCACCGAGTCCACGACTACCATCGATCACCCTTAACCTATACACTAGGGGCAATTTACAGAAGCCAATTAACCCACAAACCCCGTATGCCTTTGGGATGTGGCAGGAAACCGGAGCACCCGGAGGAAACCCACAGGGACAACGGGCAAACTCTATACAGACAGCACCTGTAATCAGGATCCATCCCGGGTCCCTGGCACTGTGATGCAGCAGCTATACCTCTGCGCCACTGTACCGCCCTGGTTCAACATGAGAACGATCATACTGTGGGTATGTGAACCATTTAATTTAGTTTAGTTTAGAGATATAGCATGAAAACAGGCCCTTTGGCCCACCGAGTCCTTGCTGACAGGCGATGCCCGCACTAACGCTATTTTACAATCACTGGGGCCAAATTACAATGATATCGAGCCAATTAATCTACAAACCTGTACCTCTTTGGAGTGTGAGAAGAAATCGGAGATCCTGGTGAAAACCAACGCGATCACGGGGAGAACGTACCCGTAGTCAGGATCGAACCCGGGTCACTGGTGCTGTGAGGCAGCAGCTCCACCAGCTGTGCCACCGTGACACCCAGCTGCACCAATCTGCCATACATTTTACACAGTTAAAATAATTATTTTGATGATCAATTATGAATTAAGTTATGCAATCCTCACACAAAGTTAAATGACCCTCAATATTGATGCAAAATGCTGGAGTAACTCAACGGGTCAGGCAACATCTATGGAAGACATGGATGGGTGATGTTTCAGGTTAAGGCCTTCTTCAGACTGATTGCAGTGGAGGAGTGGGTGATAAGCCGAGTAAACAGGTCGGGGCAGGATAAGCCTTTTTCTCAACTTTCTCTACCTTTCTACAATTAGTCTGAAAGGTTCCAATTTGAATCATCATCCATCCATATCTTCCAGAGAAGCTGCATCACCTGCTGAGTTATACCAGCACTTTATTTATTTTTTGGTAAACCAGCATCTGCAATTGTATTTGTCTACTTTCAATATTAGTTCAGTCTTTATCCAATTAAATAAACAACTGCAAATGCAAATTCTTTAAGAGCAGGTAGTAAGGGCAATAAACAAAGCTTTGATTGCAATGTCTACATTCAGAAATATATTTCATTCCAAGACCAACATTTTGTTATGTCCACAGAACACAAAATGATTGAGGAAACATCCTATCATCTGAACATCTTCTTCGTCTGAAGAAGGGTCCTGACCCGAAACATCACCTATCGATGTTCTCTAGAGATGCTGCCTGATTTGCTGAGTTATTCCAGCACTGTACCATTTCTTATCAGAAGGGTCCCAACCCAAAACGTCATCTGTCCATTCCATCTATGCTGCCTGACCCGCTGTCCCTCCAGCACTTTGTGCTTTGCTCAAAATACCAGCATCTGCAGTTCCTTGTTTTTCTACAAGCAGCTCATTGCAAAATTTGACTCCACCCAACCTGTAAACTGATCCCATGTATAGATAAAAATACTTCCTGATTTCAATCTGGAGTTTGCCTTGGTGGAGACAAAGAACTGCAGATGCCAGTTAATACACAAAGGGACACAAATGCTGGGGTAACTAAGCAGGTCAGACAGCATCTCTGGAGAACACGGGTCAGTGACATTTCGGGTTGAATCTGAAGAAGGTTCCCAACCCTAAAACGTCACCTATCGATGTCCCCCAGAAATGTTGCTTCACCCACTGAGTCAATCTGGCACTGTGTCCTTTCTTATCAGAAGGGTCCTGACCTAAAACATCACCTGTCCATGTTCTCCAGAAATGCTACCTGACCCACTGAGTTACTCCAGCACTTGGCGTCTTCACAATTTGTCTTTCAATAGCTGGATGTTAAGTAATGGATTTGAGATGGAGTCAGCAAAGATAAAAAACAGTGCTGGAGTAACTCAGTGGGTCAGGCAGCATCTCTGGAAAAAAAGGATGGTTGTATTCAAGTCTGGTCTCAATTCTACCCACTGTAATCAACATTTGCAGAACCACAACCAGTTAAAAGTAGAAACAAGGAACTGCAGAAACTGGTGCCTATTTGTTTCTCAAACATTCCTGTTTCTCAAATTTAGGCAAAGTTTTCTAATCAAATACAACTCTGCAAGGATGCAATGCAGAAAGTTATTTTGTGAAAAAGTTAAAAGGTGGTGGAATGTTGCATATGTAGGCCTGAGGGTCCCACAGAGCGTGCAGTGACACAGACTCAGGTCACTGGGCAAGTTCCCAACACCACTCACTCTCACTCCAGGCAGCTCCAGGTCCAGCAGCACACGCCCTCACCGCGCAGGCGCGGCCGCCGGGCACGCCGGGCATGCCGGGAGCTCTGCCGCCCTCCGCTCCAATTACCGTCCGGTCGCGGTGCCCGGGACTACATCTCCCAGAGGACAGCGCGCCACCAAAGGCCACCGCCACCAGGGGAGCCAGAGAGTCAACCAGTCGAGAATAGTATTGGACCAGCCTCTGTTGGGGGTTTATTGGGGATAAGTTAGAGTAGGACAGGACACTGTGGGATTTAATGCTATTATAATAATGTGGGGCAAATTATTATAGGACATTCTGGGATTTAATGGGGGTATAAATAATGTGGGGCATATTATTCTGGGAGTTAATGGGAGGACAATAATTTTAAGGCATGATATTATGGGAATTAATGGGGACATAATAATCTGTGACAAGATATTCTTGGATTTAATTGGGATATAATAGTGTAGAACAGAACATTGTGGGATTTAATGGGGATAGAATAACGTGGGGCAGATTATTCAGAGATTTAATGGGATTGATAGATACGTAGATTGATTATTATTGTACACCCCCCCCCCCCCCCCCCCACAGTGCATTCCAGGCCCCAACAATTTGTGTGTAAAAAACTTGCCCCATTTCACAATTAAACTTTCACCCTTACACCTTATAGCTATGCCCTCCAGTGTCAGACATTTCCACCCTGGTAAAAATGTTCTGACTGTCTATCCTTTCTTTGCCTGTCATAATTTTACATAACTCTATCAAGTCTCCCCGTCAATCTCCGATGTTCCAGAGGTCAGTTGTGCTCAGTTTATTCTGGGATTTGATGGGGATATAAGAACGTGGGCACACAAGGAACTGCTGGAATCTCATGAGTTTGTACAAAGTGCTGGAGAAACTCAGTGGATCAGGCCGCATCTGTGTTGACCCTGCTATCTGTGTGCCCCTGTTCCAGAATAGTGGTGGAGACAGGTAGGACAGGGACATTTAAGAGACTTTTGGATAGGTACATGGATGTACAAGGAGTGAAGGGATATGGATAACATGCAGTCAGATATGAGTTTATATTGCCATCATGTCCAGCCCAGAGATTGTGAGCTGAAAGGCGTGATCCTGTGCTGTACTGGTCAAGAGTGTTTTATTGTCATATGTCCCAGATAGAACAATGAAATTCTTACTTGCGAAGATAGACACAAAATGCAGGAGTAACTCAGCGGAACAGGAAGCATCTCTGGAGAAGGAATGGGTGACGTTTCGGGGTGAGACCCTTCTTTAGTCTGAAGTGCTTGCAGCAGCACAACAGAATATGTAAGCATAATACACTGTAAACAATATAATAAACAAAAGTGAAAAAAAAAGTTCAGTGTGTGTACACATACACATCCACAATATATATACACACACAAGCACTCATATGTGAACAAAAAAAACAACAATAATAATGCAATAATAACGAAAATAGTAGTTCAGAGCTTATTTGAGGTTGCAGTGTTTAATAGCCGAATGGGTGTAAGGAAGAAGCTGTTCCTGAACCTGAACGTTACAGTTTTCAGGCTCCTGTACCTTCGTCCCAATTGAAGAGGTGAACTGAGTGTATGTCCAGGGTGGTGTGGGTCTCTGATGATGCAGGCTGCCTATTTGAGGCAGTGACTCCGGTAAATCCCTTTGATGGTGGGGAGGTCAGAGCCGGTGATGGACTGGGCAGTGTTCACAACTTTTAGCATTCTTCTTCGCTTCTGTGGATTCAAGTTGCCGAACCAGGCCGTAATGCAACCAGCCATATGCTTTCAACTGTACATCTGTAGAAAGTTCAAGAGAACCCTCTCTGAACTAGCAAATCTCTGTAATCTCAGGACGTAGAGGATTTGTGCTGGGTCCAGGAAAGATCTTCGGAAATATGCATACACAGGAATTTGAAGTTTTTGACTCTCTCCACCATTATCCCATTGATATAAACAGGATTGTGGGTCCTCATCCTTCCCCTTCCAAAGTCCACAATCAGTTCATTGGTTTTACTGATAATAAGAGCCAGGTTGTTGTGCTGCCACCATTTGGTCAATCGATCGATCTCACTTCTATTCTCTGACTCATCGCCATCTGTAATTTGACCAACAACAGTGGTATCGTCGGCGAACTTGAAAATGGAGTTCACACTGTGTCCGGCTGCACTGTCGTGAGTATGGAGTGAGTTCTATGTTCTATGTTCCAGATTTGGATGAATTATAAATTGGTTAATGTGTAGGAAGGAACTGCAGATGCTGGTTTACACCGAAGATAGATACAAAATGCTGGAGTAACTCAGCAGGACCAGAGATCTCCAGAGATGCTGCCTGTCCAGCTGAGTTACTCCAGCATTGGGTGAATTGGTAAAACCTCCTCTGGTTCCGCCGTATGGTCGCCATCAAGTGGTAATTCATTGGAATTACGGAAGATTTCAGACAATGGAAGAAGACACAATGTGCTTAAGTAACACAACGGGTCAGGCAGCATCTGTGGAGGGGAATGGATAGGTGGTTTCAGTTGGGACCCTTCATCCGACTGAAAAAGCTTTATTTTGCTTGCTATGCAATCAGATCAGATAAAATAATACATAAATACAACAAAGTCAAACTCAAGTACAATAGGTAGAGCAAAGGAGAAGATACAGAGTGCAGAATATAGTTCTCAGCATTGTAGCTCTTCCACTTCAGAGACAAAGTCCCATGTCCACAATGGTGGAGTGGTGAATCGGACAGTACCCTAGGTTATGGAGGAACCATTCAGAATCCTGATTATTGAGGGGAGGAAGCTTTGTTCTGCATGCTATCCAATCAAATTAGAAAATATTACACATATATACAATCAAATCAAACTCGTACAATAAGTAGATCAAAGGGGAAGATACAGAGTACGGAATATAATTCTCAGTATTATAGTGCATCAAGTTAAAGGAGTTGTGCAGGGCAAGGTTTTACAGACGGTGGTGAATGCGTGGAACACGCTGCTGCGTGTGATGGTAGATTCAGGTATGATTGTGACATGTTAAAGACTTTTGGATAGGCGCAGATAGATAAGTGATGGTCTTGGCATCATGTTCGGCAAAGACATAGTGGGCTGAAGGGACTGTTCTTGTGCTTTACTGTTCTATGTTCTTCTATATTTTAGTTTTAGAGATAGAGCGTGGAAATAGGCCCTTGATCCCACTGAGTCCGCACCGAACACGATCTTCCCTACATTAGTTCTATCCTACACAATAGGGACAATTTACAGGCCAATTCACTTATAAATCAGTCTGAAGAAGGGTTTCGACCCGAAACATTGTCTATTTCCTTCGCTCCATAGATTTTTGTCTACCTTCACTTATAAACTTGCACGTCTTTGGAGTACGGGAGGATACCGGGGCACCCGGAGAAACCCCACGTAGTCACATGAAGAACATGCAAACTCCATACAAACAGCACCCGAGGTCAGGATCGAACCTAGGTCTCTGGCACAGTGAGGCAGCAATTGTACCGCTGCGCCGCTGTGCCACAGTGGTCTTTTAGATGGTAATTGAGATTGTCAATTGGTAAGTCTGTATTGTGAGACACCAAGTGGTCATTTAAAGTATTACCACAGATTTCTTAAAGGAACTATCAGGAGGTTGTGTGGACTAAATTTATTTTTAGTACTTTTGTGTTGCAGCCATAATTGTTGAGGTGCCTTCCCCAAGTCATTAAGCGAGGGGAATCCTTGCTGTGATCAGTTGTGTGGGGGCAGTGACTGGGGTTCCTAAAGGTCAGCATACCTGCTGATGCTGGGTGTTCCCTCAGTCGTGCAAGTGCATTTTTGTCATATAGGTGTGGCCAGCTGTGAGCATTGTATTTCAGCATATCACACGAAGAAAAGCCAGTCTGACGTCTTGCACAACCTGCGATTTTCATAAAGGGGCTGGTGCACTGAAAGATCAGGAATAATGAAGGAGCAGGCAGCAACAAGACAGAGGACCAGGGATCTCATTTAGATTAGACGACTGAGTTCCTGACATTCTCCAGGGGGAAAAAAAGTAAGTTGCTTCAATCTTTGTTCATGACTTCCTTTAAGCACTCGGCAACAAAGCAGCCAAATTGTTTTCATTGGTAGTTAAGAGTGACGTTTCATGGTAACCTTGCAGTAGGTTTGTTTGGTGTGTTCTCGCTTACTACTTTTAACTTTTGCGTTTTCACTGAGTTCTCATTACTCGGGCAGTGGTCGGCTTTCAGGACCATACCTCGGACATCGCTGACTTGAAATCTTTAATAATATTGATCATAGGGAGCACAATACAGTTTCTGGCAAAGTTGTAGATGACAAATGCTGAGAACATTTACGAGTTTGTTGCCAGGACTTGAAGGAGAGGTTGAGCAGGCTAGGACTTCATTCCTTGGAGCGTGGAAGGATGAGGGGTGATCTTGTAGAGGTGTATCAAATCATGAGGGGAATAGATAGGGGAATTGATTACCCATAGTAGGTGAATCTAGAACAAGAGGACATAGGTTTAAGGTGAGGTGAGCAAGATTAATAGGAACCAAATACGATAGTGGCATTTAAGAGACCTTTGGATAGGCACATAGATATATAGGGAACGTGGGGATGTGGGTTATGTGTAAGCAACGAAGAGTTGGTGCTGGTATGTTCATCACAGATATTATATTCCTGTTCTCTACTGTTCCTGAAAAGGCACCTGCCCATTCCCTCCACAGATGCTGCCTGACTACAGAGATCCTACAGCTTTTGTGTTTTGTTGTGGAATTCCTGGTTCCTCAGGCCTCACTGGGAATTCTTTTAGACTGTAGATATATAGTATGGAAACAGGCCCTTCAGCCCACCTAGTCCGCGCCCACCAGTGATTACCCCCTACACTTGCACTAGCCAATTAACATGGCCACCCACGTCTTTGGAGTGTGGGAGGAAACCAGAGCACCCGGAGAAAACCCATGCAGATACAGGGAGAATGTACAAACTCCGTACAGACAGCACCCATAGCCAGGATCGTACCAGGATCTCTGGCGCTGTAAGGCAGCAACTCTACCGCTGCGCCACTGTGCCGCCCGAATCTCTTTACAATCATCAGAAGAGACAGCTCCAAAGAGTATTTGTAGATCTTGACACACACACAACCCATCCCTCTGTATACAGACCTGTGTAGATGATTAGTAAGCACTTTGTTAATAATTAAACTTGATTTACTTCCATGTCTTATCGACCTAAGGTATGTGAACATTGTAAGTCCATGGCTTTCTTTTGTATCCTGACAACTGAAAAAACAATTATACAAACATTAACGTGCTAAAATAACCTTGAGGGTAGAGTCATAACGTCATACAGCACCGAAACATAGAAACATAGAAAATAGGTGCAGGAGTAGGCCCTTCGGCCCTTCGAGCCTGCACCGCCATTCAATATGATCATGTCTGATCATCCAACTCAGTATCCTGTACCTGCCTTCTCTCCATACCCCCTGATCCCCTTAGCCACAAGGGCCACATCTAACTCACTCTTAAATATAGCCAATGAACTGGACTCAACTCCCTTCTGTAGCAGAGAATTCCACAGGTTCACCACTCTCTGTGTGAAAAATGTTTTTGTCATCTCGGTCCTAAAAGACTTCCCCCTTATCCTTAAACTGTGACCCCTTGTTCTGGACTTCCCCAACATCGGGAACAATCTTCCTGCATCTAGCCTTTCCAACCCCTTAAGAATTTTGTGAGTTTCTATGAGATCCCCCCTCAATCTTCTAAATTCTAGCGAGTACAAGCCGAGTCTATCCAGTCTTTCTTCATTTGAAAGTCCTGACATCCCAGGAATCAGTCTGGTGAACCTTCTCTGTACTCCCTCTATGGCAAGAATGTCTTTCCTCAGATTAGGAGACCAAAACTGCACGCAATACTCCAGGTGTGGCCTCACCAAAACCCTGTACAACTGCAATAGAACCTCCCTGCTCCTATACCCAAATCCTTTTGCTATGAATGCTTACATACCATTCGCCTTCTTCACAGCCTGTTGCACCTGCATGCCTACTTTCAATGACTGACGTACCATGACACCCAGGTCTCGTTGCATCTCCCCTTTTCCTAATCGGTCACCATTCAGATAAACAGGCCCTTTGGCCCAACTCATATATGCTGATCAAGCTGCCCCATCTACACTAGTCCCACCTGTGTCCTTAACATCATTGAGGAGTCAACATTCTTGCAGAACTCTGTTCCATGTAACATCAGGTTTGCCCTGCACATTGAGCAAATGATGTAGAGGACGAGTCTTGAAGTTGGGAGGTCATGTTACAGTTGTACAAGAAACGTCACCCATTCCTTCCCTCCAGAGATACTGCCTGTCCTGCTGAGTTATTCCTGCTTTTTGTGTCTACAGTTATACAAGACATTGGTGAGGCTTCACATAGAGTATTCTGTACTGTTTTGTTTACCATGTAATTGTAAAGATGTTGTCAAACTGGAATGGGTGCAGAGAGGATTTACGAGGATGTTGCCAAGAGTCGAGGGCCTGAGGTGTTGGAAGAGATTGAGCAAGCTCGGACATTATTGCTTGAAGTGCAGGAGGATGAGGGGTGATCTTATGGAGGTGTTCAAGATCATGAGAGTTTCAGATGGAGTAAATGCACAGTCTTTTATACAGAGTTGGGGAATTGAGAACCAGAGTACATGGGTTTAAGGTGCAAAGTGACAGATTTAATAGGAATCTAAAGGCAACTTTTTACACAAAGGATGGCGGATATATGGAATGAGCTGTCAGATGAGGTAGTTGAGCCAGGTACTATCATAACATTAAAGAAACATTTGGACAGGTACATCAATAGGATAAGTTTGGAGGGATATGGGCCAAACACAGACAAGTGGGAATAGTGTAGATGGGGCATGATGGTCAGCATGGCCAGGTTGGTCTGAAGGGCCTGTTTCCACATTGTATGACTCTACGGGATGAGGGAGAAACATCCTAAGCAGCCACTTTCACACTGGTCAATCCATGCACATCTCATTCAAACACAACTTCAATTATTCATTCACCATCAGTCCATGGGGAACCAACCATCTCCTGAACATCCCACAAAGTTCACAATATACTAGAGGAATTCAGCAGGTCAGGTAGCATCTGGGGAGCGAATGGGAGGCAACTTTTCAGGTTGGGACCCATCTTCAGCCACTTTCTCCAGAGTTGCTATCTGACCCGTTGAGTTGCTCCAGCACGTTGTGCCTATCTCTCTTCCATATGCCATGTTTTGTCCCAGTACATCCAAAAATATGGAGCAGCACATGATGTCAGGATCAAAACCGGGCCTCTGGCACTGTAAGGCAGCAACTGTATCGCTGTGCCACTGTGCCATCGTGGGGAACCCTTGTTGTGTTTTGGTGAACAGGTTGCTTGACTGCTCTGACTGTCTGCAAGCCCTTTTGCACAGCCACAGCTTAATGCCAGTTGCCTTTAATGACCAAAGAATGTGTGGCTGGATTGCCACACGCAGCAATCAAATATCGGGCGGCTGCTGCTTACAGGTGAGATGTGGTTATAACATGGCCTTTTCGCAAACCAGGAAGTGTGGGTGGCATAAGTGCTAAATACACAAGGGTGTGGCGATGCATGACAATGTTAGGTGTAGGTCCTGGAGAAACAAAGAACTGCGGATGCTGGTTCACAAATTGGGACGCAAAGTGCTGGAATTACTCAACGGGTCAGGCAGCATCTCCGGAGAACATGGATGGGTGATGTTTTGGGTCTTCAGACTGATTGTATGGGTCCTGATTGACAAAACATTTTTGCAGAGAGTTAGATGCTGTGCAATGAGAAGCGTCTGAGGCTACCAGTGATGGAACATTGAACATAGAATAGACCAGCAGGAACATGCCTTTCAGTTCACAAGCTCCGTGCCGAGACAGATGACAAGTTAAGCTGATCTCCTCTGCCTGAGGAGAGGATGCATATCCATAATCCATATCCCTCCATTCCCTGCATACTCATGTGCCTATCTAAAAGCTGCTAAACATCACTATTGTATCTCTCCACCACCACCACCATCACAGCGCATTCCATGCACCCACCACCCTCTGTGTAAAGAAGCGTACCCACACATCCTCTTTAAACTTTGCCTCTCTCGCTTAAAGCTATGCCCTCTATCTCTGATATTTCCACCCTAGGAAGGTGGGGTAACATAGAACTAGTGTGAAGGAGTGATCGATGGTTGGTGTGGACCTGGTGGGCCGAAGGACTCTTTCCATGCTGTATCTCTAAACTAAACTAAATAGGAAAATTCAAATTACGCGCAGAGAGAAACCTATTTTGTGCTTAATAGGTTTCCAGCAATCACAGCAGGAAAGTGTTTGTTTTTCCAACAAATTATACCACAGTTCTATGACTCCTGTTTAGAAAGGGCAGGGATGTGATTCTTAGGCGGGCTTAAAGTCCACAGTGCAGATTGGAAGTGAAGGTAGATTTAGTCGTGCTCAGGGTGTCAAGGTTTGTGGATTGTAGAGGACAGGAAAGAGTGAGGGGGATAAAAAGATCCAGTCCAGTCTATCCTTGTCTCAAGGAACCTCTTTATAACAGATTTTGGTTATAGCGGACCGACCTCCCAATAGCTGCCCGTGCCACCCCAGGCTCATGCCGCCTCTCCCATCGCCCGCACTGCATCACCACTGTTGTTGCCACCGCCAACCCTCACCTGCACACCGGCCACCCGTGGGCCACGACCATTGACTTTGCCGATCCTTGCCTCTCCCCCAGCCACCAGCAGGTCAGGGCCATCGACTCACCTGGATTCCAGGCCCAGTTCCAGAACAAGAATCTGGACAAGTGTCTCGACTCAAAGCGTCACCTATCCATGTTCTCCAGAGATGCTGCCTGACACGCTGAGTTACTCCAGCACTTTGTGTCCTTTCGTGCATTAACCAGCAACTGCATTTGTTTGTTTCCAATACATACAATGATAATACCTTACCTAGTTACAGCATACAATCGGCAATAATGGACACCATTCTCCCCCCCACCCCATGGTCTATAATAACGAGGGTTTACTGTATTTATGACCCCAGGAAAGACTAAATTGGAGTTGACATGTGCAACCATTCTGTTACTTACTAATTCCTGGATACCTGGAAGCTTTTACAAGAGTCAGGAGTGTTTCATTGTCATACCGACCGACAACAGAACAATGAAGTTCTTACTTGCAACTGATTAACATGCCTGTAACAATACAGACAGATAATACAGAATAAACAAATATTCAATGAATTAATAAACAAAATATAGCGCAAATAACCCCAAAGTGCTTCATGCAAACAAATACAGTCCACAGAGGTTGATAGTTGAGGTCTGTGTAGTGCAGTGTTCGAGAGCCTGATAGTTGTTGGGAAGAAGCTGCTCCTGAACGTGGACGTTACAGTTTTCAGACTCCTGTACCTTCCTCCCGGCAGCAGGAGTGAAATGAGAGCATGTCCAGGGTGGTGTGGGTCTCTGATGATGCTGGCTGCCTTTTTGAGGCAGCGACTTCTGCAAATCCCAACAGTGGTGTTGAGTTCAGTATCCGTGATGGACCGGGCAGTGTCTACCACTCTTTCAATGGTTCCACACAATTATAGTGGTCCAGATTGAAGAAAAATTTGTACTAAACTATCTACCATTAGCCTTAACATTTGTTTTAGTTTTTGCTGCATGCTCTCCCATCAGCAGAAAGCCTATACAGATTTACAATCGAGCCGTCCACAGTATAGATACAGGATAAAGGGAGTTATTCTGACTGTTCACAATTAATTCTTTTGAAGAAGATAGGCACAAATTGGTAGAGTAACTCAGCGGGCCAGGCAGCATCTCTGAAGAGAAGGAATGGGTGACAGTTCAACGCCAACCAAAACTTCACCCATCCCTTCTCTCCAGAGATGTTGCCCGTCCTGCTGAGTTACTCCAGCATTTTGCGTCTATCGCCAATACCTAATGATGGAAAGCAGAAAGTGCCTGATTATGTGGAGAGGATTCTGATTATGTAAAGAAAGTTGTTTGCATCGAACTACTAGTGATCCGCTCACGTGAAAGTTGCATAAATAGTTAGAATTTCTAGGGCTGGGAGTGTGCAACTGATAATATTCCCCATTGTGTTTGTGACAGCATAGTTTTGCAAGTGAGTCCACACATAAACACATCACCTTTCAGCAGAGATGACACAGTGGCACAACGTGTGGAGCTGCTGCCTCACAGCGCTAGAAACCCAGTTCAATCCTGACCCTGGGTGCTGTCTGCGTGGAGTTTGAACGTTCTCCCTGTGACCACGTGGATTTCCTCCGTGTGCTCCGGTTTCCTCCCACATCCCAAAGACGTGCGGATGTTGTAGGTTAATTGACCCTCTGTAAAAAAATATTGCCCTCCTGAATGGACAAGAAGGTGGAATAACATGGCGTGATGGTCAGCATGGGCTCAGCGGGCTGAAGGGCCTGTTTCAATACTGTATCTTTAAAAAAGGCAGTTGAATAATTTCATGATTTTGTGGAATGCGGTTTAATTGCATATGTTTATATGGACAGATAGTTCAGTGGCTTGCAGAAGAAACACACCCTGCTTGAATATTTTGGTTTGGTGGAATGAATCATAGTAAAAGAATCCAAAGGTAGACACCTAGAAACTGAGAAAACCATTGAAAGCATCACACCCCGGCCAGAATAAGTTGACGATTGGCTGTATGATGTGAAGTGGGATCGGCAATAAACAGTGCAGGATAAATCAGTTCCGTTTACTTTATTGTCCTGTGGTCAGAGAGCCAATTAAATTGCTAACCCAGAACAGTGGCACAGCAGTAGAGGTGCTGCCTTACGGCGCCAGAGACCCGGATACGATCCTGACTATTGGTGCCGTCTGTACTGAGTTTCCATGTTCTCCCTATGACCTTGTGGAGTTTTTTTTCCGGGTGTTCCGGTTCCCTCCCACATCCCAAACTCGTGCAGGTTTATAGGCCAATTAGCTTCTTTAAATTGTCCCCAGTGTTTTGTAATGAACTTATAGATGGGGATCGCTGATCGGTGCGGACCCAGTGGCCAAAGGGCCTGTTTCCACACTATATCTCTAAACTAAACCCGACTAAATCTTTGGGATGTGGGAGGAAACTGGAGTAATTGGAAGAAACCCACACGGTCACAGAGAGAACGTGTAAACTGCGTACAGACAGGTCAGGGTCGAAACCGGGCCTCTGGCAGAGGCTGTCCCAGTTATGCCACTGTACCACGCTATGCCAGTTCCATTAAATTACTCAGGGTTTTTTTCAGACTAATTGTGCATCCCATCCCAGCTAATTTTGTAAATGGCTTCTCTCTGCAGAACTCTTCCCAATCCCTTGCAAAGCCTTGTTCTGCATAATAATAACTAACCCTGATCCTTCTGTCTTTATAAACTACAATCCATTTTCAACCTCTTCTTTGTTGATTATGTAGTCTGACATTTAGCCTCATCCTCTATCAATCTCTGTATTTGAAAGTCTCATATTTGTAGATTAATTTGCCGCTGTAATTCCCCCCTAGAGTGTGGGGAGTGGATGAGAAAGTGGGATAACATAGAATAAGTGTGAATGGATGGTCGATGGTCAAGGTGGGCCAAAGGGTTTGTTTCCATGCTGCCTTTTTTTTAAATCAATCCATCATTGCAGGGCTCGGAGCCAATCTTGGTCACTGAGCATTTGAGTAAGTTAGAAACCAGACTTCACGGCTAGCAACCTTTCGGAAAATGCTGTTTACCTAGGGTGGAAAGTGGAAAGCAGGCCAGGAGAAAGATGGAATAGTCAAGTCTTGAGCAACTAAGATACAGCGGGGTAGTAGTAAAGTTGCTGCCTTACAGCGCCAGAGACCCGGGGTCGATCCTTACCACCCACGGGTGCTGTCTGTACTGAGTTTGCACGTTCTCCCTGTGACCGTGTGTGTTTCCTCTCACACTCCAAAGACGTACAGGTTTGTAGATTAACTGGTTTCCGTAAATTGCCCCTAGTGCACAGAGTGATCGATGGTTAGCATGGACTTGGTGGGCTGAAGGGCCTGTTTCCATGCTGAATCTCTTTTAAAAAATAAAAGATTGTACCCCTTCTTCTTGCGTATGGCGTGCACAGCTTAAAGTTGCAGGTCAACTTGTTCTATTTGATCTTGTGTTTGTGCACGTCGGGTTGATTGCATTAGTCGAAACAGGGTGGACCACGTGAAGGTTGCAATCTCCCACCCCATTTTAACTCCTTGAGTCACCTTAGATCTAAGAAAAGGTTTTCATGACTGAGCCGTAATCCATCAAAACGAATGAGATCAATTGAGGTGTTGGTGTGATAATTTATATCTCAACATTAGACTTTAACTGTAATATTTTTAAGTCTTGTCACCAATGGTGCAGATCGTGTTCATGTTATAAATATTATCCAATCTGTAGTGTTGGTTACAAGTCTGCAGGGATTATCCCACCTCAGCATCTCATGTAGACAGTCGATTTTAGAGCCTCAGGTGTCATGTCTTTGGGTGCAAGTTCCTTCACCCTATTCCTCCCATTCCGACTGCTTCTGCCTTGCTGGTGGAATGCATCTTTGTTTGGTTATGGCACAAAACTAGTTGGGAACATTTCTAATAGGAGAAGCGATACTTGGCATTTACCCTCAACTCTATTCCAAGACATCCCCCCCAACGTTTGGATTGCAGCCATGATGCAACTGGCAAAGACATCAGTTGCTACCATTTGTGTAGGAAGGAACTGCAGATGCTGGTTTAAGCCAAAGAGATACAAAATGCTGGAGTAACTCAGCTGGACAGGCAGCATCTCTGGTTAGAAGGAATGGGTAACGTTTCGGGTCGAGTCTCTTCAGTCTTAAGTAGAATTTTACGTTCTCCCTGTGAGCAGGTGGGTTTTCTCAAGGTGCCTCCCACACTCCAAAGACGTACAGGTTTGTAGGTTAATTAGCTTTGGTAAAATTGTAAATTGTTCTTTGTGTGTAGGATCGTGCTGGTGTATGGGGTGATTGCTGGTCGGCGCGGACTCGGTGGGCCGAACGGCCTGTTTCTGCGTTGCATCGTTAAAGTCTATCTCTAAAGTCTAAAGCAAATTCTAGTTTACAGAGAGACATTTGGAACTGCAGATGCTGGAATCTTCAATGAAACAAAGTGCTGGAAGAACTCAACGAGTCAGGCAGCATCTGTGGAGAGAATGGATAAGCAATGTTTCAGATCTGGACCCTTGTTCGGACTGATTCTAGTAGGGGAGAGAAAGTTGTAAAAGAGATGGGAGCGGGGCAAAGCCTGGCAAGTGATAGGCGGGTACAGATGAGGGGTGTGATTGGCAGATGGGTGGATAAAGACTAGGATTCTGTGTGGACTCAGTGGGCTGAAGGACCTATTTCCATGCTGTATTTTTAAACTAAATCTATCTAAAGAGGAAACATGAGCAAGGGCAGATGCTGGAATCTTGAGTGCAACACAAAGTTCAGGAAGTACTCAGCATCTGAGCAAAGAATGGACAGGTAATGTTTTGTGCTAGGACACCTTCATACTGTCTGACATGAGTTCCTGCAGTACTTTGCTCCAGTTAGCATAGATAACAACTAACTCTGGTAGGGCAGACAACTGAAAGCTTATCAAGTAGAAATAAAGAACGACAGATGATAGTCCATACCACAGGAAGGCACAAAGTGCTGGAGTAACTCAGGCACCTTCTCTGGAGAAAAAGAATGGGTGACGTTTTTGTTTGATACCTTTCTACAGACCCTTCTTCCATTGGATACTTACAAAATTCTTAAGCGGTTGGACAGGCTAGATGCAGGAAGATTGTTCCCGATGTTGGGGAACTCAAGAACAAGGGGTCACAGTTTAAGGATAAGGGGGAAGTCTTTTAGACCGAGATGAGAAAATAATTTTTCACTCTGCCACAGAAGGTAGTTGAGGCCAGTTCATTGGCTATATTTAAGGGGGAGTTAGGTGGAACCCTTGTGGCTAAAGGGATCAAGGGGTATGGAGAGAAGGCAGGTACAGGATACTGAGTTGGATGATCAGCCATGATCATATTGAATGGCGGTGCAGGCTCGAAGGGCCAAATGGCCTACTCCTGCACCTATTTTCTATGATTCTATGATTGGGAGTTAGATTCTAGTGTGGTTGTTAGGGATGGGCTGCTGGAAACATTGCTACATCCTAATTTAGAAACCTTGATTTAGAAAAGCAAGATGGCTACATTTGAAAATATTACTCTATTTAAAAATGGTACCAAATAAGCAGAGGAAGTGAGAAAAGAGGAACAATTAGGGGTCAAGTCAACTTTATTTGTCACATACACATACAAGATGTCCAGCGAAATGAAAGTGGCAATGCCTGCGGGATTGTGCAAAACAACAGAACAGAACCAGTATTTACATTAAAAAAAGACACAACAGTATTTACGCCCTGGTGAGATCAGAGTTTACAGTCCTAATGGCCCGTGGGAAGAAACACTTTCTCAGCTTCTCTGTTTTTGCTGCGTGACAGCAGAGGCACTTGCCTGACCGCAGCAGCTGGAACAGTCCGTTGCTGGGGTGGTAGGAGTCCTTCATGATCCTGCAGGCTCTGGATCTGCACCTCCTTGTGTATAGGTCCTGTGGGGGTGGGGGGGGGGGGTGAGGGTAGTTCCCGTGGTGCATTCGGCAGAGCCTTCCTGTCCTGGGCAGAGCTGTTGCCAAACCAGATCGAGATGTTTCCGGTCAGGATACTTTCTTCAGAGTAGAAGAGTTGACGGGTCCTCAAAGAGACTCTGAATTTCCTCAGCTGCCCGAGGTGGTAAAGGCGCTGCCTTGCGTTTCTCACCAGTGTGTGTTGTCCATGTCAGATCCTCTGTGATGTGGAGTTCCAGGTATTTAAAGCTGCTCACCCTGTCCACAGTAGTCCCATTAAACCCCAGTGGCGTTTACGTCCTTGGTTGTTGTGCCCTCCTAAAGTCCACAATCAGCTCCTTAGTTTGAGGTAGGTTGGACAATAAATTTAATGGATAGAACAATGACAACAGCATTTAATGAAGAGAAGTGTAAAGTTTAAAATTGAAGAAGGGAATAGAGACAAAACACTGAATTCATGAATGGACTTAACATAACTAAGAATAAAGATGATTATGACCTATTGGTCTCTAATACAAGGATAAGGAAATCAAGTTCTGACAATTACTGTGCTAGATGACACAGTGGTGCTGATGGTTGAGCCGTTATCTCACAGCGCCACAGAAATAGGTTCCATCCTGACTTTAGACTTGAGAGACGTAGCGTGGAAACAAGCCTTCGGCACAATCCTACATGCTAGCGACAATTTACAATTTACAGAAGCCAATAAATTTATAGATGTACTGACTGCATTTTTGGAGTGTGGGGGGAAACCGGAGCACCCGGAGAAAACCCACGTGGTCACAGGGAGAACATATAAACTCTGTACAGACAGCACTCTTTGTCATGATCGAACTTGGGTCTCTGGCGCTGCGTCAGTAACACTTTCTGAAGGATTCAGACCCTGCATGACCCACCGAGTTGCTCTAGCACTTTGTGTCTATACACCAGCATCAGCAATTCCTTCCTACACATTAAGTCGTCAACTCTGCTGCCTGTCCACTGTGCTGCCCTTGACCTTGGTGTGCTGCCTGTGTGGAGTTTGTACATTCTCCCAGTGACCATGTGGGTTTCCTCTGGGTGCTCCGGTTTCCTCCCACATCCAGAAGGCGTTCGGGTTTGGAGATTAATTGGCTTCTGGTGTGTTAGGAGTAGATGCGAAAGTGGGATAACATGGAACTACTGTGAGTGGGTGAAATGGCTTAGAAATTTTAATTCCAAGTTTTGTGAAAAAATTTTGTGGTACTGTTTTTGAGTTAGCATCAGTGTTAAGCAAATCCGTTATCTTTGTGTGGAGGAGGCAAAACCATATTCTATTTTTGTCGAATCAACATCAGGAAAATGACCTGATCTTGGGTATTGACGTAGATTATGCCACGATATCTTTGACTTGAAAGCAAAGAAAAACAAGCTATTTAACAAAAATTTAATCGAGCCAGCTCTCATTAACTGTTTTGCTTTCGCTTGTCTGCTGTACAAACCTGCACCAAATCAACATATACAGGGTAGAAACAGGCCCTTCAGCCCAACCTGCCTATGCCAACTAACATGCCCCATCTACACGAGTCCCACCTGCCTGCATTTGGCCCGTATCCCTCTAAACATATCCTGTCCATGTCCCCTCCCCCATCCACTCCTTTCAGGGACCCAAGCAGTCATTCCAAGTCCAACAGAGGTTCACCTGCACCTCCTCCAACCTCATCTACTGCATCCGTTGCTCCAGATGCCAGCTGATCTACATCGGTGAGACCAAGCGGAGGCTGGGCGATCGTTTCGCCGAACACCTCCGCTCGGTCCGCAATAACCAACCCGACCTCCCGGTGGCTCAGCACTTCAACTCCCCCTCCCATTCCATATCCAACCTCTCGGTCCTGGGCCTCCTCCACGGCCAGAGTGAGCAACACCGCAAGTTGGAGGAACAGCACCTCATATTCCGCTTGGGGAGTCTGCATCCTCTGGGCTTAAACATTGAATTTTCTCAATTCTGTTAACCCAGACTGCCCCCTCCCCCTCCCCACCTCTCCCTCAGCCCTCACATTCCTTCTCCATCTACCCCCCCCCACCCACCCAAGTCGCACTAGCTTCTCATTTTCACACTACAAACAGCTTACAATGGCCTGTTTCCTTTATCATCAATACTTTTTTGCATATCTTTCATTCATTGTTCTTTATCTCTCCACATCACTGTCTATATCTCTCGTTTCCCTGATCCCTGACCAGTCTGAAGAAGGGTCTCGACCCGAAATGTCGCCCATCTCCTTCGCTTCTTAGATGCTGCTGCACCCGCTGAGTTTCTCCAGCTTTTTGTGTAACCCTCCTGTCCATGTACCTGTCCAAATGTTTCTTAAACGTTGCGATAGTACCTGCCTCAACTACCTCCTCCAGCAGCTCGTTACACCTTTGTGTAAAAAAAGTTGCTCCTCAGGTTCCTATTAAATCTTACCCCCCCTTATCTTAAATCTATGACGCATTGAACTCGGATCTGACAGGTATGTGAAAGGAGGGTTAAGCTGCTCAGAGTGGTATCCACCAATACTAAGTTCAGCAATCTTGTATGAACAAGGAAATGCAGATACTGATTTACAATGAAAAGACACAAAGTGCCCACACAAGCACCCTTCTTTGGTCTGACGAGTTACTCCAGCACTTTGGCTCTCTGCAATTTCTTGCAGGCTTGAGCAGAATTTTTCGCAAACCAAGCTGTGATGCAACCTGACAGTATGCATTGTACATCTGCAGAATTGTAAGCCATTGCAGACATGCCGGGTTTCCTCAGTCTCCTGAGGAAATAAAGTCCTTTGGTGTGCCATCATCTGTGTTGCTTCAATGTAGTTGGTCCACAACAGAACATTGGTAATATTTACGCCTAGAAACTTGAAGGTCTCAACTATTCTCAACTACTTTGGCACCATTGCCGCTAAGTGGGGCACGTACTCCACCATGCTTCCTGAAGTAGACAATATCCTGCTTGATATCTCGACTGAAATTAGGTAGGTACTTGCTTCATAACTGGTTGAATTCTCCCTGTGACCGCATGGGTTTCGAACGGGTGCTCCGGTTTCCTCCCACATCACGAGTTTGCAAATTAATTGGCTCTCTGTAAATTGCCCCTAGTGTGTAGGGAGTGGATGAGAAAGTGGATGATCAATGGTCAACGTGGACTCGGTGGGCCACAGGGACTGTTTCTGTGCTGTATCTCTAAACAAAACTAAACTAAAAAGGTTGAAGATCCAGCACAGGAGCGCAGCGATGTGCTGCCTTACAGCGCCGGAGACGCGGGTTCGATCCTGACCATGAGTGCTCTCTGTATGGAGATTGTGCGTTCGCCCTATGACTGCATGGCTTTCCCTGGGTGCTCCGGGTTCCTCCCACACTCAAGACATATGGGTTTGTTGGTTACTTGGCTTTGATAAAATTATAAATTGTCCCTAGTGCGTAGGATAGCACTAGAGTACAGGGAATTGCTGGTGGCTGCGGACCTGGTGGGCCAAAGCGCCTGGTTCTGCACTGTATCTCTGTTTCTCTAAACTAATCCTAGTTCGTTTTTCATCCCCAGTAGCAAATTACTTTAGAACATAATGCTGATTTAGCCGCGGTATCACAAAAACTCTGGAGTTCTGAAATCCAGTGCACATTTAACCCAGCTCCCACTGTCATGGCAACAGTTGTCACGAGCAACAATAGTTCCGAGGGTGATTTGCATCCCGTTTCCAGTTGTATTTTGAATGCTCTGTGTTTATCCTCTCGAGCTCCTGACAAGCTAATTGTTACGTCTGTGAAATGGGCCATTTCTCTAATTCGTTAGGGATGAAATCAGACATTAGAAAAGGGAATAGCAGCTCAACCAGCTGTGCCAGCAGAGTTGCTGCCTCACAGCACCAGAACCCCAGGTTCAAACCTGACCTCGGCTGCTGATGTGGAGTTTGCACCTGCTCCCTGTGACCACATGGGCTTTCTCCAGGTGCCCCGGTTTCCTCCCACATCCCCAAAACATACGGGTTTGTAGGTTAATTGGCCCTCTGTAAATTGCCCCTAGTGTGCAAGGAGTGGATGTGAAAGTGGGATAACATACCATGCATTCAGAAAGTATTCAGACCCATTAACTCTTTCCACATTTTATTCTAAAATTGATTAAATTATTATTTTTTTTAAATCATCAATCTACACACAATACCCTATAATTAAAAAAGCGAAAACAGGAGTTTACAACTTTTTGCAAAGTAATTAAAAAGAAATAACTGAAATATCACATTTACTTAACTATTCAGACCCTTTGCTATGACACTCAAAATTGAGCCTAGATTTTGAGTGTCATAGCAAAGGGTCTGAATAGTTAAGTAAATGTGATTCATCCTGTTTCCATTGATTATCCTTGTGATATTTTTACAACCTGATTGGAGTCCACCAGTGGTAAATTAAATTGATTGGACATGACTTGGAAAGGTACACACCTGTCTATATAAGGTCCCACAGGCGACAATGCACGTTAGAGTAAAAACCAAGCCATGAAGACGAAGGAATTGTCCGTAGACCTCCGAGACAGGATTGTGTCGGGACACAGATCTGACGAAGGGTACAAAACAATTTCTGCAGCATTGCAGGTCCCGAAGAGCACAGTGGCCTCTGTCATTCTTAAATGGAAGAACTTTGGAACCACCAGGACTCTTCATAGAGCTGGCCGCCCGGCCAAACTGAGCAATCGGGGGAGAAGGGTCTTGGTCAGGGAGGTGACCAAGAACCTGATGGTCACTCTGACAGAGCTCCAGAGTTACACTGTGTAGATGGGAGAACCTTCCAGAAGGACAAATATATCTGCAGCACTCCACCAATCAGGCCTTTATGGTAGAGTGGCCAGACGGAAGTAAAAGGCACATGACAGCCCACTTGGAGTTTGCCAAAAGGCATGAGAAACAAGGTTATCTGGTCTGATGAAACCAAGATTGGATTATTTGGCCTGAATGCCAAGCATCACGTCTGGAGAAAACCAGGCACTACTCATCACCTGGCCAATACCATACCTACAGTGAAGCATGGTGGTGGCAACATCATGCTGTGGGGATGTTTTTCAGCGGCAGTAACTGGGAGACTAGTCAGGATCAAGGGAAAGATGAACGGGAGCGAAATACAGAGAGATCCTTGATGAAAATCTGCTCCAGAGCAGTCTGGACCTCAGACTGGGGCGCAAGTTCACCTTCCAACAGGACAACGACCCTAAGCACACAGCCAAGTCAACGCAGGAGTGGCTTCGTTGCAAGTCTGTGAATGTCCTTGAGCGGCCCAGCCAGAGCCCGGACTTGAACCCGATCGAACATCTCTGGATGGACCTGAAAATAACTGTGCATCAACGCTCCCCATCTAACCTGACAGAGCTTGAGGGGATCTGCAGAGAAGAATGGGAGAAATTACCCAAATACAGGTGTGCCAAGCTTGCAACAAAGTTCTGACTAAAGGGTCTGAATACTTATGTAAATGTGATATTTCAGTTATTTATTTTTAATTACTTTGCAAAAATTTCTAAACACCTATTTTCACTTCTGTATTATGGGGTGTTGTGTGCAGATTGATGATAAAAAAGAAGAATTTAATCAATTTTGGAGTAAGGCTGTAAGGTAACAAAATGTGGAAAAAGTGAAGGTGACTGAATACTTTCTGAATGCACTGTACGACTAGTGTGAACGGGTGATCGATGGTCGGCTTGGACTCCGTGGGCGGTAAGGCCTGTCACCAAACTAAACTTCAGCACAGAACCGCCCACAATTTGTGCTGAATACGATGCCAAGACCAACTCTTATCTTTCTGCATTTAACCACCATCCCATCATTCCCTGCATATCCATATACCTATCCAAAAGGTGCTTAAGTGCCAATATCGTATCTGACTTAACCACCAACCCCGGCAGCATGTTCCAGGCACTCACCACCCTCTGTATAAAAACTTTGGTCTGCACACTTCCTTTGGTCTGCACACAAACTTTGCCCCTCTCACCGTAAAGCTAGGGCTTTTAGTATTTGATCTTTCCATCCTGGGAAAAAGGTTCTGACTGTCTACCCTATTTGTGCTTCTCATAATTTGATATACTTCCATCAGGTCTCCCCCAACCTATAGTGTTGCGAAGAAAACAATCCAACTTCTCCCTGGTGCTGATCCAGGCATCACTCTGGTAAACCTTCTCTGCACCCTTTACAAAGCTTCCACATCCTTCCTGTAATGGGGCGACCAGAACCACACGTAATACTCCAAATGTGGCCTGACCAAAGTCCGATGAAACTGCATCATGATTTCCTGACTCTCAATGCCCTAACCTTTGCAAGAAAGCACACCATATACCGTCTTTACCACTCCATCTGCTTGTGTTGCCACTTACAAGAAGTTTTTACTCAGACCCCAAGATTCTTCCGTACATCAAAATTTTCTTTCTCTCTCCACTGCCTGAAGTCATATTCCTCCCTTTATGCAACATTCTGCAGACTAAAAGCCAAGAATGTTTAATTGGCATGTGAATTAAAATTATGAAATTCTTACTTGCTGCAGTTTTACAAGGCTGTAAATGAAATAACACAGATAATGTATAATAATTAAAAATAATAATAAACCATAATAGTGCTGTGATTAACATGTGCACGACACCCTCTCTTAGGCAAGATCAAGAACTAGTGTTGTGTGGGATTGTCATGGACTCCACTCAGTTCCCTTTGTTCACTCCGCCCCTCCTCCTCTTGTCAACGTAAAACATGTTCGTTATCTCACCCTACCAGTTCTGATGACACTTTATTTATTTTTTAATTTTATTTATTAGAAGTAATGTACATTACAGCGATACAAGCCAAAAATAACATAATACATTTCATGTACCACTCCTTGTTTTAAACTTGAAGAAGAAGAATAGAGAAAGTTAGATAAGATAGTAAGTGCGTGAAAGCGTGAGCAGGAAAAACCTATAGAAGCGTAAAACACGAGAAAGAATAAAAAAAAAAGAAAACCAAGGGCAAAGAAAGAGAAAAATAGAAAATATACGAAAGTAAAATAAGATAAAAGGGATGTACCCACATTGTATCTTTACACACCCCTCACCAGGTCCTGAAACCATTTATTTTTAAAGTTATATTGCACCCTACTGACACTTTATTGACCTGAAAAAAAAAAACTCTTAAGATAGACCCAAAATACTGGTATGACTCAGCGGGACATGCAGCATCTCTGGAGAGAAGGGATGTGTGGCGTTTCGGGTCGAGACCCTTCTTCAAACTCAGTCTCCAGCATTTTGTGTCTATCTTCAGTGTACACCAGCATCTGCAGTTCCTTCCCACAAAATTAACTCTTATTGCTCTCTCTGCTAATGTTTTTTGTTCTTAGCTACAGCCACATACCGCTGAGTACAATAGACTGGTCCTGTATCACTGAGGAAGTACCACAATGTGGTGCAGTACACCGCCTCAATGAGCAGAAGTACAAGAAATCACCAACAGGTCAACAAAGTTTAGAGCAGGGGTTCAGAAATAACATCATTACAACCTTTAATGCTAAAATTACACCGATGTCTCCAGCTGTTATCAGGCAACTAAACCATCGGTAGACAGCAGTCCCGACCTATCATTTACATCATGTGAGAATCTCAGACTATCTTTAATCAAACTTTACCTTGTACTAAACTTTATTCCCTTAATCCTGTATCTATACACTGTGGACAGCTTGATTGCAACCATGTATTTCCAATGACTGGATAGTACACGACAAAAAAAGCTTTCTCTGTTTCTCAGTACATGGGATACCAAACCAAACTATCCTCAGAAGACGAAGGACATTTGGTATGCCTCTAACAATTCTTAAAAACTTCTGCAGATGCACCATATAAACCACTGTCAAGTTGCATCTCAGCTCAGTTTGGGAACATAGACACAAAATGCTGGAGTGATTCAGCAGGACAGGCAGCATCTCTGGAGAGAGGGAATGGGTGACTTTTCAGATCGAGACCAGCTCTGACCAAGGCCACAAGGAATTGCAGAGAGTTGTAAAGTCCATCACACAAAATAGATTTCTCACCATCTACACTTCATGCTGCCTCAGAAAAACAGCCAAGAAAATTTCCCACTTCGGTCGTTCCTTCTCCACCCTCCCATTGGACAGAAAATACTGAAAATTGAAAGAACGCACCAGCACATCCAGGAACAGCTTCGGCCCCCTCTGTTATCAGGCTTCTGAAAGGTCCTTCCATATGCTAGGCTACTGTCCAATTCATCTCTACCTCCGTGCAGATATTGGACTTTGTCTATGGAACTGATGCGCTAAAATGCTGAGTGCTATATATCCTGCACTCTGTATCTTCCCAATAATATAGAGGTCTGGACTCAGGCAGCAAAGTTAAACTTAAAAAATATATATTTACTGAACTACAAGGCTCAACATGAACAAATCCAAGACAAGCATCAGGACTTCTGTAGGGAACTTGATAAGTAACACCGTGATAACAACGCAGGTGGAAATACTTAAACACAATTGAACACAGGTCATCACAGTCTATACTGCCCTCAGTGGCCAGCAGAGGAAACTGCAGGCACTGTGACACAGTTTCACTGTACCTCAGTACACTTTTCAATAATAAACATCAAGCTGAACATGAAACAAAGGACAATAACAGGAAAGACTTTAGACATACAGCGTGGACACCGGCCCTCTGGCTCACCGAGTCCACGCCGACCAGCGATCACCCCGTGCACTCGCACTATCCTATACACTAGGGACAATTTACAATTTACAGAAACCAATTAACCTACAAACTTGTACGTCTTTGGAGTGTCGGAGGAAACCAGAGCACCCAGCGAAAACCCACTCGGTCACAGTGAGAACGTACAAACTCTATACTGAAAGCACATATAGTCAGGATCGAAGCCAGGCTTCTAGTGCTGTGAGGCAGCAACTCTACCACTGCGCCACCGTGCCGTTCTGCCAGAAGGTCAGGGAACATCTGAAGTGTGGAAAACTGAGTACCATCGATAGTGGCCAGGGATGGAAAACAAAAAAACTGCAGATGTTCAAAATCTGTAACAAAAACCGAAAATGCTAAAACCACTCAGCAGGCCAGCCAGTACCAATGGAGACACTACAGACCCGACAATAACCTGTGCAATGCCATAGGCCCAAGAACACAAACCATGCCTCCTCCCAACAACCAGGTATTTCCAGCATTTCCTGCTGTTCCACCAAACCCAGCCATGTCTGAGAGAAACGGGAAAGTCTGGTTCTCAGAAATGGTTTCATTTGAAACACAGCCCTGAGGAAGGTATGGAAAATGAAATGTTCCCTGAGTTCAGGTTGGTCTCCCTTTGAACAGCGTGCAAGAGGCCCAAGGCAGGGGGGGACGAGGGTGGGAAGAGATGAAGAATTAAAGTAACAGTCAGCGTGGATCAGGAAAACCAGCCAAACCAGGAATCCACCTGACATCGACCGAGGCTCGTCTCCAACTCCAAACACCAGGAACTGGGGAGGAGGGTGGAGGGAGTCGGCGATGGTGGCGGACGCTGGACAAAGGGTCATTAACAAGATGGCAGCAGACGGAGTAGAGTGTCAGTGGTGCCAGGACAACAGGCCTTTAAGGCCAAAATAAGACTAAACTTAAGAACTTTGAATGTTTGTGGGCGCCAGAAACGTGGCGACTCTTTGTGTACTATCTCGGCGATATCTAAAATTACACTACATTTGTTACTTTTGTACTTATCTACAGTTGTGTTTATCTATAGTAAGATTTTACTAGATTATGTGCAAAACAAAGAATTTTACTGTACCTAGATACGCAGGTGCATGCGACAATAAAGTATCATCATCATCATTACTTACGAGGATGTTGCCAGGACTCGGGAGACCTGAGCCAAAGGGAGAGGTTGAGCCTGCTAGGACTTTATTCTATGCCTCTCATCATTTTATATACTTCTATCAGGTTATCCCTGCAACCTCTGGCATTCCAGAGAAAACAATCCAACCTCCCCCTAGTCTTTGGAATGTGGAAGGAAACTGGAGCACCCGGCGAAAACCCACGCGGTCCCAGGGAACATGCAAACTCCATACAGACAGCACCCACAGTCAGGATCGAACCTGGGTCTCTGGCGCTGTGAAAAAACGGCTCTACCTGCTGCACCACTTGTGCTGTCTCATATGACACAGTCTTTCTTTCTTTTTGTTCACACAAATAATATCTCTTCTTGTGTTACATGTTTGTATGCTGAGGAATAGCAAACAGAATGATTTCCACAATGCTGTCTTACGAAACAATCTTAATTTTTTTAGCGATACAGCATGGAAACAGGCCCGCGGGCCCTTCGAGTCCATACTGAGCATCGATCGCCCATTCACACTAGTTTTATGTTTATTTTATTCATTAATCTATTTTGGTCTATTTATAAATACTGAAGAGTTTTTCTTCTTCCTTGTAGGTCATTGCTTTAAATCTGATATCAGAAAAAGGAGAAAATGAGTGCAGCTAATAACATCACGACTAAGGAACCAGATGTCACTGTTCCTCCAACCAATACAACCCAAGTCACCACAACTACAAGTGGGAACTTCATTGACAATATCATTAATAAAATTCCATGTAAGTATATACATTTTAAAATATGAACATATAGAGAACAAAGTAATGAGGTTTGTAGACAGAATTAGAAATCTGTAGAACTAAAGTCACAGTGAGAACGTACAAACTCCGATCACATCCGATCTCTGGTGCTGTGAGGCAGCAACTCTACCCCTGTGCCACTGTGCCACTCTAACAGGTGACGTTTCGGGTCATGTCCCTTCAGACCATTGGAATCATGACTGGAATCAAAGCCAGGACTGCTGTTTGGGTAACCACAAAGAACTGCTGATGTTGGTTAACAAAAAATGACACAAAGTGCTAGAGTAACTCAGCGGGTCAGGCAGCACCTCTGGAGAAAACGGATGGGTGACGTTTTGAGTCAGGACCCTTTCTGGTAAGGACCAGTAGTGGGGTGAACTGGGGTAATGGCTCGAGTGCCTTCAGGAAGGCTGCAGGAAGTGCCCCCGGGACACAAAGATGGTTGACCTAGGAGAGGAAAGTGACGTTGGTTCGCGGGAACTGCCCCAGTACATTGAGCGTGCGGGCCAACCAGATTTTGAACTTTGAATAATGGCGCCAAAAATGCCCTCATGTGTAATATATACAAAATGAATTTCACTGTGCAGTTGAATATGTGACAAATAAAGCACTATTAAACTATTGAGCAATTGGGCAGTCTGAAGAAGGATCCCCACATGAAACATCACCCATCCTTTTTCTCCAGATATGCTGTCTGACCCGCTGAGTTACTCCAGCACCTTGTGTCTCTCAGAAACATGTACACAGAAATTAGCATAGAACATAGAGTATAGTACGGACACACGGCATGCACACGCACACACGCATGCAAACGCACAAGCTCACACACACATGGAATTCATAGTTCATAGTTGAGGTTAGTATTATGCTGTGTTCAAGAGCCTAATGATTGTTGGGACTCAGCTGCTTTCAACCTGGGCATTACAGTTTTCAGGCTCCTGTATATTTTTCCCGTTGGCAGGAGTGAAATGAAAGTGTGGCCAGAGTGGTGTGGGTCTCTGACGATGCTGACTGCCTTTTGTGCCAATGACTTCTATATTTCCCTTTGATGGTGGGGAGGTCAGTACCTGTGATGGCTCGGTCAGAAAGCAAGAGGAAAGAAGATAAATAAATGATTTTGAAATCTATATAATTAAAAGTCTGATCTTGAACACTTCCTGTCTGCGCTGCATATTGATTTTAGAAAAGACGCTACCCTGTATCGCTGTGATTTTTGGCCATCTTACTCACAGTCCTCCTCCGCTGAGCCAGCCCCGAGGATTTTTCCCTCGATGAAAAATAAAAAAGTTATGAGTGTTTAAAAAGCCTTGAGATCAGCTGATCGGTCCTCTTGCCTGTCAATCACCGCGGTGAAGTTAACGCCCCTTCCGGGGGGGGGGGGGGCAGGACTATAAAACCCCAGATGCCTGGACGTGAGTCAGTCACTCTGCCACGACTGTCATTCTAAGCTGTGAATCAACTGAACTGTGAGTCTGCAATGTACTTGCAAGAAATGATTTGTTTGCCCTTAATGACAATGATAATGCCATGAGTTGTTTGGCCTGCTGCCCTGCCTGTGCTTGATAGTGCAATGCTTAATTGGAAATGAAATTAAATGACAATGCCATGAGTTGTTTGGCCTGCTGCCCTGCCTTTGCTTGAAACTGCAATGCTTTATTAGGTCCAACTATGTTTGGAAGGAATATATGCTTTATTAGGTCCGACTGTGTTTAGTCCAAAAGTCCCGCTCATTTCGTGACTTCCACTTAGTGGACAGGTCGCGCTGATTGCATAATCTCCGGTAAGTGCAGAGGAAGTGCCGATGACTGCAGAAGCCCCACAATGGCGAGGCTGCGCTCAGCCGTGTGAGTAGATTCTAGAACGTTTACTGTCATATACTTATAGTGTGTGAGCCAGTGTGAATTTGTGAGTGTGTATGTGTGTGAGTGTATGTGTGTGTGAGTCTGTGTGCGTGTGAGTCTGAGTGAGTGTGTGTGTGTGTCTGAGTGAGTGTGTGTGTGTGTGTGTGTGTGTGTGAGTGTGTGTGCGTGTGTGTGTGTGTGTGTGTGTGTGAGTGTGAGTATGTGTGCGTGTGTGTTAGTCTGTGTGTGCGTGAGTATATGTGTGTGTATATTGGAATTGGTGGAGAGGTGGAAATTTGCGTTAGGGGACCAGCCCTCCCGTGTGAAGCTCCCTGCGGGTCCCACTTAGTTTAGTATTGTATAAAATGCTCTTGCTAAATTAACAATTAATAATGAAAAATGGCTTAAAGTGGGTCAGGCAGCAACTGTGGAGGATATGGACAGGCGACATTTTGGGCTGGGACCCTTCTTCAGACTGGTTGTAGTAGGGGGAGAAAGTTGGAAGAGAAGTGGGGGTGGGACAAAGTCAGGCAAGTGATAGGTTGGTACAGGTGAGATGGATTTGTTGGCAGATGGATGGACAAAGGCCGGAGATGAATAGACAAATGGCTGTGAAATAAGGAGAGAAGGGTTGAGTTTATACACCTGATGTGTGCTGTATTATGTACAAAGGAATACATAGCAAGGCCAAGGTGGCAAGGTTGGTTAAGATTCCACTCTATAGTTGAGAAATTAAATTTGCCCATTTAATTACACGTTGAGTTACTCCAACACTATGAGTTTTCCTCAAGATACCACCATCTGCAGTTCCTTGTGTCTCTCTTAATTGTATTGCTCCTCTACATTTGATAGAAACAAGGATCTGTAGATGCTGGTTAATACACAAAAAGGACGCAAAGTGCTTGAGTAACTCAGCAGGACAGGCAGCATATCTGGAGAATACGACAAGGGGACTTTAGACTTTAGAGATCCAGCACACGATCAGGCCCTTCGGCCCACCTGAGGCCCATCGGCCCACCCGAGTCCTGCACACTAGGATAATTTTACAATTTTACCAAAGCCAATTAACCCACATACCTGTGTGTCTTTGGCATGTGGGAGGAAACCAGAGCACCCGGAGAAAACCCATGCAGTCTCAGGCAGAACGTGCAAACTCCGTACAGGCAGCACCCAAGGTGAGGATCGAACCCGGTTCTCTGGCGCTGGAAGGAAGGAACTCTACCTTTGCGCCACTGTGCCGCTCCTTCGGGTCGAGACCCTTCAGTCCTGACCCAAAACATAATTTAGCCATGTTCTCCAGTGATGCTGCCTGACTCTTTGAGTTTCCCCAGCGCTTTGTGTCCTCTCATCGGTCAGCAATATTGATCAAGTTTTTAAACAATAGTATCTCCCGCAAGAGTTTTATCAAAATAGAATTGTATATAACAAAGTCACGAGAATGTCCCAGGCTAGGCAATTACTGTATAAAGCAATGATCACAGCAATGAGTCAGACATTGCTGCTTAAATCAGGAGCAAAAATGCTTAGTAAGTGTAAACTAGAATGATTCCATCCGATAAGCAATATTAAACGAAATTCAAAAGGAAATGGTTTTGAAAAATAAACCATCAATTAGTTCACTTTGGCTCCTGTGTGCAATTAATTCAATTTGGACAAATAATTAGCAATTTCTCGACTTGATTAACAATGTCCTTGGAGTTCTTGAACACTGCCTTTGAAACTAATCAAGAGTGGGGGAAATGTAGGTGCCAGCTTTGTTATTAATTACTATTCGATGTTGCAACAGGGGAGTTAAATAGTGCATCTGTTTTAGAACATAGACCATTGAACAGTACAGTATGTGAACAGGCCCCTCGGCCCACAATGTCCGTGCATGTCCGAACATGGTGCCAACTTATACAAATCTAATCGGCCTGCACGTGATCCATAACCCTCTATTCCCTGCGCATCCACGTGCCTATCTAAAAGTCTTCTTAATGCCCCAGTCATATCTGCTCTTCGTAAATGGGACCAGCTTGGTCGGCATGGATGAGTTGGGCCGAAGGGCCTGTTTTCATGCTGTGTGACCCTATGATTCCATGCCTCTTGTGTTTCTTTCTGTCTTCTTCTGTCGATGGTAACCTCGTTGTTTCATTATGGAAGCAAATAGCCTGAAATAGATATCAAATGGTTTCAAATGAAAATATCTAAATAAAACAATGTTTCAGAGATTCACTCGTGAGCATTGGGTGTGGTTCTGGTTAGATGCAGGCTGCAATCCACAATTGATGGATTGAAAGATACAGCATCACAACAGCCCCTTCGGCTGACAGAGTCCACCCCGGCCATCGATCACCGTTCACGCTGGTTCGAAATGACCCACATTTCTTGTCCACTCGCTATACATTTGGGGCAATTTCCAGAGATTGAGACCCTTCTTCAGGCTGATTGGAGTAGGGGGGGTGGGGGGTGAAGAAAGCTGAAAAAGAGTGTTGGGGGCAGGACAAAACCTGGAAGTGATCAGTGGTTACAGATGAAAGGGGGTTTGATTGGCAGATGGTTGGACAAAGGCTAGAGATGAAAAGGAGACACAAGGGTGCCAGGTGAGGAGAGAAGGGGATTGAGATGTGAAGCCAGAGGGAGGATATGGGTGAAGGATATGGGATATGGGGGAAGGGTAAATGGGGGCAGGAATGTGGGACAAATGGGTGCACCACTTGGGTGGGGAACAGGGAAGAGTGCCCAGGGTTGGGGAAGGGGAGGGAATCCCCCCCCCAAACAGGTCCTCGTTTGGGTCTTTGTGTGTCCTCCACAGATGATGTCAGACTCAGTGGGTCAGGCAGCATCAGTAGGGGGAATGGTCAGGTTTTTTGTTCGTTTTTCAGTTTTTAGAGATGCAGCACGGAAACATGCCCTTTGGCCTACCGAGTCTGTGCCGACCAGCGATCACCCCCTTACACTAGTTCTATCCTACACATGAGGGACAATTTAACAGAAGCCAACTAACCTCCAAACCTGCACATCTTTGGAATGTGGGAGGAAACCGGAGCACCTGGTGAAAACCCACAGGGCGAACGTACAAACTCCCTACAAACAGTTCAAGAAGGAACTGCAGATGCTGGAAAATCGAAGGTAGACAAAAATGCTGTAGAAACTCAGCGGGTGCGGCAGCATCAATGGAGCGAAGGAAATAGGCAACGTTTCGGGCCGAAACCCTTCCTCGGACTTTTTGTCTACCTCCGTACAAACAGCACCCGAGGTCAGGATCGAGTCCAGTCCGTGGCGCTGTAAGGCAGCAACTCCACTGCTAAGTCACTGTGTCACCATAACAGGTGACATTTCAGGTCAGGTTCCTTCTTCAGCAGATTGGGATCACGACTGGAGTCAAAGCCAGGACTTCTTTGAGGTTAGACACAAAGAACTGCAGATGCCGGTTCACAAAACAAGTCACTGTAGTAACTCAGCAGGTTAGGCAGGATCTCTGGAGGGCATGGATAGACAATGTTTTAGGTCGCGACCCTTCTTCAGCCTATTTTTTGGCACCAGGTTTGGGATTATTGTGGAATCAATGTTGACTTTTAACGAGTTCTTGGATTGGATTTAGAAGTTAGATTCCAAAGATTAAATTTGGTTAATATTGGGGTTTTGTTATATCTGAATCGCGTTGATTGGTTCATTTTGGAAGGTCCTGACCTGAAACGTCACCTCTCCATGTTCTCCAGAGACGTTGCCTGACCCACTGAGTTACTCCAGCACTTTGTGTCTTTTTGTGTAGACCAGCATCTGTAAGGATTTGTTTCATCTTCTTCACATCGCTTTTGCCTGCTTTCATTTTCACCTCATAGTTCATTGATTGTTATCTCTTATTTCTTACCCAGTACCAAAATGGGCCTTGATTGCCATCTGTGCCGGCGTGGGTCTTGTTATCCTCATCTGTGTCATCTGTATCTGCGTGAAATGTTGTTGCAAGAAGAAGAAGAAAAAGAAAAAGAAAGAGCAACTTAACCTGGAAAGTCTGAATGGCTCCATCACCACAAATCTGGTGGGTGTTCCGTAACAAAGTGCGTTCTGTTCCTATAACTCAACTCTTTATGTAGTAACTCCACTGTAACAACCTTTAGAAAGGCATTTAGGTGAATCAAACATATAAAGGGGAAAGATTTAATGGGAATATGACGGGCAACATTTTCACACATACAGTGGTGGGTATAAGGAACGAGCTGCCGGACGAGCTTAGGGTAGTCTAAGCAGGTACAATGGATGGGAAAAATTTAAGAATATGTGCCAAAAGTAGGCAGGTAGAATTGGTGTAGATTGGGCATCTTGTTTGGCATGGACAAGTTGAGCCGAAGAACCTGTTTCCATGCTGCGTGACACTATGACTCTCAATCTCAAATAAGTTTAGAGATAGAGAAATTGATTGGTTGATCGAAAGATACAGCATATATTCAGGCCCTTCGGCCCACTGACTCCATGCCAACCAACAATCTCCCGTTCACACTAGTTCTATGTTATCTCACTTTCTCATTCACTCACTGCACATTAGGGGTAATTTTACAGAAGGCCAATGAACCTACATGCCCGCTTGTCTTTGGAATGTGGGAGGAAGCCAGAGCACCCGGAGGAAACCTACGCAATCACAGGGAGAATGTGCAGCAGCTCTACCAGCTCACCACTGTGCTCAATAAATGATTCTTAACATCGCAAAAATATTTTGTCATTTAATCTGCATGGCAAGTCTGCAGTTATATCAATATATGCAGGGAATGCAGTGATATGGATCATCTTGCCATAGAGGGAGTACAGAGTAGGTTCACCAGACTGATTCCTGGGATGTCAGGACTTTCATGTGAAGAAAGACTGGATAGACTCGGCTTGTACTCGCTAGAATTTAGAAGATTGAGAGGGGATCTTATAGAAACTTACAAAATTCTTAAGGGGTTGGACAGGCTAGATGCAGGAAGATTGTTCCCGATGTTGGGGAAGTCCAGAACAAGGGGTCACAGTTTAAGGATAAGGGGGAAGTCTTTTGGGACCGAGATGAGAAAAACATTTTTCACATAGAGAGTGGTGAATCTGTGGAATTCTCTGCCACAGAAGGTAGTTGAGGCCAGTTCATTGGCTATATTTAAGAGGGAGTTAGATGTGGCCCTTGTGGCTAAAGGGATCAGGGGGTATGGAGAGAAGGCAGGTACAGGATACCGAGTTGGATGATCAACCATGATCATATTGAATGGTGGTGCAGGCTCGAAGGGCCGAATGGCCTACTCCTGCACCTATTTTCTACGTTTCTATGTTTCTATGTGCATATAACCATATAACAATTACAGCACGGGAACAGGCCATCTCGGCCCTTCAATGTGCAGGCAGAGGAGATGAGTTTATATGGTCATCGCAGTTGGCACAGGCACTATTGGCTGAAGTTCCTGTTCCTGTTCTATGGTCTATATTGCATTAATTTAACATAAGCATTGAAAAATGTATTACAGCATTGATCTGAGGTGTAAGCAGTCAAAATAGAGGGGCTTAAACAGATTAAGCACAAACACAATAATTTAAAATTGGAAAAAAAGACACAAAATTTACTACACAATATTTAAAAAACATTTGGTCAGGTACACGGATATTATAGTGTGGAAATGAACTGCAGATAATGGTGTCTACCGAAGATACCAAAGTGCTGGAGTAACTCAATCGGTCAGGCAGCAGCTCTGGACCCGACCCAAAACGTCACCCATCCTTTTTCTCCTGAGATGCTGCCTGTCCTGCTGAGTTACATGGATTGGATAGGTTTAGAGGGTGGCAGGAGAGAATAATGTAGATGGGACATGGGCAAGTTGGGACGTAGGGCCAGCTTCCACGCTGTATGACTTTATGTGCTGGATTAAACCAGCAGGTCAGGCAGCATCCCTGGAGAATATGGATAGGTGGCGTTTCTTGTGTCTAGTTCCTTATGGCTAGCAACATTTATCATCCTGACTATAGCCCCCGAACATTGCCTCTTTCCTTTTCAATCAGTCTGAAGAAGGGTCCCGACACCAAACATCACCGATCCATGTTCTCCAGGGACGTTGAGTTAATCCAGCACTTTGTGCCTTATTTTGTAAATGAGCATCTGCAGTTCTTTCTGACTCCAATGTAAAATTGCATGTGGTTAGAGTCAATTTAGGTGAATGGTCGGTGAATCATACTTGGTGCAGAATAGGATTTGGACAAGCTAATTCTGGAAGGGTTGATGCCTGGAAGATATGTTAGATGGTAGGAAGGAGATGGATTGTAAAGTGCACATTCGGATAGAAGATGAAGATTGAGGTAAAGTACACCTAAACTTGTTTATCCACTGTATGAAACAGAGCAGCATGTTCTAAATCTGATCTCAGTCTCTTTTGAATTCCACCATATGATTAATTAACCCAAATGTTGCTGAAGAGATATACAGAGAGAACACAATGTTCTCTCATTGAAATCACAACTAGTTTGCATGTTCACTACAGTGATTTATAAAACTGACTAATTACAAGAATTAATTCCTCCCTATTCTTCCCTGCCTCCTCCTACCACCTTTCCATGTCACGCATCCAGTCTGGCAATGCTGAATTCTTCCAGTATCTGACTCTACAGGAATAGGCAAATCAACTTTTACATTTCAAAATCTGATCTACTTAAGTGTAGTTTAGAGATACAGTGCAGAAACAGGCCCTTCAGTCCACCGAGTCCTTGACGACCAGCAATCCCCGCACTCGAACATAATCCTACACACACTAGGGACAATTTACAATTTTACTAAGCCAATTTGTCTACAAACCTATACATCTTTGGAGTGTGGGAGAAAACTGGAGCACCTGGAGAAAACCCATGCACATCATGGGGAGAACGTATAAACTCCATACAGACTGAACCTGTAGTCAGGAATGAACCCAGGTCTCTGCCGTCGGAAAGCACCAACACCGCCGTTGCGCCACTGTTTTACTGAAAAGTTCAAATCAAAATCAATCAACCGTAACTAAACTGGCATCTATATTGTTACTTTAACATTATAGGATTTGTCATGATGCTCCCTCAAACTTTGTTGGCAAGCAAAACTTAATGTTAAATTTCAAGGGCTTTTTACAAAGGCTTTTCCCTTTTCTCCCCTCTCCCATTGGCAGAAGATACAAAAATTTGAAAGCATGTAACAGCAGATTTAGGAACAGCTTCTTCCTCGCTGTTGTCAGACCTTCTATAAGTTATGTGTAGTCTCAATCTTCCAACCTACCTCATTGCAGACTTTGCATTTTTTCTCTGTAGTTGAGGAGGTAGTTGAGGCAGCTTGTTCTATACATCTACCACCCTCTGTGTAAGAATGTTGTATCACAACATTAAAAAAAACATTTTTACAAATACATGGATTGGGTAAGTTTAGAGCAATATGGCAGACAGGTGGGACTAGTGTAGTTCGGGCATGTCGGTCGGTATGGGCAAGTTGGGCCGAAGGGCATGTTTCCACGCTGTATGACTATGACTCTATGAGACAAGATGGGATTTACTAATTCTCCACAATACTTTCTCCACGTTGCCTCTAACACAACTAATTTACCCATTCTACCTTTAGTCAAGATGGAAAGATTTAATGTTTTGCTATTGTGTTTTAAAGGTGCAGCCAGATTTGGATGATTTGGATGGAACGGTAGAAAATTATGGAAAATTGCAATATTCCTTGTATTATGATGCGAAGAATGAAACGGTAAGTGCATAATTCCCGTGGTTGATTTAATGTGTCCACAATAGTGAACTTGAAGCAGTCTTAACTTTTTGAAAATGAGGGGTTAAAACTATACAAACAAAGAACTGCAGATGCTGGATTATGCTGCCTGATACGCTGAGTTCCTCCAGCACTTGGTGTCTATCTTTGGGTTAAAAGTATAGTTAGGCAGGATTCCTGCTTATCAGGACTCAGCCACCTATTACTTGGAAGTACACTTAAGAGCAAGATTCAAGCGTAATTTTTTGTCATTTGTCTTGAAGCAGTAATTTTGGTTTAATAATGAACACTCACTGTGCACGTAAGGTACAATGCTCTGCCTTTGATACCTTGCAGCTTGCTGTTGGAGTGATACAGGCAGCAGACCTAAAGGCGATGGACTTTGGAGGGACATCTGATCCTTACGTCACTGTGTATCTTGTCCCAGAATCCACACAGAAATTTGAAACGAAGGTGTTTCGAAAAACACTGAATCCATCATTTAAAGAACAATTCACGTTCAAGGTACTTCTTACATTTATTTTTAAAGCAATGATCATTTGTTAAGATCTTGAGGGGCCTGATGCAGGGAGAGGTTGAGCAGAGTAGGTTTCCATTCCTTGGCATGCAGGAGGCTGAGGGATGATCCTATAAAGGCGTATAAAATTGTAAGGGGAATAATTAGGGTGAATGCACAATGTCTTTTACCAAGGATAAGGGAATCAGTTATTTTTGATACAGAAGGTGGTGGGTGCCTGCAACGTGCTGCCAAGAAATGTGATAAAGCAGATATAATAGTGGTGTTTGAGACATTTGGATAAGCCCAAGGATATGCAGATAATGGATGGATGTGTATCATGTGTAGGCAGATAGGAGTTGGTCTTGGCATCGTGCTTGATAGAGACACTATGGGCCGATGGGCCGGTTCCTGTGCTATATTGTTTTATATTCTTCCTCTCTCTTGGAAATAGCATACAGCCAGACCCCGAGCTAGTTGTAGCATTGGAAACTACAATTAGCTGTTCTGCTTTAGTTGGACCATTTTTTTCTAATTCACTCAATTGTTGTCTACCCCTCAACCCAGGCCAGCCAGGCTGAGATATCGGAAAAAACCGTGGTGATGAAAGTGTATGACTTCAACCGATTTTCCAAACATGATATAATTGGTGAAGTGAGAATCCCGCTACAAACTGTCAACCTCAACCATGCACTGGAGGAATGGCACGAGTTAACCAAGGCTCTGAAGGATGAGGTAAGTTTAGTTTAGTTTGGTTTGTTGTCACGTGTACGGAAGTGCAGTGAAAGGCTTGTTAGTTGCATGCTATCCAGTCAGCGGATAGACTATGCTTGATTACAATCAAGCCGTCCACAGTGTACAGATACAGGATGGGGCAGCACAGTGGTGTGGGTTTTCTCCAAGAGCTCCAGTTTCCTCCCAAATTCCAGACGTACAGAATGGCTTCTGTAAATTGTAAATTGTCCCTAGTGTGTAAGGTCGTTCTAGTGTATAGGGATCACTGGTTGGCGCGCACTTGGTGAGCCAAAGGGCCTGTTTCCGCACTGTATCTCTAAACTAAACTAATGTGGCACAGCGGTAAAGTTGCTGCCTAACAACGCCAGAGACCCGGGTTCGATTCTGTACGGAGTTTGTACGTTCCCCCCTTGATCACGTCAGTTTGCTCCCGGTGCTCCGGTTTCCTCCCACATTCCAAGGATGTGCAGGTTTGTAGGTTAATTGGTTTTGGTAAAAGAATTGTAAATTGTCCTTAGTGTGTAGGATAGTGTTAATATATGGGGTGATCGCTGGTTGATGAGGATTCGGTGGGCCGAAGGGGCTGTTTCTGCTCAGTATCTCTAAAGTCTAAAGATAAAGGGAATATGTCCAATTAAAAGATAGTCTGCGGGTTTCCAATGAGGTAGCTCAGAACTGCTCTCTAGTTGGTGCTAGGATAGTAAGGTTTTGTCAGCAAAGACCTCGGCAGATGCGTTTTAATCACAATTATAGAGGCTGCAGATCAAAAATATAATAGAAGGTGTGTTTAGTCTGAAGAAGGGTCCTGACCCATAACATCACCTATCCATGTTCTCCAGGGATGCTGTCTGACCCACTGTGTTGCCTTTGTGCCCCATATCTGAGGAAGGATATGGTGGCTGTCAACAGTCTAATATTGGTTATTAGCTGAAGCCATAGGGTCATACAGCATGGAAACAAGTCCCTTTCTTGATTAGTACTGGTATCAAGGGCTATGGGGAGAAGGCAGGAGAATGGGGTTGAGAATTTTCAGCCATGATTCAATGGCGGAGTAAACTCAATGGGCTTTATGGCCCAATTCCACTCCTATAACTTATGAAATTCCTCAAGGTGCCTAGAAAACTCAACGGGTCAGACATTACTAGTTGCTTCTTTTAGTTTTGAATACATTGTCGGCTTTCTGAATGTTACTCTGGACCTGAAAGTGGGTAGATTGTCAAGTATATTTGGGAAACTTCTTCTTCCTGAAGCAACTATTCCCAAACCCAAGGCTTTATAAGGTGATGGTGAGGCCACATTTGGAATATTATGAGCAGTTTGGGTCCCATACCTGAGGAGGGATGTGCTGGTTTTAGAGAGGGTCCAAAGGGGATTTACAAGAATGATCCCAGGGAAGATTGGGTTAACATATGACGTGCGTTTGACGACACTGTGTCCTGACCCAAAACGTCACCTATCCATGTTCTCCAGAGATGCTGCCTGACCCGCTGAGTAACTCCAAAACACCATAGTTCTGTTTTCTTGTCACCTTTATTCATAGTTTGTTCCTTGCTTGACTAGAAGCTGAAAACACATGTGGTAATTTGCAAAATCCTTCGGCAACTCATTTCAAAAAGAAACATTATCACAAAAGCGAAATACATGACAGTAAAGATTCACATTTCAGTTTGAAATGCTGCTGGGAATCTTCAGACTAATGCTATATGTCAATGGGGTTCCAAATGAAACAGGCACGGACACTTTAAAGGATGCTCAACACAATTTATACGTGAAAAAACGCTCATCAACGTGTGCCATTTTGTTCCCTGTATGTATATGGATCTTATTGTGTGAGAGAGCCTTTTGAATTTATGTGACGACTGCTGTTTCAAAAGAAGCATGGAACACACATTATATATTTCTATTCTTTAGGAAGCTGAGGAATGGACCATATACCTCGTAAGCGTAGTTCTAGGGAGATAATAGAGCTAAAACAAGGTGTAGAAACATAGAAACTTGGAGCAGGAGTTAGCCATTTACCCCTTTGAGCTTGCTCCATCATTATAGAAACTAGGAACTGCAGATGCTGGTTTATACCAAAGATAGACACAAAGTGCTCACATAACTCAATGGGTCAGACAATATCTTTGGAGATAAAATTGAGTTATGCCAGCACTTTGCGTCTATCTTTGGTATAATTGTTCTTTGTTTCTATATTTTGTCAGTCTGAACAAGTGTCCAGACTCAAAAAATCACCCATCGTTTTCTCCAGAGATGCTGAGTTACCCCAGCGCTTTGTATCTATCTCTGCTCCATCGTTGCTTGTCCAAATTCAGTACACTATCCAAGCTTTCTTTCCATATCCCTGATCCCCCCCCCCAAGTCTTAAGAACAATATCCAAGTCCTTCTTGATTATGGAGAGACAAGAAATTGCAGATGCTGGAATCTTGAGCAAAACACAAAGTGCTGGTGTAACTGGGCAGACTGGCGGCATCAGTGGAGTGAATGGACAGGCAACGGTTAGGGTTGTTACAATGGCAGTGAGGCTTAGTAATAAGCAAGAAGATGTTTTGTTCAGTTAAACGTATTTAGATAGCTGGAAGTTTGAAACTCTGGTTAAAATTAATGGGAATATTTCCCCAAACCTCTGTGGGAATGATTGCATTTGAACATACCACATTTGTGCAACAGCCAAGAAGGCACACTAATGCCTCTATTTCCTGAAGAGACTGAAGAAATTTGACAAACATCTACAGGTGCACCATAGAAAGCATACTGTCGAGTTGCATCACAGCTTGGTTTGGGAACAGCTCTGGCCAAGACCACAAGAAATTGCAGAAAGTTTGCAGAAGTAGCCCAGTTAATCACACAGATCAGTCTCCCCACCATTGTCTCCATCTATACTCCACGCTGTCTCGGAAAAGCAGCCAATATAATCAAAGACTTGTCCCACCCTGGTCATTCCTTCGTATCCCTGCATCCATTGGACAGAAGATACAGAGGTTACGAAACACGCACCACCAGACATGAACAGCCTCTTCCTTCTCTGCTATCATGCTTCTGAAGGTTCTTCCATAAGCTAGGGTACTGTCCAATTCACCTTTACCCCAATGCAGACATTGGACTTTGTCTATGGTACTGATTCGCTATCATGCAGAGAACTATATTCTGCACTCTGTGTCATCCCCTTTGCTCTACCTATTGTACTTGAGTTTGAATTGATTGTATTATATGTAGTATTTCGGATCTGTTTGGATCGTATGCAAAACAAAGCTTTTCACTGTACCTCGAAATACGTGACAATAATAAACCTAAACCTAAACCTAAAATATGAATGAACATTGAATAGAACAGACCAGGTTATCTCTGATATTGAACAATCCTCAGATAAACTTTAGATGCATTGCCAAGATATGGTGCTGATCAGACCACATTTGGAGTATTGGGAGCAATTATGGGTCCCTTACCTGAGGAGGGATGTGCTTGTGTTGGAGTGGGTCCAGAGGAGGTTTACGAGAATGATCCCGAGGATGCTTGGGTTAACATATGATGAGCGTTTGACGGCACCAGGCCTGTACTCACTGGAGTTTGGAAGGATGAATATGGAGGGGCCTCCATAAAAAAAAGGCCCCCATACATTGCCTTTAAAGTTTCCCCCTCTCACCTTATAGCTACGCCCTCCACCCTTGGAAAAAGGTTCTGTTTGTCTACCCACTCCATGACTCTTATAATTTTATATACATCTATCAGGTGTCCCCTCAATCTCCAACATTCCAGAGAAAACAACCCAAGTCTATCCAACCTGTCCCTGTAGCTGAAACCCTCTAATCCATGCAGCATTCTAGTAAACCTCCCCTGCACCTTCTCCAAAGCCTCCACATTTTGTTTGTAATGGGGCGACCAGAACTGCATGCAAAAGCGGCCTAACCAGTCCTATAGAGTTGCATCATGACTTACTTTATATTTTCTTGTTTTCTTATTAGGAAGAGCATCTTGGTGATATTTGCTTTTCGCTCCGCTATGTCCCTACTTCTAACAAGCTGCACGTGATCATTTTGGAAGCCAAGAACCTGAAGACAATGGATAAAGGAGGTTCATCCGGTAAGAGTTGTTAAAAAAAGTTTTGAAATATGGGTGGTACAGAGGTGTAGCTGGTAGAGCAGCTGCCTCACAGCACCCAAGACCTGGGTTCGATCCTGTCCTCGGGTGCTGAGAATTTCATTGAGAATTTCACTCAATGGTCAATGGTGCTTTATTATCAGATGTGCAAATGCACAATTAAATTATTTTCTTTGCCTACAGTCCAGTAAAGTATTGCCTTACCTAAGCACAATCCCCGATTGGCAAAGTGTACAGAAATAGCCCACATGAGACCGTACACAACAGGCGCCACATGTTGGCGCCAGTTTCAAAGTCCAGTCCGTGCTCTGGGTCTTACGAGCGGCATCCTATCCAGGCGAGCCCCAGGCTTCTGCGGGGGCCTCCAGCCGTCACCTTTCCTTTGGATATGTGGGTGATCCCGTAAGAATGACATAGTTCCATTTCAGTATATATGACAACAAAACACCCTTGACTCTTAACTCTTGATTTCATTGAGCAAAGTCTCAAAACAAATACTTACCACATTCTGTTGGAGAATACACCCTGTCAATAACTGAAAACATAATTTGTATTTCTGACAGATCCCTATGTGAAGATTCGCTTGATTCTCAATAATAAAAAACTTAAGAAGAAGACGACAACAGTTAAAAAGAACACCCTGAATCCATATTTCAATGAGTCTTTTATGTTTGATGTGAATTTTGAAGAAATACAGGTGAGAAGTAAATACGAAATATTTTTTTAAAATCCAGTGGAATAGGGCGGCACAGTGGTGCAGCAGTAGAGCTGCTGCCTCACGACGCTCGAGGCTCGGGTTCGATCCTGTGTGTGGGGTTTGAGATTCACCCTGTGACTGCATGCGTTTTCGCCGGGTTTCCTCCCACATTCCAAAAACGTGCAGGTTTGTAGGTTACTTGGCTTCTATAAAATTGTCCCTAGTGTACATGTAATAAAAGAACTAGTGCGTATGGGTGATCGAAGGTCGGTGTGGACTCAGTGGACCGAAGGGCCACGCTGTATGGAGAGTCCTAGAGTGATACAGTGTGGAAACAGGCCCTTTGCGCTTTGGCCCAACTTGCCCAAATGACCCAACTACACTAGTCCCACCTGCCTGCGCTTGGTCCATATCCCTCCAAACCTGTTCGATCCATGTACCTGTCTAACTGCTTTTTAAATGTTGGGATAGTCCCAGCCTCAACTACCTCCTCTGGCAGCTTGTTCCATACACCCACCACCCTTTGTGTGAAAAATTAAATCTATTAAAATTAAACCTATTAAATCTTTTCCCCTTCACCTTGAACCTATGTCCTCTGGTCCTCGATTCCCCTACTCTGGGCAAGCGATTCTGTGCATCGGCCTGATCTATTCCTCTCATGATTTTATACACCTCGATAAGATCCCTGTTAATCTTCTGCGCTCCAAGGAATAGAGATCTAGCCTACTTAACCTCTCCCTGGAGCTCAGACCCTCTAGTCCTGGCAACATCCTTGTAAATCACCTCTGAACCCTTTCAAGCTTGACAGTATCTTTCCAGTATAAACGGGTCATTTTCAGAATGGCAGGCAATGACTAGTGGGGTACCGCAAAGCTTAGTGCTGGGACCCCAGCTATTTACAATATATATTAATGATCTGGATGAGGGCATTGAATGCAACATCTCCAAATTTGCGGATTACACGAAGCTGGGGGGCAATGTTAGCTGTGAGCTGTATTTGGATAGGTTGGGTGAGTGGGCAAATGCATGGCAGATGCAGTATAATATGGATAAATGTGAGGTTATCCACTTTGGTGGCAAAAAACATGAGGGTAGACTATTATCTGAATGGTGGCCGATTAGGAAAAGGGGAGATGCAACGAGACCTGGGTGTCATGGTACACCAGTCATTGGAAGTAGGCATGCAGGTACAGCAGGCTGTGAAGAAAGCGAATGGTATGTTGGCATTCATAGCAAAAGGATTTGAGTACAAGAGCAGGGAGGTTCTACTGCAGTTGTACAGGGTTTTGGTGAGGCCACACCTGGAGTATTGCGTACAGTTTTGGACTCCTAATCTGAGGAAAGACATTCTTGCCATAGAGGGAGTATAGAGAAGGTTCACCAGACTGATTCCTGGGATGGCAGGACTTCCATATGAAGAAAGACTGGATAGACTCGGCTTGTACTCACTTGAATTTAGGAGATTGAGGGGGATCTTATAGAGACTTACAAAATTCTTAAGGGGTTGGACAGGCTAGATGCAGGAAGATTGTTCCCGATGCTGGGGAACTCCAGAACAAGGGGGCACAGTCTAAGGTTAAGGGGGAAGTCTTTTAGGACCGAGATGAGAAGATCATTTTTCACACAGAGAGTGGTGAGTCTGTGGAATTCTCTGCCACTGAAGGTAGTTGAGGCCAGTTCATTGGCTATATTTAAGAGGGAGTTAGATGTGGCCCTTGTGGCTAAAGGGATCAGGGGGTATGGAGAGAAGGCAGGTACAGGATACAGAGTTGGATGATCAACCATGATCATATTGAATGGCGGTGCAGGCTCGAAGGGCCGAATGGCCTACTCCTGCACCTATTTTCTATGATTCTATAACATGGTACCCTGAACTGAACACGATTTTCTAAATGCGGTCTCACCAATGTCTTTTACAGATGCAACGTGATTTCCCACATTCTATATTCAATACTCTGACTGTATCTGTAAACTAAAGTAAATACTAAATTGGTCTCTCTGTTGTGCACAAATTTAATTCTGGGTCGAGTACACAGAGCTGCTTGGCTTCGGTGCCATCTTGCTTACTTGGTCATGGCAGTAGGGTATGAGCATTCCTGCTACAACAACTCTCAAGAAAATCTGACCAGAAAATATTTATGTCCAGACACCAAACTAGAACATATGTGATTGCAGTTGGAAGACCTTCCATCCAAGCACCCGCTGACATTCAGAATTTGGACTAACAAAGGATTGTCACTTCAGTGAGGTTCTTTGGCAGTAGGAATGAAGTCGCACTTGTGAAACTGTGCTCAGAATAATTTAGCGCCTCTAATATAGGAATGGAAATTAAGTCCCGCTGCGAGTTAGGCATAACATTTCACTCCTGTGGGCACAGGCAGAATTCAGCACAGTCTGCCTCGCATTCATGTCTTCACTGGTCTGGTAATAAATAGTTATCCAAAATTACTTTGAAGAATAAGATTAATCCCATGAATAGAAATTACCATGGGCATTGTAAAATGGGAGCCAAGTCAAGTCAAGAATGTTTTATTGTCACATGTCCCGAAACGGAACAATTAAATTCTTATTTGTAGAATTTGTAGCAGCACAACAGATAGGTAAACAAAATACTCTGTAAATATACAGTATATATATAGAGAGAGAGAGATTGTCAGAGCAGAGAGAGAGAGATTGTGTCCCTCTCTGCTCCGACGGCTGAGAAGTTTTGAAGCAATCTTCCAAGGTTTTTGTCGAAGGAAGAGGGGCAGAGGCAGTGAGATTTCAAAGTTTGAGTTAACGTTGGACTGCTGAAACTTTCCTGTGTTAAAGGATTTCTCCATTTAGTGATGAATTCCTGCGTTCTTCTGGAGCGCCATGGGAGCGGCTGTGGCTGGTGGATTGCCAAGAGTGCCTGGAGATCGGGGGGGGGGGGTAGGAAAGACTGTGGTGTTTTTGTCGTTTCTAACACCGGATCTCTGCCCCCATACCAGTTTGCCCAGAGCAGGTTACCTGGGCTTAATGAGAAGGTACTTTTTGCTTCGGGCAGATTCCGGAAACTCGGAAGGGCCGTGAAAAGCCTCCCAAGAGTTGAGCGTGGGGATTTTCCTTACTCAGCTGGAGAGGACTACTACTGTTGCTTTTTCGGACTGTGACTGAGATCGCTCTTGAGCTGAGACTGCTGGTGTCCCTGGTGCTGGTTTGTGTCACTGTCAAGATGGCGGAGGCTCGGTCTCGGGCTCGGAGTTACGCAGCTGCGGTTTCGGCTGGGGCTTTGGGGCCAATCAAGGATGAGCCTTATGTTGACTTGGGTGGTAGAAAATACGGGATCTCGGTCCAAACCGGGTTCCTGTGGAGCAGGGATGCAATAACGAAAGGCATGACCTTTTCAAGGAGGATGTAATTGCCTCTGCCGAGGTTGCAAGAGGGAAGTGTGGGATGATACTAAAGTCCCAGGAGGATGTGGCCTTTGCTGTGGAGAAGGGGATCACAGTGGGAGGGATCTTTGTACCGATGGAACCATGGGTGTCCAACATGAAACCAGTTCTCCTGCGGGACGTTCCCATGGTCATCCGGGATGTAAAACTTCTTCCCCACTTGGCAAAGATTGGGGACGTGTGGTCTAGGTTGACTAGGCTTATGCACCCCTGGAGTGACCCATGTCTCAAAGGGATCTTGAGTTTCAAGAGGCGGGTTTTCATGAAAGTGGAAGTGGAGATGGGCGCTGAGGGGAGCTTCGTTGTGGAGCATGAGGGTGACCGCTACCGCGTGCGTTGGAGTTGGGGAGAGGCACGGTGTCATGTGTGCAGAGAGTTTGGACATTTCCGCAGGGATTGCCCCAATTGCGGGGCCGATGCTAGAAATCCTAACTCAGTGACCCAGGAATGCATTGTTGGCCCATCCGGGCAGGCCTGTTATGCCTCGGTGACCCGGGGCGGCACTGCTGACCAGGCTGGGGCTGCCAACTGTGCCTCGGCGGCCCAAGGCTGAGCTGTTCCCCGCCCCCAACGTCCTGAACCTGTGGCGGTGGTTGACAGCGAGGCGCAGGGGAAGGGCGAAGGGGAGGGGAGGAGGGAGTTTGGGTGATGTAGAGGAAGAAAAAGTCCAAGAAGAAGACTAAGCACCGCCAAGCGAGTCGATCACACGTGGATGGGCCCTTGCCCAGACCTGAGCCCACCCAAGGGGTGCATGTTGGCCCCAGTGAGGTCTAGGATGCACCTGGCGTGGCTCAGCAAGGAGCTGAGGAGGTTCAGGGGAGGTTGAATGTGGGGGCGGAAAAGAGGCAACGGGTAGTGTGGAGGTGGAGGACCCTTCCTTTATGGAGGTCACCGTCCCGCCGCATGCCAGCAGGACTAAAAGGTGTGGGCCTGGAGAGGTGGAGCAAGGTCGTGGGCCCAAAGTAAGGGGGAAGCCCACTTCGAGGCCTTCCACCCCTGTTGAGGATGGTGGCCAAGAACTGGTGTCCTCTGGGCTGGTGGTTGTCCCCTCGTCTCAGGGGCATACCGAGGGTGTTATCTCACCGGTTATTGGGGTTGGCTCCCCTGGAAATGTGTCCCCTGGGATGGGGGTGAGCAGAGACGACCCAAAGGGAGAATCTTGGGAGTAGGGGCAGTTTTCCAGTCTGTGCTCCTTATTAGAGCCAGATGTGGTGCTGTGGGGTGTGCTGCCCCACCGGCTGAGGTAGTAGTGGGGGACTCTTTCAGTGGGTCTTAGTGAGGTTACTCCCCTGGTGGTGGAGGGTGGAGACTCTCTGGGTGTTGGATTTGGATTCCGGGAGCGCCAGCGTTCCGTGGGCCCTGGGGATGCCTCTTGTTTTTTCTTCCCCAGGCCCAGGCTTGGTGGGAGAGTGCAGGAGCCTGGCCTTTCACTGGACCACTCATTGCTGTCAGGGCTATCGGGACCCTCCCTCGACATTAATCCTGGGGGTGGTGTCATGCCGGAAGAGGGGGAGAGTGATGCAGCCAGCTTGTGCAGTGGGGTGGGTGGGCTGACAGCTAGCTGTAGTCTTTCGAACTCTGACGATGGCCGTGAGCGCAGTACAGGGGAGGATGGTGCTCCAGGTGTCAGTCCGTTGGCAGATTGCCCGGATTCCAGGGCTGTGTCTCGAGGGGTCGTTATGTGCGAGATTCGGGACTTTCTGAAAATAAACAAGCATTCTAGAACTAAAATCGACGCAGCGGGAAGACGTTGGACGGATATGCCAGGATTTATTAAGACACAATATTATCCTTGGCAGCAAAGACAGTGGTCTTCCCGAGTTTGAGAAGCATCAGTTTGGGGACTTTTTGAAGTTCCTAAGAGAGAGGGCCCCCGCTCCCATGAGGAGTGTGAGGAAACAACTCTAGTGTGTTTGCACATTCACAGTTGCCAGTCTAAACCTAAATGGTGGGAGGGGGGTCTTACGTAGATTTTATCATCTATCAGTCCTCGGAGAGTGGAAATATGCAGTGAGGTTTCCGCAAGAGACGTATACTGTTGTCAGTAATGAACCCACCTGGCAACTGGAGTGGGAAGGGGGGGTCTACATGAGCCATCTCAGTACAAATTCGAGTGGGGTGGCTTTCCTGTTGGCCCCAACTTTCCGGCCAGAGATCCTGAAGGTGCAGGAAGTTGTGCCAGGTCGTTTGCTCTCTCTGGACGTGAGCCTGGATGGCATGCAGTTGCATTTGATCAACGTGTACGCCCCCAGCACCAGAACCATGCAGGTCTGCCTACTTCAGGAGGTGACTGTTCTGTTGAGCACTATTGATAGCAGAGAATGTGTCTTCCTCGGGGAGGATTTCAATTGCACACTTGAGGTGCGAGATCGCTCTGGTACTCAGTGTGCCCCTGCTGCAGCGAAGAAGTTGACAGGTTTGATTGAATCCTTTGAGTTGCTTGTTGCATGGCGGAACCACCACCTGATTCCAGCGCTTTTTCGCAGAGGTCTGAGGGGGGTGGTCCCTGCATCGATCGCATGTACATCTCCGTTGCGTATGTCTCCCGTGTCTCAGCAGCCTCAATGCGCTGGTGCCATGCTTGGACCACTGTCTGATGCGAGTGGACTTTAATCCAGCATGCACATGGGCTGGGTCCGCGGACTGACACTTCAGTAACCGGCTGCTGGAGGATCGGTGTTTCCGGGAGTCATTCAGTCGGTTTTGGGTGAAGTATAGAGAGGCAGAGGAACATCCATTTCCTTAGGCAGTGGTGGGATGTGGGGAAGGCTTACATCCATCTCTTTTGGCAGGAATACACGTGGGGGTCGACCGGAAGGCGGGACTTGGCGGTCGAGAGGCTCGAGAGGGAGTTACTCGACGCAGAGTCTCACCTGGGTCAGATTGGTGAGAACTCCTGTGAGTGGGGAGAGTATCAGGAGAGGAAGGAAGCTTTGAGGAACCTGCTGCTTGAGCTGTCCCGAGGCACTTACGTGAGGTAACAGGTCCAGATGCTGCACGATGTGGACCGTGCATCACCTTTCTTTTTCTCTCTGAAGAAAGGGTGGGGAGCCTGCAAACAGCTTGTTGATCTGCTCGCGGATGATGGCTCTTCTGTCATAGGTCCAGAGAGGATCAGTGCATTAGTTTGGTCCTTTTATGGGTCCCTGTTCTCCGCAGATGGATTCAGCGGGGAGGCTCAGCGGGCCCTGTGGGAGGGTCTACCGACTGTAGATAGGGAGGATACCGACTTTGGGAGGGGGGTTCGCCAGGGGTGTCCCATGTCTGGTCAGTTGTACTCGGCCTGTGTGGAACTGTTCCTGTGTCTTCTTCAGAGGCGGTTGACAGGCCTGGCTCTACCAGGACCCAGGGAGGAGGTGGTTCTTTCGGCTTATGCTGATGATGTACTCCTTACGATCACTGACCCTGGTGACCTGCGGAGGATGCGAGACTGCCAGAAGGTTTTCTCGGCTGCATCATCTGCCAGGATTAACAGGAGTAAGTGTTCTGGACTTTTAGTGGGTCAGTGGCAGGTAGACTCCCTGCCGGAGGAGATGACATTGTATGTGTGGGGTACCACGCACCTCCTCTATCTGGGGTTTACCTGAGTCCCACTGAGGATGCTTGGCCGGCGAACTGGCTGGAGCTGGAGACAAAAGCCGTCGCCCGGCTGGGGCGCTGGTCAGGCCTGCTTAGAGTTCTTTCTTTCCAGGGTAGGGTGCTGGTCATGAACCAGCTGGTGGCCTCCATGTTGTGGTACCGGCTGGCTACTCTTGTCCTGCCCTCTATCTTTGTAACTGTATTACAGAAGAAGCTGGTGGATTTCTTTGGGGAGATAGGAAGCACTGGGTTTCCACAGCGGTCCTGAGTCTCCCTCTAGAGGAGGGCGGCCAGTCCTTGGTATGCGTGCGTACCCAGGTGATGGCTCTCCGTCTCTCCGTCTCAGGACTCTGCGGAGGTACATGTATGTAGAGAAACCCCCAGATGGCACGCTCTGGCCATGTAATTTTTCCGCCGGGGTCGTTGCCCAAGGGGGTTTCGCAACTCCCGGTAGCGGGCATCAGTCTTAGGCAACTCCCGGTGGCGGGCATCAGTAACTTAGGTTTGCCTAGTTTCTATCGTGATGAGCTAAGAGTGAGGAATTTGGCTGTTTTCAGCCAGCGTCTTGCTCCACAACGGGAGGGGGATGTTGCGGCTGCGGGAGTGGCCGGTCCTCACCCTGTCATGGCGGGTGTCGAGGAGAGGAGTGCACTTTGCTCATGAGAGGATTTGCTCTCCTAGCCTCCAGGATATTTCTCGCGCGCCGGCTCCACACAACTTGAACCGCCTTTCTGAGATGCCCAGTGTGCCGTTTCATGATGCAAAGAGACGCTTACTGTACAGAATGCTCCTGCACATTGTGCACCTCCTTGCCTTCGTCTTCCGTCCCGACACACCTTGGTGGTCCGTGTTACCACCTGAGGGCGGGGGCGGTCCCCAGTGGAGGTCTCTCTACAAGGGAGTCGGCCCACTTTACATTGGGGACCTGGGTTGGAGAATGCTGCACAGAGCGGTGACGTGTAATAAAGTTTTGAGTCGGTTCACGGGCTTGCCGGCCGCCTGTATTTTCTGCGGCGAGGAAGAGGCCGTGTTCCACGCATATATGGAGTGCGTGAGGTTCTGCCCCTGTACCAATATCTGAAGGGGTTGTTCCTCAAACTTTGGTTGCATTATAGTCCCACGATCCTGGTGTTTGGACACAAGGCAGGGAGTGGGGAGTGGGGTGAGCCGATCGTGGGGGGAGGGAGGAGGGCGGGGAATGGGACCTCCCTGTCGGTTTGCTCTTGGCCAAGATGGCCTTTTCGCGGGTCCAGGCAGCGGGCGGTCGATGGTCACGCCAGAGTCGGCTGCCTGCCCCTCTTACGGGCCTACGTCCGTGCTCGCGTGTCCCTGGAGAGGGAACACGCGGTGTCCACGGGAACTCTGGAGGCCTTCCGTGAACGCTGGTCACCGCGTGGGGTCGAGAGCATTGTAAATAATGACTGCATCAGTGTGTTATAATGATTGCTTGATGTATTGTAACTTCCGAATGTGTTTTTGATGTGCTGTACTATGCATTTTTGCTGAATAAAGTCCTTGGAAAAGTAAAAAAAAGAGAGAGAGAGAGCAAGCAAGCGTGCTGGTTGCCTTTTTGAGGCAGTGAGTCTTGTAGATCCCTTCGATGGTGGGGTTGTATGTACCAATGATGCACCGGGCAGTGCCCGCCACCTTTTTGCAATCTTCCTCGTTCCTGGTCGTCCGAGATGCTGAACCAGGCTGTGATGCAACCGGTCAATATGCTCTCTCCTGTACACCATTGTTTGAGGTTCACCAACAAACTAAACTAAACTAATGTCAACGGGACTTTATCCATCACTTTTTTCCTTCTCTTCTCACAGAAAGTGAAGCTGGTGATCTCCATATGGGATCACGATAAGATGTCAAAGAACGATGCCATTGGAAGACTATTTCTCGGTTGTGGCGCCACTGGAAATCAGTTACGACATTGGTCTGACATGCTGGCCAACCCCAGGCGGCCAATAGCGCAGTGGCACGTTCTCCAAAGCAAAGCCGAAGTGGACAAGGCGCTCAAGGAACTTAAAGCAAATTCTCACAGAAAAGGCAAAAGCCGTTGAAGCAGGAGCACACACCTTGAGGCAGGAGACCAAGAGATGATCTGCTTCAGACAGATCTCTTCATCCACACTCTGGACAACATTTTGCGTTCAAGGAGCTGCACCAAATTGGAAGAGCTCGAACATTTTGTTTCTCAAACTGAGTCAATGTACAAAGCAGAATATATTTATGGAAGAATTACCACACCTACAGCTTTGTGATCCGGGTTGCAATTGTAAAGTTGATCCTCGTATACATTGGAGTTCAGGGCAGCCCAGATACATTGCAAAGTTGGGATATCCATTGGGGAAAACTGACCACATCGAAAATAAATGAACCATAATGATTTATCCTGAATAAATGTCAACATTACTATAATTTAAAGGCTGTTGTACTAATCTACAGGTTGAATTACTATTTTAACGGCTTTCTGATTGTACATTTGGTAATAATATGTAAAACAATTAGTTAAAGCACACTCTCACTTTAATAAAAAAACAAATTGCAGGAGTAACTCAGCGGCTCGGGCAGCATCTCTGGAGAACATGGATAGTTGACGTTTTGTTCAGAAACATTCTTTCTTCAGACTATTTGTAGTGGGGGGGAGAAAGCTGGAAAAGATAGGTGGAGCCGGGACAAAGCCTGGAAAGGAAAGAACTGCAGATGCCAATACACAAAAGGACACACAAAGTGCTGGAGCAACTCAGCAGGTTAGGCAGCATGAAGAAGCAGCATGATGTGGCTGAAGAACGATCTCAAGCTAAAACGTCACCCATTCATCTTCGCCAGAGAGCTGCCTGACCCACTCAGCACCTTGTGTCTTGGCAAGTGAAAGGTGGAGGGGGGGAGGATTTCTTGGCAGATGGGTGGTTAGGGGGCTCAAGGTGAAAAGGAGACGAAAGGGAGTCAGATAAGGAGAGAATTAATGGCAGGGTGGGAGCATTGCTTGCAACAGGATATGCAGTGTGTTGGTGTGGGCACTCAATGAAGGCAGGATGTACAGTGTCTACCAAAGATAGACTAAAGGGCCTGTCCCACTGTACGAGGTAATTCAAGAGTTCTCCCTGGGTTTCCCCTGATTCGAACTCGGAGAATTACGGTAATAGCCGGTCGTAGGTACTCGGGGCTCTCATGGACATCTTTCGACATGTTGAAAAAACTTCACGAGCTTACCACGTTTCCCGAGTACCTGCCGTTAGTGTTACGAGCTGCTAAGAGACGTCCCAAGCTCCAAAGTCCTCGCTACGTATATTCTCCGTACTTACCATGAGTTTGATTTTTTTTTAAACTCTGGAGAGCTCTTGGGTAAACTCATATTGTGGGACAGGCACTTTAGAGTGTGAAGAAGGCTCCCAACCCGAAACGTCACCCATCCATGTTCTCCACAGATGCTGCCTGATCTGCTGAGTTACTGCAGCACTTTGTGTCTATCTTTTGTATAACCCAGCATCTGCAGTTCTTTGTTTCAACAGTGCAGTGTGTAACTCCATGCATTGGGTGACAGACACTACAATATGTCAGTGTGGGTGGTGGGTGGAAAATAATGCATTGTGCCAATGTTTTCTCACTGGGCGAGGACAGGTTGTGCAATGTGTCGACACAAGGTGCTGGAATCATGAGCAGAACACAAAGTGCTGGCGGAACTCAATGGGTCAGGCAGCATCTGCGGAGGGTAGGGAAAGGGGACGTTTTAGGTTGGGACCCTTCTTCGAACTGCAGTTCATTGTGTCACCACCTTCACTTTACCTTTAGATAATGTTAGGGTGGCACAATGGTGCAACGGTAGAGTTGCTACATTACAGTGCCAGATACCCGGGTTCGATCCTGACTATGGGTGCTGTCTGTACGGAGTTTATTTGTTCTCTCTGTGACTGCGTGGGTTTTCCCCGGGTGCTCCAGTTTCCTCCTACGCTCCAAAGGCATGCAGATTTGTAGGTTAACTGGCTTTGGTAAATTGTCCCTAGTGTACAAGATAGTGCTAGTGTGCCGGGTGATCACTAGTCCATGTGGACTCAGTGGGCCAAAGGGCCTGTTGCCATACTATATCTCTAAACTACAATATAAGAATATATCAATAAATTTGAAGGTGCGCTTCTTCTCCCGGGGTGGTGGTGAGCCAGTTGACCTCCTCCAAGGCGGAAGAAATGGAGAAAGAATTGGCCAGGTTCTTCTATGGCTCACCGTCCATTGAGTCCTGACTAAATGTGCAAGAACTGATACTGTTAATAGAATGGTGCTCAGCTTTGGAGAACTTCAAGTGTGGTTATCTCCACAGAGTTTGGCTCAAACCAAATCTAAAGAGTGGCCACATAAACAAGCTATGGATATTTTCCTGCATCTCACCCCTCCAGAAATCCATGCTCCCATAGTTTGTTCGTGCTCATAGCTATGCAGGGTCTAATAAAGACAGGGTCACAACCACAGGGTAGTAACAAAATCAAGACTGCCATTGGCAGTTTACAATCAAACAGTTATCAGATTAAAATATTGTCAACTTTATCTACAATACACACAATCCCCCGCGGCAACCAGCATTCACGGAAGGCCTCCAGAGCCCCCGTGGACACCGCGTGCTCCCTCTCCAGGGACACGCGGGCATGGATGTAGGCCCGGAAGAGAGGCAGGCAGACGACTCAGGCAAAACCCTCGACTGCCCGCTGCCTGGGCCTGCGAATGGCCATCTTGGCCAGGCCCATGAGCAAACTGACAGGGAGACCCCCCCACCCTCCTCCCTCCCTCATGGCTCTCCCTCCTCTGTGCCGAATGACCAAGGATCAGGAGCGTGGGGCTAAAGTGCAGCCAAAACATGAAGAGCAGCCCATTCAGATAGTCATACAGGGACTGCAACCTCTCGCAAGGGTTGCCGTTCTGGAACCCACCATTGGCTCCAACTACACTTCACGTTGCCTCAGAAAAGCAACCAACATAATCAAAAACTTATCCCACCTCAGTCATTCCATCTTCTCCCCGCTCCCATTGGGCAGAAGATACAGAAGCTTGAAAGCACACACCACTAGACTCAGGAACAGCTTCTTCCCCTGTGTGATCAGGCTTCTGAATGGTCCTTCCATAAGCTGGGCTACCGTCCGATTCACCTCTGTCCCATTGCGGAAATTGGAGTTTGTCCATGGAACTGGTGCTCAACAATGCTGTATATTCTGTATCTTCCCCATTCGCCCTGAAACTTTGCCTATTTCCTTCGCTCCATAGATGCTGCTGCACCCGCTGAGTTACTCCAGTACATTTGTCTACCTTCGATTTTCCAGCATCTGCAGTTCCTTCTTAAACAAATGACTTGATTTTATTTATGTAAAGTATTATCTGATCTGAGTAGACAGCATGCAAAACAAGGCTTTTTACTGTACCTCGGGTCACGTGACTAATAAATCTGAACCTAAACTTAACGTGTTTAGATATGATGATAGTTTTCTTTCAGCACTCTACCCCATTGCGGACATTGGACTTTGTCTCTGGAACTGATGCGCTACAATTCTGAGAACTATATTCTGCACTCTGTAACTTCCCCTTTGCTCTACCTATTGTACTTGAGTTTGACTTGATTGTGTTCATGTATAGTACACTCTAATCCAACTGGATCAGATAATATTGATCGGATAACATGCAAAACAAGCTTTTCCCTGTACCTTGGTACACATGACAATAATAGACTTAAACCTAAACCCATTGAAGGTAAAAAGCAAATAGACTTTCTACAAATTCTGCGGATCACCTATCTTGTAGTTGATTTAACTCTCTCTAGATTTATACATTAATTAACTCAAAAACATTGCCATAGCAATTACTATTGTTAAAGATTCTTTCAAATTAATGTTAAATTGACCATAGTTTTTGTTGTGAGGTGTTATGCTGAAGCTAATTTTGCATGTGATCATTCTCTCAAGCATGCTTTTTCTCTTCCCAAATCAATAATCACAAATTGGAGTGCAAGTGCTAACATGCTCATTGTGTGTGTTACTTTAATTAAGCTGACACACTTATCACTTAAGGGAAAAGCGCTATAACAAAGCATCCCTGGTGTAATGTGTTTACATTGTCAATATGGAAAAGACATCACTGCAAAATCTGTCGTGAGCAAACTGGGAGCTTGTCTATGGAACTGATGCTAACAACTATATTCTGCTTTTTCTCCAGTGATGCTGCCTGAACCCCCACTCCCCTGAGTTACTCTAGCACTTGTTGTTTATCTTTAGTATAAACCAGCATCTGCAGTTCTTTGTTTCTACTGTATCTTATATAGCAATGTTACAAAATTTTGAGATTTTAAAAATCAAGTCTGCAATTTATCCCATCAGATAAAGCATAAAAAGAAGTTTAATTTGACACCTAATTTACTTTCATATCTTCAGTATTAAGAAAGTTATGGCCATTTTCATACTCGGAAATGAGCATCTTGCTTCCCATTGCCTTTCAATTGACTTAACTCAAAAGCTGTGATCTGGAAAAGTTAGAAGTCCATAACATTCTTAAAAATTAAGAGAACTCAATGAAATTTTCAGTTATTATAGATTGAAGCATTCTGAAACAAATATTAAACAATCTTACTTGGATTACCTGAAATTAAAGCATATAATTAGTTAGTTATCTAATTGTAGCTAATTACAAAATTCAATGAGTAGATCTAAACATCTATCAATTTCTTAAGAAAAGATAAACTTTTTTTAAATTGCCTAAGTGTCCAAATAACATTCACACAATAATCCACAATATAACATAATTTTTAAATCTCATTTTCATGAATTTCTGGGCCAAATGGAAGGAATTTAGTGTTTTATGCCTGTAAATTAATGGCCATTTAAATCAACTAGCGAGTGGGTTTTAGTGGAATGCGGTGGATTGGAACGTTGCGGTTAGCAGTGAAGTCGGGGGGAAAAATACTGGGGGTTCATACATTTTTTGGGGACCCCATTTCGCAACATAAAAATATTATTAATGCCTCCCGAAAAACCAACTTTTAATATAAAAATAAAGTATTTACCTTTTTTTCTCCCCTACACAAAATGCTTCCGGTTGTCTGCGGTCACGGCTTTTGAAGGTGATTTTTAAATTACTCTAGTTAAGAAATAATTTAGAGTAATTTAAAAATACCACCATTCATTAAATGTCGGAGCGATTTTTCTTCAGCAACCAAATCGCCCGACATTCATCGATTATCCAGGCCTGTGGAAAAACGGCACTTTAAGCCCGCCCCCCTCTGCAAGGCGCGAAAGTCGCGCACACGGGGAGCGGCAGAAGTGCAGCGCCGGTAAAGGTAAGTTTTGTAACATACCTATCTTATAGAAACATAGAAACATAGAAAATAGGTGCAGGAGTAGGCCATTCGGCCCTTCGAGCCTGCACCGCCATTCAATATGATCATGGCTGATCATCCAACTCAGTATCCTGTACATGTCTTCTCTCTATACCCCCGATCCCTTTAGCCACAAGGGCCACATCTAACTCCCTCTTGAATATAGCCAATGAACTGGCCTCAACTACCTACTGTGGCAGAGAATTCCACAGATTCACCACTCTGTGTGAAAAATGATTTTCTCAACTCGGTCCTAAAAGACTTCCCCCTCATCCTTAAAACTTCCCCCTTATCCTTAAATCTTCTCCTTTGCTCTACCTATTGCACTTGAGTTTGACTTAATTGTATTTATATAAATGGACCAGAATATTGCATTATCTGGTCCATTTGGATAGAATGCAAAACAAAGCTTTTTATTGTACCTTAATGCACATGACAATAATAAACCAAATATTTTTTTAGTTTAGAAACATAGAAACATAGAAAAATAGGTGCAGGAGTAGGCCATTCGGCCCTTCGAGCCTGCACCGCCATTCAATGTGATCACGGCTGATCATCCAACTCAATATCCCGTACCTGCCTTCTCTCCATACCCCCTGATCCCTTTAGCCACAAGTGCCACATCTAACGCCCTCTTAAATATAGCCAATGAACTGGCCTCAACTACCTTCTGTGGCAGAGAATTCCAGAGACACTCCACTCTCTGTGTAAAGAATGTTTTCCTCATCTCGGTCCTAAAGGAATTCCCCCTTATCCTTAGATTGTGACCCCTTGTTCTGGACTCCCCCAACATCGGGAACAATCTTCCAGCATCTAGCTTGTCCAACCCCTTAAGAATTTTGTAAGTTTCTATAAGATCCCCCCTCAATCTTCTAAATTCCAGCGAGTACAAGCCGAGTCTATCCAGTCTTTTCACATATGAAAGTCCTGACATCTCAGGAATCAGTCTGGTGAATCTTCTCTGTACCCCCTCTATGGCAAGAATGTCTTTCCTCAGATTTGGAGACCAAAACTGTATGCAATACTCCAGGTGTGGCTTCACCAAAACCCTGTAGAATTGCAGTAGAACCTCCCTGCTCCTATACTCAAATCCTTTCGCTATGAATGCTAACATACCATTTGCTTTCTTCACTGCCTGCTGCACCTGCATGAAGGGCCGAGTCCCCCTGGTCCTCACCTTTCAAAGGGCCGAGTCCCCCTGGTCCTCACCTTTCAAAGGGCCGAGTCCCCCTGGTCCTCACCTTTCAAAGGGCCGAGTCCCCCTGGTCCTCACCTTTCAAAGGGCCGAGTCCCCCTGGTCCTCACCTTTCAAAGGGCCGAGTCCCCCTGGTCCTCACCTTTCACCCCACCAGCCAGCGCATACAACAGATAGTCCTCCGCCAGTTTTGTCACCTCCAACGTGACCCCTCCACTCGCCACATCTTCCCATCTCCCCCCCTGTCTGCCTTCCGCAAAGACCGCTCCCTCTGCAACTCCCTCGTCAATTCTTCCCTTCCCTCCCGCTCCACTCCTTCCCCGGGCACTTTCCCCTGCAACCGCAAGAGATGCCACACTTGTCCCTTCACCTCCCCCATCCAATCCTTTCAGGGACCCAAGCAGTCATTCCAAGTCCGACAGAGGTTCACCTGCACCTCCTCCAACCTCATCTACTGCATCCATTGCTCCAGATGCCAGCTGATCTACATCGGTGAGACCAAGCGTAGGCTGGGCGATCGTTTCGCCGAACACCTCCGCTCGGTCCGCAATAACCAACCCGACCTCCCGGTGGCTCAGCACTTCAACTCCCCCTCCCACTCCGTATCCGACCTCTCGGTCCTGGGCCTCCTCCACGGCCAGAGTGATCAACACCGCAAGTTGGAGGAACAGCACCTCATATTCCGCTTGGGGAGTCTGCATCCTCTGGGCTTAAACATTGAATTTTCTCAATTCTGTTAACCCAGACTGCCTCCCCCCCACCTCTCCCTCAGCCCTCTGGCCCTGACATTCCTTCTCCATCTCCCCCCCCCCCCCCCCCAGTCGCACTAGCTTCTCATTTTCACACCACTAACAGCTTACAATGGCCTGCTTCCTTTATCAGCAATACTTTTTTGCATATCTTTCACTCATTGTTCTTTATCTCTCCACATCACTGTTTATATCTCTTGTTTCCCTGATCCCTGACCAGTCTGAAGAAGGGTCTCGACCCGAAACGTCGCCTATCTCCTTCGCTCCTTAGATGCTGCTGCACCCGCTGAGTTTCTCCAGCTTTTTGTGTAACCCTGCCTACTTTCAATGACTGGTGTACCATGACACCCAGATCTCGTTGCATCTCCCCTTTTCCTAATCGGCCACCATTCAGATAATAGTCTACCCTCATGTTTTTGCCACCAAAGTGGATAACCTCACATTTATCCACATTATACTGCATCTGCCATGCATCTGCCCATTCACTCAGCCTATCCAAATCACCCTGCAGCCTCCAAGCATCCTCCTCACACCTAACTATACCCCCCAGCTTGGTGTCATCTGCAAATTTGGAGATGTTGCATTGAATTCCCTCATCCAAATCATTCATATATATTGTAAATAGCTGGGGTCCCAGCACTGAGCCTTGCGGTACCCCACTAGTCACTGCCTGCCATTCTGAAAAGGACCCGTTTACTCCTACCCTTTGCCTCCTGTCTGCTAGCCAGTTCTCTATCCACTTAGTTTAGAGTTACAGCGCAGAAACAGGCCCTTCGGCCCACCAAGTCCACCCTGACCAGCGATACCCGCACACTAACGCTATCCTACACACACTAAGGATAATTGACATTTATACCAAGCCAATTAACCAACAAATCTGTACGTCTTTGGAGTGTGAGAGGAAACCGGAGCACCCGGAGAAAACCCACACGGTCACGGGGAGAACGTACAGACTCCGTACAGACAGCACCCGTGGTCAGTATCGAAATCCGGTCTCTAGCGCTGTAAGGCAGCAACTCTACCGCTGTGTCACCGTGCCGCCTCTTTAATCTTTACTTAGCTAAGGTAAAGCAACTTAAATGTAAATGTGAAAACATAGAAAGTAAAAAAAACCCGCAGATGCTGGTTTAGTTTAGTTTCGAGATACAGCGTGGAAACAGGTCCTTCGGCCTAGAGTCTAGGCCATCCAGCAAAATCCGCACAGTAACACAATCCTGCACATTAGAGACTATTTATAATTTTACCAAAGCCAATTAACCTACAAACCTGTACGTTTTTGGAGTGTGGGAGGGAACCGGAGCACCTGAAGAAAATCCACGCATGTCATAGGGAGAACGTACAAACTCTGTACAGACAACACTCATGATCAGGATCGAACACAGGTCTCTGCCGTTGTAAGCTAGCAACTCTACCACTGCGCCACCGTGCCACCCCAGGTTAATACACAAATGGACACAAAGTGCTGGAGTAACTCAGCGGGTCAGGCACCTTCTCTGGAGAGCATGGATAGGTGACATTTTGGGTCGAAACCCTTCTTCAGACTGGTAAGGTCTTCCCACTTACAGTTTGAAGGGTCCCAACCTGAAACGTCACCTATCCATATTCTCCAGAGATGCTGCCTGAACTGCTGAGTTACTCCAGCACTTTGCGTCCTTTTGTCTGTAAGATAGACATCTTCTTCTGTTTGTCACCTGTCACTTTAAAGGAGCTGTCCCACTGCGGCGACCTAATTCGCGTGTTTAGGAGAGTTTAGGAGAGTTTGAAAAGATGTCATGCTGAAGACCTCCTTTGACTATGCAGAAGACCTCCTTCGACCTCCTTCAACTATGTTGAAAACTAGCTTCGACTAGCTTTGGGAAAATTGGACTCCAAATACTGGAGAGTGAAGCCGACCTCCTTCGAGCTCCTTCGATTTCCTTCGACTACCCTCGATTACCGACAGATAACATGCCGACCTACTACGACCTAATTCGACTAAACCTACGAGTAAAAAAAGTATCAATTTTTCCATGGCAACCTTTTTTTACTTGCGGGCATTTTTCAACATGTTGAAAAATACGCCGCGACCTAGCTGAGGCCTTGAGTATGCGGGGACTACCCTCGAGCATGAAGGACAGTTACAAAGACCTCCTAGGACCTCGTGTTGACCATGCTGCGAGTACGAGTCGAGGGCAAACTCGTCAGAACTCGCGGATTAGGTCACCGCAGTGGGACAGCCCCTTAACTCTCTGTCCTGTTCTCATACTGTCCTTTCTGTGCTCAATCTCATAACTAGTTTCATAGACACCAATACAAGTTTGAGGAACAGCAATGCATCTTCCTACAAAATAGATTAGAGCCTTTTGGACGAGAGTATTCATAATATTGGTCATAAAAGGGTAATTGCTGCTTCAGGCCGGTGCATGTCAGATGAGTGTTTGCTCTTTGGGTTTTTGTGTTATTTACAGAAGATTTCAGATAAAGCCGAAGGGAGATGCTGCAATAATAGTCCATACATTTGATCATTATTTGAGATTTCAAACGTTCACTGTATTTTTCTAAGGTAATTCCAGAAAATAATGCTGGTTCTTCCCATCATATCGCCCCATCGGACCAATCTTCTCATTATTCCTTTTATCTGCACCCGCATCTTGCTTTTGTGTCTAACTCCCTCCTACCTCACAACCTATCACAAATCACCAAAAATCCCTTCACCTCGTGCATCAGAAAATCTGTTCACTTGAAACATTGAATTCTCCAATTTTACGTAACTAACCTACAAACTACTTCCCCCCGCCCTCTCCCATCCCCCGCTCCCCGCCCCTCCCCCCTCCGTTCCCCATGCCCTGCATGAATTCACACCCATTTCTCCACTTCCTCCACCCTCCCTCCCCCCTCCCCCCGCCATCCCATCCCCTCCACCAATATTCCTTCTACTGGCTTCACAATTTGGAACTCTCGGATTCCTATCTCACAGTTTCCGTCTTGGGGTGGAAGATTGCAACCTTCACGTGGTCCGCCGTGTTTCGACTAATGCAATCAACTCGACGTGCACAAACGGAAGATCAAATAGAACAACTTTAGGCTGTGCCCGCCACACGAAAGAAGAAGACGTTTCTGTCCTTTCACCTCTGGTCTTTGTTCACTACCTGCCTTTCAAAACTTCCCTCACTGCGTCCACCTATCACTTGCAAGGCTTAGCCCCACCCCACCTCTCTTCCAGTGACCCCCCCCTCCTACAATCTGTGTGAAGAGGGGTCCCGACCTGAAACATCGCTCTTCCATGTGCTCAATCGTTGCTGCCTGACCTGCTAAGTTACTCGCCCAACATGCCCCATCTACTCTAGTCCCATCTGCCTATGTTTGGCCCATATCCCTCTAAACCTGTCCTATCGATGTGCCTGTCCAAATGTTTCTTAAACATTGCAAACGTACCTGCCTTAACAACCTCCTCCAGCACGTCATTCTGTACACCCACTTTGTGTAAAAAGGTTACCCCTCAGGTTCCTCTTCAATCTTTCCCCCTCACCTTAAACATATGTCCTCTGGTTCTTGATTCCCCTACTCTGGACAAAAGACATTTACCTTGTGCTCTTCCTCCTTACCTTTTCCCTCTTCCGCTGAGAAGGCTCCAAAGTTAATGAATTATTTTGGAAGCACACTCACTTTATTATGACAGGCATTTCCCTCCTTGAAAGTTTCCACACAGACTGTTAAATCGATGACCAATTAATTTGTTGGCTGAGGTTGGGACATTAGGAAGGTGCATTTATTTTCTTTGAAAATGTGGCTGTGGCATCCATTTTATCAAACATTTGGAGCCTCAGCAGAAAGTGCAGCAGGTATGAGTCATATCGCAGTTTATTTTGACGAATTGGCCTTAAATAAGGCACATGCAGTAATATTCCATATGTTAAATATTAGGTACACTAATCCCTTTAATATATAGAGAGTAAACTAGTTACTGTAATGTGCATGCGGTTTGCTGTTGCTTTATAACTTACTAAGGGTAAAATAAGAAAATAACACAAATATATTTAAAAATTCAAAGACAATAATTTTTAACAGGATATCGAAAAGATCTATTAAGTCATAGCGACGGAGTCATGCAACACACAAACAGACACTTCAGCACGATTTGCCCATGCCGACCAAGATACCCATCTACACTTGTCTCACCTGCCCGCGTTTGGCCCATATCCCTGTAAACCTTTCCTATCCATGTATCAGTCCAAATGTCTTTTAAAATGCTGGTACAGTGCCGGCTTCAAATACCAGTCTAAGGAATGGTCCCGACCCAAAATGTCGCCTATCCATGTTCTCCTGAGATGCACCCTGACCCGCTGAGTTACTCCAGCACTTTGTGTCTATCAACTACCTCTAAGATCTGTTTTACAAATTTATTTTTTTATTTTTTGGACTTTCCACACTAGGTTAACGGAGGCTTGTTGTCACTTTGGACGGGAGGTTTAAGGGGTAAGTCAGTTCCTAAGTATTGTTCATGACAGGGGAGCACACTGGTGCAGCTGGTAGTGCCACTGCTTCACAGCGCCAGAGACCCGTGTTCAATCTGACCTTGGGTGCTGTCTGTGTGGAGTTTGCACGTTCTCCCTGTGACCGTGTGAGTTTCCTTCCTCCGGGTGCTCTGCTTTCCTCCCACATCCCAAAGACGTGCGGTTTTAGAGGTTATTTGGCCTCTTTAAATTGCCTCTGGTGTGCAGATGAGAAAGTGAGGTAACATGGAACTAGTGGGAGCAGGAGATTGTTGGTCGGTGCAGACTTGGTCAGATGAAGGGCTGTTTCCACACTGTACCTCTAACTAGACTAAACTAAATACTCATTCAATAAAATGGGAAAACAAATGAACTGGAAAAACACTTTCAAATTATTCCAGGCTAACAAGTATTGTTTCTCACTTTGTATCGCATTTCAAAGACTGGCTACTGGGTGTGGACGGATTGTTTAACAGCTCTCGCCCTTGTTGTAGAGGAGGGCTCCTGGAGTGTTCTGAAAGGTTATCCTTTCATGGTCTTTCACTGACCTCAGTAGAACACATGCTATCTGGATAACTACTCAGAGTGCTGCCGACCATCCAGAAACATTCACCAGGTTAAGGCAATCTCTCTCTCCCAGAGTGAAACTTGTGGGCGTTTTGTGACTTGTTGTACAGGGAATCTCAGTACTAGGTTTAGGTTTATTATTGCCACGTGTACCAAGGTACAGTGAAAAGCGTTGTTTTAGTTTTAGTTTGGAGATGCAGCATGGAAACAGACCCTTCGGCCCAACGAGTCCATGCCGACCATAAATCACCCCAACACCAGTTCTTATACGTTGTGTTAAAGAAGGAACTGCAGATGCTGGAGAATCGAGGGTTACACAAAAAGCTGGAGAAACTCAGCGGGTGCAGCGTCTGAAGAAGGGTCTCGACCCGAAACGTCGCCTATCTCCTTCGCTCCTTAGATGCTGCTGCATCCGCTGAGTTTCCAGCTTTTTGTGTAACCCACCAGTTCTTATACACTTGGAGCAATTTAAGAAGCCAATTAACCTACAAATCTATACATCTTTGGAAACTCCAGAGACCCAGGTTTGATCTTGACCTCGGGTGCTGTCTGTGTGTGGAGTTTGCACGTTCTCCCTGTGACCGCGTGGGTTTCCTTCGGGTGCTCCGGTTTCCTTCCACATCTCAAAGTCGTGCGGGTTTGCATGTTAATCGGCTTCTGTAAATTGCTCATTGCGTATCGGGAGAGCATGAGAAAGTAGGATAATGTAGAACTAGTGTGAACGGGTGATCGATGGTCGGTGTGGACTTGGTGGGCTGAAGGGCCAGTTTCCGCACTCTATCGATTAAATCAATCAAAATCAATACACCCTTTAGTTGGGTCGTGGCTGTCTCAGAAGTAGTCAACAATGTTCATCAATGGATAAACATAAGAAAAAGCCCAAGATGTAAGTAAAAGGCCAGCACCAGTTCTGACAAAAATCCATTGAAAGTATCACGGTGTTCATGCCCAATGAGGCCAATAATACACCAGGTAAAAAACACAAAGTGCTGGAGTAACTCAACGGGTCAGGCAACATCTCTGGAGGACATAGATGGGTGGCATTTTGGTTCAGGATCCTTCTCGGACTGAGTGGCAAGTTGGGCCGAAGGCAATCAGTGTGAAGAAGGGTCCCGACCCGAAACGCCACCAATCCATGTTCTTCAGAGAAGCTGCCTGACCCACTGAGTTACTCCAACACTCTGTACCTTTTTTTGTAAACCAGCATCTGCCCATGAGATTCCTCTTCAATCTCTCATCTCACAGTAAGGATCAGTGCCAAGATAGAGAGATGTCAGTGCTAATATATCTAGTCTGTACAAGAGTCCCAACCCGACATGTCATTTATCCATCTTCTCCACGGATGCTGCCTAATCTGCAAACCTACTCTGGCATTTTGTAACTTTTTTTTGTAAACGAGCATTTACAATTCCTTCGTTCTACAAACAACCAGTTTAGATCTCACCTACGCATTTACCAATCATATGGTCAACATTTTCATCCAAATTATTAATGTCTCATTACAAATTGGTATATTGGTAGCGAATTGAGGAATGCAGTAGAACAGAGGGATCTAGGAATAACTGTGCATAGTTCCCTGAAGGTGGAATCTCATGTAGATAGGGTGGTAAAGAAAGCTTTTGGTGTGCTGGCCTTTATAAATCAGAGCATTGAGTATAGAAGTTGGGATGTAATGTTAAAATTGTACAAGGCATTGGTGAGGCCAATTCTGGAGTATGGTGTACAATTCTGGTTGCCAAATTATAGGAAAGAGGTCAACAAAATAGAGAGAGTACAGAGGAGGTTTACAAGAATGTTGCCTGGGTTTCAGCACCTAAGTTACAGAGAAAGGTTGAACAAGTTAGGTCTTTATTCTTTGGAGTGCAGAAGGTTATGGGGGGACTTGATTGAGGTCTTTAAAATTATGAGAGGGATAGACAGACGTGGATAAGCTTTTCCCATTGAGAGTAGTGAAGATTCAAACAAGAGGACATGATTTGAAAATTAAGGGACAAAGGTTTAGGGTAACATGAGGGGGAACTTCTTTACTCAGAGAGTGGTAGCCGTGTGGAATGAGCTTCCAGTGGAAGTGGTGGAGGCAGGTTCGATTTTATCGTTTAAACATAAATTGGATATGTATATGGACGGGAAAGAAATGGAGGGTTATGGTCTGAGTGCAGGTAGATGGGACTAGGTGAGAGTAAGTGTTCGGCACGGACTAGAAGGGCCGAGATGGCCTGTTTCCGTGCTGTAATTGTTATATGGTTATATTATATGGTTATAAATAGGAAGGGTTCTATCGGCCATCACGGTACTATTTATTGTACATGGTGTCCATTCACTAACGCAACCCTCTACCATCACATTCCACGTCCTCCACCAAGACAGTATTAATGTCTGAAGAAGGACCCTGACCCGAAACGTCACGTCTCCATGTTCTCCAGAGATGCTGCCTCGCCCGCCGAGTTACTCCAGCACTTGGTGTCTTTCCTGGGTGAACCAGCATCTGCAGTTTCTCATTCCAACGCAGCCAATGCTTCAGGATGCCCACAGTTCAGGCATGCTTTCCAAGACACTCATCGGATTAGCTGTTTCTTTTTTTAGTAAATTCTAGCGTTCTCATGTAGGCGGCAGCTTGAGTCACGGAATGCACTGCTGTCTTATTTGCCAGAAAACGTGACTCACCTTCATACCAATTACTCCACTCGCTGAACGCTTTCTGGAGCTGAGAACAGGTGAGACGCAGCATGCTTTGGCCTGGAATTCAGGAACCGAGCCAGAGAGGGAAATTGTTACCCAGGAGTGAAGGCACGTTGTGGAATTTTTGGCTGTTAATTTTTCTTAAACCTGTTCGATTTGTTCTCTTTCTGGCACAAGACGAAATCTAATGTTGCCCATAATTTGTTTCGGTGGAAATTCAAACCATGAATTTAATTATTTTGGCAATTATTTTTCTGAGTCTCATACTGATGCTAAGAGGATTGCTGTCACATAGAGTATTTAGTTTAGTTTAGTTTAATTTAGAGATACAGCATGGAAACTGGGTGGCCCTTCGCCCCACCGAGTCCGCAGCAACTAGCAATCCCCGCACACTAACGCTATCCTACACACTCGGGATAATTTACAAACTTTACTGAAGACGATTAACCTACAAACATGTTCGTCCTTGGAGTGCGGGAGGAAACCGGAGCACCTGGAGAAAACCCAAACGGCCGCAGGGAGATTGGACAAACACCATACAGACAGCAGCTGTGGGCAGGATTGGACTCGCGTCTGTTGCAATGCGAGACAGTAACTTTACCTCTGCGCCACCATGCCGCCCTCATAGACTCATAGAGTGATACAGCATTGAAACAGGCCCTTCGGCCCAACTTGCCCATGCCAAACAACATAGCCCCATCTCACCTAGATAGGCGTTTGGCCTATATCCATCTAAACCTCTCCTGTCCATGTACCTGTCCAAATGTATTTGTTAAACGTTGTGATAATATCTGCCTTGGCTACCTCGTTTGACAGCACATTCCATATACCTACCACCATTTGTGTAAAAAGGTTGCCCCTCAGGTTCCTATTAAATCTTTCGCCCCTCAGCTTCAACCTATGTCCTCTGGTTCTTGATTCTCCAACCCCGGGTAAAAGACTGTGCATTCACCCTATCTATTCCCTTCATGAGTCATCGAGTCAAACAGCATGTCACCTATCCACGTTCATCACCTGTCCATTTGAAACAGTTCATTTGGCCCACTGAGTCAATGTCAACCATCGATCAACAATATTTCTCTTAAGCGTAGCCACAGCAAATGTCTGCTGTATAAAGGATCTTTGTGTGAGCTTCAGCTTATATTCATAAATGATAATCATCGGTAACCATAATCATCAGTAAACAATAATAACTGCACATTGTTTGGACGGCACAGAGGCACAGCAGTGGAGCTGCTGCCTCACAGCACCAGAGACCCGGGATCGATCCTGACCTTGGGTGCTATCTGTGTGGAGTTTGCATGTTCCCCCTGTGACTGCGTAAGTTTCCTCCGGGTGATCTGGTTTCCTGGCACGTCCCAAAGACGTAGGTTAATTGGGTTTGTAGGTTAATTGGCCATTTGTTAATTGCCCCTAATATATAGGAGTGATAGCGTGAATGGGTGATCGTTGGTCGGGGGGAACCTGGTGGGCCGAAGGGCCTGTTTCTAAGCTGGATCTCTAAAAAATCATTTTGAACAGTTGCTTCGATGAGCGTCAGAACATCAGTCTCAAGTAATGACTGTTCAGAGCAAGTGGACATATACTTTGTCTCCCCTAGTTACTGCGCATAGCGTTGATTCTGTCAAAACGATTAAGGGAATACTTATATAAAATAGGCAACAGTACATATACAGTGAGAGGATGTTAGACATTGTGTAAGATTATTAAGTATTTATTAATGGGGATTTCTGATTGGCCAGGCATGGTTTCTATGGCAACAACCATAGAGCCCATTGCAATTGGCTATCACTATGGAAAATATTGAACTAACGAATGAGAAAACACTGATAACACAAAAATATTAATGCAACATCTGTGGCTACACAATACATTAATACCTTATACAGAAATGCTGCCTCAGGGTTAAGGTTCAGCAGGAGGAATGATTGAAAGGATTTAGACCAAATAGTTTCTGTTAGCCTACGTGATATTACTCCCGTAGAACGGCGTTTTTCTTAAAATTGTTAAAGTTTCAAATTATTGTTAGTTTGCTTTGGTTTATTTTACCCTTTTCCCTCGCGCACAGTCATTTTAAGTGAAGTCCAATGCAGAACGGTGAGGTCTGATCTTAACTCTGGCTGTAATTGGGCCAAGCCAGACAACAAACTATATTGATCCATGAACTATTAGCCATGAAAGTACGGAACTGCAGCGAGCAGGAGTGCAATGGTTGCTTACAGACCCGCACATCTTTGGGATGTGGGAGGAAACCGAAGAACATCAAAGGAACCCCACATGGTCACAGGGAAAACGTGCAAACTCCACACTCACAGAGCACCCGAGGTCAGGATCGATCCAGGGTCACGTGAGGCAGCAGGTCGACTAGCCGCCCTCACTTGAAGTTCCTTTGAAATTGTCATCATTTTGAAGGTGGTGTATAACTGCAGGTGTCACTTTTATGTCATAGTCATAGAGTGTGGAAACAGGTCTTTCAGCACAACTTAAGGATAGCGGAGTCAGGGGATATGGGGAGAAGGCAGGTACGGGGTACTGAAAAAATGCCGCGACCCAGCTGAGGCCTCAAGTACGCGGAGACCACTCTTGAGCAGGAAGGAGATTTACGAAGACCTCCTACGACCTCGTGTCGACCATGCTGCGAGTATGAGTCGAGGGCAAACTCGCCAGAACTCGCGGATTAGGTCGCCCAAGTGGGACAGGTCCAAGTGGGACAGGACAAGGCTGAAGTTCTTGAATTTATGTTAGGCCTTTTAGCTTATTTTTTATCCAGTAAAGGAAGAATGTAGTATTGATATAATGGCTTTTCACTCATTAGGATATGCAGAAAATGCTACAAAGCCCATTAGCTACATATTGAAGTAGAGTCCAGAGATGCTGCCTGACCCGCTGAGTTATTCCAGCATTTTGTGTCTATCTTCAGTGTAAACCCAACATCTGCAGTTTCTTCCCTCACTATAGAAATCTATGAAAAAATGTAATACCGTGGTCCATATGTACGCATAAAACTCTCAAGGTGCAGCAAGGCGGCACAGCGGTAGAGTTGCTGCCTTACAACGCCAGACAATTGGGATCGATCCTGACTATAGATGCTGTCTGTACGGAGTTTGTACGATCTCCCTGTGATTGAGTGGGGTTTTGCCGGGTGCTCCAGTTTCCTCCCACACTCTAAAGACATACAGGCTTGTAAGATAATTGGCTTCATTAAAATTGTAAATTGTCCCTTGTGTGTGGGATGTTGCTAGTGTACGGGATGATCACTGGTCGGCACGGACTCTCGGTGGGCCGAAGGGCCTGTTGCCGCACTACAGCTCTGAAGCCTAAAGCTGAAACCATCAAATCACACAGCACAGAAGGAGAGTATTCAATCTGTCACCCCGACTCTGGCTAAGCAGCAGATAATTGTGAAGGTGGCTGGGGCTGGTGAACAGGCGGCTGGAGAACTCTCTTGCTTTGCTTCGATTGTTTCCAAGAGCCCTCGTATGTCTTCCAGAGAGGGTAGAGCTCTGATTTAATGCTGCGTGTGGAGGAATTAGATTCTGATGCTCAATATACTTCACCCTCAGTGAAACGCTTGGCTCTCCACGGTGGCAATTTAAATCCATGACGAAATGGCTCAGAAATATGAGCATTGCTTCTGAGTCAAAACCAGCACCTTTTTTTTCATGAATAATATACATTCCTTATGAAAAGCCTGCAGCACGGATGGAGAATACCCCAGAACCCTCTTCAAATAAGAGCATTTGGGTAAATCTATGGAACAAAAAAGAGAGAATGTTGCCAGGACTCGAGGGGCTGGGCTACGGGGAGAGGCTAGGACTTCATTTCTTGTTCCACAAGGGGCTGAGGGGTGATCTTATAGAGGCGTATAAAATCATGAGGGGAATTGATAGGGTGAATATGCAATGTTTTACCCAGGATAGTGGAAACAAGAAACAGAGAACATAGGTTTCAGTTGAGTGGGGCAAGATTTAATAGGAACCTGATGGGCAACCTTTTCACTCAGAGGGTGGTGGGTGTATAGAACCAGTTGCCAGAGGAAGTAGTTGAGTACTTTACAGATATGTTGTGCTGTTGCAAGTAAGAATTTAAGTGTTCCGTTTCAGGACACATGACAATAAAACACTCTTGACTCTGGAGGCAGGTATGACAACGACATTTTAAAGATACTTGGACAGGTACATGGATAGGAAAGATTCACAGGGATATTGGCCAAATGCAGGCGAATGGGACTAGCTTAGATGGGGCACCTTAGTTGACATGGACAATTTGGGCCAAAGGGCCAGATTCCGTGCTATATGATTTTATGAGAGGATCTTTTTGTTGCAGGTATACCACAAGCTTGCTCACAGACATCAAGTGATAGCGGAACAGATATGTAGACAAAAAGATAAAAGTTAACGGGATCGAAGTAGGCTGTAAAAAAAGATCCAAAATTAGCTTGGTCGTAGGAGGGATGAGTGTCGTTGGAAAACCCCCCACAAAACGCTGGAGTAACTCAGAGGATCAGGCAGCATCTCTGGGCAACACTTCTAGCCAGGACTTTTCTTCAGTGTGAAGGAGCCCGACCCGAAACGTTACCAATCCATGTTGCAGTTTGAAGAACAAGCCTGACCCGAAACATCACCCATTCATGTTTCAGTCTGAAGAAGGGTCCCAAACCAAAATGCCACCTTTAGTTTTAAGGTGTTTTGTTTAAGAGTTACAGCGTGGAAACAGACCTTTCAACCCACCGAGTCCGCACCGTTCTGCCATCCCCGCACATTAACACTATCCTGCACACACTAGGGACAATTTTACATTTAAACCAAGCCAATTAATCTACAAACCTGTATGTCTTTGGAGTGTTGGAGAATCTTGGAGAAAATCCACGTGGTCACGGGGAGAACGTACAAACTCCATGCAGACAGCACCTGTGGTCGGGATGGAACCAGGACTCTGGTGCTGCAAGCACTGTAAAGGCAACAACTCTACCGCTGCGCCACCATGCCGCTCATGTCACCTATCCATGTTTCAGTCTGAAGAAGGGTCCTGACTTGAAACATCACCTATCCATGTTCTCCAACGATGCTGCCTGACCCCCTGAGTTACTCCAGCACTTTGTGTCTTTTTTTTTGTAAACCAGCATCTGCAATTCTTTGTGTCTCCAGTGAGGTTGGAAGGTTGTTTTTGTGACTGGAAGCCTGCATCCAGTAGTGCACCACAGGGATTGGTACAGTGTGCCTTACTGTTTGTGATATATAGTAATATTTGTAATAAAGGTTGAAATGTAGGAAGAATGACTAATAAGTCAGCAGAAGACGTGAAAATAGATTCATTGGGATGAGGTCAGTTGTAAGCTCAGTTAGACTGATCAATTGTTAACTTTAGCTTTAGACGTTGGAGAAACAGTGGGTAAACAGTCCCTTCAGCCCCCCGAGTCCGTACCGACCAGCAATTACCCCTTACTCTAGCACTATCCTGCACATAAGGGACAGTTTACAATTAACGGAAGCCAATAAACCTACAGACCGATGCGTCTTAGGAGTGTGGGAGGAAACCGGAGCACCTGGAGGAAACCCACGCGATCACACGGAGAATGTACAAACTCCGTACAGATAGCACCTGTAGTCAGGATCCAATCCGGGCCTTTGGTGCTGCAAGGTAGCAACCCCACTGCTGCACCACTGTGCCACCCATTAAGATGGGCACAACAATGGTGAATGAAATTTAAACGTGATATAATAGCTGGAAATGGTGCAGAGAAGATTTATGATGGTGTCAGGGGTGGAGGGTCTGAACTATAGGGAGAGGTTGAATAGCCTAGAAATTCATTCCTTGGAGTGCAGGAGGATGTGGGGTGATCTAATAGAAGTGTATAAGATCATGAGAGGGATAAGACAAACGCACATAGTCTTTTACCCGGGAATCAAAAACCAGAGGACATAGGGTTAAAGTGAGAGGAAATATTTAATAGGAACATGAGGGACAATTGGCCAAAGGGTGGTAGGTATATGGAACGAGCTGCCGGAGGAGATGGTTGAGGAAGTTACTATTACAATGTTTGAGACAAATTTGGACAAGAGCATGGATAGGAAAGGTTTAGAGGGGTGTGGTTGGGGCATGATGTTCGGTGTGGGCTAGTTGTGCTGAATGGCCTGTTTCCGCACCAAATGACTCTGTGACACTAATGCGGGGTGATGTACTTTGGAAGGACTAATAAGGATAGGATGTCAAAATGAATGGGGGGACCTCGGGGAGTGTTGGGGAACAGAGGGACCTTGGTGTAAATGTCCAAGGAACCTTGAAGATGGCAGCACGGGTTAATAAAGCAGTGAAGAAGACATATGACCTGGGAACAGTATGAACAATGAATTCCCCATTTTAGATAACTCACATACATACAAACCCCCACCCGCCTTCCGGCCCCTCCTTTTCCTCCCCCCACTCTTCCTTGTGGCCACCTGGATTTGTGGCAATTTCTCCACCTTCTTCCCCCGTCCCCTTCTGCCTCGAATCCTTCCTCTGGCTTCACAATTCATGCCTCTTCTATCTCACACTTTTTGTCCTTGCATTCTCTGGCCTTTATCCAACCATCTGCCAATCAGCCACTCCCCTCATCTTTCTGCTTTCTGCTTTCTCCACCCCCCCCCCCCCCCCCCACCCAACCACTAATCAGGCTGAAGAAAGGTCTCGACCCGAAACATCACCTATCCATGTCCTCCAAAGATGCTGCCTAACCCATTGAGTTACTCCAGCACTTTGTGTCTTTTTAAAGACATATGGGAAACTTGCCTTCATTAGCTGGGGGTGATATAAAAGAGCAGGGACATTATCTTGTGACTTTACAAAATAGGCTGCAATGGAGTTATTGTTTAGAATGGAGAAACAAGGAACTGCAGATGCTGGTTTATAAAAAAAAGACACAAAGTGCTGGAGTAACTCAGCGGGCCAGGCAGCATCTCTGGAGATCATGGATAGGTGAGGTTTCATGTTGGGACCCTACTTCAGATTCACCAGGAGGATGTTGCCTGTGTGGAAATATTTCACTTATGGGAGGAGGTTAGATTGGTTGGGGTTGCTTTTCTTGAAATGGAGGAAACTGAGGGAGATCCAGGTGCACAAAATTACGAGTGGAAAAGATAAAAGGAATCTCTTCCCCATAGCAGAGGCTCCGAAACCTGGAGCGGCACAGTGGCGCAGCGGTAGTTGCTGCCTTACAGCGCCAGAGACCAGGGTTCAATCCTGACCTAGGGTGCTGTCCATATGGAGTTTGGCCATTCTCTGTGTGAACGCATGGGTTTCCTCCGGGTGCTCCTATATACCAAAGTAGTGCCATGTACCAAAGAAGAGGCTTTTAGGTTAATTGGTTTCTGTAAATTGCCCCTAGTGTGTGGGATAGAACTAGAGCACAGGTGATTGCTGGCCAAAGCAGACTAAGTGGGCCAAAGGTCCTGTTTCCACGCTGTATCTCTAAACTAGACCAAATTAAACTAAACTAGAGGCTTATGTTTAAGATAAGGTGCAAGAGTCTAGTTTAGTCCAGAGATACAATGCAGAAACAGGCCCTTCAGCCCACCGAGTCCATGCCGATCAATGGTCTCCCTGCTCACTAGCACTATTCTACACACTGGGGATAATTTACAATCTTTATCAAAGCCAATTAACCTACAAACCTGCACGTCTTTGGAGTACGGGAGGAAACAGAGCATCCGGAGAAAGCCCACGCGGTCACGGGGAGAACGTACAAACTCTGTACAGACAGCACCCGTGGTCAGGATTGAACCTGGGTCTCTGACGCTGTGAGGCAGCAACTCTGCCAATCCAGACCAATCGAGATAACTTGTCCCCTAACATTTAATTAATATCTAACATTTAAGAATGTGAATCACCAAGGCACAGAGGCTTCAGACTAAATGCTGACAAATTGGATTTGTGTACATGGGTATACTCAATGGGCCAAACTGGCCAATTAATCCAAAGTGTCTTGCAGCACTATATATTAATGGCAGCATGTTCGTGTGTTTAGCACCTCTGATTCAGTAAAACGTGCCAAGGTGGCTCACAGAATGGATATTTGACACCAACCTTGATGAGGAACCATAAAGACGCAAGGGACTGCAGATGCTTGTTTACAAATAACGAAACAAAGTGCCAGCGTAACTCAACAGGTCAGGCGGCATCTCTGGAAGACAGGACATGAGTCGTAAGCGATAGGAGTAGAATTAGGCCATTCGGCCCATCAAATCTACTCCGCCATTCAATCATAGCTGATCTATCTCTCCCTCCCAACCCCATTCTCTTGCCTTCTCCCCATAACAGAAACATAGAAACTTAGAATATAGGTGCAGGAGTAGGCCATTCGGCCCTTCGAGCCCGCACCGCCATTCAATATGATCATGGCTGATCATTCAACTCAGTATCCTGTACCTGCTTTCTCTCCATATCCCTGATCCCTTTAGCCAACTGACCTCTGACACCTGTACTAATCAAAAATCTATCTCTGCCTTAAAAATATCCACTGACTTGGCCTCCACAGCCTTCTGTGGCAAAGAATTCCACAGATTCACCACCCTTTGACTAAAGAAATTTCCCCTCACCTCTTTCCTAAAAGAACATCCTTTAATTCTGAGGCTATGAACCCCCAAGTCCTAGACTCTCCCACCAGTGGAAATGTCTTCTCCACATCCACTCTATCCAAGCCTTTCCCTATTCTGTATGTTTCAATGAGGTCCTCCCTCATTCTTCTCAACTCCAGCGAGTCCAGGACCGGTGCCAACAAACGTTAAACTACTCATTCCTGGAATCATTCTTGTGAACCTCTTCTGGACCCTCTCCAGAGCCACCACGTCCTTCCTCAGATATGGTGCCCAAAATTGCTCACAATATTACTCACATAACTCACATGCGCGATGGGTATTTTTAAAGCAGAGATCCAAAGGCTAAAGCAGGGGCCTCCAAACCTTTGAGCATGAGGGCCACATTATATATTTGGCAAATTTTGGCGGGACATAGGATAAAATAAATATATGTCAGTTTTATAAATTTAATGAAAGATATATATAAATAAAGAGAGAGAGGGGCAGAGAGAGAGAGAGAGGGGCAGAGAGAGAGAGAGAGAGGGCAGAGAGAGAGAGGACAGAGGACAGAGAGAGGGAAGAGAGAGAGAGGGCAGAGAGAAAGAGGCCGAGAGAGAGAGAGAGAGGGCAGAGAGAAGGCAGAGAGATAGAGGGCACAGAGAGAGGGAGAGACAGAGGGCAGAGATACAGAGAGAGAGAGAGAGAGAGAGAGAGAGAGAGAGAGAGAGAGAGAGAGAGGGCAGAGAGAGAGAGGCAGATAGAGAGGCAGAGGGAGGGAGAGGCAGAGCAGAGGGAGAGGCAGAGGGAGAGGCAGAGAGAGGGGCAGAGAGCAGAGAAGAGGCAGAGAGGCACAGAGAGAGGGCTGAGAGAGTGCAGAGAGAATGCAGAGAGAGAGAGTGCAGAGGGAGAGAGGTAGAGATAGAGGCAGAGAGAGAGAGAGGCAGAGGCAGAGAGAGAGGCAGAGAGGCAGAGAGAGAGGCAGAGAGAGAGAGACAGAGAAAGGGGCAGTGAGACAGGGAGAGGAGAGGGGGAGAGAGGGGGCAGAGAGAGAGGGCAGATAGAGAGAGGCAGAGAGGGCAGAAAGAGAGGCAGAGGCAGAAAGGGCAGATAGATGCAGAGGAAGAGAGAGGCAGGGCAGGGAGAGAGGACAGAACAAGGAGAGGGTGGAGAGAGAGGGGGCAGAGAAAGAGAGAGGGCAGCGAGAGAGAGAACAGAGACAGAGAGAGGGCAGAGAGAGAGAGAGGGCAGAAAGAGAGAGAGAGGGCAGAAAGAGAGAGAGAGGGCAGAAAGAGAGAGAGAGACGGCAGAGAGAGAGAGGCAGAGAGAGAGAGGGGGCACGATATAACACGCCTCCGACCCATTCTGACTGAGGCAGAGAGAGAGGCAGAGAAACATAGAGAGGAGAGGTGGGAGAGAGAGAGGGCAGAAGAGGTTAGTGAGGGGAGATAGGGCAGAGAGAGGAGAGAGGTCAGGGACAAGAGAGAGGGCACAGAGAGAGGGCAGAGAAAGAGGGCAGCAAGAGAGGGCAGAGAGATGGGCAGTCAGGGAGAGGACAGAGAGAGAGACAGCAGAGACTGAGAGAGGGCAGAGAGAGGGAGAGACAGAGAGAGGGCAGAGAGAGATTGCAGAGAGAGAGAGAGATAGAGGCAAAGAGAGAGAGAGGCAGAGAGAGAAGCGGAGAGAGAAGCACAGGGAGAGAGGCAGAGAGAGGCAGAGAGAGGGGGAGAGAGAAAGGGCAGAGGGAGGAAAGAGAGAGAGGGGCAGAGAGGGGAAAGAGGGGAGAGAAGGCAGAGAGAGGGCAGGGAGAGTGGCAGAGAGAGGCAGAGAGAGAGAGGGCCGAGAGATGGCAGAGAGAGATGGCAGAGAGCGAGGGCAGATAGAGAGAGGCAGAGAGGGCAGAAAAAGAGGCAGAGAGGCAGAGAGGGCACAGAGTTAGGCAGAGGGCAGTGAGAGAGGCAGAGAGAGAGAGGGCAGACAGGGAGTATGCAGTGACAGAGGGCAGAGAGAGGCAGAGAGAGGGCAGAGAGAGAGAAGGCAGAGAGAGAGTATGCAAAGAGAGAGATAGAGGTAGAGAGAGAAAGAGGCAGAGAGAGAGAGAGAGAGAGAGAGAGAGAGAGAGAGAGGCAGAGAGAGGCAGTGAGAGCGAGGCAGAAACAGAGAGGGCAGAGAGAAAGAGGCAGAGAGAGAGAGAGAGGCAGAGAGAGAGGCAGAGAAAGTGAGGCAGAGAGAGAGAGGGGAGAGAGAGAGGCAGAGAGAGAGGCAGAGAGAGAGAGGGCAGAGAGAACGATCGCACGTTATAACGCGCCGCCGACCCATTCTGACCACCTCCGCCACCGAACAACCCCCCTCCCCCCCATTACACTCTTCTTCACGGCGAGGGACTGACCCGCGAAGAACACTAAGAATGACACCCATCTCCCTTCCCCGTCTCTCTTTCCCATGGACACCCCTCCCCACCCCACCCCTGCGCACACTCATGTCCCTCATTAACCCAGCCCTCGTTGGGGGACAGGGGTGGTTGGCTGATGGGTGGAGTAAGTAACAAAGGCTACAGGAGAACAGGAGACAAAAGGGTGTCAGATACTTAAGGGGTTGGACAGGCTAGATGTAGGAAGATTGTTCCCGATGTTGGGGAGGTCCAGGACAAGGGGTCACAGCTTAAGGATAAGGGGGAAATCCTTTAGGACCGAGATGAGAAGGAATTTTTTCACACAGAGAGTGGTGGGTCTCTGGAATTCTCTGCCACAGAGGGTAGTTGAGACCAGTTCATTGGCTATATTTAAGAGGGAGTTAGATGTGGCCCTTGTGGCTAAGGCGATCAGAGGGTATGGAGAGAAGGCAGGTACGGGATACTGAGTTGGATGATCAGCCATGATCATATTGAATGGCGGTGCAGGCTCGAAGGGCCGAATGGCCTACTCCTGCATCTATTTTCTATGTTTCTATGTTTCTATATACAGAGAGAAGGGGAGGAGTGAAATGTGAGGCTGGTGGGAGCCATATGTCCGGGAGGGGGGAATATAAGAAAAATAGGGGACTCGGGAATGGGGGATGGGGAAAGGAGCAGGGTGATTGAGGATAAGGAGATGATGGGAGGGGGTATTACTTGCAATTTGAAAATTCAGTGTTGACACCATTCTTTTCATTAGTACGCGTGTCAGGGGTTATGGGGGGAAGGCAGGAGAATGGGAAGAGAGGGAAGGTAGATCAGCCACGAATGAATGGCAGAGTAGACCTGATGGGCCAAATGGCCTAATTCTACTCTTATAACTTATGAACCGTTCAATGTTGAATCTATGGAACAATCTATCAATGGAACAGGCCAATCAGCCCACACTGTCTGTGCCAGACATATTGCCAAGACCAACTCTTATCTGTCAGCACATAATCCATATCCCTCCACTCCCTGCATATCAACGTGTCTGAGTCATGGAGCTATAGTGCCTACATCATGCAAACAGGCCCTTCTGCCCAACTTGCTCATGCCGACCAAGATGCCCCATCTCCACTAGTCCCACCTGCCTGCGTTTGGATCTTGAAATACAATGATGTACCTATTCGTGCTGGTTTTGTGCATATCCCAAAGTCTCTAAAATGCCTCCATCCCACCACACCCACCCCTGGCAGTGCATTCCAGGCATTCACCTGTGTAAATACATGTCTGCACATCTCATAGAAACATAGAAAATAGGTGCAGGAGGAGGCAATTCAGCCCTTCGAGCCAGCACCGCCAATCATTGTGACCATGGCTGATCGTCCGCTATCAATAACCCGTGCCTGCCTTCTCCCCATGTCTCTTGACTCCACTAGCCCCTAGAGCTCTATCCAACTCTCTCTTAAATCCATTCAGTGATTTGGCCTCCACTGCCCTCTGTGGCAGGGAATTCCACAAATTCCCAACTCTCTGGGTGAAAACGTTTTTTCTCACCTCAGTCTTAAATGACCTCCCCTTTATTCTAAGACTGTGGCCCCTGGTTCTGGACTCGTCCAACATTGGGACCATTTTTCCTGCATCTAGCTTGTCCAGTCCTTTTATAATTTTATATGTTTCTATAAGATCCCAATCTCCTTTAAATGTTGCCCCTCTCACCTTAAAGCTATGCCCTGGCCTGTAGTATTTGATGTTTCCACCCTGCGGGATAAAAAGGGTTCTGACTGTCAACCCTATGTATGCCTCTCATAATCTTATATACACCACTTCTATCCGGTCTCCCCCACACTATAGATGGCAAGGATTTAGAAGATTGGAAGAGTTGACACAAGGATGGGATGTTCTCTCGGGAGTGCCTTTGAGTTTCCCCTGTGTGTGGGCAGAGAGAGAGAGAGAGAGAGGGGGTGGGGGTGAGTTGGCGTTTGAGGATTTCCCTTATTTGGCGAGGCGATGACTGCTTTGGGCAGCCCGCCTAGCGAGAAGCTCCTAATTCGGGTCTCTGAGGATTTCGTCAGTTACGTGCTGACATGACACAACTGTATCCAGGGTGAAGCGGCCAATTGCTGCAACGCGGCATCCCAATTGTTCAACACGGGCTGATGATGTGTTGGGAGTTTCCAATCAGAGGGGGTCGGTAGCAACCTCTCGGAAGGGAACAGACGGAAGAAGCTGTGTGTCGTGATATTGGTGGATGGCTAATTATATTTTCACCCAACTTCAGGTCTCTATCAGGTGCGGATAAGTCTGTTTACACCACGCTTCCCCGCCGAATGCATTTGTACCTGTTGTCAAATGTTTTTTAACCCGCAGTGATTTTTAAAAAATCTGTATGATATCTGTAAATGCTAGCTGCAAAATGCAAGGTAGGACGATGCATTGTTTTTACATTTCCATTTCATGCCTTTTTATTGCCCGATCTTAAAAACAATGCATTCAGATGGCAAGGTAAGATTTGAGAATAAGATTAAAATGCAATTGTCGGTACCTGCTGGTCGCTTGCCTGTTGGCGTTGCGTGTTGCGTCTGTGAACATCCCGAGACCCGCTTTGATACATCATCGATCTGCTTTCCTGCAAAACCGAGTCAAACGCGCGGTCGACCGGCCGAATGGCAGAGCTTGGAGGGGCACCCAGGACATTACCGCCAAAGATAACCAGTGAACCATTTACGCGATGCTTTGCAGGGAATGTATGTTCAATACTGGGCATTCTTCAATGGGAATGGAAATGCATCTGTCTTATCTTGCACTGCATACAAAGTAATTCGTTATGTTTTAGGAGCTTTGGAACGACTCAAGATTATCTGATGTCTGGTTTGTGTTTAAAAACATATATATATATATATATATATATATAAAGCTGGCCATTGTGGAGTGTTATTAAAGGGAAGGAAGGAAGGAAGGGGTATTTTTAAATATGCAATCTGTTCCCCGCGTCTATTTTTTTGTCTGACGTGCGTGAAGCCCCGCATGAAGATGACGGGAGAAAGCGGGCAGGAACTGCAGAAGCTTCACGATCAGGGGGCGATACATGCGGATTTGAGGCTGGGGTTTGGTTGCGTGGTCGGCGTCTGTTGCAGAGAGTAAACGGCGGGGGCAAGAGGCAAGAGGCGAGAGCAGCGTCCGAGGCAGCGGGCTCGCCACAGAACAAGGGCGGGCATGGCCAAACAAACGCATTGAAACGCCTGCCCCCATTGTCCACAGAGCAGGGAGAGTGTGGAGAGAGATAGAGATAGAGATGGTGCGGCTCACACCGAGCAGGTTGTTGTTGCAAAGAGATTCCCCGTTCACCAGGCCAGGGCTTAGTGCACATTGTTGAGTTTGCTTCCAGAGGCAACTGACTGCAAGACGCCTGTCGCCAGCGATGCTTGGCGTTCAGATTCACATTCCGGTCACACACAATCGCCGATTGTCTGACCAGGAATTGGTCGGGTGTTCTCTGTGTGGCTAATCCCAAGTGATTGGTGCCGACAGACAGATCCCACTGTTTTAATTGTGTCTGTGCAGAAAATACAATCACTTAAGGTTCACCTCGAGCTGTACCTCGATGTACTACAAGCTAACTATTTAAAAGCACCTACCACCAGGGTCGAGAACAGCTTCTTCCTCTTTGTTATCAGGGTTCTGGATGATCATAGAGTCATACACCGTGGAAAACAGGCCCTTCGGTCCAACACGGACCATCCACACTAATCCCACCTGGCCCCGCTTGGCCCATATCCCTCTCACGAAAGGGTCTCAACTCAAAACATCACCCATCCCTTCTCTCCAGCGATGCTGCTTGTCTCGCTGAGTTACTCCTTTTGTGTCAATCTTCCATTTCCCTTTAAACCTTTCTTATCCATGTACCTGTCCAATTGTCTCTTAAATGCTAGATAGTACCTACCTCAAGTTCCTCCTCTGGCAGTTGGTTCGATGCACGTACCACCCTTTTGTGTAAAATAAAAGTTACCCCAAAGTTCTTATCACCCCCTCACCTTAAACCTATATCCTCTAGTTCTCAATTCCCCTACTCTGGGCAAAGACTCCATGCATTTACCCCAATCTACTCCTCCTATGGCCTTGTACATGGCCAGACAAAAGTGAAATGAATCCATTCAAAAGGAGATCTATGTTTAAGGTTTATTATTATCACAGGCAGTGCTACTCCATGCAAGAATGCAATTGTTCCGTTTTAGTACATTGGACAATTTGACGACTGGGCCTGTACTCGCTGGAGTTTAGAAGGATGAGGGAGATCTCTTTGAAAACTACTGAATAATGAAAGGCCTAGATAGGGTGGATGTGGAGAGGATGTTTCTGATAGCAGGAGTGTAATGAGAGCCTGGCCAGGGTGGGAGAGTCTAGAACCAGAGGGCACAGCTTCAGAATAAAAGGACGTGCCTCTGGAATGGAGATGTGGAGGAATTTCTTTAGCCAGAGGGTGGAGAGTCTGTGCAATTCATTGTCACACACAGTTGTGGAGGCTAAGTCATTGGGTATTTTAAAAGTGGAGGTTGGAAGGTTCTTGATTTGCAAAGGCATCATAGGTTATGGAGCGAAGGCAAGAGAATGGGGTTGAGAGGGAAAAATAGATCAGCTATCCTATGTCTTATGATGTTATGAAAACACTCTTGACTCTTATGTACTGTGACTGTGAAAAGCTTAAAAGCCCTGTCCCACGGTACGAGTTCATTCCAAGAGTTCTCCCGCGTTTGCCCTGATTCGAACTCGGAGATTTACGGTAATGGCCACTCGTCGGTACTCGGGGCTCTCGTGGACATTTTGAGCTCCGACGTACCCGCTACGTTCATCCTCCGTGCTTACCATGAGTTTGATTTTTTCTTAAGTCAGGAGAGCACTTGGAATGGACTCGTACCGTGGGACTGGGCTATTAGTTCACATGCTACCCAATCAAGTAGATAATACTCTACATGAATCCAATGGAGCCAAACAGAAGTACGAAAGGTAGAGCGAAGAGAAAGATGCCAGAGTGGTGTCTATACTCTAATAGGTTTAGAGGGTTATGGGTCAGGTGCGGGCAGGTGGGACTAGTGTAGATGGGGCATGTTGGCCGGCAAGGGCAAGTTGGGATGAAGGAACTGTTTCCACACTGGATGATTCTATGGCCTACAATATAATTGTAGCTCTTGGGGATAGCGGAGGCGGGGGATATGGGGACAAGGCAGGAACGGGGTACTGATTGTGGATGATCAGACATGATCACATTAAATGGTGGTGCTAGCTCGAAGGGCCTAACAGCCTACTTCTGCACCTATTGTCTATAAATGTTGAGGTGATGTTTGAAGATAGTTCAGGCAATGGTGGGCTCTTTACTTGGAGTCATACCGCACGGAAATAGTCCCATCGCCCCAACTTGCCCATGCCGACCCAGTTTAGTTAATCATTGGCACGTTTACCATGGTACAGTGATCAGCTTTTTTGTTGCGTGCTGTCCAGTCAGCGAAAAGACCACACAATCAAGCCGTCCACAATGTACGGATACAAGATGAAGGGAATAACGTGTAGCAGAATGCTAGTGTTAGAATATAGATTTAAAAGAGTGGAGCGATTGTAATGAATTTACAGCAGAACAACATAGGCACTGAACAAGAAATATGCAATAGGACAGAGCTGCTACATAAATAATTACTCAAAAGCTTGAAACCATAACATAAAACAATTATAATTCTTGATCCAATCTCTGAAATAGCTTCCATTCTATACTTGAATGTATAACTTCAACAAATATAGTTTTTTAATGATAAGGTTTGGTACGCAATGATGATGCTTGGTATTCAATATAATTATGTCGTTATTATTGTATCTAATTAAAAGAGGTGATTTTTTTTCAGGTTGTGGTGGTGGTTGTTAGTATGAAATATATTTAAATCAGCAGATAGTTGACTCATAAGACAGATACAAAGTGTTGGAGTAACTGGGCAGATCAGGCAGCATCTCTGGAGGACATGGATAGGTGATGTTTCGGGTCGGGACCCTTCTTCAGACTTCAGACCCGGATCTTTGGTGCTGTGAGTCTGAAGAAGGGTCCCGACCCGAAACGTCACCCATCTTTTCTCTCCAGAGACGCTGCCTGACCCGCTGAGATACTCTAGCAATTTGTGTCTATGTTTGGTGTAAACTAGCGGCTGAAGTTCTGCACATTCTGTCTGCAGTTCTTTGTTTCTACTGAAAATTGCATCTACATCTATCTTTAAAATGTGATGTGCATTTTATTTTTAGTGAATCAGAAGTAAAATATTGGAGCAAGTTAAACACCCACTAATTTGGGCGGAACATTGTGACAACTACACGCAAATGTCTGGTTAGTCAGGCTATTGTTGTGGGCACAGATGATGTGGACACAGATTGTGTAGCTGCTGGATTGTTGCTGAAGTGGTTTGTACTCAGTGTGTCCAACTTGCCTGCAGTCCCACTTGGATGCTGACAGCCCGACTCCACTTTCCTGGAAGTTTCTGTTGTAAATGTAACGGGGAGATGAAGGAGATCTTGGAATATTCAAATTAATGGGTAGACTAGAGCAAGAATGACCAGGAGAAATCAGGCATTGCACCCAAGGCAATTTACAGAGGCCGATTAACTTACAAACCCACACGTCGGAGGAAACCCAAATAGGCAGTGCTACCCAATTCAAGGATATCTCAACACGTATTGTCCAGTGTTGTGCCAAATCTACAAGATACTCAGCAAATGTCTCAGCAACCAGCAGATGGAATTCTAGGTGGTACTTTGGAAGATTGATAGAAACATAGAAACATAGAAATTAGGTGCAGGAGTAGGCCATTCGGCCCTTCGAGCCTGCACCGCCATTCAATATGATCATGGCTGATCATCCAACTCAGTATCCTGTACCTGCCTTCTCTCCATACCCTCTGATCCCCTTAGCCACAAGGGCCACATCTAACTCCCTCTTAAATATAGCCAATGAACTGGCCTCAACTACCCTCTGTGGCAGAGAGTTCCAGAGACCCACCACTCTCTGTGTGAAAAAAGTCCTTCTCATCTCGGTCCTAAAGGATTTCCCCCTTATCCTTAAGCTGTGACCCCTTGTCCTGGACCTCCCCAACATCGGGAACAATCTTCCTGCATCTAACCTGTCCAACCCCTTAAGAATTTTGGTAAGTTTCTATAAGATCCCCTCTCAATCTCCTAAATTCTAGAGAGTATAAACCGAGTCTATGCAGTCTTTGTTCATAAGACAGTCCTGACATCCCAGGAATCAGTCTGGTGAACCTTCTCTGCACTCCCTCTATGGCAATAATGTCCTTCCTCAGATTTGGAGACCAGAACAGAATTGATGTCACAGGTACTAACCCCATAATCAAAGGGTTCGAAAGGAGGATCCCCTCAAAAAGGCAGCCAGCATCATCAGAGACCCACACCACCCTGGCCAGGCTCTCATTACACTCCTTCTATCGGGAAGCAGGTACAGGAGTCTGAAGCTGTAATGTTCAGGAACATCATCTTCCCACCAGCCATCAGGCACTTGTACACGACAAAACGCTGACTAAACTATAAACTGTGGACGGTTTCTGGTTGCACCTTAGGGCAGCACAGTGGTGCAGTGGTAGAGTTGCTGCCTCACAGTGCCAGAGACCCGGGTTCGATCCTGAATATGGGAGCTGTCTGTATGGAGTTTATACGTTCTCCCGTGACTGCGTTTTCTCCGGATGCTCCGGTTCCCTCCCACGTTCCAAAGATGTGCAGGTTTGTAGGTTAATTGGCTTCTGTAAATTGTCCGTAGTGTGTAGGATATAACTAGTGCACCAGCTGATCGCTGGTCGGCAAGGACTTGGTGCACTGAAGGGCCTGTTTCCGTGCTGTATCTCTTAAAGAAAAATGGACTTTGGGATTTTTGCAGTAGTATTGGCGGTTATTAATTGATTACATTTTGTTTTGTGTATTGTATGTTATTTATGAGTATTGTGTTTACAAACCTGTTATGTTATGGCAAGGAGGAACTTCATAGTCCTATTGGCTGTAACAGAATAAGTAATTTCTCATGCTTTAATGGGACATTGAAACTTACTGAATAATGAAAGGCCTGGATAGAATGGATATCGAGAAGATGTTTCCACCAGTGGGAGATTCTAGGGCCTGAGGCCATAGCCTCAGAATAAAAGGATGTACCATTAGAAAGGAGATGAGTAGGAGCTTCTTTGGTCAGAGGGTGGTGAATGTGGAATTCATTGCCACAGAAGGCTGTGGAGGCCAAGTCATTGTGTATTTTTAAGGCGGAGATTCTTGATTAGTACGGCTGTCAGGGGTTATGAGGAGAAGGCAGGAGAATGGGCTTGAGAGGAAATGATGGATCAGCCATGATTGAATGGCGGAGTAGTCTTGATGGGCCGAATGGCCTAATTCAGCTCATCAAACTTATGAACTTATGAACATTGTTGACTCTTGATGTTTGGTCATTCAGATGTTTTTGTGCCATTATCAAAAGGGCATCATCACGTAGGGTTTCCTGGGTGACGAACAGAGAAGTTGAGCTTGGCTAGTCCAGGCACATCCTTACCACAGTTGTGAATCAATCGCTGACGTTTGTTCTCCTTGTGAACTTTCAGGAGGTCTAAAACATGGAACCAGTGGAGAAATGGAACAAAGACTTGCTCGTTCTCAAGCTTCTGAACAACAAGTTGAACTCAAAGGAAAATGGGACCACAGGTAGGGATGTTTGGCACTACAACCATAAAAAGATTGTGTACTGTCAGGATAATCTTAATTTGAATTAAAAATATCTTAATATACAATATTTTGGATTAATTGTTTCAGGGTTCTATGCCGGAACCGCTGTCGTTTGCGATAAGTATAAATGACTTGGATGCAAATGTAGATGGGTTGGTTAGTTTTTTGCGGTCATGAACTGTGAAGAAGGCTTCAAAGTATACAGCGAGTTATAGATCAGCTACAGAAATGGGTGGGGAAGTGGCAGATGGAGTTTAATCCAAGCTAATGGGAAGCGGGAGATTGAATATAAGAAGAAAATAATCAATTAATAGCAAAACCTTCAGCAGCATTGATGTACAGAGGGAGGTTGGGGTCCAAGTCTATAACTCCCTGAACGTGGCAGCACTGGTAGATAGAGTGATAAAGAAAGCACGCGGTGTGCATTGAGTATAAGAGTCAGGAAGTCATGATGCAAATTTGTAGGGTTTTAATTTGGCTGCATTTGGTGTGTTATATGCAGTTCTGGTTGCCCCATTACAGAAGGCTGTTGGAGGGGATGCAGAGGAAGTTTACCAGAATGATTCCTGGATTGGTGAATATAAACTACATAGAGAGGTTAGACAGACTAGGATCGTTTTCCCTGGAATGACAGATGTTCAGGGGATACCTAATAGATATATAACATATGAGAGGCATAGTTAGGGTAGACAGTCAAAACCTCTTTCCCAAGGTAGGAATATAAAATACCACAGGGCATTGCCTTAAGGTGAGAGGGACAAAGTTTAAAGGAGATGTGCAGGGCATGTTTTTTTACACAGAAGGTGGTTGGGGCCCAGGGTGGTGGTGGTGGTGGTGGTGGTGGTGGATGTTGAGGCAGATATAGTTGTAGATTTGAGAGTGTTTTGTACAGTTACATGTACATGGAGGGATATGGATTATGTGTAGGCAGATACAAATTGGTCTTTGTAGCATGTTCAGCATGGACATTGTGGGCCACCGGGCCTGTTCCTGTGTTGTACTGAGCTATGATGTCAGACTGAGGAGGGGTCCCGACCCGAAACGGCACCCGTCCTTTTCTTCCACAGATGCTGCCTGGCCCGTTGAGTTACTCCAGCACTTTGTGTCTTTCATTGTTCAAGGGTTTGCTGTGCTGCTAATGAGACCAACAGAGCAGTTGTTACGTAACCCCATCAGGCTCCAAATGTATGGGTTACAGACTCCAACTGAGTCGGGTGCAGAGTGAAAGATTGGATTATGGTGCCGTTAGTGTAATGTTAATGATGTTATAATATTTATTATATTTAAATTGATTGAAGAAATGCAGCATGGAAACAGGCCCTTCAGCCCTCGGCATCCACGCCGACCATTGATCAGGGGGCAGAAAGCTAGAAAAGAGGGGACAAAGCCTGATAAATGATAGGTGGATACAGGGGAGAGGTGAAGGTGAGACAGGAGGGTGTCAGATAAGGAGAGAAGAGGAGTGAATTGAAATTGATTGAAAGATACAGCATGAACACAGGCCCTTCAGCCCACCGAGTCCATGCTGACCAACGATCGCCCATTCTCAGTTGCTCTATGTGATGCCGCTTCCACTTCCGCTTCCTACACACTAAGGGGAAATTTTACAGAGGGCCAATTAACCTACAAACCCGCGCATCTTTGGGACGTGGGAGGAAGCAGAGCATCTGGAGGAAACCCGTGCGGTCACAGGGAGAACGTGCAAACTCCACACACAGACAGCACCCGAGGTCAGGATTGAACCCGGGTCTCTGGCGCTGTGAGGCATCGGCGCTATCTGCTGCGTCACTGTACTACCGCCCGGATTTGCTTTTTCCCAATTTTTCTCTGCCATATTATATGCTAAAGAAAAGGCCACAATCTGCCCTAAAACATCCCCAGCCTCTTTGATGGAGGCTGGTCGGGTGTGGAAGCGGCATGGGGATGCGTGCGGTTAAAATATTGTGTTTCTCGCAAAATGGAAGCATAGGGCACTCAATAAAGAACATTGGTCCACTTTCGAGCTTGTGCAGTAATAGCTGCATTTCACCTGTAGCACCCGCTGGTTACTAGTCATCATATGAACAAAAGATCCAACTCCGATTAGGGTGCTTTCAATATTAAATTATTAATACCTTTAATACTTGGAAAGATAAAGCACAGGAATAGGCCCTTCGGCCCTAACTCCATGCTGACCGTCGATCACCCATTCGCACTAGTTCTATGTTATGCCATTTTCCCATCCACTCCCTTCACCCCAGGGCAATTTGCAGAAGGCAACTAATCTACAAACCCATGTGTCGTTAGGATATGGGAGAATACCTCGCTCCCATCTCTTTTCCAGCTTTCTCCCCCGTACTGCAATCAATCTGAAGAAGGATCCAAAATATCACCTATCCATGTCCTCCAGGAATACTGCCTGACCCACTGAGCTACTCCTGTACTTTTGGTCTTTTTTCCTTGTAAACCAGCATCTGCAGTCAGGTTCAGGTTGATTATTGTCACATGTACCAAGGTACAGTGAAAAGCTTTGCTTTGCATGTTCTTCAATCTAATCAAATAATACTATGCATAAATACAATTAAGTCACACTCACATACAATTGGTTGAGCAAAGTGGAGAAACAGTGCAGAATATAGTTCTCAGCATTGTAGCGCATCAGTTCCAGAGACAAAGTCCAATGTCCTCTATGGGGTCGGGCTGAATCGGACAGTACCCTAGCTTATGGAAGAACTGTTCAGAAGGCTGATAACAGAGGGGGAGAAGCTGTTCCTGACTCTGGTGATGCGCAATTTCAAGCTTTTGTACCTTCTGCCAAATGTTAGCAGGGAGAAGAAGGAATAACCGGGTGGGACAAGTCTTTGATTGTGTTGGCTGCTTTTCCAAGGAAACGTGAAGTGCAATGGGGATCAATGTTGAGGAGTCTGGCCTGTGTGATTAACTGGGCTACATCTACAACTCTCTGCAATTGCTTACGTTCTGGGGCCGAGCTGTTCCCAAACCAAGCTGTGATGCAGCCTGACAGTATAATTTCTGTGGTGCATCTGTGGAAGTTTATGAATTATTGGAGACTGTCCAAATTTTCTCGGTCTCCCAAAGTTAGTAGAGGGTTCCTTCTTGTCTGTTGCATTGATGTGTCTGGTCCACGATAGTTTGTTGGCAATATTAACACCAAGGAACTGGAAGCTCTCAACCATATCTTGCTGGTTTCTCCATGTAGAAATGCAAAATGGAGGATGTTTTTGACCCCCATTGCAAAATGTATGAAGGTTTTGAGTCACAATTGGCTTCCATTAAATCCAAATAATTGCAACTACAAACTGGACATCCCACAATGGTAATTATGTCCCGAGGTACGTAATTTTGAGGGTCAGATTTTATACACTTGGTTCAGGATCAAAAAAGGGCTCACAGTTGCGTTTCATCATTGTTGCCCCTTTCAGGACATCCCAAGTGCTTACTGCCAATTAGATACCTATGCAGCATAGTTACTGTTGATTTTGTAGGCAACGCCACACCATCTTAGCGAGACCTAGGTTCGATCCCGACTACGGGTGCTGTCTGTAGGGAGTTTGTACGTTCTCCCCGTGACCACGTGGGTTTTCTCCGAGATCTTCGGTTTCCTTCCACACTCCAAAGACGTACAGGTTTGTAGGTTAATTGGCTTGGTGTATGTTGGTGTAAATTGTCCCTCGTGTGTGTGGGATAGTGATAATGTGTGGGGATCGCTGGTCGGTGTGGACTCGGTGGGCCGAAGGTCCTGTTTCCTCGCTGTATCTATAAACTAAATCTTCATATGGCAAATGCACAGAGGAGTATGTTGATGATTAAAAATAATAGTTTTTAGAATATTGAGCAATGCTTTGACAGACATTAAGGCAAATAGTGTTGGGAATTGCTGTTGTCTTTGAATGATGGATGGCAATTTTATAATAATTGATCCATGCCATGTAATGACATAGCAGTCATTCATTGACTGCTCATGTTGTAATGATTACCCTTGCGTAGACTGCTCTTGCAGGAGGTATCGTTTATTTGCCATCATCCACGGCAGGTTGACAAAGTGTCTTAGCATTGTGTATATTAAAATAAAAACCTACCGGATTTCCAAAATAAAGACAGAAAATGGTAAAAACATTGGGAAGATCGGACCGCATTTGTGGACTCTCCCCTCCGTTTCCTCCATCTACACTTCACGCTGCCTCGGAAAAGCAGCCAACGTAATCAAAAGCTTGTCCCACCCCGGTCATTCCTTCGTCTCCCCACTCCTGTTGGGCCAAAGCTACACAAACCTTTATCTTACTGTATTTACAGAAAGCGAGCAGCACCAGCTTCCTCCCCTCTGTTATTGAGTTTGTGCATTCTCCCTGTGAACGCGTACGTTTTCCCAGGGTGCTCCGATTTCCTCCCACACTCCAAAGACAGGCAGGTTTGTAGGTTAATTGGCTTCAGTAAAGATTGTAAATTGCCGCTGGTGTGAGGGTAGCACTAGTGTACGGGGACCGCCAGTCGGCGCCGTCTCGGTGAACCAAAGGGCCCGTTTCCGCACTGTATCTCTAAACTAAACTAAATGTACCTAGGTACAGTGAAATTCTTTGTGTGGGCATTCATTCAATGCACAAAGTACGCAAAGCATCGCCACGGGTCTGCTGCCGTAGAAGTTACAAAATTATTCATTCTAGTTGGGATGGTCCCTCATTGCATCTTGTGGTCTTGGCATCATGTGCAGCATGGACATCGTGGGCCAAAGGGCCTGTTCCAGTTCTCTACCATTCTACTTACTATCACTGAATTTAAAGTGAGAAATATAAATGATCACAAACTTGGTTAGACACAAAATGCTGGAGTAACTCAGCGGGACAGGCAGCATCTCTGGAGAGAAGGAATGGGTGTCGGTTTGTGTCTATCTTTGGTTTAAACCAGCATCTGCAGTTCCTTCGTACACATCACAAACTCTGTTATTGACTTTTGTGCTTTTTTTCATGCAGGAATGATAGCTAAGAACCTCCTACAAATATTGAAGATCCGTGACTGCTTGCCGCTCTCCGCTCCTCACTCAGATTGTGGTGCAGGTTTGTACTCTCTCCCGCATTGCTTTGGGAATCATTTGTTTTGGAGGGTGTCTTTTGTACAGAGATTATCGGGCAAATCTGTATTAACGCAAGATTGGCTGGAGTGTAGATATGGATGTACAGTATGCCATCCCAATCACAATGCTCCTGCTTTCAAACAGGCCCTAGGTTTCACCTTCACTCTGCAGAAGCTCCAAGGATGACCATCTATTGCCCAAAATACATCCTGATCTTAGCTTAATGTGACCCTTGTTATGTTGTCAAGTGTTACAGTCATAGAGCCACAGTGTCATACAGCACAGAAGCAGGCCCTTCAGCCCAACTCATCCATGCTGACCAAAATGCCCCATCTACCCTAGTCCCACCTGCTTGGTTTGACCTATATCCCTCTAAACCTTTATTCTATCCCTGCCTCTGTGTCTCTTTCTGTGTCCGTGTCTGTGTGTGTGTCTCTCTCTGTCTCTCTTTATCTCTCCATGTGTGTGTGTGTGTGTGTGTGTGTGTGTGTGTGTGTGTGTGTCTATCTCTCTCTATCTGTCCATGTGTGTCTCTCTGATTTTCTCTGATTTTCCCTGATTCTCTCTCTCTCGATCTCTCTCTCTCTCTCTGTCTGTCTCTCTCTCTCTCTCTCTCTCTCATATGTTTCTCCCGATCACCGGCTTCCCATTCCGTTGACCTCTGCAATTCCCTGGCACGTCTCTCCCTCCTCCTCCCACCCATTCATCCCACATTTTGCCAGGGAGAGTGCGTGCTTCACTCCCTCCCACTCAGCTTGCACCCTCTGTGAATCTCTTCAACGCCTGGCTTTGCTTGCAATAACAAACGCTCTTAATTGCAAAAGCAAATGGGAACCTGCACAATGCGTTTGCTAGATTTGGAGGTCCGGCCAATCTAGTGTCGGGCTGGAGAAGGCCACTGTTTACCCTGGTGACGGACACAAAGACAAGATCCCCAGAGTAAGCGGCCACATTTCAGGCCGATCGCTTTGGTGCTTTGTCTCGAGACGCACACACACACACACACTACTCTTTGTGTTAATGTTTAGCCAGGAACTTTGTTATCGTGCTAAGCACGTGGTGCATGCTTCGTAAAGTGAAAGGAACGACCCCGACTCACCGTTCTGATAGGGTTTGTAGCAGTGGGTTTGAATTGGCCACAGTTTTATTACAAAGAATGAAGATATGTATATTATTCACAAGACCTGGGGTTGGACAAAAGATTCCACAAGCTGCAAAAACTACAGTGGCTGTTGCCCTAGGAAGCCAGTTGATTACTGACTATCTGTTGGTAAGAACAAGAATTTTTGTATATTATTTTGTGGAGAATCCCCTCCCTACCATCACACCCGAGACTTTAAAAATGATGGTTCACTGTCTGATTGACATCCTTCCCTATAATCTCTCCTCTTCAATTTTATTTCTGCATCACCCTGAAGTCTTTCTTGTAACAGTGGTGCAGCGGGTAGAGCTGCTGCCTCACCGCGCGGGAGAGCCAGGCCCGATCCTGACCTCGGGCGGTATCTGTGTGTGGAGTTTGCACGTTCTCCCTGCGACCACGTGGGTTTCCTCCGGGTGCTCCAGGTTTCCTCCCAAATCTCGAAGACATGTGGGTTTATTGGTTAATTAGCCCCTGAAAATGACCCATAGTGTGTAGGAGTGGATGAGAAAGTGCGATAACATAGAACGGTGGTCAGTGGTCAGTGGTCAGTGGTCAGTGGGCCAAAGGGCCTGTCTCCATGCTGTATCTTTCAATTAATTTTAATTCACCCGTCTCTTTATCTGACACCCTTCGCTCTCCTTTTCGTCTACCCATCTGCCTTTCAAAACCCCTCTGCCCTATATCCACCTATCACTTGCCAGTCTTGGTCCTACCCCCACCATTCTTCACCAGCTCCCCCCCCCCCCCTCCTGCCCCCACCCCCGGACTGAACAAGGGTCCCGATGTGAAACGTTGCCTGTCCATTCCCTCCACAGATGCCGCCTTACCCCGCTGAGTTCCTGCAGCACTTTGTGTTTTAAAGCAGAGATTTACAGATTCCTGATTAGTAAGGGTGTGTGTGTGTGGGGGGGGGGGGGGGGGGGAGGGGGGGTTATGGGGAGAAGGCAGGAGAATGGGGTTGAGAGGAAAAGAAAGATCAGCCACGATTGAATGGCGTAGTGGACCTGATGGGCCGAATGGCCTAATTCTGCTCCGAGAAGTTATGAACTTACTCAAGATTCCAGCTTCTGCAGTTCCATCTGTCCACAACGCCTCCTTTCCTTCTGAAATCTAAATGCATTTGAGCATATTTTGCTCGTAGCGTGCTTTCTAAATATTGTGGCAGAAATATCAGGTTTGCTCTTCTCTGAAGTGGCTCGTCTGATTGAGGCTGGGAATAGACACACAGCAGCAGCCTGCCCTCTCCTGGAAAGTGGGCACGAGAGGCATTAGCCTGGAGCACCCGGTGAAAATTCCATTTCTGCACGGATGTTGACCTGGTGACTAGTTTGTGCTCAACTCCATTATTGATTCTTCAATAAAGAACAAAAGCCCACAGACACTGTGCGGTTATTTTTATCAGTCAAGGCTCGGGTCCTAATCTGAAAAGAGATTGGAATGGGATGCCTCTAGTTGTGACAGGCAAAGTTAGAAGGAGAAGTACAGGACTAGGTTTTCACATGGGGAGTGGTGGGGGCCTGGAACGTGCCATCGTGATCATGTGCAGGAAGTGAACTACTGATACTGGTTCACTAAATACACCTGCATTCCGTCCGCTCCCCTCCCCTCCCTCTCACCCTCCCCCCTGCTAGTTATCCTATCAGTTCCACAATTAGCATCTTTATATCCCTCTTGCTATCACACCTCCCCTAGCCAACAATGGGCCATTATGGGCACCACCCTTCCTGAGGTCATCTGTTGTCAGACCTCGGGGGTTACACAAAAAGCTGGAGAAACTCAGCGGGTGCAGCAGCATCTAAGGAGCGAAGGAGATAGGCGACGTTTCGGGTCGACACCCTTCTTCAGACCTAATTTGTCCTGGCCTTTTGTTCCCCATCCCCCCCCCCAGCCTCTACTTTCAGTCTGAAGAAGGGTTCCAACCCGAAACATTGCCTACTCCTTTCCTCCAGAGATGCTGCCTGACCTGCTGAGTTGCTCCAGTGTCCATCTTGGATATGATAGTGAGTTTAAGAGGCTTTTTGGCAGGAGGGGGATGGAAGGATATGGTTCACGTGGAGGCAGAGGAGATTAGTTCAATTTGGCTTCATGTTTGACACAATGACTTTAGTTTAGTTTATAGATGCTGCGTGGGAACAGGCCCTTCGGCCCACGGAGTCCACTAGAACACTAGTTCTATCCTACAAAATAGGTCCAACTTACAGAAGCCAATTAGCTTAAACCCACATGTCTTCAGAACGTGGGAGGAAACTAGAGCACCTGGAAAAAACCCACATGGTTGCGAGGAGAACGTACAAACTCCATAAAGACAGCACCTATGGCCATGATCTAACACTGGTCCCTAGCGCTGTAAGGCAGCAACTCTACCGCTGCGCCACCGTGCCATCATTTCCCACACCAGCCACTTAATCTCTGCTTGCCGTCAGTTGTTATGAGCTACACATTTATGGAACTTAAATATTATTCCCATTACCGTTCATCTGTGCACTGTGGACGGCTTGATTGTATTCAAGTATATATAGTCTTTTCTTTGACTCGATAGCACGCAAACAAAACCTTTTCACTATACCTCGGTACATGTGGCAGTAAGAAAAACCACAACTAAAATATCTACTTGTTAGAGGATAGACACAAACTGCTGGAGTCAAGGCCTGTCCCACTTGGGCGTCATTTGCGCGACACGCAGGTGGCGGGCGAAGATTTTGTGAATCCCAAAATCCTGGGGCGCCGCGTGTGACTGCGCGTCACTGCCTAAGTCACCACGCACCATGCGCCTGTAATGCACAGCATGCGCACGTAATGCACGCCATGCACGCATCACGTGCGCGTCACGATGCGTAAATAATGACGCGCAAATGACGTCCACGTGGGACAGGCCCTTAACTCCGCGGGACAGGCTGTATCTCTGCAGAGAAGGAATGGGCGACGTTTCGGGTTGAGAGGAGTATTGTGTGCAATTTGCGCTGCCCTATTATAGGAAGGGTGTTGAGGTTTTGGAGACGCGAAATCTCACCCATTCCTCTCTCCAGATATGTTACCTGTCCCGCTGAGCTACGGTAGCATTTTGCAGGATTTTGTGTCTATCGTCGGTGAAACCCAGCATCCACAGTTGCTTCCGACACTTTTTATAATTTTCTCTTTTACTCCACAGGTTCATGCCCAGATTTGGGAATGAGTAGAAGCGAGAGACCAGGTTACAAACACATAACCATGACCTCCACCCCCAAGCTCCCGGTCCGGTCACACCGGCCCCTCTGTCTATCGGTCTCCTCGGATGGAAACGGGCGGTACGCAGCTTTGGAATCTCAGGATTTTAAAAGCAGCCTGAAATCCCAGGTAAGCGCAGTGATGTTATGCATGGGATGTTGTTATCATTGTGGGATATGTTTTGCATGGGATATCGTTCACTCCGGGTACAGCCGGATACACATTGTAAAGAAACAAAGCCACGTGTGGTTGGGTTGAGGAGTTGCCGAAGAAATGCAGTGGAAACTCTGAAGAGGATTACACACTGTATTTGCACCACATAGATCGGGGGGCAAGATAATAACCACTCATAAATAAAGTTCTACAGAAATCCATGGCCTGGAAAGAAGAGGAGATTAGATGAAGGAATTGAGGTACTCCAGCACTTTGTCTTTTTTTTTTTTTAAACCAGCAGCTGCGATTCCTATGTCTCCAAAGAATTGAAAAGGTCTGCAGAAGGGTTCCAGGGTCTCTCTCTTGGGTATCGAGGTGAATCGGACAGTACCCTACCTTAAGGAAGGACTGTTCAGAAGCCTGATAACAGAGGGGAAGAAACTGTTCCTGAGCACGGTGGTGCATGCTTTCAAGCTTCAGTATCTTCTGGCCGACGGGAGTGGGGAGAAGAAGGAATGACCGGGGTGGGACAAGTCCTTGATTTATTTGGCTCCTTTTCCCAGGCAGCGTACAATGTAGATGGATTCGATGGTGGTGAATCTGGTCTGTGTGATGGACTGGGCTACATCTACAAGTCTCTGCAATTTCTTGCGGCCTTGGGCAGAGCTTTTCCCAAACCAAACTGCGAAGCAACCCGACAGAATGCTTTCTATGGTTTAGTTCAGAGATACAGCATGGAAACAGGCCCTTCGGCCCATTGGGTCCACGGCATTACCCGTCTTTTGAATCCACTCCCTATGCTCTAGGGGCAATCTTACAGAGGCCCAGTTAACTTACATACCTGCACATCTGTGGAATGTGGGAGGAACCCAGGGCACCTGGAGAAAACCCACGTGGTCACAGGGAGAACATGCAAACCTCACACATACGCAGTACCCACGGTCAAGTTCGAAGCCAGGTGTTTGGCGCTGAGAGGCCACGACTCTACCTGATACGTCACTGTGCCACCCTTAAAGTATCAGAATTCTGTTTACAACAATTATCCAATTCTTAAATAACTTTCTTCCAATGCATTATTTTATGTTAGTGGGCCTGTTTAGTGTAATTATATTTTCCCTTACACTTTTGCCATCCTTTTGTGTTTCAGATGGACAAGGCTTACACTACTGGAGCCTCCAGCAGCACGGGATCTTTGGAGAGAGCTTCGCTCTTTTGCGCTTCCGGGTCAACCTCAACGACATCAAATTTAACGGGTTCCAATGAAGCGCTGGCCAAGACCAAGTCTTCCAGCAGATTCTCCCTGTTCTCAGCACCTTGGAACAGCAGCTCGGAGTCTGACTCCAACCCGCCCTCGAGGACCGGCTCCAAGAGACTCAAGAACCACAGCCGCAAGACGGCCAACAAAACGGACAGTCCAAAGGACAGCAAGCGCGGCATCCCCGAGCAGCTCCAGTACTCTGAGCCCGTAATCGCCAAGGTGACGGAGTACATTTACGTGGGGAATGTGAACGCCGCTTACAGTGGGCGCGTCCTGTGCAGAAACAACATCGATAGCATCATCGACATGAGCAACCTACCCGAGGAGTCCAACATGTCCCTCATCCCATGCACCTGCTCCAAGAACGTAAAGCACAGCTGGTCTCGACTCAAGGTCAACATCAGAGACTTCTCCAACGATGACGTCTTCCCTCTGAACGAACATTGCTTTGAGGACATTAACGGCTGCATCAGCGCATCCGCGGAGAAACAGAAACGAGTCCTGGTTCACTGCCGGGATGGGTATTCCTTGGCACCAACTTGTATCATACAGTTCCTCATGTTGAAACAAAACATGCATCTCTTGACAGCGTACGAATTTGTGAGATCCAAGTATCCTCTCAACATCAAGGAACGCCATCAGAACCTCTTGGTGACGCTGGAAAAATCTCTCAGACCAGGCAAAACGGACCCCGAGTGTTTTAAACAAGCACTGTCTCGAAAGATAGCTTGGACTTAATCCCAAACGCTTGTATCTTCGCAGTCTGGTCCAAATAAATGCCTTAAAGTTTCCCCTCACAGAGTCTATTAATCAAAAGTTGGAAACTGGAAACAATTGCCTGCAACTTTGCTTGGCTTGAATATTTTGTTTCGGGTACAAAATGTGGACGTATGCATCCCTTCCTGGGGCATTTACATACACTTTTATAAATTGTCCTTTGGTTTCTTTCTGCATTGAATTTTTCCCTTAATTAATTTGTTTAATTTTCCAAATGGAATAAATAAAAGAGTGAAGGATTATTGGATTGGACACATTTTGATGCACTGAACGATTATTCTGTGCCCCACTGAGGCAAGGTTGTCCGTCATAAAAAAACAATGGCGGCAGTTTAGTTTAGTTTATTGTTGTCACGTGTACCGAGATACAGTGAAAAGCTTGTTTGGTGTGTGCTATTCAGTCAGCAGAAAGACTACATTATTACAATCAAGCTGTCCAACGTATACAGATACAGCGCGGAAATATGCCCTTTGGCCCACCGTGTCTGCGACGACCAGCGATCCCCGAACACCACACACACTAGTGTAAAAAAAACATTTATATTAAGCCAATTAACCTACAAACCTGTACCTCTTTGGAGTGTGGGGGGAAACCGAAGAACTCAGAGAAAACCCACGCAGATCATGGGGAGAACGTACGATCTTTGTACACACAACACCCATAGTCAGGATTGAACCCAGGTCTCTGGTGCTGTAAGGCAGCAACTCGACCACTGCGCCAACGTGTTAGATAAAGTTCAGTAAAGTCCGATTAAAGATGATCTGAGGGTCTCCAATGAGATAGATTGTAGCTCAGGACCACTCTCTGGTTAGTGATAGGATGGTTCAGTTGCCTGATAATAGCTGGGAAGAAACTCCGTGAATCTGGGGGTTTGAGTTTTGTGACTAGGTGTGCCTCGAGGATTGGTGCTGGTCCCATTACTGTTTGTGGTTTATATCACTAATTTGGATGAGAACGTAGACTGCATTATTAGTAAATGACATAGAAATGGCACAGATGACATAGACGTGGGTGGTATCGCAGATAGCGAATATGGTTACCAAAAATGACAGCAGGATCTTGATCAGTTGGGGAGAAGGCAGGCACGGGTTATTGATTGGGGACGATCAGCCATGATCACAATGAATGGCGGGGCTGACTAGAAGGGCCGAATGGCCTCCTCCTGCACTTATTTTGTATGTTTCTATGTTTCTAATTGCGCAAATGGAATGAGCTACCACGGGTGGTGGTGGAGCCAGGTATAATAGTGGTGTTGAAGAAGATTTGGGATAGACACATGAATATGTAGGATGGATAGTGAACGAGTACAGGCAGGTAAGAGTTGATCTTGGCATCATGTTCGGCGATGATATTGTGGATCGAAGGACCTGTTCCTGTCTATGCCAAACATGATGCCAAGATAATCTCCTCTGTTTGTACGTGATCCATATCCCTCCATTCCATGTCTATCTACAACCTTCTTAAACGCCACCACCATATATCTGCCTCCACGTCCATCCCGGGTGTCGTCTGGCCCAATGGAGGAAGTATATTTTGCTCATGTAGCACTGAGGAGCATAAGTGGAAAGGCTGTCATTACTGGTGAACCTCACAACACTGCCAGAGACCCAGGGTTGATCCTGACTACAGGTGCTGCCTGTATAGAGTTTGCATGTTCTCCCTGTGACCGTGTGTGTATTCTCTGGTTGCTCTGGTTTTCTCCCGCGCTCCAAAGAGGTACAGGTCTGTAGGCTTAAGGAGCTTCTGTAAATTGTCTCCATTGTGTAGGACTGTACTAGTGTACGAGGTGATTGTTGGCCAGCCTGGACCTGGTGTGCTGAAGGGTCTGTTTCCACGTTCAAACTCTAAACACGAAAGTCACTACTCACCAATTTTAGTGCAGTTCTGGTCACCCCAAATCAGGAAGGATATGGAGGCTTTGGAGAGGGTTCGGAGGAGGATTACCAGAATGATGCCTAGATTGGAGGGTACCAGCTACAGGGGAAAAGCTGGTCCTTCTTGGATTGAAGATCAGACTTCAGAATATAAAATTATGAGAAACATAGATATTCAACACCAAATGGCATAGCTTTAAGGTGAGAGGGGCAACGTTTACAGGAGGTGCGCGGCAAGTCTTTTACACAGAGGGTAGCAGGTGCCTGGAATGAGCTGCCAGAGGTGGTGGTGGAAGCAAGTACAATAGGCGTTGAACAAGCGTTTAGATAGGTGTGGATATGCAGGGAATGGAGGGATATGGATCATGTCCAGGCAGATATGAGTCAGGCATCAGGATTGGCATGGGCAATGTAGGCCGAAGGGCCTCTTCCTGTGCTGTATTGTTCCATGTGCAGGAAGGACCTGCAGATGCTGGTTTACACCCAGGATAGCCACAAAATGCTGGAGTAACTCAGCGGGACAAGCAGCATCTCTGGAGAGAAGGGATGGGTGATGTTTCGGGTCGAGACCCTTCTTCAGACTGATGTTGTTCTAAGTTCTAATTTTGTTGTTGTTTCTCCTGGTTGGTGGATGCTGCTCAATGGCAGCCTCTAGTGGTTATTGCTGGTTACAACGGTCCACATATTTTTCTTTGTTCCAATCCAGGAACAGGAGAAGCTTGTAGGCTTTCTTGAGTGTTTCGGTGAGTATATCGGCTCCTCTTGGCCCAAAAGATTACTGAATGAAACACCCCATGGAGCAATAACTTCCAACAACCGGGAGGCTTGGTGGCACAGTGGTAGAGCTAATGCCTTACAGTGCCAAAGACCTGGGTTCGATCCTGACTATGGGTACTTGCGTATAGGGACTTTATACGTTCTTCCTTTGATCTACATGGATTTTCTCTGAGATCTTCGGGTTTCCTCCCCCACTCCAAAGATGTACAGGTTTGTTTCAATATAAAAATTGTCCCCACTGTGTGTAGGGTAGCGTTAAAGTGTGGGGATTGCTGGGTAGTGCGGATTCGATGGGCTGAAGGGCCTGTTTCCGCGCTGTATCTCTGAACTAAACTTTTCACCACCAAATTCCCATCCCCTGGTATTCTTAATCAGCCCAAATATCTAATCCCCTGAGGACCAGAAGCACAGGAAACGCAGATGTTGGAGTCAAGCAAAACGCAAAGTGCTGGAGCAACTCAGCGGGTCAGGCAGCATCTGCCGAATGAATGGACAAACAATGTCTAATGTCAGAAGTCTGAAGGCTGGTGAGTTTCACCCCGGTCACACCCTCTTCTCCCCTCTCCCACCAGGCAAGAGGTACAGAAGTGTGAAAACGCACACCGCCAGATTCAGGGACAGTTTCTTCCCAGCTGTTATCAGGCAACTGAACCATCCTCTCACCAACCAGAGCAGTCCTGACCTACTATCTAGCACATTGGAAGCCCTTGGACTATCTTTAATCGGACTTCATTGGACTTTATCTTGCACTAAACATTATTCTTTTTATCCTGTACCTGTACACTGTGGACGGCTCAATTGTAATCATGTATAGTCTTTCCGCTAACTGGTTAGCACGCAACAAAAAGCTTTTCACTTAACCTTGGTACACATGACAATAAACTATATTAAACAAAGAAGGGTCCCATACTGAAATGTTGCCTATCCAACACCCTCCCCCAATGTTGCCTGACCGCTGAATTCCCCTGTTGGCCAGCGTGGGCCGATTAAAATCAAGAGCTACTATGCTTGCTGGCTTCTACAGCTCTTGCCTCTTTTGTAATCCCCCAACCCCACTCCAGACCCCTTCACGTTTGGTGTAATTGTTCTTGCAACAAGAACTAGGACATGCAAATGCTGATTTACTGAGGAAAGACACAAAGTGCTGGAGTAACTCAGCAGGTCAGGCAGAACCTCCGGAGAACATGGATAGCTGGCATTTTGGATCGGGACCCTTCACTTTGATTCAATTTGAAGAAGGGTCCCGACATGAAAAGTCTCCTACCCATGTTCTCCAGAGGTGCTGCCTGACCCACTGAAGAACCAGGATGCCGAGGTTTTGGATTTGCCAGAATGATGCGTGGATTTTCTCTGGAACGTAGATGTTGAGGGGAAACTTGAAAGAAATATATAACATTATGAGAGGCATACCTTCTTAGATAGGGGGTAGATAGAGGCTTTTTTTCCCATGGTGGAAATATCAATGACTAGGGGGCATAACATTACAGTGACTGGGACAATGTTTAAAGGAGATGTACAGGCCATGTGTGTTTACACAGAGTGGTGAGTACCTGGAACAGGAGGCGGGGGTGTGGATGGTAGAGGCAGATGCACCAGGCTCATGGATATGCAGGGAATGGAGGGATATGGATCATGTGCAGGCAGATGCCAGTCATTTAACTTGGCATCATGTTGGGCATGGACTTTGTGGGCCGAAGGGTCTGTTCCTATGGTGTATGGGCTGTGCTATCCTCGGCTTATTTCTTCCATGAAACATCAACTGTGAAAGATATGATTAGACTCCAACACACAGCTAACAGTGGCCTGTTTCCTCTATCATCATAACTTAAGTCACAGTCTCCGCCTCTCCTTTCCCTTATCCCTAACTAGTCTGAAGAAGAGTCTCGACCCGGAACATCACCCATTCCTTCTCTCCAGAGATGCTGCCTGGCCCGCTGAGTTTCTCCAGCATTTTGTGTCTATATTTTCTCACACGTTTATTCTCCCTTGGGTGATTTATCCCATTCTTATCATTTTCAGAATAATTTTACTCTTGGTTTTACAATGAAAATCCTGTTTTCATAAAATGTAGAACTTTTCGTGAAATGTTAAAACAATTCAGGAAATGAATCTGCTCGGAACACATTTGCAGTATTGTGGGCAGTTCACATTGCTCCATTATAGGAAGGGCGTTGAGGTTTTAGAGAGGATGCAGAAGAGATTTATCGGAATGCTACCTAGATACAGGGAGAGGTTGGACAGACTTGCATTGCTTTCTCTGGGATGCCAAAGGCTGAGGTAGAATATGTTCAGAGATCCTTTCTTTGCATTTGATTTGATTTGGGATTTTAACGGGTTGCTTGCTTTTATTAGTTTTATAATTCCTGGTGCCATGGAAATATCATATGGTGTCTCTCAAATGAAGAGAAATGTATGAATTATATGTCACGTGGGTCTTTCATTCACAAGTCAAATCCAGTCCTCACGAAATCCAGTCCTCATAATTCTGATGAATTTGACGTTACCCACTGTAATAAAGCAGTACAAAGGTGTGTGTTGTTTTCAGAATGCTCGCGCAGAAGATAATAAACATATTATAATGCCTATTCTCCAGGATCTTTTCAAGAGAGCAATATACTCACAGTCTGAAGAAGTGTCTCGACCTGAAATGTCACCTATTCCTTTTCGCCTTTGGGGCTGCCTGTCCCGCTGAGTTACTCCAGAGCCTTGTGTCTATCTTCGGTGTAAACCAGCATCTGCAGTTCCTTCTTACACAAGCAGTATACCTAAACATGAAGTCATGATGTAGCTTTATAAAGCCTTTGGTCAGGCCACATTGGGAATAATGTGTACAGTTCTGGTCACCCCATTACAGGACGGATGTGGCTTTGGAGAGGGTACAAAAGAGGCTTCCCAGAACGCCGCCTGGATTAGAGAGTCTTAGACAGACTAACGGACCATTATAGTCTGAAGATGGGCCTCAACCCAAAACATCACCTATCCATGTTCTCCAGAGATGCTGCCTGACCCACTGATTACTCCCTCACTTAGTGTCCTCCTTAACTAGAGTCTGCAGTTCCTTGCTTCTAAAGACCAGTTTAGTTTCATTTTTAGTTTTCAGAAATATAGGGCAGAAACAGGCCCACCGGGTCCGTGCTGACCAGCGATCCCCGCATTTTAACTATCCTACACACACTAGGGACAATGTTTACATTTACCAAGCCAATTCACCTACATACCTGTATGTCTTTGGAGTGTGGGAGGAAACTGAAGATCTCTGAGAAAGCCCACGTGGTCACGGGGAGAACGTACAAACTCCGTACAGACAGCACCCGTCGGGATTGAACTCGTGTCTCCAGCGCTGCAAGGCAGCAACACTACTGCTGTGCCATCGTGCCGCCACTGTGTGGTGGGCGTGGTCTATGGTCAATGACCTTTAAACCTTTTGTAGAGTTGCAGTATGTAGGTGGCACCTCATCACCAATAGTCCAATTATGCCGGCGCTAGTGTTGCTATGGCAACCAGAGCCCACTAACTCTGGTCCTTGCAGTAGTTGAAGCATTCAATATAAATCGGACTTTTAGAAATGCATACACAAGACATGCATTTGGACATCATTCAACATGTCGTTGAGTTACATTTATGATCAATGAGGTTCCAGTGAGTGGATTTGTTACATTATTTTTTTTAAATGAATCCATTTTATCCTTTTACCCAGATTTCATCCTTTCTCATCTTTACATTGGTTTAGTTCAGAGATACAGCATCAAAACAGGCCCTTCAACCCACAGAGTCCATGCCCTCATGAACTATTTTGGTGACCTCTTCAAAAAATCAGATTCATCAGACACAATTTGCCACATACAAAACCATGCTGACTATCCCTAATTGAGCCATCTATCGACATGCATATATAGCTTATCACACAGAATAATCTCCTCTTAGTTTAGTTTAGTTTATTGTCACGTGTACCAAGGTACAGTGAAAAACATTTTGTTGCGTGCTATTCAGACAGCGGAAAGACTACACATGATGACAATCAAGCCGCCCACATTATACAGATGCAGGATAAAGGGAATAACGTATAATGCAAGATAAAGTCCAGAAAAGTCTGATCAAAGATGATGCGAGGGTCTCCAATCAGATAGATGGTAGCTCAGGATCGCACTCTAGTTGGTGATAGGATGGTTCAGTTGCCTGATAACAGCTGGGAAGAAACTGTCCCTGAATGTAGAGGTGTGTGTTTTCACAGTTCAGTACCTCTTGCCTGATGGGAGAGGGGAGAAGAGGGAGTGACCGGGGTGAGACTGGTCCTTGATTATGCTGGTGGCCTTGCCGAGGCAGCGTGACATGTGGGGAGCAAATGGACGAGAGGGTGGTTGGTGTGATGGGCTGGGCTACGTCCACTACTCTGTCATTTCTTGGAGTCTTGGATGGAGTTGGATGGCGCTTGGATGGAGCCTTTTATCCTATGCTTCTGGGTGCATATGCTCCTAAAACAGTTATTTATTTCAATTGTTCTGCCGATGCGTATGTCCTCATTTGGAAAAGTATATCTCAATAGAAAATAAATGGATGGTTAGAGGGCCCTCTTGTGGTGGGGTTTATATCTGCAAGAGTTCACGTCACATCAGACAACCTCATAAGTCAAGTCGAGTCAAGTCAATTTTATTTCTATAGCACATTTTTTTAAAAACTCTTGTTGACCAAAGTGCTTCACATCAGTGCAGGTACTAACGTGTTACAAACGTTGGTACATAGATCAACAATACATACATAAATACATGCATACAGCGCTCCCTCAGAGGACCTCAAGAAAGGCTAGTGAGTAGTGGTCAATGATTATTGTAGCGTCTCCGTCTCTCCTCTCACCTCCTTACTTACCCTGAATGAGGGAAGTTTAATTATGTTAATGTCTATCCTGGATTTTTACATATTCTTAAAGTAAGGTTTCTACACAATTCTGGGAATTCTCTCTGTGCCACACATTCCCAAAAGTCCCTTTTAGTCTTTTTGATGAACATTGTTTCCATGTATTTATTATCTAGTCTGTATTTACAATCGTGTTGTGCTGCTGCAAGAACTAATTTATTGTTCCTTTTTGGCACAAATGATAATAAAACACTCGTGACTTGTGACTTGTTTTGGTGATGGGATTGGTCTATTATTGTCACGTGTCCTGAGTCATGGTGAAAAGGTTTTGCTTATGTGTTTTCCAGGTGAAATCACATCACGCAGCCATACGCAGGTACAACAGACAGTACAAAGGAGAAAGATACCAGAGTGCAGCGTAGTGTTGCGAAGCCTGATAACAGCAGGGAAGAAGACGTTGGTGAGAACGCATTTAGAGTATTGTGTTCAGTTCTGGGCACCATGTTATAGGAAAGATATTTGTCAAGCTTGAAAGGGTTCAGAGAAGATTTACGAGGATGTTGCCGGGACTAGAGGGTCCGAGCTATATGGAGAGGTTGAGTCGGCTGGGTCTCTATTCCTTGGAGCACAGGAGGATGAGGGGTGATCTTATAGGGGTGTGTAAAATCATGAGAGGAATAGATCGGGTAGATGCACAGAATCTCTTGCCCAGAGTAGGGGAATCGAGGACCAGAGGACATAGGTTCGAGGTGAAGGGGTAAAGATTTAATAGGAATCTGAGGGGTAACTTTTTCACACATAGGGTGGTGGGTGTATGGAACAAGCTGCCAGAGGAGGTATTTGGGGCCGGCACTATCCCAACGTTTAAGAAACAGTTAGACAGGTACATGAATAGGACAGGTTTGGAGGGATATGGGCCAAACGCAGGCAGGTGGGTCTAGTGTAGCTGGGACATATTGCCAGTGTGGGCAAGTCGGGCCAAAGGGCCTGTTTCCACACTGTATCACTCTATGACTCTATGACTAAGCTGTCCCTGAGTCTGGTGGTACAGGCTTTCAAACTTTTCTACCAAGACTTAATATTGTTTAACTGTTTAATTGTTGATTAGACTCCCCCCCTATTTTGGTCTGTACAACTATCAGACTTTCAATGTTCTATTATTCTATCTACGATCTAGTGCAGCAAGATTATACCTGCCTCCACCATTATCCCTGGCAGTGTGTTCCAGGCACCCACCACCCTCTGTGGAAAATAAAACGTGCCCCGCATATCTCCTTTAATCTTTGCCCCTCTCACCTTATAGCAGTGCCCTCGACTCTTTGACATTTCCACCCTGGCTAAAAGGTTCTGACTGTCTACCCTATCTATACCTCTCTTACTTTTACATATTTCTATCAGGTCTCTCCTCAACTTGTGATCTTCCAGAGAAAACCACACAACACAACACAACAATTCCAGAAATTAATTACACGGAGGTTTAGAAGGTCGTGTGAAGTTTTTAAGGAACTTTGGCGCACTCATAATTTTTTCATGTTCATAAGTAATAGGAGCAGAATCAGGCCACTCGGCCCATCAAGTCTACTCCGCCATTCAATCATGGCTGATCTATCTTTCCCTCTCAACCCCAACTTGCTCAATGTTGCCTGCCTCTTTTAAATTCACTTGGCTGTGGCTGAATGATTACGCCTCCATGATCTTGGAGAACGCATTGCCTAGTTTATTTTAGTTTAATTTAGAGATATAGTGTGGAACCAGGCCCTTCGGCCCACCGAGTCCATGCTGACCAACAATCACTCCAATGCTAGTTCTATCTTACACATTAGAGACAATTTACAGAGGCCAATTAACCTGCACATCTTGGGAATGTTCGGCACTCCACACTGCACCTCCAAAGTAAAGTAAAGATTAACTCTGATATTAGGATGCCAATAAGTCCTTTACAATCCTGACTTCAACAAGAACCATTAAGCGAGTGAAAGTTTCACCGTTTTTGTTTAAAGAGATTTCTTCAGCTCAACAGCTCCTTGAAGCCGATTTATTTATACTCTAGACGCTCAGCTTGGGTATTTCTGGAGTCCGGAGTCTATTGGTCTAAGGAGAACTCATTGCCATAAAGAGAAAGCTGCTTTTTGCTGACCCATCACACAAAGCACTTTATACTGCTTGCTTTTGAAACCTGCCTGTGGCTCCCCAGTCTTCACTTCACCCTCTCCATACTCCCGTCTGTCTGCTGCCTTCTTTATTCCAGGTGAGCTCTAAGTTTGACTTTACAAATCTCTCTCTTGATGTCCTCTTTTGCAAAAAGCTTTCTCACTGCGCATTATTAATTTCAACTTGGAATCTTTATTTTTACAATTGCCATTTAATTTGTCTTATTAATCTATCTGGTAAAATGCTGTCTTCTAACTGTGTGCCATATTGATTTCAACTTTGAATTTTTAATTTTCCAATTGCCATTCAATTTGTCTTATTAATCTATTTGGTAAAATGTAGTCTTCTAACTGTGTGTCTATCAAACAAAATAAAATATTTTCTAAGGCCATCATTTAATATTATAGAAATAAATATTTAATTGGCTAATCACTTTTATAAATCTGTCCATCAGTCTCAATATGTTAATTTCTGTACCACATTACTGTTTTAAAATCATTATTATGTTGGATTTTAAATGATGACGGGTATTCCGAGAATGTTAGTTTCTTCCCAGCTGTTACCAGGCAGCTGAACCATCTTATCAACAACTAGAGAGCGGTCCTGAGTTACAATCTACCTCATTGGAAACCCTCGGATTATCTACAATTGGACTTTCCTGGACTTTATCGTGCACTAAACTTAATTCCTTTTAACCTGTATCTGTACACTGTGGACGGCTCGATTGTAATCATGTATAGTCTTTCCGCTGACTGGTTAGCACGCAACAAAAGGCTTTTCACTGTAACTCGGTACACGTGACAATAAACTAAACTGATTCTAAACTAAACTAAGCTAAAACGAAGCTAAAACTAAACTAAACTAAAACTAAACTAAAACTACATTTAAACTACATAGTCGGCAAAGACATAGATTTATGCTCCATAAATTACTTCCTTTGGCAGCAACTTCGAGCAGTGGTTGAGATGGGTGGAGAAGTTCTTCAGTTTTATGGGAGAGGAGATGTCCCTCAGACAGTTGTGTGTCTACCACCTGCCACTGGTCTTAGACTGTGAGGCTCTGAGGAATGATTGACATTAAGAAATGCTTCCATCAAGCATCTGCTACCCTTCGCGTTCAAACCAAATTTAGAAACACTTTCTCAAATTAATTTCCAAAATGCCAACCATTCTAAAGGATTCAGTTTCTACACGGCTAATCTTTCCCTCTCGGGTCCGGTTTTGAAAACCATTACAAGTCATCAGGACTCAGCTATGGAGAATTCTTTCTCCCCCATCTCCATATTGTTTAAATGGAATGCAAACATTGTGCCCAAAATCCACCAACATTATAATTATTATTCTCAACCTGCAATCTTGATTTTTACAATCGCCATTTCACTTGTCTAATTAATTTATTTGGAAAAAATCTGGTCTTCTAACTGTGTCTACTAAACAAAATAAATCATTTTCTAAGGCCCTCAATTAAAATAATTAAGACTATTTACAATGAACATCAGGCATAAAATAAATAATAATGCTTCACAACGCTAAGAACAATATCTTGCACTTTGCTCTCTCCATTGTACTCGAGTTTGATTATATTTATGTATAGTAAGATTCAAGATTCAAGAGAGTTTATTGTCATGTGTCCCAGATAGGACAATGAAATTCTTGCTTTGCTTCAGCACAACAGAAAAAAGTAGTCATGAATAAATACAGTACAGAACTGATCAGTGTGACCATATACCAATGAATATATATTTCTGATGCAGGTGAGTTGATAAACGCTGTCTCTTATTGTTTTTCTTTGTGCTGTTGGCAAAATGTCGCCGCAGGTAGGCGCCATCTTTCAAGTATTCAAGTATTAACTCTGTATGGAAAACATGCACAACAAAGCGTCCCACTGTACCCCAATACACTCGACAATAATAAACCTCAACATTTCAGGTTCAATCATAAGTTAGTAACTTAATTGTATTTTATCCACAGGGTCGCACAACACAACCGTCACAATGGGAGAGTAAGTATTACCTGAAGCTTTACATAATTTAATTTGTACAATGTCTGATTTAATGTGCATACAATTGGCAAATTAATTGCAATACAGTGAAGTGCATAAGAAGACCAGGCGTTATATAGAAACAAGGAACTGCAAATGCCGATTTACAAATAAATAGTTGCAACGTGTTGCTGTAACTCAGCGGGTCAGGCAGCATCTCTGGAGTACATGGATAGGTGGAGTTTTAGGCCGGGGCACTTCTTCAGACTGATAACTGGGGGGTGGGGGGAGGGGGGGGAGAAAGCTAGGAGAGAGAAGAGGCAAGAGAATGTGTGCCAGGTAATGGGTAGATAGAGGCATACCTAAAAAAACATTACTTGGCGAGCAAAAGTCTGAATAGGGTGAGGGGGGCAAAGAAAAAGGATCTAAAGATACAGAACCACAGGTTCATAAAAATTGGCAGCATGGGTAAATAAGGCATTTAAAAAAAAACAACATTCATCTTTAATCAGGAAGGCAAGAAATATGTGTTAAATTTAAATTCGACCACATATTGGGCCCCATATCTGAGGAAGGATGTGCTGGTGTTGTCGAGGGTCCAGAGGAGGTTTACAAGAATGATCCCAGGGATGATTGGGTGAACGTGTGATGAACAGTGGACGGCACTGGACCTGTACTCGCTGGAGTTTAGGATGAGGGGGGGGGACCTCATTGAAACTTACCAAATAGTGAAAGGGCTGGATAGAGTAGATGCAGAGAGGATGTTTCCACTAGTGGGAGAGTCTCGAACCAGAGGTCACAGCATCATAATAAAAGGACGTATCTTTAGAAAGGAGTTGAGAAGGAATTTCTTTAGTCGGAGGGAGGTGAATCTGTGGAATTCATTACCACAGACGGCTGTGGAGGTTGTCATTGGGTATTTTTAAGATGGTGATTGACAGAATCTTGATTAGTAAGGGTGTCAGGGGTTATGGGGAGAAGGCAGAAGAATGGGGTTGAGAGGGAAAGATAGGTCAGCCATGATTGAAGGGCGAAGTGGACTGAATGGGCTGAATGGCCTAATTCTGCTCCTATGACATGAAGTTTTCAACCTTGATTAGACTATGTCGACAGTTCTGATCCCTGCATTATTAATGGATGTAGAGGCTCAGGCAGACAGGCTCAAAATATTCTCAAAAGTTGTAGTGATTTGGGAATAAATATTTATTACACACGGCTGAACAGGCTGAGGTGCATCTTTTGAAAAGAGTGTAGTATTGAAAATATGTCATAAATATAAGACATCCTTTTATAAATGTTCAGCTGGAGCTGAGCTGAAAGATAAAGCATTGAAACAGGCCCTTCGGCCCACCGAGTCCACGCCGACCATCGATCACCCGTTCACACTAGTTCTCTGTCGTTCCACTTTCACATCCACTCCCTACACACTAGGGGCAATTTTACAGAGGGCCAAATAACCAACAAACCTGCACGTCTTTAGGCAGGAAACACTGCCTGACCCGCTGAGTTACTCGAGTACTTTGTGTCCTTTTGTGTAAACCCCCATCTGCAGTTCCTTGTCTCTACATCACAGATATAACACCTGGTTAAGCAACGATACACCGATAGATGATGGGAAATAAGTGGATGTTTCTGAGCAACTTTGGCTTATAGGCCCCTCTCGGTGTTATAGACCTAAAGGAAGTCTGTGTAATTGTTGACAGTTCTGATATGCGTAAACGTGATGTTGTGGGTGACACACTGTCACAGCGGTAGAGTTTCTGTCTTACAGCACCAGAGAACCGAGTTCAATCGTGACTATGGGTGCTGTCTGTAAGGAGTTTGTACGTTCTTCCAGTGACCGTGTGGGTTTTCTCCAGGTGCTCTGGTTTCCTCCCACACTCCAAAGACGTACAGATATGTGGGTTAATTGGCTTCAGTGAAATTGTACATTGTCAGTGTGTAGGACAGTGCTGGTGTACGGGGTGATCGCTGGTCGGCATGGACTCAGTGGGCCAAATGGCCTGTTTCCGCGCTGTATGTCTAAAGTCTAAAGTCTATTAAACAATGACATCTGGAATTAACTTGGAATCTAATGGCTTGTTCTTTCTCTTCACAGCGAGGAGGTATTGTCTTGGATGCCTGACCTGTGACAAATTGTTTGACTGCATGATAATATTAAGGCTGGTGTTATCGCAATTTAACTCATGGTTCAAAGATCTCATTCACTGTGTTACCTAAAGCATGCTACAATCACGCTCTGCATTCTAACAGCACGTTAACAAAGCTTTCACTGGGATGTTTAGTCAGCATGGTTTTGTACGCGGGAGGTCGTGTCTCACAAATCTGAATGATTTTTTGAAGACGTGACCAAAAAGGTTGATGAGGGTAGAGCTGTAGATGTTGTGTACATGGACTTGTGTAAGGCATTTGACAAGGTTCCATATTGTAGGCTGTTCTGGAAGATGAGATCGCATGGGATCCAAGGAGAGATAGCTGAATGGATAGCATATTGGCTCCATGGAAGGAAACAGAGGGTAATGGTGGAAGGTTGCTTCCCAGACTGGATGCCTTGTGACTAGTGGTGTGCCACATGGTTTGTTGCTGGGCCTGTTACTATTTGCCATCTACATCAATGATTTGGCAAAATTAGCAAGTTTGCTGATGATACAAAAGTTAGTGGTTTTGCAGATAGTGAAGATAGTTTTGAATGATTGCAGCAGGATCTGCATTGATTGGCCAGGTGGGCAGGGAAATGGTTGATGGAATTTAATATGGAGAAGTGTGAGGTGACGTCGAACAAGGGCAGGACCTACACAGTAAATGGTTGGTAGGCCTCTGGGTAGTGTTGTAGAGCAGAGGGATCTAGGAGCACATGTGCTTGGTTCCTTGAAGGTCGAGTCGCAGGGAGATAAGTTGGTCAAAAAGGCTTTTGGCACTGGCTATCAGTCAGGATATTGAGTATAGAAGTTGGGAGGTCATGTTGCAGTTGTATAAGATGTTGGTGAGACTGCATTTAGAATATGGTGTTCATTTCTGTGCACCATGTTATAGGAAAGATATTGTCAAGCTTGAAAGGGTTGAGAAAAGATTTACGAGGATGTTGCCAGGACTAGAGGGTGTGAGCTATAGGGAGAGGTTGAGTAGGCTGGGTCTCTATTCCATCGAGCGCAGGAGGATGATGAGAGATCTTGTAGAAGTATACAAAATCATGAGAGGAATAGATTAGGTTGATGCACAGAGTCTTTTGCCCAGAGTAAGAGAATCGAGGGCCAGATGACATAGGTTCAAGGTGAAGGGGAAAAGATTTGCTAGGAATCTGAGGGGTAACCTTTTCACACAGAGGGTGGTAGGTGTATGGAACAAGCTGCCAGAGGAGGTAGTTGAAGCTGGGACTATCCCATCGTTTAAGAAACAGTTAGACAGGTACATGGATAGGACAGGTTTGGATGGATATGGACCAAGCGCAGGCAAGTGGGACTAGTGTAGCTAGGACATTGTTGGCTGGTGTGGGCGAGTTGGGCCGAAGAACCTGTTTCCACACTGTATCACTCCTTAACTCCATGACTATGACTGACCCTATATTAGGTGTGTGAAATATTCCTGCATATCCCCTGGCATGGCTAATTTGTCCCAGAGTTATGCAAGTGGTGATCATCGTAACTCTCTGTGCTCTTGGCAAATGGTCCACAGGTAGTTTATAGGCAACATCCTACTGGGTGTAGGCTGTATCTGGAACTACAAATTATGAGGGTAAAGACATACGTTTTCCACTGGAGACAGTATTATCACATGTGTAATGATAATATTACAACAGCAATAAGCCTAAAAACATTGTACATAGAACAGTACGGCACAGGAACAGGCCCTTCAGCCCACAATGTTCATGTCAAACATGATGATACGTTGAATTGATCTCCTCTGCCTGCATGTGGTCCTTATCCCTCCATTCCTTGCATATCCATGTGGCTCTCTTAAACGCCACTATTGTAAAAGAATATTCAGGAGACACTTTATATTTCACGCAGAACACACAATTGTAAGGAGTGAGTGAAACAAATTGCACAGGTAAAGAAAAGGACACAAAGTGCTGGAGTAACTCAGCAGGTCAGGCAGCATCTCTAGAGAATATGATTCTCAGCCTGAAGATGGGTCCCGACCTGAAGCGTCACCTATCAATGCCCCGCGCGGTCATAGGGAGAACGTGCAAACTCCACACACAGCATCCGAGGTCAGGATCAATCCTAGGACTCAGGCGTAATGAAGCAGCAACTCCACCAGCCGCACCATTATGCAACCCGAAAGATACAGCATGGAAGCAGGCCCTTCGGCCCACCGAGTCCTTACTGACCATCGGTTACCCGTTCACACTTGTTTTATGTTACCCGACTTTCTCTTACACTCCCTGCACACTAGGAGAAACTTACAGAGGGCCAATTAACCTACGAATCCGCCCGTCTTTGGGATGTGGGTGGAAACCAGAGGAACCAACTCTGGAATTTAAAATACAATGGGATTCTGGGCCCAACTTTGCTGTAACTGCTGATTTGGAATTTACTGCACAATAACAGCATGTCCCTCTGCTCATGCACTGATTTACAATAATCTTAAATCTGGCTTCAATTTGCCTTCCAATCCATTCTCATGTTCTCTGTTTATTTATTACTGCAGAAAAAAACCAAGATGACCTCATCTCGTAGAATGCATCTGAAGGTAACCTTTCCAATCGATTGCACACTTTCCCCTTGTCCGTTGTGATGATTTCACCCGGAAACTGAAGGCTTTATCACACCTGTCTTGCAGAGCTTACTGCTTTCACTTGCCAAAACTGCAATCGAGAAGGAGGAAGCAGATCGGATAGCAGAGAAGGAGAGGTACATGGGAGAACATTGCGTACCATTGCAGATTTCTGGGGCTTCCATGGCAGACTTGCAGGTTACTTCAATCTCATTTTCTTTAAACAAAATCTAACTTTGGTGGCTCATAGGAGTCCACAGATGTTATACAAGTATAACATTATCAGGTCAGAAATTACAGTGAATTTGATGTAGCCCAGTCTAGTTTAGCTTAATTTGGAGATTCAGCGCGGAAACAGGCCCTTTGGCCCACTGAGTCCATTAACACTATCCTACACACACTAGGAGCAATTTACAATATTGCCAAGCCAATTAACCTAAAAAATCTGCACGTCTTTGGAGTGCGGGAGGCAACCGGAGCGCCCAGAGAAACCCCACGCAGGACACGGGGAAAATGTATAAATGCCATGTGGACAGCACCCGTAGTCAGGATCGAACTTGGGTCTTTGGAATTGTAATGCAGCATCTCTAATGCTGCGCCACCGTGCCATCCCCAGTCCATCACACAGACTAGACTCCCCACCATTGACACCAGCTACACTTCATGCTGCCTCGAAAAAGCAGCCAACCTTAGTTCATAAGACAAAAGAGCAGAATAAGTCTACACCGCAATGCTACCATGTTCCAGCTTTCTCTCTCATCCCCATTCTTCTGCCTTCTCCCCATAACCTTTGACACCCTTATTGATCAAGACCCTGTCAATCTCGCCTTAAAAATACACAAAGTCTTGGCCTCCGCAGTCGCGTGTGGCAATGAATTCTGCAGATTAATCAAAGGCTTGTCCCAGCCCCGGTCATTCTTTCTTCTCCCTGCTCCTGTCAGGCAGAAGTTAGAGAAGCTTGAAAGCGCGCATCACCAGATTGAGGAACAGTTTCTTCTCTGCTGTATCACTCACCCATTTACACTAATTCCACACTATCCCCATTTCATTCTCCCCATATTCTCATTGTCTCCCTCCACAGATTTCCATAGGCTAGGGTACTGTCCAATTCACCTCTACCTCATTGCAGACATTGGACTTTGTCTCTAGAACAGATGCGCTACAATGCTGAGAACGATATTCTGCACTCTGTGTCTTCCTCTTTGCTCGACCTATTTATGTATAAATCTGATTTTACTGGACAACACAAAACCTTGGTACCCGTGACAATAATAAACCAAAACATTAGTTGATTTGACTTGATTGGATAGCATGCAAATAAATTATTTTTCACTGTACTGCATGTGACAATAATAAACTTAAATGGCAGCACAGTGGTGTAGCAGTAGAGTTGCTGCCTTACAGCACTTTCAGCGCCAGAGACCCGGGTTCAATCCCGTCTATGGGTGCTGTCTGTACGGAGTTTGTGCGTTCTCCCCGTGACCACGTGGGTTTTCTCCGAGATCTTCGGTTTCCTCCCACACTCCAAAGACGTCCCGGTTTGTAGGTTAATTGGCTTGGTATAAATGTAAATTGTCCCTAGTGTGCGTAGGAGCGTGTTAGTGTGTGGGGATCACTGGTCGGTGCGGACTCGGTGGACGGAAGGGCCTGTTTCCGCGCTATATCTCTAAACTAAACTAAAAAATAAACCTAAACGTTATTGATTTGATTGAATAGCATGCAAATAAAAGATTTTCACATGTGACAATAATAAACTGAAACCTAAGTGAAAGATGTTCGTTTGGTTGCAAAGATCAATGTGGAAGGAGATTATAGTTTTGGAAAGAATCTTTGTTATCAATGAAAATATTGCTTCATTTATCAATGGTGTTTCTGGAATTTAGTAAAAGAGGCAAAGCTTCCATGTTCACTTAAAGATCCCTTTCTTCTCAGGATATTACCTTACATGTAAAATGTAGTTGATTATTAATCGTGAGTCACTTACTCCCACATAAAATGTCCATTGGAGATTTTTACTTTGACACCTCACCTGTTCTGAACTCAAATCATTGCAACTACTTACCCCACACACCAACTTAGTCCATAAACATTTTAGTGTCGTGATGGGAGTATCTTCATTATATTCTCGCCTCTCGATGGATCCCCTGTTCAGAAACACTTCCCCCATCTCCAGAAATTGCAGACATTTTGCAAAATAGTTATTTTCTGCTCCTCTTTTGGTGGGACGTGGTTTACTGGAGATATCGTGTGAATATGTTTCCAGGTCCACTTCTGTTGGACATGGTTTTGATTGAAAGAAACAGCATGGAAACTGGCCCTTCGACCCACCAAGCCTTTGCCAACCATCGATCATCCATTCACACTAGTTCCATGTTATCCCACTTTCTTAACCACTCCCTACACACTGGGGACAATTTACAGAGGGCCAATTAACCGCATGTCTTTGGAATATTGGATGAAACCGGAGCACCATTGAGAAATAAAAATAGATACAGGAAAATGCAGATTCTCGTTTATTAAAAAAAACACAAAGTGCTGGAGTAACTCAGTGGGCCGGGCAGCATCTCTGGAAAACATGGATATATGACGTTTCGGTTTGGGACCTTTCTTCAAACTGACGTGTCTTTTTTTTGTTAAACAGCATCTGCTATTCCTTGTTTCTACAGACGAGAAATGATGTATGACAATTCTTCTTCCACATTTTAATTTCTAGTAGTTATTCGCCCATGCCAACACGGAGTGGAAGAATTCAAGAAAGCCTTCCCAGTCAAGCGGTTATTTCTTCCCGTATTAGGCTTGTCTAGTCTTGATCCTATGACTCCCAACTTGTCCACTAGTTTCAGTAAAAATTAGCACGTACTTTCAACTGTACTCCAGTTTCAGAATGAAGAACAAGGCATAGAGTTAGCACAAGGCTAAATATTCTTACTATCTGTCTCAACAGGAGATGTGCAAAAAGCTTCATGCCACTATCGATGTGGTTGATGAGGAGAGATATGACATGGAAATCAAAGTTACTAAGACAGCCAAAGAGGTATGATTATCTTTCCTGAATATGTTCAACTTATCTTTCTTCCTTTATGGAGTGGCATGTTGAATGCCATGTATAGTTCATGGATATGAAGGAAGATGAGTATAGAACTTGGGACGTTATGTTACAGTTGTACAGGACATTGGTGAGGCCACATTTGGAGTATTGTGTTTAGTCTTGGTCACACTGTTATAGGAAGGATGTTGTTAGGCTGGAAAGGGTGCAGAGAGGATTTACAAGGATGTTACCAGGACTCGAGGGCCCGATCCATAGGGAGAGGTTGGGCAGGCTAGGAATTATAGAGGTGTACAAGATCATGGGAGGATTAGTTTGGGTAAATGCAGTCTTTCATTCAGAGTAGGGGAATCAAGATCTACGGCTTTAAGGTGAGGGGGGTAAAGATACAATAGGCACCTAAGGGGAAACCTTTTTACACAAACGGTGCATCGATAGTTGAGGCAGGTCCTACTATCACAACGTTTCTGAAACATTTGGACAGGTACATGGATAGGAGGGATATGGGGCAAATGCAGGCAGGTGGGACTAGTGTGGATGGGGCAAGTTTGTCGGCGTGGGCAAGTTGGGCCAAAGGGCCTGTTTCCACGATGTATAACTATGACGTTATGAAGTCACCAAGGATGGGTTGGAATGTGAAACCTGTTTCCACAGAGAGTAACTGAAGTCATCAGTGTGGATGAGTTTCATTGAGCCTTACAGCATGGAAACAGGCCCTTTGGCCCAACTAGTTATGCTGACCAAGTGGCTCCATTTAAGAGAGTCCAATTTGCCTAAGTTCAATGAAGTTGGTATGGGGATGGATGAATCTTGTGTTTTACCTGAATACCTTTGTACTCTCATCGATTATTTATGGGAATTCATTTAATTTTGGGTGGGGGGGGGGGGGGGGGGGGGGGGCGGGAGGGAGGGGATATGGGAACTAAGAACTGTTGTGTAAAAAATGACACAAAATGCTGGAGTAACTCTGCAGGTCAGGCAGCACCTTTGGACAACATGGATAGGTGATGTTTCAGGTCTGGACCTCTCTTCAGGGCCTGGACAGGTTGGGAGAGTGGATGTTGAAATGGCAAATGGAATACAGTGCTACAAAGTGTGTGGTCATGTGCTTTAGTAGATGGATTAGAACTACTTTCTAATTGGGGAGAGGATTCTGAAATCGGAGATGCAAAGGGACTCGGTGAGTGCTGGTGTAGGATTCCCAAAAGGTTAAGTTGCAGGTTGAGTCGACAGTAAGGAAGGCAAATACAATGCTAGGATTCACTTTGAGAGGACTCAAATATAAAAGCTAGGATGTAATGCCAAGGCTTTATAAGGTGCTGGTGAGGCCGCATCTGGAAAATTGTGCGCAATTTTGGGTCCAATACAGAGGAAGGATGTGTTGAACTTGGAGATTGGGTTAACATACATGGAGTGTTTGAAGGCATTGGCATGCACTCGCTGGAGTTTGGAAGGATGAGGGGGGGATCTCATTGAAACCTGCCAGATAATGAAAGACCTGGATAGAGTGAATGTGGAGAGGATGTTCCTGGTAATGGGAGAGTCTAGAACCAGAGGGCATGGCCTCAGAATAAAAGGACATACCTTTAGAATGTTGATGAGGAGGATTTTTTTAGCCAGTATGTGGTGAATCTGTGGGATTCATTGCCGCAGTCAGATGTGAAGGCTAAGGCATTGGGTATTTTTATAGCGGAGATTGACAGATTTTTGATTATAGTAGGGGGGTCAAGGATTATGGGGGGAAGTCAGGAGAATGGGGATGAGAGGGAAAGCTAAATTAGCCATGAATGAATGACAGAGTAGACTTGATGGGCCGAATAGCCTATTTCTGCTTGTATGTTTTATGATCGTATAGTCAGATTGTAGTGTAACATTGAAAAGACACCAAATGCTGGAGTAACTCAGCTAGTCAGGCAGCATCACTAGGGAACATGGTTAAATGATGTTTCGGTGCGGAACCCTTCTTCAGATTGATTGCAGGGACGGGGGGGGGAGAAAGCTGGAAGAGAGGAAGGACAGTATAAAGCGTGGCAGTTCATAGCGGAAGACAGGTGATAAAGCGTAGCAGGTCATAGCGGAACTCAGGCGAGGGGGAGGCATTGATCGGCAGATGGTTGAATGAAGGCCAGAGATGAATCCACACAAGGTGTGAAATAAACGAATTACAGATTTGTAAGTTGTGAAGCTAGAGGATTGACGAGATGTGAATTGTTTAGCAATGTAGGTTTATGGGGAGGAGAGAGGAGAGATAGTTAAGTTATAGGGTTATAGAGCACGGAAACAGGCCCAACTTGTCCACGCTGCCCAACATGCCCCAACTGCACTAGTCCCACCTGTCTGTGTTAGGGTCAAAACCTTTCTTATCCATGTACTTGTCCAAATGTTTTTTTAGATGTTTTGATAGTACCTGCCTCAACTACATCCTATGGCAGCTTGTTCCATACATCCACCATCCTATGTGTAAAAATGTTGGTTGTAACGTTTGCAGCCGAGATTTCCCTTTGGATTCTATTTAGGTGTAGATGTGCCAACCCTTGAATCTGTCAATGTTGCAGATTGATGACCTGAATCTGAAAGTCTTTGACCTGAAGGGCAAGTTTAAGAGGCCACCCCTCAAGAGAGTGCGCATGTCAGCCGATGCCATGTTGCGTGCGCTGCTGGGCTCCAAACACAAGGTGTCCATGGATCTGAGAGCCAACCTGAAGCAGGTGAAGAAAGAGGACACTGAGAAGGAGAAGGTAAGTCATCGCCAACGGAATGCAAGGCCGGTCCTTGCGGTGCTTTCTCTCATGACACCATCTGTTAACAGGCAACCAAATCATCCTCCCACTAGCTAGTTTATGGTCACACGTTCTAGAAGCAGAATTAGGCCATTCAGCCCATCAAGTCTACGCCACCATTCAATGAATGAATGAATGAATGAATGAATGAATGAATGAATGATTACGTTTATTGGCCAAGTATACTCACATACAAAGAATTTGCCTTGGTGCTCCGCCCGCAAGTGACAACATGACATACAGTGGCATTTAGGAAATACACATAAAACATTAAACATTAGTAATAAAACATTATCGATTAAACATGTAAATAAAATACCAGAGCAAAAGGAGGCCACAGATTTTTGGTTATTGAGTAGAGCTACTACTCGTGGAAAAAAGTTGTTTTTATGTCTGACATAATTATAGCTGATCTATCTTCCCATCTGAATTCCATTCTCCTGCCTTCTCCCCATAACCCCTGACACCCGTACTAATCAAGAATCTGTCATCTCCGCCTTAAAAATATCCATGGACTTGGCTTCCACAACTGTCTGCAGCAATGAATTCTACAGATTCACCGCCCTCTGACTCCTCACCTCATCTAGTAGCCCAGAATACCAACTGTTGCCATACATTACAGCACTATACACAACAGTGGCCAAGTTAGCACACCAATGCCTCTACCTCCTCAGAGGGCTTAGGAAGTTCGGCATGTCCCCGACAATACACACCAACTTCTACAGATATGCCATAGAAAACATCTTATCGTGATGCATTGCAGCTCGGTTTGAGAACAAATCCATCCAAGACCATGCGAAATTGCAGAGAGTTGTGGACATAGCTCAGACCATCGCTCCAACCAACCTTCTTTCCATCAACTCCATTTACACTTCACGCTGTCTCGGCAAGGCCAACAACATAAGCAAGGACCTTACCCCGGCCACTCCCTCTTCTTCCCTCTCCCACCAGGCAAGAGGTACAGAAGCTTGAAAATGTATACAGTGTAAAAAACGTTTCACTGTACCTCGCTACACGTGACCATAAATTAAACTAACTGAACTAACTAACTCCAGGGTTACACAAAAAGCTGGAGAAACTCAGCGGGTGCAGCAGCATCTAAGGAGCGAAGGAGATAGGCGACGTTTCGGGTCGAGACCCTTCTTCACAACTAACTCCAGATTCAGGGTCAGTTTTTTTCCCCCAGCTGCTTATCAGGCAAATGAACCATCCTATTATCAACTAGGTAGCGGTCCTCACCTCCCATCTACCTCATTGGAGAGCTTTGAAATATCTTTAATTGGACTGTATAGGACTTTATCTTGCACTAAGCCTTATACCCTTTATTATGTATCAATACATTTTAGCCTGCTTGATTGTAATATTGTATGGTCTTTGATAGCACACAACAAAAACATTTTCACTGTTCCTCTGTACACATGACAATAATAAACTAAAGTAAACTAAACTAAACATGCACCTCTGACCATATTGAGGTGCAGCAACAATATGGACAGGATAGGTTCAGAGGGATATTGGCCAAACAGAGGACATGATGATTTGTGTGGGCAAGGTGGGACGAAGGGCCTGTTTCCATGCTCTGTGACTCTATGGCTCTACCGCTGCATGACTGCCACCCACATGATGTGCTGCCTCTCGACATTTTAATCAACCACAAGGAAATCTGTTAAAAATAACTCAATTAGTATTCTCTTCAACTCCCCCCCCCCCCCCCCCCACCCCCCACCCCCACTTGCCAATCCTGGGCCCAACTCTGCCATGCAGAATGATCAGCTTGTGATCAATACCTCCTTGTTCTCCAGGCTGTTCTCCATTCTTCGTTCCAAACCTACCATTAGGCTTCTAGGCTAACACTAAAAGGCCTGTCCCACCAGCATGCAACTCTATGCGATTAGCGCGACCTAACGTGGGCGCTTGAGCCGTCCGGCGTCGCGGGGCTGGTCCCAATTCGATCGCCGGAGCCATGCGGAATTGTGCGGAGTCCATCCCGCGTTCGTCCCGACACCGCGCGGGGCTCGGAAAAACTGACTATGTCCAAAAATTCCGCGCGGCAACGGCTTGTCGGCTCGCAGTCGCCTTGACATTTACACACCGCCCCGACATCGTGCCTCCTTGAACCTATTTGTAAGTGTCTCCATGACCCTCTATGTGTGTGGCTCCGTGGCCCTGTGTGTGTGTGTGCCTCGGTGCCCCTCTCTGTGTGCCCCTCTCTGTCCTGGCGAACTTACCTTGGACTTCGCTCCAAGTTCGCCTCACTTTGCGCCGCGTTGCACCAATCATCCAACCTCCGCACGGCCCCTACTGCCGGTTTGGTTGCGCTTGCCGCATGCAGGCGCATGCTGGTGGGAACAGCCCTGTACAGGGGATCACCCGACCTCCACGTGGCCCCCGCTTCTAGTTCGATCGCGTTCATCGCATAGAGTTGCATGCTGGTGGAACAGGCCCTTAAGGCTGGACTGAGAGAGTGTTACCTGTGGTGCTGGAAGGTGGTTCAGATGCTGGTTTACACTGAAGATAGACACAATGTGCTGGAGTAACTGAATGGGTCAGGCAGCATCTCTGGAGAAAAGGAATAGGTGATGTTTCAGGTCGAGACCCTTCTTCAGACTGAAATTTAGGGGAGAGGGAAACTGGAGGTGTGAAAAGGTTCAGGCCAAGTCAGAGCCGGTACCGATGACCAAGGAAAGAGCCGGCTCTAATTTGTTTTGAATCTGCTCATACCTCTAGTTTCCCTCTCCCTGACTCTCAGTCTGAAGAAGTGTCCTGACCCAATACATCACCCATCCTTTTTCTCCAAGATGCTGCCTGACTCGCAGAGTTACTCCAGCATTTTGTGTCTATCTTCTGAGAGAGAGCTACATTGTCAGAGCTGCGGTTGCTTAAGTTGCCTTGTTGCTGGGAAGCTAGGAACCACACAGTCCAACATGACGTAAAGTTGTACCCTGATGTCCAGGTTAATGTTTAGCCCTCACTAAATTACCAGGAGTTTATCACAAGACTATAGTGCACAATTTTAGCACCAAGCCTTATTCCCTCTCTCTTGTATCTGTACGCTGCCTTACAGCGATGGAGTGCCGGGTTTGATCCTGACCTCGGGTGCTATCTGTACGGAGTTTGTTACCATGTGGGTTTTCTCTGGGTGCTCTGGTTTCCTCGCACACTTCAAAGACGTTCAGGTTTTTAATTGGCTTCAGTAAAAAAAAATTGTAAATTGTCTCTAGTGTGTAGGATAGTGTCAATGCACGGGGTGATCTCTGGTCGGTGTGGATTCAGTGGACCAAAGGGCCTGTTTCCATGCTGTATCTCCTAAGTCTAAAGTACTGAAAAAAAAGTCTAACCATGTATGTATACTATTTCCGCTGACTGGGTAGCTCGCAACCATAAAGCTTTTCACTGTACCTCGGTACATGTGACAATAAACAAAACTAACATAAACATAACCCTTCCCCACTCCCTTTTTACCCCCATGTAAACCTTATTTCCCCCTGTCTTGTATCTGTACACTGTGGAATGCACAGTAGCACAGCGGTGAAGCTACTGCCTTACAGCGCCAGAGACTCGGGTTCGATCCTGACTACGGGTGCTGTCTTGTGAGGCTCATTTTCCTCCATCACTCAGTCTTGCAGATTCCAACTATCTTCTGGGTAAAAAAAAACTTCCTCCTCAGATCCCCTTTCAAACCTTTTACCACTTCATCTCTACCTCTCAGAAAACAAAGAATTCCACTGCACATCTGTACAGGTGACAATAAAGAACCATTGACTGTTATCAGGTAACCGAACCATCCTCCCAACAACTAGAGAGCAGTCCTGAGCTACTACACATGTCATTGGAGACCCTCGGACTATCTTTGATGGGACTTATTGGACTTTATCCTGCATGAACTGTTATTTATGTTAGTCACTTTATCATATATATGTACACTGTGGGTGGCTCAATGGTAATCATGTATTGTCTTTCCGCTGACTGGTTAGCAGACAACTAAAGCTTTTCACTGTACCTCAGTGCACCTGACAATAAACAAAACTATTGACTACCCTCTCCACGTTAGGTTAAAACATGTCTTCGACTCCTACTTTGCATATCTCCACAATGATCCATCTGATTCAATGATGCTCTTTGTTGTGTGTCCAAAGTCACATCATGGGGGTGGGGTAATTGGTCTTAACACCACAGACAAAGAAAGGCTGTTTTACTGGTTGGTTCTTGCTGCAGGCAGAGGTACAGTAACATAATGGTTGATTCATGGATTAAAGACAGAGCTCTGTACCATTAATTCAGAGACACAAGTTCAAATCCCACAACAACTGGAGAATTTCAATTGGAGTCACTCAATGAAATCTGGAAATTAAAAAAAACTAAAACGACTCTCTTTATGCCATCGATCACCCCATACACTAGCCCTGTCCTTCGCACTAGGGACAATTTACAATTTCACCAAACCAGTTAACCTACGAACCCGCACGTCTTTGGAGTGGTGAGGAAACCGGAGCATCCGGAGATAACCCACGTGGTCACAGGGAGAATGTACAAACTCCGTACAGACAGCAGCCATAGTCAGGATTGAACCCGAGTCTCTGGTGCTGTGAGGCAGCAACTCTACTGCTGCGCCACTGTGCCGCCCAATCTAGGAAAGTACTGGATTGTTGTAAGACCCCGTCAAATCCACCTACATCCTTGAGTGAACAGATTTGATACTCTTAAACCGTCTCAGCTTTATGTGAGGACTCTACCTCCACAACATGGCTGCCTCCCACTGCCTCCTCCATTCAGGGGCATTTAGGGATGGACAATAGATACTGGCATTGCTCATAACACGAAATAAGCGCATATAATATCGACCCAGCTGAGTTAGGTAGAGCTGAGGCGGTGTGAAGTGTGGATGGAATCTTCTACTGATGGAAGCATGTGCTATCAAAGGTCATGTCATCACTTTATGACATCTCGTTCTATAATGTTTACAAATCGCTCTTTCCTCAGGACCTGCGGGATGTTGGAGACTGGCGTAAGAATATTGAGGAGAAGGCTGGAATGGAAGGCAGGAAGAAGATGTTTGAGGGTGCTGAATAAAAGATCACTCCATAAAACCAAATGCTGTATTGCAGTTCGTGTTTGTAATAAATTATATGTAGGTCAGCTTTGTGCTCAGCTGCATTGGAAATAATCTGTGCTGATTTAGTTAGTTCTGGTTAGGCTAGATGAATAGCATGCCTGTTGGACCCAAATGAGCTTCATCCATTATTTTACTGCCAGGCTTCAAGCCAGAGCCTGTTGACGCAGGACAATAAACATAATCTGTCATTGATTATTGACTTGCCCTTGCCCATTTAATACCAGGAAGCACAAAATGCTGAGGGAATTAGATGGTATGATAAGGAACAGCGCAACCAGAGCATCGGTGAGCAGGTACCATAACCGGCCTTACCCTTACTGAACAGATTGTAGGAATGTGGAATTAACAAAGCAAAGACTGAGGGAGTTTTGTTAGTTTGAGTATGTGAATCCATGGTCAAATTATATGAAGGAAGAAAAATAAAGGGAAGGGGGGAAAAATGAGGTTAAAAGAGAGATATAAAGTAGACAAAGAGAAAGCTGAAGCTTCATAAAAGAAAATGCATTGAATAAGATAGTTATGACTTTCTCTAATGAGTTTAGTTTGTAACTGCCCTGAAAACTGAGTATCCGTATACTGTTCATTTATTTTTTTATGCTGATCAAGGCAATGGTTTGCTCTTTCTATTTGGATTGCTCCCATCAGCCAAGAATCTGCTCTCAGCTAAGTTAGTGCATCATTTCCATTTAATTAATGGTGAATACTGTAAGCTCAATGTTATGTTGGCAGTAAATTATGGCCCATTATGTATCACCATGCAGCCCCATACATGTCAAGTGTCCTTTACTTTGGAATAACATGAAGGTTATTAACAACTTTGTAGAATTACCAGCAAGAACATTTATTTGATGACCTATGTACTCCAGATCTAAAGCTAAAGTGTAAATAAATTCTTGAAAGCAGGATTGATTTTTTTTTAGTTGTAACCAGTCTGAGGCTTCATTTGGTCACTTTTGCTGCAATTTAGTTTGAGAGATACAGCACAGAAACATGCCCTTTGGACCACCGTGTTCACACCGAACATCGCACTCGTTCCATGCTATCCCACTTTTGCATTAATTCCCAACACACTGAGGGCAATCAACCTCCAAACCCGCAGGTCTTTGGGATGTGGGGGAAAACTGGAGCACCCAGAGATAACCCACACGGTCCCACAGGGAGAACATGCAAACTCCACTTAGACTGCACCCAAGGTCAGGATTGAACCCGTGTCTTTGGCATTCTGAGGCATCAGCTCTACCAGCTGCACCACTGTGGACCTCGTACACTGGCGGTCAATATTGTGACCAACATCCTTGTGCAATGTTCTCACTACTGCCCCTAGTGTCCACAACCTAGGGGTGATTGAGGTGGGAGTGCCGCTGGGTGCATGTGAGTTGGATAAATGCCTCACTTCACGTCAGCAGGTAGAACAACAAAATGTTCAGAACTTCACCTTCAACGCTCTAACCAGTAACCCACTATCAACATCGGGATTATTTTCCATCCGCCAACATACGACTTCAGGAATGGGCGAAGATTGACAAATTGAACAAAGACCTAGAATCAAACAGTCATACGGCACGGAAACAGGCCCTTCGGCCCAACCTGCCCATGCCGACCAAGATGCCCCATATTCCCCAGTCCTACTTGCGTGCCTATCCATGTACCTGTCCAAATGTCTTTTAAATGTTACTATAGTACCTGCCTCAGCTACTTCTTCTGACAGCTTGTTTCATATACCCACCCTCTGAGTGAAAACATCACCCATCAGGTTGCTGTTAAATCTTGTCCTCTCATCTTAAACATATCTCCTCTGGTTCTTGATTCCCCAACTCTGCGTAAGAGACTCTGTGCATTCACCCTATCTATTCTCCTCGTTATTTAATGCATTACCTGTAGATTGTGAGGGTAAAACAAAATACTGTGAACATCAGAGTAACAATAATAAAAACTATGATTTAGAAGGTTTTGCCTGAAAATATTTTCAGAATTTTTTTAGAACAAGCACAATAGGTACAGAAGGTTCTTGGATGCAATTAATATGGTCATCCTGCGATGGAGAGCACATTAACCACTGCCATTGTCCATGTTTTTATCGCTCCTTTCCCCTCCCCTCTATCTGTCCGCTACCTCCCCTCTACTCCAACAGTAACCCAAGCACAAAACTTAATTCTTAATTGTTATAATTTCTCATGTAAGTTATAATATTTACTTCAGAGCCAGGAGCAACAGAATAAAAGGACACACCTTTAGAAAGGTGAGGAGGAATTTTTTCAGTCAAGTGGGTGGTGAGCCTGTGGAATTCATTGCCACAGACGGCAGTGGAGGCCAAGACATTGAGTATTTTTAAAATGGCTATTGACAGGTTCTTGATTATTAGGGACATCAAAGATTATGGGGATAAGGCAGGAGAATGGGGTTGAGAGAGAAAGATTGATCATCCACGATTGAATGGCGGAGTAGACTCGATGGGCTGAATGGCCTAATTCTGCTTCTCTGTCTTATGATCTTATGAACAGGATTCTATCAGAATGGGGTCAACCAATAAACTGCAATGTAACCAGAAGGATGGAAGAAATTTAACGAGGCAAAATAATCTCAGCGGCAACTGATGCAATTTCTAGCATTTAAGCAAACAAAATGTCAGTGTCTGTCGAAGATGAGTCGTTTAATCTTGTCACATCTGGACTAGTGTGACCGTGTGATCAATGGCCAGCATGGATTCAGTGGGCCGAAGGGCCTGGTTCTATGCTATAGATAGGGAGGACAGCCAGAATCTTTCAGGAAAGCACAGCGGCACAGCTGGCAGAGACCCAGCACCAGCCTAACAACGCCAGAGGCCCAGGTTCGATGCTGATCTCGGGTGCTGTCTGTGTGGAGTTTGCACATTCTCCCAATGACCACATGGGTTACTTCCCAGTGCTCCAGTTTTCTCCCACACTTCTCCTAAGGACTTGCAGGTTTGTTGGTTAATCGGCCCTCTGTAAATTGGCCCCAAGTATGTAGCGAGTGGGTGAGAAAGTGGGATAACATAGAACTAGCGTGAACGGCTGGTCGGCTGGGACTCGGTGCACCAAAGGGCCTGTCTCCATGTTGTATCACTTAAACTTAAGCTAAATCTCCACTCTAGCATCTTATTTTCTTGCAGCCACCAATAGCATTGGCTCCCAGTAATTTATGTATCTCAATTTAAAAATGAACAATCAGTCAAATTCCAGTTACTGTTTATAGGGGATCAAAATTTCTATAATTCATTGTAGAAATCTTTGGGTGGCACAGTTGCACAGAGGTGGAGTTACTACCTTCCAAGCCAGAGGCCCGGGTTCGATCCTGACCACGGGTGCTGTCTGCACAGAGTTTGTATGTTCTCCCCATGACTGAGGGGGTTTTCTCCAGGTGCTCCAGTAACCTCCCATATTCAAAGATGTACAGATTTGTAGGTTAATTTGCCATGGTACAAGTGTGTAGGATAGTGTTAGTGTACAGGGTGATCGCTGGTCAGAGCGGACTCGGTGGGGCAGACGGGCCTATTTACATGCCATATCTCTAAAGTCTAAAGTATGGAAAAGTATATCCGAACTACAATGTCCCAAGGGTTACACAAAAAGCTGGAGAAAATCAGCGGGTGCAGCAGCATCTAAGGAGCAAAGGAGATAGGGGACGTTTCGGGTCGAGACCCTTCTTCAGACTGGTCAGGGATCAGGGAAACTGGACAGGGATCAGGGAAACGAGGGAAACTACAATGTCCCAACTTGGTTACCAAGACACTCGGCCGGTGCAAATAATTTTAACTTACGTCAGTTTCACTTAATAACTTCCCTTGGAATGTTCAGTTAAATCACCAATAACCCTTAGAATAGAATGGATGCAACCTTAAGATTGAAACCTTTTCTCGTAACTCAATATTGGCTCAAGGTCTCAATCTGATATATCTGAGCACTACAAGTTCATCTGATCCTTCCATCGGAGTGGTGCCCACGACACTTTTGCGTGTGGTCTAATTGGGGCTATCTATAATAGTAGCGCATTTAATTTCTTGAACTCCAGGCCTTTCAATATAAGACCAAGAACTTGAGGGTGGCACAGTGGTGCAGCGGTAGAGTTGCTGCTTTACAGCGCCGGAGACCCGAGTTCGATCCTGACAATTGGTGCTGACCGTACAGCGTTTGTACGTTCTCCCTGTGACCGCATAGGTTTTCTCCGGGTGCTCCAGATTCCTCCCACATTCCAAAGACATGTAGGTGAATTGGCCTCTGTAAATTGTCCCTAGTGTGTAGGTTAGAACTAGTGTACGGGTAGTCATTGGTCGGCGTGGGCTCAGTGGGCAGCAGGGACTGTTTCCACGCTGTATTTCTAAACTAAAATACATTTCATTGGCTTTTAGGCTTTTAATTATTATTGATTTAGTTTAATTTAGTTTAGAGATACAGCGCGGAAGCAGGCCGTTTGGCACAACGAATCCGCACCGACTAGCGATCCCCGCACATTGACACTATCCTACACACACAAGGGTCAATTGACACATACAACAAGCCAATTAACTTACATACCTGCATGTCTTTGGAGTGTGGGAACCGTGGGCCTCAGAGAAAGCCCACACAGTCACGGGGAGAATGTGCAAACTCCGTACAGACAGCACCCATAGTCGGGATCGAACGTGGGTCTCCAGCATTGCGAGCGCTGTAAGGCAGCAACTCTACCGCAGCGCCACCGAGTTGCCCATTGTTAGAGGTACAGCATTTGGCACCAAGTCCACACCAACTATCACCCATTCACAGTAGTTCTAAGTAATCTTATTTTCTCAACCACAAGTCCAATGCCTGCAATGAGGTAGATTGAAAAATCAGGACAGTACCCTGGCTTTTGGAAGGACCATTAAAAGGTGGACTTTATCTTGCACTAAGCTGTGGATAATTTGATTGTAATCATGTATTGTCTATCCGCTGACTGGTTAGCACAAAACAAAAGCTTTTCAATGTACCTCGGTACACGTGGCAATATTCTGAACCAAACAGAAGTTTGAACACAGAGGGGAAGAAGCTGTTCCTGAGTCTGGTGGTGTGTGCTTTCTAGTTTCTGTACCTTCTGCCCAATGGGAGCAGGGAGGAGGGAGAGGAAGGTATGACCAAGTGGGAAACATCTTTGATTACGTTTGCTGCTTTCCTGAGACAGCATGAGGTCTAGATGGAGTCGATGGTGGAGAATCTGTTTTGTGGTCGCATCTACAACTCTCTCTGTCATTTCTTGGGACCTTGGTCTTCTTCCCAAACCAAGCAATGATGCAACCCGATGTATCTGTAGAAGTTGGAAAGAGCCATTGGAGACATGTTGAATGTCCGCAGTCTCCTGTGGAATTAGAGGTGTCAGTGTGCCTTCTTGGTGTGTCGTGGTTGGTCCAGGACAAACTGGTAGCAACAATTACACCGAGGAACTTGAAGGTCTGAACCATTTCTACTTTGGCACCATTGATGCAGACTGGGACAAGTAGTCCTCTGATCATGAGATCAGATGCAATCAATATGCTTCCTCCATTGCATCTTCGAAGAAGATGTCTTATCCCACCCCTCACCCCACTCACCATCGACAACACCACAGTAACATCTGTGGAGTATTTACGTTCCTGGGAACTATCATCTCCAAGGAACTTAAGTGGGGGGCTACCATCGACTCCACAGTCAAAAAGGCACAACAACCTACGGCAATTGAGGAAGCACAATCTGCCACAGGCAATGATGGTCCAATTCTACACGGCCATCGTAGAGTCTGTTCTCACCTTCTCCATCATGGTCAGGTTTGGCTCAGCTACCAAGCACGACACCTGGAGGCTGCAGCGAATCGTCCAATCAGCAGAGAAGGTTATTGGCTGCAACCTTCCCTCCATTGATGAAATGTACACTGCAAGGGCCAGGAAGCGAGCGGGCAAGGTCATCTCTGACCCCTCTCACCCTGGTCACAAACTCTTTGAATCACTTCCCTCTGGAAGGTAACTCTGGACTGTCGAAGCTGCCACAGCCAGACATAAAAACAGTTTTTATCCACGAGTAGTTGCTCTACTCAACAGCCAAAAATCTGCAGTCTCCTTTTTATCTGGTAATGTTTTATAATTAATGTTTTATTATTATTAATTAGTGTTTTCTGATTCATTCGTAACTGTCACTGTATGTCATGTTGTTACTTGTGGGCGGAGTACCAAGGCAAATTCCTTGTATGTGAATACTTGGCCAATAAACTTAATTACTTACTTACTTATCTTTACACATGGTGTTGATGGTGGGAGGGGATGGTAATGGACAGAGGCACTGCCAATGTACAAATGGATGACTCCATGACACACTATCTCCTGTACAGACCCTCAGTAGATGGCGCCACTTCCACAAGGGCCACAGGAAGTGCAGATCAATCTGTATCTGTGGGGCGGTCGGGGCGCTGCAAGATGGCTGCCCTGCCAGCAGTGTGTTAGTCAATTCTACATTTTTTGTTTTTTTTAGTATGTCCAAATGTTTGTTTTAATGTCTCTCGGTGTGTCTTGTGTGGGGGGTGGTGAGGGGGGGGTAACGGGGGAACTGCTTTCAGTCGCCTCCTCCACGGAGAGGTGACTTTTTCCATGTCGCCTCCCTCGCGGCCTAACACCAAGGATTGGTGCGGCCTTTCCCAGACACGGGTCCAGTGCTTCAGCAGCGAGCGCAGCGTGGACTTTTTCATCGTGGAGCGGGCGAGCCCTCGCAGCGGCAGCCTGAAGCCTGGGATGCTTCTTGCCGCGGGCACGGACCGCGGATGGGATCCCTCGTTGGGGACCCCGGAGGAGACGAGCTCCGACCGCCGGCCTACAACAGCTTGAAGCCGCGGTCTGCGGTGCTTCTTGCCGCCGGCGCAGCGGGGACTTACTTACTTACCATCTGGAGCAGGATCCACCTCGCCGGGAACCCCTGGAGAAGAGCTCCGACCACCGGCCTGCGGCCTACGTCATCTTCAAGCGCGGTCTCCGGTAGGGAAGCACCGATTCGGGACTTAATTTGCCTGTAAATCTGGCCGCCCGCAGCGGTGATTGCGGAGGTTTATGGTCCCGCCCAAGGGGAAAAATGGAGGAGGACTGACTGAATTTTGTGCCTTCCACCACAGTGATGAATGCTGCGGTGGATGTTTTGTGTTAGATTTTTTTATTGTTTATTGTGTATTCTTTTTTATTGTACCGCTGCTGGCAAGTTCATTTCACTGCACTTCATTGTGTATGTGACGAATGAATCTGACTATTGCCTATTGACTACCCATTTTCTGTATTTATTTCTGTATTTATTTATGCCTACTGTATTCTGTCGTGCTGAAGCAAAGCAAGAATGTCATTGTCCTATCTGGGACGCATGACAATAAACTCACTTGAATCTTGAATCTTTGAAAGAAAATAAAATTGCATTTATTTAGTTATAGACCCTGGTTTGGGAGCAACTCCATCCAAGACCACAAGAAATTGCAGATAATTGTGAATGCAGCCCAGACCATCACACAAACCAACCTCCCTTCATTGATGCCATCTACACTTCACGCTGCCCTGGCAAGGCAACCAGCATAATCAAGGACCAGTCTCACCCTGGTCATTCCCTCTTCTCCCCTTTCCCATTAGTCTAGAAATACAGAAGTGTGAAAACACACACCTCCAGATCTAGGACCGTTTCTTCCCGGCTGTTGTCAGGCACTTGAACCACCCTTTCAACTAGAAAGTGGTCCAGAACTGCTATCCACCTCACTGGAGACCCTCGGACTATCTCGGACAAATTGTGACTTTGCTGGACTTTATCTGACACTAAATGTTGTTCACTTTATCTGTACACTGTGGGCGGTTTGATTGTAATCATGTGTAGTCTTCCTTCAGACTAGTTAGCATGCAAGAAAAGCTTTTCACTGTACCTCAGTACACGTGACAATAAACTTAACTAGACTAACTTTTCTTAGCAGGTTCCATAATCTGCAGCCCATTGTAGTTTCCCAGCCTGTGTTGCTATCTGCACTCTTCCCTCTCCCACCTACCAATCAACCCAATCCACGGGTTCAAATAGGGGAGGGCTGGTGAGCTGATGAAACGATGGGGGGTGGGAAGAGGGGATGCAGTGGCAGGAGTTCTTAATACAGGCTACCTTCCTGGTACTGTTTCAGTCCAGATGAAATCTTAACACAAAACAGTTGTCTATCCATTCCTTTTGCGGAAACTGCCTGGTCCACTGGCTTACTCCAGCACTTCATGTCTTACTGAAGGTATCAAGATCTATTACCAGCAATATATTGTGGAGAAAACTCATTGAAGCACCAGCCAAGAAGGCACATCAAACCCTCGACATCCTTAGGAGACTGGGGATATTCAGCCTGTCTCCATTGACTCTTAACAACTTCTGCAGATGAAGCATAGAAAGCATACTGTCGGGTTGCATCACAGCTTGGTTTGGGAACAGCTCTGCCCAAGAATGCAATAAATTGCAGTGAGATTTAATGGACGTAGCGCAGACCATCGCACAAACTAGACCCCCCACCATTGACTCCATCTGCACTTCATGATGCCGCGGAAAAACAGGAAACATAATCAAAGACTTGTCCCACGCCGGTCATTCCTTCTTCTCCCCGCTCCCGTCAGGCAAAAGAGACAGAAGCTTGAAAGAGCGCACCACAAGACTCAGTAACAGCTTCTTCCCCTCTGTTATCAGGCTTCTGAACGGCCCTTCCATAAGCTCGGATACCGTCCGATTCACCTCTACCTCATTGTGGACATTGAAATTTGCCTCTGGAACTGGTGCGCTTCAATGCTGAGAACGGTATTCTGCACTTTGTATCTTCCCCTTTGCTCTACCTATTGTACTTGAGGTCAGTTCATCATGACAATGACGGAGAACCTCCGCTTCTTCGTATGTCTGAATGGTCAGAACAGCCGTTGGAGACGCCAAAAGAATGGTCTACCACAGGGCAGTGTCCTTGCCCCAACGGTGCTCAATATATACACCAATGACCAACCCATCACCCCGAAAACTAGGTTGTTTCTGTATGCTGATGACATGCATCGCAACGCAATCCTCAGACTTCAGCCAGATTAAGACCGTGCTGCACTGCAGAATATGACAACATACTATCAACAGAACTCCCTGCGCCCAAACCCAACAAAAACGCAAAGCGCAGCTTTCCACCTCCGGAACCAGAATGCGAAACGTCAACTACATGTGCGATGGAATGATGTCCTGTTGGAACACTGCAAAGCCCCAAAGTACCTAGGTGTGGTCCTCAATCGCACGTTATCATATCGCCAACATCTTGAGAGAACCAAGGCAAAGGTCAACACCTGGAACAATGTTATCGAAAAATTGGCAAACAGCTCATTTGGAAGTGACCCGACAACAATCTGCACTGCAGCCCTGGCGCGCTGTTTCTCAATGGCAGAATATGCAAGTCCTGTCTGGAGCTACTCTAAACATGCACACAAGGTGGACTCTGCATTGAACACTGTCTGCAGGAAAACCACTGGATGCCTGAATCCGACAAAGGTTGAACATCTGTACCAGCTGGCTGGCATCGATGAATAATCTCGAAGACACGATTGGGCAGCTGCAGTAGAACGCTTCAATGCGGACACAGACCCCTGCCATCCCTTCCACAATCTCCAACGTCACCAACATGCCAAGAAACGCCTGAAGTGTCGGAACAGCTTCATGGAACTAGAGCCAACCGTGTCAGGCACCAAAAGCAAACAACAGATGGCACCAGGACACCACCCGCCTTATACTACCTGGAAAGCCCCCAACCGCCTCCGCACTGGAGTAGGACATTGCGGACTCAACCTGAAGAAGTGGGGCCTCTCGGACCATGACAAGTGCAACTGTGGAGAGGTACAGACAATGGCCCACCGACTGACTTGCGGTGAGAGGCATGCACTGCAGACAATCTCCACATTGGCACAGATGTGGCACTAGCTGTGGCAAAGCGATGGCAGAATGTCGTCTGACACACGAGCGAACAAACTTGAGGTTGGTAAGGTACTATCTGATCTGATTGGATAGCATAACAAAGCTTTTCACTGTGCCTCAGTATACGTGACAGTAATAAACCTAAACTTAAGATAAATAACTCCTCAAGTACAGCTTCATAGTTTGATCAGAATAATCTATTGATCACTGTGGAATAAACTGGTTACACCACAAAAAAATACAGATTGTAGAAATAAGGAACTGCAGATGCTGGTTTACCAAGGAAAGACACATATTGCTGGAGTAACTCAGCAGGTCAGGAAACAAAAGCTATTCACTGTACATCAGTACACGTTACAATAATAAACTAAACCATCTGTAAAATGAAATAAACCTGGCGTTATCATATTGTTTGAGAGACATTTTGACAGGTACATGGATACGAAAGGTTTAGAGGGATATGGACCAAGCGCAGCAGGTGGGACTAGTGTAGTTGGGGCATGTTGGTCGGCTTGGGCAAGTTGAGCCAAAGGGCCTGTTTGCACACTTGATGACCAAACTAAAGCTAAAAAGCATAATGGAGAACATGGATAGTTTTCGGGTCGGGACCTTTCTTTAAAATAAGCAGCTTGCTCTCTTGTTTGCCAGGGTGAAATAGCAATGGAAGTTTTTATCCAGGAATATGAAACTACCAGAGCACTCAAAGAGTTAAGGAGTTACTGTTAATTTGTCTTTCACCGTTTGGAGAGAGAACTCATCTCAGAGACGTCAGAATTTGTTTCACTTTGGGCCAGAGAGTAGAGGTGAGGAGTTCTGAATGCTCCTGTCTGAAGGCCTCTTCTTTGGCACAGCTGGATAGAGAGAAAGGCATTTTTTCAGCTCGATTTCCCCGCGACCGGTTTCCTGTTTGGTGGGATTTTACTTTCTAATATTACAGGAATCTTTTTTTTTTTTTAAAAGCCACCAACTAAGGCTCGGCTGAACACTCAGCAGGCGAGAAACTAGGGGTATTTTTTCTTTTTTGATTTGCGAGCGAAAAGGGGAGACAAAGGATGGATGACTTGGAGCGCAGGCGTGAAATGCGGAGACAGAAACGCGAAGAGCTTTGGCGTCAAGCAGAGAGGTACGATGTGTTCTTGTTTTGATTGCAGCCCTCTCTCTGCTTCTGCACTTTGCAGGAAGCCGCAGTGTAATGGCGTTAAAGCATTAATAACCTCCAGCAACTGCAGACACAGTTTTGTTACCATTGGGTTTGCCACACAGTCAAGTCTGCCGTTACCAGTTAATTTAACAGATTGTTTTAACTGAACTGAAACATTTACGTCTTAAACACAGACTGGCCACTGGTACCTTCAACTCTGAACTGCTGAATATTGCAACCCAATGAAGGGATCATGAATTCCAAATATTTGTATGCGCTGTGGTAGCTTTAGTAGAAATTGTTTGGATTTTTGCTTTCTTTTATGATGTTGTAGCCTATTTTCCCAAACTTGTAAATACCTCTCATGACTGATGATGATTCATGGCATGTTGTGGGTGCTGCTTTAACTGGCTGTGCCCAACTCTTACTTTGGAAATAAGAACATAACATTTGTTGTGAGTTTAACCCTTTTTGGCACATTCTGTTGAAGTGGAGAAACCTAAAAAAGCATGATGTCCTTCTGTGGACTCATGAAGACCCATTGCAGAGCTTTCACCAACATCTCACTCAAATCCCTTCTCACCTCAGAGTCTGGCTGTCTGTATAGAGTTTGTATGTTCTCTCTGTGACCGCGTGGGTTTTCCCTGTGCTCTGTTTTTTTCCCCACAATGTGGAGGTTCGGAGGTAAATCGGCTTCTGTAAATTGTCCCGAGCGTGTAGGATCGAACAAGTGTACAAGTGAACTTTGGTCGGCGCGGACTGGGTGGGCCGAAGGGCCTGTTTCCACATTGTGTCCCTAAACTAAACTAATTACAGAGCTTTTATCTACATCTTAACCCCCTTCTCACCTTGGAGTGTGGATTTTCCCTTTACAACAAAGGGCGTCGCAGTGGTGAAACTAGTAGAGCAGTAGCCTCACAACGCCGGGGACTTGCGTTCTCTCCTGATCTTGGGTGCTGTCTGTGTGGAGTTTTCACATTCTCTCTGTGACTGCATGGATTTCCTCCAGGCGCTCCGGTTTCCTCCCACATCACAAAGACGTGCCGGTTTGTAATTGTCCTCTGAAAATTGCCTCCACAGTGTAGGGTGGATGAAAAACTGGGATAACATCGCGCTAGTGTGAATGGGTGAGTGATGGTCGGCGAGGACTCGGTGGGCCGAACAGCTGGTTTCCATGCTGCTGTATCTTTCAATCAATCAATCATTTAATTTTCTGTATCCAAGCTAAAATCCCAAATGGATTTACAGGATTCATGGAGTCAGAGGAGCAAGCATCACATGGAGGAAAAACAGAAATGTTATTGTGGCGTGCAGCTAGATAGGGTTCTTAAAGATAGCGGAGTTAGGGGATATGGGGAGAAGGCAGGACCGGGGTACTACTGATTAGGATGATCAGCCATGATCACATTGAATGACAGCGCTGGCTCGAAGGGCCGAATGGCCTACTCCTGCACCTATTGTCTATTGTCTATAAGCAGTATATAATGTGGTTTTATCAGAATCCATTACAACATGCATTAGATACTTTACGCATGTAATTTACGGCACATAGATGTCAATTGTACAATTTTTTAACATGCATACAGTCTATGATTTGAAGCGAGTCCCGACTGCAGAAATAGGTCTGGAGGCTAAATATCTCTCCCTACATTACTTTAAAGGGTCAATCTCTCAATCGTGAAGAATTCTCAATGAGAACTTGTTCTTCCTTGAGATGACATTGCTGAATTTTCTAAATGTCAGTAAATGGATCACCCACCCCTTCCAACCACTGCCACCGCAGGCCACCCCGCTTCCCCCCTCCCTCTTAACCTCCTGCCAACATAATTCAGTTTAGTCTGAAGGAGGCTCCTGACCTGAAATGTTGCTTGACCATTCCCTCCACAGATGTAGCCTGAGCCACTGAGTTCCTCCAGCACTTTCTGTTTTTCTCAAGATTCCAGCATCTTCAGTTCCTCATGCCTCCATAAATAGAGTTAGCTGCCTTCTAATATACTCCAAGTCCCCAGTCCTTCCCACGATCCCCAATATTTGATATACCAACATCTTTTTAATCAGAGTCCCTCTCTTCCCCACAATCTCCTTTCAATACCTGTGATCTTTTGTCCCAGCATCTCTCCACTCCCAATTGCCTCCCTTTAGCACAAAATCCACTTCACCCCCTTGACTGGTATCAGCTCTCCCCAATCTCATTCCTAACCACCCTAGCAAATTGCAGAGGGATGTAGATGCAGCCTAGTCCATCGCACAGACCAAGCTTCCCACCATTGACTTCCTCTACACTTCACACTGCCTCGGCAATCAGCCAACATAATTAAAGACTTGTCCGACCCCGGTCGTTCCTTCTTCTCCCTGATACTGTCCATATCTCCGGTTTCCCTCTCCCCTGACTCGCAGTATGAAGAAATGTCTCGACCCGAAACGCCACCTATTCCTTTTCTCCAGAGATGCTGCCTGACCCGCTGAGTTACTGCAGCTGTGTGTCTACCCATTTATCTTAATTCCTTCGGACAGAATAAACACAATCTCCAGCCCATATTCGAATACATGACATTAAATGGACTGCTTAAACTTCCAGAGAGGTAGCCCAGCGTGCCAAAGGCTTGCAAAGTTAATGACTTTGTGCAGGAACTGTTCGCTGCTGTGAAGTGTTCACTGAAACTTGAAAGAGTAATTCTGCGTGCTGGTCAGGTCGCAAGAGTCAGGAAGCAGCTGAAACTGATTAGTCTGTCAGGACAAAGTCTTGTGGGCCACTGTTTATTGAGACTAATCCTAGGAGGCAGATCGTGAGAAGAATTTGCAGCAACTTGGCAAACGTTCGTGAAAAAATATCGGCATGTTTGTACCCTCCACCAGAACTCACTGGTTCTGAAGTAAGTGTTGCTCGTTTTTGTGAAGAAAGCTGTGAATAATTTAGGTGCTTGGGTTTGTGATGAGGAATAGGATGAAGGGGTGGGTGAGAGAGGTATGCACTGCCCCGTTAGCAGATTCTCCCACCCTTCACCCCACGTCCTTCCCCTCATCCACACACTCAGCTCCCATCCCCAAGTCCCTCAGGTCTGAAGAAGTGTCTCGACCCGAAACGTCGCCTATCTCCTTCGCTCCTTAGATGCTGCTGCACCCGCTGAGTTTCTCCAGCTTTTCGTGTAACCCTCGATTCTCCAGCATCTGCAGTTCCTTCTTTAACCCTCAGTTCCCTTTCCTCCTGTCCCTTCCACATACATCCCTCCCTCTGGCTTTACATCTCACTCCTCTTCACACCTTATCTGATACCCTTTTGACTCCTTTATTCACCACCAGCCTTTGTCATTTACTCCACCCATCAAAACCCCATCCTCACCTGTATCCACCTATCACTTGTCAGGTTTTGTCCCACCCCCACCTCTCTCTTCCAGCTTTCTCCCTACTGCAATCCCGACCTGACCCGACCCGTCTGCCCATTTCCTTCCACAGATGCTGCCTGACCCATTGAGCTCCTCTAGCACGTGAAAAGGATTTTGTGTTGTTATAATTGAGACTTGGGTCCAATGGACTTTGAATCAAAATATATTGGATGCTACAGAAATCTAAACAAAAACTGATTCCAATATTGCTGATCTCCTCCTAATCAGTTGTACTTAGAATCATAGACTCACAGAATCATAGAGCGCGGAAACAGGCCCTTTGGCCCAACCTGCCATGCTGACCAAGATGTCACATCTACACTAGTACCATGTGCCCGTATCGGACTCGTATTCCTCCAGCAATTTGTACTTTGCTCAAGATTCCAGCGGCCTCAGTTTTATTCTAGATCTCTAATATCTTTATCACTTAATGGCACGGTGGCGCAGCAGTAGAGTTACTGCCTTACAGAACCAGCGAATCCGGTTTGATCGTGACTACGAGTGCTGTCTGTACTGAGTTTGTTTGTTGACCACGTGGGTATCCTCTGGGTGCTCCGGTTTCCTCCCACATCCCAAAGACATGCGGGTTTGTAGGTTAATTGGCTTCTGTAAATTGTATCTAGTGTGTGTGTCTACGGGTGATCGATGGTCATTGCGGACTCGGTGGGCCGAAGGGCTTGTTTCCACGCTGTACCTCTAAAACTAAGGTTAAAACTAAAACTGAGCATCAATAGTTACTGCAGCAGTTTGTGTGTTATGACAGCGTGGCTTCACTTGTCCTGTGTGCGCTAAATGCTCTGTGGAGCTGGCTGTGAATTGTGTCTGTCATCAGTCTCTGATGAATGGTGCAGCAGACAGCAGACAGGCACTCCAACTTTGATCTGGTCGCCAAATTCAATAAAGGACATAATCTAATATAACTTCCAGATTGCACATTCTGTGCAGTTGCCATAGATACTGGGCCTTTATTTAGTTTAACCACAAGTTGGAAACTGTGTGCGACTCTGATGAAAGGCCTTGAGATAACAGATGGTACTGGGTTAAGGTATGAGGAGTGTTTTGGGCCTGAACTCACTGGTGTTTAGAACGTTGAGGGGGATCGCATTGAAATGTACCGATAATGGAAGGGTGAGAGTGGATGTGCAGAGGCTGTTTCCACTAGTGGGAGAGTCTAGGACCAGAGGGCACAGCCTCAGAATTAAAGGGCGTACCTTTAGAGTGGAGATGAGGAGGAATTTCTTTAGCCAGAGGGTGGTGAATCCGTGGAATTCATTGCTGCAGGAGGTATGGAGGCCTGGAGTAGTCAGCCATAGAACATAGGACAGCAAACATAGAACAACAAACATAGAACATAGAACAGTACAGCACAAGAACAGGTCCTTCAGCCCACAATGCCTGTGCTGAACATGATGCCGATGAGATTTGTAGGAAGGAACTGAAAATGCAGGTTTACACCGAAGATAGACACAAAATGGTGGAGTAACTCAGCGGGACAGGCAGCAACTCTGGATAGAAGGAATGGTTGACAATTCGGGTCTTCAGACTTTCCCTTCTCTCCAGAGATGCTGTCTGTTCCGCTGAGTTACTCCAGCATTTTTTGTCTATCTTCAGCCAAGATGAGACTGACAGGTAGAGCAGGCTTGAGATGCTGTGGGTCTACTCTTGTGTTAACAGGGATGGCAGGATGGCACAGCTGTAGAGTTGCTGCCTTACAGCCCCAGACACCTGGGTGCTGTCTGTACGGAGTTTGCATGACCACGGGTGTTGTCTGTACGGAGTTTGCATGTTCACCCGGTGACCGCATGGGTTTTCTCCCACATTCCAGACATGCAGGTTTAGAGGTCAATTGGCCTCTGTAAAATTGTCCTTAGTATGTAGAATAAAACTAGTACACGAGTGATTGCTGGTCGGCAAGGAGTCGGTGGGCTGAAGGGCCTGTTTCCACACTGTATCTCTAAACGAAACGAAACTAAATTAAGACAGGGAGGGCAGCAGATGCAGGCTTGCTGGGGTAATGCGCCATGCAGCAGTGGTCTGGGCTTCCACTCGGTAAGGCCTGACCTCTGCTGGCCTGCCAGGGGAACATTCTAAGATGATGCAACCTCTGCCCTCACCAACACTCCACACACCAACTCCACCCCAACCTCAACAGGATATGAGCAATGAGTCAGCGTGTGGTTTCTCACAAACCTGATAATACAAATCAAGATGTAGAGAGGTCGGGGGAGAGGGAGGCACATAGATAAGGAAGGGTAAGGTGTGAAAACAAGACATCAAAAGAGATTGAGATGGTAAATGGAGGATGGATGGAAATTGTAGAATAGATTAGTAAGATTGAACGAGAACTTACCAGTTCGAAGGTTGATCTTTATTTCATGAGGAGTTGCGGTGAGGGATTTTGTGAAGAGCCCGCCGGCACGCATGCGCGACATTCTTCAAAGCTGCGGTGTGGAATCACAGAAAACAACACAGAAATGATTTGGCATAGTAAGATTTAAAGAGACTCTAATTACCAGCTGAGGATGATCGAGGGTTGGGAGCGGAGGGCACGAAATCCCTCACCGCAACTCCTCATGAAATAAAGATCAACCTTCGAACTGGTAAGTTCTCGTTCAATCTTACTATTTCATTTCGGAGTCACGTGAGTGACTTCGTGAAGACTTCAAAGCTTCTGTGATTACACGCCCTGGACCACGTCCATGCTGACACACCACTAGCAAGGATGGATTGGAGTAAACAAGTTGATGAAACAAGGTTATACTGAAACAAAAGAAGATTTATTAATAACACAGCAAAAAATCCCCTTTAAACGGGGACATCCCCACGTTCTCGTCCGGCGTTCAGCACGGCCTCCGCGAACTGTAGGGGAGCAGCAACAGGCTTGTTATAGAACCGCTGGAACACAGCTTCGTTCGCCCATCCTGCTGTGGCGAGGATATGGTCCATGGGCACCTCCATGACCCTCGCCGCCGACGTAGATGCAGCCCTGGTGGAGTGAGATTTAAACACATTAGTGTCAATACCTGCCTTATCCAAGATGATCCGGAGCCACCTGGATATCGTCTGGACTGTCACTCGATGGTGAGGTCTTTTGTGAGTGACAAGCAGGTACAACTCCATTCCTCTGATGCTCCTCGTCACCTTGACGTAGTAACGGATATGAGTGGCTAAACATAGCCGAGCATCTGCGGGGTATGCCGGGAACTTCAGCTGCAGCCCTGTGCACCCAGGTCTATGCTGCTTAAGTAGCTCATCAATGAAAAAGACTACTTCTCCAGGGGTAGACGTCATCCTGTCAATACGGAGTTTGTGGAGCGTCTGAACCCGCTGTGCTGAAGTCAGCGCTAGTAACATCACCAATTTCATAGTGAGTTTGTCCAGCTGTAACCCTTCCATGGGTGACCACGACCTGAGCAGGGTTAGTACATCCCTGACATCCCAGGTGATGTTATAGCGTGGTGTAGGCGGATTCAGATTGAATATACCCCGCATAAGCCTGGACACTAGCCTGTTTGATCCTACCTCGATGTTGAGGTAGAATGACAGCGCACTCCTAGCGCTGTTGATGGCACTGTAACTCAAGTGCTCATCGTGGTGCAACCCCGCGAGGAATTCCAGGACGTCGGCTATGGAGACATCATCATAGGTGATGCGAGAGCGGCTGCAGTAGGCTTCCCACTTGGTGATGTGGGAGAGATATCTTCGCCTGGTTGACTCTCGACATGATGCTCCAATGGTGTTCATGGTCCGGGTGGAAAGGCCATACTGCATCCATGGCCTGGTCAGAACCTGCAAGCCAGTAATTTTAAATAGGCATGGCAGGGGTGTAACTCCCCTGAAACAGGGTGAGAAACCAAATGCGGGCAACCCTCTAAAGGGACCCAAGGTTGACTAATCATGTCAAAGACCACCGGATACCAAGGCTGTGTGGGCCAGTCGGGTATGACAAGAATGCCTCTGGCAGAATCCATCTTGATTTTTTGTAATACCCGACTGATGAGGCAAAACGGGGGGAATGCATAGAAAAACCAATTCCCCCAGTCTAGCGAGAATGCATCCATCGCTAATGCCCCAGGGTCTGGTTCCCATGAAACATATGCCGGTACCTGATGGTTCAACCGGGACGCAAAAAGGTCTATATCCGGTAGACCAAATTTGGCTGTAATTTGGGCAAATATGTGTGGATGCAACATCCACTCAATACTATCATTGAATTTGCGTGACCTGGTGTCTGCCACAGTATTAAGCCTACCTGGCAAATAGGTGGCTGAAATCCAAATATGCCGATCAATACACCAGAGCCAAATAGTATTAGCCAATTTGTCACAAGAGACTGACCTGGTACCGCCCATATGGTTTAAATATGCCACCGCCGTAGTGTTGTCTATTTGGAGACAGACATGAGTTCCACTGAGATTGGAACAATAAGCCCGCAGACCGTGAAATGCTGCAAGCAGCTCCAAATAGTTAATCCCTTGCACTAGCAACATGCTAGCTTCAAGGGCATCCCACCTGCCCCCACAACTCGAAGAGCTGTCCGTAGCTCCCCAGCCTTGGGAGCTTGCGTCAGTTTGCAAATATACCACCGGATTGGGTACAACAATGGGTTTGAATGCCCTGCCAATATTGGACACCCACCATTGTAGCTCAACCTCAGCATCAGAAGGCAGCCGCATAGGTCTGTCGAAATGACCAGCGTTCTTTTCCAACGCGGCAATCTTGGCTCTTTGCAGATTTTGATAATGCAAAGGCCCAAACTGGGCTGCCGGAAACAAAGCTACGATTTTCCCAATCACCTTAGCTGTTTGCCGAATAGATGGTATACTGGCGAGTGCAAGATCCTGACATGCAAGGGTGACATCCTCAACCTTGTTAAATGGTATGGTGGCCCTCATTCGAATAGAATCCACCGTGAAACCCAGATAATCCATAACCTGGGATGGGCAGAACTTGGATTTGTCTGGATGGACTATAAACCCCCCCCCCCCCGCTGAAATATAGTGACAGTGGCTGAAACTGCCCTTTCAGCTGCTTCCAGGGTGTTGCCAATAATCAGGATATCATCCAAATAGGCCATTACAACATGGTGTTGTATACGTAATTGGGCCATAATAGGTTTAAGCAACTTAGTAACGAGCCTAGGGGCGGTAGTAAGCCCATTTGGCAAGGCCCTGTATTGCCAGAGCTGATCCATCCAGACAAATTTCAGAAACTTTCTGTGATGTTTCCGAATGGATACTGAATAGTATGCATCTTTCAAATCAATGCATGCCATAAAGCAACCATGTGAAATCAGTGATTTGGCTGTCTCGAAAGTGTCCATTTTAAAATGGGTGTATGTTACAAAAGTATTCAGCTGGGTCAAGTCAATAATCACCCGACAACCTCCATCCTTTTTTGGTCTGGTAAAAATATTAGAGACGAATTCAATGGGTTCGTGCATAGTTTTCTCTATCACGCCTTTTTGTTCCAAATGAAAAATTTCAGCTGTGCCTGCTGCCTGCTCAACGGCAGACAGCGTAAACCTCCGTTTAGGCATATGCTGGGATGGAGGGATGTCCCCGTGAATAAATTCAATAGAATGACCCCGAATATTTTGTAAAATAAACTCATCTGAAGTAACAGTCTTCCATGCTTCAGAAAAGAACCGGAGTCACCCTCCAACATGTGATGTTAAAGGGACAGGGGAAAGAAACCCAGACCGCCTTACCTCCATGGTCACCGGCGGTCCTTGACATACTTGGGTGGCCGTGGAGGTGCTGGGTTGGTTTGACGGTGAGGTGGCTTCATCTTCCACTGGGGTCGTTGTGGGCCTGACCCCAAAAAAGACCGCTGCTGCTGGCCCTGTTGATAATAGTGATACGTAGCAGCATATGGTCTGGTTGCTGAAGTGACCGAGCCTCACGGTCGAGCAGGTGGAGCTTTTGGCACCGTCGATCTGGGGGCGACCTGAGATCGCATAAGTCCCACCGTCTTGGCTACCTCATCAAGCTCTTTGACTCTCTTCGGAAGATCCTCTCCGAAGAGTTGTCGGGCGGCGGTGGCGGTGGTGGTTTGCACAACCCAGCAAATTTTGGGTTGATAGAAGGACGGATGCTGTTTTTCCGAAAATCATTAATTTCGTGTTGGGTAGCACATAACAGTGCCAATGCATCCTCTTGGTCCAATGAAAGGTCACCACCATCGACCGACCGCGCAAAGGCGGTAATACCGGCCGTAAGGAGTTTTAGAATCCGCTGGAGCTTCACCTCCTGATGGCGGATAGCCACGCCTATGTTGCCCCATATGGGCGTATTGACCACTGGCACGTTGAGGGCATTGCTGTTGGAAGGAGGCTTGTGGCGATGAATGGCCTGCGAAAGGACTTCCTCCTGGAGCCGGTGGTTCGTAAGAAAATCTACCGTGGCTGCCAGTTTGGGTTGAAGTGGAAGTCCAGTTGTGACTGGAGCAGCGAATTTTGCCACTACATCCAGTAGCTCTTCTGTCGGTGGCTCCGAAAGAGCTGGTGTAGGGTCAAACCCTTCTTCCTCCTGTGGCTCGCTGATGATAGAGGCTGTCGAGGCGGCCCTGTGCCTGTCGATGTTCGTGGATGCGAGCTGCTGTTGATTATGGAGCAACAGCTCCAGCAGCCGCTCCATACGGTCAATACGCCCACCACCCTGAACACTCGGGTGGTCGGAGTCCTCCGGCTCAGAAAACATGACGGGGCTCCTTTCATCGGCCCGCACCTCTGAGAAGTGATCTCGGCGCCGGAAATTGTCGCTTTCGGCCGCCGCAGCGAAACCGTGCGATTCCCGCGCGGGCGAGGTGTTCAACCGCCTCCGTTTAGCGGGAGCGGAAGCCGTTGCCACAAAGGGCCCTGACGGCTTGGGGTCGACTCCAGCAGAAGCATGGAGCGACGCCCGCGCGGGCTTGCCGGCTGTCCACATATTGGACGGTGCCGACGCATGGTCTCGTCCACCCATCCATGGGGGACTCGGCGACCGAGGCGGGACCGTACCCAAGCCCCCCATCCCGGCGGCGGGGGTTGGGAGTTGGGTAGCAGACCTTACAGACCCAGGTCCCGCCGTTGCACCAGACCGCACCATGGCGGCTGGTGGAGCCTTGGCCCGTACCGGGTTAGGCTTACGGGCTCCTCCCCTGCCCTTCAACGAAGGGCTAGCGGAGGGGGGTCGGGCCGCAGCACGAGACCCCTTCCCCGTGGTCGCCACTGGCGAACTTGTGGCAGGGTCCACCCTTTCGGGAGGCACCCCGTTGTCGTCCTCCACGAACTCCTCCTCGGAGCTGTGGCGATTCAGCGGGTCCCGACCTGCAGAAGCAGACGCCAACGGTTTCCCCGCCTTTTTCCCGGCCCCAGGTGTAAACGATGATGAGGGCGCCGGGCCGGTCGAACGACGACTTCGACCAGACATTCTGAACTCCAATCCACACCCTTGCTGAAAGACAAAACAGACAGCAAGGGCCAACCAACTTAAGGTTAGTTTAACTTACCTAAGCGGTTCCTTATGAAGGGCTGGCGGGGAGCGCGCCCCACCGCCAGCTGTCGGCAGCAATGCGTTGCGACGATATGTCGCGCATGCGTGCCGGCGGGCTCTTCACGAAGTCACTCACGTGACTCCGAAATGAAACATTCTATACATTGTACATCAATCCAATGATGTATAATAGATAGAACATTTACATTTACATAGATAGAACATTTTTCCAGCATCTGCAGTTCCTTCTTGAACATTTACATTTTCCTTTAACTTCAATTCTTTTGATGTCTCGTTTTCACACCTTACCCTTCCTTATCTCTGTGTCTCCCTCTCAGTCTAAAGAAGGGTCTCGACCCGAAACAACACTCATTCCTTCAGAATCCCAGAGATGCTGCCTGTCCCGCTGAGTTACTCCAGCATTTTGTGTCTATCTTCGGTGTGAACCAGCACCTGCAGTTCCTTCCTACACATGTAGAGAGGTCTGCAGGCAACCTTCCCTCACAGAGGGGAGTTAGATCGACCAGCGTCAAGGGTGGCAGAGTGGTGCAGCTGGTAGAGCTGCCAGCTTGCCAGTGCCGAGTCGCTGCCTCACTTGCTCCCTTCCAGCGCTATCCCTGACCAGCCGTCTCTCTGCATGGTCTTAGTGCTCAGTGACCACCCAGCCTTGCTGTGATGCTCAATGTTTCATGGCCGTGGGAGAGCAAGGTACTGGGCACAACCTCCCAGCGCCTGAATGGACATCTTCACTGGATATTTAGACTATAATAGAAGAATACTTCATTGTCACATGTGACGGCACAGTGAAATTCTTTACTTGCAAACCCAATGTATACAAATAGTGGCTACGGATGGCGCTAGCAAAGTTACAACGCACGCTGGCTCATCCTTTTGTTCTCCCCCCACCTCCGTCACGGCGGTCCCCCCACGCTGGGTCCCCATTGTAATTTACAGCAGGAATGCACCAGTGAATGTTCAGACTCCATGCCCAAGAGCATGATAATGAGTCAGTGGGTGGACAGTACTGGTAGAGCCTTACATGGCAGACTTTCAATTGACAATCTCAATTACCATCTAAAAGACCACTGCGACACAGTGGTGCAGCGGTACAATTGCTGCCTCACTGTGCCAGAGACCTGGGTTCGATCCTGACCGCGGGTGCTGTCTGTGCGGAGTTTGCATGCTCACCCCGTGACCATGTGGGTTTCCACCGTGTGCTGCGGTTTCCTCCCACATCCCAAAGGTGTTCATTCCGTCTTTCATGCACAACTCTGGCTTTTGTTGTTTAGCCTCCAACCTTGCGTATTCCCTCCATAAACCTCTTGAGCTATCCAAGTGGAATTTTTTGCCTCAGAAGGCAGTGGAGGCCAAATCTCTGGATGCTTTCAAGAGAGAGTTAGATGGAGTTAAAGATAGCGGAGTGAAGGGATATGGGGAGAAGGCAGGAACGGGGTATTGATTGTAAATGTAGACAAAAATGCTGGAGAAACTCAGCGGGTGAAGCAGCATCTATGGAGCGAAGGAAATAGGCAACGTTTCGGGTCGAAAACCTTCTTCATGTGAATGATCAGCCATTATCACAGTGAATGGTGGTGCTGGCTCGAAGGGCCGAATGGCTTACTGCTGTACCTATTATCAATTGTCTATTGTCTACTCCTCCCTTAAAAACAACTTCTTTGAACTAGCTTTTCTCACATTCAATTGAATACATTTTATTTGTACATACTCTACAAGGAATGTGCATTGGTGCTTTATTTGAAGGATAAAAACACAATATACAGTAAACAATTAAAAATAAACCATTATAATTTAAACATATGAAATAAAATACTTGAGCAAAAAGAGGCTACAGACTTTTGGCCGTTGAGTAGAGTTATTGCTCATGGAAGAAGGCTGTTTTTATCTGGCTGTGGTGGCTTTGACAGTCCGGTGTTGCCTTCCAGAGGGAAGTGCTTCAAAGAGTTTGTGGCCATGGTGAGAGGGGTCCGAGATGATCTTACCCGCTCAGTTCCTGGCCCTTACAGTGAACAGTTCATCAGTGGGGGGAAGGTTGCAGCCAACAACATTTGAACGATGCTCTGCAGCCTCCGGATGTCGTGCTTGGTGGCTGAGCCAAACCAGACCACGATGGAGAAGGTGAGGACAGACTCTATGATGGTGGTGTAAAACTGGACCATCATTGCCTGTGGCAGGTTGTGTTTTCTTAGCTGCCGCAGGAAGTACATCCTCTGTTCGGCTTTTTTGACTGTGGAGTCGATGGTGGCCCCCCATTTAAGGTCCTTGGAGATGATGGTTCCAAGGAATGACTCCACAGATGTGACTGTGGTGTTGTTGATGGTGAGTGGGGTGAGGGGAGGGGGAGTTCTTCTAAAGTCTACAATCAATTCCACTGTCTTAAGAGCATTGACCTCCAGGTTGTTGCGATGGCATCAGGACGCCAACTGTGTCACATTATGTCTGTAGACAGATTCCTCCCCATCCTGGATCAGTCCAATCAGGGTTGTGTTGTCTGCAAACTTGAGAAGATTGCCAGAGGAGTCTGTGGAGGTGCAGTCGTTGGTGTAGAGAGAGTAAAGGGGAGGGGGGAGAGTACACAGTCGTGTGGTGCACTAATGCTGAGGGTCAGAGGGTCCGAGATGTACTTTCCCAGCCTCACATGCTGCTTCCTCTCTGTCAGGAAGTTGGTGATCCACTGACAGAGGGGTTCAGTCACAGTCAACTGGGAGAGTTTGGAGTGAAGTAGCTCTGGCACAACGGTGTTGAATGCAGAGCTAAAATCAACAAACAAAATCCTTGCATAGGTCCCCTGGCGGTCTGGGTACTGTAGGATGAAGTGTAGGCCCAGGTTGACTGCGTCATCCACTGATCTATTGACTCGGTCTGCAAACTGCAGAGGGTTGAGCAGGGGGTTTGTGATACTTTTCAGGTGGGCCAGCAAAAGCCTTTCAAGGGTTTTCATGATTACAGAGGTAAGTGCGACAGGCCTGTAGTCATTAAGACCAGTAATCCTTGGCTTTTTGGGTACGGGAATGATAGTGGAGACTTTGAAGCAGGAAGGGACAGTACAGGTTTGCAGGGACTGGTTGAAAATGTCTGTGTAGACTGGTGCCAGTTGTTCGGCACAGAGCTTGTGGGTAGAGGGGGAAACATTGTCCAGTCCTGGAGATTTCTGGCACTTCTGTCTCCTGAATAGATTTTCCACCTCCTCGATTTCTATTGTTAGTGATGGAGAAGTGGGCAGACTGATGTTGGGCAGTAAGGAGAGGGTGGGTAGTGGACAAGGGCCCAGTCTTTGCAGACTGGAGTCAGGCTGTAAGTGGGAGTTAAGTGGTGAATGGGGAGGGAGGGGTGGTGGATGTGGGGAGGGGGTACCTGGGTTATTATTCTATCTTTCAAACCTGCAGTAGAACTCATTCAGGTCATTGGTCAGCTGACGATTGTCCAAGGAGTGGGGTTTTTTCCTCTTGTAACTGGTGATTTCTCGCAACCCTTCCACAATGAAGGTGAGTCATTAGCTGAGAACTTGCTCCTCAACTTCTCAAAGGACCTTTCCTTGGCAGCTCTGATTCCTTTTCTCAGCTTGTACTTGGCCTACCTGTAGAGGTACTCTGTCTGTTGTCTCAGTGCATGCACTCTTAGTTTAGTTTAGTTTAGTTTAGACATACAGTGGACAAACAGGCCCTTTGGCCACTGAGTCCATACAGACCAGCAACCCCTGCACACTACCACCATCCTACACACACTAGGAGCAATTTGCAATTTTACCAAGTCAATTGGTCCACAAATCTGTACATTTTTGGAGTATGGGAGGAAATCGGAGTTCCAGGTTAAAACCCACGCAGGTCATGGGGAGAACGTAAAAACTCCATAGACAGCACTGTAGACTGATTCGAACGCGGGTCTCTGGCACTGCGAGGCAGTAACTCTACTGCTGTGCCAAAGTCCCTCCGATCTCTGAAGAATATGGATAGGTGATATTTCGGGTCGGGAGATTCTGAATGGTCTCGAGCTAAAAGGAGTCTAACGAAGGGCCCCAATCCAAAATATCATCTATCCCTGTTCTCCACAGAGGCTGCCTGAAAAACCAGCACTTTGTGTCTTTTTTTAATCTTAAATAAACTCTTGAGAAGTAAAGATTTGCAATTTGCAGGCACCCTCTGTCCAATTACATTAACTCCCCTCCAATGGCAATATTCCTTAACATGACACAGACACCTGTTAAGACTATCAATGACCAAATATTCAGCAGCTTGGTTGAAATGTGACTCTTTCTGACCCGCTGATTAATAGCTGCCATTTAGCATTCAAATCGTAAATGGTGCCAAGAGTGAGTCAATGTACATGAAATGTGGAAAAATCTACATTGATGCTGCTGAGAAGGTTTGTGGATAAGATTTATTTTGCTGGGCTATACCAATGAAGGCAGTAACGATATGTTAGATCATACAAGTAAATTATATCAATCTGAAGCTACTAAATTATTCAGAGAGGAAAAGAGGTAGTAAAGCTTGATTAATGAATGCAATCAGAAACATGAGTAGGTCATCTAATCTCCCAGATCCACCATGCCATTAAATTTGATCTGATTTAATTGGCATCTCAGCTCCATTTTCCTCCCTTGGCTTCACGTCCCTTGATACCATTTCCCAACAAAAATCCATGGAGCTCACGTCGTGGATGATCCGAATGGAGGCGACGGCTGCAATGGGCCTTAGTGGCCAGCTGCAGTCAGCCACTCTTGCATATGGACTCAGTGGGCTGCACATTCTATACTTAACCTGGGATTGTATTTATGTATGGCAATAATTTTACCGAACTGTTTGCAAAAAATGTCTCACTCTATCTTGGTACATGCAATCATTAAGAAATGGTTCAGACAACTGAGCCACCCCACCAACAACGAGAGAGTAGTCCTGAGCTACCATATACCTCATTGGAGACCTTCTGACTATCTTTGATCATACTTTACTGGACTTTATCTTGCACTTAACATTATTTGTGTTATTCTCTTTATCATGTACGTGTACACTGTGAATGGCTCGACTGTAAGCATGTATTGTCTTTCCACTGACTGGTTAGCACGCAACTAAAGCTTTTCATTGTACATGTGACAATAAACTCAACTCAAACTGAACTCAACCATTGAAACATTGATCCTTAAGAAGTTCAATTGTGCCATTATCTCCATCCTTTGCAGTAGAGTCTTGCAGATTTCCCTCAGGCTATGTATGAAAATGCACTTCCTGATCCCCTATCTAAACGGCAGAGATCTTGTTCCCAAAATTAGTTCCTACTTTACTTCATGAAAAGCAATTGTTTTATGTGTTTCTACCCATTTGCATAGTTTTTTTTTGATCATTTTAAGGATCTTGATTCCAACATTCACTTCATCCAGACACAGTGGAAGATTAGTGCAATAGTAACGTAGATAAAATGGGCACAGGGATTGGAAGATTTGATTGTTACAGATCTGTGTGAGGATATTGAGCCTTAGAGTCCTAGAGTCATACAGCACAGAAACAAGCCCTTCGATCCAACTCGTCCATGCCGGCCAAAATGCCCCATCTAAGCTAGTCCCATTTGTTGGAATTTGGCCCAAATCCCTCTAAATCTTTCCTAACTTTGCACCTGTCCAAGTGTCCTTTAACTTAACTAGTTAACCTTGACAGGACAGGGGAAGGAGTGGTTGGGGTAGAAATCTTTGTTGGGAAGAAGCTGCTCTTGAACATGGAGGTAATTATTCTCAGGCTTCTGTACCATATTCCTGGTTGGAGCAGTGAGATGAGAGCGTGGCCAGGGTGGTGTGGTTCTTTGATGGTATTAGTTACGTTTATGAGGCAGGGCCTTCTGTAGACCCTTTCGATGGTGGGGTTAGATCTACAAAAGCCTGAGAGGGGTATTGAACCAGCTCCAGGATAATGACTGCAAGAGATGATTTTCAGATGCAGTGCATTTTAGTCAACCAATCTGTTATATCCATTTGCACCTGCACACAAGAGAATTTCTAACCCCTTCTGTTGATCTATGTCCAGTCGTTCCTGTTTAACTTTCCTTTGGGTATCTTTCGCATTTAATTTTCCCACATGGTTGGCTGTCCGGCAAAGTATCTTTACACTGTGAGCTAATATTTTTGTGCCAACTGTGACACTAATGTTGTAAAGGCATCGACTGAAAATAGCTATGCTTCACGCCACAGAAGTGGAACTGCCCTCTACACATCAAAGTGCACGCTACTCTTTATGCACCCATTTCCATAGCAATTAACAAACTCAAATAAACAGAAACTCGGCACCCAGACCAAAAGCTTCGCACAGTGCACAGTGCGCAGCAGCCTAATTACTTTTGTACTCCCATAGATTCCATTGCTTTCTCGTTGCCTCTCCATCATTTTTGCTCCCACTATGTTTCTGGATGAGTAATATCACTGCTGTGTCTGATGGCGTCTCTCCAAGATAATCATTTTTTTCCTGACCCTAGCTAACTCCAAGACGGCCGCTGGTATTTAGAGTGGGGGGGGGGGGGGTGCTGCCAAGTGTAGTGTGAAGTTACAGTGGTCTGAAAGAGGCCAGGGGAATCATTGCTGAAATATTCATCTGCTTCAGCACTACAGGTCATGTTCAGCTCTCCGGCCAATCTGTGGCATTCACTGGTTTCCTCCGTGTTTTATCTATCCTATCTCCTGGAAACATGCCTTTTACTTCTTGAACTTCAGACTGAGAGAGACAAAGAAACCTTTAGGGGAACAGTAGGGGTTGTTTTTTTGTTCTTCATTAGAGTCCATTTTACTTAATGGGAATTAATACTGGTAGCTGCATTAAATTGCATTTCAGACTTGTATTTGAGACTTAATTCTTTCACCCCTATTTCTTGCATCATAAGCAACACTCTGGCCTCCCGCTTTGCTTCCTTTCACATGTAATTGCTTTGTTTAGTTTAGAGATACAATGTGGAAACAGGCCCATTGGCCCACCGAGTCCATGTCACGTCATACACTAGCACTATTCTACACACACCAGGGACAATTTCCAATTTTACCAAAGCTAATTAGCCTACAAACCTGTACATATTTGGAGTGTGGGAGGAAACAGGAGCACCTGAAGAAAACCCACGCAGGTCACGGAGAGTAGATACAAACTCCATTCAGACAGCACCCATGGTTAGGATCAAACCCATGCCTCTGGCGCTGTAAGGCAGCAACTCTACCACTGTGCCACTGTGCTGCCCATGATTGCTCCCTCTAACCATATACATTTTGGCAAGTAATTTTCACATAATTAACTTATGGAATGGATAAAGTACAGTGAATTAACGTAGTCACAAGGATTTAGTTTAGTTTATTATTGTCATGTGCACCAAGGTACCATAAGAGGTTTTTGTTTGCATGTCATCCAGTCAAAGCAAAGACTACACATGAATACAATCAAGCCGTCCCCAACCCACAGATGAAGGATAAAGAGTACAACATTTAATGCAAGATATAACACTGAAGTCCGATAAAGTCAAATTAAAGATAGCTCAAAGATCTCCAATGAGGTAGATGGGAGGTCAGGACCGCACTCTAGGTAGTGATAGGATGGTTTAGTTGACTGATAATAATTGTTTGTTAACAGTTCGCCTTAAACTGGGACTTTATTTATCCCTCAAACGTAGAATCTTTCTCTCTGCACAAGTGCTGGAACTAGCTTGCATAGAACACCAATTTAAGATGGAAATATGATTTAATAAACTAAATCAATTAGCATTCCTGAACCATTAAAAATAAACTAAAGTTCAACTGGAAATAATATAATTTCAGGTCCGGTGATTTAAATTCTTGGTATACATTCTGAAAAACAGTCTGAGGTTTTTAATGGACGAGTTTTGAATTATATTTATCTGGTGCAATTTAATTTCACAACTAGCTTTACTGTGATTTAAACAGGAGCCAAACCAAGTTGTTTGACGATGAAGGTTAAGATGATCAGTATAAAGTGGGTTGTATACCAGGGTAAAAATTAACGTTTTTACATCATCAGTTGAATGTTTTTGTTCAGCTTTTTCATATAATATAGAACATAGAAGAGTACAGCATAGGAACAGGCTATTCGGCCCATAATGTCTGTGCCAAACGTAATGACCATATCAAAGACGTGCACGTTTGTAGGTTAATCAACTTCTGTAAATTTCCCCAAATGGTGTAGGGAGTGGAAGAAAAAGTGGGATAACATGGAACTGGTGTATGGGTGATCGATGGTTGATGTGGACTCGGGGCGAATACAGGGCCTGTATGTCCAAACAAACATCTTCTGCCTTCACATGATCCATATCCCTCCATTTCCTACATATCCATGTGGAATTAATTTGCCACAGAAGGCTGTGGAGGCCAAGTCAGTGGACATATTTAAGGCATAGATAGATAGGTTCTTGATTATTACAGGTGTCAAAGGTTATGCGGAGAAGGCAGGAGAATGGGGTTAGGAGAGAGAGAGATAGATCAGCCATGATTGAATGGTGGAGCGGGCTTGATGGCCCGAATGGCCTAATTCTGCTCCTATCTTATGATCTAATGGTCTTATGATCGTATGATTGTATGATCTCTTGATCTTATGATCTTATGTGCCCTTCCAAAAGCCTCTTGAAAGCCACTATCATATCTGCTTCCACCACCACCCCTGGCAGCATTTTCCAGGCACCCACCACCCTCTGTGTAAAAGGACTTGCCCCGTACACCCCCCTTTTCTTTGCCGCTCTCTACTTCAAGCTATGCCCTCTAGTCTTTGACAATTTCCCCCCCTTGGAAAACAAGCTCTGACTGTCCACGTTATCTACGCCTCTCATAATTATATATACTTCTGACAAACTAGTCCATGTTTTAAAATAGCCTGAGTATGAAAATGATAAGACATTAATGGAGGAAGACAGTATAAATGATTTAATGATAAATGATTGGAGGAAGGATGTATAAATGATTTAATGATGCCGTCATAAAACCACATGTCGCTTATTTATGAACATGCGTTGTGAGATGCTTTTACTTAAAGAGGGTGGGTCAGTCTTACAGATGATGCCCACGCATTGAGCTGCTTTGGGAATATTACTCTTTCCATCTATGGGCAAGTGATCTTGAACATGTACAGGGGAGCTCCTGTGCATTCTACCCTGAGATCAGTGGCTATAGGGTTTCACCGAGGAGTTCAAATGCAAGTCTGCAAGGAGATGTCTTGCTAATTCCGTCACATGGTCCAGACCCTTGGCATGAAAGAGAAGATCAGGTGCTATCTTTAGACCGACCGCATTCGATACCATTCATGGAAGAACTGCCGTGACACCAAGGCATTCCATGAGACCTTCCGAGAAACAGCTTGAGGTAGAATCGCAAAGAAAAAGAATGAGTTTGGTTTAGTTTAGTTTATTGTCACGTGTACCGAGGTACAGTGAAAAACTTTTGTTGCGTGCTAATCAGTTTGTGGAAAGACTCTACATGATTACAACCAAGCCGTCCACAGTTTACAGATACAGGATAAAAATAATAATGTTTAGTACAAGATAAAGTCCAGTAAAATCGGATTAAAGATAGTCCAATGCTCTCCAATGAGGTAGATAGCCACTCAGGGCCACTTTCTAGTTGGTGAGAGGATGGTTCGGTTGCCTAATAACAGCTGGGAAGAAACTGTCCCTGCATTTTCACACTTCTGTACGTGTTGCCTGACGGGAGAGGAGAGAAGAGGGCGTGACCGGGGTGAGACTGGTCTTCGATTATGCTGGCGGCCTTGTAGTCAATGGAAGAGAGATTTGGTTTGTGTGAGGGCCTCGGCGACGTCCACAATTCTCTGCAATTTCTGGCGATCTTGGATGGAGCTGTTCCCAAATCATGCTGTCATGCATCCCAATAAAATGCTTTCTACGGCACTTCTGTAGAAGTTGGTAAGAGATGTTGGGGACATGCCAAACTTCCTAAGCCTTTCTAAGGTAATTGAGAAAGGAACTTGAAATGCTGGTTTATGTTGAAGATAGACAAAATATGCTGGATTAACTCAGCGGGTCAGGCAGCAGCTCTGGAGAAAAAGAATTGGTGACATTTTGGCTTGGGACTCTTCTTCAGACAGATGGTAGAGGTGGTAGTGGTGTGGGGGGGGGGGGGGGTGGAGGGGAAGTTGGGGGAAGAGGTAGAGCCATTGGTGTGCTTTCTTGGCCATTGCTTCAATATAGCTATCCAGAACAAGTTGCTGGTGATATTTACTCCTAGGAACTTGAAGCTTTCAACCATCTCTACTTCAACGGCATCAATGAATACCAGGTATACATCAGCTTATTCCCAAGCCAAGCTTGCAGTTTTTCATATGACTTATTATAACTCATCCTTTATAATGCTGGGCCTGGTGCATTGTCTTTGTGAAGATTTTCTTGGAACATAATGACACCGTAGGTTTATTCGACAAGGAACTGCAGATACTGGTATATCAAAAAAAGACACAAAGTGTTGGAATACCTCAGGCAGGTCAAGTGTGTCAGGCAGCACCTCAGGGAGTCTGAAGAAGGGTTTCGGCCTGAAACGTTGCCTATTCCCTTCGCTCCATAGATGTTGCTGCACCCGCTGAGTTTCTCCAGCATTTTTGTCTACCTTCGATTTTCCAGCATCTGCAATTCCTTTTTAAACACCAAGGGAGAAAGCTGGAAATGAGGTTAGAGTCGGACAAAGCCTGGCAAAGTGATATAGGTGGATACAGGTGAAGGGGACACTAAGCCCTGGAGTAACTTTGAAGATTATGGACAAGAATTTAAATTACTAAGTGATTGAAATCTCTTAAACGTTGCACATGAGTTTTAGCGACAGATACAAGTAAATGATTCTTGAGTTGAAGCAGTACAGCAAATTTTGAAAAAAAAGAGGCAAAGTACTGGAGTAACTCAGCAGGTCAGACAGCACCTCTGGACAACACGGATTGATGACGTTTCGGGTGGGGACCTCAAAATAAAGTCATAGTCATACAGAGTGGAAACAGGCCCTTCAGCCCAACTTGCCCATGCCGACCAACATGCCCCATCTACACCAGTCCCACCTGCCTGCATTTGGCCCATATCCCTCTAAACCTTTCCTAATAGTAAATGTTGATGTACCTTGCAGTTTATTACAATAAATTTCAAATTACATTTTACTGGGCACATTTCCTTTCAGTTGGTTCATCAGTATTGTTCTGGGAATTAGAGAGAAGATGTGTGTATCACTGACAAATGTGCTGAGAAATAATTTCCTATCCTGTAGAGGGCTGTATTTCACATAGCAAATAACCATCAACATATGGACCCACATTCATCAGCAACCAAACCCTTTCACATTGTTATTCAACACGCTTTTTAATTGACGTTGCCTAAATGGATTCCCAAGTTATCTCTTAAATAACTCATTGAACACTAATGTAATTTAGAGAACATAGAACACTTTGAGATGTCAAGAACACTGGACCACCAGGGAATAAGGAATACCAGGAAACATGTATTAACCAGCATCTGCAGTACTTTGTTTCTACCAGGAAACAAGTTGCGTTTGACCATATGTCTGGAAACCGATCCATCCAACGTGCAAATAATTATTACAATACAATTGCAAACCTTCATTCTCATCTGTTCTCCTTTTCCAACTCTGTTACATATTAGTATATAACTTATGTAGCATACATAATACATCTTAGTGTGTTTATATATATATATATATATATCTATATATCTATAAAAGGTGTGTGTGGGTGTGTGTGTGCGCGCGTGCGCGCATGTGTGTGTGCGTGTGTGTGTGTAGGAAGGAACTGCAGATGCTAGTTTATACCAAAGATAGACACGAAATACAGGAGTAACTCAGCGGGACAGGCAGCTTCTTTGGATAGAAGGAATGGGTGACATTTTGGTTCGAGACCCTTCTTCAGACCAGCATTTTGCGTCTATCTAAATATATACTGTATGTATATATATATATATTTGTGAGTGCGTGTGTGTGAGTTAGTGTGTGTGAGTATGTGTGCTTGTGTGCGTGCGTGTGTGTGTGAGTTAGTGTGTGTGAGTGCGCTTGGAGAGGAACTGAGGATGCTGGTTTATGCCAAAGACAGACATAAATATAAACTGGGAATATAGACCCAAAGAACAGCAGATGCTGGTTAATGCACTTAAGGACACAAAGTGTTGAAGTAACTCAACGGGTTAGACAGCATCTACATGTGATTAAAGTTGCCAGTGTCATTTTCCAGACCTGTTGCTTTGGGCTATAGGGCACAATTTTAATCTGCCCTATAGAGAGGGGTTACAAGTGCAATCTAACATTGCCAGCTCAGAAGATGGTGGCATATGAAACAAGCTGCCAGAGGAGGTGGTTGAGGCAGATACAATAACTACCTCTTCAGACAGAATCTCTGGAGGACATGCATAGGTGATGTTTCAGGTTGTGATCCTCCTTCAGATTGACAAGGAAAACATTGCATTGTTTTCTCCTGGCATTGTCTTTAAGGCATTGTTTTTAGTTTTGGTTATTCAATTTTATAGATACAACATGGAAACAAGGCCTTCAGCTCAGTCCACGCTGACCATGGACCACCCATTCGCACCAGTTCTATGTGATCCCACTTTCTCATGCACTCCCAACACACCAGGGGCAATTAACCTACAAACCCGCAGGTCTTTGGGATGGGGAAGGAAACTGGAGCAACCGGAGGAAACTCATGGTTGCAGGGAGAACGTGCAAACTCCACACAAAGACAATACAATACAATGCAATAATACTTTATTAGCCAAGTATGTTTTGCAACATATACGAGGAATAACATTTGCCAAGTCAGTCATACAAATAAAAAGCAACAGAACACACAAAATACATTTTAACATAAACATCCACAACAGTGACTCCTCCACATTCCTCACTGTGATGGAAGACAGGATTGAACAGGGGTCTCTGGCGCTGTGAGGCAGGGACACGACCAGCTGCACCACCGTGCCGCCCATAATGGAGTCTGCCATTGTAATTTGCATGGCAACCAAGAGAGGGCGCTGAATATTAACATCTGCTGATCAGCAGAGGGTTCTCCAGAAAGTGCAGAAATGCGATTTAACAGCACATTGATGCTCTTAGAAACTGCACTTTTATCAATGTATAAAATCTCGTCCGTGAGGCTTACATTTGCACATTAGCCATAATTGTTTCCAAATGTTCACTCGGGGTGACGGATACACTTTTAATCTACTGCTTACATTTTTTCAATCCTTTACACAAGATGTCAGATTGAATCATTGAGGAAATGTGGTGTCATTTTAGCAGCCATTTCAAACCCACAATTTGCACGTTCACACTTTACAAGCAAGCCTATAATAACAACAGGAGGGAGACAATACATTTCATACATTCCTGGAACATAGGTGCCATTGCCAAATCTGCCATTTGGAATATGTATTGGTGTATTATTCTCACGGATACTGATATTCAGTGAAAAGCTATTGTTTGATGCAATCCAGTCATATCATGCCAGATATGAATACATTCAAGCCATACGCAAGTACCACAGGTAGTGCAAAGGGAAAAGTGTGCGGAATTTTGTGTTACACCATTTACAGCAACAGAGAAAGTGCAATTTTAAAAAAGTGCAAGATCTGCAAATGACGTAGGTCGGAAGATCAGAACTACATCTTTAGCTTATGAGAGAGGGGTCATAGCTTGATAACATTGGGGAAGAAGGTGTTCCTGAGTCTGGTGGTACATGCTTTCAAGCTTTTAACGGATGGGAGAGGGGTGAAGGAGGAATGCCTGGGGTAAAAATGGTCCTTGATTATGTTGGCTGCTTTCACGAGGGAGAGTGAAGTATAGAAGGATTCGATGGTGGTGAGTCTGGTCCGTGTGATGGACTGGGCTACATCCACAACTCTACATATTCTTGCCATCTTGGGCAGAGTTGTTGCCAAACCAAGCTGTGATGCAACACAAGAGGATGCTTTCAATGGTGCATCTGCAAACTGCGGCAACAGCCTTTGGAGATATGCTGAACTTTCTTAATCTTCTGAGGAAATAGCAGTATAAGTGTACTTTCTTGGCCAGAGCTTCGAAGTAGTTGGTCCATAGTTAATGTTCAGAAAATATAGGAGCCAAATTACGGGCATGGTGGTGCAGCGGTAGAGCTGCAGCCTCACAGCACCAGAAACCCGGGTTCGATCCTGACTACGGGTGCTGTCCGTTCGAAGTTTATACATTCTCCCCATGACTGCGTGGGTTTTCTCCAGGAGCTCTGGTTTCCTCCCACCCTCCGAAGCCATACACTGTGAGAATATGTGGGCCCCATATCTGAGGAAGGATGTGTTGGCTCTGGAGAGGGTCCAGAGAAAGTTTGCAAGAATGATTCCAGGAATGAGTGGGTTAGCTTGTGATGAGCGTTTGACAGCACTGGGCCTCTACTCGCTGGAGTTTAGGAGGTTGATGGGGGACCACATTGAAACTTACGGAATAATGAAAGGCATAGATAGAGTGGATGTGGAAAGGATGTTTCCACTGGTAGGAAAGTCTAGGACCAGAGGTCATAGCCTCAGAATTAAAGGGCACTCTTTTAGAAAGGAGGTGAGGAGTAACTTCTTTAGTCAGCGGATAGTTAATCCGTGGAACTCATTACCACCCAGTGCTGTGGTGGCCAAGGCAGAGATAGTCAAATTCTTGATTAGAACTGGTGTCAAAGGCTATGGGGAGAAGGTAGGTAAATGGGATTAGGAGGCAGAGATCAGTCATGATTGAATGGTGGTTTAGACTTGATTGGCCGAATGGCCTAATTCTACTCCTATAACTTTTGAACTTGTGAACTTGCTTGTATGCTAATTGGTGTGGTATAATTGTAAATTGTTCTTAGGGTATGTAGGGTAGTGTTAGTGTGCGGGGATCGCTTCTCAGTGTGAACTCTGTGGGCCGAAGGGCATGTTTCCTAATTGTATCTTTAAAGTCTCAACTAAAAGAAATTAGGCCATTCAGCCCATCAAGTCTACTTATCCATCAAGTCTACTTGTCCAACAAGTCTACTTGTCCATTCAATTATGGCAGACCTGTCTTTCCCTCTCTATTCCATTCTCCTTCCTTCTCCCCATAACCCCTGACACCTCTACTAATCAATCCAGGACAAGTCCAGTACAAATTGTTCTTATCGGTAGGTGACCAGAATTGCAAACCGTTTCCAAGTGTATTCTCCAAGTGTGGTCTCGCCAATGACCTGTGCAGTGTAACATGACATCCCAACGCTTACAGTCATTGCCTTGACTACAGAAGGCAGGCTTGCCAAACATTAATCTGGAGTGGACGGTTCCTTGAGTAACTGGTAACGTTCTACCTCAGAGAATAGTTCTGACACTTAGAATCTTTTGGGTTGATGAGGACAATGTAATTGATGTAACTCACAATTAATACATTCTCCGTGTGATTCATGAATGCTGAGACATTTGGATAGAGGTGCAGCGATAGAGTTGTTGCATTACACAGCCAGAGACCCGTGTTCAATCCTGACCACGGTTGCTGCCTGTGTAGAGTTTGCACGTTCTCGGTCTGAAGAAGGGTCTCAACCCGAAACGTCGCCTATCTCCTTCGCTCCTTAGATGCTGCTGCACCCGCTGAGTTTCTCCAGCCTTTTGTGTACCCTCCCTGTGATCACGTGTGTTTCTCTGGGTGCTCCGGTTTCTTCCTATACTCCAAAGGTGAGCGGGTTTGTAGGTTAATTGGCCTCTGTAAAATTCTCCCCAGTCTGTAGGTGAGTGGATGAGAAAGCAGGATAACATAGAACGAGTGTGAATGGGTGGTCGATGGTCCGCGGGGGTTCGGTGAGCCTAAGGCCTGTTTTCATGCTTTGTCTCCCTCTCTCTCTTTTTAAAATGACACAAAGTGCTGGAGTAACTCGGCAGGTCAGGCAGCATCTCTGAAGTACATGGATAGGTGACGTTTCAGGTCTGACTGAAGACGAGTCCCGACCCGAAACATCACCTACCTACTTTCTCCAGAGATGCTGCCTGACCTGCTGAGTTACTCCAGCACTTTGTGTCCGTTAGTGTATTAACCAGCATCTGCAGTTCCTTGTTGCTATATTCTCTGATTCTAAATCTTTTTATATTTCAGCCAGCATATTTTCTTCCCAGCTGTTATCAGGCAACTGAATTATCCTATCGCCACCTAGAGAGCGGTCCTGACCTCCCATCTACCCCATTGGAGAGCCTCATACTATCTTTATTGGACTTTACTGAATGTTATCTTGCACTAAATGTCATGATGTCCAATCTTTTTGTTGATTGGATAGCAAGCAAAAAAACCCCAACTTTTCAGTGTACCTCAGTAGACGTGACAATAAACTGAGCTAAACTAACTAACATAAAAGTGGAAGGCATACACAAAGTGCCACAAAGTGAAAGTACCCACATTGGGGCACCTATCGAAGTGATGAGGTTTAGACAGTGTAACCAACTGTCGGAAACCACATTAAAATAGTTGGGTTGATAAAATACCAGCAGTCATTGCAAGCATGGTTTTGTGTTTGTATAAAGTGGGAGATGTGGTAAACTGTCAATATAAAATCGCCTTCCTCCAGAACAAAGTACTGTAGTCTCTCTCTCTCTCTCTCTCTCTCTCTCTCTCTCTCTCTCTCTCTCTCTCTCTCTCTCTCTCTCTCTCTCTCTCTTTCTCTCTCTCTCTCTTTCTCTCTCTCTCTCTCTCTCTCTCTCTCTCCCTCTCTCCCCCCTCATTCCTCCTCCACCCTAGTCATCATACTAGTTTCACTGTCATCCTGCAGAGTTTCACTGTTTGTATCACTCGTTATCTCCTTCCACACAGCCAACAATGGACCATTGTGGGCTCCACCTTTCCATTAACCTGCTGGCTTTGAACTGTCTTTGTGCATATCTTTCAACCTTCTATGTTCTATGTACCTTTTCAGATATCTCGGTTCCCTCTCCACTGACTCTCAGTCTGCGACCCGAAACATCACCTATTCCGTTTCTCCAGGGATGCTGCCTGACCCGCTGGGTTACTCCAGCTTTTTGCGTCTATCTTCAGTGTAAACCAGCATCTGCAATTCCTTCCTATAAACATTTATTCACACGGGCATTGAGCCCTCCAGCTTTCTGGTTCAACTTATTGTTATTTTTCTCCCATTATTCCCTGTCCTGACACTTGTTTTTTTCATTGTAGTTTAAATTGGCCTTGAATCTGGTATGTCTCAATTTACACCTTTTATTTGGATGCAAACCACTATTTAACCCAATGTTTTGAAAATTAACTTCCGCCTTCAAATCAATTGCTGGAGCCAATAAAATAAAAAAAGATCATAAAGGTTAAGCAATTCTTTAGAGCTGCAGTTGTGGTAGCCCCATTACAGGAAGAAAGTGGAGCTTTTGGGGAAGGCGCTGAAGAGGTTCTTCAGAAATCTGCCTGGATTAGTGGGTATTAGCGATAAGGAGGGTTTGGACAAACTTGGATTGTTTTTTTCTAGAGCAGCAGAAGGCTTGATAGAAGTCTCCAAAATATAGAAGGATAGATTTAAGTAGGTCAGAACTTTTTATCCAGGGTGCAAATGTCAAAGACTAGGGGGCATGGCTTAATGGTGAGAGGGACAAAGATTAAAAGTGATGTGCAGGGCAAGTTTTACACAGAGGATGGTGGGTGCCTGAAACCCAGTGGCAGGGATGGTGGTGGAGGCAGATACGATAGTGGGATTCAAGAGGCTTTCATATAGGCATGACATGGAGGGATATGGATCACATGCAGGCCGAGGAGATAATTTAAGTTGGCATCATGTTCACCATGGACATTATGGGCTGTAGGGCATGTTCCTGTGCTGTACTGTTTTGTATTCTATGCCCTTTCAATGGGTTACTATTCAGAACAGTTCTGACAAAAGGTCTTCAACCTGAAAGTTAATTGTTTCTCCTTCCTCAGAGGCTGCCTGACCTGTCGAGTGTTACCGCCATTTTTATTTATGCAGCAATGGGATATAAATGTGAACCTGGAATTTATTTGAAATAATGTAGAAACAAAGAACCGCAGATGCTGGTTTACACCAAAGATTTCTTGCCTTTGGAATAATCTTTATTTCCAGCAGTGCTACAGAGCCGCTCTTCGGGAAAATACTGAGAGAAGACAGAATCAGAAATCATCTCAGATGAGCTAAAAATGCATTCACGCAACTCTGAATACAGTGTGATTGCCCTGTTGAAAATTCGACTTAATCTGGGGTAGAGTAATCTTCCACATATTTCCGAGTGATTTGCAACCCGTCAGGAAATTTTTCTCCACATTTCTCAGTGATGGTTACATTCTCCCGAGCACATTTTTCCAATGTTAAACTCCTCCAAATGACGTCAACAGAAATTCATCATGTAACATTCGACTGGAATGAGATTTTCAAAATGAGTCAACTAAAAAACATTTCATATTTTCTCACAAAATAACCAAGTATTGGTTATGATCTTATTTTGCAATAAACCGATCCTGATTAAAGTAAGTACGTTTAGTTTAGTGTATTGCACTAAACTAATAACAGGAATTATTTGATTCCTAATACACTATAATCTTCTCTTTAATAAATAGTACAGGTATAAGTAGACACCAGTGCTGAAATGAGAGGTCACCATGCTAAATTTCCGATGAACAACTTGCTCTGTAATATTCTTTATTATACCATTTGAACATATAATGACATGGAAGAGAATGCAAGTGCAGGGCCAGAACTGATTATTGATTAGTACAGGTGTCAAGGGTTACAAGGAGAATGGAGTTAAGAAGGAAAGATATACCAGCCATGTTTGAATGGCGGAGTAGACTTGATGGGATAAATTGGACTAATTCTGCTCCTATAACTTATGAACTTATGAACTGCAGTTGCATCTTAATACACAAAAGGTATGTATATACACACAGATCCTGCCTGACCAGTTTAGTTACTCCAGCACTTTGTGATTTTTTTTGTAAACCAGCAGAAAATTTAATAGGAAACTGAGGGGGGTAACCTGTTCACACAAAGGGTGGTGGGTGTATGTAACGAGCTGCCGGGGGAGATAGCTGAGGCAAGTACTATCGCAACTTTTAAGAAACATTTAGACAGGTACATGGGTCGGATAGGTTTAGGGGAATACGAACCAAATACAGGCAGATGGGACTAATGTAGATGGGGCATGTTGGTCAGCAGGAGCAAGTTGTGCTGAAGGACCTGTTTCCATGCTGTATGACTTCATGGCTATATCTGCAGTTCCTTATGTTTCAAGTTTTCAATATCGCTACATTTTTATGTAACTTTTTAATCGGCATTTTAAGTTACTTAGTGAGTTGCCTGAAAGGGTCAGAATTAAAAAGTAACATAAATGTGTTTTACAAAACCATTTGTCTTGTAAAATGATCTGCTCTCAATAATTTAAAATACATACAAACAGTAATTTTATTGCTAATCATAACCCAATAGTGCACATTCTTAAGAACTAAGCGTGAAAATGTAATTAGTTTAGAAATACAGTGTGGAAACAGGCCCTTCGGCCCACTGAGTCCGTGCCGTCGAGTAGTCCCTGTGCACAAGCACTATCCTACAAACTAGGGACAATTTTACAATTTTACTGAAGATAAGTAATCTAGAAACCTACTTACACAAAAAGCTGGAGTAGGTCACTAGGTGATGTTTATGGTCGAAACCCTTCTTCCCACTGAAGAAGGGTCTCGACCCGATATGTCACCTATTCCTTTTCTCCAGAGATGCTGTCAGTCCCGCTGAATTACTCCAGCTTTTTGTCTTTTTTCAGTTTAAACCAGCATCTGTAGCTGTTTCCTACACAACCTAGAAACCTTACGCGTCTTTGGAGTGTGGGAGGAAACCAGAGCACCCGGAGTAAACCCACATGGTCAAAGGGCTCAAAGGGTTCAAAGAGTATTTTATTGTCACGTGTACCAATTAAGGTAAAGTGAAACTCGATTTGCCATACAGTCATACTAAAATAAGCAACAAGACACACAACTATATAAAAGTTAACATAAACATCCACCACAGTGGATTCCCCACGTTTCTCACTGTGATGGAAGCAATAAAGTCTAATTTTCTTTCCTCCTTATACTCCCATGGTCGGGGCAGTCGAACCATCCGCAGTCGGGGCGATTGAAGCTCCCGCGGTCGGGGCAGTCGAACCATCCGCAGTCGGGGCGATCGAAGCTCCTGTGGCTTGGAGCTCCCCAAGTCGGTCCCTAACCAAGGGACCGCGAGTTCCACAATGTTAAAGTCCGTAGGCTCCCGCGGTTGGAGCTCCCGAAGTTGATCTCTGGCAAAGGGACCGCTAGTTCCACAATGTTGTCCTGTAGGCCCCCACGGTTGGACCTCCCAAAGTCGATCCCCAGCAAGAGGCTGCTGGCTCTTCGATGTTTGGCCGCAGTGCGGACAGAGATACGATACGGAAAAAAATTGCATCTCCGTCGAGGTAAGAGATTTAAACAAAGTCTCCCCCAACCCTCCTCCCCCCATATAAAACAGCTAAAGAGCACTAAAACATACATTTACCACATACTAAAAAAACAACAAAGAAGAAAACGATGAGACAGTCACAGGGAGAACGTACTAACTCCATACAGGCAGCACCCGTAGTCAGGACAAAACCCTGGTCTCTGGCGCTGTTAGGCAGCAAATCGACCGCTGCGCCACCGTGCTGCCCTTTTTACATTAAACAGTCAAAACAAAATACTATTTCTTTGATTTAGGTGTCTGATTCTCTAAGTGATCCTATTGGGATTTGGCTATGCTGAAGGCATATTAATGTTAGATAAGGGTTTGAAGTAGTTTGTGAAATATCCAGTCTGTCTCAGAGCCTGAAAGAACGAACTTTCAGCGACGTCTGGAAGCTTTTCCATGTCCTCAGCATACCACACAGATTATGTCAGCCTATCGGGAACACTGGTCAGGATCATGGGGCAGTGGTTGAATTGGACTGCTTTCTCCTGTCTGTAACCAGAGGCTTTTTTTTCACACTATAAAAGAAAGAGAAATACATGAAGAAAAATAGATTACTGTCTGGTAATATGAGGAAGTTGGACCTCAGGGACTGTCATGCGATTTTTTTTAAAATGTTCTGTTTCTTTTTTTATTGCTTTCTCTTGTTTCATTACCTCATCCAAATGGCTATTGTGCACTGGGCAGAGGTAGTTTCATGGGCAGCGATCGCTTCCACTGTCCCTTGGTAAACACGACAATAATAAACTAAACCAAACTAATTCGAAGGGATCTATAGGAAGTGCTGCCTCAAAAGGCACCCAATATCGTCAAAGACCCATTTCACCCTAGTCATTTCACTTCTACCATCAGGATGAAGGTCTTCTTCTTGCCGAGTCCACACACACAAGATCAGAAGTTGTTCAGGCAGAGCAATGGTGTCTGTCTTGTGCTTCTTGTGCGCGGTGGTGGAAAGATTAGTGGAAACAGGGCCGCGACGTGAACGCTCTTTCCTTGACCCCAGGATGAAGGAAAAGGGTCTGAAAAACCATGAGCACCAGGTTGAAGAATAGCTTCTTCCCAGTAACCAGCAGCTGCTTTAACGCTACACAACACTAACCTCATATATGAACTTCTATGGACTGTCTTTGTTTGCACTAGACTTTTGGTTTGCTGCTGCGATTATAGATGGATCCCTCACCTGCGTCTCCTCCGTGTCCCCAAGTTCACCATGTCCTTTCCTTGCACCACACTAGCCCTCAACTGAATCCTCCTATCTCTCGCCGGGCTTTGTCCTGCCATCTTCTCTACAACTTTCTCCTCCCAACCCCCCCGACCCCCTCCGATCCACCACCACCACATCACAATCAGTCTGAAGAAGGGTCCTGACACATCACTAATCCATGTTCTCCACAGATGCTTCCTGACCCGCTGAATTACTCCAGCACTTTGAGCCTATTTCTGTAAACCAGCATCTGCAGTTCCTTGTATCTACATAACTCTGGTAAACCTCTTCTGCATCGACTGCAAAGCCTCCACATCCTTCCTGTAATGTGGCAACGGGAACTACACAAGTGTGGGCTAACCAAAGTCCTATAAAGGTGCAGGAAGGAACTGCACCGAAGATAGACACAAAATGCTGGAGTTACTCAGCTGGACAGGCAGTACCTCTGGATAGAAGGAATGGGTGACGCTTCGGATCGAGACCCTTCTTCAGACTGAACGTCAGCGGTGAGGGAGTTACAGAGATAAGGAAGTGTAAGAGATCAAAAGAGATCAAGATCAAGGAAAATGGAGATCATTGATAGTTAGGGGAAGGTAACTTTAAAGCAAACAGAGATACAATGTAATCAGGAGAGCAGTCAGGCTGGTCGGAGAACTGGGAAGGGGGAGGGATGGAAAGAGAAATATAAAGGTGTGTCATAACTTCCTGACTCTTATACTCAGTGCCCTGACCTATGAAAGCAAGACCATGTGCCTTCTTTACCACTTTATCTACTTGTGACACCACTTTCATAAACTTTGACACAATTATTCCTCTGTTCACCAATGCTGTTATGGGTCATACCATTCATTCGATATTCTCTCCTTACATTTGACCTCCCAAAGTGCAACATCTCACACTTGCTCAGATTAAACTCCATCTGCCAATTCTCCACCCATTTCTGTAGCTGATCGACAATCCTGTCATATACTCTGACAGCCTTCCTCACAGTCCATGACCCCGGCAATCTTGGTGTCATCTGCAAACTTAACTAACCAACCAACCTGTTTACGTTTATGTCCAAGTCTTTTTTTAAAAATCACAAATAGTAGAGTTTCCAGCACAGATCCCTGTGGAACTCCACTAGTCACAGACCTCCAGCCTGAATATTGTCCTTCCACCACAACGCTGGTTTTCCATCAGTAAACCAGTTCTGAATCGATATGGCCAAGTCACTGTTAATCCTGTGCATCTTAATCTTCTAGATCAGCCTACCATGGGGGATATCATCAAATGCCTTATTAAAGTACATTTAGACAACATCCACTGCCTGACCCTCATCGATCACCTTCATCACCTCCTCAAATAACTTGGTCACTGAACACAAACACAACTTAATACTTGTGATGCCATTTTCAAGGAGATATGGTCGAAGACCCTAAGATCCCTCTGCACATCAATGCTTTCAAGGGTCATGCCATTAATTGTATACTTTCTCTTTACATTCAAACTCACAAAGTGCAGCACCTCACCCTTTAGTCTTTCTTTCAATCCTAAGCATGTCAATGCCTGGACTACAGGCTATTAGGAGTCAAGAGTTGAGAGTGTTTTATTGTCATATGTCCTGAAACGGAACAATGAAATTCTTACTTGCAACAGCACAACAGGTATGCAAACAGTTATGCAGAGATACAGCGTGGAAACAGGCCCTTCGGCCCACCGAGTCCGCCCGACCAACGATCCCCGCATGTTAACATGATCCAACTCAGACTGGGAGCAAATTACTCTTATACCAAGTCAATTAATCTACGAACCTGTACGTCCTTGGAGTGTGGGAGGAAAACGAAGATCACGGAGAACACCCACACAGGTCACGAGGAGAATGTACAAACTCCATACAGACAGCACCCACAGTCAGGATGGAACCCGGGTCACTGGCGCTGTAAGGCAGCAACTCTACCGCTGCACCACCGTGTCGCCCTAATATATGCAAACCATATATGTATTAAACGTGCAGAGTGGGGAATCCTTGCAACCTAAATATCCTTCCACTAAATACTCTGGCTTCTGACAAACCCAAGTGGTTCTGTTGAGGATTAAGGCGATGTGCGTTTGATACCCTATGTAACTGTCATAATTTTCCATTCATAATGTACAGTATATGAAAATGTAGTAAGAGCTGCAATTACATGAATGATCCTTGTGTTGACATCTTCTTTTATCTTTGAGATCTTACCCACTATCCTCCTTTGTAGTTCCTTTGTAGTGCTACTGTTAAGCCATCGGCACCTGGATGGAGCCCTGGGCTTTAAGTTGCTCCCGATAACACACTGGCCTCTTTCAGCTTCTGGCCCCTTTCTGCCCACAAACAGGCACTGTTCCCTAAGTGCCAAATACATCTTTCTTTGTGTTATTCCCATAGTGAAAGTGGGAACAGAATTACATTTGTAATTGAGAGGTGGCACGGTGGTGCAACAGTGGAGTTGCAGGGTTCGATCCTGACTATGGGTGCAGTTTGTACAAAGATTGTATATTCTCCCTGTGACCATATGGGTTTTATTCAGGTACTCCAGTTTCCATCCAGCACTCCACAGATGCACATGGTTGTGGGTTAATTGGCTTCGTTAAAATTGTAAATTGTCCCTAATGTATTGGATAGAGCTAGTGTACGGGGTGATTGCTGGTCGGAATAGACTCGGTGGGACGAAGGGCCAATTTCCATGTGGTATCTCTAAAAAATAGATACAACATTCCATTCGGCCCGCTAAGTTTCCTGGATAACAGTGCACAGGTCATCCCCAGGTTACAAATGCTTAACTTACTGTACGTACAGCCCATACACATTAAGTTGAGGTTTAGGTTGATTGTCACATGAACTGAGGTACAGTGAAAAGCTTTATTTTGCATGCTATCCAAACAGGTCAGATAATACCAGACATAGATACAATCAAGTCAAACTCAAGTACAATAAGTAGAGCAAAGGGGAAGATTTATAGTTCCCAGCAGTGTAGCACATCAGTTTCATGGACAAAGTCCAATGCTGGCAATGAGGCATATTGGAGAATCAGTACAATACCCTGATTTATGGAAGGACCGTTCAGAAGCCTGTTAACAGAGGGGAAGAAGCTGTTCCTAAGTCTGGTGGTGGGTAAACTTACAAAATTCTTAAGGGGTTGGACAGGCTAGATGCAGGAAGATTGTTCCCGATGTTGGGGAGGTCAGGACAAGGGGTCACAGCTTAAGGATAAGGCGGAAATCCTTTAGGACCGAGATGAGAAGGAATTTTTTCACACAGAGAGTGGTGGGTCTCTGGAACTCTCTGCCACAGAGGGTAGTTGAGGCCAGTTCATTGGCTATATTTAAGAGGGAGTTAGATGTGGCCCTTGTGGCTAAGGGGATCAGAGGGTATGGAGAGAAGGCAGGTACGGGATACTGAGTTGGATGATCAGCCATGATCATATTGAATGGCGGTGCAGGCTCGAAGGGCCGAATGGCCTACTCCTGCACCTAATTTCTATGTTTCTATGTTTCTATGTACCTTCAAGCTTCTGTACATTTTCTGCTGGACAGGAGTGGGGAGAAGATGGAATTGGGAGATGGGAGGTATGGATTTGCTGGTCTCTGTGGGATTGGAGGCACCCCTTGCTCAGTCACGGCAATATCATAGAATTGTCGGAACAATTGAGTCAAACGCTCTGGTAGAACTACATGAGTAGAAAGGCACCGCAGATGCTGCTTTATACCAAAGTGACACAAAGTGCTCGAGTACCTCAATGCGCCATGCAGCATCCCTGGAGACAAATGACCCAGCCTGGAGGGGGGTCCCGACCCAAATCGTCCCCAACCCTTTTTCACCAGAGATGCTGCCTAACACGTTGAGTTACTTCAGCATTTTGCGTCTACCGTTGTTTTGAGTACCGTTGTCCTTGGCTGGCCTATGTTTTATTGAAATACATTGCCGTAGTCCTGACTCACAAACAGTTGGGTTTATAAACAATTCTCAACCAGGGAAACCCTGCTGTAACCTAGAGGGGACGTGTATTGCGATCTTTAGCAATATCTCCCTTGGTGCTGAAGGTTTGGTGCTGTTATTTAACACTGTGACGACAGATGATCTAACACAGATGTACATGTAAGCTTCAGTACTTCAAAGGTTACACCCTCTTTATTGCCACTAAAGATTTTCCTTTCTTCCCATCATTTTTCTGCTTATCACTGACACTGATAGGTAATTAGGCGCAATGGCTTTCCTGTTCTAGTGGAATGTGAGAGTTAAGCGACGGGAATAAGTTTCACCTCCAAAAAGCAGCATAGAAAACGAGTTATCTTCTTGGGAGGGTTCATTCCCATACATTTTTCGTGCATTTTTTCAGAGGCTACTTTTTTTCCAGTCCCATAGATTATTTCACAGGGTTTGAAAGATAAGGAAGCGTTTCAATCCCTGCTTCTCATGGAACGTGTAAGGACATAGAGTCATAGAGAGTCATAGTCATACAACATGGATAAGGGCCCTTCAGCCCAACTTGCCCATGCTGAACAACATGTCCCTTGTACACTAGTCCCACCTGCCTGCGTTTGGTCCATATCGCTCTAAACCTACCCTATACATGTACCCGTCTGAATGTTTCTTAAATGTTACAGTAGTACCTGCCTCAACTACCTCCTCTGGCAGCTCGTTCCATACATCCATATATCCTTTGTATAAAAAATTCCCCGTCAAGTTCCCATTAAATCATTCCCAACCTTATCTTAAACCTATGTCCTCTGGTTCGCGATTCCCCTACTCTAGGCAAAACCCTCTGGGCATCTAGTCAACCTATTCCTCTCATGATTTTGTTCACCTCTATAAGATCACCCCTCGTCCTCTTGTGCTCCAAGAAATAAAGCACTAGTCTGCTCAACCTCAAATTTTCACAGTGAAGACACAAGGAACCGAAAATGCTGGTCCCAGCCCGAAACTTCACCTCTCCATGTTCTCCAGAGATGCTGCCTGACCGCTCAGTTACTAATCTAAAAATGAAACTAAACTAAATAATAAGGATAACGGCACAGTGATAGAGTTGCTGCCTTACAGCGCCAAAGACCCGGGTTTGATCATGACCGTGAGTTCTGTCTGCACGGAGTTTTTGCATTCTCCCTGCGACTGCGTGGGTTTTCTCCAGGTGCTCAGGTTTCCTCCTACATTCCAAAGAAATGCAGATTTGAAGGTTAATTGCCTTCTATAAATTGCCCCTATATGTGTAGAATAGAACTAGTGTACATGGCAGTCAGTCTGAACAAGGGTCTCGGCCTGAAAAACGGCACCCATTCTTTCTCTCCAGAGATGCTGCCTGTCCCGCTGAGTTACTCCAGCTTTTTGTGTCTATCTTTAGTGTACAGGGTGGTCGCTGGTCGGTGCTGACTCGGCAGGTTGAAGTGCCTGTTTCCATGCTGTTTCTCTAAAACCAAATATAAAAATAATTAGGCTGCTGCCTGACCCACTGAGTTACCCCAGCACTTTGTGTCTCACTTTTATTGTAAAGCAGCGTTTGCATTTCCATGTTTCTATAATAATTAAGCAGGATTTTTCTCTTTACGTCTCTATATTTTAAAATGGTCTCTGATACCATTTTCAAAAAGGGGCACGGAGGAGTTAATAGGCGTGACAGAGTAAAAAATGCTGGGCTGGTTACAGGAATTTAGAAAAATCAAAGGTCACTGACATGTCTGTCACTTTAATCCTCTCTCCTCCCACTCCTCGCAGCCAGCTCTGTGAATGAAGGCCTCCATCTCTGCATGTGTTACTGCACTTATCACATACCACTGACTTCTTATCTCCTGTCAGCAGAGCCCTGTAATCATGAAGATTCTTGCTGACTTTGATCCCAACTTTCCTACATTCCTTCCAATCCATTCTCCATCTTAAGGCCCCTAGCTTAGTTTAGTTTAGAGATACAGTGCGGAAACAGGCCCTTCCGCCCACCGAGTCCGCGATGACCGTCGATACCCCTACACTAATGGCATCTTGCACTCTTGGGATAATTTATAAATCTTATCAAAGCCAATTAACCTACAAACCTGCACATCTTTGGAGTGTGGGAGGAAACTGGAGCTTGCCGGGGACCCCTGGAGAGGAGCTCTGACCACCGGCCCTGCAGTCTGCGGTGCTTCTGGCAGCAGCGTGGCGGGGCTTTCGACCTTCAACACCAGCCTGCGGCCTACACCAACCTGAAGCCGCGGTCTCCTGTGGGGAGGCACTGATTCAGGACTTACCTGGACTTTACCTGGACTTACCTTGTCTACTCATCTGGACGCCCACAGCGGCGACTGCGGAAGGTTGAAGTCCCGACCACGGGGAAAAATGGAGGAGGACTGGCCAAATGTTGTGCCTTCCACCACAGTGATGAATGCTGTGGTGCATGTTTGTGTTACATTTTTATTGTGGTTTTTGTGTGTACTTTTTTCATTGTACCGCTGCTGGCAAATTAATTTCACTTGCACTTGTAATGTGTAAGTGACAAATAAAACTGATATGGATTGATATTGATTGATGGAGAAACCCCACGCGATCACGGGGAGGTCGTACAAACACCATACAGACAGCACCCGTAGTCAGAATCGAACGCTGGTCTCTGGCGCTGTAAGGCAAGCAACTCTACTGCTGCGCCATCGTGCCACTCTGAGTTTTGGGTGAAAGACGCACTTTGGTCTGCCCAAAACCTGTTGGCAGCCCAGCAGAGCGAGATGTCTGTCAGGGAATATGGTCCTTTCCGGACCGCAGGAATCCATGCTGAGGGACCCACTGAAGCTCGGTGCAGCCAACGCCATGGCTCTGTGCGGGAGGGCCAGAGTCTAGGGTCCTACCACTGTCATACATTAATGGGTAGAGTCCTGTTGGGACACCCCTCATGCAATGAAGCGGTATCATAACAGGGGGGGTCACATGAATGGCAAGGGGATGAAGAAGGGGCTCGACCCGAAACAACACTTACCCATGATCAGGAAGGAACTGCAGATGCTGGGTTAAACCAAAGTTAGACACAGAATGCTGGAGTAACTCAGCGGAACAAGCAGCATCTCTGGAGAGAAGGAATGGGTGATGTTTCAGGTCGAAACCCTTCTTCAGACAGACTTTTCCATGTTTTCCAGGGATGCTGCCTGACCTGTTGAAATACTCCAACACTTTGTGTCCTTTTGTGTTTTGTTTAAAGATAGGTGTGAACACTATAGAGTGTGACACTCTTGAATGCATAAACACTGAACATTTCTTAAGAGTTTGTTGGGATGTGGGAGGAAACCGGAGAGCACGGACAGCTCCCGAGGTCAGGATCAGTCCTGGGACTCTGGCGCTGTGAGGCAGCAGCTCTACCAGCTGCGCCACTGTGCCGCCCACAAATTTGCAGAGACATTTATTTCCCCTTCGTATTCCAACGTGGGTGGGATGATGAAGGTCAAAACAGTGGGATTATTCTGTACATTCTGATGAATCTCACATGTGGCATGATTGCAGAGAATTAAAGAGCACATGCAAAGCAACTACTAGCCACTTCTAAATCACATGAGTCTTCGACTATTACATGCATTTCATCTCAACCTTCCATCACACTTAAAATATTATTTTTTCTTTAATCTGGAGTGCAGTGTTGCTTAGGCAACAAAGGATAGGCCAGGCCAGTGAGAGGACATCAGATAACAATATATCGCCAGGTTGGTGCTCTGACTGTATCCCTAGTGTCCCATCCTCCTTGCATCGATGTACCTGCATTGATTTTAATTTGAGAATCAGACCTCAATGTGCATTTCGCACATGGATATTCAGGGAGTGGAGAGATATGGATTAGGCGATGGCAGATAAGAGTTGGTGCTGTACTGTTCCATATTGGAAGGAACTGCAGATGCTGGTTTACACCGAGGATAGACACAAAATATTGGAGTAACTCAGCGGGTCAGAGAAAAGGAATAGGCGATGTTTCAGGTCGGAAACCTTCTTCAGACTGACTGTCTTCAGTCAGACTTGAACTAACTTCAGTCTGAAGAGGAGTTTTGACCCAAAACGTCACCTGGTCCTTTTCTCAACACTCTGCCTGACCTGCTGAGTTACTCCAACATTTTGTGTCTATCGTCTGTACTGTTCTATGTTTTATCAAGCATGCAATTGAAATGCTTCATCCCAGGGGCTAGTAAACCTTTACTCCACCCTCACTTCTGTGGGCGGCGCAGTGGGGCAACTGGTAGAGCTGCTGCCTCACAGCGCCAGAGACCCATGTTCGATCCTGACCTCGGGTGCTGTCTGTGTGTGGAGTTTGTACATTCTCCCTGTGAGTGGGTGGGTTTTCTCCAGGTGCTACAGTTTCCTCCCACACTCCAAAGACATACAGGTTCGTAGGTTAATTGGCTTCCGTAAAATTATAAATTGGCCCTGGTGTGTAGGATAGAAGTAGTGTACGGGGTGATCGCTGGTCGGCGTGGACTCGTTGGGCCAAAGGGCCTGTTTCCGTGCGGATTCGCTAAACTATAGTGGATAGTGGATCTCAGTGGATATTTTAAAAGCAGAGATAGACAAATTCTTGAGTAGAATGGGCGTCAAGGGTTATGGGGAGAAGGCAGGATAATGGGATTAGGAGGCAGAGATCAGCCATTTTCAGGGAATGGAGGGATATGGATTAGGAACAGGCAGATAAAAGTTAGTGCTATGTTGGAAGGAACTGCAGATGTTGGTTTATAGACACAAAATATTGGTGTAACTCAGCGGGTCCGGCAGCAAATAGGCGATGTTTCAGGTCGGATCTCTTCTTCAGTGACTGTCTTCAGTCAGACTTGAACTAACTTCAGTGTGAAGAGGGGATTCTGACTAGAAAAGGTCACCTAGTATTTTTCCCCAGATATGCTGCCGGAGTGGTCTCAATGGGCCGAATGGCCTAATTCTCCTCCTATAACTTGTGAACGTGAAGTCTAAAGTAAAGTCTGAAGAGAGTCACATCTGGGATAGGAGTAAGGGGAGAGGAAACAAGTGAGAAAGCTGAGCATCAGAAACAAAAAGGAGATTGTCAACTGAACTTCACATGACCCACATGTGATGGGGGGGTGGGTGATAGATATGTCACTTCAACTAATTTGTACAATGAAAGATAAATCTTCCATTGGCAGGAGGTCACATTCTTGGCTTTTTCTATTGATGTGCCATTGAAGCCCAGTTTTATTTGTTAGTTTTAGTTCCGAGTTGGAACAAATGGGAGTTGTACTAGGTTTAGGATTATTATTGTCATATGCAGTGAGGTGTAGTGAAAAGCGTTGTTTTGCCTGCTATCCACTCAAATCAGATAACACTGTACATTAATGCAATGAAGCCAAACTCAAGCACTATAGGTAGAGCGAAGGGAAAAATGCAGAGTGCAGAATATAGTTAGAGTCATACTCATGCAGCATTGAAACAGACCCTTCGGCCCAACTTGTCCATGCCAACCAAGATGCTCCATCTAAACTAGTCCCATTTGTCTGCTGTTGGCCCATATTCATCTAAACCTTTCCTGTCCATATACCTGCCCAAGTGCCTTTTAAATGCTGTGAAAGTATCTGCCTCAACTTCCTTCTCTGGCAGCTCATTGCACATAACCACCATCCTATGAGTGAAAAGATTGCCCCTCGTGTTTCTCATTAGACAGTACCCTATAGGGCTTGTGGAAGGACCATTCAGAAGCCTGATGTCAGAGGGGAAGAAGCTGTTCCAGAGTCTGGTGATGGGTGCTTTCAAACTTCTGTCTCTTCTTCCCAATGGGTTCGGGAGGAAGAAGGGTTGACCGAGCTGTCACAGGTCTTTGATTTTGTTGGCTGCTTTCCTGAGGCAGTGTGAAGTGTAGATGGACTCAATGGTGGGGAGTCTGTTCTGTGTGATGAACTGGACCACGTCCACAACTCTTGTGGTCTAGAGCCGAGCTGTTCCCAAACCAAGCTGTGATGCAACCCGACAGTGTGCTTCCTATGGTGCATCTGCAGACGTTTGTGAGAGTCATTGGAGACAAGCGGAATTTCCTCAGTCTCCTGAAGAAGTAGAGGTGTTGTGAAATATCTCTTTCGGTGCTGCTTTATAAAAGGCACCAGTCTTGGAAAGCTACGGACATTATTCCCTTCCCATATTGTTTGATAAGAGAAACAGAACTTATTTTGAATTCAGATGAGATAGAGGGTTAAAACTATGCTTTGAGGGATCTTAGCTCATTCTGTCTCTACCTCAGCTCCCGGCCTCATTCACCCAAACCTGCAATGGATCTCAACTACATTAGACGCACAGAGTCTCTTGCCCAGAAAAGGGGAATCAAGAACCAGAGGACATAGGTTTAAGGTGAGGGGGAAAGATTTCATAGGAACCTGAGGGGTGGTGGGTGAATGGTACATGAGGAGGTAGTTGAGGCAAGGGCTATCGCAATTTTTAAGAACCATTTAGACAAGTACAGTACATGATTAGGACAGGTTTAGAGGGATATGGGACAAACGTAGGCAGGTGGAACTAGTGTATAAACCAGCATCTGCAGTTCCTGGTGTGTCCAGGAGATCGGGTTTTGCTGGGATATGACTGTCTGACAATGCATCAACGTGCTTTTATTTTGACTAATGTGACATCGACTCCATCTACACTTCAGGCTGCCGTGGCAAGGCCACCACATTAATCAAGGACCCAGACTCACTCCGGCCACTTCATCTTCTCCCCTCGCCCGTCCAGCACGAGGTACAGAAGTATGACAACGCACACCTCCAGGTTCAGGGACAGTATATTTCCAGCTGTTATCAGGCAACTGAATCATCCTGTCATCTGACCACCCATCCACCTCATGGGAAACCCTTGGACTCTCTTTAATCGGAGTTTACTGGACGTTATCTTGCTCTGAATATGACACTCTGTATCTGTGGGTGGCTTGATGGTATTCATGCATCAGTCTTTCCGCTGATTGGATAGCACGCAACAAAAAAAGCTTTTCACCGCTACACGTGACAATAATAAGCGAAAACTAATATATCAATGGAAGGCAGCTGAGTAATTTGCATGCAAATTTTCAGTGATATCACATGTGAGTCCAATCCTTCCTTTGCCACCGCCCTTATGTGTCCAATTAACGGCTGAGGTCAGACAATCACAATTGAGATAGGAACTCTGCTATTTGGTTTCCTAGCTAGAGGCACTGCATCACACAACCGCTACCCCACTGATGCTTGCTCTCTCTCTCTCTCTCTCTCTCTCTCTCTCTCTCTCTCTCTCTCTCTCTTTTTTTTTTTTTTTTTTTTTTTCATTTCAAAAACTTTATTCAACACAAATCATAAAATACAACACATCAAAACACAATCAAAAATCACACTATAATGAACAGATCATTGTAGTACAGCAGTACATTCATTTATAATCGCCTCAACCCCACGCGGCGACCAGCGCTGACGGAAGGCCTCCAGAGTCCCCGTGAACACCGCGTGTTCCCTCTCCAGGGACACACGCGCACGGACGTAGGCCCGAAAGAGGGGCAGGCAGCCGACTCTCGCCAGACCGTCGACCGCCCGCTGCCTGGACCCACGAATGGCCAACTTGGCCAGGCCAAGGAGCAAACCGACAGGTAAGTCCCCCCCCCACACTCGGCTCTCCCCACTCCCCGCCTTGTGTCCAAACACCAGGATTGTGGGGCTAAAATGCAGCCAGAACTTGAGGAACAACCCCTTCAGATATTGGTACAGGGGCAGTAACCTCACACACTCCACATACACATGGAATACGGTCTCCTCCTCTCCGCAGAAAATACATGCGGCAGACGAGCCCGTGAACCGACTCAAAAGTTTATTACAAACCACCGCTCCATGCAGCACTCTCCACCCCAGGTCCCCAATATAAAGGGGTACAACTCCCTTATAGAAGGACCCCCACTGGGGCCCCCCGCCGCCTTCGGATGGTAACACCGTCCTCCATGGTGAGTCAGGACGGGAGACGAAGGCACGGTGGTTCAGAATGTGCAGGAGCATCCTGTACAGTGCGCGTCTCCTTGCATCACAAAATGGCATGCTGGTCATCTCAGAAAGGCAGCTCAGATTATGCGGAGCCGGAGGCCGAGAAATATCCCGAAGCCTAGGCCCGATGAGCAGATCTGACGGAGCAGGGGTAAGCTCTATCTGAACCACTCTAGGCTCGCGCATCTCCTCGACAACCACCATGACAGGATGAGGACCAGCCACACCCGCAGCCACAACATCCCCCTCTCCTCGTGGAACAACACTCTGGCTGAACACCACCAAATTCCCCACTCTTAACACATCCCTATAGAAAACAGGCAAGCCCCTTAGAGCGGGTCGACTGACACCCGCCACCGGGAGCCGCGAGGCCCCCCTTAGGCAACGACCCTGACGAAAAAAATACGTGGCCAGAGCGTGCCATCTGGGAGGGTTCTCTACATACATGTATCTCCGCAGAGTCCTGAGACGGAGAGCCGCCACCTGGGTGCGCACGCACACCAAGGACTGGCCGCCCTCCTCTAACGGAAGACTCAGGACCGCCGCGGAAATCCAATGCTTCCTATTTCCCCAAAAGAAATCCACCAGCTTCTTCTGTATAGCAGTTACAAATATAGAGGGCGGGACAAGAGTAGCCAGCCGGTACCATAACATAGAGGCCACCAGCTGGTTTATGACCAGCACCCTCCCCCGAAAGGAGAGAACTCCAAGCAGGCCTGACCAGCGCCCCAGCCGAGCAACCACCTTCGTCTCCAACTCTTGCCAGTTTGCCGGCCAAACATCCTCAGTGGGACTCAGGTACACCCCCAGATAGAGGAGGTGCGTGGTACTCCACGCATACAATGCCATCTCCTCCGGCAGGGAGTCTACCCGCCACTGACCCACCAAAAGTCCAGAGCACTTACTCCAGTTAATCCTAGCAGAAGATGCAGCCGAGAATATCTCCTGGCAGTCACGCATCCTCCGCAGGTCACCAGGATCAGTGAACATAAGAAGTACGTCATCGGCATACGCCGATAGAATCACCTCAACCCGCGGGCCAGGTAGGGCCAGGCCTGTCAACCTCCTCCGAAGAAGACACAGGAACGGCTCCACACAGACCGAATACAACTGGCCCGACATAGGGCACCCCTGGCGGACCCCCCTCCCAAAATGAAAAGGAGATAGCACCGCGCCATTAACCTTTACAAGACACTCCGCAGCAGTGTACAAAAGCCGGACCCGGGCCACGAAGTGTGGTCCAAACCCAAACGCTTGCAACGTCCCAAATAGGTATTCATGCTCTACCCTATCAAAAGCCTTCTCCTGATCAAGAGACAGAAAAGCAGCTGACTCACCAGTACCCTGGACTAAATGAATCAGGTCCCTAACCAGGTGGATGTTATCCTGGATGGACCGGCCAGGGACTGTATAAGATTGATCAGGATGAATCACTTGATGCAGCACGGAGCCCAGGCGATTTGCCATTGCCCGTGCAAAAATTTTATATTCTGTGCAAAGGAGAGAGACTGGACGCCAGTTCTTCAACAAACGGAGTTCGCCCTTCTTAGGCAGCAAGACAACAACCGTCCTACGCCACGAGAGAGGCATCACTCCAGTCGCCAGGCTCTCCCCCAAAACCAACATATAGTCACCCCCTAGGACATCCCAGAATGCCCTAACAAACTCCACCGTCAACCCATCCAGCCCGGGGGACTTACCCCTCCTGAGCTGATGCAAGGCGCAAGTCAACTCCTCCAAAGATAAGGGGCCATCAAGAAGATCAGCCTCCCCCCTATCTACGGTCGGTAGACCCTCCCACAGATCTTGCTGAGCTACCACACTGAATCCATCCGCAGAGAACAAGGTCCCATAAAAGGACCTAACCAAGGCATTAATCCTCTCTGGATCAGTGACAGAGGAGCCGTCATCTGCAAGCAACTCCACGAGCTGTTTTCGAGCTCCCCGCCCCTTCTCCAAAGAGAAAAAGAAAGGCGACGCTCGGTCCAGCTCGTGCAGCATCTGGACCCGAGACCTCACATATGCGCCTCGAGATCGCTCAAGCAGCAGACTCCTCAAAACCTCCTTCTTCCTCTGAAACTCTCCCCATTCGCTGGAGTCTTCACCAAACTGACCCAGGCGAGACTCAGCGTCCTGTATCTCCCTCTCCAGCTTCTCGACCGCTGAGTCCCGCCTCCCAGTCGACCCCCATGTATATTCCTTACAAAAGAGACGGATGTGAGCTTTACCCACATCCCACCACTGCCTAAGGGAAGAGAAGCACCTCTGCCTCTCTCTCCACTTCACCCAAAACCGAGTGAATGACTCCCGGAAACACCGATCCTCCAGCAGCCTGTTGTTAAAGTGCCAGTACGCGGACCCAGCCCGAGCGCACGCTGGATTGAAATCCACACGCACCAGACAATGGTCCGAGCACGGCACCAGCCGCATTGAGGCCGCTGAGACACGGGAAACAAACGCTCGGGAAATATAAAACCGATCAATGCGGGAACCACCGCCCTCAGACCTCCGCGAAAAAGCAGTGGAATCAGGGTGAAGGTCCCTCCAAACATCAACCAACTCAAAGGAGTCAATCAAGCCTCTCAGCTTCTTCGCTACAGCAGGCGCACACTGAGTACCAGAACGGTCCCGCACCTCAAGTGTGCAATTAAAGTCCCCACCAAGGAAGACACACTCTCCCCTATCAATAGTGCCCAACAGAGCATTCACCTCCCGAAGCAGGCCGGCCTGCATCGTGCCGGAGCTAGGGGCATACACGTTAATGAAATGCAACGGCATGCCATCCAGGCTCACGGCCAGATGGAGCAAACGTCCTGGCACCACTTCCTGCACTTTTAAAATGCTTGGCAGAAAATTTGGGGCCAACAAAAAAGCCACCCCACTCGAATTTGAGCTGAGATGGCTCATATAAACCCTCCCTTCCCACTCCAGTTGCCAGGTAGGTTCATCACTAGCAACGGTATGTGTCTCTTGCAGATAACAAACTGCAAATCTCCCCTCCCTTAGGGCTGATAAGAGCTGAAATCTTCGAAAACTCGCTCTACTCCCATTTAAATTTAATGTAGCTACTGTGAATGTGTAGACACATTAGATTGTGACCCTCACACTCCCTGTAGTCACAGGAGGTCCTTTTCTGAGGACCTTCAACAAACCCCGAAACTGCCCCAAATCCGAGTCAGAAAGACCACTCTCCTTGTTACTAAGGATAGCCTCGAGACTCTCCCGCACATCTAGCCAATCCTCCCATCTCCTTGTAACGGCCCACCATAATGTTTTGGGAGCACGACTTATTTTTAAGAACTCTCGCACCTCAACAATAAGCTTCGCCTCAGACACGGCCTTGGAGTCTGGGCTCTCAGCCAACCCGCTCACACCTGAATCAACAACCTCAGAAAGACCAGAACTGTCTGACACATCACACTCTGAGCCCCCCCCACTGGCCGCATCGCTATCCTCCTCCACAGCCATGACACGACCACCCGGATCAATGCTGGGGGTGGGTCCCAACACCCCTACCTGAGACTCGCAGCCCTCTGAATGGCTGGGCTCCTGCACGCTACCATCACCCTCCTCCTCTGGGCCTGGGGAAGCAACAACAAGAGGCATCCCCAGGGCCTGTGGAACACTGGCACCCTCGGAGTCTGAAAGAGGATCACGTCCCATAACAGCCCTGACCTCCACATCATCCAGAGTGCCCTCTCCACAGGCATCACCCAGAGAATCACCACCTGCCATTAACCTCACCCCAGACAACTCATCCGGTGAGGCATCCCGCCCCCCAGCACCTCCACTGGCACTGATATGGAGCACAGACTTGAACGACAACACCCCCGAAACTCCCCCCTCATCCTGACTCTGCACATCCCCCGTCACAGAGGGCACACTACCAGAGGAGCCAGCCACGTCACCTACCGTGCTAGCACCCTCAGTAGGCCTCTGAAACGAGGGGACCTCATCCGACCCAGAGGGTACACACCCAAGGGAGCTAACCACAGCATCCGCCGAGATAACTCCCTCAGAGGGCCCCTGAGATGAAGGGACAGACTCCCGCCCAGTGGACACAACTCCACCGGAATCAACTTCAGCACCCAGTCCGGTGACACCCGCTGTAGATCCATGAAGAGAAGGCCCAACCACCGACCCAGAAGACACCGGGTCAAGACCACTTTCAGCCACCTCAGTGGTGGAAAGCCCGGAGAAAGACATCCCCTTCGCTCTGGACCCACGCCCTTCCTCCTCTTCACCAGGCAAATGCCTCCTTTTAGTCCCACTCGCATGCGGAGGTGCGGTAACCTCCATAAGGGAAGGGTCATCCGCCTCCTCATTACCCCCAACCACTTTGCCACCCACACGTTTAGACTTCTTTCCCCCCTTCCGAGCCACCACAACTCCCCCCTGGGCCCCAGCAGGTGCAGTCTGCACCACACTGGAGCCAAACTCACCCGATTGCACTTTCTTCGCTCGGGCAGCCCTATCCCTCTCCTTCTTCTTATTATGCTTCCCCTGCTTCTCCCAAAACCCCCCCTCAACACTCCCCTCCTCCTGCGCCCCACCTCCATCCACCGCCACAGGCGCAAGACGTAGGGGACGTGGGGGGCTTGGGCTCTCACTGCCCAGGGTCCCCAAAGCGGAACCTCTGGACCCAGAAGGCTTAGCACTGCCGCCCCGGGTCACCAAGGCAGAACTGGCAACCTCAGCCGGGTCAGCAGTACCACCCCGCGCCGCTGAGGTTTGACCAGCCACCCCAGATGGGCCAGCAGCACTTTCCTGGGCCACTACACTAGAACCTCTAGCAGTGCCCCCGCGAAAAAGACACTCCCTACGGAGATGTCCAAATTCGCCGCACGCATGACACCGTGCCTTTCCCCAACTCCAACGCACGGTTCTGGGTACACCCTTATGCACCACCTCAAAACTCCCCTCGGCACCATCCCCCTCACCCACCTTCATGAACACCCTCCTCTTGAAACTGAAGACCCCTTTTTCCTCCGGGTCCCCCCCGGGATGCAAGAGACGAAAACATTTAGACCGCACCTCCCCAAACTTGGACAGGTGTGGAATAAGCACTGCATCCGAAAAATAAGTGGGGCAGCTCCGCAGGAGAACCGGTCTCACCCTGGATACCCACGGATCCACCTGTACGTGGACCCCCCCCACTGAGATCCCCTCCTCCAACGCTCGGGCCACACACTCCCGGGTCTTAAGTATCATCTCCACCTTTCCCCTTTCGAGCTCAGAAGAGACAATAGCCCCCCTCCCAAGAAGTTCATTCATGGCCTTCGTAATTACCCCCCTAGACATCATAGGCCCAGTTTGAACAGAAATACCAAAACTGTCCCCATCCAAGTCAACATGAGGCTCAAGCTCAGATGGCCTCGCACCCGCCACTGATGCCGTCGCTGCGTAGGTCCGGACCTTCGGCCGCGCCCCTTCCATCGCCATCCTCACAGAGGCACAAACCAGCTCCAAGCACCTCAGCAGCACAGCTCCAAGTTAAGTCCCAGAGACAGTCACAGTCAAAGACAGGCAGCAGAAAACAGAAACCTCCAGCTGAAGCAGGAAAGTCCCCAGGTTCATCCACAGCCAAGAGCAGCTTACGGGAAACTCGATCCCAGTCGCGCTGGACGCAAAAGTACCTTCTTCACATTAAGCCAGGCAGCCGCACTGAGCAAAATGACTTTAGGGCAGAGAAGCGGAGCCAAAAACGACAAAGACACCGCACAACTTCAGCCCACGGAGATCACAGGCACTCTTGGCAATCCGCCAACGCCAACCGCACCCTCGACAATGTGGAGAAACTCAGGAATCTTCACACAGATGGAGGCTCCCCAGACCAGAGAAAAGCTTCAACAGCCCAACAATAAGTTGAACTATGAAGCCCCCCTGGGTCTGTGCCCTCTCCAACGGCAAAATCCTGGAAAGGCTGCTCCAATCCTTCTCAACTGCAGAGCTGAGAAGAAAACACGACCTCTCTCTCTCTCTCTCTCTCTCTCTCTCTCTCTCTCTCTCTTTTTCTCTCTCTTTCTTTTTCTCTCTTTCTCTCTCGTTTTCTCTCTTTCTCTCTCCCACATTCTCTCTCTCTCTCTCCCACATTCTCTCCCTCTCTCTCTCTCTCGCTCTCTCCCACATTCTCTTTCTCTCTCACTCATTCTCGTTCTATCTATCTCTTCCACAGTTTCAGATTTTCATATAAACCTGCCTCTCTTTCCAAATTGTATTGATACCAACTGATTAGTAAGGGTGTTGAAGGTTATGGGGAGAAGGCAGGGGAAAGGGGTTGAGAGGGAAAGATAGTTCAGCCAGGATTGAATGGCAGAGTAGTCTCAATGGGCTGAATGGTCTAATTCTGCTCCTATGACATGAACTTATGAACTTATCATTGGGTAAACTAAAATGGGTGCAATGAATAGTGCTGCCTGCCATGATAATATTCGTAACCACTGAGTAAAGACAATGGACAGCCAACTCATGCTTGAATTCTGACAACATTGAGTGCGAATATATTCTAATCGCTTTTGGCACCATAGAATTTACACTGCAGTGTAAATAATTCTGAAGTAAACTCTTCTAAAGTGGAAGTCAGACAAGGACCGGACGTTCACAGTGAACAGCGGGACCCTGGGGAGTGTTGTAGAGGAGAGGGGTCTAGGAGTACACGTTCATTGTAGTTCCTTGAAAGTGGCATCGCAGATAGATAGGGTGCTGAAGAAGGCTTCTGCCATACTGGCCTTCATCCATCAGGAGATTGAGTGTAGATGTTGGCATGTTATGTTACAATTGTACAAGATGATGTCTGACACTGCACTTGGAGTATTATATTCAATTTTGGTCGCCCTGCTATTGGAAGGATGGAAAGAATGCGGAGAATATTTACGAGGAAGTTGCCACAACTTGAGGACCTGCGCTAGCTATTAGTAGGTATGTTACAATACCTACCCTTAGCGGCGCTGCAGTTCTGCCGCTCCCCGTGTGCGTGACTTTGGCGCCTTTCAGAGGGGGGCGGGTTTAAAATGCCGTTTTTCCCTAGAGAGTCCAAATCGATCCATGTCGGGCGATTTCGTCGCTAAAGAGAAATCGCTCCGACATTTCATTCATGAAGCTATTTTTAAACTACGCTAGATTATTTATTAACTAGAGTAGTTTAAAAATCATCTTCTAAAGCTCTGAACGGTGACAGCAGAACGGACCTAACGTAGGCGATAAAAGAAGGTATACAGTTTATTTTTACATACAAATGTGGTTCTTAGGAAGCATTTAATCACATTTTCATGTTGCGAAAAGGGGACAAAAAAAATGTATGAACCGCCAGTATTTTTCATACCGACTTCACCGCAAACCGCAACGTTCCAATCCACCGCATTCCACTAAAACCCACTCGCTAGTTGATTTAAATGGCCATTAATTTACAGGCATTAAACACTAAATTCCTTCCATTTGGCCTATAAATTCACGAAAATTAGATTTAAAAATCATGTTATATTGTGGATTATTGTGTGAATGTTATTTGGACATTTAGGCAATTTAAAAAAGTTTATCTTTTCTTAAGAAATGGATAGATGTTTAGATCTAGTAATTGAATTTTGTAATTAGCTACAATTAGATAACTAACTAATTATATGCTTTAATTTCAGGTCATCCAAGTAATATTGTTTCATATTTGTTTCAGAATGCTTCAATCTATAATAACTTCAATTTCATTGAGTTCTCTTAATTTTTAAGAAAGTTATGGCCTTTGACTGTCCTTGATCACAGCTTTTGTGTTAAGTCAATGGAAAGGCAATGGGGAACAAGATGCTAATTTCCGAGTATGAAAATGGCCATAACTTTTTTAATACTGAAGATATGAAAGTGAATTAGGATTCAAATTAAACTTCTTTTTATTCTTTATCTGATGGGATAAATTGCAGACTTAATTTTTAAAATCTCAAAATGTTGTAACATTGCTACTATTAGGAGAAGTTAGGCAGGCTAGGGCTTTATTCCTTGGAGCACAGGAGGTCGAGGAGTAATCTTATAGCGATGTATAAAATCACGAGGATAATAGATAGGGTGAATGCAGAGAATCGTTTTCCCAGAGTTGGGAAAATCAAGAACCAGAAGACATATGTTTAAGGAGAGAGGAGAAATATTTAATAGTAACATGAGTGCAATTTTTTCACACAGTGGGTGGTGGGTGTATGGAACGAGCTGCCAGATGAGGGAGCACAAAAGGCTGGAGAAACTCAGCGGGTGCAGCAGCATTTAAGGAGCGAGTTGAGGCAAGCACAATAGCACCATTTAAAAGACATTTGGTACATGGATAGGATAGGTATAGAGGAATATGGACCAAATACGGGCAAAGGGAAATAGCGTAGATGCGTAGATCGTGATCGGCATGCATGAGTTGGGCCGAAGGGCCTGTTTCCATCCAGTATGACTCTGATCCTAACTTACACTCAGGAGCATCAGGAGCTCTAGTAGTTTACTTAATGCCTGCAAAGTGGAATAGGAAGGAACTGCAAATGCTGGTTTGAACCGAGCTAGACACAAAAAGCTGGAGTAACTCAACAGGACAGGCAGCATCTCTGGAGAAAAGGGATAGGTGACGTTTCGGGTCGAGACGTCTGGAAAAGGGTGACCCATTTCTTCTCGCCAGAGATGTTGCCTGTCCTGCTGAGTTACTCCAACTTTGTGTCTATCTTCACCTACAAAGTGGAAGCAGACCTGCGCATAAAAGAAGCCATTAGTTTTTCACTGGTAATGAATCTGCAGAGATTGACATATCAAATGAATTTTGTGGAAAAAAAGACACATTTGTTTGGCTCAATGTGAAAATTTCCAAAACTGATGCACTTTGCAACTCTGACTGGAAATGAGTCATTTGAAGCAGATTTACGTCAACAGCTGGGTTTGAAAAGGTCAACTAGGATAGAGAACAGTGAATGTGTGGCTATTCTCTACATTGGCCGGGCGATTCCCCATTAGTAGCTCTTGTCCTAGAAATTGGCAGCATTCAAGTACAACCAATGAAGTCAATTCACACTCTATTATAATGTTACTTTTGAGTAGAGAACTTATTAATCAGTTGGATATGAAGTCCTGCGTTCAAACAAAAGGAACGAATGTGCAGGATATAAATGCCATAAAAATATATCGCCGAGGAAAAGAATTAGGTGGGTTCTGAAGCACTTTAGTTTAATTTAAAACTGTTTGAATAATTTTGATTATTTTCTTCAGCCAGAAGTATGAAGGGTCCTGGATTCTTTCCATGGACTTCTTGGCAGTCTTAATGAATAAATACAGCTAACATCTGGAATTGATGAAAGGCAACTGAACAGCTTCCTTTCTTATTTAGTCTACAAAAGCCTTTCAGCGATCTGTAGCTGAACATTGTCTGTCACCCGTACCCTCCGTAATAAATTCGCATTTCTACTTGCGCTCACTCCCGAGGGATTTGTAGACTGGGATGAAGTGTCCTCAAGGTGGCCGCCCAGCATCCTTCCCCTCTCCTCTCCAACATTTACTGGATATCTTCTACCAGGTCAGGGTTGGGGCAAGGGATCTTCATGTTCTTTCAAAGTCTCAAACCACTATTCCACGTATTCGCTGGGGTAAAATCATTGAAGAGGCAACTTTTTTACACAGAAGGTGGTCGGTGTACAGAACGAGCTGCCGGAGGAAGTAGTTGAGGCAGGTACTTTCGACTTTAGACATTAGACTTAGATACAGCGGCTCAGCGAGTTTGGGCGAACCAGCAATGCGTAAGTCAGCACTATCCTACACTGGGGATCATTTACAAATTTTCCGCGAAGCCAATTAACCTACAAACCTGCACGCCTCTGGAGTGTGGGAGGAAACTGGAGCACCCAGAGAAAACGCATGCAATCACAGGGAGAACGTACAAACTCCACACAGACAGTACCCATAGTCAGAATTAAACCGGGCATCTGGTGCTGTAAGGCAGCGAATCTACCTCTCCACCACTATGCATTCTAGGTAGTAGCATAACATTTAAGAAATATTTAGACAGTACATGGATAGGACAGGTTTTGAGGGATATGGGCCAAAAGCAAGCAGGTGGGACGAGTGTAAATGGGGCATGTTGGTCAGTGTGGGCTAGTTGGGCAGAAATGCCAGTTTACACACTGTATGACTCTATCTGCAGTTCCATGTGTCCAAAAGTGACCTTGGGTGCTGTCCAATTGTAGAGTTTGCACGTTCTCCCTGTGACTGCGTGGGCTTTCTCCAGGTGCTCCTATTTCCACAACACTTCAAATACATGCATATATGTAAATTAAGTGGTTTCTGTAAATTGTCCCTTGTGCGTAAGATAGAATGGGTGATCATTGGTTGGAACAGTCTCGGTGGGCCGAAAGGCCTGTTTACATGCTGTTTCTGTAAACTAAACCAAATTAATCTGAACTAAACAAAACTAACCTAAACTAAACTGAACTGACTAAATTGAATGAAACCAAATGAAACTAAACTAAACTGAAGTCCGTACAGCTACCTCCAGACAACCTCTGTATCTAATGTCTACTCAAATAGACACAGACCATCTGGTCCATGCTGGTTCCCAGAGGAACAATCCCAGAGGTCCCATCCCACCTCTCCTTATTTCACTGAACTCCTGCATCTTTCTCTCACACATGCCCTTCATTCCCCTTTTCATTCTTCCTGTCATTCACCTCCAGTGAAGAGTAATTTACAGTGGCCCGTTAACCTACCAGCACGCCGTTGGGTCTGGGAGGAAATTGGAATGCTCTGAGGAAACTGAAGCTGTCACAGAGAGAATGTGGTGCTTACAACTGAATGTTTGTGTTGCCATAAATAAGCAGGGTCGCTGAATCAGACAGCACGAGAACAGTCCCTTCGGCCCAACTTGTTCATGCAGACCAAGATGCCATGTCTAAGCTGGTCTAATTTCCCCGTGTTTTGTCCCTATCCTTCTGAACCTTAGATAGCTACAGAGTGCTGGAGTAACTCTGTTGCTCGAGGCAGTGTCTATGTTTAAAAATTATGGGTGGTGTTTCGAGTCGAGACCCTTCTTCAGACTTTTTCAACTAATCACCAGGGTGTGAGACTGACATCTTAGAACAGCTCATCCATTAGAAAACCTGTCGCCACAAGGAAGTACAGATGTTGGCATCTTACATAGAACCCAACGAGCTGGAGTAATTCAGCGGCTCCGACAGTATGTGTGAAGAACATGGATCTGCGAAGAACATGGAGTGCAGCGAGGTTCACGAGGTTAATTCCTGGGATGGCGGGACTGTCATATGATGAAAGAATGGAGCGACTGGGCTTTTAATCACTGGAATTTAGAAGGATGAGAGGGCATCTTATAGAAGGATATAGAAGAAAATTATCAAAGGATTGGACACGCTAGATGCAAGAAACATGTTCTCGATGTTAGGGGAGTCCAGAACCAGGGGCCACAGTTTAAGAATAAGTGGTAAGCCATTTAGAACTGAGATGAGGAAAAACATTTTCACCCAGAGAGCTGTGAAGTTGTGGAATTCTCTGCCACAGAAGGCAGTGGAGGCCGATTCACTAGATGCATTCAAAAGCGAGTTAGATAGAGCTCTTAGGGCTAGCAGAATCAAGGGGTATGGAGAAGGCAGGGACGGGGTACTGATTGTGGATGATCAGCCATGATCACATTGAATGGCGGTGCTGGCTCGTAGGGCCAAATAGCCTACTCCTGCACCTATTGTCTATGTATCTATGCGACCATCCCATCCTCATCTGCCAGTCCAAAAACTCCTAATTTCAGGCCTATATGTTCCCACTCCCATCATTCTATCACTTGCCAGGATAGACACATCATGATGGAGTAACTCAGCAGAACAGGCAGAATCTCTGAAGAAAAGGAATAGGTGCCATTTTGGGTCAAGACCTTTCTTCAGACTGGAGTCTCAACCTGAAACACCACCCATTCCTTCTCTCCAGAGATGCTGCCTGTACCGTTGAGTTACACCAGCATTTAGTGTCTATCTTCAGTGTAAACCAGCATCTGCAGCTCCTTCCTATCACTTACCAGTCTTTGTCCTGCCCCCAACTCTCTTCCAGCTTTCTCCTCTTCCCCACAGAGTCAGTTTGGAAAAGAGTCTCAACCTAAAATGGCGCCTACCCATGTCCTCCAAACATGCTTAAACAGGGAACTACTAGGAACTGGTTTACAAAAGAAGACTCAAAGTGCTGGAGTAACTCAGCTAGTCAAGCTGCATATCTGGAGAACATGGATAGATTACGTTTTGGGTCGGGACCCTTCCCCGGACTGAAGCAACACTTTGTGTCTTTCTCCGGAGATGTTGCCTGACCCACTGAGTTACTCCAGCACTTTGCGTTCTACCCAAGATAAAAAAACTGTTCATTTCTCTTCTCCGGGATGAAGTGGCGTCACCCACAACTCAATCCTCAGCAAATGGAAGGAGGTCACAGATTACGGAGGGGTTCACTGACTTTGCCCAGCAAAGACAAAAAACAAATTGTCTTTGCTGCTGTAAACTTGAGCTACAGGGATAGTCATGTTTTATGAGACCCTCACTTTACATGACATTTGATACCCTTCCATTAGAAGTCTGGCTGACCCACGCAAACCAAGCTTGTCCCTTGCTTCCCTCCCAAACAGATGCTCTTGTCTTGTGCTTACAAAGCATTTGAAACAGCTTGAAGCAGATTTAAAGGTTTCTTTAGAAAGGAAACGTTTTCCCTGCAATGTATTTAATGTAATATGCCCCAGGTGAAGTGCTCACACTATTCAACTGTCTCCTTTTGCTTGGTATTAATCCGTCATTACTTTTGTACCAAAAAAAAGTCTGCTTTCACTCGCGATCCTTGCTCAAATTCCAGCAGCTGTTTTTATTAAAGGTTTAGTCTGGCTTCTCCTAACATTGCTCTTTAGTGTTAGAGATACAGCATGGAAGCAGGCACTTCCACCCACCGAGTTCACTCCGATCATTGATCACCCGTTCACACGGGTTCTATGTTATGCTACGTTCTCATCCGCTCCCTGCACACCAGGGGGCAATTAACCTACAAACCCACACTCTTTCGGATGTGTGCGTTGGTAGGTTAATTGGTCCTGCTGTAAATTGCCCCCTAGTGTGTAGGTATGTGGGAGGAAACCGGACCACCCGGACTAAACCCACACGGTCACAGGGAGAATGTGCAAACTCCACATAGTCAGCACCTGAGGTCAGGATCCAACCCGGGTCTCTGGCGCTGTGAGGCAGTGGCTCTACCAAGTTATGCCTCTGTGCCATTTCATATCATTATCCTAAAACTGAATGTATGCCTACGACTGAATCCAAAGGTACAGCAGTAATGAGATCCTGTCCACCAATATCCAAATGGTGCCAGGAATGTAAATCATTCAACATCTGTGCAGTGGACTAATGGCTGTATATAGATCCACACAATGGGTCCTTACTGACTGGACTCAGCACTGGAACAGACCCCTCTACCCACAATAGAATCATAGAAACATAAAAAATAAGTGCAGGAGTAGACCATTCAGCCCTTCGAGCCAGGACCACCATTCAATATGATCATAGCTGATCATCCAAAATCAGTACCCCGTTCCTGCTTTTTCCCATATCCCTTGATTCCATTAGCCCTGAGAACTAAATCCAACTCTAGTAAATTGGCCTCCACTGCCTTCTGTGACAGAGAATTCCACAGATTCACAACTCTCTGGATGAAAACGTTTTTCCTCATCTCAGTCTTAAATGGCCTACCCATTATTCTTAAACTGTGTCCATTCCGAACATGATGCCAAATTAAAATAAGAACATAGACACAAAATCCTGGAGTAGCTCAGCAGGACAGGCAGCATCGCTGGAGAGGAGAAATGGGTGACGTTTCAGGTCATGACCCTTCTTCAGAAGTACCCTTTCTTCAGAAATAATCTCCTCTGCATGCATGTGCTCAATATCCCATCATTCCCTCATATCCACATGCCTATCTAAAAACATTGTCAATAACACTTCCTATGGTCCATCACGGGTACACAAGAGTCGCTGCCTCATAAAGGCAGCCAGCATCATCAGAGAATTTTAAGGTTAAATGAGAACTTACCAGTTTGAAGTTTGATCATTATTTTATGAGGAGTTAAGATAAGCGATTACGTGAAGAAGGCAGTCAGCCCGCATGCGCGTCAATCTTCAAAGCAGCGGTGTGAAATCACAGATAACAGTAGTTGGTGACATAGTAAGATTAGAGAAGACTAGAACCACCAGATGACCTTTATGATATGAGGGTTGGGAGCGGAGGACACGTAATCGCTCATCGTAACTCCTCAAAAAATAAAGATCAAACTTCAAACTGGTAAGTTCTCATTTAATCTTACTATTTTACTTCAGTCACGTGAGTGACTACGTGAAGATTTCAAAGCTCTGTTATTTCATGCCGTGTACACGAGTCCATGCGTCACACACTGCATCAGTTAACCATGATGAGTGAAATATAAATAGTGCATTCAGACATGACTTAAATTTAAACATGCTGATACTTTAATGAGCAAATGAAAATAATAGTGACCCCTCTCATCCAGGGGGAATCTATAAAACAGAATCTAAAATAGAGTTGGCAAATACTCCCGGTCTGGCAATGGGTTATTATAAAATGTTTGGAAAGCATGTTAGTTTGATCATCCTGCAGACGCTAGGATGTGGCCAGCAGAATGTACATAACCCTCGCTGCTGCTGTAGTAGCAGCCCTGGTGGAGTGAGAGTTGAAAATATTAGTATCTACTCCTGCATAAGCCAAAACCCCGTTTTAACCACCTGGAGATGGTCAGAACTAATACCTTTTGTGAGTTTTTCTGTAACTAACAAACATTGCTAGTTTAGAGCCTTTAAGGCTCTTGGTGTGACCGCACATAACCGAAGGTCCATGGGGTATACCATGAAAACTAGTTTGAGACCTGATGCCCCTGGTTTGCTCTGCTTAACTAAGTCATAAACATAAAATATTATGTTATTTGCAGATGTAACCATCCTGTCCAGCCGCAATTTATGTAGTGACTGCACCCGTTGGACTGAGACCATGAGGATAACTACCTTATGAGAGCCAGGCTAAAGATAAGGATGTAGCTGGAGCCCCCTGGTGAAGTAGTGTTTACACAACGTCAAAATCCCATACCTCCGTGTACCTTGGCCTGGGAGAACTTGTGTTAAAGATATCCTTTATAATTCTGGATATCAGAAGGTGAGACCCGACAGAGTGGGTCCCACTCGCTGCAGCAAATATAATGAGGAGGCATGTTTGGCACTGTTAATGGCACTATAACTTAATTTGTTGTCAAAGACCCATTTGAAAATGAACTCCAAGACATCAGTTGTCCGTGCTGTATTATATGTAACATGTGTATTTAAACAAAAATGCTTCCCATCTGCTGAAGAGGAAATGTACTGCTTTTTTTGGTGCTATCCCTGCACTCTGCAGTGAGCACATACATGGATCAGTCTGACAATCTGAACCGCAGGAACAGTCGACTCAGAGTCTGCAAGTCAATGAATTGATTTTATCATGCAGAGGATAGTTTCCCGAGTCACAGGCTGAACCAGCAAAGTTTTATGTTTAGAATAACCATATAAGGTTCTATTATTATTCCCAACATTAGCGGGAACCATGGCTGCATAGGCCAGTCAGGAAGTACGAAAGGCCTGAAGCGGGATCTCGCTGGATTTATTGCAAGACCCGACTGATGAGACAGAATGGAGGAAAGACATAAAGAACATTCCTCCCCAGAGTAGCGAGATTGTATCTCTCGCCACTGTATGCCACACATTTTTGAAACTGGTGAATGTGCCTGGATGCAAACATATCGATATTCGGTGTTCCATCGAGCCACGATGTCATTAAATACTTTGTGATCCAACATCCATTCTGTGTTGTCATTGATTTTACGTGATGATGTAACAGTGTCAAATGAGGTTAGATAAATTATCACAGGATACTTTGACTTGATTGCGCCTATGTGACAAACATATGCCACCACTATAGTGTATCAACTTGGAGTTGAGCATGCAGATTATGCATATTTGCACAATAAACTTTAAACCATAGAATGCACCTAGTGTTTATAGGTAGTTGATACCAAAAACTGAATTGGTAACTCATGCAAAACGCATCCGCTTCTGTAACTAGAGATGGCATTCGTAATTTCCCATCTTTGAGCACTAGCATCAGTTTGTAATATAACTGAAGATTACTGACCAAAAATTACTGGAGCAATGCTGAATACTGTTCGTCCACCATTGTGACTTTGGTAGCTTCAGCTGGTAATAGCATAGGTCTGTTAATAATGACCTATATGGTACTTGAGAGGTTACTCCTTTGCACGTTGTAAGTTCTGATAATGCAAAGGCCCAAACAACACAGCTGAATCTCAGCTACTATATTGCCAAATACACGACGAATAGAAGGTTGCTTCATAACAATGCAGTTGTTACAAGCTCTTATTAATTCCAATCTCTTGCCTCAGGGTGGAGTCACTGATAAATTAATAGTTAAAGGTAAATCCCAAAATCCCAAAAACTCTGGTTGGTATCAACTTAAATTTAACTGGATGGATGAGAAACCCCAATTTCTCAAATATAGTTTGCGGCTGAAACTGTTAATTTTAGCAAAATACAGTGTTTAGAATATCATCCAGATAGGCCATAACATGTGTTTTTGAGCTCTGAGCAGCCAAAGCACCGGTTTTAGTAATTTGGTAAATAACCTACGAGCTGAAGTTAGCCCATTTTGCAACGCTTTAACTGTTATCATTGCCCATTCCAGATGAATTTTAAATGTCTCCAGTGCCCTGTGAATGGGAACTAAATAGTATGTATCTTTGAGATCAATGCATGCCATAAAGATCCTATGGAAATCAGACAGTAACAAAGTTTCCTATTCGGAAAAGTCTATATTGCACATGCGAGTAAAATCAAGGATGAACTGACATCCTCCATCTTGCATAATGAACTGGCCACGCCTGCCATAATTCCGTGCCTGCCTCGAATGGCAACTCTGGCCATTTTACCGAGCGTGTCTTGAAAGACAATCCTGGCCATAATACTGGGCCTGCCACCAAAGACAACTCGGGCCCCAATTCCAAGCCTGTTGGAACTCTTGTATATTGTGCAGTATAAACTAATCACATGTTATCATTAGTTTATAAACAGACCTGAATCTCATGTTATCATTGTCATTTGGACAAAAATCAAGTGTCAATATTACCAACTTGTAAATGGTCTACAACCCCATGTTTCAGAAGAACCAGATCCACCTACATCCATGGTTACCGGTGGTCTTATGGTAAGCCCAAAGGCCCCTGATGCGGGTTCTTTTTCACTCCTTGATTGGAGAGTAGGACTGGTAGGGTGCGTGGATTCCATATTTCTCCTGAGACCGGCTTGGGCCTTGGCCTGAAAGACCTCTGCCCAGCTTTCAAGCTGCCACTGGCTTCAGTGAACAGCTTGCCGCCATTGGAGGCGTGGGGTGTGTTCTTGCCTAAACGATGAAGCTTTGCTCGTCGTCGGTACCTTGATTAGTCCAACAGCTTTTTGCTTCCTCATCCAGGTCTTATCTGTTAGGTAAGTCTTACCTGAAGAGAAGATTCGGCGGCTGGTTTCATTTCCTGGATTTCATGCCCCTCCAATGTCACCCCTGATAGCGCTGTTCACTGTTGGCACTTGTAGCGTGAGAGGAACTCTGGCCCCTTCTGGGTTTTCTGCCAATGGCTGGAGACCAACTCTTCCAGCAGCAACACCTTGGTTTGCGAGTATTCCTTTGAAGCCATATGCATATGCTCCAGTATGTTACATGGACATACTTTAGAATTTGAAGTCAGTTACACACTGACCACTCACACTCCCCTCCGCACAGAGGGAGATTCGTAGGCAGCCCTGGAACAGGTGCTGCCGCAGGCCCCTGAGGATACCTGCGCTGATATGGCCCCTCCTACGGACCTATATCTGGATTGAGCATCACATTTGTGGGATAAACGCCCGAGGGCGCTATCCATGCTCCATCTTGGTTTAAACATCCGAGGACGTACCCAGGTATGTCGGAGGGGATCCTCCTGGCCTGACTCATCCAAGTCCAAGGCGTAACTGACTTACTCTTGGTCTTACCCCCTTTCTGGGGACCCACAGCGGTCTGGAAGCGGCTGACTGCTGTATGTTAGAGGGGTCCCTCCTGGCCTGACTTCCACCGGCCTAACCGACTTACTGTAGGTTTTACTCCCTTTCTGGGGAACCACAGCCGGTCTGGAAGCCACTGACTGCACTGTCAGTGACTTGTGTAGTGAACCCGACACCCGCCGGCTACCCGCTCTTCCGCGGTCTCTGTAGCCGGTTCCCCGTGGTCCCAGTTTCCGTGGTCCAAGACCGGGATTCCCCGCTATCAATAACCGGTTTTCCCGCGGTCCAGCAGGAAAGACTCTGTAACAGAGATTCCTGCAAGGAAAGAAAAAATAGAACCTGGGAATAAGTTGAAAAACGTACCTTCAGGTTTAAACTTACTGCTGGAAGGAGCAATGCACCCGCCAGTCAGTTGTTGCGCAATGCAGTAGATGTAATGACGTGCATGCGGGCTTTCTTCACGTAGTCACTCACGTGAATCCGAAGTAAAATCACACCACCCTGGCCACACTCTCATTTCACTTCTGCCATCAGGAAGAAGGTACAGGAGCCTGAAAACTGTAACGTCCAGGTTCAGAAGCAGCTTCTTCCCTACAACCATCGGGCTATTAAACATTACAACCTACAAATAGGCTCCAAAGTATATAGACTTTGGGGCATTGTTGTGCTGTTGCAAGTAAGAATTTACACTCGTGACTCTTGACTACCGTATCTGCCTCCCCCACCACTCCCAGCAGCACATTCCAGGCAGTCACTATCCTCTGTGTAAAAGAACTTGCCCCACACAACTCCGTTAAACTTTGCCCCCTCTCACCTTGAAGCTGTGCTCTCTAGTCTTTGACATTTTCACTCTGGGAAAAAGGTTCTGACTGCCTACCCTATCTATGCCTCTCATAATCTTCTATATTTCTATCAGTGCTGCACTGTTCTATGTTCTATGTTCTGTGTCCAACTATCATTTACCAGGCTCTGTCACACCCCCCTCCCCCAACCTCTTGTAGCTTTCCCCCCCATATGAAGATGGGTCACCGACCCAAAATATTGTCTATCCATTCCCTCCACAGGTGCTGCCTGTCCTGCTGAGTTCCTCCAGAACTTTGTGCTTTGCTCAAGATTCCAGCATCTGCAGTTCCTCGAGTAATCATATGGTTCTCCATATGGCCTAACATTTAGCTGCTGATATTTGTCAAGAATATGTAGTTAGGGATTATGACTGAGGGGGTGGCACAGTGGTGCAGCGGTAGAGTTGCTGACCAGTGATCACCCCGTACACTAACACTATCCAACATACTAGGCACAATTTTACAACTTACTGAATCCAATTAACCTACAAACCTATACATCTTTGGTGCGTGGGAGGAAACCAGAGCACCTAGAGAAAGCCCACACGGTCACAGGGAGAGTGTGCAAACTCCATACAGACAGCCCTTAGTCAGGATCGAACCGGGGTCTCTGCTGCTATGAGGCAGCAACTCTACCGCTGCGCCACTGTGCCACCCTAAGTTAATATATGCTCTCAGGTAATAAAATAGATTCCCAATGAAGTGAAGACTCATTTGTCATTGAAGATGATTTATACCATATGGGAAGAGCATTATGTTCTTGTTGTGGTTTACAAGAGAGGCAAGTGGAGATATGGCGTTGGAAAAGAGAGGACAGTAATCAGAGAGTTCATGTCAGGGTTCGCTGTTTGAGAAGATAAAGCCGTGACTGAATGCATTTGTGGCAGGAATGTGAATCAGTTCAAGCCTTTGAAAATAAATGAACAGAATTTTGGTCTGTAACAAACAAGGAAAGTGTAAATTGGCTCTGGCTCATTGTTTACATAAACATCGGTCACAGGGTAATCCATTTTTAAAGCAGGAATTTGGTGGTGATTATATTACATAATGTATCTGAGGACAGAAAGGTGACATCATTGAAAATAAATGCAATTAAATCAAGATGTAGAAACAAGGAACTGCAGATGCGCATTTACAAATAAAAAGACCCAAAGTGCTGGAGTAACTCAGCAGGTCAGGAAGCATCTCTGGAGAACATGAATAGGTGACTTTTCAGGTCTGGACCCTTCTAAAACTTGGCATTACATTCAGCATGGAAATTGTGGGCTGAAGGGCCTGTTCCAGTGCTGTACTGTTCTATATACGTTTAAATTTGAAATAAAATACGATAACGTTTTTAGCTCAAAAGTCTTTTACTCCAGAGACATGAAAAACATCAGAAACATCAAACGTATGGGATCAAGAAATATGTGGAGAAAGCGGTAACGTGGTAGTGATTTTGGATGATCAGCCATGATCATATTTAATGGCTGTGCTGACTCGAAAGGCCAAATGGCCTACGCCTGCACCACTTTCTATGTTTCTATGAATGGGTTAACATTGGGTTAACATATGATGAATGTTTGAGATTGGGTGAACATTTGATAAGCGTTGGAAGGCACTGGGCCTGTATTCGTTGGAGTTTAAAAGGATGAGGGGTACCTCATTGAAATTTACCCAATAATGAAAGGCCTGGATAGAATGGATATGGAGAGGATGTTTCTACTAGTGGGAGAGTCTCGGACCAGACGCCATAGCCTCAGAATAAAAGGACGTGCCTTTGAAAGGACATAAGGAGGAATTTCTTTCGTCAGAGGATGGTGAATCTGTGGAATTAATTTTCCCAGAAGGCAGTGGAGGCCAAGTCAAAAGATATTTTTCAAGCAGAGATTGACAAATTATTGATTAGATAGGGGTAATGTCAGGGGTTTTGGGGAGAAGGCAGGAGAATGGGGTTGATAGGAAAAGTAGATCAGCCATGATTGAATGGCAGAGTAGACTTGATGGGCTGAATGGCCTAATTCTGCTCCTGTAACTTATGAATTTATGAACTTATGAACATATTCCCTTTATTTTATATCTGTGCACTGTGGTTGGTTTGATTGTACTCATGCATAGTCTTTCTGCTCACTGGATAGCGAGCGACAAAGGGTTTTCACTGTACCTCGGTACCCGTGTCAATAACGTAAACTAAACTAAAGGAAGAACAAAAGTTATCTAAAATAAATCTTCCTGTTGTGTTAATGCTTGTGCTGGCAGTTGTCGCCATTCTGCAGTAGCAAGATGGCGGATAAGATCTTTATTGAATCGTCAATCACAAATTCATTCCATGGAGGGAGAAAAGATTTACAGTGCATTTGAGTTGAACTAAGCTTCATTTCATGGGATGACTTTATCATTATTATCTATCCCAGATGTGCGTTGATTGTGTGGTAGCTCCCCGCTTGTTCATACAAGTCAGCAATGTTTTGATGTATCCCCCCTTGTCTGCTCTTGGACGGTGATGCTATCGGTCTTCCCCAGTACATGGCAATGATACTTCAAGTAGTCCAGTTGCTGGCTGAGAAGTGAGTTTAGGTTAGTCCAGCTTTTCTTTTAAATATCGTTCTTCTTCCATATTTTAGAGTCATAGGGTCATACAGTTTGGAAACAGGCCCTTCGGCACACGTCACCCCTGTTGACCAACATGTTCCATCTACACTCGTCCCAGCTACCTGCATTGGGCCCATATCCCTCTAAACCTATCCTATCCATGTACCTGTGTAGGAAGGAACTGCAGATGTTGGTTTAAACCGAAGATAGACACAAAATGCTGGAGTAAATCAGCAGGACAGGCAGTATCTCTGGAGAGAAGGAATGGGTGACGTTTCGGGTCGCGAGGAGCATTGTGTGCAGTTTGCGATGCTCTATTATAAGAAGGGTGTTGAAGTTTTGGAACGGATATATATTTAGATAGACACAAAATGCTGGAGTCTGAAGAAGGGTTATTGATAGGGGACGATCAGCCATGATCACGATGAATGGCGGTGCTGGCTCGAAAGGGCTGAATGGCCTCCTCCTGCACCTATTTTCTATCTATCTAAAGGTCTCAGCATTTGGTGTCTATCTATCCATGTACCTGTCTGAATGCTTCTTAATCGTTGATAGCACCTGCCTCAACTACCTCCTCCGGCAGCTCGTTTCATACACCTGTCACCCTGTGTGGAAAAAAAGTTGCCCCTCAGGTTCCTATTAAAACTAGTTTAGTTTATTATTGTCACATGGACCGGGGTTCAGTGAAAAGGTTTTTATTGCATGCTATCCGGTCAGCAAAAAGACTATGCATGAATTCCAATCAACCAGTCCACAGTGTACAGGCACAGGATAACGGGGAATAATGTTTAGTATAAGATAAAGTCCAACAAAGTCCGGGATAGTTCCGTTGCCTGATAATATCTGGGAAGAAACTGTCCCTGAATCTGGAGATGTGTGTTTTCATACTTCTGTACCTCTTGCCTGATGGGAGAGGGGTGAAGAGGGGGTGACCGGGGTGAGACTGGCCCTTGATTATACTGCTGGCCTTCCTGAGGTAGAGTGCAGTGTCGATGGAGTCAATGGAAAGGAGGGTGGTTTGCGTGATGGATTGATCAGTAGTCCCACTTTAGGGCTAACAACACTTGTCATGGACACTGACAAAGGGTTAGGTTTGACAGTATGTTGCCAGGCTTCTGATTGGTCCCTCCATAAGCAAACGTACTGTCCAATTCACCTCAACCCCATTGCGGGCTTTAGAGTGTAAGCAGACCAGTTCACATTGTTATTAAATCATTACTCGCTTTCCCCTTAAGTATAATGTAAATATTGACAGCGTTTTCCAATGTCAGGACATAAAAGCCTGATCTTAACCCACATCCTCTTATTCTGGAAGTGGCCCTTTGATTGAGTTCTTGGAGGCAGCTAATTTTTGTCTTACAGAACCAATTATCGATACAATTTCGCTACCAACCCTACGATTATCTCACAGTACAAAATAGTAAGCGCAGAAACAGGCCCTTCGGCCCAACTCATCCGTGCCGACCAAGATAGAGTGGATGCGGAGAGGATTCTTCCACTAATGGGCGAGTCTCTGACCAGAGGCCACAGCCTCAGAATAAATGGAGGTACCTTTAGAAAAAGGTTGAGATGGAATTCTTTAGTCAGAGGGTGGCAAATCTGTGGAATTCATTGCCACCTATGGCTGTGGAGACCAAGTCAATGGGTAATTTTAAGGCAGAGATTGACACATTCTTGATTAGTACAGGTGTCAAGGGTTATGAGGAGACGGTAGGGGAATGAAGTTGAGAGGGAAAGATAGATCAGCCATGATTGAATGGCAGAGTGGACTTGATGGGCCAAATGGCCTAATTCTGCTCCTATGACCTACGAACGTATACCAAATTACTCTGAGAGCTAAACTGGTCAGTCTGCCTTATAACACGATGCCACTAAACCATAAGTGGGCTTGTTTTATTGGAGTTGTTTTACTGAGAAGCCAAGCTGTTCCATTATTCTGTGTCAGAAACAGTCCAGGGGACACATCAAGGTGAATCACCCTCCCAGTCAAAAATAATATGAGCTCTAACAGTTGTTTAAAGCCTCTTAAACGCTACTATTCTATTTGTCCCCACTGAAACAGCAGCAGTGGCGCAGTGGGTAGAGTTGCTGCCTTACAGCACCGAAGACCCAGGTTCAATCCTGACTATGGGTGCTGTCTGTACGGAGTTTGCACGTTCTTCCTGTGACCATGTGGGATTTCTCAGAGTGCTCCAGTTTCCTCCCACACTCCAAAGACGTGCAGGTTTATAGGTTAAATGGCTTCGGTGAGAAATTGTAAATCGCCCATAGTGTGTCGGATAGTGCTAGTGTACGGGGTGATCGCTGGTCGACGTGGACTCGGTGGGCAGAAGGGCCTGTTTCTGTGCCGCATCTTTAAACTAAACCCATTGCTGCCAATGATGATTAACACCACCTCAATCTCCAACAATTTGGGCTTTCTGTGCTGGTATTGGGGTTTCTAAATTATTGATTTTTCTATGTTTATAATCTTATCTATGAATATTGCGTTTATAGGCTTCTTATGCTGCTGCTAGTACCAAGTCTATTGTTCCGTTGTCGATACATATGACAATTAAACACTCCTGACTCTTTTGACTCTCAATAACTCTTGAATACCATATTAAAAATAACTCAGTCCGAAGCATTGAAGAACACATCAATATTGTGCCCATTTAGTCATGCATGGTCGGGTATTCACTCTTCAGACAGGCATCATTGGGAAGATGGATGAGCCCCCTGGAAAGGCCTAATCATCCATCAGAGAAACCCACACAAGCGGCTGAGGTGATATTTGATTAGTTTGTCCTCCGGTCCACTGTTAGCAGTCAAGGGGCAGCCTTTATCTCATTAATCCTGCCCCTGCAGGCGACTGCTAAGCGTATAGCCATCATGTGCGGGGCTCGGGTAACAAGGTCTGACTGTGTTTCTGCTCTCTGCATGAGCTTTTCCCCTTGCGATTGTGGCAGCCGCTTTGTTTACATTATCGGGGTTTAGCTGCAATGAGCCCACCCGAGAACAGGCACAGGGTAAAGTTCAAGGAACATTAACCAAATAGTCCAGGCAGCATTCGGGCAAGAATGTCATGGCATCACGCTGCGCCTTTTTGAGGATAAAGACAGCTAAGCAATTCTCCAAATAACAAGGGTGAAGCTGGTAGAGTCACTGCCTCACAGGGCCAGAGACCCAGGTTCGATCCTGACCTTGGGTGCTGTCTTTGTGTGTAGAGTTTACACGTTCTCCCTGTGATCGCGTGGGTTTCTTCCGGGTGCTTCAGTTTCCTCCCACATCCCAAAGACGTGTGGGTTTGTAGATTAATTGGCCCTCTGTAAACTACCCCTAGTGCATAGGGAGCAGTTGAACAGTGGACTCGGTGGGCCGTGGGGCCTGGTTCCAAGCTGTATCTTTCAAATTCAAATTTAAATATCTTGAATTTTTGGACTTCATTTCCAGCAATGGTCGTCAAGGACTCAGTAGATCAAAGGGCCTGTTTCCGTGCTGTATCGCTAAATTGAAGTAAAACTGAAACATTGAGGAACTGTTTTTCGAACTATGTTTGGACCAATCTTTGTTTGGTTTTGGTCAAGCAACATCCTATTTCTGCAATGTGTTTTTACTTTAAATCCATACATTTGTTCTGCACATCCTAGTGAACATTACACTGAATGGAAATGGTTAAGTACAGGAAACATTTTTCCTCTAAAATGTAACTTGATCTCAAAGTAATGCTCATTTCAAACAAAAAGCCTGGATGTTATTGAAGGATCGTTCATTCATGATCATGTTCCCAAATACCGAATTTGATCATGTTTAAGCATTCTTTCATATCTGAACTGGTGGGTAAATAAAACATTACGACTAGTGACCAGGGAGGGCATCGCAGTGTCGCAGCGGGTAGAGCCGCTGTTTCTCGGCGCCAGAGTTCCAGGTTCTATCGTGACCCCGGGTGCTGTCTGTGTGTGTGGAGTTTGCACGTTCTCCTTGTGACAGCGTTGGTTTCTTCCAGGTGCTGATACGGAGAGGAAAAGGTGGATCAGATTAGTGTAGGATTAGTGTACATGGGCATTGATAGTCATTGTGGACTCGGGGACTTGTTTCCATGCTGTAGGCCTCTATAAAATTGGCAGGCATGTGAAGAAGTCACTCGGATTTCCTGGAAAGCTTATAAACAATAGAAAGAAAGAACTGCTGATGCTGGTTTACAAAGAAAACAGACGCAAAACGCTGGAGTAACTCAGCGGGTCAGGCAGCATCTCTGACGAATGTGGATAGGTGACGTTTTGGGTCGAGACCTTTCTTCAGTTATGTTTTGTAAAGGCAGCCAAACACAATTTTTTAATTCTCTACCTCCCATAGCCTCGCAGTTAATACTGTTTCCAGCAATTCCCCTTCAAAAGCTCCCACTAAATTTATGCCCATCAGCCTTAAGATAACACTCTTTGATATTATTCTGAAATGAGTATGTACTTAAATCTCTGAGTGGTACTTGAAAATAAAACCTCCTTTCTCAAGTGCTGAGATTATTTTAAACTGCCATTTAGAATAAATGGACTTCCTATATTTCATTGAGCCAGAAGGTTGCTTGCAAAATTTTTGGTAAGATGTTTAGTTTCAGATTCTATTCAGTATTTTTTTTCCCAGGACAAATGAATGGTTAATTATACCTTACAACACATTGGAATAACTAAATTGTTCTAGCTATCCAGTTTGCTATTGCTGCATATTTCTACCTCACTGCATCAGAGTCCCGGGTTCTACGGGTGCTGTCTGTATGGAGTTTGAACATTCTCCCTATTACGGTGTGGGTTTTCTCCGGTTGCTCCGGTTCCCACCCACATCCCAACGACGTGCGGTTTTGTAGGTAAATTGGCATCTGTAAATTGTCGGTAGCGCGTAGGATAGAACTAGTGTGAACGTGTAATCGCTGGTCGGCACAGACTCAGCGGGCCGAATGGCCTGTTTCCACACTGTATCTCTAATCTAAACTGAGAAGCGTCTCAACCCGAAATGTCACCCATTCCTTCTCTCCACAGATGCTGCCTGTCCCGCTGAGTTACTCCAGCATTTTGAGTCTATCTTCAGTGTAAACTAATTTAAACTAAACTAAACTGAATTATATAAATGTTCGAACAAAAAAGGACCTGAAGGGATTGGTAGAAAAATAAATGGGTGTTACATTTTTTATGATACCAAAATATGGAAATATACTTTCTGAAGAATGGTCTCAATTTGAAAATCTGCCCAACCATGTTCTCCATCAAAGCCCTTCAAAACAGACCTTTAAACAGGTTAAAATAACTCGCACACAAACCATCTGCCTATAAAACAAATCCCTCACCTGTATCAACCTATCACTCGCCAGGCTTTCGGGTCAAGACCCTTCTTCAGACTGATGTGTTACTCCAGCACTGCGTCTCTTTTTGTAAACCAGCATCTGCAGTTCCTTGATTCTCCTGTTAAACATGTATATCAAAACTATAACTACTAATCATTAATTTTACATCCAAAGCAACATTTTTTTACAATTGTACTGTGGGGGTGGGGCTTCTCACTCGTGAGAAGCAAAGTGTCCCATAAACTGCCCTTACAGTTTGTAGTCCACCAAGACATTTTATGAGCTACATCCGATAATTTGACATGGGTCATTTATTTCAGTTGAGACAAATAACTGGTACTTAGTGTTCAAGAGAAATAACAGCACACACACGTACACGCATACACGCACACACATACACGCACACACGTACACACACACATACACGCACATACACACTCTGACACCCACACACACACTCAAGCACACCACTCACATGTGCACACACACATACGCACACACGCACACACATGCATATACACACTCACATGCACACGCGAGCACACACACATGTACACACACATGCACGCACATGCCCTAACACACTCACATGCACACGGCCACTTACACACACACACACATCCCCACACACATACACAAACACACGCATGCAAATTCACACATTCTCACAAACACACACAGACGCACGCACTCATTTTCACCACATATTTCAGTCGTCAAGTGACAAAGTGTGAGAAAATCAAACATTGATGTATACTCTTAAAGTTTTCTATTCTTGAATAGAATAGATTTAGACATTTATTTTACAACAGTTTGTATTTGATGTTCAAGGAACTTTATGTACAGAGTTTAAAAAGTTCATCATATGTTTGTTTTGATTGATTGAAAGTTACAGCATGGAAACAGATCCTTCAGCCAACTGAGTCCACACTGACCATCGATCACCCATTCACACTAGTTCTATGTTATTCCATTTTCTCATCCACTACCGCACACCAGAGGCCAATTAACCTACAAACCTGCACGTCTTTGGGATGTGGGAGGAAAGCGGAGCACCCGGAGGAAACCCATCCGGTCACAGGGAGAACGTGCAAACTCTGCACACAGACAGCACCCAAGGTCAGGATCTAACCCGGGTCTCTGGCTCTGTGAGGCAGCAACTCTACCAGCTGTACCACTGTATTCTTAAAGTGAAAGTAGTTGGCATTTTCCCACTGTGCTTTTAACCAGGTGAATGAACAAAGTAAATGGTGGGAGACAGGACCTTTGAATGAATGCACTTTTAAGAAATCTTCTTATAAATGGGCTTCATTGTACTTGTGAATCTTTCTTTGGCTACAAGCCAGGAGGACAGTATCAAATTTAAAATTCCACGCATTCCTTATCGCTGTTAAAGAGACAATTGCAATCTATTAGGAGAGTTTGCAGGTAGATTCATTCGTGCGACACATAAAGGCACGGACTCAGTCAGAGTTTTAGGGGTGAGTTAGGGTCTATTAAAGAAACATTTTTGTCTCATTAGAAAGTTTCAGTCTTGGCATACGTCCAGTGAAATATGCAGACTGAAGACGATGCCACAGAGGTTTAGAGGCAGTTGATCTGGTAAAAGTCTCCATTCATTGGGGGATCTTAGATCAATTCAGTTCCTGTTCAAGAGAGGGTCCCAGGTGAGTTAGGAAATTTTTAGACATATTTTGTTCCTACCGAGAGGCCAGGATCATCTCAAGGGGGATTTTGAAAAAGAGCACTCAGCTCTTACGAGAAAGGCCTTCTTACCTAACGGGTAGAAGTTTACGATGAGTTTGAATCCAAAAGGATCATGAAGCAGCCATTTTCTAAATAAAAATTCTTCAATGTCCAAATAAAAAGAAATAGGGAGAATTTACATTGTGGTTACTTTTATGTCACCAGATTGATGTCAGGAAGGATTGGGTTAACATATATTGAGCATTTGACTGGGTCTGTACTCGCTGTAGTTTAGAAGGATGAGGGTGGACCTCATTGAAACTCACCGTATAGTGAAAGGCTTGGATAGAGTAGATGTGGAGAGGATGGGTCCACCAATGGGAGAATCTAGGACCAGTAGCCATTGCCTCAGAACAAAAGGACGTACCTTTAGAAAGGAGATGAGGAGGTGGTGAATCTATGGAATTAATTGTCACAGACAGCTGTAAGGGCCAACTCATTGCGCAATTTTAAGGCAGGAATTGACAGATTCTTAATTCGTAAGGGTGTCAGGGGTTATGGGGAGAAGGTAGAAGAATGGGATTGAGGGAAAGATACAGTAGGTCAGCTGTGATTGAATGGCAGAGTGGACGTGCTGACCAAATGGCCTCATTCTGTTCCTATGAACTTATGAACTTATGAAAGTCTTTGACAGGCAGTAAAGTACTTTTAAGGCAAAGGCTCCCAAACTGTTTCCCACACTAGGAACTGCAGATGTTAATTTAGTTTAGTTTATTATTGTCACGTGTACCGAGGTTCAGTGAAAAGATTTTTGTTGCGTGCTATCCAGTCAGAGGAAAGATTATACATGATTCCAATCAGGCCGTCCACATTGTACAGATACAGGATAAAGGGAATAACATTCAGTGCAAGATAAAGTCCAGTAAAGTCCGATTAAAGAAAGTCCAAGGGTCTCCAATCTGGTAGATGGGAGGTCAGGACCACTCTCTAGTTGGCGAGAGGACGGTTCAGATAACAGCTGGGAAAATAACCGTTCACCAAATAAAACAAAAAGTGCTGGTGTAACTTAGCAGGTCGGGGACCATCTTTGGAAAACATGGATAGGTAACGTTTAATAGAAGAAGGGCCCCAACCCGATACGTCACCTATCCATGTCCACCGGAGATGCTGCCTGACCCGCTGAGTTACTCCAGCACTTTGTGTATTTTATTTCCCCAAACTTTATCATCCGTGGCTGAAAACTGATCAAATATTTGGACTTGGAGCCCATATTCAAGTCAAGATGGTTTTATTTTCATATGTTCCAGGCAGAACAAAAACATTCTCACATGTGGCAGCACAACAGAATATGTAAACGTGGTACCCTGTAAACTATATAATAAACTAAAATAAAAAGTTCAGTGTATAGCTGTAAAAGATATCAAGACAAATGAATTGTTCATTCCGTCAAAATTATTCGAGTTTTCAAAATCTTTTTTTTTTTGCAGTTTATAAAATCACAAAATTAAAGCATGAAATTAAAATCAAATTAAATTGAAAACAAAAGTAAAGCATGGAAGGAAAGAGTCAAGATGAATATTGTGATGGCATTGAATGCTCATATTCACATTCCCTTGCACGCTGATACTTGCCGCAAGGCTGTGTGTCCAGAAGGAACTGCAGATGCTGGTTTACAAAAAAAGGACGTAAAGTTGCTGGAGTAACTCAGCAAGTCAGGTAGTATAAGTTAATAAGTTCATATTATGGACTGTGGACTCCTGTGGACTCCTATACTGTGTATCAGCGAGACCAAGCGCAGGCACGGCGGTCGTTTCACTGATCACCTCCACTCAATCTGCCTAAACCTACATGATCATCCGGTTGCTAAACACTTTAACTCCCCCTCCCATTTCCATACTAATGTTTCTGTTCTGGGCTCCCTTCACTGTCAGAGTTTGCCCATTGCAAATTGGAGGAACAGCACCTTGTATTTCACTTGGGCAGCTTACACCCCAATGGTATGAATATTAACTTCAAGTAACTCCTGTATTCCCTCTCTCCATCCTTCCCACAACCTAGTTATCTAACCAGTCTGACTGTCCTCCCAATTACATTTTATCTTTGTATGCTTCATTGTCACTGTCTCCTAGCTAGCAATGATCTATTCTCCATTTTCCTTGAACTTAGACGTCTCGTTTTCACACCTTATCCTTCCATATCTTTGTCTCCCGATCCCCTGACTCAGAAAGAAGAAGAGTCTTGACCTAAAACATCACCCATTCCTTCTATCCAGAGTTGCTGCCTGTCCCGCTGAGTTATCAGCACTCTGTGTCTATCTTCACAGAATACACACAGAGGATAAAGGAAATAATGCTTAGTGCAAGATAAAGTCCAGTAAAGTCCGATTAAAGATAGCCTAAAGGTCTCCAATGAGGTAGATGGTAGGTCAGGGCTGCTCTCTGGTTGGTGATAGGGTGATTCATTGCCTGATAACAGCTGGGCAGAAACTGTCCCTGAATGTGGAGGTGTGCGTTTTCACACTTCTGTACCTCCCGTCTGATGGAAGTGGGGAGAAGAGGGAGTAATCAGGGTGAGACTCGCCGTTGATGATGCTGGTGGCCTTGCCGAGGCAGCATGAGGTGTAGATGGAATCAGCTGAAGATAAAGTCCTGTGGGCCATGCAGCATCTTTGGAGGGAATGGGACTGGCTGAGATGGGGCATCTTGGTCGGCATGGATCAGTAGGGCCGAAGGGCTTGTTTTTTATGCTGTATGAATCCATGACTACGATTTTCTGTTGAACCAGGCTGAACCAGGAAACACACGAGAGAAATAAATAAACCTCAAATGTCACAAATGTTAGGAAGAAAAGATATAATTTTTTTGTTGATTCAGTATATTTGAACAGCGGTTCAGGGATCAATGTTACAATTTAACGGAACATTTTAGGGATTTTATTGCACAATTTAGCTCAGTCCAACTGCAGTTTAAAAATAATGTTTTATTCCAAAACAAAGGCTGGCACAGAAGCGCAGCAGTAGAGCTACTGCCTTACAGCGTTGGACACCCGGGTTTGATTCTGACCTCGGGTGCTGTCCCTGCGGAGTTTTTACGTTCCCCCTTTAACCCTGTGGATTTTCTTCAGGTGCTTCGGTTTCCACCCACTCTCCAAACATGTGCAGGTTTGTAGGTTAATTGGCTTTGGTAAAAACTGTAAATTGTCCATAGTGTGTAGGATAGTGCGAGTGTATCTCTGGTCGGCATGGACTCAGTGGGCAGAAGGGCCAGTTTCCATGCAGTATCTCTAAACTAATCTAAACTAAACTAAACAGATTGTGCCGTGACAGACCCATCGATCCTGTGGTCTGATATGACTCACATTCTTACTGACTCTGTGAAGACTTAAGGCACCCTTGTGGGTAATTATTGATCCTGTAGTCTCACAAACATAACCCCCTCCATTCAGAAAAGTCCGTTTGATGAAATCCTTCTCCTTACACTCCCTTCTGATGGCGTGAGGAAAACTACGTCCACATTTTCTTTCTTTGGAAAACCGTTTGCTTTAGTTCAGAGACACAGTATGGTAACAGGCCCTTTAGCCCTCCGAATCTATGCCGACCATCAATCATCCCATACACTAGTTCTATCCAACGCTCTAGGAACAATTTACAGAGAGCCAATTAATCTACAAAACCGCACGTCTTTGGAATGTGGGAGGAAACCAGAGCACCCGGAGAAAACTCACGCGGTCACAGAGAGAATGAGCAAACTCTATGCAGACAGCACCAATAGTCAGGATTGGACCCAGGTCTCTTGTGTTGTAAGGCCGCAACTCCATCGCTGCACCACTGTGCCGCCCACAATTTATCCATGAATAAGTCTCCTCTGAAAATTGTGCATGAGCCATAATGTTTTTTAGCAGTCCAACAGCACTGGATAGGTTGTTCCAATGGCTTAAAATGACAGCTATTCCTGCTGAGACATAGAGGTTATGATTCTCCATGGTGCGATACAGTCAAAGGTATAGTCATAGAGTCATACATCACATAAACAGGCCCTTCGGCCCAACTCATCCATGCCAACCTAGATGCCCATTTGTCCGCGTTTGGCCTTTTCCCATTAAACCTTTGCCCGCGTTTGGCCCTTGTAACCACACGTTGTATTAGTCCTAGGCAAACAAGATGGAGAAGATACAGCATGGAAGCAGGCTCTTCAACACACCAAATCGAAGGCCAACCATCGATCACCCGTTCACACTAGTTCTATGTTATCCCACTTTCTTATCCACTCCCTGCACACTAGGGGACAATTTACAGAGGACCAATTAATCTACATACCCGCACATCTTTGGGATGTGGGAGGAAACCGGAGCACTCAGAGGAAGCTCATGCAGTCCCAGGGAGAACATGCAAACTCCAAACACAGAGAGCACCCAAGATCAGGACTAAACCCAGGTCACTGGCGCTGTGAGGCAGCAACTCTACCACTGCGCCAGCATGCCACTCTTTGTGTATATATATATATAAGAAGCCTTGTGATTTTTGTATCTGTCTGAAGAAGGGTCTTGACCCGAAACGTTATCTATTCCTTCTCTCCAGAGATGCTGCTCGTCCCACCGAGTTACAAACAAACAAACAAATAAACAAACACTTGTAGTACAAGTCAATGTACTTCGGAGCCTATTTGGACGATGTAGCGTTTAATAGGCTGATGGCTGTATGGAAGCACCCAGGTCTCTGCTATTCTGAGGCAGCGGCTCTACCAGCTGTGCCACTGGGCCAGTGATCCAGGTCACGACCCTCCTGAGCTGGACATCGAGCAACCGATGGTGCCTCCATCCTGGATTTGGTCTCCCTCTCCTCAGGCACCTTAACAAACGTATCCAATGCTATTTATTTGTAAGTTCACATATTGGCTAATAAATTAATACAATTATTAGACTGCTCTAAAAAGTTACGACACGCGCACGACTTTCAGCAGAGAAATATTTGTGAATTATTTTCCAAAGAAAGATTAAAAAACTATGTAATTTTCTGAGCTGAACTGAATGATCATAATAAACCTCTCCCCAGAGATCTGAGCTGCCAACATCATCGGGCTGGAGAAGAAAAATGTTGAACAAAGCAACAAAAATCACAAGACTTTTTAAAATACTTTAATCTCAGCAGGAATTCCGTGCTTCTGTAGTTAGGAACATGAGTGATTGACATCAGTCCTCTTGTCTTTCCTTATTTACAAAATTAACAAATGTTGTGTGTCGGAAAGGCAATTACACCTTAAGTCTTAAGGGAACGAACCAAACTTGGAGAGGGGATGAGAAGCCATTGATGCAGATGCAGGAAAGCTGCAATAAAAACAATGGAAATGCTCGGCAGGTTCATACGGTCATAAGTGATAGGAGCTGAATGAGGCCATTCAGCCCATCAAGTCAACTGCCATTCAATCATGGCTGATCTATCTCTCCTTTCTAAACCCATTCTCCTGCCTTCTTCCGATAACCCCTGACACCAGAACTAATCGAAAATCTGTCAAACTGCCTTAAAAATATCGATTGACGTGGCCTCCACAGCCTTCTGTGGCAAAGAATTCCACAGATTCACCACCCACTGACTAAAGAAATTCCTCCTGTTATCTGTTAATATCTGTTAATTCTGAGGCTATGACATCTGGCCCTAGACTCTCCCACTAGTGGAAACATCCTCTCCATATCCACTCTATCCAAGGTTAGGCAGCATTTGCAGAGTAAAAGCAGAATTAATATTTCAGGTTAATTAACTGAAAACGAGGACGTTGCCAGGAGTCGAGGACCTGAGCTACAGAAAAAGGTGGGACAGGATGGGACTTTATTCCTTGGAGTGCAGGAGGCTGAGGGGTGATCTTATAGAGGCGCATAAAACCAATAGATAGGGTGAATCCACAGAGTCTTTTACTCTTCTGCTTTTGAAACACTGAATTAGACTGTTTGCAGCAAGCAGCATTCATCGCCATTCATCCTGCAATAATTTTCAGGGCAAGGTGCTACATTCAAGTAAATCACTCCAATCGATCCAAGAGAAGGGTAATCAAGAATCAGAGGGCATAGATTTAAGATGAGAAGGGAAAGATTTAATGGCAATCCGAGGGGTGGCTCTTTCCCTCAGAGGGTGGTGTGAATACGGAACGAGCTGCCAGAGGAGGTAGTCGAGGCAGGTACTATCCCAGCATTTAAAAGTCATTTGGACAAGTACATGGATAGGAAAGGATTTATTGCATTACAATAGTAATGCAAATGAAAACATTGCCCCAAGTCTATGTAGTTCAGATCCGATTTGGAGGTTGTAGTGTTTAGTAGCCTGATGGTTGTAGGGAAGAAGCTGCTCCTGAACCTGGACCTTTACAGTGTGAAATTAGAGCCATTTTTCATTGTCTCCAATATTAGGAGGAATGTGGTATTGGCTGGGAGTTTTTTCTGTCTCCCTTTCCTTGAGGAAGGTCACATGGGCTGTGGAGTGTGTGGATTTGGTTGACGGGAGGGAGGGAAGCGATGCAATGTGTGTGAACGGTGTGGAATGAGAAACACATTGTGCAGGACGGAGTGTGGCGTTGCTCAGCCTGTCTGACTGCGGGACTGTGCAGAGAGGGAGCTGAAGGGATTAAAACCAAGCAGGAACCAGAGGTAGACCTGCAATTGTTTTTTTTTTTAAAAGCCATTCACTGAACTTTCGAGCCACAACGCTTGGGGTTAGAAGGAGACGCATCTATACCAAGCCAAGAAACAGGCAGAAGACCTTTTTCCTTTGTGTTGTGCTTGTATGACTTACACTGAAGAACATGAGCAGCGCAGTTTTTAGGCGAGGATCCAGCAAAGAAGGTTTGAAAAACCTCTTACGGTAAGTGAAAATATTCCTGAAAGATTTAGAGCAGTCTGCCCTCGCTGGGATTGTGAATGGAGTATTTGAGAGATATTAAATAGATACAGCAAATATGGTTTATCTGTCCAGCAATTTGCAACATACTGCACTTTGTTTACTGGGACTTTCTAATGTAGATGTGCTCACATTATATTGCAGCGATTCGCAGTATTTTAACGAATGCGAGTACTGCTGATCCACACAGATTGCTTATGTTCTTCAATGAAAATCAAAGTCGTTTCAAATTATTATATATTTTTGAAAGGGATTGATGCGAAGTGCCAGAGTTTTTTTACTTTTCCCTGTTGTCCAACTGGGTTAACAATACACTGAGTCAAAGTTGCTTCCTAAACGGGGGATCCCTTTCCTGAATCCAAGGTAGATTTAGTTCTGCTTTTAAACTGTGGAACATCGGCAGGGATTTGACTGGGTCACTGTCACTTCTGCTTCACACGCTTTCAGAACGTTTCATCTTAAAGGGCCACTATGAATGAAAGCTTTTACATTCATTTACGATACTTGATATCATTTACATGAAAGTGCACGATGATATCATATGAACCATCAGAACAAGAATCGCAGGCAATACTTGTGGAAGGAAATTTGAAAAAGCACATACTCTAGTGTTTGCCTTTTCCCAATTTTTAGATCACGTTGGCTACAACCCTGTTTATCTCTCTCAGTGTTTCTCCTTTTCCCTTTTTCTCTCTCTTTTTCTCTTTTTTTGTTTCTCACTTTCTCTCTTTTTTCTCTCTCTCTCTCTCTTTTTCTCTCTCTGTGTCTCTCTCTGCCTCTCTCTGCTTCTCTACCTCTATCTCTCTCTACATCTCCATCTCCGTCTCCCCATTTCACAGCGTCTCTCCTCCCCTCTCTCATACACTCTCTCTCCTCACTTCTCTGATCCCCTGTATCTCTCCCGCTTTCTCTAGCTGGTCGCCTTGTTGATAGCTATGGACTTGCCAATGATTGACACTTCCATTTATTATCCATTGCATTTATTGATAAACTAATCCAAGATGTTTCACAAGGTGCTACTCCGACAGGCGAACTGTTCAATTTGAAGATATCACCATGAAGAGGCACCCTGGGACTGGTGTAGATGGGTCCTGTTGGTCGGCGTGGGTCAAAGGGTCTGTTTCCACGCTCTATGTCTCTATGATTCTATAGTCAAGGCAGAGATAAGTCGGAGGGAAGGAGCCTAAGCCTGGCATCTACAGCAACGATGCATGACCTCAAACTGAATAAAACATCTTTCCAGGAAATGATGGTTGCTTCAATGCAACAGTTGTGACTGTGAGGAGCAGTCAACTAAATTGACATATCCTCACCGATCCATCACACTCAGGAAAGCTGGTCGTTTCAATTTGGTGGTTATGCACGTTGTATGACTCGGGCTATACCAGTTTACCTGCCTAGACTAGGTTTTACTCAGCACCCTGCTGCCTGACCCACTCAGTTACTTCAGCACTTTGTATTTTCCTTGAGATTCCACATCTGCAGCTCTCTGTCTGTTAACTGCACTACTGCAAAATTAGTCTGAAGAAAGGTCCCAGCCTGAATCGTCACCTATCCACGTTCTCCACAGATACTGCCAGAGCCGCTGAGTTACACCAGCACTTTATGTCTGTTTTTTGTACAACAAGATCTGCAGTTCCTTGAGTCACTTTATGATGGGGAGGGGAGGGAGATTGGCAGATAGATGGAGCAAGTGACAAAGGCTAAAGGTGAAAAGAAGACAAAAGGATGGTGGATAAGGTATGGGGAGGAGTGAAATGTAAAGCCAGGGCAAGGGGTACAGGTGGGAAGGGAAGGGGAATGAAGCATTGAGTGTGCATCCGAATGGAGCACAGGGAAGGGAGGGGGTAAGAAACGTGGGTGCGGTGTGAACTAAAGTTGGAGAATTCAACGTTCTTACCATTGTGAGGTAAGGGGCGGCACAGTGGCACAGCCTTACACTGCCTTACACTGCTGGAGACCTGGGTTTGATCATGATTACGGGTGCGGTCCTTACGGAGTTTGTACGTTCTCCTTGTGACCGCGCGGGCTTCCCCCGGGTGCTCCTGTTTCCGCCCACGCTCCAAGGCCGTGCATGTTTGTAGGTTAATTTATTTTTGTAAACTAATTTGTAAATTGTCCCCAGTGTGTAGGATAGTGCTAGTCTACGGGGTAATCACTGCGCAGGACAGACTCCAAGGACCTGTTTCTCTAAAACCTAAAATCTATCCAAGCAGAATATGAGGTGCTGTTCCTCCGGTTTACTCGTGGCCTCTGCTAGTGGTGGAGGCCCAGGACCAGAAGGTCAGTATGGGAATGGGAAGGAGAGTTAAAATGTTTAGCACCAGGACTCTAAGCTCTTGCTGAGTCAGTGTTAGGCCTTTGTGAACACTGATATATTTTGCATCGCTTAACAGTGAACCAATAAGACATCAACAATAGATATAAGATGCTGGAGTAACAGCGGGCCAGGCAGCAGCTCTTGAGAAAAGGAATAGGAAAGACCAGAACTATAAACAGGGCCAGGAACAGATGACTTCAGGAAGGGTGGAGTCCATAATGGTCCACGGTTGACTGCGGAAGGTGTGCTAACAACATGGATACAAGAATGCGAACAGTGGAACTAGTAGAGCAACTAGGGTAGGAGAGAGAGGGAGAGAGGAGAGGGAAAGTAAAGCCGGAGCTACTTAAAGTTAGAGAAAGGTCTTAACCTGAAACGCCACCCATTCCTTCTCTCCAGAGATGCTGTCTGTCCTACTGAGTTACTCCAGCTTTTTGTGTCTACCTTAGAGAAATCAACGTACATACCACTGGGTTGTAAGTTGCCCAAGCGAAATGTGAGGTGCTGTTTCCCCAGTTTGTGTGTGGCCTCACTCTTGACAGTGGAGGAGGCCAGGACAGAAAGGTCAGTATGGAAATGGGAAGAGGAGTTAAAATGTGACCGGGAGATCACATAGGCCTACAACTTGCATCTATGTAGCATCATTGCGGAGAGGGAAACATGGTCTCATGGAAGAGCCCAGTGAGTGTTTGCTTTGTTTGGTTTGGTGGCTTTAAATGGTATTTCACAGCGTCAAATTGCTAATCGCATTAGTTTGAGAAGCTTCTGATGCATAGATTTCATGGTGATAATGCAACAAAGGAGCCTTGCATAATGAACGGAAAAGAAAATGTTAAATGCTGTCCTAGGAAAACGACAGGGGGAGCTGGCTATAAAAGACCAGGAGTAAACACATTTTTTTCAGATCCTGCCTGTTAAAAGGTCTGTGATGTTCCTTCATGCCAGACACTTGGGTCTATCAGCAGATCGAGAGCCTTCTGGTAAATCCATTTTAAGCTGTGATGTTAGCATCATTTCCACACGAGATGCTGCTAGCATCGCACAACATTCCTTATTGCTTCCATGGACTGTAGTATAGTTTAGTTTAGAGATACAGCGTGGAAACAAGCACTGAGGCCCACCGAGTCCACGCTCTCCGGAGAAAAGGAATAGGTGACATTTTGGGACGAGACCCGTCTTCAGACTGAGACTCAGGGAAAAGGTGAACGAGAGATATGGACATTGATGTAAAGAGATATAGAACAAATGAATGAAAGATGTGCAGAAATATAATGATGATAAAGGAAACAGGCCATTGTTAACTGTTTTGTTAGGTGAGAATGAGTACAGAAAATGAGACTCAACAAGATTACTTTGAAGGTTCTCGACCCGAAACGTCGCCTATCTCCTTCGCTCCTTAGATGCTGCTGCACCCGCTGAGTTTCTCCAGCTTTTTGTGTAACCCTCGATTCTCCAGCATCTGCAGTTCCTTCTTTAACAAGATTACTTTGAAGGTAGACAGAAATGCTGGAGAAGCTCAGCGGGTGAGGCAGCATCTACGGAGCAAAGGAAATAGGTAACGTTTCGGGTCGAAATCCTTCTTCAGATTTTCCAGCATCTGCAGTTCTTTCTCAAACAAGATGACTTTGAAGCTGGTATGACTTGGGTGGGGGAGGGATGGAGAGAGAGGGAATGCAGGGTTTGTTTGAAGTTAGAGAAATCAATATTCATATCACTGGGTTGTAAGCTGCCCTTACATATGAATATCGAGGAAACAAAAGGGAAATAAAGCCCTCAAATCAATGCTTAATGGAACATTTTTTTTAATGCAATGAGTCTAGGAAATAAATTTAGTTTAGTTTATTATTGTCATGTGTACTGGGGTACAGTGAAAAGCTTTTTGTTGCGTGCTATCCAGTCAGCGGAAAGACTATACATGATTACAATCGAGCCGTCCATAGTGTACACGTAGAAGATAAAGGGAATAATGATTAGTACAAGTTAAATCCGATTAAAGATTGTCTTCAATAGAAACATAGAAACATTAGAAATAGGTGCAGGAGTCGGCCATTCGGCCCTTCGAGCCAGCACTGCCATTCAATATGATCATGGGTGATCATCCAAAATCAGTACCATGTTCCTGCTTTTTCCCCATACCCCTTGTCCTTTAACCCTAAGAGCTAAATCTAACTGTCTTCAAAACAGTAATAGTTGTACCATGTCATACTTTCCTGTCAACACCAGTATTCTCTAATCATCTGCCTTGTTTCAAGGACCAGTCTCACCCCGGTCACTCCCAGCTTCAATGAGGTAGATAGTAGCTCAGGACTGCTCCATAGTTGGTGAGGGGAAGGTTCAGTTGCCTGATAGGAAAGCTGGGAAGAAACAGTCTCTGAATCTGGAAGTGCGTGTTTTCACATTTCTCCACCTCTTGCACGATGGGAGAGGGAGTGACCAGTGTGAGGCTGGTCCTTGAAATAAGACAAAGATAAGGCACAAAAAGGTGGAGTAACTCGGTGGGACAGGAAGCACCTCTGGAGAGAAGGAATCGGTGACGTTTCACGTCTAGAACCGTCTTCAGACGTCAAGACCCGAAACGTCACCTATTTGTTCTCTCCAGAGATGCTGCCTGTCCCGCTGAGTTACTCCACCTTTTTGTGTCCATCTTCAGTTTAAACCAGTATCTTTCCTATGCACTTGAAATAAGGCAGATGATTAGAGAATACTGCTGTTCACAGGAAAGTATGACACGACACAACTATTACTGATACATGCGGGTAACTCAGCATTAACTTGTTATCAGATGACATAGAGAGGGAAATAACAGGAGACGAAGCAATGTTGTGTGAGGAAGCACTTGCTGTAGTGAGGAAAGATGATATGTTAGAAACGTCCACACAAGGGTGGCACAGTGGTGCAGCTGGTAGAGCTGCTGCCTCGCAGCGCCAGAGACCCGGGTTCAATCCTGACCTTGAGTGCTGTCTGTGTGTGGAGTCTGCACGTTCTCCCTGTGACTGCGAGTACACTCCTGACTCTTTGAGAATCACTGAACTCTGCTTGAGTCTGAAGAAAGGTCTCGACCTGAAACGCCACCTATCGTGTTCTCCAGAGATGCTGCCTGCCGCGCTGCGATACTCCAGCAGTTTGTGTCTTTTTTTTTGTAAAATAGCATCTGCAGTTCTTTGTATCTGTCTTGAACTCAATCAGAACAACCTCTGCCTTCTGAGGTGGAGAATTACAAATATTAAAATATCTAAAATAAATTCTCCTCGCCTAAATCCTAAGTGGTCGAATTTAGATTAAATAACGAGGAAATATTAAGGAACTTGGAGTTCTTTACTAGTAGATAAATCACTGTGCTGGAATAAATTGTGTTCTCGGCTGTGCAGGGAGGAAATAACAGTCTCTGATCATTATTTTCCTATCGTCAGATAACCATCTCGGTGCCGAGGTACATGAACTTTATCAACACGGTGTTGCTTTTTGCAAATAGGGAAACACGATTGAGCAACAAAATATAGATTAATAACAGCAGGAACATATGGTGAAAATTCTGAGGGTTGGTTTAAGTGGCACAGGGGTGCAGCGGTGGAGTTGGTGCCTTACAGCGCTGGAGACCCGGGTTTGATCCTGACTATGGGTGCTGTCTGTATGTTCTCTCCGTGACTGTGTGGGTTTTCACCGGGTTTTCTATTCCAACATTCCAATGACATATGCATATGTAGGTCAATTGGCCCTCTGTAAATTGCCCCTGGTGTACAGGGACTTGATGAGAAAGTGGGATAACAGAACATGTGTGAACGGGCGATCGATTGTCGGCACAGGCTCAGTTTCCACGCTGTATCTCTAAACCAAACTCAATTAAATTGTCTTGTAGGAATGTGGTGAGGCGGATTGAAGAAGAAGGAATATTTGATGTAATCTCTATCCAGTCCGATATTCAGCCTGCGACCCAGTCAGTGCAAAGACTATACATGATTACAATCGAGCCATGCGCAGTGTACAGACATGGAATGAAGGAAATAACATTTAGTGCAAAATAAAGTCCAGTCAAGTCCGATTAAAGATTGTCTGAGGGTTGCCAATTAGGTAGATAGATGGGAGATCAGGTCAGTTCTCTAATTGTAAGAGGACAGTTCAGTTGCCTTCTTGTTCTTCTTGCGTAAGATGTGCACAGCCTAAAGTTGTCGGAAAACTTGTTCTATTTGATCTTATTTGATTGTGCACGCTGGGTTGATTGCATTTGTCGAAAAACAGGGCGAACCACGTGAAGGTTGTAATCTCCCACCCCAGTTCAGTGGCCTGATAACAACTAGTAAAAGGGCCCGTCCCACTTGGCGATTTTTTTCGCCGACATATCAGGTCACGTGGCGTCGTGTGACACGGCGTGATGCGGCGTGATGACGTTTGACGCGCGGTGTTTCCTCAAGTGTCGCAACTTTTTTTGTCGCCGCTGGATTTAGAAATGTTCAAATTCTTTCGTCAATGACGCCGGCTGTTGCCGAAAAAATGGCCAAGTGGGACAGGCCCTTAAGAAACTGTCCCTGAATCTGGGAATACGTAAAATATTCAAAAAGTCAAAAATATCTAACTTGGCAATGTTTAAAAATGCAGGGGCACGCTGTGCATGCCTCAATCCTAAATGATACAGGTTGACTTTCTTTCACTAGGGAAATAGCATGTTTGGATTTTAACGTTTTCGTGCCAGGTTCATTGTTGCAAAACTTGTCATACAATTGCAGGGTCACTGAAACTCTCACACGGTGTGACACATGCATATAACGTCAAAATAAAAGGTTCAACATTTCCACAACCCACTGACAAGTTGGGCAAAGTTGATTTTTTGTTGCGATGTTTCACATGGTGCTGATGCAAACTCGGGGGTTTACAGCCACTGGTTTAATCTGGACTGTGGCAGAGATTGTCTAGAATAGCCATAGACATCATTCAAATTGAAGACACAAAGTGCTGGAGTACCGCTGTAGGTCTGCACAGTGGCGCAGCGCCTGAGCCCTGGGTTCGATCCTGAACACGGATGCTGCCTGTATGGAGTGACCATGTGGGCCTGTTTCTCTTTGTATATCTCAATTGTTGGTGAAAACTAGCATCTGCAGTTCCTTCCTGCACATTTTATCTCGAGCTTTTTGTTAGTACATATTGAGTCATGAATATTCACAGTTAAATGTGTATCTCCTCCCTTTCACCGCACGCACACACATACCCTCAAATGTACTTGTACAGCAGATCTTCACAGCAATATAACCATGCTGCCATTTGTCTAGAAACAAGGAACTGCAGATGCTGGTTTGCACAAAAGGGACACAAAATGCTGGAGTAACTCAGCAGGCCAGGCAGCATCTCTGGAGAACATGGATAGGTGACTTTTTGGGTTGGGACCCTTCTTCTAGAGTGTAGGATGTAAGAAACTTTTGGATAGGCACATGGATTAGCAAGGAATTGATAGATATAGAACATGTGCAGGCAGATGTCTCGGCATCATGTTCAGCACAGATATTGTGGGCCGAAGGGCCTGTTCCTGTGCTGTACTGTTCTATCCTCTAATGGTTACACATGGAACTGCAGAGGAACTAAGGGGAAGTCTTTTAGGACCGAGATGAGAAAATCATTTTTCACACAGAGAGTGGTGAATCTGTGGAATTCTCTGCCACAGAAGGTAGTTGAGGCCAGTTGTGAGTGGGTGAGGGGAGAGGTTATTTTCTGCAATCAGTTTTCACACTGAACCATGTTGTTATATTTTTCCATGACTATCACAGAAATCATTTTAAGGATGATACAATAATGCAAATGCAACAATGTCATCCCTGGAATCATTTGGGTAATTTTACATGTAGCAAGCAGTTATATACCAGCATTGAAGTCTGCATCCATAGAGATTTGAAGCTTTTCTGAACTTGCTATCGTCTAGGATTAGTAAAGTATTCTAACATGAAAATGATAGACTCAACGATCACTTTGCTCAACACTTCGAGTTGCAGACTCGTCGAGTCATACAACGTAAAAAGTGGCCCTTTGGCCCAACTTGCCCATGCTGACCAACATGCCTCATCGACACCAGTCCCACCTACCTGTGTTTGGCCCATGTCTTTGTAAACCTATCCTGTCTATGTACCAGTCCAAATGTTTCTTACATGTTATGATAGTACCACCTTTTATTGATTTGCTACAAGTATAATATGGTGCAGCATAACCCTAGTAAGTTATTGTTTTAGAACTAGGTGATGGGTGTGAATCGTTATGAGTTAGGCACATTCCCTTTCTTTTGTGTTTAGCTCTACCTTCTTTGGAATTTCTTACTTATCTCCTTTCCCTTCTTAAGGCCCTCTTCTCTTTCGGGGCCTTGTTTTCTTTTCTTTTTTCTTTCCTTTTTTTTTGTTTTTCACACTCTCAAGCACGCAGTCTACTTAACCATCATCATTCATCTAGCACCAACCACTGCGGACTACACTTCGCCACTATTCTCATTCTTCTTTTCTTTCTCTTTTCTTTTTTTTCTATTATAGGTTAAAGTGTATAAAAGAATAAAAAAGAGAAGTTGTACACAAAATGTATCATGTTCTATATATCATGATTAAGATGTATGTACAATGCTTCTAATAATCTTAAAATAAATAAATAAATAAATAAATAGAAATGTTATGATAGTATCTGTCTCAACTACCTCCACCAGCAGCTCGTTCCATATACCTACCACTCTTTGCATTAAATAAACGTTGCCCCTTGCGCTCCTGTTAAATGTTTCTGTGCCTTCTGTAAATACAGTAGTCTCTGTACATTAACCCTATCTATTCCCTTCATGATCTTATGAATCTTATACACCTCTATAAGATCATCCATGAGCCTTCTGCACTCCAGGTAATAAAACCTTTACCTGCTGAACCTGTCCAACATTTTTCCAGCTGAAGACATCTTTCCTATAGCAGGGTGACCCAAACTGAATACTCCAAATACGTCATCAACAACATCTTGCACAACTGTAACATATCGTCCTAAATTATATACACAACTCCCTGTCTGATGAAGGCCAGTGTCCCACAAACCCTGCATCCTATCTACCCCTGACGCCACATTTTGGGGGAATTCTTAACTCAAATTCCAACAACGTAGTATAATTGAATGAGGGTGGCATGGCTGGCGCAGCGGTAGAGTTGCTGCCTTACAGCGGCAGAGACCTGGGTTCAATCCTAACTATAAGTGCTGCCTGTACGGATTTTGAACATTCTCCCTGTGACTGCGTGGGTTTCTCCAGGTGCTCCGATTTCCTCCCACACTCCAAAGAAATACAATAGTAAGTAAGTAAGTTTATTGGCCAAGTATTCACTTACAAGGAATTTGCCTACGTGCTCCGCCCACAAGTAACAACATGACATACAGTGACAGTAACGAATGACTCAGAACTGTATACATTGTATAGGTATACTATGGAACTGAATAGAAATGTATAGGTTAATTTTGTAGGATCATGTTAGTACGGGGTGATTGCTGGTCACCGTGGGCTCTGTGCGCTGAAGGGCATCTTCCTGCGCTGTATTTCTAATGTTTAAAGCCCAAAGAGCGAAAACAGCAAGAGAGAAAGCAACCTAGCCTGTGTCAAAAGGAAAACAGAGCCATTAATTGAAAATTGGGCAATATATCGACCGGAAAGGGAAAAACTATAAATATAAATGTAACAAAGAAGAATAATTTATGTCAAGGGATGAGTCAGGAAATGAGATAACATTAAAAAAATACGAGTATTAATAGGAGAAACAAATTATAAAAATAGCTTGGGAACAATAAATGCACAGCAAATATACAATGATAAGATTAGAAAGGCAACACATAGAATGCCCGGAAAACTGTGGATGAGCAGAAAGCCCAATAAAAGAGCTTTTGGAAGCACAATGATAAACAAATGAAATGCAATCTACTGTACTGCGCAAAGTGCTGGAAGAACTCAGCGGGTCAGGCAGCATCTGCGGAGGGAATGGATAGGTGATGTTTCAGGTCGGGACCCTTCGTCAGACTGATTGTAGTATGGGGGAGAAAGCTGGAAGAGAGGTGGAGGTGGGACAAAGCCTGGTGAGTGATAGGGGGATATAGGTGGTCAATTGGCAGATGGGTGGAGTCGACGATAAGGATAGAGTTAAAAAGGAGACTAAAGGGTGTCAGGTAAGGAGAAAAGAGAAGATAAGAGACGAATAGAGAAGAGATGTGAAGACAAGAAAATAATGGTAAAGTTGAAGGGAGGTTTATGGGTGAAAGGGGATGGGAAAGAGGAGAATGGGGGTTCGCGGGAGTGGCTATTGATCGCAAGAATTTACCGTATTGGAAAGGTTTTAAGGATATATGTGGAGGAGTTTTTTTACACAAGGTGGTGGGTGCGTGGAATGTACTGCTGGGTGGTGGTGGAGACACATAAGTTGCGGTGATTAAGAGGCTTTTGGGTAGGCACACGGATATGTAGGGGATCCACATGCACGCAGAGGAGATTAGTTTATCTTGACATCATGTTCAGCATAGACTTTGTGGGCTTTAGGGCCTGTTCCTGTGCTGTACGGTTTTATATTCCAAAAGAAAATAAATGATATTGACAAATAACCTCAAAGGATTTTTTAACAGAAATACACATTTAAGTGAAATTGATTGAAAGACACAGCGTGGAAACAGGCCGTTTAGAATAGTGAGCCCACGCCGACCAGCGATCATCCGTTCACACTAGTTCAATGTTATCCCACCTTCTCTTCCACTCCTTACACAATAGGAACAATTTACAGACGGCCAATTAGCCTACAAACACGCACGTCTTTGGGATGCAAGAGGAAACTGGAGCACCCGGAGGAAACCCACGCAGTCACAGGGAGAAGGTGCAAACTCCACACCAACAGCACCAGAGGTCAGGATCGAGCCAGGTCTCTGATGCTGCGAGGCAGTGGCTCTACAGCTGCTCCACTGTATGGCCCTAAAATTGTCAAGAACAAATTAAACCAAAGATCGAGCCAAAATGCTGGAGTAACTCAGCGGGCCAGGCAGCATCTCTGGAAAGAAGGAATGGGTGATGTTTCGGATTTGAAGAAGGGGCATGACCCAAAGCATCACCCATTCCTTCTATCCAGAGATGCTGCCAGTCCCGCTGAGTTACTTTTTAAGGCTGTGAAGAACAAGTTAAATATCTGAAGGGATAGGGCAAATGTATTATAGTTCATTTTCACGTTCGGGATTTATATTAGCAGTAATTAACACTTCTCAATTCTTAGAACTTCCAACGATGATATAACTTCCTCTGCAACATGTTTAGTTCACGTTTACAACGTATAAAAAAAACTATTGCATCCTTTCCGGTGAATTTCAGATGGCAAGTTAGACCGCAGGCTGATATTGGTCTAGTGATAATCACAAAGCTGCCAAAAAAAGAACGGTAACGTTGTGCCACTAACGTTTCACCGCACTCGTATTCCACACCCAAAGTTACTGTAACTTCTGCAGAGGTACAGTGACAGTTTCCACTGGCCCCTTGGCTACTTTGAAAGCCAAGTCTGTTCCATGGCGAAGATTCGCTGAATCAGACTGACCTACTAACTCGTGTGTCGACAAATGGTAATGTTGTTAAAAAGACAGAACGCATGATCAGTTACTGTTGCGCAGAAAATAAGCAGCGTACTTCCTATCTTTATCAGATAGATAGTTTACACTTGATAAAGCAATCACGCACAGTTAAGTTGCAGACACCAACACTAGTTTGTACGTCACCTTTGTGTGTGACACAAAGTGCAGGAGTAAGGCCGGCACGGTGGCGCAGCGGTAGAGTCGCTGCCTTAAAGCGCTAGAGACCCGGGTTAGACCCTGACTACGGGTACTGTCTGTATGGAGCTTTATGTTCTCCCTGTGACTGTGTGGGTTTTCTCCTGGTGCGCCGGTTTCCTCCCACATTCCAAAGACATACATTCCTCGTACGTTGCAACACATACTTGGCGAATAAAGCTTGTTTCTGATTCTGATTCTGATTCTTGTTTGTAGGTTAATTGGCTTTGATAAAGATTGTAAATTGTCCCCAGTGTGTAGGATATTGCTCTCGTACGGGGTGATCGCTGGGTCGACGCGGACTCAGTGGACCGAGGGGCCTGTTTCCACATTGTATCTCTGAAAGTCTTTCAATAAACATAGCGGGCCAGGCAGTATCTCTGGAGAACATGAATGTGTGGCTTTTCAGATTGACTGAAATTCTTCAGACTGATTGCAGGTGGAGTGAAGAAAGATCTCGGGACAATTTACAATTATACCAAACCAATTAACCTACAAACCTGTATGTCTTTGGAATGTGGGAGGAAACCAGAGATCGCGGAGAAACCCCATGCAGGTCACGGGGAGAATGTACAAACTCCGTACAAACTCCATATGCCTACAGACAGTACCCATAGACAGATTCGAACCCAGGTCTCTAGCGGAGTAAGGCAACAACTATACCGACGTGTCCTAAATCTTTCAAAGGGTTTTACAGCCTTAAGTCCAGCCACTATTTTAGTGTAGAAAGCCTTTCTATTTGTGTACAAGTGAATCCCCTAAACAGCAGTGTGATAATTACAGCAATCTGTTTTAGATTTGTCATTTGAGGTATAAACTTTAGTCAGGTCACCAGGAAGGACTCCTTTAATCTTCAATGGAGAGTGTCATTAAAGGGTTTTACATCTGTGAATGCACATCTCTCTATTTTCTGTAATGCAGAAGAGCAATGGGGAATTGCTGTACACAGATCATTAAGATTTATTGCACCAGGCCGTATTTAACTTAAGGAAAAATAAACAATTGATCCTTATCTCAGGAAGCTGAAACATAAATCTGAAGGAAGATACCCTGAAGCTTAGTGAGGCAGCCTGTGTAGCGTTGGCTTGCATTCCTTTGGCTGTAGGCACCAAAATGTTGCGGCCTTTGACACAATAAACTGAAGGAATAGATAGGGCTGCATGGTGGCGCAGTGATAAAGTTGCTCCCTGACAGCGCCAGGGACAAGGACTCGATCCCGACTACGAGTGCTGTCTGTACGGAGTTTGCACATTCTCCCAGTGACCAAGTCGATATCCCCTGGGGTTTCTCCCACACTCCAAAGACGTACTGTACAGGCTTGTAGGTTAATTGGCTTTGGTAAAAATTGTAAATTGCCCCTAGTGTGTAGGATAATGCTAGTGTGCGGGGATCGCTGGTTGGCGCGGACTCGATGGGCCAAAGGGCCAGTTTCAACGCTCTATCTCTTAACTAAATTAAGCTAAACATAAAACAGTACAGTACAGCACAGGGACAGGCACTTGCCCACAATGTCCATGCCGAACATGATGCCAAGTTAAACTAATCTCCTCTGCCTGCATGTGATCCATATCCCTCCAGTCCCTGCGTATCCGTGCCTATCCAATGTCTCTTAATAAACACTGCTATCATATCTGCCTCCACCACCACCCCTGGCAGTGCATTCCAGCCACCCACCACTCTGTGTAAAACTAAACTTGCCTTGCACATGACCTTTAAACTTTGCCCCTTCTCACCTTAAATCTATGTCCAAGAGTCTTTGACAATTCCACTTTGGAGAAAAAATGGTCTGACTGTCTGTCTACCCTATCTATGTCTCATAATTTTATATATTTCTATCAGGTCTCCCCTCAAACACTGCCACTCCAGAGACAACAATCCAAGCTTGTCCAACCTCTCCTTATAGCTAGTACCCTCTAATCCAGACAACATTCTGGCAAACCTTCTGCACCCAGTGATCAAGGAACCTGGACATAAAACTAATGGTAAGACAACTAGGAATGAAATTCGGATGCATTTGTTCATAAAATAGGTTTATTGAAATTGAAAGTACTTTTTCCCGAAGGCTGTGGACAACTGAATGTTTCGAGACTCGAGACTCGAGTGATGGGATTAGACTTAAATACAGTTGGTATGCAGCAAATAATTTAGATAGAGTTTTTTACATATCATCCATGATCCACCTGAACAGATCACATCGAGCTGGAGAGTCTGTTCGTATTGAAGTCATAGAGACGTGCAGCATGGAAATGGGCCCTTCAGCCCAACTCGTTCATGGCGACCAAAATGCCCCAACTATGCTAATCCAACCAGCCCATGTTTGGCCCATATCCCTCTAAACCTTACCTATCCATGCACCTGTCCAGGTGTGTTTTAAATGTAGTTGTAATATCTCCCTTAATTACCTCCTCTTGCAGGTCGTTCCGAATACCTACCTCCCGCAGTAAGAAAAGTTACCGCTCAAGTTCCTATTAAATCTTTCCCCTCTCACCGTAAACCTATGTTCTCTGGTTCTCGATTCTCCTACCTTCGGTAAAAGATTCTGTGCATTCACCCAATCTATCTATTCATTTTAAACCCTTCCGTAAGATCGCCCCTTATCCTCCTGAACTCATGAGAATAATGTCCTAGCCTGCCCATCCTCTCCCTAGAGCTCAGGTCCTCAGGTCCTGGCAGCATCCTCATACATTTATGATCCAGTAATGGGAAATAGTCTGGAAAAAAGATTATGCTACTAGAGTATGAATTTAGCATCTTCAGTTGATGCAAAAATATCTCTGATGTCAACTTTTGCACACAATGGTCATGTAGAATGTAGCACAAGATCAGGCACTTCGGCCCATGATGTTTTTGTTGAACATTATCCCAAGACCAACTCTTATCTGCCTGCACATGATCCTTATCTTTCCATTTCCTGCATATCCATGGGGCTTCTAGTCTGCCAAGACCCAAAGCCCATCAATGTTCTGACGTCAATATCCCCCCCCCCCCTGGTGTTTTTTGATGCTCTCTTTTGCTAACTGTGGCTCAGTTGGAAGCTGTCAGCTTTTGTTTTTATGCATGAGTCTCTGGGTGCTACTTAAGGGCCTCAGGTACAATAATCAGGCCAACATGTCAATCAAGTGATGAGTGTTGGCTGCCTGGTTGGTGAAAGAAAGTGTTAAATTGATATCCCTTTCTCCATTCCATTGGGTAAATATCATAAATCTTCAAAGAAGAGCACAAGTGACCAATTTTGTTCTGTTCAACATTTATCCCCCAGCCTGCTTAATTAAAACCAAATGGTTTGGTCGTTAACTGATTCCAGTTTGCCCGATGCAAGCCACAAACTTTCCAGAGTCGAACACAAAGCGCTGGAGTAACTGAACGGGTCAGGCAGCATGAAGATAGACACAAAATGCTGGAGTAACTCAGCGGGACAGGCAGCATCTCTGGAGAAAATGGATCAATGACGGTTCGAGTCAGGTCCCTTCTTTAGACCGATTACAGTAGTGGGTACAGAAAGCTGGACTAGAGTGGTCCCTCTATCCACTATTATGGTGGGCGGCACAATGGTGCAGCAGTAGACCTGCTGCCTTATGGTGCCAAAGACATGGGTTCGATGCAGACTATGGGTGCTGTATGTACGGAGTTTGTATGTTCTCCCTGTGACCACGTAGGGTTTTTTCCGGGCGCTCTGGTTCCCCCCCACATTCCGAAGACCTTTGTAGGTTACTTGGCTTCTCTTAATTACAAATTGCCCCTGGTGCATAGGATAATGCTAGTATACGGGGTGATCGCTGGTCGACGTGGACCCGTTGGACTGAAAGGCCTGTTTCCACCCTGTATGTCTAAAGTCTAAATCCCTAAACTCTAAAGAAATAGAGATTAACATGCCCGCCATCACAATATATGTGTGGTTGGACTTAGACCTTTCTGACCAAGATCGAACTTGCATTGAAATACATTGTTGGTTTAAATAGAATGCATCTTGCTGGAATAGCTACTTCCCCACAGCCATCAGGCTATTAAACCTGGCTCGGAACTCTGAACATTAATATCCCTCCATCTGTTATTTGCACTTTATTAATTTATTAAGTCATGGGTGTATTTATGTATATAATTGTAGTCAATGCCTTCTATGTTCTGTTGTGCTATGCAAAGAAAGATTTTCATTGTCCTGTCAGGGACACATGACAATAAACTCTTTTGACTTGACTTTGACTTTGATCCCAAAGAGTGGGGCCTTTGTGAAGCAAGGGGACACAACAAACATCAATACAACTCTACGTGATAGAACGCAGAATACAGCACAGGAACAGGCCCTTCGGCCCACAATGTCTGTGCCGAACATGCGTTATGGAGGAAGGCAGAAGAAGGGGGTTGAGGGGGTAGAAAGATCAGCCATGATTGAAAGGTGGGGTAGACTCGATGGGCAGAATGGCCTATTTCTGTTCCTATGACTTGTAAACTTATGAAGCCACCACATTTTGTGCCACAGTCTCCTGCGTTATTTTTCTTGTTAAATCAGCCTTTCTCCGAGCCACATAATCAACTACTTGTAGATAGTGTTAATTGAGAAAACAATCACCACTTCAGTCACAAAGGCTGTGGTGCTAATAGTTGGCAACACCAAACGAAGAATCTCAAATTACTAATACATCGTGGAATTTCCTGACAGCTGTTAAGGTCATGAAGTTAATAAAAATTGAGCCATTCAGTGCCACTAACTACTAACTCCTCCACCTCTTCCTACCTCTGTCACTGCATGCTGACCATGACTTGTATCTCTCCAAAAATCAGATAGAGCGTATTTGACGGAAACTATTGGTCATATTGGCACTGAGGTGTGAACTGGCATTTCGTTTCAGCTTATCTCTGGCCAAGGCTATGCATCTGCACCACCAAAGGAGATGAAGTCACTGTTACCATATTTATACCAATACAAGGTCCAAAGAAATTAGGTCATTTTAAGAAATGCAATGATTCCAATGTGATTAGATTTGCATGTAAGATAGACACAAAATGCTGGAGTAACTCGGTGGGTCAGGCAGCATCTCTAGAGAAAATAAACAGATGATGTGTCGGGCTGAGACCCTTCTTCAGACGGAGAGTCAGTGGAGAGGGAAACTAGAGGTATGGAAAGTTTCAGAGAACCAATGAATGAAAGGTTTGAAAAGAACAAATCAAAGCCTGCACCGATGATCAGGGAAAGCTGGAGCCCACAATGGTCCATTGTTGGCTGTGGAAGAGGTGATAACGAGTGGATACAAACAGCGCAACAAAGCAGGACGGCAGTGAAACTAGTAGGATAACTTGGGTGGGGGAGGGACGGAAAGAGAGGGAATGTAAGGGTTACTTGAAATTAAAGAAATCAATATTCATACCGCCGGGTTGTAATCTGGACAAGCAAAATATGAGGTGCTGTTCCGCCAATTTGCATGTGGCCTCACTCTGACAGTGGAGGAGGCCCAGGACAGAAAGGTCAGTGTGGGTGTGGGAATGGAAAGGGGAGTAAAAGTGTTTGGCCACTGGGAGATCGCCTAGGCCAAGGGGGACTGAGCATTTGTTTGTCAAGGTGAATGACGCAGTTGGTCTGCAGCAAAGACCTGCGGCAAAGGGTGGCACAGTGGCACAACGGGTAAAGCCGCTGCCTCACAGCGCCAGATACCCCGGTTCGAACCTGACCTCGGGTACTGCCTGTGTGGAGTTTGCAATGTTCGCACTGTGACCATGTGGGTTTTCTCCAGATGCTCCGGTTTCCTCCCACATCACAAAGACGTCATGGACTCGGAGTGGACTCGGTGGGCTGTAGGGCTTGTTTCCATGCTGTATCAAAAAATTAAAAAATCACCTCTCATCAATTTGAAAAATGCATCTTCTTTCTATTTATTTCTGCAAAAGAGGTTTTCTGTGAACTGATTAGTGAACTAGTTTGTAGTTTTGAATTGTTTTTTTTTTCTAGTACCAATTCAAACGTTGCTAGAAATGGTTCAATTTTTCAACATAGATTGCTTTGCTGGGTGGGATTTGATCACAGCCATTGATTCCTTAGTTAGTTCTAGGCTAACGAACGTATGTATTTTAGACTTGAGAGGTACAAGATTCTAATTCTGTCGAGTCGCTGCCTTACTGCACTTGAGACCCGGGTTTGATCCTGACAATGGGTGCTGTCTGTATGGAGTTTGTACGTTCTCCTTGTGATCGTGTGATATTTCCCAGGGTCACTTTCCTCCCACACTCCAAAGATGTACAGGTTTGTAGGTTAATTGGCGTCTGTAAACCGTCCCTAATGTGTTGGATACACCTAGTGTACAGGTGATTGTCGTTTAGTGTGGACTTGGTGGGTCAAAGGGCCTGTTCCCAAGCTGTATCTCTAAACCAAACTATTAATCCACGTGCAGGTTAGTAAGTTAATCGGCTTCGGTAAAATTGTAATTTGTCCCTAGTGTGTAGGATAGCGCTAGTGTACGCTGGGGTGATCGCTAGTCGGTGCGGACTCGGTGGGCTGAAGTGCCTGATTCCGCGCTGTACCTCGAAAATCTCCTTTGAAAGGTCCTCAGTGTTATTTGAGATGGAATGAAAGATGAGGAGCCTTCCCATTCTTGCCATTGTGTGCGGGTGGTGCTGGAGATTAATTCTTCCACAATGGTGTGATGACAAGCTCCTTACTGTCTGAATGTTTACTATTATAAGTAAGTGATTACTTTGTACCAAAGGAATCCGTCTCCTGTCTCCTGTGCGCATTCATAGAATTGCTACCAAACCGCAAAATTCCATCTAGCCTGTACAAAAGGAAAAAGATAGCCAAGAAAATATTGATCTGTGAAGCATATGCATTATTTGTGTCGGAAAATGCATTTTAAACTAGGGTTTATGGAGTTATGTTTGAAAACTCCAGGATAGCATACAGACAAAGGGGTTAGAATGAAAATACAAGGAACTGCAGATGCTGGTTAACGCAAAAGGACGTTTAGTGCTGGAGTAACTCAGCGGGTCAGGCAGCATCTCTGGTGACCAAGGATACATGACATTTTGGGTCCGGTCCCTTCTTCAGACAGATTGTAATATTGGGGTGGGAGCTAGAAAAGAGGTGGGTTTGGAACTAAGCCTGGCAAGTGTTTAGTTTAGTTTAGTTTATGGTCACTCGTACCAAAGTACAGTGGAAAGCTTTTTGTTGCGGGCTAACCAGTCAGCGGAAATAAAATACATGATTACAATTGAGCCATCCATAGTGTACAGGTACATAATAAAGGGAATAAAGTTTTGTGCAAGATAAAGTCCAGTAGTCCAATTAAAGATAGTCCCAAAGTCTCCAGTGAGGTAGATAGTAGCTCAGGACTGCTGTCCAGTTGATGTTAGGGTGGTTCAGTGATAAATGATAGGTGGATACAGGTGAGGGGCGGGGAGGTTGATAGGCAGGTAGTTGTGTTAAAGAAGGAACTGCAGATGCTGGAGAATCGAGGGTTACACAAAAAGCTGGTGAAACTCAGCGGGTGCAGCAGCATCTAAGGAGCGAAGGAGATAGGCGACGTTTCGGGTCGAGACCCTTCTAAAGACTGAAGAAGGGTCTCGACCCGAAACGTCACCTTCACTCCTTAGATGCTCCTTATCCTGGAGTTTTCAAACATAACCCTTGATAGGCAGATAGTTGGACAAAGGCCAGAGATGAAAAGATAGAAAGTGTGAGATAAGGAGACACGGATAGAAGAGACGTGAAATGTGAAACCTGCTGAGCTGCTGTTTGTTCAGGATTTGTTCACCGCGTGGCTCCTTTCTCAAAGTAACAACAGAGAGGCCAACGTTTGAAGTGTTAACATGTTAATGTGTCTTGCAGCCCAGTTCCCTACTTCCTCTGTAGGCAAATCCAGCTTTACTTTAAACATCCTTCATCTTCACTAGTTTCGTCATAGAGTCTTACAGCATGGAAACAGGCCCTTCGGCCCAACTTGCCCACGCCAATCAACATGCTTCTTCTACACTAGTCCCACCTGCCTGCGTTTGGCCCATACCCCTCTAAACCTATCCTATCCATGTACCTGTCTAAATGTTTCTTAAACGTTGTGATAGTCCCTGCCTCCACTGCCTCCACTGGCAGCTCGTTTCATAACCCATAACCCTTTGTGTAAAAAAAAGTTGCCCCTCATGTTCCTATTAAAACTAGTTTCATTTATTTTTGGCACATGTACCGAGGTGCAGTGAAACGTCAAAGATAAGACTGTATATGAACACAATCAAGCCATCCGAAAGATACAGATACAGGATAAACGTTAATAAACATATAAAAGAGTAGAATGATTGAAATGAATGATAGCAGATCCCCTTCTGGGGCCAACACGCAGAGAGTTGCCACGCTCCGGCACCGTTACATTTGATAATGAGTTTAGTATAATCAAAGTGTTGTTGTTGTTGCGTGCTGTCCAGTCAGCAGAAATGGAATGCCATTAGAGTGTGAGAGAAAACTCCATGCGGTTACAGGGAGAATGTACGAACTCTGTACGGACAGCACCCGTCGTCGGGATCGAACCTGGGTCTCTGACGCTGTGAGGCAGCAACTCTATCGCTGCGCCACTATGCCGCCCCAAGCTACTAACAAGAATTTACACACAATTGTATGTTGATGGCACTAGTGGAGTCTCATCTCGGTGGTCTTGATTAGATTAAGTTAATCCTTGATGTTCCAAAGATACACGTTGTTTGTAGTGCTTAAGTGAATACAGAGAATTATTTTCCCCAAATATACATGTCTGTTAGTAATCTAAACTGTTGGGCTTGGCTGGTTTATTTCAGTGAAATGAAGTGGAGCCAATTTCCTCAGAGTGCGTCTGATGAAGCCATTTTGAATGTGGTCTCTTTCTGAAATTAATCTTGCACTGAAGGAGACTGTATGCACTTCCATCCTCCTCATTCAACCTGTGTTGCAAGCTTGGCAGATGAATGGCAAATCCAGTATGAGAAGAGGTACACAGTGTTTCTGTGTGGCTTCCCTGATTCTCTGCCAAAGGTTTGGTAGGAATGTGAGGAACCCCTTGTGAAAGGTTCATTCACCTGTTTCCAAGCAAAGACATTCACGAGCTGCCAAACAATTGTATTCCATCTTCATTATGGTGCCAGGAAGATCGAGGAACTGCAGATGCCGGAGTCTTGAGCAAAACACAAAGTGCTGGTGGAACACAGCGGGTCAGGCAGCATCTGTGGGGGAATGGAAAGATGACGTTTCAGCTCGGGACCCTTCTTCAATCTCAACCTGACAATAAACTGTCTTCAATCTTGTATCTTGAATCTTGAACCCGCAAAGTCGTCTGTCCGTTGCCCCTCACACACAGATGGTGCCTGACCTGTTGTGTTTTTATCATGGTCACGTTCCTATAAGGAGAAGTCAATTGACATATGACACAAAATCATGGAGCTATGCAGCACAGAAACAGGCCCTTTGGCCCAGCTTGTCCTTGATTCCCATCTGAACTGCTCCCATTTACCTGCATTTGGCCCCAAACCCTCTAAACCTTTCCTATCCATATAACTATCCAAGTATCTTTTAAATTTTGTAATAGTACCTGCCTCAGTGGCATAGCAATAGAGTTTCTGCCTTATAGCGCCAGAGTCCCGGGTTCGATCCTGACTACGGGTGCTGTCTGTATGGGATTTTCATGTCCTCTGTGTGACTGCACGAGTTTCCTCTGGGTGCTACAGTTTCCTTCCACATCCCAAAGACATGTGGGTTTGTAGGTTAATTGGCTTCTGTAAAATGTCCCCAGTTTGTAGGATAGAGCTAGTGCGAGTGGGTGACCTTTGGTCGGCGTGGACTCGGTGGGCCGAAGGGCCTATTTCCTTGCTGTATCTCTGAACTGAACAAAACTAACAACCTCCTCTGGCAACTTGGTCCGTATATCCACCATTCTCTGCATTGTGGGCCTGTTCCTGTGCTCTACTGTTCTATGTTCTATGTCTCCACTTTACACACAAACACTCACATATATCTATGCATATACACACACATATATACAGTATACACACACATATATACAGCATACACACACACACACACACACACACACACACACACACACACACACACACATACACACACGCACACACACATATATATATATATATCTTGTTTATCTAAGATAAATATCTTAGATCTTATAGATTTATTTAGACCTACTGTAAATATCGAAATGCTATTTAGATAGCATTAATTATCTTTGTTAACTAAATGAATTGGCGGCCGCTGAGAGGAGGCAGATGTAATTTTGTGGTGCTCTTTTCCGACAGATTGACTGCACAGCGGAGCATAGAAGATGAGGAAGAGATAGCGCGGGAGCGCCGGAGACGGGCGCGTGAAGCGCGGCGCTATGACGATGACGAGAATGGGTCCTACGCTGGCAGCACCCCATCCACGCCCGCGTTTGAAAGCCACCGAACGACCAAGGAAAACCAGTAGGTCCATCACCATGTATGGTTTATAAAACCTCTCTGGCAACTCTGAGATCTAGTTAACACACTGATAGACATTATAACACCAATAGAAGACACAATGGGACGGAGTAACTCAGCGACTCAGGCAGCATCTCTGGAGAACAAGGATAGGCCACGTTTTGGTCAAGGCCCTTCTTCAGACCTAGTTGCACCAGCGTTTTGTGTCAATTTTCAATATGTGAATTGTTTCGGGTCTGGACCAATTTACCTCAGTGTTCTGTCTGTCCGGAGTGTGCACGATCTCCCTGTGTCCACATGGTCTTCCTCCGGTTTCCTCCCACATCCCAAAGATGTGCGGTTTGTAGCTTAACTGGCCTCTGTAAATTGTTCCAGGTGTGTAAGGAGTGGATGATAAAGTGGGATAGCATAGACCTAGTGTTTAAGAAGGAGCTGCAGGTGCTGGAAAATCGAAGGTAGACAAAAATGCTGGAGAAACTCAGCGGGTGAGGGAGCATCTATGGAGCAAAGGAAATCGGCAACGTTTCGGGTTGAAACGTCTGAAGAAGGGTTTCTAGTGTGAGCAGGTGATTGATGGTGGGCATGGGCCAGGGTGGGCTGACAGGCCTATTTCCATACTGGATCTCCAAACCCTAAATCTGCCAAATAGTGCGTACAAGACCAATGTGGTCAGATTGTGAGATGGGGCCACTGAACTTTACTGATGCTTGTTCACCTTATGGAAGTTCAAAGATTCATGATTCTTGTCGGTGGGCTCTGCATTTACTGAGTCTGGTGTACAACATGTAACACAGAACAGTACAGCACAGGAACAGGCTGTTTGACACACAATGACCATGCTGAACATGATGCCAAGTTAAACTAATCTCCTCTGCCAGCACTTGCTCCATATCCCTCCATTCCCTGCATAGCCACGTGCCTATCTAACAGCCTCATAATGTTACACAGACAGCACCCGAGGTCAGGATCGAACCTGGGTCTTTGGTGCTGTGAGGCGGCAGCTCTACCAGCTGCACCATTATGTGGCTCCATTGGGAAGTCTAAACCTCACCTTGAACACCAATCATTCACTATGTTGAAGCTGCTGTTCCATTTACACAACAAATGTTATTTTACAAATATTTAGCAGCCATTTTATACAACATGATTGTAACGCAGAATGTTTTGCTGACTTCTTTGCTGTTTTAGCCAGAGGATAGAATGGAAATGGGAAAGAATATCACTTGAATATCATTTTTTAACTAGATGTTACCTGGAAGCAATTTTGGAATCTTATGTTCCACATGTTTTCTACCTCAATCCATCTGTGGCAATAAATTCCACAGATTCACCACCCTCTAGCTAAAGGACTTGCTCCTCATCTCCATTCTGAAGGTATGTCCTTTTATTCTGAGGAAGTGCCCTCTGATCCTAGACTCTCCACCACTGAAAACATTCTCTCCACATCCACTCTATTCAGGCCTTTCGTTACTGGGTAGGTTTCACTGAGATCCCCCCTCCCCCTCCAATCCTTCTGAACTCCAGTGAGTGCAGGCCCAGAGCAGTCATACAGCAGGCTTTTGCTGCACAACCGTGAGTGTATTGAGTATATCAATCGTGAATTTATTGGGTGTATAATCCCGAGAATATTGGGTATATTAATTGGGAATGTATCCAGTGTATTAATTGGGAGTGTATTGAATGTGCTAATTGTGAGTGCATAGAGTATTAATCGCGAGTGTATTAAGTATTAACCACGAGTGGATAGAGTATTAATCGTGAGTGGATTGAGTATTAATCGTGAGTGGATTGAGCATAGTAATCGGGAGTGCATTGAGTATTATTTGTGAGTGTATTGGGTGTATTAATTGTGAGTGTGTTGAGTGTATTACTCCAGAGTGTAGCAAGGAACACACCTTTGTGAAGCAGAGATTGTAGCCAGCTTATCTGGATGGAAAGTGCAGAGAGCAGTGGCTGTTCGGGCCTGATCCTGGAGAGCTCCCGGCTTCAACACACGTCAGCTTTGCATTTGAAAAAACACGAGCTACTCGGCAGTCAAAATGTTGTGATAGTTCCTGGAAAGCGACATAACTGTACGACCCACCGTAGAATCACATCTACTGAAAGGTACAGAGAGCCAGAAGTGAATGCTACTATTGAACGTACAACGCTCTTGGGATGGTTGAGTTTGACTGGGACCTAACGTGTGATCTCAGTTTACAAAACGTTGATGCCGCATAAAATGTTGTGGCAGCTTCCCAATCTGCGATGAAAGATTATTCAAGGAATTAGCAATACATCTTGTTTCAATGAATCTGCTTTACAAAGAACACAGTGGCTGCAGTGAGTTGACTCGTATTACTATCCAGGCAGTTGAAGAAAGACATTAAACTATACAAAAGAGGAAACCGCACTGTTAATGTTAACTTTCTTTCTGAGCCAAGCTTTTTGTTGGCAAGAAATCGGCAACCTAATTAAAAGCAGGATGAGTATTTTTTTTATACACCGTTACAAATGTTTTTGAGAAGTGCAATGTTAGAAATTCAATGTTAGCTCTCCGTGGTCGTTCAGCATGGCTTTAGTCTATTGGTGACCTTCAGAGACTGCAGTTGGTGCAACCTAAATTCTTTGGAGAAAAACTTCCATTTGTTGCAGTTTGATAGCGGCACCACAAATTCAGGAGGAAAAGGTTTAGGTTTAATATTGTCACGTGTACCGAGGTACAGTGATTTGCATGCTATCCACACAGATCGGATAATACCATACATCAATACAACCAAGTCAAACTCAAGTACAATAGGTGGGGCAACGGGGAAGATACAGAGGGCAGAATATAGTTTCCTGTATTGTAGCGCATCAATTCCATAGACAAAGTGCAATGTTTACAATGGGGTAGATGTGAATAGAACAGTACCCTAGCTTATTCAAGTGAGTTTATTGTCATGTGTCCCTGATAGGACAATGAAATTCTTGCTTTGCTTCAGCACAACAGAACATAGTAGGCATTGACTACAAAACAGATCAGTGTGTCCATATACCATTATATAAATATATACGCACATTAATAAATAAATGGGCTATTTCCAGCAAAACAGTGTAAACAGTGACACAGGGCTATGCTACTGCTGTATTGTCCTGTCAAATGTGGGTCTCTGGATGCTTGCAACATTAAGCAACTACTCCAGGCACCACGTAAAGGTTCGTTACATAAAACACTGCCTCATGGCATTAGTGTGGATGAAATTCAGCAAACAGAGAGCAAGAAAACTAGGTCAGCATTAAGTAAAAGCAAGGAACTGCAGATGCTGGTTTCCCAAGGAAAGACACAAAATGCTGGAGTAACTCAGCAGGTCAGGCAGCATCCCTGGAGAACTTGAATAGGTGACATTTTGGCTCAGGACCATTCTTCAATCTGAAGAAGACCGAAGCAGGCTCCCAACCCAAAACGTCACCTATACATGTTTTCCAGTCTGAAGTCCGAAGAAGGGTCCCGACCCGAAACGTCACCTATCCATAATTTCCCAGGAATGCTGCTTAACCCTGCTGAGCTACTCCAGCACTTTATGTCTTATCTAGATCATAATCAAGTTGGCAAGTTGTTAGGAAGCAGTAAAGTTTAGACACAAGGAAATGCAGATGCTGGAATCTTGATTGGCACACAAAGTGCTGCAGTAACTCAGCTGCTCAGGCAGCATCTCTGGAGGACATGGGTAGGTGACACTTCAGGTCTGAAGAAGGATCCCGGCCTGAAACGTTGCCTATCCATGTCCGTCAGAGATGCTGGCTGACCCGCTGAGTTACTCCAGCACTTTGTGTTCTGCATTAATAAATAAGAGTTTATCAATTAATCGTTTTTTTCTTCTTGGTTGATCACAGATATGACTTGAACTGCAAGTCGACCAATTCTGCCCTGGATGAGGACGAGGGCTTCAGTGACTGGACTCAGAGAAGAGAAGAGCGTCGGCAGAAACGCAGGGAGGAGCAGGGATTGTCGGAGGAAGGTCATGTCACCGACTCCACCGTGGGACTCAGCTTCACCGTGAGAGAGAGAAGGGAGCAAGAGGACCAAGAGGAGGCGGGGATGGGCAAGCTGAAGACGTGGCAGATGGAGGAGGAGAACAGGATGCACCAGAGGGAACGAGAGCAGGAGGAAGAGAGCCGTCAGTGTGAGCGGAAGCTAAGGGAGAAGGAAGAGGTGGCGAGAGCTCAGATGGAAGACAGACAACGATTGAAGTATCTGAGAGAAGAGGGAGAGAGATTGGACCAGGAGAAAATGGAAAAAGAGAGGTGGAAGGTGGAGATTGAAAAGGTAAGGAAGAAAAATCGAGTCACTGAGTCATACAGCACGGGAACAGGCCCCTCAGCCAAATTGCCCATGCTGACCAAGATGGCTAATTGGACTAGATTAGATGGGGCATCTTGTTCAGCATGGACATGTTGGGCTGAAGGGCCTGTTTCCATGTTATGTGACTCTTTGACTTTAGTTTAGAGATTTGGCACGGAATCAGGCCTTCAGCCCACCGAGTCCACGCCAACCAGCGATCCCCATACACTGGCACTCTCCGACACACTGGAGCCAATCTATGCAAACCTGCATATCTTTGGATTGTGGGAGGGAATTGGAGCACCCGGAGAAAATTCACGCGGTCACGGGGAGAACCTACAAACTCACAGACTGTCGTAGTCAGGATCGAACCCGCGTCTCTGGCACCGTAAAGCAGCAACTCTAACACTGCCACCCTGCTGCCCAAACTCAAACTTGTAAACAAGTTCCCATTAGCTAATCACCTGGCAATGATTTGCCATTAATTGTTGAACTTGATCGATCTTACCACAAGCAATGGTTTGAATCAGTCAGATGGACAAAGTGCAGCTCTGTGTATGTCACTGAACTCTAGTTTATCTAAATAAAGAGAGCGTTACCCAGTGTCTGATCCAAAGGTGTGTGATGTTGATGTGGCGAGAGGAATAACTGTAGAGTTTCACACACCTATACTAACCTAGAATACTGATGCAACGAGAAGGCCCTTTGGCCCACAATGTCCGGGCTGAACATGATGTCAAGATAAATTTATCTCATCTGCCTGCACGTGATCCATATCCCTCCAGTCCCTGCAAATCCATGTGCCTATCCAAAAGCTGCTAGAATGCCACTATCGTGTCTGCCTCCACCACCACCCCTGGCAGCACATTACGGACATCCACCACCCTCTGTGTGAATTAAAAACTTCTCCAGCACATCTCCTTTAAACTTTTACCCTCTCACCTTAAAGCTATCACCTCTAGTCATTGCTATTTCCATCCTCCGACTGTCTACCCTATCTCAACATTTTAGATACGTCTATCAGGTCTCCCCACAACATTCGGCATTGCAGAGAAAGCAACCCAAGTCTATCCAACCTCTCCTTATAGCTAATATCCTCTTAATGCAGTCACAATTCTGGTAAACCTCCTCTACACCCCCTCCAAAGCCTCCACATCCTTTCTGTAATGAGGCAACCAGAACTGCAAGCAATACTCCAAATGCGGCCTGACCAAAGTCCTATAGATAGACACAAAATGCTGGAGTAGCTCAGCGGGACAGGCAGCATCTCTGGAGAGAAGGAATGGGTGACGTTTCGGGTCAAGAGCCTTCTTCAGTCTTTCAATTCAAGTTTAATGTCATTGCACAAATACAAGTATAGGTACAACGAAATGCAGTAGTCACCCCTTCCTTCTCTCCAGAGATGCTGCCTGTCCCGCTGAGTTACTCCAGCATTTTGTATCTGCCTTCGGTTTAAACCAGCATCTGCAGTTCCTTCCTACACACAAAGTCCTGTAGAGCTGCTTCATGACTTCCTGACTCTTACACTCAATGCCCCGACCTACGAAGTCAAGCATTACATTTTGTGAATTTAAAAATGAATCAGATTGATTAATGAATGAATGAATTCATGGACTTCATGTTTAATTGTCTGTTCTTCAGAGACCAAAAGAAAACGAGATGAAACTGTCCATCGCACCCAGGTCATGGATTGGAGATCTTCATTATGAAGAGGAAAATGACTGTGTGGAGAATAAAATGGCAGCTTATCAGAGCTACAGAACGACCAAGACAATACAGAGGTAATGTTCTGGATATCAAGGCAGGAAAAGTAGAAACATATCACCAATTTGTTGCAACTAAGTATGTAGGTAATAGGTTTAGGATTATTATTATCACGTGTAGCAAGGTACTACGAAAAGCTTTATTTTGCATCATATCCAATCAGATCAGATAATACCAAACAGACACAATCAAGTCAAACTCAAGTGTAATAGGTAGAGCAAAGGGGGAAGATACAGAGTGCGGAAAATAGTTCTCAGCATTGTAGCGCATCAGCTCCAGAGACAAAGTCTAATGTCCGCAATGGGGTAGAAATGAATCGGGACAGTGCCCCAACTTATGGAAGGACTGTACAGAAGCCTGATAATGGAGCAGCTGGGCTTGTACACCCTGGAGTTTAAAAAGATGAGAGAGGATCTCATTGAAACATATAAGATTGTTAAGGGCTTGGACACGCTAGAGGCAGCAAACATGTTCCCGATGTTGGGTGAGTCCAGAAACGGGCCCCAGTTTAAGAATAAGGAGTAAGCCATTTAGAACAGAGACGAGGAAACACTTTTTCTCACAGAGAGTGGTGAGTCTGTGGAATTCTCTGCCTCCCTGGATGCTTTCAAGAGAGAGCTATGTAGGGCTCTTAGAAATAGCGGAGTCAGGGGATATGGGGAGAAGGCAGGAACGGGGTATTGATTGGGGATGATCAGCCATGATCACATTGAATGGAGGTGCTGGCTTGAAGGGCCGAATGGCCTAAACCTGCACCTATTGTCTATTGTCTAATGGAGGGGAAGAAGCCGGGATATCATTGAGTGATACACAATGTACTCAAGAACATTGGGAGGTAACCACTGTGTATGCAGTGCAGCATGTTATAGTCATACAGCACAGAAACAGGCCCTTCGGCCCAACTTGCCCATGCCGATCAAGATACCCCATTTGCACTAATCTCATCTGCTTGTATTTTACCCATATCCTTTCCTATCCATGTTATTTAAACCTTTCCTATACATGTTACTATCCAAGTGTCTCTTGAATGTTATCATTGGACCTACCTCATTCCATATACCCACCACCCTCAGTGTTTATCTCCCAGTTCCTATTAAACATCTTATTCCTCTCACCTTAAAGCTCTGTCCCCTGGTTCTTGATTCCCCTACCATAGGTAAAAGATCATGTATTTACCCTATCTCTCCCCCTCATGATCTTATATACCTTGAGTTCTTGATTCCTCTACCTTGGGATAAAGACTGTGCATTCACATTATTTATCCCCCCTGTGATTTTATACGCCTCTACAATTATACCCCTTATCACTCCAACAACTAAAGTCCTAGCCTGCTCAACCTCATCCTATAGCTCAGGGCCCTCGAGTCCTGGCAACATCCTAGTGAATGTTAAATTGAGAGTAAAATTCTACATCCCACATGGGGGATTTTGGTCAGGAAAATACTTTTATGCTTCTGTCACCCCCGTAGTTCAAGTCACCCATCATTCCAACTCTGCTTTATAACAACATCTGAATCTGACATTTTTTAAACCACTAAAAATTAAATTGTTTTCAAGTCAGTTTGTTCTGCTGTTGTTTGAGGCAAAGATATCATGGAAGACATCGTATGGAAATTATTATATTGTAATTGAAAACACGTTCTCTGAGAATAACCAGTATCTCTTTGAATGTTATGCAATTTCCAAATATAAATTTTACAGCTGCATTTATCCAAACTGCAAGAAAAGTATAAATCCTACGGCTTCAAATAGTGTTAGAACATAGAACAAAAATCTGTACAGGTTAGTTTACTTCAGAGATACAGCATGGAAACAGGCCCTTTGGCCCACCAAGTCTATTCCGACCATCAATCATCCATTCACACTAGTTCTATGTTATCCCACTTTCTCAGCCACTCCCTACACATTAGGGTCAATTTACAGAGGCCAATTAACCTGCAAACTCACACGTGGTCACAGGGAGAACGTGAAAACTCTACACACAGACAGCACCCGAGGTGAGGATCGAACTTGGGTCACTGGCGCTGTGAGGCAGGCAGCGGCTCTATTGGCTGCACCACTGGGTTTCCCCAGGGATGTTAATATGGCAAAATATCCCAAGAATCTCAAAGGAACAGGAAGCGAAAACAAGAACATAGAACAATACAGCACAAGAACAGGCCCTTCGACCCCACAATGCATGTGTTGAACATGATGCTAAGATAAACTTTGGGTAAAGGTAAACAGCTGTAACCCGAGCTGACTCCCTTTGAAGATAGACGCAAAGTGCTGGTGTATCTCAGCAGGTCAGGCAGCATCTCTGGAGAAAAATAATAGTTGACGTTTTGGGTCGGAATCCTTCAAACCCTTTGAATCCGGCTATTTTCCTTTAAATCCGTTTAATTGCACTCACAATTTTGATGGAGGTCTTCTCCTTAGGAAATGCAGCTGTGCATGAGCAGCAAGATGTCAAGGACCACAAGATAGGTCACTCTTCAGTCTCTCTCTTGCACCGTCAGCTGGGGGAGTTGGATTGGGTCAGGCTGAATGTTGAGAGGTTGGCTAGAGATTGGGTTATCCAAACTATGTGATGAATGGTGGAGGGATCAGGTCAAGGAAAAGCTGCCATGGAACGTGAGTTGTTGGGGAGGGGAGAGGGGAGAGGGGTGCAGGCTGGGTGGTTGGGGTGTAGTATCAATAGTTGGTGGGGATGGGTAGACCAGATTTGGAGGGAATGGATTTGGGAAGGAATTATACCAATCAGAACATAGAACAGTACAGCACAGGAACAGGCCTTCAGCCCACAATGTCTGTGCCGAACATGATGCCAAGGCCAACACTGATCTGCTTGCACATGATTAGTTTAGTTTAGTTTATTGATATGGTCCATTCAGTCCACTGGGTCCGTGCCGACCAACAATCACATGGTCACTAGTTTTATCCTACACACTCGGGGCAATTTACAGAACTAAATTAACCTACAAACCAACCGGTCTTTGGAGTGTGGGAGGAAACCTGAGCACCCAGATAAAACCCACGTGCTCACAAGGGGAACGTACAAACTTGGTACAGACAGCACCTGTAGTCAGAAACTAACCCGGGTCTCTGGCGCTGTAAGGCAGCAACTCTACTGCTGCGCCACTGTGCCACCTAGTTGATGGATGTCAAAGCGGATTCGGAGGGCCAGAAGGCCGATTCTTTCGCTGGATTCTTGCGACCTCACATTCCAATATATCACTTCCCTTCCAACGGTTACAGTGCGGTACATTGATGTTCAGTTAATAGGTAGTCTTGGAACAATGATAATTTGCTTATGGGATACGATGACCTTCAGCTAATGGACAGGTTCTGGTACATTGGCATTTCAGGAATTCAGTACACTCAACCTTGTTAATGGATACATTGTTCTACTGTAATAGGATGCATTTCATTCAGTCACTTACCATTGACTTACTGCTGTTAAACATGGATATCCTGCCAGTAGCGACAAGTACAATGACATCACTCTCCAGCCACTACAAACAATATATTGGCCATTTTCCAGGCCCTGGTTGACAACCCTGGCCTGAATATGGAGCAACAGTGAGCCACGCTCTGACCAACAGTACAGATGGCCATGTTGGGTGGGTGGTGGATGCTGTTGATTCCAGCCACAAGTCTGGCTCACCTGAGACAGCATCTCGCACCTTCCACGTCCTCAAGTTCGGCTGTGGGAGGCGCTGCTGGGACACAAAGGCTGAAGGTGGCCGGGCAAGGAGGAGTGGGACAATCCGGACGGAGGCGATGGCTGGACTTGAGCCTGGGGCTCGCCTGGATCGAGCACGTGGATCGGACTGGGTTTGGAAATGGCACCAAAACCTCACGCCGCTCGCATGCAGTCTCAGTGGACTATTTCTACACACTTAGTACTATCAGGGATTGTAATTAGTTACGGCAATACTTTACTGAACTGCACGCAAAAAAATAATTCCACTCTACGTCTGTGCACATGATAATGAAGAACTATTGAACTACCATGGGTTGACACAAAATGTGGAGTAACTCAGCGGGTGAGGCAGCATCTCTGGAGAGAAGGAGTGGATGACGTTTCAGGTCGAGACCCTGATCATTTCTCCTTCTCCCTGCTCCCATCCCTCAGAAGAAACTGGAAATTAAAATCACACACCACCAGACACAGGAACAGTTTCCTCGCCTCCATTATCACCCAGAGAGTTGTGAATCTGTGGAATTCTCTGCCACAGCGGGCAGTGGAGGCCAGTTCACTGGATATATTCAAGAAAGAGAGTTAGATATAGCTCTTCGGGCTGATGGAATCAAGAGATATGGGGAGAAAGCAGGAACGGGGTACTGATTTTGGATGATCATATTGAATGGCAATGCCAGCTCGAAGGGCCGAATGGCCTACTCCTGCACCTATTTTCTATGTTTCTATGAGCCTTCTGAATGGTTCTTCCATAAGCTAGGGTACTGTACAATTCACCTGTAACGCATTCCAGATATTGGACTTTGTCTATGGAACTGATGCGCTACAATGCTGAGAACTATATTCTGCAGTCTGTATCTTCCCCTTTGCTCTACAAGCACTTGTACTTACGTTTGACTTGATTGTATTATGTATGGTGTATTATTGGATAGACTTTACACTAACACTATCCGACAATGTACAAATTTTACTGAAGCTAATTAACCTACAATCCTGTATGTCTTTGGAGTGAGGGAGGTAGCCACAGCGCCCGGAGAAAACCCATGTGGTCACGGGGAGAACGTACAAAGTCCGTACAGACAGCACCCGTAGTCGGGATCGAATCAGCGCTGTAAGGCACCAACTCTACCGCTACGCCACTGTGCCACTTGCATGCAAAACAAAGCTTTTCACTGTACCTCAGTACACGTGGCAACGTTAAACCTAAACCTATGGCACATGCGAACATTTTGAGACTTTTGACTATTATGAGTCACCTTAATGTTGCCTAATACGCATGCTTGGTGCATGGGTGGTCTAGCAAGTGACATGTTAATGCGTTGCACTGTGTTTATAAGCATGATGTAATGCACCAGGACCTGGCTATGCTCCAGTGAGTTTGAATCATCTAAGTACAACATTATGAATGTAATTGAGCATAACTCATCGGTCTTTGAGTCAGCGTGGGGCCATTTCAGAATACAGCACCCCAGCTGAAAGTATAAATGCCGAAACAAGGAACATTGCAGTCGGTGGTGTATAATTTAAAAAAAAGACACAAAGTGCCTGAGTAACTCAGCAGGTCGGGCAGCATCCATGTAGAACATAGATAGGTGACGTTTTGGGTTGGGACATTTCTTCAGATTGAGCGCTGGATGGGGGGAAGGGACCTAGAAGAGTATACAGGAAGGACAAAGCATGGCAGGTCATGCGAGTCATGAGACGTATAGATAGGATAGACAGTCAGAACCTTTTTGCCAGGTTGGAAATATCCAACGCTAGAGGGCATAGCTATAAGGTGAGAGGGGGAAAGTATAATGGAGATGTGTGGGGCAAATCTTTTTACACAGAGGGTGGTGTAGGGCCCAGAACGCACTGCCAGGGTTGGTGGTGGAGGCCGATATGATAGCAACGTCTAAGAGGCTTTTAGATAGACACATGAAAGTGCAGGGGATAGAGGGATATGGATCATGTACAGGCAGACGAGATCAGTTTAACTTAGCATCATGGTCGGCACAAACATTGTGGGCTGAAGGGCCTGTTCCTGTGCTGTCCCGTTCTGTGTCACCATGGCAGAGCTTTACCAGTTTTCTTACCCTCCCCCGGCAATCAGTCTGAAGAAGGGTCCCGGCACGAATCCTCACCTATCCATGCCCTCCAGGGAAGCTGCCTGACCCGCTGAGTTACTCCAGCACTTTGTGTCTTTCCAAAAATGTAAATGCAATGATTGTGCCCTTTTATTTCGGGTCAGGAAGTGTGCTGACATTGCAGAGGAGTTAGCTGTGATACAGAAAGGAAGCATGACATCAAGGTCTTCACCCACGCTGTTCACAAAACATCTGCCACAGTGACTCACCAACTGAGCTCTGACTTTCGAGCATTTCTCCCACTCCTTGCTTTATAACGTTCATCACCAAGAGTTTAATGAGACCATGATGAGCAGAGTCTTGAGGCTTTCATCCCTGACACTCTACAAGTACCATGTTTACAGAATTCAAATGGCACAGTGGTCCAGCAGTGGAGTTGCTGCCTCACAGCGCCAGAGACCCGGGTTCGATCCTGAGTACGGGTGCTGTCTGTACGGATTTGTACATTCTCCCTGAGACCACGTGGGGTTTCTTCGGGTGCCCTGGCTTCCAAAAAGCACTCCAAAAAGTGTACAGGTCCGTAGATTGATTGTCTTTGGTAAAACATTGTAAATTGTTCCTAGTGTGTAGGATAGTGCTAGTGTATGGGGTGATCACTGGACATTGCCATGGGGGAAAGTGGGTGAGCATTGAGAGCATTGCTTACTAATGGACGAGCTTTTTGTTTGAAGGGGAAGATATGAGTCAGTGGATCAATGCACGAGCCAGATTTTACATGCGTGTGATTACCAGATGTTGGTCATCACCCTGAACGTTACCGTTGCAGCGTGGTCCTGGGTCTTGTGTATGCCAGATTGACCATTGATAACAAACAAACAATAGTGAGCTCATGTTGCAGCTATATAAAGGGCCTGTCCCACTTGGCTATCATTCGCGTGCCAGTTACGCGACCTGCTAGCGTGTGGGTGGCACGTGGGTAGTGCGGGACGGGCGCATGGAGTGGCGTGGAGGAGTGTGGACTATGTCCTGAATGAAATCTTTGCGCACCACCGGCCTGTCGCATAACTGATGGCCAAAGTGGGACAGGCCGGTGCTGCGCAACATCTCACCTTCAACAGCAGCAGAAGCAGGCAAATGATCGCCGAGCTCGGCCTGGGTCTCACGGCCGTTGCGGATCCGGATCCGCCCCCACTCCTACTGCCAGAGCAGGGCCAAGATGATTGGGACTGGCAGCATCTCTGGAGAGAAGCAGTGGGTGACGTTTTGGGTCAAGACGCAATGGGTGACCTTTCGGGTCGAGACCCTTCTTCAGACTGAAGAAGAGTCTCGACCCGAAACATCATCCATTTCTTCTCTCCAGAGATGCTGCCGGTCCCGCTGAGTTACTCCAGCATTTTGTGTCCATCTTCAAATGACGTCACGCGCTCCAGACGGCTGTGCGGACGCATGATGACTTGCGCGACCGTCGAGCGTCAGTCACTACACGTAAATGACGGCCCAAGTGGGACAGGCCCTTAAGACATTGGTTAGGCCGCATTTATGGTATTGTGTTCAATTTTGGGCACCATGTCACAGGAAAGATGGTCTCAAGCTGGAAAGGATGGTGAGAAGATTTACGAGGATGTTGCCAGGGCTTGAGGGTCTGAGCTATAGGGAGAGATTTTGCAGGTTGGGACTCTCTCTTCCTTGGAGCGCAGGAGGATGAGCGGGTGATCTTATAGAGTTGTACAAAATCATGAGAGGAATAGATCGGGTAGATGCACAGACAGTAGAGGAATCAAGAACCAGAGGACATAGGTTTAAGGTAAAGGAGGAAAGATTTAATAGGAACCTGAGGGGTAACTTTTTCACACAAAGGTTGGTGGGTGCATGGAAAACAAACTGCCGGAGAAGGAAATTGAGGCAGGGACTATTGCAACGTTTAAGAAACATTTCGACAGGTACATGGATAGGACAGGTTTAGAGCGATATGGGACAGGCTCAGATAGGTGGGACAAATGTATATGGGGCATGTTGGCAGGTGTGGGCAAGTTGGGCCGAATGGCCTGTTTCCAGGCTGAATCACTATATGTCTCTAAAAGGATTCTCAAACATTTGTCAACTTTATTAATGATGTGTTCATTAGTTACCCCAACAATCTCAATAGTTAGAACATGGAAACATATCTTTGGTATAAACCAGCATCTGGAGTTCCTTGTTTCTATTGTAGAAACATAGAAAAGGTACAGCACAGGAACAAGCCCTTCAGCCCACGATATATGTACTGAACGTGATGCAAGTTAGACTGATCTCTTCTGCATGTACATGATCCATATCCCTCCATTCATAAACTAGGGTTATGTTCCCTCCCCAACAAGTATGAAGAAGGACCCCAACCCAAAACATCCCCTCTCCATGTTCTCCAGAGATGCTGCCTGACCTGCTGAGTCACTCCATTATTTAGTGCCTTGGTCATCATTAGGGTAGCACAGTGGCGCAATGGTAGAGGTTGTGCCTTACAGTGCCAGAGACCTGGGTTCAATCCTGACTACCGGTGCTGCCTGTATGGAGTTTGTACGTTCTCCCCGTGACCACGTGGGTTTTCTCCGATATCTTTGGTTTCCTTCCACTCTCATACAAACATACAGGCTTGTAGGTTAGTTGGCTTGCTATAAATTGCCCTTGTTGTGTAGAATAGCGTTAATGTGCAGGGGATCGTTGGTCAGCGTGGACCAAGGGCGAAGGGCGTTCCCAAGCTGTATTTCTAAATTAAACTAATAATAACCATGAAGTTAGCAAGTGGTTGGGAAGCATTTCCTTTATCCTCTAGTGATTTTGTGTCTTTCCTTGGTAAAGCAGTTTATGCAGTACCTTGTTTCTACTCAATGATGTTCTTTTTCTGTCCGATTTACCTCCACCCAATTGCGGACATTGGACTTTGACTGTGGAACTGCTGCGTGGCAATGCTGAGACCTATATTCTGGATTCTGTATCTTCCCCTTTTTCAATTAACCTACTAACCCGCACGTCTTTGGAATGTGGGAGGAAACTGGAGCACCCAGAGAAATCCCACGCAATGGCCTCATCATTCTGCGCTCCAAGTAATAGAGTTCTAGTCTGCTCAACCACTCTCTACCTGCCATATTTACCTTCACATAATCCACATCCCTCCATATCCATGTGCCTACCTAAACACCATAAAGACTCATAAACCCCACCATCATATCTGCCTCCACCACCACCCTTGACAGGGTGTATCAGGCACCCTCCACCCTCTGTGTAAATAAAAATGTGCCACGCACATCTCCTTTAAATTTTGCCCTCCTCACCTTCAAGCTCTGCACTCTAGCGTTTGACATTTCCACCCTGGGGGAAAAAAGGTTCACCCTATCTAATCCTCTCATAATTTTATATTCTTCTATCAGGTCTCTCCTCAACCTCCGACGTTCCAGAGAAAAGGAGAAATATAGAAAATAAAATTGAGTCACAAAATCCTTCTTGAGATATTAATAGTCAGATTCTTAGTGCATGAGAGGCTGCCTCATGTTTGGAAAATGAATAGAAGAATATGTTAACTATTTTCTTTTGCTAATATCCTGAATGCAGTTTTTCATGAGTAACTCAAAGACATAGTGTTAAACTAAAAAAAAACCTTTAAAACCTGCAATTCACTTTGTCAAATTCCAAGAGAAATTTGCTCCTTTGGTAAATATTGTTAATTGCATTGACTTTGACTTAAGACTTTAGTGATACATTGCAGAAACAGAGCCTCTGGTCCACCAAGCCCGTGCTGACCAGCGATCACCCCATACACGTACACAAGGGGCAATTTTCAATCTTTTACACTCAAACCAATTAATCTACAAACCTGTATGGCTTGAGAGTGTGGGAGGAAACCGGAGCACCCAGAGAGAACCCATGAGGTCACAGGGAGAACATACAGTTGCCGGAAATGGGTTGGTGACAGTCCTGTTGCAAATGGAAATAATTCCAGAGCTAAATTTCGCATAAACGTTTTGCTGAGGAAGGGTCCCAGCCCAAAATGTTGTCTGACCATTCTCTCCACTAAGGCTGCCTGACCTACTGATCGCTTCCAGCACTATGTGTATTTGTTTGAAATGTGGTTTGTGCTGTTTCCAATGATGCTGACAGCAATATCTTGAGGATTCAAGAGTTAGGAAGAGAGGAACACCATGGCGCATCACAGTCTTGATAGTGATCTTTGAGAGTCTTAACCTTTGAAAACCTTTTTAACCTCAGATATATCAGTTTGAGGACAAAAGCAGTTGTGTGGGGAGAGGTACCAAGGTTGGGAAGAGAAGAGATACATGCATTAAATGTTTGTGTTGTGTTAAGAATCGTAGCTTATGACCAAGCAGCCTGTGTGTTATTAGTCACAGTCATACGCCATGAAAATAGGCCTTTCGGTCCAAATCGTCCATACCGCCCAAAATGGCCCAACTAATCTAGTCCCAATTGCCCACATTTGGCCTATATACCTCTAAACCTTCCTGAGGTCACCTGTTGCCGACCCTAATTTGTCCTAACCTTTTCTCGCCTTTAGTTTATTTCCCCCTGATCCCCCCACTCCACCCCACCTCTATCCCCACCTCTACTTTCAGTCTGAAAAAGGATTCTGGCCCAAGCGTACACGTGGCAATAAACTACACTCCAGCTCACCATTCCTCGCAAGTGCTCTCTGCGTGTACCATGAGAACACCCCTTAGCTTCCTGTTGTGTGAAGAGTTAACATTGTGGCTTTCATGTACTGTGGCTATATCGCTCAGTTTCCTTCCTGTTCAAGTCCTTCTCTATTTTCTCGTCTTGCATTGAAGCAAAAGCTAACTTGGTTTCTCTGATGGCTGAGGTTCAGGAACATTCATCGCGACACTCTTCTCTCAGGTAACAGAATCTTTGCATCTGATCCAGAGTTATGCTGGCTGAGTGATTCAGACTTCCATGTGGCAGCAAGGACGTATTGATAGGGTAGAGAGTTTTCCCAAAATCAAATACCAGAGGGTATAGTTTTAAGGTGAAAGGGGCAAAGTGTAAAGCAGATGTATGGGGCAAGGGTTTTTTGTTCACAGTGGGTGGTGGATGCTTGGAATATGCTGGTGGAAGCAGATAAATGGTGGCATTTAAGAGGCAGGTCGATATGTAGGGAATGGAGGGAACTTAGTTTAGTACAGTGTACTAAGTTTAGTTTAGTACAGTCTACTGTACTGAGGTACAGTGAAAAGCTTTGTGTTGCATGCTATCCAGTCAGCGGAAAGACTATACTTAGTTTAGTTTTGTGTCGTTTATTGTCACATGTACCGAGGTTCAGTGAAAAGCTTTTTTGTTGCATGCTATCCAGTCAGTGGAAAGCTGTACATGGTTACAATCAAACCATCCACAGTGTGGAGATACAGGTCGAAGGGTAAAGCATTTAGTGCAAGATATAGGCCAATAAAATCCCATTAAAGATAGTTTGAAGGTTTCCCGTGAGGTAGGTGGGTGGTCAGGACCGCTCCCTAATCCAGTTCAGTTGCCTGATAACAGCTGGGAAGAAACTGTCCCAGAATCCAGAGTTATACTTTTTCAAACTCTATGTCTATTTCCCGATGGGAGAGGGCAGAAGAGGGAATGACTGGGATGAGACTGTTCCTTGATTATGCTGGTGACCGTGCCGAGGCAGCGTGAAATGTAGACGGAGTCAGTGGAAGGAAGGTTTGTTTGCATGATAGTCTAGAGGCTACGTCCACAATTCTTTGTAATTTCTTGCAGCCTTGGATGGAACTGTTCCCAAACCATGCTGTGATTCAATGCAATAAAATGCTTTCTATGGCACATCTGTAGAAGTTGGTGAGGGTTATTTGGGGACATACTGAACCTCATAAGTCTCCAAGCTATTAGAGGCGTTGGTGAGCTTTCTTGCCATTACTTTAATGTGGCTGGTCCAGGACACATTTCTGGTGATATTTATTCCTAGGAACTTGAAGTTTTCAACCATCTCTACTTTGGCGCCATCAATGTACACCAGGGTGTGCGAACTGAACTCGATTACAATCTCCTTTGTCTTGATGACATTGAGGGAGAAGTTGTTGTCTGGGCACCAGGTTACGAGGTTTGCAATCTCCTTCCTGGATTATGTGCAGGCAGATAAGATTTGATGGCGACATCATGCTGGGCATGGACATTATGGGCTGAAGGGCATGTTCCTGTGCTGTACTGTTCTATGTTCTGTGCTCTAAATGATGCCAGTGTGTGCAGTGTATGACTCTGTAAAGATTATGCGGTGCCTTCCTTCCTCCAGTTCCACCCGGCTGTGTCATTGCTGATCTCCTGAGGAGACCACAGGCTCTCGAGTTGTCACCCACACGCCCATGAAAGAGCGGTCAGTTTAATGTGAAATTGCAAATAGATGCCCACTTGGTGAATTCCCCACCGATCGCCTGTACAATAGTTCCATGATATCCCAGTTTTGCATCCCACACACTCGGGGCAATTTACAGAAGACAATTAACCCACAAACCCGCCCATCCTTGGAGTATGGGAGGAACACCGGAGCAGCCGGAGAAAACCCACGCAGGCACGGGGAGAACATGCAAACTCTGTACAGTCAGAACTCGTCATCAGGATTAAACCTGGGTCACTGTACTATTGAAATAAATTTGTTTAGTTTAGTTTAGAGATACTGAATTGAAACAGGTCCTTCAGCCAACTGAGTCAGTACCGACCAGCAATCACCCAAACGCTGTTTCATATTCACCGTTCATATTTTAGTCTGAAGAAGGGTTCCGCCCCAAAATGTCATCTATTCCTTTTCTCCAGAGATGTTCCCCGATCCGCTGAGTTACTCCATTTCCTACACACTAGGGACAATTTATAGAGGGCCAATTAACCTACAAACCCGCACGTCTTTAGGATGTGGGAGGAAACCGGAGCACCCAGAGAAAACCCACACTGTCACAGGGAGAAGGTACAAATTCCACATAGATGGATCCCGAGGTCAGGATTGAACCCTGGTCTCTGGTGATGTGATGCAGCAGCACTGCCACTGTGCCATAGTGTTGGACGGGGACTCTGGGATTTTGACCTTGACATTGAGCAAAAGGCTGGTGGCCAACACACCAGGATAGTGTGTGAGTCGCTGGGGGGACCTGAGGTGACGCAGCTCATTTGATCTTCCTTCTTGTCCATACTGACAGGAAATGGTGTTTAAAGATACGTGGCCTGTGGTGTAATGTATCCTGTTGATAATGCACATTGCAACCTCTCTGCATTGGCTTTTGGAAGCAGAAACACACAAAAAGCAAACTGTGTTGACCTGGTAGGCGTAACGCACATGAAGTGCAATTAAAGCCCCATTCTGTCCTCAATATTGGCATTGAACATCGAAGTTGAGATTAATCTGAAATTTGATTGCGGGGATTTAACATTTAGTGTTAGTCCAGATTCAGGGGCAGTTTCTTCCCAGCTGTTACCAGGCAACTGAACCATCCTATCACCAACTAGAGAGCAGTTCTGACCTCCCATCTACCTCATTGGAGACCCTTGGACTATCTTTAATCGGACTTTACTGGACTTTATATTGCACTGAACGTTATTCATGTATGTGTACACTGTGGAGGACCCGATTATAATCATGTACAGTCTTTCCACTGACTGGATTTCACGCAACAAAAAAAGCTTTTCACTGTACCTCAGTACACATGAGAATAAACTAAATTGAACTAGTTTTTAGATGTAGAATGACAGCAAGGATACGTGCCCTTCAGCCCACCATGTCCACGCTGATCCTCGATCACCTGTTCACATGAGTTCTCTGTTATCTCACTTTCTCATCCACTGCCTACACACTAGGGGCAATTTATAGAGGCCAATTAACATACAAACCTGAGGTAGACACAACATGCGTGGGTAACTCAGCGGGACAGGCAGCATCTCTGGAGAGAAGGAATGGGTGATGTTTCGGGTCGAGACCCTTCCTCAGATTAATGTCAGGGGAGGGGGCGGGACAAAGACAGTCGGAGACAGTAAGACCAGTGGGAGAACTGGGAAGGGGGAGGGGATGGAGAGAGAAGGCCAGGACTATCTGAAGTTAGAGAAGTCAATGTTCATACTCATAAGTCTCCAAGCTATTAGAGGCGTTGTTGAGCTTTCTTGCCATTACTTTAATGTGGCTGGTCCAGGACACATTTCTGGTGATATTTATTCCTAGGAACTTGAATATTGAGGACAGAATGGGGCAGAATGGGAGGGGAAGTTGAAATGCTGAGCCACCGGGAGATCAGGTAGGTTAAGCGGAGCGGAGGTGTTCAGCGAAACGATTGCCGAGCCTACGTTGGTCTCGCCGATGTAGAGAAGTTGACACCTGAAATGAGGTTGGAGGAGGTGCAAGTGAACCTCGACCCGAAACGGCACCGATCCATGTTCTCCAAAGATGCCGCCTGACTAGCGGAGTTACTCCAGCACCTTGCGTCATTTTTATTAAACCAGCAGCTGCAGTTCCTGGTGTCTCCACATCGGCTGATGAATTGCCTTTCCTGGTTCAGTGATGTTTAGGGCAGTTGCAGCTGTCTTGGTCTTCCTAAGCTGAGACAATGAAGCACAGATCCAGGAAGTGATCCAGTAACCTCTGGCATTCTTGTCATCTTTCCCACACAATGCTGACAACTCACATAACATTGGATAAGCTGGCCTGGGCTTTGTATTTCCATTCACATTACATCTAGCCAGGAGATCAGACTACAGCATTATGATCACCTTTTCCTTGTATATAATCTTGAAGTCACTTGCTTTCCTTTACCATATCCCTCTTCTATATTTATATCGCATGCGCAGGTAAAATTAACCAAATCCCCCTTTCACTTAATCTGTAATTAAGTGATTTAATCTGTGTGTAACAGTTTTCCATGTTTAATTTAAATTTAGTTTAGAAATACAGCGCAGAAACAGGCGCTTCGGCACACCGAGTCTGCACTGGCTAGCGATCCCCGCACACTATAACAATTTACAATTTTACACAAGCCAAATTAACATACAAAGCCACATGTCTTTGGGATGTGGGAGGAAACCGGAGTATCCGGAAAAAACCCACAAGGAGAACATGCAAGCTCCACATAGACAGCACCTGAGGTCAGGATCGAACTGGGTCTCTTGCGCTGGCTGTGAGGCAGCAACTCTACCGCTGTACCACAGATTACTGCAGGAGCAACAGTGAAGCTGCATTAATTTTGGGGCAATGATCGCGTCGAGCTTGTGTTGAGTTGCTGTTGTCGGTAGATGTTTGATCTCACTGTGCTCTGCCCTCTTGTTGCAGCGAGTTGCCGGAAGCAGAAGAGGATGGAGAGCTGGCGAGGCTGGAGGCGGAGCAGAAGCTGGAGCAGATCCACCGCAGTCTGGATGAGAAGGAGGTGCAGGAGTATGAGCGGCTGAGGCAGCGGGGCCATGACAACGAGCTGGAGCTGGAGGAGCTGAAGAGTAGGAGGGAAGAGCGGCGCAGGGCGCGAGAGGAAGAGGAGCAGCGGCGACAAGTGCAGGAGCAGGAGCTGCTGGCCAAGGAGGAGGTAGGCACCGCTCCCCGCCTTAATGGCAATTCCTAGAGTCGTTGAGTCACGACACCAACTCACGAGGCATTCTTTTCTCTGGAGCGTCGGAGGTTGCAGCAAGACCCAATAAAAGTATACAAATTTATAAGAGGCATAGATGAGGTAGACAGTCAGAACCTTTTTCCCTGCTCAGTGCTTTAATTGAGAGTCTTGGCCTCAGTTGAATAATTTTCAGTCGCTAGCTTTGGAAAGTCATTCTGAGTGTGTGGGAATGAGAATGCCTGGTCTTCCCATGGGATTGCAATATAGGAATGTCTTCCAATAAACAATCTTTCTCGTTTAGACAATAGACAATAGACAATAGGTGCAGGAGTAGTCCATTCGGCTTTTCAAGCCAGCACCGCCATTTAATGTGATCATGGCTGATCGTCCCCAATCAGTATCCCGTTACTGCTTTCTCCCTATATCCCCAGACTCCACTATCTTTAAGAGCCCTATCTAGCTCTCTATTGAAAGTATCCAGGAAACCGGCCTCCACTACCCTCTGAGGCAGAGAATTCCACAGACTCACAAATCTCTGTGAGAAAAAGTGTTTCCTTGTCTCTGGTCAAAATGGCTTACCCCTTATTCTTAAACTGTGGCCCCCTGGTTCTGGACTCCCACAACATCGGGAACATGTTTCCTGCCTCTAGCGCGTCCAAAGCATTAATAATCTTATATGTTCCAATAAGATCCCCTCTCATCCTTCTAAACCAGAGTGTACAAGCCCAGCTGCTCCATTCTCGCAGCATATGACAGTCCCGCCATCCCGGGAATTAATCTTGTAAACCTAAGCTGCACTCCCTCAATAGCAAGAATGTCCTTCCCCAAATTAGGGGACCAAAGCTGCACACAATACTCCAGGTGTTATCTCACTAGGGCCCCATACACATGCAGAAGGACCTCTTTGCTCCTTTACTCAACTCCTCTTGTTATAAAGGCCAACATGCCATTCGCTTTCTTCACTGCCTGCTGTACCTGCATGCTTACTTTCATTGACTGATGAACAAGGATCCCCAGATCCTGTTGTACTTCCCATTTTCCCAACTTGACACCATTTAGATAGTAATCTGCCTTCCTGTTTTTGCTACCAAAGTGGATAACCTCACATTTATCCACATTAAACTGCATTTGCCATGCATCTGCCCACTGACCCAACCTGTCCAAGTCACCCTGCATTCTCAGAGCATCCTCCTCAAAGTTCACACTGCCACCCAGCTTTGTGTCATCTGTAAATTTGCTAATGTTACTTTTAATCCATCTAAATCATTGATGTATATTGTAAATAGCTGCGGTTCCAGCATCGAGCCTTACGGCACCCCACTAGTCACTGCCTGCCATTCTGAAAGGGACCCGTTAATCCCTACTCTTTGTTTCCTGTCTGCCAACCAATTTTCTATCCACGTCAGCACTCTACCCCCAATACCATGTGCCCTAATTTTGCCCACTAAGCTCCTATGTGGGACCTTATCAAATGCTTTCTGAAAGTCCAGGTACATTACATCCACTGGCTCTTCCTTGTCCATTTTCCTAGTTACATCCTCAAAACATTCCAGAAGATTAGTCAGGCATGATTTCCCCTTCGTAAATCCATGCTGACTCGGACCGATCCTGTTACTGCTATCCAAATGTGCGGCTATCTCATCTTTTATAATTGACTCCAGCATCTTCCCCACCACCGATGATAGATAACTGGTCTATAATTCCCTGTTTTCTCTCTCCCGCCTTTCTTAAAAAGTGGGATTACTTTAGCTACCCTCCAATCCACAGGAACTGATCCTGAATCGATAGAACATTGGAAAATGACCACCAATGATTTCCTTCAGTTCTTCCATCACCCCAGGTCCTCTGGCCACTAGTATGTCAGGAAGATTGTTTGTGTCCTCCTTAGTGAAGACAGATCCAAAGTACCTGTTCAACTCATCTGCCATTTCCTTGTTCCCCATAATAATTTCACCTTTTTCAGTCTTCAAGGGTCCAACTTGGGTCTTAACTAATTTTTTCCTCTTCACATACCTAATGCTCAGTGGTGCAGCATTAGAGCAGCTGCCATACAAAGCCAGAGATTGCGGGTTTGATCCTGATCTCGGGTGCTGGCTGTATGGAGTTTGCACGTTCTCCCTGTGATCGTGTGGGTTTTCTGTGGGTGCTCCGGTTTCCTCCCACACTCCAAACACGTACAGGTTTTGTAGGCTAATTGGCTTCTGTAAATTGGAAATTGTACCCAGCTTGTAGGATAGCACTAGTGCACAGGGTGATCGCTGGTCAGCATGGACTTGGTGAGCCAAAGGGCCTGTTTCCATGTTTCCCTTCTAAAGTCTATGAAGTAAAGGTGCTGCTGACCTGGCTGACTTGCTCCAGAACGGGTGGCGAGGGTTATGGATAGAAGGCAGGAGAATGGGATTAGGAGGCAGAGTGCAGCCGTGATTAAATGGCAGAGTGGACTCGATGGGCTGAATGGCCTAATTCGCCTCCTATAACATGTGTGTACGTTGTGTTGGTTCTGTCAAATCCAGCAGGGATATAATGGAAACAAAAAAACGTTTTTACCGAGTTACTCCGGCCCTTTGGTTCATTTTTTTGTAATGTAAAACAAATTTGTTTTGAGGCGCCAGCCTTACAATAGACAATAGAGAATAGACAATAGGTGCGGAACTAGACCAATTCGGCCCTTTGAGCCAGCACCGCCATTCACAGTGATCATGACTGATCATCCATTATCAGTACCCCGTTCCTGCCTTCTCCCCATATCCCCTGACCGCTATCTTTAAGCGCTCTATCTAACTTACAGTTCAAATTGTTGTAAGTCATATTGGGCGGGGACCTCCAACACCATAACATTCGGTTCTCGCGCAGGAGGAGAAGAGAAGAATGAGGGAAGAGCGAGAGAAGCGAAGGATGGAGGCAGCAGAGAAACGGCAAAAGGTGCTGAGTGTTTCAGGTAGCGAGATGGACGACCCATTTGTCCCACTCAGTCCCAAGAGCCCAACCTTTAAGGTAAGAACGGCAGCGGTTATATTTGCTTTGGCAATGCATGTGTAAAGACTAAGTCCCACAAGGCTAACAACGCCATAAATGTCCTGAGATGGTATGTGGGAAAGAAGACAATGCAAAGACCCGACATGCCAACAAGATATACTCCCAAGATAGACACAAAATGCTGGAGTAACTCAGCGGGAAAGATACTTCCACAGAGGGTGGTGGGCCCTGGAACACATTGCCGGGACTGGTGGTGGAAGGAGATATGATAGTGGTGTTCAAGAGGCTTTTGGACAGGCACATGATATACAGGGAATGAGGGGTATGGATCACTTGCGGGCAGATAATAGTTGGTCTTGACCTAGCGGGCTGAAGGGCCTGATCCTGTGCTTTACTGACCTATGTTGCCACGACCTGGGTGCCTGCACTATATGGAGAGGTTGGGCAGGCTACACCTCTATTCCTTGAAGTGCAGGAGTCTGAGGGGGAGATCGTATAGAGGTGTATAAAATCTCTTCCCTTCATGAAGAGTGTGAGGCACCTGGAGAAAACCCACGCAGTCACAGGAAGAACGTACATACTCCGTACAGTCAGCACCTGTAGTCAGGATCTCACACGGATTCCTCTGGCGCTGTAAGGCAGCAACTGTACTGTGCCGCCCGACTTGCATTATTCTAAGAATGGTTGCTCTGCAAAATGCACTGCTTGCTGCGCAAAAATGTTTGTGATCCTAAATAGTGTTGGCCTGATGCATTTGTGGCTTTTGGTGAATGTCGAGGATAACATTGTGATGTGCCAGCAGCAATATCAAACTAACCATCTTCACAATAGAACCAATTGTATAATATTCCTCTAAACTGTCCATGTGTTCGTTCTTGAGTTCCCATTGATCTTTTGGTGAGTCAAACTTCCAAATTATGATTGTCACACAGTATTGAATGTGTACTTGTTTGCTCTCTAAAGCTGTTTGAAGCCTAGAATAACGCTTTAGCTGTCTTAATTAGAGCACCAACCTTCCTGTTCATCGCCATGTGTGTCTGTATCACCTTGACTTTGCACCGTATGAATTTCACTCAGACAGCGCCTCCCCCGTTTGCCCCGGTCCCCCGCCTGTATAACGGGCTGGCGAAGGAAGCAATGTGTTTGTGTGTGTGTGATCCACTCTGACGGTCGCCGTTCTAGTTGCCGTTTTTTTTCAGGCGACTGTCGCTTGAAAAATCGCCTAAGTGGGGCAGGCCCATGAGGAGCACCTTTTTCACTCAGGGTAGTGGTTATATGGAATGAGCTGTCAGAGACCGGTAGTTCCATCAGGTACAATAGTAACATTTAAAAGACACTCGGATAGATACATGGAAATAAAAGGTTTGTGGGGATGTGGGTCAAATGATGCAAATAGGACTAGTTTAGATGGAGCATCTTGGTCTGCATGGACAAGTTGGGCTGAAGGGCCTGTTTCCGTGCTGCATGACTCTATGACTGAGGTACAGGCCAGGTATGAACACATGTGGGACTAATATTTTGATTCATGGATCCATAAATAGACAAGGAGGTACTTAAAAAGAGACCAAATCACAAAGTGCAGGATTAAATCAGCAGGTCAGGCAGCATCTCTGGAGGAAATGACACATTATTAATAATGACACAATATTACAAAGTTTGCAAATGGCATGAAACTCTAAAACGCAGTCATCATCCTGGGGGATACCTCGGGCGAAGGTTGGCTGGATTCTGACTTCACTTCAAAGGATATCTCTTTGATATGCAGCATTCAACTTTACTGCCTACAACTGCATGGTTTAACTTGGCAATGTGTGGCGTTAGCAGTGCTGCCAGCATGGTGCATGGTCTTTTTTAAATCAGTTTCCATCTCCAATACCTGCAGACCGTTGACCAAGTGGATACCTATCCTGTCGATGTGCATAGTGTAAGCTGTTTGGACATTTGCCTCGCTCCTCCCCCCTCCCTTCCACCCCCCCCCCCCACCCTTTCTCACTCTCCTCCCCCTTCTCCCGTCTCCCCATCCTCCTCCCCTCTCCCCACCCTTTCTCCCCTCTCCCCACACCTCCTCCCCTCTCCCCACTCCTTTCTCCCCTCTCTCCACTCCTCCCTCCCCTTTCCCTATTCCATCCGCCGCCCCCCCTCTCCTCACATGTCATTCCTTCTCCCCACCCCACCTCCCTCCCTGCCCTCCACAACCCACACCCACTCCCCTTCCCCTGCCATTGCGCCTCGACTCCCTCCATCCCCATCCTAATCTACGCCGGTTCTCCTTCCTCCCTTCCACTGCCTCGCCCCTCCCCTTCCACTCGCCCCCACCCACCTCCCACCATCACCCCTCCCCTTCCCCTCGCCCCCACCTCCCTCCAACACCCCTCCTCCCTCCCTGTCCCCAAACTCCCCCGCTTGAGCGCGTGTTGTAGCAGGCACTATAGAGCATGAGTTAACTCGCAGCTGCCAGTAAGGTTTTCATTTATCTACCAGTGCTGCGTAAACAAACCACAGCATTACATTGTCACCCACATTGTGCATTGAGCAGCAAAATGGAACTGGCCTCATTTTCACTGTAGAGGAGACCTTACCTCACCTACATACAACATTACAGCACAGGGCCCACAATGTCTGTGCTGAGCATGAGTCCAAGACAAACTCTTATCCGTATCCCTGCATATCCACATGCCTATCCAAAATCTCTTAGATGCTGCTATCGTGTCTACGTTCACCACCACCCCGAGCAGCCTGTTCCAGACACCCACCACCCTCCATGTAAAACAAATCTTGCCCTATACATAGAAAGAACATAGATCAGTGCAGCTCAAGAACAGGCCCTTCGGCCCACAATGTCCGTGCCAATCATGATCCAAAACCCACTGTTATCTGCCTGCACATAATCCATATACTTCCATTCCCTGCATTTCCATGTATCTATCCAAAAGCCTCTTAAATGCCACTATCATATCTGCCTCCACAACCCTTTGCAGTGCATTCCAGGTACCCACTACCCTCTGTGTATAGAAAAAACGTGGCTCAGCACATCTCCTTTAAACTTTGCCCCTCTCACCTTAAAGCTATCCGCTGCCGCCCTTTGTCTTTTGTGTTGTGTTGCTGCAAGTAAGAATTTCATTGTTCCGTTTCGGGTCATATAACAACAAAACACTCTTGACTCATGACTACGCTATCCCACTTTCTCATCCACTCTTTATGCCTCTGGCAATTTTACAGAGGGTCACTTAGCCTGCAAACCCGTGTGTCTTTGGGATGTGGGAGGAAACTGGAGCACCCAGAGGAATCCCACGTGGTCACAGGGAGAACGTGCAAACTCCACACAGAAAGCACCCGAGGTCAGGATCAAACCTGGGTCTCTGGTGCTGTGAGGCAGTGGCTCTACCAGCTGCTCCACTGTGCCTCTGTTCACACATCTTTTACAACTGATTAGCTTGCCTCTCACTATTATATCTAAAAATAAATGAAATGCTTAGGAAGATCGCCCATTTTTTAATCCATGTATAATATGACTGGCGTATTATAGGAAGCTGAGAGGAGCAAGCTCATGAAACTGATGTGTTTAAACTATAATTCTAAAGGTATGGTCTCCATTTTGACACCATGTCCCGTGTAAGGTTGTATGTGTTTCAGTGGAGATCAAACCCCTGCAGAGTGGTGCAGCTGGTAGAGTTGCTGCCTTACAATGCCAGAGACTCGGGTTCCATCCTCACCTCAGGTGCTGTCTGTACAGATTTTGTGCGTTCTCCCTGTGACCCCGTGGGCTCTCTCCGAGTGTTGTGGTTTCCTCCCACACAGCGTCATAGAGTCATACAGCGTGAAAACAGGACCTTCGGCCCAACTTGCCCAACATGTCCCATCCACACTAGTTGTGCGAGTCCACCATGTTCAAGATGTGCGGGTTTGTAGGTTAATTGGCTCTCTGTAAATTGCCCCTAGTGTGCAGCGAGTGGGTGAGAAAGTGGGATGACATAGAACTAGTGTGAACCGGTGATCGATGGTTAGCATGGACACGATGGGCCGAAGGGCCTTCTGCTTGTTGTATCTCTAAACTTTAAACTCGAACAAGATCAATTGGTTGCTTGCCTGATGTAAGTGGCAAAAAAACCTCAACCTTTCCTTTCAAAAACAGCACAATCCTTTCAGCCAAAATGGTTTCAGCTGAATTTGACAATATGCTGGATATTCTTTGCCAATATTTGGAAAGACAACTTGAAGAAATATAAATGCCTTGCGCATTGAGAGTGTGTTCCTCTTTTAAAGAAGGAGCTGTTTGTATTGCTGGTTGCCTGGGCAACTGAAGCACCTGTTTCCTATTTCCTGACTCCATTTTCCATTCACCAGATGGACAATATCCCTCACTTCCTTAGTGGTAAAACAACACTGCAGATATAAAATGTATGGAAATGATTGTTGGCGTGCTTGTAAAATAAGTCTTTATCAGTGGTTTATTGGAGTAGTTTAGTTTGGAGATACAACATGGAGACGGTCTCTTCAGCCCACTGAGTCCACACACACTATCGATCTCCTGTTTCTACTTCCGACACATGAGGGTTAATTTTCACAATTAACCTACAAACCTGCACGTCTTTGGGATGTGGGATGAAGCTGGAGCACCTGGAGGAAACTCAAGCAGTCACAGGGAGAACATGCAAAACTCCACACACAGACAGCACCCGAGGTCAGGATCGAACCCAGTTCTCTGGCGCTGGGAGGCAGTGGCTCTACCAGCTCCACCACTGTGCCACCCATTGGCATTGTCGTTTCGACAAAAGAAAATTAGTCAAGTGTGTCATATATCAAATCTGTTTCATGAGCTTGCTCCTCTCTGGTTCCTCACTGTTAATATGCCAAAGTTAAAATTATACATACATTTTAAAATGAAACGTTTTTACACATAGAGGGTCATAGAGTCATACAGCATGGAAACATGCCCTTCGGCCTAACTCGTCCATGCCTGCCCATGCTTTAACCCATATCCCTCTAAACCTCTCCTGTCCATGCACCTGTCTAAGTATCTTTTAAATGATGTTATACCTGCCTCAACTACCTCCTCCGACAGCGCGATCCATCCATCCACCAAGCTTTGAGTGAAAAAGTTGTCCCTCAGGTTTGTATTAAATATTGCCCCTCCCACTTTAAACATATGCACTCTTTTTGATTCTCCTACTCTGGGTAAAAGGTTAGTCATCTCTCTTGATATTTGGACTGGTACAGGAATTGGCAATAGATAATTGCCTGCCTCAACTACCTCCTCTTGCACTTTGTTCCATATACCTACCACCCTAAAGTTGCCCTTTAGCTTCCTATGAAATCTTTCTCATCTCACCTTAAACCTAGGTCCTCTGGTTTCTGATCCCCCGGTCCTCTGCAAAAGACTCCGTGCATCCATTGCCCTCATGATTTCAGATAACCTCGCTAAGACCATCCTGCACTCCCAGGAATAAGGTCCAATCTCTTCCCTATAGCTCAGGCCCTCGAGTCCTGGCAACATCCTCGTAAATCTTTCCTGCACTCTTTCCAGCTTAACGACACATCATATATTTTTTGTTATAGTGGAGAGAGGAAATGAAGCAACATTGAAGTGGTGCAACAGAAAGCTATGCACATTGCATTTAATTTCCCAATGATCAACTGCCAATGGTATATCTATAGACATCAGGTAGTGGTATGACTACTTGTGATAGTTGAACACAAACACAGGCCGTTAGCTTCCGAATTGGGAGCTGCAGTCTGCATAAGTTGAGAAGATGGACTCCCTTTTACAATTCTGAGTGTGCAAGGGAGATATTTTAAGGTGCTATCACATTTAAAGCTGTAATTACTTAGTAATATCTAAAGAACATGAATTTACAGTATTTCTTAACTGTGAAATACATATATATATTATATATATATTTAAATATTAATATATGTTTTATGAGGATGTTGCCAGGACTCGAAGGTCTTAGTAAAATGGAAAGGTTAATTAGCCTGAAACTCTATTCCTTGGAGCGCAGGATAATGAGGGGTGGTCTTCTCGAGGTGTATAAAATCAGGAGAGGAAAGATCGGGTAGATGCTCAGAGTCTGGTGCCCAGAGTAGGGGAATCGAGAACCAGAGGACATGGGTTTACAGTGAAGGGGGAAGGATTTAGTGGGGATCTGAGGGGTAATTTTGTCACACAAAAGGCTGGTGGGTGTATGAGACGAGCTGCCCGAGGAAGTATTTGAGGCAGGGATTATTACAACTTTTAAGAATAATTTAGACGGTTGCATGGGACAGTTTTGGAGGGATGTAGGCCAAATGTGGGACTAATGTAGATGGGGCATGTTGCCGAGTGTGGACAAGTTGTGTCAAAGGGCCTGTTTCCACACTATGAATTTAATATATTATATTAAAAAATTCTCATCCAGGGATGACTAACTAGTGTCACAATGAGTCAAGCGTGAAAACGTCATGCGTTTTGCTAAAGTATTTCTTGGTTCTAGTCATTTGATGTAGATTGGGGAGTTTCCTCAGGGCAGATTTAAATTGTGGTGTACTCTTTTCAGTGTGGCTGTCTTTCACTTAGCAGTTACATGGAGCTACAGAAAGGCAATTTTTTAAAAAACCAATGAGGCAATTGGTTAGCTTGTTCCTGTAAATTAGACTTTTTAGATACAACGTGGAAACAGGTCCTTCGGCATTCTAGGGACAATTTTCACAAGGCAATTAACCTACAAACCTGCTGACTTTGGGAGGAAACCGGAGAACCCGGAAAAAACCCACGTGGTCACAGGGAGAACGTACAAACTCTGTACAGACAGCACCCGCAGTCAGGATCGAACCCAAGTCTCTGGCACTGTAAGGCAGCAACTCTACTGCTGTGCACTGACACTGACGATAAAATATGCAGAAGCTTAGATAGGATAGAGAGTCAGAACCTTTTGTCGCAAAGTGGAAATGTCAAAGACTGGAGCCCACAGTTTGTGGTGAGAGGAGCAAAGTTTAGAGGAGTGGTGGTGGAGGCAGAAACGATAGTGGTGTTTAAGAGGTTTTTGGAAAGGGGTGCGGATATGCAGGGAATGGAGGGATATGGATCATGTGCAGGCAGAGGAGATTAGTTTGACGGCATCCTGTTTGGCACAACATTGTGGGCTGAAGGGCATGTTCCTGTGCTGTACTGTTACATATTGTATGAGAAAGATACAGGTCCACCACCGATTTTCCAGGAAATGCTGGTCCAGCACCTCCTTTAATCCAGACAAAATTATGAGAGCGCATTTGAAATCCCCCCTGGAACTCCCCCCAAAAATGTGGTGCCTCATTGGGACTTTCGCATTCGATCATCGGATCTAATTTGCCGTGTGTGGCCGGGGCTCTGGAACTCCGGCCCGGCCGGAGCCAACGGATCTGCTCCCATTGCCAACTTCCGAAGACGGCTGTGACCGCTGTTGAGGGAACCAAGGCTGCCAGTAAAGCAGTGGTCATCCTGTAATTCGTTCTAGGTCCCGACAAACCCTTCCATTCAAAAAAGTAATTGCTTTGCGCCGCTGATTCACTTTGTTTACCATATATCTTAATGATTTGGAAGAGGGAATTAGGAGCAACACTAGCAAGTTTACGGATGACACAAAGCTGGGTGGCAGTGTGAACTGTGAAGAGGATGTTAGGAGGTTGCAAGGTGACCTGGACAGGTTGAGTGAATGGGCAGATGCGTGGCAGATGCAGTATAATATAGATAAAAGTGAGGTTATCCACTTTGGCGGCAAAAACAAGGGGGAGGACTATTATCTCAATGGGGTTAGGTTAGGTATGGGGGAGGCACAGCGAGACCTGGGTGTCCTTGTACACCGGTCACTGAAAGTTGGCGTGCAGGTACAGCAGGCAGTGAAGAAAGCTAATGGAATGTTGGCCTTCATAACAAGAGGATTTCAGTATAGGAGTAAAGAGGTTCTTCTGCAGTTGTATAGGGCTCTGGTGACACCACATCTGGAGTATTGTGTACAGTTTTGGTCTCCTAATTTGAGGAAGGACATCCTTGTGAATGAGACAGTGCAGCGTAGGTTCACAAGTTTGATCCCTGGGATGGCGGGACTGTCATATGAGGAAAGATTGAAAAGACTAGGCTTGTATTCACTGGAGTTTAGAAGGATGAGGGGTGATCTTATAGAAACATATAAAATTATAAAAGGACTGGACAAGCTAGATGCAGGAAAAATCCGTTTTCACAATGGCAGGCAGTGACTAGTGGGGTACCGCAAGGCTCAGTGCTGGGACCCCAACTATTTACAATATACATAAATGATCTGGATGAGGGAATTGAAGACAATATCTCCAAGTTTGCGGATGACACTAAGCTGGGGGGCAGTGTTAGCTGTGAGGAGGATGCTAGGAGAATGCAAGGTGACTTGGATAGGCTGGGTGAGTGGGCAAATGTTTGGCAGATGCAATATAATGTGGATAAATGTGAGGTTATCCACTTTGGTGGCAAAAATAAGAAAACCAACTACTATCTAAATGGTGGCCGATTAGGAAAAGGGGAGATGCAGCGCGACCTGGGTGTCATGGTACACCAGTCATTGAAAGTAGGCATGCAGGTACAGCAGGCAGTGAAGAAAGCCAATGGTATGTTAGCTTTCATAGCAAAAGGATTTGAGTATAGGAGCAGGGAGGTTGTACTTCAGCTGTATAGGGTCTTGGTGAGGCCACACCTGGAGTATTGCGTACAGTTCTGGTCTCCAAATCTGAGGAAGGACATTATTGCCATAGAGGGAGTGCAGCGAAGGTTCACCAGACTGATTCCTGGGATGTCAGGACTGTCTTATGAACAAAGACTGCATAGACTCGGTTTATACTCTCTAGAATTTAGGAGATTGAGAGGGGATCTTATAGAAACTTACAAGATTCTTAAGGGGTTGGAAGGCTAGATGCAGGAAGATTGTTCCCGATGTTGGGGAGGTCCAGGACAAGGGGCCACAGCTTAAGGATAAGGGGGAAATCCTTTAGCACCGAGATGAGAAGGAATTTTTTCACACAGAGAGTGGTGGGTCTCTGGAACTTTCTGCCACAGAGGGTAGTTGAGGCCAGTTCATTGGCTATATTTAAGAGGGAGTTAGATGTGGCCCTTGTGCCAAAGGGGATCAGAGGGTATGGAGAGAAGGCAGGTACGGGATACTGAGTTGGATGATCAGCCATGATCATATTGAATGGCGGTGCAGGCTCGAAGGGCCAAATGGCCTACTCCTGCACCTAATTTCTATGTTTCTATGTTTCTATGTTGGGTGAGTCCAGAATCAGGGGCCACAGTTTTAGAATAAAGGGGAGGTCATTTAAGACTGAGGTGAGAAAAAGCTTTTTTACCCAGACAGTTGTGAATTTATGGAATTCCCTGCCACAGAGGGCAGTGGAGGCCAAATCACTGGATGGATTTAAGAGAGAGTTGGATAGAGCTCTAGGGGCTAGTCGAGTCAAGGGATATGGGGAGAAGACAGGCACGGGTTATTGATAGTGGATGATCAGCCATGATCACAATGAATGGCGGTGCTGGCTCGAAGAGCCGAATTGCCTCCTCCTGCAACTATTTTCTATGTTTCTATGTTCCTGTGATACTGAATTTTCGTTTCGATCCTTTTTTTTAAATTGTGGGATTTTACAAAACAATTAGCCAAGATTGATGTAGACTACATCAGCCTGTTCCAGTGCTGTCCTCCTCTAAGTTCTTTGCTCAAATTTGAGATTACGTATTGTACTGGTTAAAACACTATTGAGTAATGCATTCAGATGTGGGCACCCACTTGTAGAGAGGATGTTAGTGCTGAATTTGACAAATTGGTTGTTATGGCAACCTTAAAAAAAACATTTACTTCCCTCAATAATAAAGTATGATGTAATTGAGATGTTTTAAATTATCTTGTACTCTCATCGGGTAAGTGGTGCCCACCAGCCAGTATACATGTAAGGAGATAGAACAGTACAGCACAGGAACTGACCCTTCGGTCCATAATGTCTATGCCCAGCATAGTGCCAAGAATAACTAATCTCAGTCATACAGAGTGGAAACAGACCATTCAGCCCAACTTGCCAACACTGACCAACATATCCCATCGACACTAACCCCACCTGCCTGTGTTTGGCTCGTATCCCTCTGAACCTGTCATATCCATCCATGTACCTGTCTAAATGTTTCTGAAATGTTGTGATAGTACCTGCTTCAACTACCTCCATCGGCAGCTCGTTCCATACACCACCACCCTTTGTGTGAAAAGTCAGCAATGCTATCACCATGCCGCCCTGTGTAGCAGGCCCTCAAAAGTAATATCATAAGGAAGCCCCTCATATGAAAGATGTGGAGTAAAGGCTTTAAAAACTGATGTTTGCTGTGAGTTTTCTACTTTGAGTCTGAAGAAGGATCCTGACCCGAAACGTCACCTGTCCACGTTCTTCAAACAAACGGAGTTACTCCAGCACTTCGTGTCTATCTTTGTTAACCGCCATCTGCAGCTCCTTGTTATTGTAGTTTAGTTTAGCTAAGAGATACAGCTAAGATTGAATAAAAGGATCAGCTCATCAAAGGTAATGTCCTTGTTTTGTTTAGTTTTAATTTAGTTGAGAGATACAGCTTGGAAACAGGCCCTTCGGCCCACCAAGTCCATGCCGACCATTGATCACCTGTGTGCACTAGTTTTATGTTATCCCACTTTCTCATCTACTCCCTACACACTAGGGTCAATTTAGTGAAGTCAATTAACTAACAAACCCGCACGTCCTTGGATGTGGGTGGAAACCGGAGCACCCGGAGCTGTTGCACGCGGTCACAGGGAGAATCCACACAGCACACAGGCAGTATCTGAGGTCAGGATCGAACCCATGTCTCTGGCACTCTGAAGCAGCAACTCTACCAGGGGCCACAAGTAGTGTCATTGTATGGGCGGGCCTGATGATATTTCCAGTTACTGATTATACTTTCTGCTGGGCAATTACCAGATTGTTTATGGAAAAAACAGTGTGCAGATTCTTAAAAAAAAGACACAAATGCTGGGGTAACTCAAAGGGTCAGGCAGCACCTCTGGAGAACATGGATAGGTGACATTCTGGGTTGGGACCCTTCTTCAGACGGATTGTGGTGCTGGGAGATGAAGAAAGCTGGAAGAGAGATGGGGGCAGGACGAGGCCCGCGGGCAAGTGGTAGGTGGGTACAGGCAAGGGGGTGTTTGATAGACAGATGGGCAGACAAGGCCAGAGGTGATAAAAACAGGTTTGACACAAAAAGATTGAAGAGTTGCTAATTGTGAAGCTAGAGGATGGAATGTAGGTGGCAGGACAAGGAATACTAAATAACTGTGAGTCCATAGAAGCATAGCAAATAGGTGCAAGAGGAGGCCATTCGGCCCTTCGAGCCAGCACTGCCATTCATTGTGATCCAGTTCTAGTTATCGTCTTTATTGTTTTCCCGTAGAATGTATCTGGTTGACTTTTCACCAATCTTCATCTCCGCATTGCGCCTTAAAACATATGCTTGTGTGCATGCATGTGTGTGCACACGTATATGTGTGGGACTGTGAGTGCATATGTGTGTGCGCGTATGTATGCATACATGTGAGTCTGCATTTGCACATGTATGCATGTGTGTGTGCATATGTGCGAGTGTGCATGCAGTGTGTGTGTGTATACATATAAGTGTGCAGGCGCATGTGCATGCAAGTGTGAATATATACAGTACACGCAAGTGTGTGCGTGTGATTGTGTGCGTGTGCATGAATGAGTGATTGCTTTCCACTGTGCCACCTCGCTGGCTATTCATATCAAATAAGTAACGGTCTTAATGCCATTATCTGATTTATGATTGTTCCTGGAATGTGCATATCCTTCATAAGCTGAGATGGTATGGAGGGAGATTAGACCTTGGTCAAATTCCCAGACTTCCGCAGGCAGTTTTAACAAGGAATGTTTGCATGCAGGTAGAAATAGAGAAACTCATCTTAATCTTCCATGCCTCTGCTTGGGAAACAATATGATCAATTGCATTAAACATGACTACCTGCTGCAATCTGTTCTGTGACGTAGAAACATGTCAGGGAGAATCACGGGCCGCCATGCCTTTCATTTGCTTTCCCCAACGCCAAATGGATTTGCCGATTACAGCACTGAATTCTCTCTTGGAGTCTGCCCTGTAAACCCGCCAACGGCACCAACTAAATACTTGCTATCTGATACCTGTGGGCTGTTGCTGTGTTTTCTGTTCTTTTCCTTGGCATTTCTATCTCCTATCGCCTGTGTCTGTGATTTCAGAAAGAGTTTGATGACGGGATGTCTTCAGAAACAACTTGCCTGGTGAGTCAATCGAATGTGCAGTTAAAATGAGGCACCTCAACCTGTTCCTTCTCTCCCTTCCCCCTCCCAATTCCTAGATGGCGTCCAAGCCAGGCGACTCGCTGGGTGCTGGTCCCAGAGGCGGATCTGCAATCACACATTACAATGTCTCCACTCTTTTAAACCTCTACTCCCTTTATCATGTATCTGTACGCTGTGAATGCCTCGATTGTAATCATGTATTGTCTTTCCGCTGGCGGAGAGCACACAGCAAAATGCTTTTTATTATACCTGAGTACACGTGACAATAAACTAAACTGCAAACTTCAAAAACTTCTAACTTCAATTAACTCCAAATGGGATCTAATCTGACCTATTGATACCATTTAAAGAAATTCAGGCCAACAGGCCCATTAAGGTGGTAGAATTATTAGCCGTGCACTAAGTAGGAAGTGTTTAGAGGGACATGGGTCAAATACAGGCAAGTAGGACTATCCCAGCATGCCAACATGGTTGGCATGGACAAGGTGGGCCGAGGGCCTGTTTCCTGTAGCTCTATGATTCCATGCGTACAGTTTGACACCCGGACTGTAAGTGAATTAGTTTAGTTTAGTTTAGAGATGCAGCATGGAAACAGACTCTTCGGCCCACTGAGTCCATGCTGTTCAACGATCACCCCACACACTAGTTCTATCCTCCACACTAGGGGCAATTTACAGAAGCCAATTAACCTACAAACATGCACGTCTTTGGAGTGTGGGAGGAAACCGTAGCACCTGGAAAAAACCCAGCTGATCACAGGGAGAACGTACAAACTGCGTACAGACAGCACCCGTGGTTGAGACCAAACCCACATCTCTGGCACTGAGAGGCATCACCTCTACCGCTGCACCATCGTGCCGCCCCATTTGTTAGTTTGTTACTAAGTAGGAAGTGTTTAGTGGGAAGTGGGTCAAATGCAGGCAAGTGGGACTAGCCCAGTAGGCCAACTTGGTTGGCATGAACAAGGTGGGCCGAAGGGCCTGTTTCCTGTAGTTCTAGGTCTGTGAGTCCAATTTGACACCCAGACTTCGAGTGAATTTGTTATTCAAGGCTGACAGTACTACCTTCCATCTTATTTTCTTCTGTTGTCCTGGGTTCCATTATATTAACATGTCTAGCATCTGCCTGGAATCAGTTAACTGGGCACAGAAAGAAGTAGAGAGTTGAGCATGTAATGGGCCATCTCTTCGTGGAAGGCTTGGCCTCGCACCCATTCTTTGCTCATTTAATGAGGAAAATATTTGTGAAAGTGTTTCCACATTAAAAAATATATTTAAACCCCCCCCCCCCCCTTAATTAGCTCACTCTTCTGTAATGGCCTGTACCAAGGAGATGTTATCATCTCTGGTCAAAAGCTGAATGCTCCAAAGCATTGAAGTTACCAAATGACCCGGCACAGTTTGTGGACATCGGATTACTTTCTGATGACCACAGTTGATTATTCTACATTTTAAGGTCTACATTTCATCTTTGGAATGAATCTCCTAATTCTCTCTAAACATTGAGTTTCTTTTTTTTTTAAATGTCTGCAAACATCCTAAATGTTTTGAGTCAGGGCTTTTCATCAGACTGATTGTAGCAGGGAGGGAGAAAGCTGGAGATGAGGTGAGGCTGGGACAAAGCCTGGCGAGTGCGTGGAATAACACCTCATATTCCACTTGGGTAGTTTAAAACCCAACGGTAAGATCAATGAGCTTTCCAACTTTAGGTAATACCCTCCTTTTTTCTCCCATCTTTCTTTCCTTTGTCCCACCCTAGTGCAAACCCAATTCTCCCACAATCTCACCTCCTCCCCATCCCCTACCACCTGTATCCCTCACTCTGGTTCACATGTCACTCCTCTTGACCACCAGGGGGCGCCGAACGCTTGGCAGCCCCGCCAACAGTCTGTTTGTTTTTTCGTATTTTTTTTAATTTTTAGTGTGTTTTATAAGTTTGTGTAAATGGTCTCTGGTTTGTTTTATGTGGGGGGAGGAGGGCGAGGGGGTCAGTTTCTTACCTTGCCCGTGATGCAATTGTTTTCCGGGTCGCATCTCCGGTCGCTCGTGGGCCCACTGCGGGGCGCGGACTTAATACCGGAGCTGATCCCTTGCCTGGGATCGCTCCAACCGCGGCCTGCGGACTTAGCATCAAGAGCTCGGGGTCGGGAGAGGCCGTGGATGTCGGGAGCTCCAACGATCGCAGAAGCTCGACCAGCCCCGATGCGGGGTTTGTTCGCCCAGCGCAAGGGAGCTGACATCCCCCTGATGCAGGAGCTGGGTTGCCCTGATGCAGAGGGCCCAGAATGCCACCGGCTACGGGAGTCAAGATCGTCCCGTCAACGGAGGGCTCGATGCCCCCGACCACGGGAGAGCAAAGGGAAGAGATTGAACTTTTTTTTGCCTTCAATCACAGCGCGGAATGTGGTGGAGTCACCGTGCTGGATGTTTATGTTAAAATGAGTTTTGTGTGTTCTGTTAGTTTTTATTTGTATGACTGACTTGGCAAATGAAATTCCTCATATGTTGCAAAACATACTTGGCTAATAAAGTATTATTGTGATTGTGATTCTCTCCGTATCTGACACCGTTGTAACTCCTTTTCATCTCTGGCCTTTGTCCACCCATCTGTCAATCAACCCAGCTCGCCCGCATCCACCTATCACTTACCAAGCTTTGTCCAACCACGATCTCTCTTCCCCCTCTCCACCAATCAGTCTGAAGCAGAATGCTAGAGTAACTCAGCGGGCCAGGCAGCATCTCTGCGCAAAATGGATGGGTGACTTTTCGGGTTGGAACCCTTCTTCAGTCTGAAAGTAGGGTCCCAACCCAAAACATCACCTATAAAGTCTGATGAAGAGTTCAGACTCAAACGATCACCTATTCATTTTCTTCAGAGATACTGCCTGACCCGCTGAGTTACTCTAGCACTTTGCGTCTTTCTTCAGTATGAACCAGCACCTGCAGTTCCTTCTTATTACATTATAACATTATAATCCGAAAAAGGGTCCTGACATGAAATGTCACCTATCCATGTCCTCCAGAGATGCTGCCTGACCCACTGAGTCACTCCAGCAATTTGCATCTTTTTTTGTTAAGCCGCATCTGCAGTTCTTTGTGCTGCCTTTCCCCTGAATTAGTTTGATGTTTTGAACGTTGTTTATCATCTCTATCTGATGAATGCACCCTATGACTTTTTCCTCTTCTGCTGTCTTTATTTAAGACACATGGCTGAATTAGGCCAGCGGGGTCACCATGGTAACACCCAACGAGTAATCTGTTTCTCAGGGATGAAAAGCCTTGGCTCAAGTCAAAATTGGCCAGCAGAAGTGTGTTGCCATGAAGCACTAAGACTAATCCCTGCTATGCTTCTGATTTCCAGATCAGTGAGAGGACGGAATCTTTGAACCGCTCGCTAAAGAAAAGGTAAGAACACTCAGCAGTGGCACTGTTGCTGTGATCAGCCCCTGAACTGACCCAGCTTCGAGCTCCCTCAGCTTCCCTCTGATCGTGCCCCCACCCCCCCACCACCCCTCAGTTAGTCCACTCCAATAAAGCCCACATCACAACACTTTTAAAAGGCTCATTGTGTGCAGAGTGGCGCAGCGGTAGAGTAGCTGCCTTACAGCGCCAGAGACCCGGGTACAATCCTTCCCTCGGATGCTGTTTGTACCGAGTTTGTACGATCTCCCTGAGACCCCATAGGTTTTCCTCGGGTGCTCCGATTTTCTCCCACACTCCCAAAACATTCAAGTTTGTACGCTAATTTGGATTATGTAAATTGTAAATTGCCCCTAATGTGTAGGACAGTGCTAATGTACGGGGTGATCGCTGGTTGGCGCAGTCTTAGTGGGGCACAGGAGGTCTGTTTCCATGCTGTAGCTCTAAAGTCTGAAGCCAGTGCCCAACGTCAGACTTCCCAGGGACCTGGTTGCCCAATTTGATTTAGATTTAGTCTAGCTTCATTTAGAGATAGAGCGTGGAAACAGGACCTTCAGTCCATCTTCTCCTTGTCCAGCTACCTCACTACCTTCCATTCTCTGAACCTTTGCCTCTCATTCCATGTTCTTTGCACTTCTAAACCCAATAAACCATGCCGCCCATTGATCACCCATTCATACTAGTTCTGTGTTATCCTACTTGCTCATCCATTCCCTACAAACTAGAGGGACAATTTGCAGTGGCCAATTAACCTACAAACCTGCACGTCTTTGGATTGTGGGCGGAAACAGAAGGACCCTGAGGACACCCATGCAGTCACAGGGAGAACGTGCAAACTCCACCCAGGCAGCATCCGAGATTGGGATCAAACCTGGGGCTCTGGTTATGTGAGGCAGTGGAAAGGGTGCAGAGAAGATTTACGAGGATGTTGCCAAGACTCAGGGCCCTCAGCTACAGGGAGAGGTTGAGCAGGGTGGGAATTTATTCCTTGGGACGCAGGAGGATGAGGGGTGATCTTATAGACGTGTACAAAATCATGAGAAGAATAGATCGGTAGACTCACTGAGTCTCTTGCCCAGAGTAAGGGGATCGAGAAACAGAGGACATAGGTTTAAGGTGAGGGGGCGGGAAAGATTTAATAGGAACCTGAGGAGTAACATTTTTACACAAAGGATGGTGGGTGTATCGAATGGGCTGCCAGAGGAGGCAGTGACATTTAAGACACATTTAGATGTACGTGGATTGGATTGTTATTGAGGCATATGGACCAAATGGAGACAGGTGGGACTGGCAGTTGTGACATGTTAGTCCGTGCGGGTAAGTTGGGCCAAAGGGCCTGTTTCCAAGCTGTATGACTATGACTCAATTGCTGTGACTCTCTCTCATCTAGTACAACCTCTCCGCAGACCTACAGAAGGAGAAATGACTTTGCACACGTTCATGGCCATAACCTCAGCTTCTCCATGCAGATCAGATTTTTGTGGTCTTGATCCCCTGCGTGACACAGATGACCACTTCCTTCAATCCCCAGCCATCAGAAACTCCCCGTTGTGGTTTAATCATACCTTGTTCTGTTTTATTTGACAAAGCGCTGCTCAGTGTTATGTGTTTCTATCAGGTCTCCCCTCTACCTCTGGCATTCCCGAGAAAACAATCCAAGTCAGTCCAACCTCTCCCTGCAGCTGCTGGCTCTTAATCCAGGCATCATTCTGGTAAAGATGGCATGGTGCAGAGTTAGACACCTGCATAGTGCAGCGAGGGACAAGATTACAAAGGGATCGGTGGCAATATATCCTGACAGACCATCCCATTGATTGGCACATTAGCCCTTGTCCCTATGTTATATTTCTGCACTGTTCATAAGTTCCAGGAACAGAATTAGGCCATTTGGCCCATCAAGTCTACTCTGTCATTCAATCCTGGCTGATCAATCTTTCCCTCTCAACCCCATTCTCCTGCCTTCTCCCAAGAAACCCCTGACACCCAATACTAATCAAGAATCTGTCAATCACCGCCTTAAAAATATCCATTGACTTGCCCTCCACAGCTGTCTGTGGCAATAAATTCCACAGATTCACCACACTCTGACTTAAGAAATTCCTCCTCATCTCCTTTCTAACGGTACCTCCTTTTATTCTCAGGGTATGGCCTTTGGCTCCAGACTCTCCCACGACTGGAAACATCCTCTCCTTCACTCTATCCAGGCCAGGCCAGACTCGAATAGCCCAGAACCCATGCAGTTCTCCTCCCTCCATTAGAGGAAGGCTATGAAAGCTTTGGAATGGATGCAGAAGAGGTTTACTGGAATGATACCTGGATTTGGGGGTATTAGCTATGGGAAGAGATTGGACAGACTTGGATTGCTTTTCCCAGAACACTGGAAGTTGGAGGGAGACCAAATACAGATATCTAAAATTATGAGAGATGTGGATAGGGTAGACAGTCAAAATCTTTTTCCAGGAAGGAAATGTCAAATTCTAGAGGGCACAGCTTTAAGGTGAGAGAGGCAAAGTTTAAAGGAGATGTCCAGAGGGGGGTGTAGGTCTTTCTCAGAGTGGTGGGTACTTAGATCGTGCTGCCAGGGGTGGTGGTGGAATGGCGTTCATGAGACTTTTGGATAGGATCATGGATATGGAGGGATATGGATTTGGGGCAGGCAGATAAAGGTTGGTCTTGGCATCATGTAAGGCACAGATATTGTGGGCCGAAGGGCCTGTTCCTGTGGTGTACTGTTCAATGAACCATCTCTGGACCATGATCATTCTGTTATTGCTCATTTAATTCCTTCATTTTAATGTACGTGCCCCTATTTGTTTCTTCACCATCATCCACTCCACTGTAGCCACAGAACATAGAACAGTGCAGCAGACTTGCATGAAGACGAAGAAGGATCTTGTCCCGAAACCTCACCCATTATTTCTCTCCAGAGATGCTGCCTGTCCTGCCCGCTGAGTTACTCCGGCATTTTGTGTCAATCTTTGTTGTAAACCAGCATCTGCAGTTCCTTCCAACCTAAGCTTATCAAACCTTAGATAGTCACGAATGCTGGAGCAACTCAGCAGGTCAAGGCAGCATCACTGGAGAAAAAGGATGGGTGAGCTTCCGGGTCGGGACCCTTCTTCAGACCAGCATCTGCAGTTTTTGTTTCCACCTTATCAAACTTTGCTCACTCACCCCCACTTCTCGTCTGAGCAAAACACAAAGTCCTGGTAGGTTTGACGTAAATGACGTCACGCGCGAACTTAGCGCGTACATAGCGCGAACTTCGCGTGAACTCCGCTTCCGTTTGGTCGTGCCAAACGCATGAAATCGCATGCAAGTGGGACAGGCCCTGAATTGAGTATTTTTAAAGTGGAGATTGATTAATAAAGGTGGCAAAGGTTATGGGGACAAGGCAGGAGAATGGAGTTGTGATGGAAAATATAGATCAGCCATGATCGAATGATGGAGCAGACTCGTTGGGCGAATAGGTTAATTCTGCTCCTATGTTTTATGGTCCTGGTGAGTTCCTCTCTCTGACTTGTTTTGCCTACTTCTGTTTAAGCTTAAATCCCCTGCCCCCTTCCACTCTCATTTCAGAGAGGATAAAGGGAAATCAGCTTTGACTCATCACGGGGCAAGTTGATTATTGAATTGCTGCATCTGCTATCTGTTTCCATTCATCCATAGCAACATATGTTAATAAACTAAGAGGTTGACAGCTGTAAAATAATGGTTCCTCTTCTGATGTTTCCATATGATTGTGTTACTTTTGAATTTGCTTTGTTTTGCAAATTTTGCGTTTTAAAAAAAAAAAATCACTTTTTCTCAACGACAGCAACAGTGTTAAGAAGAGCCAACCGATCACGAACATATCAAAGATTGACGATCGATTAGAACAGTATACCAATGCTATTGAGGTAATCTGATTCATTTTCTTTCAAGGTGCATTTGGGTATTGAGTTTTTGAGTTTTGAGTTTAGTTTATAGTCACGTGTACCGAGGTACAGTGAAAAGCTTTTGTTGCGTGCTATCTAGTCAGCGGAAAGACTATACATGATTAAGCCATCCACAGCGTGCAGGCATATAATAAATGGAATAACGTGAATAACATTTAAGCAGGATAAGAATCCTGTATCATCTGTTCTAGGAGTTTGAGCATCTAAAATCATTGTAACAATCCCAGTTAGACATACACCTTGCTGTTTCTTATGTGAATGCAAGAAACTGCAGATGCTGGAATCTTGAGCAAATCACAAGTTTGAAGTGCTGGAGGAACTCAATGGGTCAGGCAGCATCTGTGGAGGGAATGGACAGGTGACGTTTCGGCTCGGGATCCTTCTTCAGGCTTGCGGCAAAGTGGGATTGGCTGCTTGGGAATACTTGAGGAAAACAGTCTATAGAACGGTTCGGAACCTTCACGCCGCGCCCAGTACCCGTCACACGTGACCCTGCCTGACCCGCTGAGTTCCTCCAGCACGTTGTGTTTGGTTGTTTGTTCTCTCAGTTTTATTCGTTTACCCTATCTATGTAATTCGGGAAAGAAAGATGGAACGGCCCTAGGAACTTTGGGCCTTCATTTTGTTTTGCACTAATATTGGATTTTCTTATTAATTGCACTTTATTTGTTTGTTTCTTGTGTTATCTATTGTGTACTGTGTTTGCAGACGTGCTATCCTGCTGTGAGTAATAATTTGATTGGTCTGCTTCCGTACATATGACAATTGATTACTCTTGCGTGTTTTCATTGACCTTTCCAACCAGCCTTAGCTGGTCCAGGGATAATGATGTTAATAGTTTTGTTTAGTTTAGTTTTGTTTATCGTCACATGTACCAAGATACAGTGAAAAGCTTTTGTCATGTGCTAACTGGTCAGCGGAAAGACAATACATGATTACAATCAAGCCGTCCACAGTGCAGGGATACGTGATGAAGGGACTAACTTTCAGTGCAAGATAAAGTCCAGTAAAGTCCGATCAAAGATAATCTAAGGGTCTCGAACGAGGGCAGATGGTAGCTCAGGACCGCTCTCTAGTTGGTGAGAGGATGGTTCAGTTGCCTGATAGCAGCTGGGAAGAAACTGTTCCTGAATCTGGAGGTGTGTGTTTTCACACCTCTGTACTTCTTGCCTGATTGGAGAGGGGAGAAGTGGGAGTGGCTGGGTTTGACTGGTCTTTGATCATGCTGGTGGCCTTGCTGAGTCAGAGTGAAGTGTAGATGGAGTCAATGGAAGGGAGGTTGGTTTGTGTGATGATCTGGGCTGCGTCCACAATTCTGTGCAATTGCTTACGGTCCTGGGTGGAGCTGCTGCAAAACTATGTTGTGGTGCATCCTGATAAAATGCTTTCTATGGTGCATCTATAGAAATAATGATGGAAGATGTTGTTAAATACTGCTAATAATTTATCCAGATTTGAAACAACTTTTCATTCAACTTAGAACCAACACATTACTGCATCCCAAATCTCTCCTCCACCCCACACACATCAGGCTTCAAGTCCTTAGCTCTCACTGTGTGAGTCGATAGGTGTTGAGATCGACTGATGGGAAATGGTTAGAGAAAGCTAAAGGCCCTGTCCCACTTTCCCGAGTTTTCACGAAACTCTCCCGAGTTTTCCCCTTGATTCAAACTCGGAGAATTATGGTAATAGCCGTTTGTAGGTACTCGAGGCTATTTTTTAACTTGTGGACATTTTTCAACATGTCCACATGAAATAACGTCCCGACTTACCTGATGCCCCGAGTAGTACCTACGGCTGGCATTACGAGCCGCTACGAAACATCTACGGACTCCTACAGGCTCGCTACTGACATTACCCGACATTCCCCGAGTCCGAATCAAGGGGAAAACTCGGGAGAGTTCGTGAGTAACCTCGTACAGTGGGACAGGGGCTTAAGCAGGAGGTTCAAGCCCTTCTTGACCTCTGCACATCCCACTGCTTTTCACAGTGGGTGTAGCCCATTTGAAAGTGTTTCAGTGTTGTAACATACGACATAGGGAGGGAATTAATGGTGAAATTTGCTCATGGAAAATACCACAGCTGTTTCTGCATTACTAATAAATTATTGTCTTTCATTTCTCTTTTTCAAAGCGGAACATCTCACATTTACGTGTGCTTTATTAAGTATTAAATTTACCCCGCCCTTTGCCATTTACAACGATTTGTCATAAAATCACTCAGCTCACAGGTTTTAGCCTAAGGGGCCTTTGATTCACCTTGAACCCAGAACTTGAGTGAAAGCAATATTGTCCATTTGAGACATGCGCCATACAGCACGGATACAGGTCCTTCGCACCAACTCGCCAATGCCAACCAAGGTGTCCCATCTAAGCTAGTCCCATTTGCTCCCAGTTTGGCCCATATCCCCCTAATTTTTAAAGGACACAAAGTACTGGAGTAACTCAACAGGTCAGCCAGCATCTCTGGAGAACATGGATAAGTGACATTTCAGGTCATAGAGCCATAAAGCACAGAAACATGGTGTTAAAATGCTGCCAATGGCGTTGTTCCTCAAACCTAACAGAAATAGAATCCATACAGCATGGAAACAGGCCCTTCGGCCCAACCTGCCCACGCCGACCAACATGCCCCATCTACACGAGTCCCACCTGCCTGCATTAGGCCCATATCCCTCCAAACCAGTCCTATCCATGTACCTTTGAAGACTTTAACATGCTGTTATAGGACCTGCCTCAACTACCTCCTCTGGCAGCTCATTCCATATACCCACCAAACACTATGTGAAAAAGTTGCTCAGGTTCCTATTAAACCTTAAACCTCTGTGTGTCCTCTAATCTTTGTTTCCCCCACCCATGTTAGAGGAGCCAGAATTTTGAAGAAGGGTCCCGACCCGAAACGTCACCAATCTATGTTTTCTGGAGATGCTGCCTGACCCGCTGAGTAACTCCAGCGCTTTGTATCTTCATCCAGGAAAAATACATTTGCGCATTTACCCTATTTACCCTATCTATTCACCTCATGCTACCTCAATGTTATGCCAGCAAATTGTTGCAGTTTTGTCGACAGTAATTAATTTTACTCTCTCTTATCTCCCTTTTTTTTTCTTCTTTCTCCTTTGCTTTCTCCTTCTTTCTGCTTCTCGGAATGCACGCTGGCGCAGAGCACGACTAAGTCACAGCGGCACGTGTCGGTGGACATTCCGAACCTATCGGAGGATGTGGCCACCATGAAGAGCATGTGGGAGACCGGCGACCCGGCGAGTAACGCAGGCACCCGAGGGACACCATGCAAGGTAAGGGGTCACTCCTCCCACTGCTGAGCCACTTGAGACCATTATTCCTTAGTGCACACTGACCCCGTACCCCGGGCTTCACATCTACACCTGGATGAATCAGAAACCCAATCTTTAGACAGACTTTCGAGATACAGCGCAGAAACCAAGTCCGCACCAACCAGCGATCACCCCGTACACTGGCTCTATGCTACACACAAGGGACAATTTACAATTTAATTTACATTTAACCTACAAACCTGTACATCCTTGGAGGAAACTGGAGCACCCAGAGAAAACCCACGCGGTCACAGGGAGAACGTACAAACTCCGTACAGACAGCACCCATAGTCAGGATCGAACCCGGCGCTGTAAGGCAACAATTCTACTGTGCTGCCCTATCATTCCAGTGGCACTCATTGAATCTTCCATTTTAACATTGAGAATCTAAGATTTTGTCAGTTGGCATCTCCTGAAGCTGCAGACAACTTAATCAGTTCATAAGTTATAGGATCAGAATTAGGCTATTTGGCTCATCAAGTCTGTTCCGCCATTCAATCATGGCTGATCTACCTTTCCCTCTCAACCCCATCCTCCTGCCGACTCTCCAAAAGCATTTGGTTTAGTTCAGATGTAATAGAAAATGAACTGCAAATGCTGGTTTATACCGAAGATGGACACAACATGCTGGAGTAACTCAGCGGGTCTGGCAGGATCTCGGGAGAAAATGGATAGGTGCCGTTTCAATCTGAAGGAGAGTATATTTTGGGTAGTCGTTGGGAGTCCCAGTTCAATGGGCTGCTTTGTCCTGAACTAGGTGAATGTTATTGGAAATGTAGGTATCCAGACTTGTGCACAATGTTTCATTGAGCTGTGCCGTTTGGACGGAGGAAAGGCTCCACGTAGTCTCTTGCTACCCGACACTCAACCGGAGCACCCGGACGAAACCCATGCGATCACAGGGAGAACGTGCACACTCCACACAGACAGTATCCGAGGTCAGGCTCGAACCCGGGTCTCTGGCGCCGAGAGGCAGCGGCTCTACCAGCCGCACCACCGTGCCGCCCTCTTTACAACAAAACATCATGGAAAGCAGCTGTGAGTGGGAACGGCAAATCTACAGAGAAATGGGAAAACAATATCCAGATTTTAAAAAACGTACGTCATTGCCAGAAGTAGGTTGAATAAACCTGCAGGCACGTCATGTCTAGCCAAGGAATAACTGAAAGCATTTTTAAACTTTGTGAATTGTTTGAAAGCAAGTCAGAGCCAGCACGGTGGCACAGTGATAGAGTTGCTGCACTTTCAGCGCCAGAGACGCAGGTTCAATCCTGACTTCGGGCGCTGTCTGTACGGAGTTTGTACCTTCTCCCTGTGACCACGTGGGTTTTCTCCGGGGTTCCTCCCACACTCCAAAGACATGCAGGTTTGTAGGTTAATTGGCTTCTGTAAATTGTCCCTGTAAAGTGTGTAGGATAGTGTAAAGTGTACGGTGTGATTGCTGGTCGGCGTGGACTGTATCTCTACACGAAACGTAACTAAACTCTCTGAGTGCTCCTGGTTTTTGCGATATTGAAACTGATGATGTCTGAAGAAGGATCCCGACTGAAACGTCACCTGCCCATTTACTCCACAGATGCAGCCTGACCTACTGAGTTCTTCTGGCACTTTGTGCTTTGCTCAAACCACACAAACACTAGGGTTATAGGAGTAGGTTACAGGTTGCGTATCAGGTAGCAAGGGACTCCCTGGAGCCTTTCGTCCAATGTAAAGGCACAGCTCAATGAAACATTGTGCACAGAATGGATACATACATCTCCAATAACGTCCATGTACTTCCAGACAAATTGGGACTCACAACGACCACCCAAAACGACCACCCAAAACAGAGGTGCCATGGTAGCAGTATGTGGACTCCATAAAATGCACTGCACCAACCTGGCAAGAAAAGACACAAAGTGCTGGAGTAACTTAGCGGGTCAGGCAGCATCTCTGTAGAACAAGGATAGGTGGCATTTCTGGTCGGGACCCTTCTTCAGGCTGATCGGGGTGGAGGAAGGGAGAGAAAGATGGGAGAAAGGATGGGCAGGACAAAACCTGGCGAGTGATAGGTGGAAGGTAGACAAAAGTGCTGGAGAAACTCAGCATCTATGGAGCGAAGGAAATAGGCAACGTTTCGGGCCGAAACCCTTCTTCAGACTCAGATCCAGTGATAGGTGGATCCAAGTGAGGGGTTGTTTGATAGGCAGATGGGTGGACAAAGATGGGTGGACAAGGGCTCGAAGCGAAATGACAAGGCGTGAGACAAAAGGATTGAAGAGGTGCGAAGGGAGCTGGAAGAGAGGAGGGCCATTGTGGACCTTCCCCTGATCACCGTTGCAGGCTTTGATTTGTCCTTTTGCATACCTTTCGTTCACTTGTTCTTTGTACCTGTTCATATCTCTAGTTTCCCTCCCCTCTGACCATTAGTCTGAAGCATGGTCTTGACCCAAAACGCCACCTATTCCTTTTCTCCAGAGATGCCGCCTGACGCGCTGAGTTACTCCAGCTTTTTGCGTCTTATCTTGCAAGCAGTACAAAGCCTTTCCAGGTGTATCTCTAAAGACAAAACAACAATTCACGCACTTCGAAATCCAAGGCAGGAAGGAGATTGTGACATGGGTGAAGTTGTTTCAGTAATAAAGGTGTTTTCTCTTTCCAATTTTACTTATCCTTATCCAGGACACTGATGGGTTGAAAGTCGGAGTTTGTGACCTTATCAACCAGTGGGTGAGCAAGACCCCTGAGACCAGTGTCAAGTCCAGTCCTTCCAAACCCGCTGTAAGTAAAACTTGTTACTCTCCCTGATCGCTCACTAACTTTAATTTTAGTTCAGAAAAACAGCGCGGAAAACAGGCCCTTCGTTCCACCGAGTCCGTACTGACCAGCGATCACCCCGTACGCTAGCACTATCCTACACAATACGGAAAATTTACAATTTTTATCGATTCCAGTTAACCTACAGACCCGTACGTCTTTGCAGTGTGGGGAGAAACCCATGCAGTCACGGGAAAGCACATACAAACTCCGTACAGACGGCACCTGTAGTCAGGGACAAACCCGGGTCTCTGGTGCTGTAAGGCAGCAACTCTGCTGCTGCACCACTGACTGCGCTGTCCTTCTAATTCCAATGGAAAATGTTTATCACAAATTTCATTCTTACAAAGTGCAGATTTGATTATGCATTGCATTTTTTAATTGACCCTATTCTCATGTGGTACGAGCATATTTTAAATAAAAATTAATGTTAAAAGTTTTTTTTTAAGTGCAAGTGATGTTTATAGCTCATACAACATAAACTGATGGTTAATTTGCCTTTATTATAAGCAGATCAGAACTCTGATACACCAAAAACGTCAAGTGCTGGTAAAGATCTATTTATTAAAAAAAATTATGTTGATATTGTAATATAGGTATTATAATGGCCAGCCCAGTGGACCAGCGGGTAGGGTTGCTGCCTCGCAGTGCCAGAAACCCAGTGTGACCCTAACTACTGGTGCTGTCTGTATGGAGTTTGCATGTTCTCCCTGTGACTGTGTGTTTCCTCCGGGTGCTCCAGTTTTCTTCCACATCCCCAAGACGTGCAGGTTTGTAGGTTAATTGGCTCCTGAACACTGTCCCTCATGTGTAGGATATACGGCTGATGGACACAAAATGTTGGAGTAACTCAGCGGGTCAGGCAGCATCCTTGGAGAAAAGGAACAGGCGACGTTTCGGATCGGAACCCTTCTTCAGACTGAAAGATGAGCAGTGTATATGAGATAGTGTATATGGTTGATCATTGGTCGACGCAGACTCGGTGGGCCGAAGGGCCTGTTTTCTGAACTCAACTAAACTAAATTAATGTCTTTCATTGTTCAGCAAAAAAAAGGAAGCAATTTTCTGTCCAATTTAGAGGACTTAAATCTATAGAACAAAACAATATTTTATTTCATCCCGTATCTATTCATTCTTTTTCTTCTCTTCAGGCTCCCTCCAAACTCTTGGATTGACTTTGCCTTTGGCTCTGATTTACTCCTGCTCTGCTACATATCTTCTGTGTCTTTTCTTAAATCTGCTCCACACTGGCTTCTCTGAAGGTAATTGTGCCGTGGTCTTGTAACCGCAAGGCATGTTGAAAGATGGCCAGTTTGGCATGTGTGACGAATGAAATCCCAGAGGCACGGCCACACTAGAGTTGAGCGTGCATTCCTTTCTATTCGTTCAGGTTTCCTGGGGGGTTTTGCTGCAATATACCCCAAGGACATTCTATTCAACAGCACTGCAGGCCCTTTCTCAGTCTTCAATTCTCTGGGGATTTTCTGGGTCAGTTTGTAGATCTTTCTCGTTGAACCCCCCCCCCCCCGTGAGTTGTGATCTCCCATCATGTTTCACGTTAGAAAATTGAAGAGAATTGATAGCGAGATTAATGTACGTGAGAGAGAGAGAGAGAGAGAGAGAGAGAGAGAGAGAGAGAGAGAGAGAGAGAGAGAGAAAGGGAGAGAGAGTGAGCGAGAGAGTGGGGGAGAGTGCGAGAGAAAGTGTGCAAAAGCGCAAGAAAGTGTGTGAGAGAACGAGAGAGCGTGTGCAATTGAGAGAGTGCGAGCAAGATAGAGAGCACGAGAGAGAGAGTGAGAGAGACTGTGCGAGAGAGGGGTACACAGAATATTATTTGTGGTGGGGGGGGGGCAGCGAAAATACTATTTTACCACTATTTCCCTCATTTTCTCGATCAAGTAGCATTCCCCAGGGTAATCCAGCGGACCAGGCAGCATCTCTGAAGAAAAACGATAGGCTGCGTTTCAGTTTATGACCCTTCTTCAGACTGACGGACTAGGGACAGAGAAAGCTGGGAAAGAGATGGTGGGGGGGGGGGACAAAGAATAATAGGTGGATTTGGTGGTGGGGGGGGGGGGCGGTTTGTGTATGAACTATTTTGGCTCGTGTGTTGGTCACTGGAGACCCGGTTCGATCCTGATCTCCAGTGCTGTCTATGTGGAGTTTGCACATTCCCCAAAACGTGCAGGTTTGGAGGTTAATTGGCTCTCTGTAAATAGCCCCTAGTGTGTGGGGAGTGGATGCAAAAGTGGGATAAAGTAGAACTGGTGTGAAAGGGTGATCAATGGAGCTAATGGGCTGAAGGGCCGGATTCCATGCTATATCTTTCAAATTAAAACAAAGATTGCAAGGTCTGTCTTATTCTTGGCTGACAATCTATTATGGATACTTCATAGAATCATAGTCATACAGCATGGAAACAGTCCCTTCAGCCCAACATCCATGCCAACCAAGATGTCCCATCAAAGCTAGCCCCATTTGCCCTATCCTCAGTGAGAAGAAGGAATGACCTGGATGAGACTTCTTTGATTACATTGTTTAAGAAGGAACTGCAGAGGTAGAAAATCGAAGGTAGACAAAAATGCTGGAGAAACTCAGCGGATGAGGCAGCATCTATGGAGTGAAGGAAATGGGCAACGTTTCAGGTCGAAACCCTTCTCATAACGGGTCGAAGAAGGGTTTCGACCCGAAATGTTGCCTATTTCATTCGCTCCAACAATACTGCCTCACCCGCTGAGTTTCCCCAGCAGTTTTGTCTATCTTTAATTACATTGACTGCTTTTCTGAGGCGGTGTGAAGTGTAGATGGAGTGAATGGTGGGGAGTCTGCTCTGTGTGATTCTCAGCTTTAATAAACCTGGCACAAGCAACTAATCACATTCCCACTTTGAATTCGTCAGTATTTAAGGGTCTTTGCGAAAGCCATAAAATTTAACTCATGTACATAGGAGCTCCAATACCAATAGCACAGTGGCTCTATTCCACACACACGCACACACACACACACACGCACACACACACACACACACACACACACACACCCACACACACACACACACCCACACACACACACACACCACTCAGAACACAGATATATTCTCTGTCATACACACAAAACATAGTCTCTCACTCTGTCTCATACATACAACACACAGACACTCTCTCTCACACACACACACCACTCTCTCACACAGGCACAAATGCTCACACACAAACATACACACACACACACACACCTCATTGAAACATGCAGAATAGTGAAAGGCTTGGATAGAGTGGATGTGGAGATGGATGTTTCCACTAATGGGAGAGTCTAGGACTAGAGGTCATAGTCTTAGAATTAAAGGACGTTCTTTTAGGAAGGAGATGAGGAGAAATTTCTTTCGTCAGAAGATGGTGAATCTATGAAATTCTTTGCCGCAGAAAGCTGTAGAGGCCAAGTCAGTGGATATTTTTAAGGCAGAGAGATTTTTGATTAGTACAGGTGTCAGAGGTTATGGGGAGAAGGCAGGAGAATGGTGTTAAGAGGGAGAGATTGATCAGCCATGATTGAATGGCGGAGTAGACTTGATGGGCCGAATGGCCTAATTCTGTTCCTAGAACTTATGAACAGTGCAGAAATATAACATAGGGACAAGGGTTAATGTGGCAATGAATGGGATGGTCTGTCCGGAAATATCTACTCCCATCACTTATGACCTTATGACACACACACAGACACACGTACAATCAGAACACAGACATATTCTCACACACACACACACACAAAACATAGTCAGTCTCTCCCTCTCATACATACAACACACTCTTGCTCTCTCACACACAGACCCCCCTCTCTCTCTCTCTCTCTCTCTCTCTCTCTCTCTCTCTCTCTCTCTCTCTCTCCCTCTCTCTCTCACACACACACACACATACACAGTCATCTCATCACCTGATGGTCATAAATTATTTCAAAATATCAAAGTGAGAATGTTACTGTGCAATTAAAAGTACAAAATATTTTGCTTCCAAAAGCAAACCTACAACATAATTTTCAGTTTTGGAAGACTCGATGACCCGAGTCAAAAAGATGAGGTTCATTGCAAATCACCCTTTTGAGGCAGCACAGGAATACAAAATCTGATCCTTCTCATCGGTCCTTTGTGGGGAGCTACTCAAGCTGGAAGTGTTCCCAGTGAAAACCACCCCACACAGAGTGTCAGCCTGGTATGTGGCTGTGGGACAACACCACCCTCTGCTGGCCATGTATACTGACTGCAGGTGGACACCCAAGGCAGGATCCATGGAGATGCAAGGAACTGCAGAGGCTGGAATCCTAAGCAAAAAGTGCTTGAGTAACTTTGCGGGTCAGGCAGCATCTGTGTGGGGAATGGATCGGCGATGTTTCGGGTCGGGACCCTTCATCAGGTTGTTTGTTTGTAGTAGGGGATAGAAAGTTGGAAAAGGCACAGTGGTAAAGTTGCTGCCTTACAGCGCCAGACACCCGGGTTCAATCCTGACCAGGGGTGCTGTCTGTACGGAGTTTGTAAGTTCTCCCTGTGGCCACATGGGTTTTCTCTGTTTTCTCCGGTTTCCTCCCACATTTCAAAGACGTGCGGGTATGTAGGTTAATTGGTTTCTGTAAATTGTCCCTGGGTGTAGGTTAGAGCTTGTGTAAGGATGATTGTGGGCATCATGGACTCGATGGGCAGAAGGACCTGTAATATCCCCCCCTACCCCCTCCCCTCTTGTCACTAGCCAGCTCCTTTCACCTCTTCACCTCCCACCCCGTCTCCTTCCACCTATCTCCCTCCCTCCAGCTTACGTTTCACTTATCTTCTCTTCCCAGGCACCCCTTTGTCTACTTTTCATCTCCAGCCTTTGTCCACCCATTTACCAAGCAAACCTCTCCCCCCCCCTGCACCCTACCCTCAGCTGTATCCACCCATCACTTGCCAGACTACCCCACCCCCTTCTCTCTTCCACCTTTATCCTCTCTACTCTATCAGTCTGGTGAAGGGTCCCGACCTGACAAGTCATCTGTCCATTCCATCCACAGATGCTGCCTGACCCTCTGAGTTCCTCCAGCACTTTGTGCTTTGCTCATGTTCCATAAATAGCTGCCCTTGAAGGCAGAGAGACAGTTGTCAAGAGTAAATTGCATTTCTTATTCCAACAACTGTATTCGATTAGCTTTGGAATCTGATCTTTCTGACTCATTGTGACATTCCTAGAGTTCGCCATGTCAGTGCTGACTCTTGCAAATATAGTTTGTTTGATGTATGAAAAATCTGAATCGAATCCCAATGGATTAAGTTATTTTTGCTTTTCTTTAGTTTAGTTTAGTTTAGTTTAGAGATACTGCGCAGAAACAGTCTGTGCCAACCAGCCATCACCCTGTATACTAGCACTATCCTCCACACTCGGAACAATTTACAAATCTTACAAAGTCAATTAACCTACAAATCTGTATATCTTTGGGATGTGTGAGGAAACCAGAGCACCCGAGGAAAATCTAGGCAGTGACGGGGAGAACGTACAAACTCCATACAGACAACACCCGTGCTCAGGATTGAACCCAGTTCTCTGGCGCTGTAAGGCAGCAACTCTACCGCTGCGCCACCGTGCTTCCCATATCCCAAAATAAATTATATCCATCAAAACTTCCAAATCGAAGTCATTTTTGCTTTCCTTTCTTCTGTTACTCAACTTCAAATAGTAAAACTTGAAGAGTCATTGAAGCAGCTTTATTTAGACTGAGAAATGTCCACAATGTAGAGCATTTTAACGATGTGTTACTTCAACATGCTTTAAAATAAAATATCAACTGTCATGTTGTTTGACATTTGTTTTATATGTGTGTGATTTGTATTTGCAATAGGTATCGTGCTATGGGTTTTGTTAAGTATTGTCTATATTCTGAATGCATGAATACATGAATATATTGGATCTGTCATCAGTTAAACTCCATTAACGTATCTGAAGTAGGGTTCCCACCCTTGTGCGGCTCGGTGGCGCAGCTGTAGAGTTGCTGTCTTATAGCGCCAGAGATCTGGGCTCGATCCTGGCTACGGCCGCTGTCTGTACGGAGTTTGTACATTCTCCCCATAACCTGCAAGGGTTTTGCTCCCACACTCTAATATGTATAGGTTTATAGATTAATTGGCTTCAGTAAAATTGTAAATTGTCCCTGATGCGTGTCGGGTAGTGTTAATGTGCAGGGATCACTGGTCGGCCAAAGATGGGTCAAAGGACGTTATCGCGCTTTATCCCTAAAGTCTGTAAGTAAAGGCTAAAGGACTTTCTCACTGATGGATCTTGAGTAACTCTTCAAAGCAGAGCACAATGCCTTTCATATTAATGTATCTGAGCTATTTCTCCCCTTCCATAACAAAATTAGACGCCTATTTGCAAAATGTTGAGCCATGGCATTTCAGAAAATGAAAGACTCAGAGGGTGACACTGCAGAGAAACAGGCCCTTTGGCCCAGCGAGTCCACACTGACCATTAAAGATTGTCACAATTCATGTTATATTGTTCATTTGTATTTCTCTAGGAGATTAAGCCCGGGGATGTGAGGAGCAAGAAGAATATTTGGGAAAACAAATCTGACTCCCCTTCAGGAAACAAATTACCAAGTGCTGCAAAGGTGAGTGAACTATCTATTGCCTTATTTTGGGATTTGAGTTGAGAGATACAGTGTGGAAATAAGCCCTACGGCCATCGATCCACCATTCACACTAGTTCTGTGTTATCCCACTTTCTCATCCGTTCTCCACACAGTAGGGACAATTTTACAGATTAGCCTACAAACCTGCACGTCTGTGCATTGTGGGACGAAACCAGAGCACCCAGAGGAAACCCTCGCTGTCACAGGGAGAACGTGCAAACTCCACGCAGACAGCACCCGAGGTCTGGATTGAACCTGGTTCACTGCGGGTAAACGCAACCACAATTCCAGTTGCATCTGAAATGCACACTCAGTATCCAGGTGTGCATTTACACACCTCCAATCACAGTCATAGAAACATAGACAATAGGTGCAGCAGTAGGCCATTCGGGCCTTCAAGCCAGCTCTACCATACAATATGATCATGGCTGATCATCCAAAATCAGTACCCTGTTCCTGCTTTTTCCCCATACTCCTTGATTCCATTAGCCCTAAGAGCTAAATCTAACTCTTTCTTGAAAACATCCAGTGAATTGGCCTCCACTGCCTTCTGTGGCAGTGAATTCCACCGTCCAGAACTAAGCTGCTAAATGTTCATTCCCTGTTTTGTGGAAGGTCCAAAAATGGACCTTAATCATGAGTTGCAACTTCTTTAATTAAATTACCTCTGAAAACAGGTTTATTAAATTTTTTATTTAAACGTACAAGCTAAAAGTTCTGAAATCTCCTTTGAGTGGAACGAACTGTGACGCAAATACATTTTTGGTGAGAATCCAATGTTTTCTCAATGCCACTCTTGTCTGGGTCTCATGACCAGTAGATTATCATCTGTTAGCTGATGGCAACGGCAAACTCACAAACAAATGGCATCAATGATGCTGCTCCAAGATCCATAATCAATGTAACACTTCATCGCAAAACTACCATTAACTCACCTCCACTAAATCATTTCCTACCATTAACAAAACTACCATTAACTCACCTTCGACGTCATTTCTCAAATCACCTCAAATTTCTATGGCTTTCATGGGAATTGTGCAGTGAAGTTATAATTTTAACCATATTATGCTTGGATCGAAATACCCAACATAGAAAAAAGCCCCTTCAAACGAAGTCCCCCCCCCACCTCCCATGCCTGCCCTACAATCAGTTTAAAATGTGTCCTTTCCCAAAACATCACCTATCCATTTTCTTTAGACATGCTGCCTGACCTGCTGAGGTACTCCAGCGTTTTGTGTCTATCTATGGAAACAGGCCCTTCAGCCCATCGAATCCACACCAATCACCCTTTCACACCAGCTCTATTTTATCCCACTTTTGCATTCACACCCAGAGTTAGGTTTCTTGCTGTCACATCTACGGAGGTATGGTGAAAAGCTTTGTGTTGCAAGCTCATGAAAAGCTCTCCAAATTGATCAGATAATACTGTACATAAATACCATCGACTCAAACTCACGTACAAAAGCACTGGGGCCAATTAACCTACAACGTGCACACGTCTTTGGGGTGTGGGAGGAAACTGGAGCATCCGGAGAAACCCCACCAGGTCGCAGGGAGAACATGCAAACTCCGTACAGAGAGTACCCGAGGTCAGGGTCACAGTGGGTTTCTGGTACTGTGAGGCAGCGACTCTACCAGCAGCGCCACTGTGCTGCTGTTAGAATCTTCATCGCAAAGAAGTATTATTGGGGGGAAAAAATCATTCTGAGGCTATTTTAATCTCAATAGCGAATGTTTCCGTATAATTGTCTCCACAATATGTAGACCAAGAAAAATAATCCTGTTGTTTCTTGTACTTTTGAATCAGCCGGCAAGTGCAAGGTACAAGTTTGTGGTAACTGGTCACGGCAAATATGAGAAGGTCCCCATTGCTGATGAAGAGCACGATGCCGATGCAAGTAGTTAATCAGGTGAGTGCAATCACACTTGACTTTAAACTTTAGAGATACAGTGCGGAAACAAGACCTTCGGTCCACTGAGTCCCCGCCGACCAGCAATCCCCCTGTACATTGGCACTATCCCACAATGTTCCCAAAGCACACGTTGTTGGAGTGTGGGAGGAAACTGGAGCACCCGGAAGAAACCCACGCGGTGACAGGGTGAACGTGCAAACTCCGTTCAGACAGCACTTGTAGTGAGGATCGAACCCGGACCTCTGGCGCTGTAAGACAGCAACGTTGCCGCTGTGCCACCGTGTCTTGCTGTGCCATTGATGTCAGCAAGGAGGATTTCAGTAACAATGATCTTTACATTGCGTGAAAATGCTGCCAATGGGGCTGTTCCTAAACCAAATAGAGTCATACAGCGTGGAAGCAGGCCCTTCGGCCCAACTAGCCCATGCTGACCAACATGTCCCATCTACACTAGTCTCTTCTGCCTGCGTTTTCCCATATCCCTCTAAACCCATCTTATCCATGTAGCCGTCCAAATGTGTTTTACCGTAGTGACAGATAAGGGCGGCACAGTGACATGGTTATCCTATTCTTCATGGCTCTCCCTCAGACCTTTCTTTGGATAGAGTGTGGCCTCTACTCCAACGGAAGTTAACAAGTGAAACATTACTTGGGTTTCTATCTCGGTCATTGAAGAGGAGGTTGGTGCAGTTAGTGGAGGTGCTGCCTCACAGCGTCGGAGGTCTGGGTTCGATCCTGACCTCGGGATACTGTCTGTGTGGAGTTTGCACGTTTGCCCTGGCATATACACCAGTATCTGGCCATCGACCGGTCAGACTCTCTGACACGTTTTATGGTTTGAGCGAAATGGAAAAAGTTGCAGTAATTCAGTGGCATCTGTGGAGGGAGTGGACAGGTGACATTTCAGGACATATTTTATGCTGTGTTGGTTATCAGTTGTGTCAGTTATTTGTTGTCAGGAGCAGGTTGGGCCAGGTTGGACAAATCTTTATCCTTGGCTAGACCGAACTAGTTTTAATACATCTGCTGGATTCACCTGGACATAAGGAACTTATTTAAGAGAAAGACACAGAGTGCTGGAGTTCTCAGCCAGCATAGGGTTAGGCAGCATCTCTGGAGAACGTGGATGGGCGGCATAGTGGTAGAGTTGGTGCCTTACAGTGCCAGAGACCCGGGTTCGATCTTGACTACAGCTGCTGTCTGTGTGGAGTTTGTACGCTCTCCCCATGACCATGCACATTTTCTCCAGGTACTCCAGTTTCAGCCTTGGACTGAAGAATTTGGAGGTGTTCTTGAGTATCATCATGTTGCAATTGAGAGACGCAAGGAACTGCAGATGCTGGAATATTATGTAAAACTAAAAGTGCTGGAGGAGATCAGTGGATCAGGCAACATCTGTGGAGGATACGGATCGGTGGGCAAAGAGTCCGCACCTGAAACGCCGCTGTCCATTACCCTCCACAGGTGCTGCCTGATCTGCTGAGTTCTTCCAGCAACTTTGCATTTGGCACCAGAAAGCCGATACCAGTTTAGGAAGAAGGGTCTGCGCCACTGTGCCGTCCTACTTACAATAGGTTTTGTAGTCCAATATCATTGTTGCACAGCCAATACTCTGGGGCGGCACAGTGGCGCAAATGGTAGAGTTGCTGTCTTCCAGCGCCAGAGACCCGGGTTCCATGCTGACCGCACGTGCTGTCTGTACGGAGTTTGTACATTCCCCCTGTGACCGCGTGGGATTTCTCCAGGTGCTCTGATTTTCTCCCACACTCCAAAGACATACAGGTTTGTCGGTTATTTGGTTTTGTAGGCCGAAGGGCTTAATTCCACGCTGTATCTCTAAAGTCTGTGTCTCTGCAATCTAACGTCTAAAGCCATTAGTTCCTTCATATGAAATGTTACCCAGTTTAGAGGTTGTTGACGCTCTAGTCATTATCTGGCTGGTCTGCCCGCTATATTAGGGGTATACAATTACTGATGGAAACTGTCAACATTAAGAGCCGTTGTCGATCGGACCCCATCTGTCTTTTGTTTGTCAAAGTTAACCAAAAGAAATGTGTGTTGTGGCTTTAGAGCAATTCATGAGTGGAATGTGTGCACAGATCCGGCAGTTCAGCAGTCGATAATGCAACAGAGGAATTAGCAAAGACGACATGCCTGGGATACGCAGGTTATGTGGAATTTAGCCCTAAGTATAGATTCGTGCATCTGGGGCATATTTCTTCCTCACTTATTTATAGGACAGTGCTGGTCAAAGCAACATTTTAAAGCAGTCTGCTCCTTTTACCCTGCCTCTATCCTTCTGGATTCCTTGATTAAAAAAAACAATACTGATTTCCAACTTGGTACCGTCATTTTCTTAATATTAAAGCAGGAAGAATAGAAAATCGAACTGCTAACAAAATGTGTAGGAAAGGACTGCAGATGCTGGTTTAAATCGAAGTTAGACACAAAATGCTGGAGTAACTCAGCGGGACAGGCAGCAACTCTGGAGAGAAGGAGTGGGTGACTTTTTGGGTCGAGACTCTCAGTCTGAAAATGGGTCTCGACCCGAAACATCACCCATTCCTTCGCTCCAGAGATGCTGCCTGTCCCGCTGAGTTACTCCAGCATTTTGTGTCAACCAAAGAACTGAAGATGCCAGTTTACAAACAAAAGGCACAATGTACTGGAGTAACTCAGCATCTCTGGAGAACATGGATTGGTGACGTTTTGGGTCAGGACCCTTCTTCAAGCTGATGTTGGGGTGGTGGGGGTGGGGTGGGGAGGGTGGGGGGATGTGATTGGAGAAAGCTGGAAGAGAAGAGAGGCAGGACAAAGCATGTAGGGAAAGAATGGATTATCAAAGTGGATTCACAGAACAGACACAAACAAAAGCAGATGTTGGTGTACAAAAAAAGGATGCACAGTGCTGGAGTAACTCAACAGGTCAGACTGAATCTATGAAGGACATCTCTGAAGAAGGGTCCCGACCAGAAACATCACGTATCCATGTTCTCCAGGGTTGCTACCTAACACGTTGAGTTACTCCAGCATTTTGTGTCCTTGAAACATAGTCATGCAGCCCTTCAGCCCAGCTTGCTCATGCCGGCCAAGTTACCCCATCTACACTGGTCCCACCTGCCTGTGTTTGGCCCATATCCCTCTGAACCATTCATATCCATGCACCTGTCCAAATGTCTTTTAAATGATTTGTTTGTTTTATGGATCCATTTCAGCGTTCCAATGGTCTTCCATGTAATAGGGGACAACCAAGTGATATATGTTTCTACGTTTTTTGTTTCTGTCCCCAGTTGACTCTCCTCTTGCGTATTTGAGTAACTTCCAGGGCTTATTGGTTGAAATTATATTTGGAAGGACTCACTGCCACAGACAATATTTTAAGCCAACACTACTGGAGTGACCCAGTTGAATTCCCAATCCATTCTGGTGCAATCAATAGAGTGAATGTGAGAATCAAGAACCAATGGACATCGGTTTAAGATGACATGGGTAAAGATTTAATAGGGACCCGAGTGGCAACGTTTACACTCAGAGGGTGGTGGGTAGGTGGGAACGAGCTGCCAGAGGAGGTAGTTGAGGCAGGTACTATAACAACATGTGGGCAAATGCGGCTTGCTTAGATGGGGCATATTGGTCAGCTTGGACAAGGTGGATAGAAAGGCCAGTGATCACCCCATACACTAGCATTGGCCTACATACTAGGGACAATTTACCATTTTTACCGAAGCCAATTAACCTACAAATCTGTACGTCTTTGGGGTGTGGGAGGGAACTGTTGCGCATGGAGAAAACTTATGCGCTCACGGGGAGAATGTACAAACTCCATACAGACAGAACCCATCATCAGGATTGAACCCAAGTCTCTGGCGCTGTAAGGCAGCAACTCTACCGCTGCACCACCATGCTGTCCGATGGGGCATCTTGTGAGCATGGACAGGTTTGGGCCGAGAGGCCTGTTTCAACGTTGCATGACTCTGATTCTCTATTGCTGTTTCTTTACATTTGAAATATAATTTAAACATACTAGATTTGTTACTGAACAACAAGGGATTAACGACTAATAACAGGGTAACATCTGTTGGGTGATGATGAAAGAACAGGAAGTACCTGTTCCCAATTTCCTCAGAACTTCCTGTTTTACGAAAGTTGCTTCGATGATAAACTTGCATTGAAACTAGCGAATTACAGAATTGAAACCCTAATACAAGTTATAGAAGTAAGCTTTATCATTAACAAGATTTATGATGTCCAGCATCCGTCACATTTATATTTTGTTTTCATGCTGTCAATGATCAGACCAACTTCCAAGAATATTTTCCAGTAAATGAAAAAGCAACTGGCGGCCGAATTAAAGAGCGGTTTTATTTTTGTGCTCTAAGTTGGGCTGTCAACCAATACTTCATACCTCAAATGGATATCCCCGAGCTGTTTCCTTTAAAAATAAATCCCCCAATTGCTGCACGCAAGCGTGATTATTCGAGGCACCCAAATGCAAATTATTTTTCTTTGGAGCAGTGGAGTAACAGTTCCAAGAATGATGACACACCACCAGCTCTTGGTTTAACTCCATCCGCTGCTTCTGGCAACAGTTCCCCTGCCGTGCCCTGCGTTCTACACTCCCTCCGCCATGTGCTGGCTCCAGCAGGCCCTCGCTCTGTCTCTCCCACATCTCCAGGCCTCACTCACCCAGACCTGCAATGGACCCCAGCTTTACTTCATTCTACCAGATCCACGAGTCTGAAGAAGGGTCCCGACTCGAAACGGTCACCTGTCCATGGTCACCGGAGATGCTGCATCACCCATTGAGTTTCTCCAGCACTTTGTGTCTTTCCTTGGTAAACCAGCATCTGCAGTTCTTTTTTTTACATTAATTACTTCAATCCATTCAGTCCCTCATCTCTCACGGTCCATATCAGAACTAATTGAAAAACTTGCGAACAAAATTAGGGGGCAAAATCGGAACTGCTGTTTATATATAGAATAGTCAGCAATTGAATGATTAAAAATATTGTTGTCATTGGATTGGACACCCTTAATAGATATAAATGCTGCCATCTCAGTTCTGGTGGAAATGTTCTTCACACTTGATGTGTTGTACATATTCATCCACTTGTGAACTCCTTCAGTTTTTCACTTTGAATCTAATCTGGCAAATTCAGGCACTGTGGAAGTTGTTTTATCTTCTGCAGATGATTTAAAAAATGTTTGATATTTCATTATTCCTCCATTATGCGCGTCTCATTTATTTTTATTGGTAAGGACTCTCTGGAAAAGGAAATAGGGTGAAGTATTTAAAGAACTGTTGATCCAACATTCCTTTAGTTTAAGTTTAGTTTAGTTTTAGTTTCATTTAATATTGTCCTGTTTCATGTCATCCAGTCAGTGAAAAGGCTATACATGATTACAATCAAGCTGTCCAAAGTGTACAGGTGCATGATAAAGGGTATAACATTTAGTGTACGATAAAGTCCAGTAAAGTCCAATTAAAGATAGTTTGAAGGTCTCTGATGAGGTTGGTGGAATTTCAGGAATACTCTCTATTTGGCGAGAGGATGGTTCAGTTGCCTGATGACAGCTGGGAAGATCTGTCCCTGAATCAGGAGGTATGTGTTTTCACATTGTTGTACCTCTTGCCTGATGGGAGAGGGGAGAACAGGGAATAACTGGGGGTGAGACTATTCCTTGGTTATGCTGGTGGCCTTGTCCTGGCAGTATGAAGTCTAGATGGGAAGGGAGGTTGGTTTGTGTGATGGTCTGGGCTGGATCCACAACTCTCTGCAATTTCTTGTGGCCTTGGTTGGAGCTGTTTCCAAACCATGTTGTGATACATCCCGATAAAATGCTTTCTACAGCGCATCATTCTGCACATTATATTGCATTTTATAAAAATGAAATAATGCTGCATAGAGGAAAGTAATTTTGGGTTGTGAGAGTTTCTGCATACTGTTGAGATGAATAGCTTGAATTGTGCAAGGTGAGCTGCTGACTGCATCAAACTTCTCTCCAAAATGTCCCACAAGGTCCCTGCACGATCAGGGAATTCAAATGTCTTATCCCTCCTCTATCTGGATACATTCAATGTGTTTTTTGTAGCTGCCTAGTAGTAGTGCTCATATGCACAACTGTACATATGGACTGATATAAGGTCGCGTGTAAGGACTTGTAATATGGTCATAGAGTCATACAGTGTGGAAACAGGCCCTTCGGCCCAACTTGCCCACGCTGACCAACATGTCCCATTTACATTAGTCTCACCTGCTCGTGTTTGGCTCATATCCCTCTTAACCTATCCTATCCATGTACTTGACAAGATGTTTTTTAAACATTGTGATAGTACAATCTCCTCTGGCAGCTCATTCCATATACCTACCACCTTTTTTGTAAGAAAGTAGCCCATCAGGTTCCTATCAAATCTTTCCCCCCTGACCTTAAACCCTATGTCCTCTAGGTTTTTATTCCAAATACTCTGGGTAAAATACTCTGTGTATTCACCCTATATATATTCATCTCATGATCTTATACACCTCTATAAGATCACCTTTCAACCTCCTGCATTCCAAGGAATAAACTCCTAGCCTGCCCAACCTTTCGCTATAGTTCAGACCCTCGAGCATCCCAAAGGTATGGGTTTGTAGGTGAAATGACCTCTGTAAATTGTTCCTCCTGAGCAGGGAGTGGACGTGAAAGTGGGATAACATGGATCTAATGTGAACGAGTGATCGATGGTTGGCGTGGACTCGGTGGGACGTGTCTTTCAATCAATCAATCGATCGATCATTTGATCAGTCATTCAATCGATCAATCATTCGATCAACTAATCAATCAAAAATGGACCCGCACACCAATGAAACCATTAATGCTTTGAGATTTGAATAATTATTGGAGCAAATTAAACATAATTCACAAGAATGGAATATGATTAAAATGTATTTTTATTACATTTGGTAACATGTTGTTGTATGTATAAGAATTTAATTTTTAAAAAACCTAATCCATTTGGGAAGCGTTGATGTTCCTCTGATTCCCTTGTGTTGCCAGATCAATAGGTCTGGTTTCCTTGGACTATTTTGGATTGCTAGTTTGTATGTTCAGGCCACTGCTTTTGTTGGCCAGCCTCTTGCAGTACGGTTGAAGTCCTTGAGTTCTTCGTCGTCGATCGCTTTGCGATGCAGCCCTGACTCCATCAACGTGCTACTGATTCTCTTCAGGGGACCTTTAGCTGCTTCCTTCAACTTTCGAGCGTCGAAGCGCGGCCGAAAAAGCAGAAGGGGCAAGCGGCTGGTGAACCACGACGACTGCTGCATTGCCCTGGGCTTGTCCGAGCCTGGTTCCTGCTCCTCCTGCCTGCTTCCCTCTGTCAAACGCTCTTTCATTGCAAACATTTGGAACAGCATTGCATCCCACATCTTATCAGCCCGTGACCCCTTGGTGTTTTGAGACTCTTGCTTGCCATCTTCTGACTGGTTTTCACTCTGCTCCGGAGCTCCTGACTCCGGCGCTCCTGATTCCGGCACTGGGAATTTCGGGGGCTCGTCTTCCACCACCATATGCTTCTTGAGACGGCTCCAACCACTCATCTTGCTCCTTGGAGCTTTCACTCTATCGACGGTTTTCAGCGGAGCTGCTGCCTTCAGAACTGACTGGCCTTCTTGGTTATCTGCCTCGGCGACAGAGATTGATGGCCTGGGTTCAGATTCGACTTTGCTTTTCTCCACGGTGGACATCGCTCTATGATGGACTTCTACATTGGCACTCACAGTGTCATCTGTCGGAGCATTCGTATGCATGGCTGACATATCAGATGCCTTGTCCGTGAGACCGCCATGAAGCATCCCGTGGGTAAAAGTCTTTTCCCTTGGGATTTCAAAGGTTGGAGTCTTCACTCTTGGAGGTTCGTAGGTTGGAGTCTTTACCCATGGAAGTTCATAGGTTGGAGTCCTTGCCCTTGAAGGGTCGTAGGTTGGAGTCTTCACGTTCGGAGGGTCGTAGGTGGGAGTTTTCACCCGTGGAGGTTCATAGGTTGGCGTCTTTACCCTCAGGGGTTCAAAGGTTGGAGTCTTTACCCTCGGGAGGTCATAGGTCGGAGTTTTCACCTTTGGAGGCTCATAGGTTGGAGTCCTTGCCCTCAGAGGGTCGGCGGTCGGTGTCTTCACCCTTGGAGGGTCGTAGGTCGGAGTCTTGACCCTCGGAGGGTCGTAGGTCGGAGTCTTCACCCTTGGAGGGTCGTAGGTCGGAGTCTTCACCCTCGGAGGGTCGTAGGTCGGAGTCTTCACCCTCGGAGGGTCGTAGGTCGGTGTCTTCACCCTCGGAGGGTTGTAGGTCGGAGTCTTCACCCTCGGAGGGTCGTAGGTCGGTGTCTTCACCCTCGGAGGGTCGTAGGTCGGAGTCTTCACCCTCGGAAGGTCATAGATCAGAGTCCTTGCCACCCGATGTTCATAGGTTGGGGTCTTCACCCCCGGAGGGTCGTAGGTCGGAGTTTTCACCCTCGGAGGGTCGTAGGTCGGAGTCTTCACCCTCGGAGGGTCGTAGGTCGGAGTCTTCATCTGAGGGTCATAGGTCGGCGTCTTCACCCTTGGAAGGTCATAGGTCGGAGTCTTCACCCTCGGAAGGTCATAGGTCGGAGTCTTCACCCTCGGAGTGTCATAGGTTGGAGTCTTCACCCTCGGAAGGTCATAGGTTGGAGTCTTCACACGCAAAGGTTCGTAGGTGGGTGTCTTTACCCTGAGAGGGTCATAGGTTGGAGTCCTTGCCCCCCAATGTTCATAAGTTGGAGTCTTCACCCTGGGAGGGTCGTAGGTTGCTCTGTTACTCTGGAACACACCCATCATGGCGACGTCAGGACCATTGGAGATGGAGGGTTGAGCAAGGTGAGCACCAGGAGCAAGGCCGAGGGGTTGCACAGATTGCCAGGTGGAAATGTTTGCGGCAGGAATCTCTGTGCCAGGCTGGGTGTAACAACTTGGGGAAAATCGCGGCGGCATTCCAAGCATGGGCGATTGTCGTGGTGCGCTGCTGCCCGGCTGAACACTTGAAAGAAAGTAGGTCTTTCCAGGAACAACAGGACGGAGCGGTGGACCAGAGACTTGGGTCAGGCCTCCACCCGCTACCAGTGAGCCACTTGTCTCTGTTTTGGTGAGAATCTCGATTTTGCCCTTGTAAAAGGTCTTGCGAATGGGATACAGGCTTACGCCATGAGTCGGGGCAGCAGGTGTTAGGTATTGTCTGAGAGACGGCAAAGGAGAGGTGAGGGAGCACGTCCTCCGCTCACTGAGCTCCGGAACGGGACTGCCCTCACTCACGGGCGACAGGGAGGCCCGGAAGGGTTTGGACAGGTAAGTGTGGGACTTATCTGCCCCATCCTCCGGTGATAAGAAGACTTCTGCACTTTGCCGCTTGGCGATCCGCTTCAGGATCTTCTGCAGCCTGATGTTGTCTTTGTCGGGCTTCGGTGCCGGGGGTGGAGGTGGCGGCACCGTGCGTGGCGACACGCAGTGTTTCATGGTCAGTAACATTTTAATTCCCTGCAACATAACAGAAATAAATAAATGTTATTCTGCCGTGGCTTGGTATCGCACACCGCCAACTCGGAAGAAGAATCTTGAGCAGGAAGGAGCTGCTGATGCGGGTTTACACCAAGGATATACACACAATGCTGGAGTAACACAGCGAAACATCACCTATTCCTTTTCTCCAGAGATGCTGCCTGACCCGCTGAGTTACTCCAGCGTTTTGTGTCTATCTCTGGTTTTATTTGATGTGTTTGGATAGCATGCAAAGCAAAGCTTATCACTGTACCTCGGTGCACGTGACAACAATAAACTTAAACCTACTTGCAATGTGCAAGGCGGTTGACAGCTCCTGAGCTACTCTTTCTGCCTGATGACCGCCTGTAGATTTAAGTTGGGCCACGAGCAGTGTGTGTAAGGTGAGATGTCAGCAGGCAAGATCATTACTTCTATCCTTGTCCCAGCCTCTCATAGCTTACAGGGCTAGTCCTGGCCATTAAGCAGAGTCAGCCATTCCTGGTCCCTCCTCACTTCTCTCCAGAGTTCAACCAACATAAGATAGCTACACACCGCTCCCCAGAATAAGACCAGGCTAAAGTGCAAGTCAGCAACATGTAATGCCATTAACTTTAATAGGTAGAAACTGCAACAGCTTACTGTTTATGGGAAGAGGGAAGTGTTTCCTAATGAGAATTCTTCCCGCATGTTTGTGTGTTACCTTTTGCAGGAGATTGACCCTATTTGGGATAGAAAATCTCTCTTTCTCTCACTCTCTGCTGAAAGAATGATTTTCATGAGGGGGATCGGCAGGTCGAATGCACAGAGTTTAGTTTAGTTTTGAGATACATTGTGGAAACAGGCCCTTCAGCCCACCTGGTCCACGCTGACCAACAATTACCCCGTACACTAGTTCTATTCTACACTCTAGGGACAATTTACAGAAGCCAAACAGACTTTTCACTTTGCATTGGTACATGTGACAGTTGTAAACCTAACTCTTTGGTGCAGGTTTATTGATGTAATCGTAAGACGCAGCATGTGAACAAGGTCCACCCAGTCCGCAATGACCATCGATCATCTGTTCACACTAATTATATGTTATCCCACCTCCTCATCCACCCCTACAAACTCAGGGAAAATTCCCGAAGCCAATTAACCTACAAACCTGTACGTCTTTGGAATGTGGGATAGTATAACAGATATTGAGCAAAATACAAAGTGCTGGAGTAATCCGCTGGTCAGGCAGCATCCCTGGAGGAAATGGATGGTTTGGACCAGTCTGACGAAGAGTCCTGACCCGAAACATCATCTGTCTATTCCTTCCACAGATGCTGCCTGTCTCGCTGAGTTACTCCAGCATTTTGTATCTACATTTAGAGTATTGTGTTCAGTTTTGTTCACCCTGCTTTAGAAAGGATGTTGTGAAGCTGGAAAGTGTGTGGGGCAGGTTTGTGAGGATAATGCAAGAAGAGGGCCTGGGCTACTGGGAGAGACTGGGCAGGCTAGGACTTTATTCCTTGGAGCTCAGGAGGATGAGGGGTGATCTTATTGAGGTGTACAAAATTGTGAGAGGCATAGATTAGGGAAAATACTCTGTTACACAGAGTAGGGGAATCGATAACCAGAGGACTTTTGTTTAAGATGAGGTGGGAAAGATTTAATAGGAACCTGAGGGGCAATATGTGTACACAGTGGGTGGTGAGTTTATGAAACAAGCTGCCAGAGGAGGTATTAAAGAAGGAACTGCAGATACTGGAAAATCGAGGGTACACAAAATGCTGGAGAAACTCAGCGGGTGCAGCAGCATCTATGGAGCAAAGGAGATAGGCAACGTTTCGGGCCGAAACCCTTCGCCAGAGGAGGTGGTGGAGGCAGGTACTGTCACAACATTTAAAATACATTTGGGCGAGTGCTTGGATAGGATAGGTTTAGAGGGATAAGGGCCAAATGCTGGCAGGTGGGACTAGCGTAGATCTTCGGCAGGTTGGGCCGAAGGGCCTGTTTCCACATTGTATGACTCAATAACCAGTTAATTTCCTCAAGGCTGCATTAGCTAAAGAATTTGACATAAAGATCCAAAGAAGTCCTTGGGTTCCGACCCGTAACATCAGCTATCCATGTTCTCCAGAAAACCTGCTTGACCCACCGAGTTACTCCAGCACTTTGTGTCTTTTTGTATGAACCAGCATCTGCGGTTCCTTGTATCTCCAAGGAACTAAAAATGCTGGTATCCTGAGCAAAACACAAAGTGCTGGAGTAGTTACTGGGAGAGGTGGATAGACTTGGATTATTTTCTCTAGAACACTGAAGATTGAGGGGAAATTTGATAAAAGTATATACAATTATGAAATGCATAGATAGGGCAGACAGTCAGAACATTATTCCCAGAATGGAAATATCAAATACTGGAAGGCATAGCTTTAAGGTGAGAGAGGCAATGTTTAAAGAAGGGGACAGGTAGAATAGTAACACTAAAGAGATTTTTGAACAGGTACGCGGATATGCAGGGAATGGAAGGATATGGGTTACATGCAGGCAGATAAGAGTTGGTCTTGGCATCATCAACAGTATGGGTATTGTGGGCAGAAGGGCCTGTTCCTGTGCTGCATTGTTCTGTGTTTGAACTCAGCAACATCTGTGGAATGTGGGAATGACCGACATTTCAGATCGGATTGGGTCTGAAGAAAGATCCTGACCTGAAACATCACCTAGTCATTCCCTCCACAGATGCTGCCTAACCCCAAGAATATAACACTATTTTCAGGCAACCGAACCATCCTACCAACAATCAGAGAGCAGTCCTGAGTTACATCTACCTCATTGAAGACCCTTGGACTATCTTTGATCGGACTTTACTGGACTTTATCTTGCACTGAACGTTATTCACATTATTCCCTTTATCCTGGAACCGTACACTGTGGATGGCTCAACTGTAATCATGTATTGTCTTTCCGCTCACTGGTTAGCATGCAACAAAAGCTTTTCATTGTACCTCGGTGCCTGTGACAATAAGCTAAACTAAGCTCAACTAAGCTCAACTAAACCTTGTCTACTGTTTGTTAAGGCAGAGATAGATCGATTCTTGATTAGTGTGGGTGTCAGGGTTATGGGGAAAATGGGGTTGAGGGGAAGAGATAGATTAGCCATGATTGAATGGCAGAGTAGGCTTGATGGGCCGAATAGCCTAATTCTGCTCCTAACACTTATAAATTTATGAACACACCAGGGCACTAATTGTTGTTTGTTGGAAGCCAGAGTTCAGGAATGCAGTATTTTATGGGGCACAGCATTTTATTTTGTATGTGGAATATCCTGTTTAGAGGTGTTGAGTTTTTGTCTCCTAACATAGAAACATAGAAACATAGAAAATAGGTGCAGGAGTAGGCCATTCGGCCCTTCGAGCCTGCACCGCCATTCAATATGATCAATATGATCATGGCTGATCATCCAACTAACGAAAATAATATTTCAGTGCTCATCACAAGCACTCAAAAACAAATGGAGCCTAATCATAATAGAAACATAGAAAATAGGTGCAGGAGTAGGCCATTCGGCCCTTCGAGCCTGCACCGCCATTCAATGTGATCATGGCTGATCATCCAACTCAGTATCCCGTACCTGCCTTCTCTCCATACCCCCTGATCCCTTTAGCCACAAGTGCCACATCTAACGCCCTCTTAAATATAGCCAATGAACTGGCCTCAACTACCTTCTGTGGCAGAGAATTCCAGAGACTCACCACTCTGTACAATGTACAATTTACAATAATATTTCTTTCTTTCTTTCTTAGCTGCTGTTGAAAATTGTGATGAGAATATTGAAGAACTGGAGCCAAGAAATGGACCAAGAGCTTTTGAGCGTATCAATTTTATATATTAATTTGTTTACTTATAAACGTGTTATTGTCGCTTATATCATCATTGTTATGTCTTTCACCACTGATTCTGCTGTAGCTTACACAGCAAATGTACCTGGAGAATAGAAACCATTCACCGAATGGCAGAAACTTACATCTAAAATAAGTACAGAATAGCGGAATGGGTCGACTACAACTTATCTATTTCCATTATCTTGATAATGGTTAGAAATAGTTGAGAATATCCATTTGCCGAACCCATCTCTGGCTCTGACAGTACGGATTGAACACACACACCACCAGGTGCTCCGGTTTCCTCCCACATCCCAAAGACAGGTGCAGGTTTGTAGGTTAATTGGCCCTCTGTCATTTGCCCCTCGTGTGCAGGGAGTGGATGAGAAAGTGGGATAACATGGAACCCGTGGACACGGGTGAGCGATAGTTGCCCTGGGCTCGGGGAGCCGCAGGGCTGTTTCCATGCTGCACAATCTGTGAACTGTGCCATATTGTTTCACCATGTTCAACTTGAAATGCTGCTCCAGATTCAATCAAGACATTTAGGATCAGTACATATATGGCTTTTTATGAGGTCTGTTTGTCGTATCTCTTAAAAACTCTCCAGTCTTTTCTCATCATTCAACTAGACAATTCATATTTTCCATTACATTCAGCTTTTAAAATTAATTCTGCTCTCAAAGAAAAATAAAAATATGGAGTGTTAAATGCATAATCAACCTTCCCAAACTCGTGCTTAATAAATACCAACTTATCATTCCGATATCTCCAACTGCAAGTGGAGCTGTAGGGAGTGCAGCAGTCTAATAACTCTGGTGACCTGGGTTTAATTGTGACCTCCGCTTCAATCTGTGTAGACTTTGCTTGCTCTCCCTTTGGCCATCTAGTCCTCCTTCAATGAATATAGAACATAGAACAGTGCAGCACAAGAACAGGCCCTTCGGCCCACAATGTCTGTGCTGGACATGATGCCAAGTCCAATGCTTATCTGCCTGCACATAATCCATATCCCTCCATACTATGCATATCCCTGTGCCTATCCAAAAGTCTCTTAAATCATATCTGCCTCCACCACTCCCCTCGGCAGTGAGTTCCAGGCACTCCCTCACCCTCGGTGTAGCAAAACCTTGCCCAGCACATCTCCTTTCAACTTTGTCCCTTTCATCTTAGCTATGCCCTCGAGTGTCTCATGTTTCCATCCTGGGAAAAAGGTTCTGACTGTCTACCCTATCAATGTCTCTGATAATTGTTTATACTTCTATCAGGTCTCCCCGTAACCTCCAGTGTTCCAGGGAATACAATCCAAGTCTGTCCAACCTCTCCCTGTGGCTAACACCCACTAATCAAGGCATCGTTCTAGTAAACCTCCTCTGCACCTTCTCCAAAGCAATTACTCTGAATGTAGATGGGTGGTTGGTTGGTTGGAGAATTGGGATGTTACTGGGAATGTGTGAGAGAATGGCTTGCAAAGATATATGAGGAAATGGGCACAAAGTGCTGGAGTAACTCAGCAGGTCCTCTCTGGAGGACATGGATAGGTGATGTTTCGGGTCGGGACCTATCTTCAGTGAAATAGAATTGATGATTGCTCAGAGTAGGATAGACTCAATGGGCTGAATGGCCTCCTTCCATAAGGAATTGTGGATAATAAATAAATCTAAGTGCTGTAAGTCAAAGACGCAATTAACTTGTTTTAAGAAACAGTCAGTTATATGGATAGGATGGGTGTAGTGTAGATGGAACATGTTGGTCGGCACAGGCAGGTTGGTCCAAATGAGCCTGTCTCCATGCTGTATGGGTCTCTGATTAATGCAGGAACTGGAATCTTGAGTGAAAAGAAAAGTGGTGGAGGAACTCAGCGGGTCAGGCAGCATTTGTGGAGGGAAATGAACAGATAATGTTTCGGCTCGGAACCCTTCTTGGTGCCTTCCTTCAGCAGTTTATTTGTCACCGCTCTTTGGTGCCGTATGGGTGACATTGTGAGGACTATCAATGGGAGCAGAAAGTTGTGAACAGGTGTTGATGAAATGAATGAATGTGACTAATAAGGTTCTCTGGGGAAGTGCGAGGTAATCCTCTTTAGACATAAAGCGTGGACAGAGTACTTCCCGAAAAGGAATTTGAGTCTTGGAGTTTCCATCTTGGAATTCCTGTCTTGGAATTTTGAGGGAATAGCAATATTTAGTGACTCAAGGATCATAATATTCTAGGATTTAGGGTGGCACGGTGGCGCAGCGGGAGAGTTGCTGCCTTACAGCGCCAGAGACCCGCGTTCGATCCTGACTACGGCTGCTGTCTGTATGAAGTTTATACGTTCTCCCTGTGACTGTGTGGGTTTTCTCTGGGTGCTCTAGTTTCCTACCACATCCCAAATGTGTGCAAGTCTGTAGATTAATTGGCCCTCTGTAAATTACACCTAGTGTGTAGGCCTGAGCTCGCGGGGCTGTCTGTGTGGAGTTTGCACGTTCTCCCTGTGACCACATGGGTTTTATCCAGGAGCTCCGGTTTCCTCCCACATTCCAAAGATGTTGAGCTTTGTAGGTTAATTGGCCGTGTCTGGGGAGTGGAAGAGAAAGTGGAACGAGTGTGAACGGGTGATCTGTGGTGGGCAAGGTCTTGGTGGGCTCAAGGGTGTATTTCCATGCGATATGTTTCATTCAAAGCTACACGCAATAGCTCCGTTGCCTCCCTGCTCCACATAAGTTTCTGCTCCTATCCATTATTCATCCATCATGCAATATATCATATGAAGGTAACATGCAACACCAATGTATTCAGTAAGAGGAGGAAAAAGAAACCTGCATTGGAGGCTTTGCTTTAACACTTAATTACAATACAGTATTCTCTTTAAATGTGAAATTGAGCTTGTTTTTGTATACTACTGTCAAACACAAAAAAGGAAGGTGTCTGTTCAAAAAGGAAATTGGATTTATTGCAACTATTGACGGTTTTATTAAATGTAATGTTTTGCGTAACAAGATGTTGTCCTGTTTTTCTCATTTCCGATGAATCTATCGCAATCTGCACAGAATGGAAATTTACACACAGCCCTTGTACAAATTTTAATTACGTTCCCTCGAGTAACAGACAGTTAGCGTGCAGGGAGTCGGAGAAATGAATGTTATGGGGAGGATGGAATCCTGTATAGAACACGGCGCTTCACAGAATCAGAGGCCCAGGTTCTGTCTGCACGGAGTTTGCACGTTCTCCCTGTGACCACATCATTTTCCTCTGGGTGCTCCACTTTCCTCCCACATCCCAAAGATGCGGGTTTTTATGCTAATTGGCCCTTAGTGTGTAGAGTGGATAAGAAAGTGGGATAACATTGAACTAGTGTGAACAGGTGATCGATGGTTGGGGTGGACTTGGTGGTCTGAAGGGCCTGTTTCCATGCTGTATGTATCTCTAAAGTAGATGGAACTCAACTGAACAAAACTAAATTAAACATAGAAAACGTGAGCGATGGTCAGTGTGGATTCGGTGAGCATGTTTCCACGCTGTATCTCTGAACTAAACGTACTAAACTTCTTGAGTGTGAAGAAGGGTCTCGACCCGATACGTCACAAATTTCTTCTCTCCATAGTTGCTGCCTCACCTGCTGAGTTACTCCAGCATTTTGTGTCTACCTTCGATTTAACCAGCATCTGCAGTTCTTTCTTAAACATTAGATTAATTGGCCCTCTTTAAAATTGCCCCTGGTGTGCAGGGAGTGGATGCTGAACGGAGATAGCAAAGAACTGGTGTGAAGATGTGATCGATGGTCGGCATGGACCCGGTGGGAAAAGGAACCGGTTTCTATGCAATATCTTTAAATCAATTCAATCTATGCACAAGTCTAGAATCCCAACTGGAATCAATGCTTGTCTTAGAACAAAGAAACGTATTTCCTGATTTACTGGTGTAATCTCGTTAATGATAGGCATCAACATTTGACAGCACATGGGACGAAGGCAGAGACATGCATAAAAAGTGGCACTATCTGTCGATCGGTAACCACTGCTGTTGAAAGTCCACACTACTGTTATATGATGATCCACCAAGTTTCCTCTAGAAACACTGGCAGAAGACAGAGAAATCATATCCAATGTGATTTACTTTTTCAATTGACAAACACTTGAGGTTGAGGGATCATTGTTACTGGAGATGGTGGGATTTAGCTCGATCCTCAACTGTCTTGTGTAGAATTCAGGTGTCTGTAGAACAGTGCAGCACAGGAACAGGCCCTTTGATCCACAGTGACTGTGCCGAACACGATGCCAAGACCAACTGAGTCAGAGGCTACACAGTGGCAGTTGTTCCCACACCGCCTCAAAGACCCGGATTCTATCCTGACTAAGGGTGCTGTCTGTTCTGAGTTTGTATGTTTTCCCCGTGATCGCACGAGTTTTTCTCCGGGTGCTTTGGTTTCCTCCCGCACTCCAAAGACGATCAGGTTTGTAGGTTAATTGGCTTCAGTAAAAATTGTAAATTGGCCCTAGTGTGGAGGATAGTGTTTTGGTGTGCATGGATCACTGGTGGGGTGAAAGATTGTAACCTTCACGTGGTCCGCCCTGTTTCGACTAATGCAATCAACTCGACGTGCACAAACAGAAGATCAAATAGAACAAGTTGGCCAACAACCTTAGGCTGTGCACGCCACACGAAAGAAGAAGAAGAAGAAGAAGATCACTGGTCGGCACCGACTCGATGGGCTGAGGGGCCTGTTTCCATGCTGTACCTCCAAACTAAACTAAACCAAACCAACTCTTATCTACCTGCACATACTGTAATCCACATCCCCCCATTCCCTGCATATCCATGTGCCTATCCCTAAACCTCCTAAATGCCACTACTGTATCTGCTTCCGCCACCACCTTAGGCAATGTGTTTTCGACACCCACTGCTCATTGTGCATAAAAATCCTGCCCCGCACATCTCCTTTAAACTTTACCCATCCTGTGCACAACGCAACATAGAAATAGAATTGGATCAAAGCCCTTCTGTTCTTTAGGATTTTGTGCAAGTAGAACAAATATCAATCTAAATAATAAACTGGTGAGTAGTGATTCTAACTTTAAGGCACTAATTTGGAAAGAGTGCAGAAGAGATTCACCAGGATGTTACCTGTTACCTTACTTAGTTCTGTTTATTGTCACGTGTACCGATGTACAGTGAAAAGCTTTCTGGTCAGCAGAAAGACAATACATGATTACAATCGGTCCATTTACAGTGTATAGATACATGATAAGGGAATAACGTTTAGTGCAAGGTAAAGCCAGCAAAGTCCGATCAAGGATAGTCCGAGAGTCATCAAAGAGGAAGACAGTAGTTCACCACTGCTCGCTGGTTGTGCTGGTATGGTTCAGTTCAGTTCAGTCATATTTAACAATTGATTATTGACAATGTTATCAGGTTGAAGTTAATTGCAGTAACACAATACTGTGCTTTGCTTTTATCTCTTTGAAAATTAATTGCTGCCATGTTAAGAAATACTTACACATTTTCTGCCTTTCCAAAGATAACCAGGCATATTTTTGCTTACCATTTGATTAGATTATGTATAAATGTTATGGAGATGAACTTCCATTTGCTGCTTCTGAACACATTGGAAGTCTCCATCATTCACTGGGATGCACGACGCACCAAATCATACCTAAAAGACAAAGATAAAATTAATTTATGGATAATTCTCAGGCAGACCATGAAACTGCGTCAAAGATAAAGAATGTTTGCAGCAAGCTTAATAGGGGATTGATTAAAAAACCCAGCAGATGCTGGAAATCTGGAACTAAGTGAAAATCAATCAGCAGGCCAGGCAGCATCTGTGGTGGGGGAAAACAGAGATAATGTTACTGGTTGAAGATCCATGAATTGGGAAGTAGAAGATGTACATCGTTAACATAGAGTTTGACTGACTAATGCAAAGAATAATGTGCGAGTTAACTGCAGATTTGTGCTCAAGCTTAGTGCTGGAGCTTAAACAATATTTTAACTTTCGATTTGGATGGCACAGTGGTGTAGCGGCAGAGTTGCTGCCTTACTGCACCAGAGACCCGGGTTCCATCCTGACTATGGATGCAGTCAGTTCAAAGTTTATATGGGCTCCTTGCGACCATGTGGATTTCCTCCGGGGGCTCCGGTTTCTTCCCACATCCCAAATATGTGCATAGATTAATTGGCTTCTGTAAATTTCCCCAAGTGTGTAGTATGATAACGAGTGTGAACAGGTGATCAGTGGGTGACGTGGACTCGGTGGGCCGATGGGGCCTGTTTCCATGCTGTATGTAAACTAAACTAAATTAAGAGTGGAGCCAAGGAATATAAGATACCAAGTGTATTAAATGGAGACTCAGGCAACTGCCGATGCTGGGATCTTGAGCAAAGCACAAAGTGCTGGAGGAACTCAGCAAGTCAGGATGTATCTGTGGAGGGGATGGACAGATGATGCTTCACGTCGGGACCCTTCTTCAGACCGCTATTAGATGCTAAATTGCTGTGAGGCAGAAGCTCTACACCACAGTGCCGCCCAAAATTGGCAATATCTTATATCTCAGGTGATTAAAATTAAGGTACCACTATCTCCTGGCATGACCTCATTCCAAACTTGGCTGATGAGGTGGTGAACTTTTGTCCAAAGTTGATCTTTGCAAATGTTTAGAATTGCAGCACATGATATTGTAACTCAACTACGAGCTGTAATTAAGAACATAAAATTGTGTTGTGAAGGCAATTCTCATTGACAACTTGGCAAATGAGGCAGGTCTGACCTAGAAAAGTGAGTTGTATTGGTCTGCTTCTGAATCCCATTCTGCCAGAAGTTCATCTCAAAGACCAAAGATCAAAGTTAAAATCTTCCTCCTGAAATTAAAACTAATTTCCCCACATTCATGGCCAGCCTTCGACTAAATAGTGTGCAAGAAGGAACCGTGTGTAAGAAGGAACTGCAGATGCTGATTTAAACCGAAGAAAGACACAAAAAGCTGGAGTAACTCAGCGGGACAGACAGCATCTCTGGAGAGAAGGAATGGGTGACGTTTCGGGTCGAGACCCTTCTTCAGAGATCTTGACCCAAAACGTCACCCATTCCTTCTCTCCAGAGATGCTGTGTGTCCCGCTGAGTTACGCCAGCTTTTTGTGTCTTTCTTCGATTGAATAGATTCAGCATTTAAGAAGCCTCTGGATTAGCACTTCAGTCACGGAGGTTTAGAAGACTATGAGCAAATTCTGACAGATGAGAATAACACTATGGATGTCACTTTGTTGCAAAGGAATTGATGGGCTGAGTGGCCTGTTTCCATGTTGCACAACTCTATGACCAGACATTTCCTCTAATGACCAAACCTCCTGGCACATTTATCCATTTCACTAACTTGTCAATATTGATAGACACAGGGCGGAACTGAGTTGCTGCCTTACAGCGCCAGAGACCCAGGTTCGATCCTGACTACGGGTGCTGTCTGTACGGAGTTTGTATGTTCTCCACGTGACCGCGTGGGTTTTCTCAAAATGGTCATTTTACATTTCCCATTTCTGAAATGGCCCGTTTCCACGCTGTATCTATAAGGTCTAAAGTCGAAGCATTCCCAAATTATCATTTTAACAAAAAAGGAAAATAAAGACCAGCTATGTTTGGCCCTTGTTGAAATGAATTCCTTCCTTGCCCTGTTGAAAGTTCCTTGACCTAATTATAGAAGAGGCAAAGTCCCACTGCCATCTGACACTGTCACCTGTTGACAACTTTTCTTGGTACAGGGTTCAAGACTGACACAAACTCTACTCTTTCTCTTAATCATTCTTTTTTTCTCTGAACAGACAGAAAAAATAAAATAAAATCCCCAAGTGGTTTCAGAACAGACACAAATTGTACACAAATTGATCAACTGCCTTGGAAAGGAGTATAATTTTTATTTGAACATGCCTCAAATATTGAATTCCTATTAAATGTGGGAATCATAGCGACCTTAAATGCCACCTTTTTTTATTAGGTCGGCTATTAGTTGACCTTAGGTTATTAGGTTTATTATTATTGTTGTCACGTGTACCGAGGTACAGTGAAAAGCTTTTTTGTTGCATGCTATCCAGTCAATGAAAAGACTACACCTGATTACAATTCAGACCTCCACGGTGTATCAATACATGATAAAGGGAATAATGTTCAGTGCAAGTCCAGTAAAGTCCAATTATACATAGTCTGAGGGTCTTCAATGAGGTAGATGGCACTGTAGGTCAGAGCCACTTTCTAGTTGGTGATAAGATGGTTCAGTTTTCTGATAACAGCTGGGAAGAAACTGGGAAATGTAAAATAGTGCATTGCGTTGAATTTGATTGAAAGATGCAGCATGCAAATGGTCCTCTGAGACCATTTGCATGCTGCATGGTCCTTTGGCCCTCTGCATGGACCATGGTCCTTTGGCCCTCTGAGTCCACACCGACCATCAATCACCCGTTCGCGATAGTTCTATGTTATCACTTCCTCAGGCACTCCCTACACACTAGAGGCAGTTTACCGAGGACAATTAACCTGCTAACCTGCATGGCTTTGGGATGTAGGAATAAACCAGAGCACACAGAGGAAACTCACATGGTCATGAGTATGTGCAACTCGACATATACATCGCCCTAGATCAGAATCGCACCAGGATCTCTGGCAGCATGAGAAAGCAGCACTACCAGTTGTGCCACTGTGCTGCCCCTGTGCCCATCACTCTCCACTCTCAGAACTATGTTCAATTTCTGCAAAGTTTTGAAGGATATGAATCAAACGTGGGCAAATGATTCTACCTTAGATGCGGCACTTTGGGGGGTCTGGATAGGTTGGGCCAAAGGGCCTGTTCCTAATCCGTAGTTCTGAATGATATCAGAATACCTTAACTAAGTCATTATTGGATCTATGAATATTGAACCTTCATTAGGTTATCTTTGAAATCTGTCAGCTTGGGGCTAAAATCAAGTTCAGACAGATGGAATGATATCATTACATTTGTCAATTGTGAGTTAACTTTAGAACATGAAACATCAAATAGATTGGGTCAAATAGATTGTCAGAGCAGGTACAGCCCTTTGGCGGCTAATGTCAGTGCTGAACATGATGCTCATGGTACACATCACTCCAGTCCCTGTGTTTCCATGAGCCTATCTAAAAGCCTCTTAAATGTCACTATCCTATCTGCCTCCACCACCATCCCTGACATGCATCAACGTATACATTCATTCTACAACAACTTTAATGCAAAGAATCAAAGTGCAAAGAAAATAAATTGCAAAGCTGCACTTTGTGCTTGCAAAAGATGTGTCTCGTCAAACTCAAGAATATTGATCAAACCAACTTGTTTTTATTGCTTGATCTGATAATTCATTGATTCCATATATATTAAACAAATGTCTATTTCCTGTTTAAACTTGCAAATCTCCATTATTCTTATAACTCTCCATTCATTTAGCACTCGATATTCGCTTAATTTAAAGGCATTAATTAATACAATATTTAAAGCTTTACTTGGAGCATCATTCTACATAGACATTGCTTCCTTCAGACTATTAAGTTTAATGTACTCATTTTTAATTCCTGTCGATTAATACAATGTTACTGATCCAAAACTTCCATTCTTATTCAGATTCGGGTGAGATTATCGTCATATACACCAATGTGCAATTAAATACCTAGTTTGCTCATCGAATAACCAATAAAGACAATATTGACATCAATAAATACAACCACAAATGCACAATAGCAGCATTGTGCAAAGATTGTAGTGCAAACTGAAGTATTGTTTCGAGAAACAGTGTTTCTCAGACCCTTCAGCCCAGCGAGTCCACACTAACCAGCGCACACCAACACTAGTTTTATCCTACAAAACAAGGGAGATTTTACAGAAGCCGATTAACCTGCAAACCTGCATGTCTTTGGAATGTGGAGGAAACCAGAGCACCTGGGCAAAACCTACGCAGTCACAGTGAGAACGTACAAGCTCGGTACAAACAGCACCCATCGTCAGGATCGAACCTGGGTCTCTGGTGCTGTAAAGCAGCAACTCCACAACTGCACTACTGTGCAGGCTTATCTCTCAAGTAGTTCAAAAAAATTATTGTGCCTATCTAAAAGCCTCTTAAAGTGCAAGAACGGAATGACAAAATGAGGTAGAGTAAAAAGCAAAGGTATGTGGCAGCATCTCTGGAAACATTCTCTGGTGTGAAAGAGGTAAATGCTTCAGAAGTCTGATAACAATGGGGAAGAAACTGTTCTTAAGTCTGGACATCTAAACTTTCAAGCTCCTGTATCTTCTTTAGACTTCCGACTTTTGAGATACAGCATGAAAACAAGCTCTCTCTGCACTCTGTCCAGCTTTACAATGTGCTTCCTATAGCGGGGTGACCAAACCTAAACACAATATTCTAAATGTAGATTTTTGAGATGTGGTTGTGCAATAAATGTCTTCTATTCGTTCAGCTTTCCACAAATACCTTATTTACTTTAGACTTTAGAGATCACGACCCTTTGTCCCACCAAGTCCGTGACGACCAGCGGTCCCCGTACACTAGCACTATCCTATACACTCGGGACAATTTACAATTTTACCAAAGCCATTTAACCTAGAGACCTGCACGTCCTTGTAGTGTTGGAGGAAACTTGAGCACCCGGAGAAAACGCATTCAGTCACAGGGAAAACGTACAAACCCCATACAGACAGCACACGTAGTCAGGGTCGAACATGGGTTACTGGCGCTGTAAGGCAGTGACTTTATCACTGCGCCACTGTTGCATCCCAAAAGGGTCCCAGAGGTCGAAGAGAAAAGAGGGATCGGCCAGGATGACAGGCACATGGCAATACTTCTAGCCTTGCTGATGCAACGCACTGTGAAGGTGGACTGGATGAGAGGAAGTGATGAGCCTGTGATGGACCTGGCTGTGTTCACACTCTCTGTAAGTCAAGAGCAGAGCATTTACAGTACTAGGCTGAGATGCATCCTGTCAGAATGCTTCCTATAGCGCACTTACATGGAAAAAATGATCTGACCAATTCTAACCAACCCAACTCTACTTGTCAGGAAGTCCTGATGGAGACCATAAGATCAAGGTCCAGATGTTTATGCATGCGTTGATTAGGTATTAGAACATTGAAGTCTGAGCTGTCGTCAATAATAGCATCCTGTCACAGGTGTTCTTATTGTCAAGGTGGTCCAGAACTGAATGTAGTGTATGAGAGATGCCATCCGCCATAAATCTAGTTTTCCAAGGCAAAACTTAAAGGGGTCTAGATTGTCAGGGATACTGGCATGACCTGGTTCAACAACGTGAACTCTCACGAACAAAGGAGATTACAAAAGGTTGTGGACTCTGCCCGGCCCATCAAGGGTACTGACCTCCCCACCATCTATAGGAAGCTCTGCCTCAAAAAAGACAGCCATATTCATCAAGGACCCACACCACGCTGGCCACACTCTCGTTTCACTCCTGCCATCGGGAAGAAGGTGCAGGAGTCTGAAAACCGTGACCTCCAGGTTCAGAAATAGCTTCTTCACATTAACCATCTGGCTATTGAGCACTACAAACACCAACCAAACTCTAAACTAGGAACTGCCTTGTTGCACTGGGGACATCAGCCTTCTATTTTGTTTTGCAGCAATATTGTTTTTTTTCTTATTTATTAAACATCAGGAACAGCTTCATCCCTACAACCATCTGGCTATTGAATTCTACGAACTCCAATGAAACTCAGATCTAGGAACTTTCTTGGTTGCACTAGAGCCTTCGGGCTTGTTCTTTATTTATTGAACTTTTCTTATTTATCGAACTTCTTTTGTTCCTTTTTTATTATGTTGAGCAATGTGTTCACGGGCCTGTTATGATACTGCAAGTAGGAAATGCATTGTCCCGTTCCAGAGCACATGAGAAGTAAACATTGTTGACTGTTGACATTACCAATCTTTCGAAGCACGCCATCATGGTAAATGTTAGATCTGTCGTCATCGGGACAGGTTACTTTATTTTTCTAGGGTGCTGTTAGACCTGTGGATAAACGGGTTTAGGTTGCAAAGTGGCCACCTTTGGGGTAAGGATCAAATCAGATTCACCCACTTCAACCACTTACTGAATAGTTTAAGAAGGAACTGCAGATGCTGGAAAATCGAAGGTAGACACAAGTGCTGGAGAAACTCAGCGGGTGCAGCAGCATCTATGGAGCGAAGGAAATAGGCAACGTTTCGGGCCGAAACGTTGCCTATTTCCTTTGCTCCATAGATGCTGCTGCACCCGCTGAGTTTCTCCAGCACTTTTGTCTATTACTGAAGAGTGACGTGCAGGAAGGAACTGCAGATGCTGGTTTAAACCAAAGATGGACACAAAATGCTGGAGTAACTCAGTGGGTCAGGCAGCTCCTCTGGAGAGAAGGAACGGGTGACGTCATCCAAACGCCATCCATTCCTACTCTCCGGAGATGCTGCCTGTCCTGTTGAATACTCCAGCATACTGAAGAGTGATCATTGATTACCCAATACTGCCATCTGCAGCTGTCTAGTTTCACTTTGGTTTTGGAGATACAACATGGAAACAGGCTTTTCAGCCCACCGAGTACATGCCGACCAGCGATCACTCCGTACACTAGTTCTATCCCTCAATTTGTCTTCAATTCTGATACAATAACACAATGGTCATGTTTGATACAATAACACACAGGATGGACTACCATCTCAGAGATCTGGGCTACTGTTCATACATCAATCTGATAATCAGTCGCTCCGTTATGAAGAGATTTTTATTTTCCAATTCCATCATCATTTAGCATCAAGGAGCAACAGTTGGACTTTACTAGAGTTTAACTTGCACTAAACATTATTCCCTTTAACATGTATCTGTACACCGTGGACAGCTTGATTGTAATCACGTGCGGTCTTTCCGCTGACTGGATAGTACGCAACAAAATGCTTTTTAATGTTCCTCGGTACACGTGAAAATAAACTAAACTAAACTAAAATACACCAAAGTCGTGTCAGAAGGAAATCTGCTGCCCTTATCCAATCGAGCTGAAGCAAACATGCCTAAAATATCCTAAACAGTATCCATTTACATGTGAATATATGTACAAGATCATGAGAGGAAGAGGTGGGGTAAATGCACAGAGTCTTTTACCCAGAGTAGGGGAATTAAGACACAAAGTGCTGGAGTAACTCAGAGGCTCAGGCAGCATCTCTGGAGAAAAAGGATGGGTGATGTTTCGGGTCGAGGCCTTACTTCAGTGCGAGTTACGCCAACATTTTGTGTCTACATTTAGTATAAACCAGCATCTGTAATTCCTTGTTTCTACTTCTACTCAGTTAGCCTCAGTGCTCTTGTCTATAAACAAAGGTGGTCGAGATTTCCACTCTGGGAGTTGCCAAGATACTGTAGCCGAAGGGGTCACAGCTCAACCTCTGCTAAGGAGGTGCCAATATCACAGCTAATCACAAATGGCAAACCAGGCCTGTCTCCGCACATGGCCGCGGGCGGCTCAATGGATCTCAGATCTTGGCGACTGCCAGGTCTTTGCAACTGCAGTTGCTTGAGCCTCCTCTAGGGATTGGCTTGGTAGCATTCTTGCTGATGAATGAGGTCAATGTTTCAAGCCCATATACGAAGGGTCTCGACCCGAAACGTTGCCTATCTCCTTCGCTCCTTAGATGTTGCTGCACCCGCTGAGTTTCTCCAGCCTTTTGTGTACAGGAAAGTAAGGTCAGCTGACACCGATGGAGGCATCAACTTGGATGAAACTGGAGCCAGGTTTGACTTGCAGTTAAACGGAAAGAGCAGCAGAAATCTCCAAAGAGTTCTGGCAAATATCCACCCCTCAAATTCAATTCCAACAGTGACTACACTTTATAGAAACACTTAATTTACCAAAAGGGTCTTTGTGTAAGAAGGAACTGCAGATGCTGATTTACACCGAATATAGACGCAAAATGCTTCAGTAACTCAGTGGGTCAGGCAACATCTTTGGAGAAAAGGAATTGGTGATGTTTCAGGTCGAGCCCCTTCTTCAGCATGAGTGACAGGGAAGAGGAAAACTAGAGGTGTGAAATGGTTCAGAACAAATCAGAGTTGACACGGATGTCCAAGGAATGTTAGAGCCCACAATGATCCATTGTTGGCTTGGAAGCGGTGATAACGGTGGGATATATAATTGCAAACAGTGAAACTAGCAGGATGCCTATGGTGTGTGGGGGGGGGGGGGGGAGAGAGAGAGAGAGTGTGTGTGTGCAGGGGTTATTTGAAATTATGGAGATTAATATTCATACGGCAGGGTTGAAAGCTGTCCAAGCGTTATGAAGTCCAAGGGTCATGAGAAGCACTTTTGATGATCATGTTCTTTCTACTCCCATCTTGATTTTAATAGAACTTTATAACAGCTCTACATCTGAAATCAAGGCCAATGGAGGTGGCAACAGAACTACCTGGGCATTTGTATGCAGAATATTACTCTTTCATTGTGGCTTCAGTTTCTTTAACAAAGAGTGCTCAAAGGGGCATACAGTATGATTGCCTTATTTTGTCAGCATTGAGTATGTCAGGAAGTCATGATGTAGCTTTATGAATGAATCAATGAATCAATATTTTATTGTCACATGTGACAAGTCACAGTGCAATTCTTTGTTTGCATTTCCAAGGTATGGAAATAGTTGCCACATACGGCACTTGCAAAGTTACAAAGTGCCCCCGCGCCAGGTCCCAATTTGTTATTTCATTGGTTAGTCAGTTACTTGGTTGGACAGCATTTGTAATATTTTGTACAATTATGGTTGCCCCATTACAGGAACGATGTAAGGACTTTGTAATGGGTGCAGAGGAGGTTTACCAGTATGATGTAGGAAGGAGCTGCAGGCACTGTTTTCTTTCACTGAGGGTAGACACAGAATGATGCCTGCATTAGAGGGTATTAGTCACAGGGAGAGGTTGGACAGGCTTGAATTGTTTTCTCTATTGGAACGTATTTCCCAGGATGGAAATATCAAATACTGGAGGGCATGGCTTTAAAGTGAGAGGACTAAAGTTTAAAGGAGGTGTGGGGCACGTTTTTTACATAGATGTTAGTGAGTGCCTGGAACACACCACCAATGCTGGTGGTGGAGGCAGATATGATAGTGGCATTTTAGGGACTTTTGGATAGGCAGGGATTGGAAGGAACTGGGTTATGTGCAGTTTGGTAAAGGTTGGTCTTGGCATCATGTTTGGCACAGACATTGCGGGCTGAAGGGCCTGTTCCTGTACTGTTCTATATTCTATTTTCCAAAATATCTTAATATTTTTCCAGTTTGCTTACTTCCTCTGATACTGATTTCGTGTTGGGTTAATCATGGTACAAATGACAGAATCTCAGCTATCTACCCCTCTCTCATGTACCAGGATGTAGAGAGAAGAGGTCCTAATCCATCTCTGTCCACAACATGCGGCACAGTGGTGCAGTGGTCGAGCCGCTGCATCACGGCACCAGAGACCTGGGTTCGATCCTGACCTCGGGTGGAGTTTGCATGTTCTCATTATGAATGTGTTTCCTCTGGTTGCTCCGGTTTCCTCCCACATCCCAAAGACATGCGGGACGGCGGGTTAATTGGCCTTCTGTAAATTCCTCCTCGTGTGTGTGGGTGAGGCGGTAGAGTCTGTGGGTAGATGATGGGAATGTGAGGAGAATAAAATATAATGTAAATGGGTGGTTGATGACTGGTATGAACTAGGTGGGCCAAAGGGCCTGTTTCTGTGCTGCACACCTCTAAAATCTGTAAAATGGATTTACCAGATACAAGGATCCTGGCTGGTATCTTGCACAGAACACCAAGTGCTGGAGTAAGACACAAAAAGCTGGAGTAACTCAGCGGGTCAGGTACCATCTCTGCAGGGCATGGATAGGTGATGTGGCGGATCGGGACCGTTCTTCAGATTCTGCGCAGGGGCCTGAACAGATTTAGCAATTCGCTATCACTCAGCACAACATTTTCAATGATTTCAATGAACAATTTTGCATATTATATAAAAGAAATTCCTCTCAAGGCAGGTGGAAATTTATGAGGAATCAAGGAACTGCAGATGCTGGTTTACCAAAAAAAAAGTAATAAAAACGAACTGCAATTGCTGGTTTACACCAAAGATGGACACAACATGCTGGAGTAACTCAGTGGGTCAGGCAGCATCTCTGGCGAACATGGATAATCGACGGTTCGGGTCGGGACCCTTCTTCATTCTGATTGTTGGGGGGGGGGGGGGGGGGGGAAGCTGGTAAAGAGAGATGAGGGCAAGCCAAAGTCTGCCAAGTCATAGTTTGGTGAAGGTAAGGGGTGGGGGCGGAGGGGGGTGGGATGGGGTGGGGGGATGTTAGTTTTTAGCTTTAGTTTTAGAGAAACAGCATGGAAACAAGCCCTTCGGCCCACCGAGTCCATGCTAACCATCAATCACCCGTTTAAACCAGTGCTATGTTATCCCACTTTCTCATCCACTCCCTACACAATAGGGGCAATTTACAGAGGCTAATGAACCTACAAACCCACACCACGTTGGTAATGTGGGTGGAAACTGGAGCAGCTGGAGGAAACCCACAAAGTCCCTGGGAAAGTGTGCAAACTCCATGCACACAGCACAAGGGGTCAAGGTGGAATGGGGGTCTCTGGTGCTGTGAGGCAGCAGCTCTACCAGATGCACCACTGTGCCACCACAGTAAATGGCAATGAGTCTGAAGAAAGTTTCGACCCAAAACTTCACCTTTCCATATCTTCCAGAGATGCTGCCTGGCCCCACCCCCTGAGTTACTCCAGCACTTTGCGTTTCTTTTTGTACACCAACATCTGCAGTTCCTCATGTCTAGGTTGTCCATCATGTTGACTGCTTTACCTTGAAAGGTTAAACGAGGAACTGTAGGTGCTGGAATCTTGAGCAAAGCACAAAATGCTGGAGGAACTCAGTAAGTCTGTGAAGGGAATAAACAGACAACTTTTTGGGTCAAAACCCTTCTTGAGTGTGAAGAAAGGTCCGGATCTAAATCGTCATCTGTCCATTCCCTCCACAAATGCTGCCTGGCCCTCGGAGTTCCTCCAAGACTTTGTGCTTTTACCTTGAATGGCGTTGAGCTGCACACCTGCTTTGCATTCACCTGCAGGATCTCATCCTTAATGAAATTGAAGATATTCTTGGAGTTTAATTTTCCTGTTCCCTGTTTAATTGTCCACCAGGTTTATAACAGGCTGCAGCTGACAGCTAAACTTCCAACTGGCTCGTTAACTGTGGATTATGTAGCCCTAACAGTGGTCTGCTCCTTCTGCTTTTAAGGCATGCAATCTTGCTCTGCTCATTGTAAACTTGGCACCTCATCTCATGCCGGGTGCAGCTTCCAGTCTTCATTGAACCATTGCTTCTCCCCTGCCTCAGTCTGGCATGCCCTGGAGTAAAATGCTGGCATGCTACTCATTTATGCCATTTGGGCATTCCAAGACATGGTTGTCATTGAGAGTCCTCCCTTCCATTGACTCCATTTACACCTCACATTGCCTTAGCAAGGCCACCAGCATAATCAAGGATGAATCTCACCCCTTCATCTCCCTTCTCCCATCAGGCAAGAGGTTTAGAAGAGAGAAAACGTACAGCTGTAGATTCTGGGACAGTTTCTTCTCAGCTGTTATCAGGCAATTGAACCATCCTACCAACAACTAGAGAACGGTCCTAAGCTACTGGCAACACAGTGGCGCAGCGGTAGGGTTACTGCGATAAAGGGCCAGAGACCCAGGTTCGATCCTGAAAACGGGTGCTATCTGGACGGAGTTTGTATGTTCTCCCTGTGACCAGGATGATTTTCACCAGGTGCTCCGGTTTCCTCCTACACTCCAAAGGCATGCAGGTTTGTAGCTTAATTGGCTGTGGTAAAATTGTAAATTGTCCCCAGTGTGTAGGATATTGCTAGTGTGCAGGGATTGCCGGTTGGCATGAATTCAGTGGGACAAAGGGCCTATGTCTGCATTGTATTTCTAAAGTAAAGTCCAAAGTAAGATGCTGCCTGACCTGCTGCGTTCCTCCAGCACCTTGTGTTCTACTCAAGATTCCAGCATATGCAGTGCCTATGTATGGCATAAATACACGTTAGTACGCTTCTTATGGTGAATCACACAGGACACCATATTGATGATGGGATCAGAACACCTATAGTCAACGTCACCAGATCTACGCAAACTGTAATGTTAATCAATTGTCAGGATGATGCAATGCTTAGAACACAGCTTAGAACATAGAACATAGAATAGTACAACAGAGGAACAGGCCCTTCAGCCCACAATATCTGTGCCTAACATGATGCCAAGCTAAACTAATCTCATCTGCCTGCACAGGATCCATATTCCACCATTCCCTGCACATGCAAGTGCCATTCTCAAAGGCTCTTACAGGGGTGGAAGATTGCAACCTTCACATGGTCCGCCCTGTTTCGACTAATGCAATCAACTTGATGTGCACAAACCGAAAATCAAATAGAACAAGTTGTCCAACAACTTTAGGCTGTGCACGCCATACGAAAGAAGAAGAAGAAAGGCTCTTACACATCCCTTTCATAAATGCCTCCACCACCACCCCAGGCACCCACCACCCTCTGTAAATAACTTGCCCCGCATATCTCCATTAAACTTTGCCCCTTTCACCTTAAAGCTATGCCCTTTAGTCTTTGACATTTCCATCCAAGAATGAACGTTCTGACTGTCCAACCTATCAATGACTCTATCATTTTATTTACTTCTATCAGGTCTACCCTCAGCCTCCGAAGCTCCAGAGAAAACGATCCAAGTTTATTGAATTGGTTAGCATAGTTACTTAGTTACTGGGCGTTTGTTGCTATGGGTCAGCAGATCATTTTGTAGTTTCCATTGTTTCAACTGGTTCAAATTTGGGGGGTTACGGTGGCACAGTGGTAGAGTTGCTACATTACAGTGCCAGAGGCCTGGGTTTGATCCTGACTATGGGTGCTGTCTGTATGGAGTTTGTACGTTCACCCTGTGACCGCGTGGATTTTCTCCGGGTGCTCCAGTTTCCTTCCACAGTCCAAAGACGTGCAGGCTTGTAGGTTGATTGGCTTCTGTAAATCGTGTGTAGTATAGTGTTTAGTGCACATGGTGACTGCTGACAGCGTGGACTCGGTGGGCCTGTTTCCACACTGTATCTTGAAAGTCTCACGTCTGAAGTCTTAACCTCAAAGAACTACCAGAATTGTTATGGCGAGTTCTGAAGAACTTTGTTCTGCTTTCAAGGCTTTTGCATAAAATAATTGTTCCTGTGCATGGCTAGTAGACACTTCCCTGGAAGAAACTGTGATTAGGGGAACTGCAGATTCTGGAATCTTGAGCAAAAATCAAAGTACTTTTGGAAATCAATGGGCCAGACTTTACCCATTCCCAGGTGATGCCTGTTTTTCTGAGTTCCTGAAGCACTTTGCTTCACGATATTGTCCCTTGAATTTACGAGGATGTTGCCAGAACATGAGGGCCTGAGCTATCGGGAGCAGTTGAGCAGGCTAGGACTTTATTTTATGGAGCGCACGAGGATGAGGGGTGATCGTATAGAGGTGTATTAGATCACGAGAGATATAGATAGGGTGAATGTGCAGAGTATTTTACACAAAGTAGGGGAAACAGGAACCGGAGGTTTAAGATGAGAGGAGAAAAGTTTAATAGGACCTGAGAGACAACTTTTACACACAGAGGATAGTGGGTATATGGAACAAGCTGCCTGAAGAGTAACGGTGTCAGGGGTTTTGGAGAGAAGGCAGAAAATGAGGTTGAGAGGGAAAGATAGATCAGCCGTGATTGAATGGCAAAGTGGACTTGATGGGCCGAATGGCCTAACTTTGCTCCTATAACTTATGAACTTATGAAGAGGTAGTTGAGGCAGGTATTATAACAACATTTAAAAGACATTTGGACAGGTACATGGAAAGGAAAGGTTTAGAGGGATGTGGGCAGGTGCGACTACTGTAGATGAGGCATCTTGGTCGGCATGGGCCAACTTGGACCAAAGGACCTATTTCCATGCTGCATGATGCTATGACTGTCTATGCAACCATTCAACAGCACAGTGGAATGGTCCTATTTGATAGGGGGTCCAGATGATCCCCACTACAACTTTTCATGGACTATGCAATTTAGCACTCCAAACCCCAAGGTTTCTGTGCCCAGGTATTCAATGGGCCAGGCTTCTGCACCCAATGGAAACCATTTTGTCAACACCAGGCCTGACTGGCACACTCATCAATGTTAGGCACAATAACCTGTTCAAATGTCAAACTCCATGACCCCACTGGGACTAACTTTTACTTATAAAGAGAATGCTTCAATGCCACAATGCAGATGGTATGAGACTGCTTATAGGAACTAAGTTAACAACCCAGCAGTATGAATATTGAGCGGTCTAACTTCAAACAACCCTTACATTCCCTCTCTCTCCATTCCTCCCCTACCCTAGTCATTGTACTAGTTTCACTGTCTGTATAATTCATTATTACCTTCCACACAGCCAACAATAGACCATTGTGGGCTCCACCTTTTCTTGATCATCATTGCTTTTTGCATATATTTCATTGATTTTTTCTAATGTCACCTAATCCGAAATGTCACCTAATCCTTTTCTTCAACGATACTGCCTGACCCACTGCGTTAATCTAGCTTTATGGGTCTATCTTCGGCGTAAACCAGCATCTGCAGTTCCTTCCTACATATTGTGAATTTGCACATTTGATGGGCAAGAAGGAGTCTATTAATATCGTTAAGACTGGCTGGATCTTGAATTCCACAGGGAATTGTACTCTATTTCAGTCTCAGCAGTTCAATATTTCTCCAATGCTAGGGTGCATGTTTAAAAGTTACGCTAGGTAAGATGTGTGCACAAATTCAGGGAAACATGACAAAATATTATCTTAGACACTTGATTTATGGTGCAATGAAAATGATACAAAACTGTGCGCTGACATTACAAAATGAATGCTTGCCTCTTGTTAAAACACTGCAATTATTTTTTTTCATCTTTAATATTTCACAAGGCTTTAGGTTTATTATTATCAAGTGTACAAAGGTACATGAGAAACATTGTCTTGCATGCTATCCAAACCAATAATAAATACTGCTCATAAATAATCAAGCATCAAAGTATGAAACCGCATACGATCTTAAACATTGAAAATTAGATCACTGTGGCACTTCCAAACCAAATAAAACATATCCAATGTACAACAGATTTGATTTGGTCACTTGTCAGTTAGTCTTATTTAAATCAGTTGGATTTTAATACCATTGTGTTAACATGCCTGCTGTCCCTTTGGCTAACCTAATGCAATCCTAATTAAGTTTACTTAATGAGTTGCATAACACCGCCACGCTAAAACTCCCCTGGGTATTATCTTTCTCCCCTCCCAATTCTTGTATTTTTCTTTTTTGTTTTGCTTGGCTAACGAGGCTGAAATAAACGTCAATTACCTGCAGCTTTTGAGACAGGGTATTTTTAAGGTGCCTACTGCAAATCCAGGTTAGTTCGCTCTGTGAGATTTGAAGCTCAGATCTTGCGCCTGTAGATTTCAGAGATCATCTTCCCTATAAACTGTACCCTCCCGTAGCTGAATGGGACGTTAACCTATGCTCAAAAAAAATCCCTGTGATGTTTAGTACTTGGGGATTTGCTAGAGCTCCGTTACTCTATACAGGGATGGTATGCCGTCTCCCTGGTCTAGGGAGTGTTTCTCTTTGCCTCCATTAGTTTTGTAACATTACCCAGAGACAGCGATTTCTTTTAACTCAAGTCGGTTCCTATTGGTTTGGGGGCGTGGAATGAAGACGTTCTCGGCTTCTTGTGTGTGTGCGTGTATGTGTGTGTGTGTGTGTGTGCCTGTGTATATATGCATGTGTGTGCGTATGTATGTGTGTGTATATGTGCATGTGTGTGCGTATGTATGTGTGTATATATGCATGTGTGTGTATATATGTGTGCGTGTATATTTATGTGTGTGTGTATATTTGTGTGTGTGTATATGTATGTGTGTGTGTGCATATGTATGTCTGTGTATGTATGTGTGTGTATGTATGTGTGTGTGCGTGTGTGCGAATGTGCATGTGTATATGTGCGTGTGTGTATACATATCTGCGTGTGTACGTGTGTGTACATATGTGTGCGTGTGTATGTGTATATATGTGTGTGTATGTGAGTGTATATATATATGCGCGTGTGTGCATACATGTGTATATGTGTGTGTGTACATATGTGTGTGTATGTATGTGTTTGTGTGTACATGTATGTGTGTGTGTACATGTTATGTGTGTGTGTACATGTATGTATGTATGTGTGTGTGTGTGTGTGCGCGCATGTATGTATGTGTGTGTGTGCATGTATGTGTGTGTGGGGGGGATGTATACGCTGTGGGTGCGGAGTGGGTGTTGGGTGCAGGTTATGGGCGGGTCTGTCTGTGAGGTGGGGGAAAGGGTCGGTATGTGTGGAAAGGGGGTGGATGTTGTGAGCTAGTGGTGTTTTTTTTTACGGGGATGCCGTTGTTGATGGGACATGGGTTTGCCTGAGATGGCGAGGGACGCGTGTGTCTGCTGGGGTTGGAGATGTGGGTGTGAATTATATGGAGTTGGGTGAATTTGTCTCACTCTCGGTGTGTGTACCCTTCGGATAACAACCGTATCGGTTATTGTCTAAAGCCATTTAACGAGATTCATTCGTTACTGGAACCAATTACATTATCATTTTGAGGGCAAATTTCGCCAAAGTTTTATTCCGCTGTTGGTTTTGTAATTATAGTTATGTGATTGTCGAGTCCTAACAGCAGAGGCCATTCAGCCCAAATACTGTCCCTTTGACAGGGCAACGCCACAGTTAGAGTTATGGTCCTTACCCCTAAACTTTAATTGATTTGATTTTCCTTTGAACAGTGATTGATTGAAAGATACAGCATGGAAACAGGCCATTCGGCCCACCGAGTCCCCGCCGACCACCCATCACCCGTTCACACTAGTTCTATGTTATCCCACGTTCTCATCCACTCCCTACACACTAGGGGCAATTTACAGAGGGCCAATTAACCTACAAGTCCGCGTGTCCTTGGAAAACGGAGCACCCGGAGAAAACCCACACTGGTCACAGGGGAGAACTTGCAAACGCCACACAGACAGCACCCGGAGTCGGGATCGAACCCGGGTCTCTGGCGCTGAGGGACAGCGGCGCTACCCGCTGCATTGCCGTGTTGGCTGAAAATGACAGATGCTCTATACCGGCTTACACAAAAAGCTGGAGAAACTCAGCGGGTGCAGCAGCATCCAAGGAGCGAAGGAGATAGGCGACGTTTCGGGTCGAGACCCTTATTCAGACTATACCGGCTTAATTTCAAAGCATAATTTAGCTAAACCCTCGACTCGAAATCCATAAGTGCAACTAGAAAGATGAGCTAAAATCCGGGGTGTCTTGGAAGAAAATGTAATATATTTGGTAAACAGATGAGAACAGTTGGGGAATGTGTTAACCTCTGCGTGGAAAGAGTTAAAGAACCATCTAGTCCCGGTAGGTAGGTAAAACAAAACTTACGAGCAGTAAATAGGAACCAATTACTTAAAATACATAGCGGACCACTCAACCTGTATGGCGAATCCTTCCATGTGGGAGAATTTAAATTTTTGTGGTCACCTTTAATAATTCCACAGTTTGCCATATTTCACATATAGCAGGAATTACTAGAACATAGAAGATAGATCAGTACAGCACGGGAACAGGCCCTTCGGCCCACAATGTCTGTTCCGAACATGATGCCGAAACCAACTTTTACCTGCCTGCACATAATCCATATCCCTCCATTCCCTGCATATCCATGTGCCTATCCTAAAGCATCTTAAGCGCGTCCATAGTACCCGCCACCACCACCACCCCTGGCCCCACGTTCCAGGCCCACAGCACCCTCGGTGTAAAACAAAACGTCTCCGCACATCTCCCTTCAACTCTGTCCCTCTCTATGTCTTCTAGTATTATGTGGGAATACTGGGAGAGAGAAGGTTCTGACTGCCTACCATATCATTAGACACCGGAGCAGAATGAGGCCATTCAGCCCATCCAATCTACTTCTCAATTCAGTCATGGCTGCAGAAACAAGGAACTGCAGATGCTGGTTTATAACAAAGATAGACACAACGTGCTGGAGTACCGCAGAGGGTCGGGCAGCATCTCTGGAGGAAAAAGGGGTGGGTGACGTTTCGCGTTGGGACCCTTCTTCAGTTCCGACCCGAAACGTCCCCCGTCCTTTTTCTCCAGAGATGCTGCCTGACTCACTCAACTCCTCCAGCACTTCGTGTCTCCCTTTAAATTCAAACACGACTGATCTATCTTTCCATCTCAACCCCACTCTCCCTATCTATGCCTCTCATATTTTCATACACTTGCTTGCCGAGGTCCCACGAGTAAACAGCCACACACAACTTTTTCCTGTCTCCACACTCGCTCTCTACTTTTTAGAATGCTAAAATTAGCTCAACCTTATTTTCTCTCCCCTATCCCGTCTCCTTCCCAGTGATCTTCAGGGGGGCGGCGGCACCAATGCGGTTTCCCCGCGGATCGGGTTTCACTATAAGACCATGGCTTCTTGCCTCCGTGGTGTGTAGCAGACCCGGCCACTTGTCAAAGCCACCAGGAATCCACACATCCGTCCTTCGCGGTAAGACACGCACCGGCCTCCTGCTTCGCTCTGCAGGATCATTCTTCAGATCACAGGCAATCTTTCAACAAAAAAATATGTGTATATCAGAAGGGAGATGTTGAATCGCAATGTAATGTTAACAAACCACATTGGTGTTAATGTTCGGGCGGTACACCGCTGATAGAACCGCTGCCTCAGCGCCAGGGACCCGGGTTCGATCCCGATTTTTAGTGCTGTCTCTGTGTGGAGTTTGCATGTTCTTCTTGTGACCGCGTGGGTTTCCAACGGTTTCCTCCTACATCCAAGATACCTATCTATCTATCTATCTATCTATCTATCTATCTATCTATCTATCTATCTATCTATCTATCTATCTATCTATCTATCTATCTATCTATCTATCTATCTATCTATCTATCTATCTATCTATCTATCTATCTATCTATCTATCTATCTCTATCTATCTATCTATCTATCTATCTATCTATCTATCTATCTATCTATCTATCTATCTATCTATCTATCTATCTATCTATCTGTCTCTGTCTGTCTGTCTGTCTGTCTGTCTGTCTGTCTGTCTGTCTGTCTGTCTGTCTGTCTGTCTGTCTGTCTATTTGTCTGCCTGACTCGCTTTCTCTACTTAATAGGCGTCAGTAATTGCCTTCAAATGTGTAGGGAGTGGATGAGAAAGTGGGATAACTAAGGTAGCCCTCGTGTGAGAGCATGATCGGTAGTCGGCGTGGACTCGGGCCGAAGGGCCTGTTTCCACGCTGTGTCTCTCAATGAAAGTAATGGGTCAACAGGGAGGATTAAAATGGGGGGGGGGGGGGGGGATTGGTGATTGTAATGTACAGTTTTTGGTGCTTCTCCTGATCCTAAATGTTGCACGTAATCTCTTCCACTTCAGTTGTATCTGACAGATGGAATCTTAGGTCTGGTTCGAGGTCGGATGTGAGGAGAGTCTATTTGGTTCTTGGAAATTGGGGTCAAATTACATTAAAACCCACAGAACAATCGAGTGGGTCCAAATTGGGGAAAGTAATAAGGAAGCGAGTTGCAACTTTTACCAGTGAGTGGAATTAAAAGGCGCTCTGTCGGGTTTGACGGTTAATGAATGGTTGGAGCGAGCATAATGCCATTAGGACAAAGTGCTGGGTCTGCAGGTCCTTGGGTCCCGCGTGCCATTAGGGCACCGTGTGTCTAGTGAAGGGGGGGGGGGAGGTGGGGGGGAGAGGTGGGTGCAGGGGAGGGAGGTGGAGGGGGGGGGGGGGGGGGGGGAGTGGACTGGCCATGTTTCCTTAGGAATTGATTAGGAAAGAAGGGTCCCAACCCGTAATCTCGCCTGCCCAATTTCTCCAGAAATGTTCCAGGACCGCTGTAGCACTTTGAGTCGCTTTGCGTGGATGAAGAGGATCGAAGGCTCAAGGAGGGAGGGAGAGAAGGGGGGGGGGGGGGGGGGTTGAAAAATAACTGAACAGTTCCATAGAAGTAGGGCCAGTCACCGAGTTTAATAGATAGAAATCTCGGACTTCCAAATAACAATATGGTCGGAGCGGAGAAGACTTGGGGCAGTAAAGCGGGGAGAGTGAGGTGAGACTGCCGTGAAGATGGGTTTGAACGAGGCATAAAAAGGTAGAGGGACAGCTAGGATTAGAGAATGGGGTAACTGGGCAGGAGAGGGACTGGCAGAGGGATACATGCAGAAAATTGTAAATAAAACCACCTACTGTTAGAAGGACATCTGGACAACGAGTGTATTCGAGCGCTGTACGGGGCACGAAAGGGATAATGCATTTTATAGCTAAACTTCCAGGATGAGTTCAGAGTCATGGGGCACAAGGAACTGCAGATGCTGGGATCTTGAGGGGAAAACACAAAGTGCTGGAGGAACTCAGCGGGTCAGGTGGATGGAATTGGGCAGTCGACATTTCGGGTCGCGATCCTTCTTCAGGCTTTAGAGTCCTGAGAACTGAGTTTATGGTGTTTAAATATTTACAACCGAACTCTCCCTCACAGCGCCAGAGACTCGGGTTCGATCCTGACCTCGGCTGCTGTCTGTGTGGAGTTTGTGGGTTTGTGGGTTATTACGCCTCTGTTCTTTTGTGTTTAAATTATTTATTGTTTTGATCTTCAACCTGGAGAATGGTTAATTCCGCACCCTTGCTTTAGCTAATGATCTACAGATCAATTGGATGATCGCCGCTGAGAATACTTAACCCAGGGCTGTGAAGGAGAATTGCAAGAGATTGAGGCTTGGCGTTGTTGTCACAGTAGTGTGCGGTGCCTGAATGTGTACATGGGAACGGTTTGCGAGATGAACTCCTGCCGTTAACACGACGCCCGCGATTGCGATACAGAAACAGCTGCCTCCGCGCCGTGTCCCGGGGCTTGTCTTACGGGACATTAAGGAGGCATCGCCAAATTAGGAAGCGCGGCGACCCTGCGAGACATATCTCAGCCGCCGCCAGGAGCTGAAGGCGTGGAAATCGGATCTTGCAAAAGAAGGGTTCAGCATTCCCAGCTGTCGGCCGTGCAGCCTAAATCTTGCAGCTGAACTTTAAGGTGCTTATTAATGGAAATGCACTCAGCCGCCGCGCTCTGTGCACAGGATATCTCCATGGTCTTCTCGGGATGGTCTTCAGTCGGAGCCATCGTTTGGCCCTGGCCATTTCGTTAGGAAGGCACCAGATTGTTTTAAAGGACGGCCACTGTTGTACTTTGCAATGATCAGTTTGAAGGGTTAGATGTCGAGTCATAGTCATGCATCACAGAAACAGGCCCCAACTCATCCACACCCATCAAGATGCCCCATCTAGGCTAGTTCCAACTGCCCCTATTTGGTCCATATCCCTCTAAACCTTCCTATCCATGTATGTCTCCAAATGTCTTTTAAATTGTATTATTGTACCTGCCTCAACTACCTTCTAGGTGTGAAAACGTCGCCCCTCAGCTTCCTATTAAATCTTTCCCTTCTAAACCTATATCCAATGATTATTGATTTCCACAACATTGGGCAAAAGACTCTGTGCATTCACCATATCTATTCCTGTACAATTTTATACAAAGGGGTTGTAGGTTAATTGGCCCTCTGTAAATTGCCTCTAGTGTGTAGGGAGTGGATGAGAAAGTTGGATAACATAGAACTAGGGTGATCAATGGGCTGTGTGAACCATGGGCCTAAGGGCCTGTTTAAATGCTGTATCTGTAAACTAAACTAAACTACAAGATCACCATGTACCTGTCCATGTACCTGCCGAGGACACCCTGGGCACATTCTGGGCACCTGGCTTAGAGTCATCGAGAGTCATAGAATCATACAGCATGGAAACAGGCCCTTCAGCTCTACTTGCCCACACTGACCAACATGCCCCATCTACACTAGTCGCACCTGCCCACACTTGGCCCATATTCTTTGAAGAACTGAAAGACTTAGCCACCTATGCTCCAAGGAATAACGCCCATTTCATACACCCCCCCACCCCCTGTGTGAAAAGGTTGCCCCTCAGGTTCCTCCTCTCAAATAAAACTTGTGTTCTCTGGTTTGTGATTCCCACATGTCTATGTGGTGGTGTGCCTGGCAAGATCCTGCAATAAGTACCATTTCACATCAGTGTTGCATTTTATGTGTGACCCTTCCCCCAGAGTACAGGATCTATTTACCTACATGACTGGCTTGAATTCCTTGTCCTTTCCATTCATTTAGATATAATTCCGTGTTTCTTTCCACTGAAACAGGCAAATCACCACAGTCTTGTTCCTTTTAACTGTTTTCGAACATTGTCGCAATTTTGCATAAAACATTGAACTTCCTACTGGCATTTTACGAAGATACAATACTGGAAATTTGAGTCATAGAGAAAAATAGCATTGAAACAGGCCCTTCGGCCCAACATGCCCATGCTGACCACATGCTCCATCCACACTGGTCCCACCTGCCCATGTTTGGCCCATATCTCTCTAAACCTTTCCTATCCATGTGTCTGTCCAAATGTCTTTTAAACGTTGCAATAGTACCCACCTCAACTACCTCCTCTGGCACCTTGTTCCATTTACCACCACCCTGTGAAAAATGGAAACCTTTGAACATCTTGCATTGAGATTATAAATGTTTCTTTTAAAATAACAAACCTAATTTTTAAATGCATTGACTTTTGGTTATTTCTCATATCAGTGGGTCACTAAGGTGGAAAGATCCCAAAATGGACCCACATGGAGATAACGATTCTAGCTCCAGCAAATCTCCAACCAGAGCAGAAAACAAAACTTTCAGGGCAAATTTGGAGAAACTACTCAGGAAATTAATTGTTTTTTAAAATCTAAGAATCAATTGCAGGATCCCCTAAAGATGCTGCAAGTTATACAGTTTGTAACATGAGAGTTTCAGTACAGTTACAGCAGAGAAACAGACTTTTTCAGTCCAACTTGTCCAAGCTAATCTAAGTTGTTCTTCCTGACCCACGTTTGACCCATTTGCCCTCAAAACCTTTCCTATCCTATCCATATACCCGTCAAGGAAACCCCAGGTAGATCCAGGCAAATCGATACAGGACTGGAAGAACTGAACTGACCCACCCAAAGATCGCCATGAATATAACAACCCTAGTTTCTCCCAGCTGTTATCAGGTAACTGAACCATCCTGTCACCAACTGGAGTGCAGTCCTGACGTCCCATCTACCCATTATCTTTAACAGACTTTATTGGACTTTATCTTGCACTACATGTTACACCCTTTATCCTGTATCTGTGCACTGTAAATGGCTTGAATGTAATCATATATAGTCTTTTCGTTGACGGATAGCAACCAACAAAAAGCTTTTCACTGTACCTCACCACATGTGACAATAATAAACAAAACTAAACTCTGGTCCAGAATCTAACTGTGGACTTGCAGAGCACAACATTTCAACCGAGGCAAATGTTTTAAAAGTCAACCCCATGGCAGTGCCTTCAGTGCCTTCCTTTAACCCCTGAGTACAAGTTCCCAGATCTCGCTGCTGCTTTTCCCAGTGCTATCTGGGCACCCTCACTCGTAGAGCCCAGGGAAACCTTGCCTCATGACTCGTAGAGTACTCGGTACCAAACTACAATGCTCTGAGTCAAAGTCATCATGGTCTTCACCCAAGACCCAACATCTTGGGGCAGGAGCAAGATACAAAGTGCTGGAAGAACTCAGTGGGTCAGGCAGCATCTGTGGAGGGAAATTGAATGGCGGTGTTTCTGATCGAGACCCATCTGAAGAAAATGAGTCCTTTGGTCAGGATCTGGTCAAGCAGGCAGACTCCAATTTTAAGCTTATTTTTGGTCACAGAAGATGCATTTGTCCTTTTTGCAGATCCTAATTTCAACAGAAGGGTGAAGCTCAGCAATAGAAAGATGACAAAGGACTATTGGAACTTTTAAGAAACAATTAGACAGGTACATGGATACGACAGGTTTGAGGAATATGGGCCAAATGCAGGCAGGTGGGACTACTGTAGCTGGGACATTGTGGCCAGTGTAGGCAAGTTGGGCCAAAGGGCCTGTTTCCATGCTCTATGACTCTATGACTCTATGACTTTAAATCACCACAGCCTTGTTCCTTCTAACAACTTTCAACATTGTTCAGTGATTCCCATGAGAATGAATCCCGAATATTGTTTGCCTCTCAAAATTTTTTAACTTCAAGGATTATAACAAGAGGAAACAGTCAATGTTTGCTCTATGGATTTGACAGTGTCAGGATATCCCCCTGTTCATTGCTTAGCTCAGGAGTACCAGATATGTTGCTAAGAATTGAGTTTGCCTTCATATAGAGTCATGGAGTCACAAAGCTTGGAAACAGGCCCTTCAGCCCACTTGCCCATGCCAACCATGCACCCCATCCCAGTTAGTCCCATTTACTCATGCCTGCCCCACATCCCTCTCAATCTTTCCTCTCCATGTAACTGTCCAAAGATCATTTCAAGAATCCATATTCTTACTGCAGTCATTGAAAATAGTTGGAATTAATGCAAACTCCAAGAGAACTGTAAATTATCCTCTAATTGTAAAGGTTTCACTGCCCAAAGTTAATGCTGTTATTATTTAGGTTCTAAGCCGGGTATATATTGCGACACAAAGAACTCCAGATGCTGGAATCTTGAGTAAAATGCCAATATGCTGGAGGAACTCAACAAGTCAAACAGCATCTGGGTAGGGAATGGACGAGGAGTGACTCCATCGGTCTGAAGAAGGGTCTTGACCCAAGTTATCATCTGTCCATTACCTCCACCGATGCTGTCTGACCCACTGAGTTCCTCCAAAATGTATTTTTTCCACTCTAAGCCCTAATCATTGTTTTGTCCCCAATGAAGCAATCTTTAAGTCAATGGATTGTAATTCTCCCCCATCAATATTTTTCAATGTTATAGATTGGTTTTGCTTGGTCTCCCATTGATAGACTTAACTGACTTGAAAGCAATGGGATGTTGCTAGGGCTAATAGAGCTAGCAACGGCAGAGACCCAGGTTTGTTCCTGAGTACGTGTGCTGTCTGTATGAAGTTTGTATATTCTCCCCGTGACCTGCCTAGGTTTTCTCCAGGTGTTCTGGTTTCCTCCCACATCCCAGAGATGTTTGGGTTTGTAGGTTAATTGTTTTCTGTAAGTTGCCCCTAGTGTGTAGGACATAGAACTAGTGCGAACGGGTGACCGATGGTAGGCGCGGACTCAGTGGGCCGAAGAGCCTGTTTCTATGCTGTACCTCCAAACTAAAATAAAATTGGAGGCTGGTAGTATGGTGTGAGGGGCAAGAAGCCCTTGAGTGGTGCAAAAATTGAGTGTCTTCAAAAGCCTGAAAAACCCTTCCTATAAATAGTTATGGAGATTTCAGGTGATTTTTTAAGTTTCTTTTCAATGTGAGACATAGAACAATTAAAAATCCAGTGTAACTGAAGTAGAAATTAAAAAATATCTGAAAGAGAAATCTAATAATGTAATATAAAGCATCCCCCTTCTGGCACGTGCTCTTGCCTCATCCCACAACCCAAGGAGATGCTAGTTTGTACAATCATTGACTGCTCCAAATGAATCCAGACTGAAGAATGGTCTCAACCTGAAACGTCATCCATTGCTTCTCTCCAGAGATGTTGCCTGTCCCACTGAGTTACTCCAGCATTTTGTGTCTGACTCCATGTGTAGGCGGACTGTTGGATAACAAGGGTATTTGATTCATAGAGTCATGTTGGAGTCCAGGCACGGAAACAGGCGCTTCGGCCCAACCCGTTCATGCTGATCAAGATGCCCCATCTAAGCCGGTCGCATTGACCCAAGTTTGGCCCATATCCCTCTAAACCTTTCCTAAGCATTGTTGATGGGCAAGTGTGAACGAGGGTTGTTGAGGGTCAAGTGTCCTGACCCATAACATCAACTGTCCATTCCCCTCCACGGATGCCCCTCCGCAACCCTCTCCCATCAAGGGTTTACATGGAAATTAGGAAGGAATCGCAATTGATGCCACTGGCATGAGAGTGGGCATAGACTCAATGGGCAAAATAGTTATGAGCATATGAAATATAAAAAATAAACTAAAGTAAAATAAATATTAAATAAATATTCCCTAGTCTTGAACCCTAAGATTCACACTGATATCAATGGATGTCTGGTTACATGTCGGGTATTGGGTCTGATCAGATACAGGAACAGGTGTCAAGGGTTATGGGGAGAGGGCAGGAAAATGGGATTTGGAGGCAGAGATCAGACTTGATTGAATGGTGTGGACTCGATGGACCGAATGGCCTGATCCTACTCTTAGAACTTGTGACCGTGAACAAAATGACAATTTTCCCAGAGTAGGGCTGGGAAGCTCAGTCCAATGGGTTTTACTGTTGTGACAACCACAAGAGTTGAAGGTGCTTCAAGGAGCAAACAGGCGGAGATGAACCTAGGCAAATATTAAGGACCAAGTGGCTTTCGTCCTGACTTTGGGTGGGCCTAATCAATTCTTGGTGACGTCGACCCTAGTGAACCAGTCTTGCTATTTTAAAGGGATTGCAATGCTCAGAGTCATGGAAACGTTGCAGGTATTTACTTGGCATCTTTTGGGACTTGGCAGACAGAGGGTAAATCCAAAAAGATAATCCCACAGCTTGAGATGGGCTTTGAAGGGACCAGTATGGCTGATCGTCACTCTATGGACAGCTGCTAATGCTGTCATGTAGACATCCGTACAGCACCAGTGCTCTCTACCCTACACTTTTTGGTGGCTATAAACGGTATTAGCCCCGCGCAGTTAGTGATGGTGCTATTTCTGTCCGGTGGTTTTAATTACTTGAGGCATACTTTAAATTGCAAGAGCATAGGCTATGTTCCTTACATGAGTGGCCATTCTAAGTGATGCTCCCTCTTTCTTTCACGCAGATCTAAAGGGCTCAGCTCAAAATGTCTGACACCGAAGAAGTGTAAGTATCGATTGGTAGTTCGTCACTATTTAGTTTAAACCGGGTCCTGAACCAGGGATAACTTCCTTTCTACTTTTACCACCTGCCAGCTACTGTTTCATTTTGATCTTCCTTTAAGATCTGTCTTTGTAAACCTTAATTGACATTAAATTGTTAGGGCAGCACAGTGGCACAGCTGGTAGAGCTGCTACCTCACAGCGCCAGAGACCCGGGTTCGATCCTGACTATGGGTGCTGCCTGTGTGTAGAGTTTGTACGTTCTCCCTGTGACCGCATGGATTTCCGCCGGTTGCTCCAGTTTCCTCACACATCCTAAAGACGTGCGGGTTTGCAGGTCAATTGGCTTCCGTAAAATTGCCCCTAGTATGCAGGGAGTGGGTGGGAATGTGGGATAACATGGAACTAGTGTGAACGGGTGATCGATGGTTGGCTTGGACTTGCCGGATTGAAGGGCCTGTTTCCATGCCTAGTCTCTAAACTGAACTATGTGTAACTTTACCTGCGACTAACTTTGTGTTTTTTTTCCCCCCCTCCTATAGGTACGAGGGTAAGTTATTTCATTAATTTGCAAGTAAAAATGCAACCAAGTAATCGAGACACACACACGCACACACATGTGCACACGCGCACACACACACACACACCAGCACAGAAAGAAACCATTCCACCCAACAATTCTGTGCTGGTTCCCAGTACCCAATCCCATTAGTCCCACTCCTTCCACTTTCTCTGTTACCTGAAAATGATTCCTTAGACTACCGATTCAATGCCTTATTGAAAGCCCTGACTGATTCTCTCCCTACCATCTCAGCAAACAATTATGTTACAAATGAGTATTGTTCTTGGAAACTGAAGGATATCCTGCGATACGAATATAAATTTATAAGAAGCTTAGATAGAATAATCAAAATCCTTTTTGGGGTAACAAGGGTGTAAGGGAAGAGGCAGGAGTCTTAGAATGTTGGGAATATTTGGAATATTTGTCAAAGGAGGCGGTGGAAGTTGATAGCTTACTTTGTTTAAGACAGACACTTCAATAGGCATTGAAGGATACAGTCCTAATTCCGGTAGTGAGATTGGTGTAGATTGGCAAAAGGATTTGCTTAGACAATGTCTTCAAAGTGCCTGTCTCTGTGCTGTACCATTCTGCAGCTTTATAATGTGACTCATTCAAATTGAATCTATAGAGACAAGCTGTTGCCAGGGATCAGAATTTTAAGACTGGCCAAACGCTACAAGGACAATGTAAGGAAAAACAGAGAAACGAGGAACTGCAGATGGTGGTTAATACACAAAAGGACACAAAATGTTGGATTAACACAGTGGGTCAGGTAGCATCCATGGAGAACATGGATGGTTAATGTTTCAGATTGAGATCCTTCTTAAAAATGTTTTTCTAAGGGCAGCACAGTAGCGCAGTGGTAGAGTTGCACCAGAGACCCAGGTTTGATCCTGACTATGGGTGCTGTCTGTATTGAGTTTGCACATTCTCCCTGGATCACGTGGGTTTTCTCCAATTGCTCCGTTTTCCTCCCTCATCCCAAAGATGTGCGGGTTTGTAGGTTAATTGGGTTCACAAAATTATCCCTAGTGTCTAGAATAGAGCTAGTGTACAGTGATCACGGTCGGTGTATCTCCAAACTAAAAACAGGTTTGTTGTAGAATGATAATGATCTGGAACACACTGTTTTTGCTGAGATGATAGAAACAGAATCTTTATGGACCTCTCCACATCTAGCCTTGTGAATCCTGATCAGCATTTTTACAGAGGTCCAACATTATCTCCCTGCTTTTGTGCTTAATGTCTGCATTTATGAAAACTAGCACTCCATATCCGTTACATAGTAGAAGTCATAATAAACATTAGAGAGGCAAACTCGCTCTTCACCTTCCCAATTGAGGTTAGGCTCGCTGACAAGCAATAGAGACCACTCCAAATTAACCCATTAGAAATCCGGAAGGATGCTTTAGTATAATCAGTGCTCGTGATCATGCATGTATATATGACATACACATTAACCAAAGTATTAATCAATAATTATTTCTGTTGCGAATATTTATATTATGTTAACATTGCAATGTAATCTACAAAATATGATGTATTTAGTTAGATTTAAAATGCAGTTCTGATATTTTAGGTTACATTTAGCATATTTGTAATAGAGACATCAATTAACGATGACATTATCAAATTCGACTAGGAATTATTGGATATATTCATAATATATATGTGCAACCACTATAATATTTTCTTATTTTAAAGGTGGCTTGTTTTAATGTTTTATTCTATGATTATACTGATATTGAAAAATACTCAGCTGTTATTTTGTAATTTTCATAAATATTAGGCCAGTGTGTGCAGTAGCTCTAAGTGACGGGAGCTTTTACATTGTGGTCGATTGTTCTTGGTCCCACAGCAATGCTGCACAGTATCATTAGGAGATGGGGAGAAGGAGAGAAATAATAAAGAGGAGAGACAGATAAATGAGAGAGATTGATGAAAGAGAGATAGGTATGAAAGAGGAAGAGAGAGAGTGAGAGTGAAAGAGCGAGTGAGAGAGAAAGAGAGAGTGAGGGAGAGAGAAAGAGGGATAGAGAGAGTGGAAGGAGAGAGGGAGAGAAAAGGAGAGAGAGGGAGAGAGGGAGAGCAAAAGAAAGAAGGAGAGAGAGAGAGAGAGAGAGAGAGAGAGAGAGAGAGGGAGAGGGAGAGGGAGAGGGAGAGGGAGAGGGAGAGGGAGAGGGAGATGGAGGGAGAGGGAGAGAGAGAGAACAACATCCTTAGTTCCCATGATGTTTTAACCATCCGCTCGTTTCCTTGCTCTCCACCTTGTAAATAGTTTTTTAAAAGTTTATTACCTTTTATGTTGTTGATTGGTTTTGAAGGAATTCTCCAGATAATATCCAAAACAGTTGACTTTTTAGAAAGTTATCTGCTAGATTTCTCTGCTCTCGCCCATTTTAATGCCAGTTCCTTTCCTGGACAATTGTTGTAATGGCGTTAGTAACATCTCAAAGCCAGATGGCATATGTTGGCAAGCTAGTTGACAATGGCATTACAAGCTGGCCTGAACCATAGGTACTGTCAGGCTACAAGAGATGGTCTCACCAAACTACTTCTTTGTAAGCTTGGGTTGATCAATCAGAACAAGGTGGTTCAATAACGTATGACGCTGTACTGACTTGATCTCCTGACCTTGCACTTTCCAGCAAAGGCCACTGAACAAAGATCAGAATGAGATGTCTAGTTGAAGGCAGTCAGTTCTCATGCAGCTTTCCAAAATGTCTTTCAACTTAGTTTGGTTTAGTTTATTATTATCACATGTACTGAGGTACAGTGAAAAGTTTTTAATTGCATGCTACCTAGTAAGAGAAAAGACTATATATGAATCCAATCAAGCCGTCTACCGTGGACAGATAAAGGATAAAGGATATAATATTTAGTACAAAGATATAACTTTGAAGTCAATAAAGATACAATTGAAGATAGTTCAAAGGTATCCAATGAGGTAGATGGGATGTCACGACCACACTCTAGCTGATCAGAGGACTGTTCATTTGCCTAATAACTTGGTGAGGCTGTGGAATTAATTGCCACAGATGGAGGTGGAGGCCAAGTCGTTGGGTATTTTTAAAGCGGAGTTTAACAGGTTCTTGATTAGGAAGGTTGCAGGTTACAGAGAGCAGGAGAATGGGGTTGAGAGGGAAAGATAGATTGCCCATGAGTGAATGGCAGAGTGGACTCAATGGGCCGAATTGCCTGATTCTGCTCCTATGACATGAACATAACAGTTGCCTACGACTCGGTTACTCAAACTTAGTTAGGAATCTGGCTGGGACCCTCGAGGTAGAGTAATTGTGGCTTCTCCAATGCACAACTAGTCTTGAAGCCCATCGGGGAAACGTTCCAAGCCGAGAAATCGGCAATTATCATCATATTTTCTTTTTGACGTTGGATTACAGAACATGAGGAACATGAGGAACATGGAGAGGGAGGTAATAATGTTGATTCCCAATGTTTCTTTTCCATCCACAGTACCTTTTACTAACATAATTTAATCATTCCGATGACTCTCCAGTATTTTGTCTGGACCGTTCTTCACGTATGAATCCAGGTTGAAAATATTGGCAGACTTTTCTTTAACCTTTACACTTACAGTTACCATAGAGGTTACAGATAGGAATCAAGTGTTAATTCTGTCCGAGGGTCTACCTCAGATTGACCGGGTGAATGAAATCTGGATGTTGAATTTGGAGCATTCTTCATTTGAATGGACTTGTAACAACTCATAGGGTCATACAGCACAAAAACAGGCCCTTCAACCTAACTAGCCCACGATGCACAATATGCCCCTTCTACACTAGTTCCACCTGCCTGCATTTGGCCCATATCCCTCTAAACCTATCCTTCCATGTACCTGTGTAAAAGTTTCTTAATGCATCTCATGTACCGAAAAGAGATGCCTCCTGTTTTTAGGTCTTCTCTTATCACAAAGCATCATAGAAATTTTGGTTAGAGCTTATTTTTTTAATTTCCACCCCTCTTCGGCCCACAATGTCCATGCCAAACATGATACCAAGTCAAACTAATTACCTCTGCCTGCACATGATCCATATCCCTCCATTCCCTGCATATCCATGTGTCCAAAAGTTTAAATGACACTATTGTAACTACCTCCACCACCACCCCTGTTAGTACGTTTTTGACACCCACCACTCTCTGCGTAAAAATTTGCCCCACACATCTCCTTCAAACGTTACACTTCTCACCCTAAAGCTATGGCCACTGTTCGAGATTTCCACCTGAGTTGAAAGGTTCTGACTGTCTACCCTCTCTGTGCCTCTCATCATTTTATTTACCTCTATTGGTCGCCTCTCAACCTCTGGCATTCCAGGGAAAATAATGTATTTGTCCAAACTCTCCTTATAACCATTATCTGCTAATCCAGGCACCATTCTGGTAAACCCCTTCTGGACTCTCTGCAAAGCTTCACCATCCTTCCTATAATGAGACGACCACAACTACACACAGTTGTTGAATCCAATAAAATTTCAAATGGTACAAACCCTCTGAAATGTACACATTGCCTAATTTGAAATTACCATAGTGGAACTCCCATGTAATAAAATTCTATTTGATTAGAGAAATAGATCTGAAGGGTGTGTGGTGTCTGTTTGTAAAGGAATGATACAAACCGTGGCATACCGTTCCAAATTTGAAATCAAATCATGGCATTGTTAATGTTAAGATTTGTAAATTACCTTAAACACTGATCATTAACGGAAGACAAAATATATTTAAACAGAAGAAGTTGTCAATTAAATATATTTACACAGTGATTTTTTTCTAATAAGGGGAAGTGAAGTTCTGATATATGCAAGAGGTTTAATTCCTCCCATATTAATTTCAAGGAATATTTATGTTCATTTTTTGCTTCAAATTAATGTGTTTGTTTCAAACATTATTGGAGTAATCAAAATGAAATGCAAGAACACATGGGAATTCCATACTAAAATGCATGTAGATAAACACGTTTGCATATATCATGATTTCACGTTGATTTGAATTTGGAAATATGTGTATGTATGTATGTAGGTGTTGTATCAACTCATGGTTCTAATATTTCAATTTGCAAGTAGGTTTTAGTGTTATGGAATTGATATCTCCTGTGAAGTTTTGCATTGAATGTGAATGTTTTAAATATGTTCAGAAAAGCTGAATCTTTGAGCATGAGTTAGATATGTTGGTAAAACTCGTCAGAGCCAAGTTGAAGCGGGGTTTCCATTGTAATTACAATTGTTCGCTGATGCATAAACATACATTTTAAAAGTTGGCAAATCTTCTGCCTACGTCTGGGATTTCTTTTGTAATTTATTTAATTTTTCCTGCAACAATTTTGAGCTCTTCCGGCAACATTTATTTTCCCATTCCTGTGATCTTCCTATTGAACAATGGTGTAACTAAAATCCTGCTGTGATCCAGCCAAGAATATTATAAAATTATCTTGCTTTTGTTTTTCCGTGCATCCGAACACAATTCTGCTTATGTGTAATGTAGCAACAGTAGATATATTTCAGCTTCAAGAATAACACATGATAGTCATTGTAACGTTATCATTCGGCATGAGTTGTGAGCCTCTGGAACTTAAAAGTGTTGGAATGATACGGGCATTTTCAGAATGATAATAAATGCCTCTGATTTCTATAATTAAGCGGTATTTGTGCATGGTTTAGTAAGCTGTCATGGAGTGGAGTTTTGTTTTGTGTTTACGTTTTTTTCTTTAATTATATGATGGTCCCTTCCATTATGATTTATAATTTTTTTTTCTGCCAATATTGTTCCTTTACTGCTTTATCAATCCAATGTGCTGCATTGCCGCTTTGCTGTTTGCCTTACGCTAACAACATCAGAAGAAGAAGTTGCTGAGGAAGGTATGTGATGCAATATCCCCTTGCTCACCCCTTTATGTTTCTTATTAACTTTCACTCCCCACTCTTTGTCTTCTTACATTTCATCTTTCCCTATTATTCCACATTGTTCTTTTGTCTTCAATAACCCCTTACTTCTCCATAACTCAGTATTTCTTCAATGTCCTGTTTTGCATTCTCTCTAATTTCCTTCTATTTTACTTGTTTTTAAATCATTATTTCTTCTTTAGTTGTTATCTTATTTCTCATCTCTTTATCATTCTTAATCATGTCTGCAAAATTATCCTGACTTTCACTTTTACTGAATGATTATCACGTCTTGCTTCATCATTATACTTCTGTCATGATCATTAAATATTGGGTAACTTTCAAAATCATCAATCATTTTTCATCTTCTCTCATTTCTAATTTTCACGTTTCCTCCATTATCTCTAACAATTCAGTAACCACATGTTAATCATCTTATCATCTCCTTCCATTGTGTCTCCTTCTTTACTAAATTATCCTGTATCAATTAGCACCTCTAATTATTAGTTTAGTTTAGAGATACAGCATGGAAACAGGCCCTTCGACCCACCAAGTGCACGCCAACCATCGATCGCCATTCACACTAGTTCTAGATTATCCCACTTTCACATCCACTCAGTACACACTGGGGACAATTTACAGAGGGTCAATTAACCGCCAAACACATACGCCTTTGGGATATGGGAGAGAACCGAAGAACCCGGAGGAAACCTGCGCGGTAACAGGGAGAACGTACAAACTCCACACACACCTACAGCACCCGAGGTCAGGATTGAACCTGGGTCTCTGGCACTGCGAGGCAGCGGCTCTACCAGCTGCGCCACTGTGCCGCCCTTCCATTTTACATTTAACTCATTAACTCATGTTTATGCGACTGTTGTCGTTTCTTCCACTGATTTTAAAATACAGTGGTTTAATTAAAAAACATGAGCAGGAGAGATATTGCTAATACATACTTACCGGGCTCTCCTTTTGGCCTGTGGATAGACAGTTATTGGGTTGATTCAATAAGTGATGCAAGAGAAGTGTTTCTCTTGCATTTTGGTGGTGATTTGTTGGTGCTGCCATTTATGTGTTGCATAACTGGCTTTGCTCTTCAACATGCAGTATTAACGCATACTTTGGTTCTTTGCATTTGCTGCTGGCTGCTTGTTCTTGGACTTTCCCAGAAACATATGCGGAAGAAGGTATGCTTCTCTTCGTTATTTCAAATTTCCTTTCCAGGGGTTATGTTGTATCAGCAGCATTTTGTTACTTGTGTTTTATAATTGTCAATAATTTCCACCTACTCTGCCTGGTAGCCTCACAGAATGCCCCTGCAAATGCTTAGCATCTGGTTTTGGCTATTTATCCCAGCCCAATTCCACCTTAACACAGCCCCTTTTATGGTAGGTTAAGGCCTCCCAAATTCAGACTATGATAATGGCACCCAGGGGGAAAGGTTCTGAATGTCTACCCCATTGTGCCCCAATGGAAGGATCTGCTGGCATTGGGGAGGGTCCATAGCAAGGGCATTTATGAGGATGATTGGGTTAACATATGATGAGCGTTTGAATGCACTGGGCCTGACAAACACTGGAGTTTAGGAGGATGATGGGGCAACCTCATTGAAAGTTACCAAACAATGAAAGGCCTGGATAGAGTGAATGTGGAGAGGATGTTTCCACTAGTGGAAGAGTCTTGGACCAGAGGACATAGCCTCAGAATAAAGAGGCACCTTTAGAAAGGAGGTGAGGAGGAATTTCTTTAGTCAGTGGGTGGTAAATAGATGGTTTTAAAGCGGAGATTGATATATACTTGATTAATACGCGTGTCAGGGGTTATGTGGAGGAGGCAGGAGTATGGGGTTGAGAGGGAAAGATAGATCAGCCATGATTGAATGACATAGACTCGATGGGCCGAATGGCCTAATTCCGCCCCTAGAACGTTTGAACATTTCTCTGCCTCTTGCCCTGGAAAGAGGTCACGTCTTATGAGTGAGTCTTTTTCTGCACAAGCGATCCCAGACATCGATTATTTTCCTGAGTTCATTCTCTTTTACTTTTAAATCCAAAACGCAAAGGGCCTCAGAAATTCTGTCATGGTTTTGGGTTGGCTGTTTAACCACCAATAGTATTAGTTCCATTCTTTCTTTTATCTCCCATGGATTACTTTTAGTCTTCAAGTGATCGTATCCTGATTTTTATTTTAGTTTAGTAGCTAATTTAATTTGAAAGACATTCTGAAGCGTATACTTACTTAGCATGATAGTTGTTTTCATAATCTTACCAATAAGAAACTGTGTTTTTTTTTGTAAAACCAGCATCTGCAATTCCTTGTTTCTCCTTTCATCCTATCCTTCCCTCCTCCACCCACTCCACAACATAAATCTCTCACTCTCTCTCCCACTGACAAATGACCTTTGATATGAAACATAACTCCATTACGCTACCTGATCTGCTGAGCGTTTTTGTATGTTTTTTAATTCATTTTTCAAGCATCTAGAATTAAGTGAAATTTCATAAGGTCGGATTATCCAGACTGATTATCCCGTTATTCCCTTTATCATGCATCTGTGCAGCTTAATTGCAATCGTGTATAGTCTTTCTGCTGACTGGATAGCACGTAATAAACTTTTCATTGTACAATAAACTAGACTAAAGGATGTATCATTCGATGCATGATTCACATTCTTAATCATAGAACATAGAATATAGCACAACACCAGACCCTTCAGCCGACAATGTCTGCGCTGAACATGATGACAAGCCCATCTCTCATCTACCTGCACATCATCCATATCTGTCCATTCCCTGCTTAAATGGCAAAACTGAAGGCAAACTGAAATGTGGATGTCACACAATACATTTTACCCTCTGCATGTCTTGCCATCCATCACTCGTTGAGACTCCAAATGGAAAGTTTATCAACATTCCAGGCCTTGTTCATAGACAGTCTACACCACAAACAGCTCTAGGAGCAAATACCAAAGCTTCACACTAGCATTTGGGGATCAAAAGCTTAGACTGTTGGCAAGGAATCAGCTCCAGATGTCTACTTTTGTTCTGCCACTGTGAACCGTTTCATTCTTGAAATGCCCGGAACGCTAGGTTGTTTGAATGATGTGTTAATTTTATTCACTGGTGTTTCTTCATAACAAAAGTGGCCTTTACCTCAAAGGATAGGCGGTGTGAGCACATGCGGAGAATTGGATTTTATGTGGTGTTAAAGGTGTCAAGGAATGGAGCTTTGATTTTGCATACATTTCTTCAGTGGTGTATCAATACAAATTCTAACTTTTTCTGTGTCAATATTGTTTCTTTTTCTGCTTTCCTATCACACAATCTGTTCGATCTGTTCGCTGCACTGCTGTTTTTGCTGCTTGTCCTTCACTAACATCTTTAGAGGAGGCTGCAGCAGAAGAAGGTATGTAATGAAACACCCATGAATTATCTGCTTTCATTTCCCAATCATTTTGTTTCCTTTACTCTCACTCTTGGCATTTCATTATTTTCTCTCTTTCTTTCACTTCATCAATTCTTCTTTTCTGCATTCTTCTCTTTCACTCGTGTTCTAGTTTGCTGCTTCATTCACCTGTTCTCTTTCAATCGCCACTTCCACTTTCCGCTTTCATTTCTCATCGTCAAATTTGCTCATTTTACTTTTCTTCACCTATCGATCATTTCCCACCATCAACAGTCCTAAATATTCCATATACTGTAACTCAATACCTGATTATTGCTGGTCACTCATTATCACCAATTATTTGAAGTTTTCTTGATCATTTCCTACGGTAATCGAAATAACGTTATTTGGTGTAATTTTAATCGCCGTAGATTACAAACACGATTCGGGGCGTTGACAATGTTCGATGATTAAATTAGTGGAGTTCAAGGGGTTTCATTTGTTAATCTGGTGGTTCTTCACAACAGAGTCTTTGCTGCATTAACATTTTATCCAACGCTCAGTATTAACATGTACTTTGCTTCTTTGTATTCGTTGCTCTTTGCATGTACCTGGCCTCACCCAGAAGTCCACCAGGAAGAAGGTACGTTGCTTTGTTAATCCAAGTCTCTTTCATAGTAAATGTTTTGGTACGTAGAGTCATAGAGTCATACTGCACGGAAACAGACCCTTCGGCCCAACTGGTCCAGGCCAGCCAAGATGCCCTGTCTAAGCCTGTCCCATTTGCCCGCATTTGGTCCATATCGCTATAACTCTTTACATCTATCCATCCAAATGTTCTGTGTACCCACCACCTTCTGAGTGATAAAGGTGCTCCTCAGGTTCTTATTAAATCTTTCCCCTCTCACCTTAAACCAGTGTCCTCTGGTTCTTGATTCCCCTACCCAAGGTAAAAGATTCTGTGCATTGACCCTATCTATTCCTTCACAATTTTATACACCTCTTTAAGATCAACCCTGAGCCTCTTGCCTCCAAGAAATATAGTTCTTGCCTGCCCAATCCCTCACTATACCTCAGGCCCTCAAGACTTGGCGACGTCCTCATAAATCTTCTTTGCACTCTTTCCAGCTTAATGACATCCTTTGTACAGCAAGGTGACCAAAACTGAACACAATACTCCAAAGGCCTCATCAATGTCTTGTACAACTGTTATATAATGTCCCAACTTCTATACTTAGTTCCATGACTGATGAAGACCAAGGTACCAAAAGCCTTCTTGACTACCCTATCTACCTGTGACGCCACATTCAGGGCACAGTGCACCTGTACTCCTAGATCCCTCTGCTCTACTACCTCCTCCAAGGCCCTGCCATTTGCTGCGCATTAAAAAGGAGACAATAAGATGTCCACATATTTTTTGAGGATACAAAAGTGTATGACAATTGGGACAATCTTGACTTTGGCATGGCATGTGGTTAGTAAAAGTGTGCACAGACTTACCACACTGTGGCAGCTTAATGCATGTTTGTTTAATGTGGTTAAGCTGGCTATCTGATTCAGGATGGGCACACTAACTGAGAACTTGGGATATCATTAATACTCGAATGGAAATCTAGTCGCCTACTGTGCAGGAACCCAGCCTGAACACCCTGCTCAGTCAAAACTGTTGGGTAAGAAGCAAGTTGTTTCATTGTGGTGTTCAGATTGCATTCTCAGGGGGAAAAAAATGGTGTCATCCTATTGAGATAGTTCGCATTTTATGCAATATTTGTGTCAAGTGGGTATGAATAAATATATGGTGCATGCTTGAACAAACCTCTTTGTAACGGTATAAATGCAAAAGTTTTACATTTTATGCTGCATCATCAAATAATTTCGACATGGTAGGAGATTCTTCATATTTGGACATAGATCGCCAACTATTTATGAGAATCAAAGGAATAGACACAAAATGCTGGAGTAGCTCAACGGTTCAGGTAGCATCTTTGGAGGAAATGGACCAGTGAGATTTTGGGTCGGGATCTTATTCCCAACTTGAAATGTCACTTATCCGTGTTCTCCAGGGATGCTGCCTGACCCGCTGAATTACTCCAGCATTTTGTGTCTTTCCTTGGTTAAAAAAGCATCTGAAGTTGCTAGTCTCGGTACTATGAGAAACATAAACAGTGGCACAGCCAACACCTATTTGTGTCTGGGAATAGTGTTCAGAACGTCAGCAGGAACAACTCGTGGAAATATGCTTGAAATCTGACATTGCGAATAAGTTGACGTGTGTCAACATGATCATTTATTTTTGTTCACCTAGAGTTGAGAAACTAAATCATGAAATTTAACGAGCAAATCAGGTTCAATTTAACCTTATTTATTATAAAGTCAATGTAAGCAGAGGATTAAGTCGATGCTGACAAAAAGATTCAGTCCATTCATGAACACACTGTTGAATCTGACTGAGACATAGTCACACCTGAAACTAAATTATTTATGTACAGCTAATTGGTCATTCTGGATTCCTATTAATTGACGTAACAAAACAGGATTGAAAGGATGCTAATTCATAGTGAAATATTCGAATATATGTTGAGCATCCTTTAGACGTTGGAGATACAGCTTGGAAACAGGCCCATTGGCCCACCGAGTCCGCGCCGGCCAGCGATCACCCCGTAAATCAGCACTATCCCACACTAGAGACAAAGCCAATTAACCTACAAACCTATACGTCTTTGGAGCGTGGGAGTGTCTGTACAAAACTTTAATAACCATAAAGCTGGTTCAGTGAATAGTATAGCATGTGAATAGGCCATTCGGCCCACAACATCCATGCCCGAACATGATGCTGTTAAACTAATCACCTCTGCCTGCACGTGATCCATATCCCTCCATTTCCTACATATCCCTGTGCCAATCCAAAAGCCTTTTAAACCCCCACTATCATATCTGACCCCATCACCACACCTGGCAGCATGTTCCAGACTCTCATCACCCTCTGTGTAAAAACAAAACTTGTGCGCATATCTCCTTTTAAACATTTGCACTTTAATTTAAAAACTGAAATATGTTGAAGTGGACCCCTTGGCCTTTTGATGGTTCCAAAAGGAAATCAATGAGGGGAGAAGAAGTGGAGACAATTTTTAAGAATCCAGACAACTTTTAAGAAGCCAGAGATACCCAGCTATGAGGTTGGGAGGGCATTTAGCATTACCAGTCGGTTATCCTTGGTTCTGAAAACGCCTGCTTAGATTTTTTCCCCCCAATGAGCCAAGGAAAATACCCGGTCAGCAAAGGTGATTAACTAAAACTACCTACGACTACCTCGACTACCTACAACTACATGGCGACCCCACTACAACTGCACCTACGACTACAGGTTTATCGACTATCTCCATGGCGACCAATTTTTGTTTGCAGAAAATTTTTCAACGTGTTGAAAAATTTGCGGCGACCATACTGAGGCTGCGAGTAGTTCCCAGAATGCGGGAACTCCTCGCGACCATGAAGGAGACTCACCAGAGACCACCAGCGAACATGTGCCAGCCATGTGGCGAGCGCAGTCTCCTGCACTCCATTAAAAAGTCCCCGAAGTGGGACAGGCCCATAAATGTAATAATTAAACTAATCTCCTTTGCCTCATTCCATCATTCCTTGCATATCCATGTGCCCATCTCAAACCCTCAGAAACATCCCAACCGTATCTGCCACCTCCACCCCCAGGAACACTGGAAATACGTCTAATCTGCAGTCAGTTTGCAAACTTCACATAAGTGGAAGTATTCTATTAAACACATTGATTTAATCATGTTTTGTGTAATTCACAGTTTATGACTTTGAAGACGATGGTGGTATTTTAATTTCATCATCAAAGACCAATTTACCTACTTAACCAGTTTTTTTTCTTCCTGCATTTTCTGAATTTGAAATCTTGTAAATACGTAACTTAAGGTGATTCAAGAACAGACGATTTGTATATATATGACTATATATATATATATATATATATATATATATATATATCGTCTGCTCTTGAATCACCGTAACATTTATATATTATAGCTGCAAGATTTAATAATCACCTTAACTGCAGAGATCAGTGCAGTGCTTTCTTTATGGATTGATTTGTAATTTTGATTTTTTAAATTGTTAACCATGTACTCTCAATTTTATCATCTGGCTTCAATTTATTCCTTTGTTCATATTTCTTTAAGATGTTTAAAGTTTAGTGTTGCTTTGGCAATGCCATAACTGTCTTTGTTTCATCAGCCAATCTACATTCGTCGAGTAAAACACAAAGTGCTGCAGGAACTCAGTGGGTCAGGCAATATCTGTAGTGGTAATGGATAGTTGATGGTTTGGGCCGGGACTGCCATAAAAAGGGTCCTGACCTGAAACGTCGCCTGCCCATTCTCTCCACAGATGCTGCATGACCATCTCCCGCACCCTACCCTACTGAGTTCCTCCAACACTTTGTGTTTTAATCAAGATTATAACATCTGTATTTCCTTGTGCCTATCATTATGTGTGTGTATCTGGCTGTGTATGAGTATGTGTGTGTCTGTCTGATGTCTGTGTGTGTGCCTGTGTGTGTCTATATGAGTTTATGTGTGCGTTTGTGTCTGTGTCGGAACATGTTTGTGTGTGTTCGTGTAGGTGTGTCTGTGTGTGTCTGCCTGATGTCTATATGTGTGCAGGTGTGTGTGTATTTGTGTGTGTCTGGCGAGCTGCATGTATTTCTGTGTGTGTGTGTCAGTGTGTGTGTGTGTGTGTGTGTTGGTCTCAGAATGTGACAATAGTAAAGATGCTTTCGAGTGAAGGGTAAGTTGCTAATTGGACGATGGATGTGGCAGAGATGCCAAGGCAGCTGATAAAAACAGGGGAATGAATCGACCCAACATTCCAAATATAACTTTCTTCGCATGAAACATTTTTTTATAGTTTAAAGTAAAGGCAACTTACAAAGTATGTGCAAGTCATACAGAGTGGCAATATCAATTATATTGCTGTTGGAATTTGTGTTTGCATTTTGCACTCTAATTATTCTCCATGGAGAAATGACAGAAGCTGTTGAGTGGGAAGCTGGATATTTTAAGGCTGTAAACCAGGGGTCGGCAACCTACGGCCCCCGGGCCGAATGCGGCCCGTAACCCAAAATCATCCAGCCTGCAGGTGGACTTTTTCCCCCTAAATCATCCAGCCCGCCGAGCGCCCCAAGCAGCGGCCGGGCCCTGGCTGTACCATGTCCTGCGCAAAGCCGCCAGCACGGCCGCGCACCTTCTGTGAACACGTTTAAGAAAGAACTGCAGATGTTGGAAAAATCGAAGGTAGACAATCATGCTGGAGAAACTCAGCGGGTGAGACATGCAAAGATTGCATGAGGCTGCCTCACCCGCTGAGTTTCTCCAGCATTTTTGTCAACCTTCTGTGAACACGTGATTTGATGCCAGCCATCCGGGGCGGGATCATGTGAACACGTGATAGATGTGGCCCGCCATCCGCTCACAGACATGCGTCTCAGTCCCTATGCAGAACAAAGTTGCCGACCCCTGCTGTAATCCATTTCTGGGCTTTAGTGACACTGCCGTCATGATGAATGCACATGGCATCCAATTCTACATCAACACTCACACCCATTTGTGATTTGATTTGGTGATCATTGTCGACGAGGTTTACTTTGCAGGAATCAAGTGCGGCTCATTATTTGGGAAGAAATGATTCATTAATTGACTGAGTCGAATTCCAAAACAACTGTTGGGAGAAATTAGAGGATAAATCATCCGTGACTCCAATCACATTTTGAATGACTGTCTGGGATCAAAGATCAGATCTTAGACTAAGGTACTGTAAGAGGTCCATCACCTTCAGAACTGAACCACAAAGGGTCAACACCATCTGTGGGAACAATTAGAGTGCAAAATTGTATTTGTAGTGCAATAGATTTTCATTTATTTTTGATTTGATGCTATGTCGCCTTTTTATTTTTATTACACATGAGGACCCTAATTTCTATTTTACTTTTTTTTTTCCATGCTGCAGAGGAGGAAAAGCCAAAACCAAAGTGAGTAGAGAATTGTTATGACCATTGAGATTTATCTAATTGAAGATAGACAAAAATGCTGGAGAAACTCAGCGGATGAGGTAGCATCTATGGAGCGAAGGAATAGGTTTCGGGTCGAGACGCTTCATTAGACTGATGTGGAGGTGGGGGAGGGGGGGGGGGAGGAAGAAGAAAGGAAGAGGCGGAGACAGTAGGCTGTGGGAGAGCTGGGAAGGGGAGGGGAATTAGGGAGAAAGCAAGGACTACCTGAAATTGGAAGAGTCAATGTTCATACCGCTGGGGTGTAAACTGCCCAAGCGAAATATGAGATGCTGCTCCTCCAATTTGGGGTGGGACTCACTCTGGCCATGGAAGAGGCCCAGGACAGAAAGGTCGGATTTGGAATGGGAGGGGGAGTTGAAGTGCTGGACCACCGGGAGATCAGGTTGGTTAGTGCAAACCGAGCGGAGGTGTTGGGCAAAGCGATCGCCAAGCCTACACTTGGTCTCACCGATGTAGAGCAGCTGACACCTAGAGCAGCGGATGCAATAGATGAGGTTGTAGGAGGTGCAGGTGAACCTCTGCCACACCTGGAAAGACTGCTTGGGTCCTTGGATGGAGTCAAGGGGGGGAAGTAAAACAACAAGTGTAGCATTTCCTGTGGTTGCAAGGGAAAGTACCAGGGGAGGGGATGGTTTGGATGGGAAGGGACGAATTGACCAGGGAGTTATGGAGGGAACGGTCTCTGCGGAAAGCCGAAAGGGGAGCCGGAGATGGGAAGATGTGGCCAGTGGTGGCGAAAATGTCAGAGGATTATCTGTTGTATGTGACGGCTGTTGGGTGGAAGGTGAGGACAAGGGGGACTCTGCCCTTGTTACGAGTGGGGGTATGGGGAGCGAGAGCAGAGCTACGGGACATAGAGGAGACCCTGGAGAGAGCCTCATCTATAGCCGAAGAGGAGAACCTCTATTCCTTAAAGAATGAGGACATCTCCGATTCCCTGGTTTGAAACACCTCATCCTGGGTGGAGATGCGGCATAGATGGAGAAATTGGGAGTAGAGGATAGAGTCCTTACAGGGAGCAGGGTGGGAAGAAGTGTAGTCCAGATAGCCATGGGAGTCAGTGGGTTTATAGTAGAAATAATTGAAGAGATTGAAGAAGAATTCAAGAGAGGAATAGATCAGGTAGACGCATGGAGTCTTTTGGGGACCCGAGAACCAGAGGACATAGATTTAAGGTGATGGGGGAATAATTCAAAGGGAACCCGAGGGGTAACTTTTTTACACAAATGATCGTGGATGATGAAATGAGCTGCCAGAGGAGGTCATTGAGGCAGAGAACCATCGCAATGTTTAAGAAACATTTAGACAGGTACACGGATCAGGCAGGTTTATAGGGATGTGGGTCAAACACAACCAGGTGGAACTAATGTAGATGGGGCATGTTGGTTGGTGTGAACTAGTTGGGCCTGTTTCCACACTGTATGACCCTATGAAATCTATGCAGAAATCTCAACTCCAGGTCACGATCACTGCCATGTGTGGTTACCATCAAACCTACTGTGGGATACGTCACAGAGCCATAGAGGCATACAGCACGGAAACAGGCTCTTTGGCCCAACTAGGCATTATGTTCGGCACAGACATCCTGGGCCAAAAGGCCTGTTCCTGTGCTATACTTTTTCAATGTTCCATTTGAGTCTGGGGATTTGATTCTTTGTCCTTGCATTAGCAGAAAGGAATAATGTCCATTAGGTGGGATAGTCTCTACATCCATAGAATTTGCTGAAGATTAGTCTCACCTCGAAATATCACCCATTCCTTCTCTCCAGAGATGTTGCCTGTCCAGTTGAGTTACTCCAGCTTTTTGTGTCTATCGTAGAATACGTAGTTGGTAACCATAAAGTAAATGTTGTTTTTCACCTTACACCAACGGAGCAGAAAATGAAGGCGTTTCATTTTCCCTGTTCTTCACCACAAAGAAGAACAATTACAAATCTTTGTTTGATAAAGTGTTTAAATTCCAACTAATATTAACATCTGATGCTTTTCTTCTCAGAATAACTGCTCCCAAAATCCCAGATGGAGAGAAAGTTGACTTTGATGTGAGTGGAGCATTTAATGAAATTTAAAAATGCACGCGTTAATATCTATTTGTTGCTGGTTTTGGTCAATTTCCATGCAAGCTTGCCTTCATTGGCCAGGGCATTGAGTGTAAGTCAGAAAGTCATAGTGCAGCTTTATAGGAGTTTGGTTAGGCCGCATTTGGAGTATTGCGTGCAGTTCTGCCCACCCCATTACAAGACGGATATGACGACTTTGCAGAGGAGGTTTACCAGACGCTGTCTGGTTTAGAGGCTATTTAGTTACAGGGAGAGGTTGGATGGACTTAGATTGTTTTCTCTGAGATGCCGAGGTTGAAGGGAGACCTGATAAAAGTACATAACATTATGAGAGGCATAGTTAGTTAGGGTAGACAGTCAGAACCTTTTTCCCAGGGTAGAAATATCAAAGACTAGATTTCTAGATTTCTTCGCTGCCTTTCACACTCTATTACTTATGGGCCTGTCCCACGGGCGATTTTTCAGCAGACTGCCGGCGACTGTCAACTTGCCGGCAGTCGCCTGAAAAACTGGGAACTGGAACGGCGACTGTCAGAGTGGAACACATACATACACAAACACATCGCTTCCTTCACAAGCCCGTGTGAATTTTGTAGACAGTGCACCCCCGCTTGCCCTGTCTAATAGATTCACACAGTGCAAAGCCAAGGTGATACAGACACACACCGTGGTAAACAGAAAGGACAGTGTAAAAAGACGGCTAAAGCACAGTGTACGGTAAGTCCTTTAAAAGGGGGGGGGAGAAGGGGGAGACGGAGTTGAGACAACTTTTAAGAAGCCAAAGATACCCGGCTGTGAAGCTCGGCAGACATTTAACATTACCGGTCGGTTATCCTTGGTTCTGAAAACTACTGCTTATCTTTTTTTTCCCAATGAGCCAATGAAATTCACCGCTCAAACCCACGAGAACCTCCGAGAACCTTCGACCTCCTGGCAACCCACTAGGACCTCCTGGCGACCCACCTACGGCTCGAGAATTCTTGCTACTCTCCACAGCGGCTTCATTCTAGTCGCCGCTAATTTTTCAACATGTTGAAAAATTCACGTAGACCATAATGAGGCCGCGTATAGTTCCCAGAATGTGGGAACTCCTCACAACCATGAAGGCGAACCTCCGGCAACCACCCACAACCATGTGGCGACCATGTGGCGACTGCATAGTCTCCTAAGTGGGACAGGCCCATCAGGTCTTCGTTTGAAGCTCTGAACTTACTTTGTTTTTGTAGAATAGAGTTGTATAGAATAAGAGCAGCACAGGGGTAGAGTTGCTGCCTCTAGAGTTGCAGAGACCTGGCTTTGATCCTGACTGTCTGTGCGGAGTTTGCAAGTTCGCCCTGTGACCGCGTGGATTTCTTCTGGGTGCTCCGTTCCTCCCACATTCCAAAGGCAAGCGGGATGTAGGTTTAATCAGTCCTCCTTAAATTGCCCCTAGGGCCAATGTGTACGGAGTGGATGAGAAAGTGGGATAGCATAGAACTAGTGTGAACAGGTGTTCAATGGTCGACATGGACTCTGTGGGCCGAAGGGCTTGTTTCCATGCTGTATCTCTAAAACTAAAAGAAAAGAAAGTCACTCTAGGATACTCTCCCACTGATTAGTGCAATTCTGTTCAAGGGAGGCAAAAGTGTATAGTCGTCATATGTCCCAAAACGGACCAATGAAATTCTTACTTGCAGCAGCACAACAGACACGGGATCATAGTACAGGTCCACCATCGATTTTCCGGCAATTGGTAGTCGGGCCCTTTCTTTCACCCGGCCAAAATACCCCACACCCCCTCCCCCCGGAATTGCCCAAGAAAATGTGGTGCCTACACCGAATGAGGTGGCCAATCACGACCTGAGTAGGACTTCCGCAGCTAAAGGTAGGTCGAATTTACCTCTTGCGGCCGGGGCTCTGGGTCCGACCCGGCCGGAACTGGCATTTCCGTTTCCCATAGCCGACTTCCCAGGCCGATATTTGCGGGCCGGAATCTCGCTCTGTGCCGAACAACTGGCACCAGTCTACACAGACATTTCCAATTCGTCCCTGCAAACCTGCACTGTCGCTGCCTGCTTCTCCACTACTGTTCCCGCACCCAAAAAGCCAAGCATTACTTGTCTTAATGACTACAGGCCTGTTGCACTGACCTCTGTAATCATGAAGACCATAGAAAGACTCATGTGTGGTTGTGTGTAGCCGCCCAAAGAGTTGTCCCTTATTCTGGTCGCCACTGGATTTTCAACATGTTGAAAAATTTCGGCGACCTTCTGTGACTATGACGGGCACCAGCAGTCGCCGAAGAAAATCGAGTAAGTGGGACAGGCCCTTTATGCTGGTCCACCCGAAAGATATCACAAACCCCCTGCTGGACCCTCTGCTGTTTGCATACTGGGCCAATAGATCAGTGGATGATGCAGTCAACCTAGGCCTGCACTTCATCCTCCAGCACCTAGACCGCCAGCAAGGATTTTGTTTGTTGATTTTAGCTCTGCATTCAACACCATTGTGCCAGAGCTACTACACTCCAAACTCTCCCAGTTGACTGTGCCTGATCCCCTCTGTCAGTGGATCACCAACTTCCTGACAGACAGGAAGCAGCATGTGAGGCTGGGAAAGCACATCTCAGGCTCGTTGACCCTCAGCATAGGAGCACCGCAAGGCTGCGTACTCTCCCCTCTCCTTTAATCTCTCTACACCAACGACTGCACCTCCACGGATTCCTCTGTTAAGCTTCTCAAGTTTGCGGACGACACAACCCTGATTGGACTGATCCAGGATGGGGAGGAATCTGCCTTCAGACAGGAAGTGACACAGCTGGTGTCCTGGTGCCATCGCAATAACCTGGAGCTCAATGCTCTTAAGATGGTGGAATTGATTGTAGACTTTAGGAGAGCTCCTCCTCCCCTCACCCCATTCACCATCAACAACAACTACATAGTCAAAAAGGTCCAACAGAGGATGTACCTCCTGCTGTTATGATAATGAACGCAGGTTTGGGAGTGATATTTCGGCTGCTGTATTGTCACTTGTATGTTTGTGTGTTATTCAGGACATCCATAAAAAGAGGCAGAACAAAGATCTGAGTGAGCTGCAAGGCCTGATTGATCTTCACTTTGAGAATAGGAAGAAGGAGGAAGAGGAACTGATCGCACTGAAGGACCGGATTGTGAGTGAAATAATTCAAGGGACCCTTGCAACCAATGCCACAGTGCAGCTCATTCTGCATCACTGCATTACACCGACTGCACTATTGTTGCACAGTTGCATCTCACCATGGCTGCTGTCTCCTATTCTACATTAAACAGGAACAGCTTCTTCCGTAGACAAAAGATACTCTGCAGTAACTCAGTGGGTCAGGCAGCATCTCTGCAGAATATGGATGGGTGACGTTTCAGGTCATGATCGATCCTTCTTCAGGCTGATTGTAGTTGGGAGGGGAGGGATATTGGAAGTAAGAAAAACAGGTCAAATCAGGGCCAGTATCAGATGACCTCTGGCAGGGAGGTTCCCTGATGGGCCAATTGTTGTCTAGGGTCGGTGTGATCCCAAGAGGGACACATCATTGAGAACTGAGGAACTGGTTCGTGGAGGAAGGGGGCCAAGGGGAGAAAGGGGTGGGAGTGGGGAGTTGAGTGTTTGTAGAAGTTACCTAAAATTGGTGAATTCAGTGTTCATACTGCTGGCATGGACATCTTCCTCCCCTCGGTAATCAGGTTTCTGTATGTTCCTTCCATAAACTAGGGTAAGTCAGGAGTCAAGAGAGGCGACAGTGTTTAAATGTCACATGTACTGGAGACAGAACAATTAAATTCTTACTTGCAGCATCATAACAGGCCTGTAAATACTGTACTCATAGGTAACATAACAAAAATATGACAAATCATAAATCCCAATATAATTGCAAAAAGCTCACAGTCCCTAGTGCAACCAAGACCGTTCATAGTTGGTAGTTTAGTTGGTGTTTGCGGTATTCAAGAGCCTGATAATTGTTGGCAAGAAGGAGTATTTCAAAGTGGAGGTCACAGTTTTCGGACTCTTATACCTTCGTCCCGATGGCTGGAGTAAAACGAGAGTGTGGCCAGGATGGTGTGGGACCTTGGTGATGCTGGCTGCCTTTCTGAAGCAGCACCTCCTATGGATCCCTTCAATATCACCTCTATTCATTGCGGACATTGGACTTTTGTCTATGGAACTGATGCACTACAAAACAGAGAGCTATATTCTGCACTCTGTATCTTCCCTTTTGCTCTACTGTCTGTACCATTATGTTTATACCATTATGTTTATGTACAGTATTATCTGATCTGATTGGTATAGAATGTAAAACAAAACATTACACTGCACATGTGCCAATAATAGATCTAAACCTAAAGATAATACAGTAAGTCAAAGTGCAGGCACACAATGACCGGATGTTACTTGCTTCTCTCTTGACGTATTGCAGTTAAAATTGAGTCTCTCCCAGCCCCTAATCTAATCTCTCTTCCACAGGAAAAAAGACGGGCAGAAAGATCTGAACAGCAAAGAATCCGTGCGGAGAAGGAAAAGGAGCGTCAGAATAGGCAGGCAGTAAGTTCCAGACCACTGAGGCATTAACTACTGACCATCCAAGGTGGCTTCGAGCAAAGGGAGCTGTTAGTAGAAGCAAGATTTAACAGGAACCTGAGGGGCAATTATTTCAATCTGAGGGTGGCACAGTGGCGCAGCAGTAGAGTTGCTGCCTTACAGCGCCAGAGACCTGGTTTGATCCCGACCGCGGGTGCTGTCTGTATGGCGTTTGTACATTCACCCTGTGACTGCGTCGATTTTCTCTGGGTGTTCTGGTTTCCTCCCACACTTGTAGGTTAATTGGCTTCTGTAAAATTGTAAATTGGCCCTAATAGGATAGTGTTAGTACGGTTGTACGGTTAGTACGGTTTGCTTGCTGGTCGGCACGGACTCTGGCAGCTCGTTCCATACATCTACCACCCTTTATCTATAAAGTTTCCCATCAGGTTCCTATTAAATCGTCCCCCCTTTACCTTAAACCGATGTACTCTGGATCCAGATTCCCCTACCCTGGGCAAAAGACTGCATTTACCCTACCTACACCTCTCATGATTTTGTTCATCTCTATAAGATCACCCTGCATTCTCCTGCATCCCAAGGTATAAAAGCCCTTGCCTGCTCAACCTCTCCCTATAGCTGAGGCCCTCGAGTCCTGGCAACTTCCTCATAAATCTTTTCTGCACTTTGTGAGTATTTCCTGACCACCACATTTTCACAATCTCTTGTGATTCATTCAACAGGAGGAGAAAGTAAGAAGGGAGGAGGATGATTTGCGAAGAAGGGCTGATGATGATGCCAAGAAGAAGAAGGCTTTGACTAGCATGGGTGCTCAATACAGCAGCTACCTTGCAAGGGTAAGACCCACCATGTGGTTCAAAACAACTTGAATATGTAGCCCGTGTTGGAGGGAATTGTACATTTAACCTGTACCCTGACTCTGGGTTTAACGTGGGGCCCAGTCACCCTCTTAATTACGGCTCACACAAAGAAAGTCTCATATTGGTGAGTTTGTCCAACAAGTTAGTTTATTCATGGTCTTACAGACTATGTCCTGCAGTTGAAAAAGTGTCTACCACAATCAGTAATCTTCGTTCCTCTGCATGAAGCAAAGTTTCGTGTTCCTAGCAAACCGGTTGGGCACTGAACATGTTTTATACTCTCCATTGCATGCCAAGAACACCAAAGTAAAGTATCTAAGGCAACTCAGTAAAATGTGGTTTTATGGTGGTACAAGGCTGCAGATGCTGGAATCTTGAGCAAGACACAAAGTGCTGGAGTAACTCAGCGGGTCAGACACCATCTGTGGAGGGGATGGACAGACAACTTTTCGGGTTGAAGCCCTTCTTTGGACCTTATTTACTTCAATGATGTTATTATTTCTAATATGTTGAAGAATGATTTCTTGCAGAAAACTAGTATCTCAGAACATTTGTGTGTAAGAAGGAACTGCAGATGCTGAGTTATACCAAGGATAGACACAAAGTGCTGGTGTAATTCAGTAGGTCTGGCAGCATCTCCAGTGATGCTTCCAAACCCGCTGAGTTACTCCTGCACTTTGTGCCAATCTCAGAACATTTATTTGGCGTGAAGTGTAAAGCTTTGCACATTGTAACTCAAACACAATGAAAGAGTAGACACAAGAAACTGCAGATCTTGAGCAAAACACAAGGTGCCGGGGGAACTCAGCAGGTCAGGCAGCTTCTGTGCAGGGAATGGACAGTGTGAAGAAGGGACGCGATCCAAAAAGTCCTCTGTCCATTCTCTTCACAGATGTTACCCGGCCCATCGAGCTCCTGCACCACTTTGTGTTTTACAGTGGAAGATTTGATCTGCAGGGATAAACCAGTTGAAAAACTAATGGAAGTGCAAATACATACCCCCGCAATTAAAAGATATTCTGTTGGTGTATTAGGCTGACCAGAAGAGAGGCAAGAAGCAGACTGGGAGGGAAACAAAGAAGAAGATCCTGGCAGAAAGACGCAAGGCACTGAACATTGATCATCTGAATGAAGACAAGCTCAGGTGAGTCCAGACAAATAGCTCCCAATGTAAAAACAAGGAACTGCAGATGCTGGTTTACAAAGGAAGGCACAAAATGCTGGAGTAACTCAGCGAGCCAGGCAGCATCGTTGGAGAACATGGATAGGCAACATTCTGGGTCTGTTTCGGGGTGGGACGTCACCTATCTATGTTCTCCAGATATGCTGCCTGACCTGCTGTTGTCCTGCCAGCTCCACTGTTTGCATCCGTATAACCCTTCGTTATCACCTCTTCCACAGCCAGCAATGGACCATTGTGGGCTCCACCTTTCCTTGGCCATCAGTGCCGGCACTGATTCATTCTGAACCTTTTCATCCCTCTCCCCTGACTCTCAGTCTGAAGAAATGGTCTCAACCCGAAATGTCACCTATTCCTTTTCTCCAGAGATACTGCCTGACCCCCTGAGTTACTCTTTGTGTTCTCTTTTGGGGCCCCAGTGTAACATTCAATGAAATTCTGCTTTGTTCACTGTAATTCTGTCACTTCAGGTATGTCACTACCAAAGACAGACACAAATTAGTAGAGTAACTCAACAGGACAGGCAGCATCTCTGGAGAACATGGATTGGCAACATTCTGGGTCGGGGCTCTTCTTCAAACTGACCTAAAATGTTGCCAATCCATATTCTCCAGGGACTTGCTTACTCCAGCATTTTGTGTCTTTTTTTGTTATCAATCCACATTTGCAGTTCCTTGTTATGTTCCTATTTATTTTGAAGGACACATGTTTTTTCTTCAGAACGCATCCTCTGTCTCAGCAATTGGTTCACTTTTCTATGATCAAGAGAATAATTCTTCATTTTACTTTAGTTAGAGCAGCACAGACACAGGCCCTTCGGCCCAACACATCCATGCCATTTGCCCATGTTTTGCCCATATCATTCTAAAGCTTTCCAAGCCATGTTCTTTTAAATGCTGTTGTAGTCCTGAGCACCAAATATGATCTTTCTTCTTCTTAAACATTACGTTTTTAATATACATTTGGCGATACAGCATGGAAACAGCCCATGGACTTCGGCCCACCAAGTCCACCGAGACTATTGATCATCCGTTCACATTAGTTCAATCTTATCCTACTTGCTCCTCCACTCCCTATACACTAGATGGAATTTATAAGGGCCAATTAACCAACAAACCTTCTCCAAATGATGAAGCTAGATATTCTAGCTAGAATTCCACACCATTTTTCCTTCATCACAGAACATAGAACAGTACAGCACAGGAACAGGACCTTTGGCCAACAATGTCTGTGTCGACCATGACACCAAGTTAAATTCATCTCATCTGCCTTTCCGCGATGCATATATTTCCTTTCCTTGCATATCCAAATAAAAACCTCTTCAACCCAGCTGTCGTATCTGTCTCCAGCACCACCCCGACAGTGCATTCTCGGCACCCACCATCTCTGTAAAAAAAAACGTGCCCCACACATCTCCCTTAAACTTTCGCCCTCCCACCTCACCTGTAAATTAACGTGGAGCTTGGAAACCCACCCAGTTTTCACCCCACTTCTTCCCTTGCTGTTACAAACACCTGTACGAGGGTGACAAAATTGGACCTTGCGTCTTTCCCTTGTCTTTGTTGGTATTTTTTTAAATTAAAATAGTTTTTCTTAAACTACCAGAGAGAAAGCAAAGGAGCTCCATGATTGGCTGTGCCAGCTAGAATCGGAAAAATTTGATATGGGCGAGAAGCTGAAGAGGCAGAAGTATGAGGTATGTATCATGGAGATGTCCTCTCATGCACACATTCCATCCGCCTTCCTAATTACCCGGCGAAGCTAGCTGATTGCTAACATCTCATTTTTGCTGTACTTTAGATCCCTTTGTTCCATAACATCTCACTCTGTAGAATAATCTGCTCTTTTATTTTTCCTTCCAAAAAGATAACCTTACACTTTCCCACATTATACACCATCTGCCATCGTAACCTATTTATTTCCCTTTGCAGGCTGTGTGTGTGTGTCTTACTCACTGCTTTCTTCCCCATGTCTTTCCATCATCAGCAACCTTGACAATGGTTCAATGTGTAATAGTATTGTTACATGTACCTAGATACAGGTCTTTGTTTTGATCTTTGGTCTTTTAAGTACCAATTCAATGATTCAGTGGTTCAATTATACCATATTGTTACATGTACCTAGGAAGAGTGAAATGCTTTGTTTTGCATAGAACCCGGCAAAATTATATGATATGTAAGTGCAATCACACATAAATGTAAGAGTGTTATGATGATAGGGTACAAATATTAGGTTGAGGCAGTTTAAAGTATAATCTCCTCAGTGTTTTCTCCTTATTAGAGTTGATAGGGTACTAACAATGTTCAGCTGAAGTTTTATGAAGTCATTCCATTGTTTTTAATATAACAAGGCAAGCCAAGATGACATTGCACAGACCAGACTCCCCATCATTGACTCCATCGATATCTCACACTACCTCAGAAAGTTGCCATGTTTCCGGTGCCAGCTTGTATCTTTCAAGTACAGGTCCACCGCCAATTTTCCGACACCTTTGGTTCCAAAGCCTCTCCGGGTTATCCGTTTTGCCAGACCGACAGAAGCCACAGCCTCTGAGGAGTCAAACGGTACTGGAATGGTTTGCCTAAGCCAAACGGGGGGCTGAGATACCAGCCCGCAAAGTTGGCCTCGGAAATCGGCTCTGGGAACGGATCCGCCTGCTCTGGCCGGGCTGGAGTTCCAGTGCCCCAGACGCAGGGAGCAAATACCACCCACTGATCGGCTGCGGAAGTCCCGATGAGGATGAGATGGGCCACCTCACCTGGCCGAGGAACCACATTTTCGGGGGGACTTCCGGGTGGGAATTCAAGTGCATTCTTGTAAATTTGTATGGATTAAAGGAGTTGTCGGACTACAAATTGACGGCAAATCGGTGGTGAACCTGTATCAAGTTCTTAAATATATCCTGTTATCCTGGTGGCAACGTTGGATTGGTGATGCAGGGGTCAGCCTGGCCTGGCCTGGCGATGCAGTTGGTGTCCTCCACCACCGTTCCATGCAGCTGTAGGCCACGGCCGATCCACGCACTGGTCCCACCTCTGGGGTTTGGGTAGGTGAGGACAGCAGCATCGCATATACAATATTTAAAAGGTTTCATGTGTGGGAAGAAACTGCAGATGCTGGTCTAAACCGAAGATAGACACAAAAAGCTGGAGTAACTCAGCAGGACAGGCAGCATCTCTGCTGAGAAGGACTGGTGACGTTTCAGGTCGGGACCCTTCTTCAGACTGTGATTCAAACTTTAAGGAGGAGTCATCTTCCCTGAAATAGGCATTTCTGGAGAGTATGAAAAGATTAATGCCAATGTTTTTAGAAGATAAGAATACTATTAATTACTCCAAATGGAGAAGTTAAAATTTGTTAATAGTTGGATGTAGAACCAAAATGAAACATGGTGTTATATCTGATCCAATACGTTTGGTATCCGTCCTTCTGCAAGAGATGATCGTGCAGCTTTGACATTGTCCTGCATGGAGAGGGAACATTTCATCTGTGGCTGACTAGACCCAACCTTGACCTATATCCGATCCAACACATAGATAGGAAGCTTCAGAGGGATGTGGGCCAAATGGAGCATCTCGGTCACCATGGACGAGTTGTGCCAAAGGGAGTTTCTGTGCTGTATGACCATGACGTAGTCAACACGGGTTGATGGTGCTTTCAAACTTGATGGGGAATATTCAATTGCCTCAACCTCTGGTGCGGTCATCTGTACACTAGGCACATCATTTATCATGGAATTGACCACAGAAAATGTCTTAATGCTATTCTTCAAATTTTCAGAGAGACAGTCAGTGCACAAGTATTGGGTTGATAAAAGTAATTCAATCTTCAAGTCTCTCTATGTTTTAGTTTAGTTTAGAGATTCAGTGTGGAACCAGGCCCATCGGCCCACCGAGTCCACACTGACCAGCGATCCCTGCACATCAACACTATCCTACACACACTAGGAACTATTTATATTTACACCAAGCCAATTAACCTACAAACCTATATGTCTTTGTAGTGTGGGAGAAACTGAAGATATCGGAGAAAACCGACACGGTCACAGGGAGATTGGACATTTTACATTAGGCCCAATATTGAACTCATTGATGAAGACTGTACACATTATTTCCTCACCTGATACATAATGCATTGTTTGCAATATTCCACTGAAATGCATATTGCTGTAATTTATTTTAGACTTCGTCTCTGCGTACAAGGTTGCAGCTACTCTCCAAGTTGTAAGTATTAAGCAAGGCCACTGTAAGTGGCACTAGAGGTATTGCCTGGGTCATGCATGGGATGACTGCATGGTAAGCTACAGGCCCAGCAGATATGCAGGGAGAGGGTAGCAGGTTACCGTCCTGATTCAACCCCAGTAACCTGAGTAAACGATGCAAGTGGCTTCATTATGATGTGGAACTGAATTGTAAACCCTCTGCTTATAAGACAATTTAAGACACTATCTTATCCAGCAGATGATACCATTCATCTCCAGTATCTCATAGATGAATGAATGTTTAGTTAATCACACTCAGGGATTAATTCGGATAAGGGATTTTTTGTTCAATCAGGAAATTTATATCCTTGTTCATGCCATTTATTTTCATTTGACATCCTTGATGCATATTTAAAATTGAAACCAATCTCTATTTTTAGATTTTAGACCTTACAGAGATACAGAGCAGAAACATGCCCTTCTGCCCGCTTTGTCCGCGTCGACCAGATATCACCCCGTACATTGGCACTATCCTACACACTAGGGACAATCAACAATTTCTTTTTACCGAAGCCAAATTAACCTACAAATTTGTACGTCTTCGGAGTGAGGCAGGAAACCGGAGCACCCGGAGAATACCTACACGGTTACAGGGAGAACGTACAAACTCCATACCAAAGCACCCGTAGTCAGGATCGAGCCCGTGTCTCTGGCGCTGTGAGGCAGCAACTCTACTATTGCGCCTTTGTGCTGCCCATTGAAGTACCTCAAGTATTTGATTGAAATATCACATTTAATCTAACTTAGAAACACTTTCTGAGCAAAAGCTTTTTTTCTCCTCGCTCAGTAACAGTGGTGTAGTTAGCATAAGAATATAAATTCGCCATTTTCTTTAATCCTGACCTAAAAACTTGAGGTTATTTTGCTGATTTCTGTCTGGGCCTCCTCCATTGCCAGAGTGAGGCCACGTGCAAAGTTGAGGAACAGCACTTCATTCTGCTAGGGTAGCTTACAACCCAATGATATGAACATTGAATTCCCTAATGTCAGGTAACCCTCTTCCCCCCTCCCCCCCCCTTTCAGGAAAATTATGGGATCCTTGTTAATGAAATTAATTTTTATTTGACATCCTTGATGCAAAAAAAATGTAAATCATAAATGTATTTAAAATTGCAACCACCCTCTATTTAATTGTTCAACATGGTTTTGAAGCACATTGAGGAAAAACGATTGATTTATTCCCAATTACAAAGGTGTAGTAGGCATTAGAATATAGAGACACCATTTCCTTTAATCCTGACCTGAATGTTTGAGGTTATTTTAATGATGAATTGACCTCTGGTTAAACCTGCTACCTTCTCAACGAGCTATCAGGCTAGCTACCACAGTTCAGTACAGATTTCGAGCCAGGATGTCATAAATCCAAGGGCCCTTCACTTTTCATAGGGTAACACCTAGCCGGATGGAAGCGGGGAGCAGATGTCACAGTGAGTATTGGTCCAGGTCTGCACCGTGGTCGATTTGTTTCATCCAACAGGTTCCTTTATTCCTCTTCATGAGCTCCCCTGCAAGAACAAAACATGTGGTCCTAAACTCCAGCCGCAGGTAACTGTGAGGCTTCGGAAACAGGCACTAATGAGCATATGTTGTTTACAGATTACCACAGCCAGAAATCGCATTGATGAACTTCAAAAGCAGTAAGTACATTGCAAGCCCTCAACTCCAAACCCTCGTCCAAAAGAACTTGCAAGCATGGTTCATCTAATGTACCTACAATGGACAAATCTAACAAGAATTCAATTCAAACAGGCATCTGCACGTGGAAGCCAATAATGCATTATCGTTACATCTATGAACTTTCGACAACCTTCCAGTGCCTGTTAGAATTCAATTATTTTGTTCTGAAATGCAAAAGAAAGATTTTAAACCATTTACAAAATATGTCGATCTCCACACAACTGGATCATAAATAAGACAAATCTCTCTCAGAGCAAAGACTCACTAACTTTATTTAAAAATTTCAAAACTAAACTTCATCCAGAACATAAAATATATATATTTTTAATTGTACAAAAACTCTTTGCACATTCTCTCTATATTTAACAGTGTCACACTCAGTAGTGTTCACTTGTGTCTACCTTCAATTTAAACCAGCATCTGCAGTTATTTCCTACACACTGTGTTCACACCTATCTTTTAACCAAGCATCCTTGCCACTCATGTGGCCCACTGGGGTGATGTCCCTTCCCATGTTTGAGGGGAATCCCCACCAGATTCTGCCCCTCAATGTCCAGCAGCGGAAGGACCCTAGACTGTGGTCCTCCCCCACAGAGCCTTGACATTGGTTGGACGGTGGTGCAGCTGGTACCAGCTACCTCACAGTGCCAGAGACCCGGGTTCAATCCTGACCTCGGTGTTGTCTGTGTGTGGAGTTTGCACGTTCCTCAACATGGGTTTCCTCCGGGTGCTCATGTTTCCTCCCACATCCCAAAGACGTGCGGGTTTGTAGGTTAATTGTCCTCTGTAAATTCCCCCCCTAGTGTGTTGGAAGTGGGTGAGAACATGGGATAATGGAACTGGTGCGAACGGGCGATCGATGCTCGGTGTGGACTCGCTGGGACTGTCTCCATGCTGTATCTCATCTAAATCGAATTAATAAACAGCAATTGGGAATGGCATTGCAATCAGTTCCAGAGCTTCTGACAATTGAATAGGCATGGTCACACAATGCTTAAAATACTAGAAGGCAGTTGATGCCCGTAAAATTGGTCTCACAGTACTTATTGCCATCTTTAAGAAATTTAAATAAAATTGATTTCCTCTTGTTTGAAGAAAAAATGTGACTCGCCTGAAATCTTATTGTGTGGAAACGCCATAATTTGTAACATCTTCTGTCCCATATTGATAACACTGACAATGTGGTCTTATGTTTTTTTTTGTTTAATGCCTTTCTTATTTTATCTAGTTCACTGATTTCCTCCAGTGGATTTTCAATTACGTTACCTGCAGAACATACTGTCTAATCTGTTATTGCCTCCATGGAGCAAAGCATTGTGAATATCTCTTCTGCTAAATACACCTTCCCCTCAAACATCATAAATCACTGGTCATTTAAGTCGTTGGTGAGGCCGCACTCAGATTATTGTGTTCAGTTTTGATCACCCTGTGAGAGGAAAGATGTCCCTAAGTTGGAAAAAAGTGTAGAGAAGATTTACGAGGATCTGAGCTCTAGGGAGCGATTGGGCACACTAGGACTTTATTCCTTGGGGCGTAGGAGGCAGAGGGGTGATCTTGTACAGGTTTATAAAATCAAAAGGGGAATAGAGCACCCATGGACTCACAGAAAGAAGATGCAATGCACCCGAGGTCAGGATGGAACCCGGGTCTGTGAGCTGGCAACCTGGCATCCTATTCAGCACAGACACCATGCTGTACTGTTCTATGTTAGGCTTCAATGAAGCTATGAAGGTTCCAGTTTGGGTCCCAAGATGTGAAATAATAACCTGGCTATTTAGCAGTAATTATCCACAATGCTTTGTGTGAAGGTTGGTTTATTTGTGTGATTACTTTTTACTGTTCGTTCGCTCCGGGTTAACCTCTGTGTTTACGGGACTGACTGATGCTGGATCTGCAGTGCATCCCGCATAATGTGACAACACGTGGCACTGTGCACATTCAAGCTCTGCTCAACAACCCTTCCTCACCAATGGCACCTCGTGAAAAGATCGAGTAGATCTCACCATCATCACCTGGATCACGGGCATCCCAACATTGTTGCTGATTGAATTCCAAAGTTTAAACACTTTCCTGACAGGGAAAAATTGGAAAATGTTTTCCCTGCAAAAAAAATGGGAAAAAAGGAAAACATTGAAAACAATGTTTCCTGAAAAATTGGAAAACTTTACCTGAAAATAGGAAAATAATGACAATATTTTCCTGAAAAACAGGGAAAAGGGGAAAAATTGGAAAATATTTCCTGAAAAACAGGGAAAAAAAGGGAAAAGTTGGAAAAACGTTTTGAAAAACGGGTACATTTGGAAAGGTTTACCTGTAAAGGGGAAAATTTGAAATATTTCCCTGAAAAACAAGGCAAAAGAGATCAATTGGAAAAATGTATCTGGAACAATAGGTAAAGGGAAAAATTGGAAAATGTGCAGGATTATAACTTGGAAAAACAATTCTAAATTTTCCTGAATGAAACAAAACAATTGGATTTGTTTTAATTTAAATAACATTTCACAAATTTAATTAGAAAGTAAATAGCATCATCCATGTTCTCCTGATGGACCATACTGTTTCGGATCAACTGTACATCATTAAACTTGCGGTAAGCAATAAGGTCAAGAATCAACCTGCAACTGTGGGCGGTGTTCCAGGGACCAAGTCGACAAGTAAGGTCACCATCTGAGCATCTATTCTGAATTCCATTTGAATCCAATATTAGTAGTGTTTATTTCATAACATTCAGAAGATGATCAATAGGCCAATCACTCCTGCTGCTTTATGTAAGTAATTTATTGATTTGCACTAAAGACCACCAAGAATCCTTATTGGTAAGTGAAGTATGACTGATTACTCGAGACCCATGCTGGCATGTTGACTTTTTATGTTTCAAATATAAAGAGTAGCATGCATTTTGTTTTGTTTGAAAATAAAGCTTGCAAAAGTATAGAATAAAAGCTAGGGTAATGCAGGTAAGTTAGATATAAGGATACCACATATTATTTTGCTCAGTCTGATGGCTTCTATTAAGTGGTGTTCTATCATTCTATATCTGACTTTCAAGCCCACACCGGGAAAAGGACAAAGGTGGGATGGTGTCTCTCCCACCATGTCTGGTGGGATGGCATTGGGCCTGCACTCGCTGGAATTTAGAAGGATGAGGGGGAACCTCATTGAAACTTTACGAATAGTGAAAGGCTTGGATAGTGGATGTGGAGAGGATATTTCCACTAGTGGGAGAGTCTAGGACCAGAGGCCACAGCTGCAGAATAAAAGGTTGTACCTTTAGAAAGGAGATGAGGAGGAATTTCTTTTGTCAGAGGGTGGTGAATCTGTGGAATTCATTGCCACAGAAGACTGTGGGGCCCAGTGGAGTCAATGGATATTTTTTAGGTGGATATTGATAGATTCTTGCTTAGTAAGAATGTCAATAGCGAGAAGGCAGGAGAATGGGGTTGAGCGGGAAAGATAGATTAGCCATGATTGAATGGCGGAGTGGTCTTGATGGGCTGAATTGCCTAATTGTGCTCCTACAACTTATGAACATCTGTGGAGGGAATGAACAGGCGACATTTCGGGTTAGGGCCCTTTCTTCGGTCTGAAGCTCTTCAGAATTCAGGGTGAAATTATTTGCTAGTTTGGACGAGGCACGTCAAGCTGGTTTAGTTTCACAAAGGGAAACCAAGCATCGAGGAGAAAGCTGACGGTGTTATGTTTTCTGTTTGCAGCAGCAAGAAAGGTGCTGGGAAGGGCAAGGTGGGAGGCCGCTGGAAGTAAGCGGCTGGAAAGATGTCTTCTGTTGCAGGGTGACCCAACTTCGTTGCCTCATCCTTGGATTCCTGCCAGGTGTATCTTAAGTGGCAAGACGCTCTGCAGCACCAGGAGATCCAAGGCTTTGAAACAACCGCCGAGTCATCTGTGGCTCGACATTGCACATTGGATCTACGACAATTGTCCCTTTATTTACTGTATTAATATACGGCCCATCCTCCTCCTTGTTTTTGTAAATAAAAAATGGCATCTAACTTATTTTCTTTCCAACTGAGTATTTGTCTCCGTCTCGTGTACAGTGAGCCAACTCAATAAAAGAGGATCCACATGACAGACTTTTGAAATATTGTGCTGGTTTGGGCCTCAGTTAGGTCATGATGAAGGGTGGATGTAGTTTAGGGGGAAGGTGGGGGGGGGGGAAGGGAAATTGTAGAGCTACGAGTATTTCTATTTGGGACTACCGATAGCTGGAGGGTATGGTAATTACTGGGAATCGTAGCAAATAGGGCGGTACAGTAGCGCAGCTGGTCGAGCTGAGACCCAGGTTCAATTCCAACTTCGGGTGCTGTCTATGTGGAGTATGCATGTTCTCTCTGTGACCCAGTGGGTTTTCTCCGGGTGCTCTGGTTTCCTCCCACGTCCCAAAGACATGCAGGTTTGTAGATTAATCTGCCTCTCGAAATTTCTCCCAGTGTGTAGGGAGTGGACGAGAAAGTGGGATAGCACAGAACTGAGACACGCAAGGGACTGCAGTTGGTAATTTAATTGGCTTCCGGAAAAGTGTCCCTAGTGTGTAGGATAGAAGTATTGTGAAATGGGTGATCGATGGTCGGCATGGACTCAATGGGTAGAATGGCCTGTTTCCATGTTATATCACCAAACTAAACAAAGGAGACATGTTTTTATCCAGAGAGTGGTTAGATTGGGAAACATAGTTATCTGGAAGATTTTTGTGAAAAAAATAGTTTTCAATAGCAATCCAGCCAAGTACGTGAGTGTAAGTTAATTAGAAATTTATGTTTGATGTCAGTTAGATAGAATTACTGCATGTTTATGTGACTATAAACACCAGCACAGGCTATTTGGACTAAATATGGGCTGTATACTCAATAGAATTATATGCCTGTTCATCTTTGTATACAACACATAAATTATAGTGTGTTACACAGGCAGAAATCACATCTTGGGTCCCTGACAGTAAACTCAGCCTTGATTCAGAATTGTGTGCATTCATTATCAATGCAAACATTTACAGATTGAGTAAAAATGACAGAATGGTAGGTTTGTGTCTTAGATAGGTAGTGATGAGGGGCATGTGGAGTTCTCGATTGTTGGAAGTATGCATTGAAGACGATCAACTCAGGTAAATATAAAAATGTAAAAGAAAATTGTTTCATACAATGTATAGAATTTTATTAAAAATATATTAAATTGTGAGAGACTTAGATAGGGAAGACAGTCGGATCCTATTTCCCAGGATGGAAGTATTAAATACTGGAGGACCAAAGTTTAAAAGAGATGTGCAGGGCAAGTTTTTTGTTACACAGAGGGTGGTGGGTGCCTGGAACGCGCTGTCAGAGGTGGTGGTGGAGGCAGATATAATAGAGGCATTGGTGCAGCATTGTGGCTACAGCAGCAGAGTTGCTGCATAACAGTGCCAGGGACCCGGGTTCGATCCTTATTTTACTGTCTGTGTGGAGTTTGTACATTCTCCCAGTGTCCGCGCGGATTTTTTCCAAGTGCTCCTGTTTCCTCCCACATTCCAAGGACATACATGTTTGTAGGCTAATTGGCTTTGGTAATTTCAAGTAAACTCAGAACCAGTTCCAAAGTAATTATAAATTATTTTAATATAAAAACTCAAAAAATTGAATTCTATGCAGTATTTAAGGGCCTGTCCCACTTACGTGTCCTTGGTATGCAAATTACGTGACCTCGTGGTCGCGTTGAGCCATGACGGTCCAGCGAAGGTCGCACGCGATCTCCGTACGCACAGCTGTCTGGAGCACGTGACGTCATTTGAAGATGGACACAAAGCTGGAGTAATTCAGCAGGACTGGCGGTGTTTCTGGACAGAAGCAATGGGTGATGTTTCGTGTCGAGACTCTTCTTCAGTCTTAAAAGAAGGGTCTTGACCCAAAACGTCACCCATTCCTTCTCTCCGGAGACGCTGCCGGTCCCGCTGAGTTACTCCAGCATTTTGTGTCTATCTTCAATTTTCTTGGCCACGCTCTGGGAGTAGAAGTGGAGGCGAATCCGGACCTCAACGGCCGTGAGCCCCAGGCCGAGCTTGGCGATCGTTTGTCTGCTTCTGCTGCTGTTTCAGGCGAGACGTTGCGTCGCGCCAGGGTCTTGGTCCTGTCCCACTTTGGCCGTCAGTTCCGTGACAGGCTGTTGGCGCGCAAAAATTTTGTTCGCTACAAACATTTCAGAGCCCCGCACAATGTCGCGCACAACTACATACTCCTCCGCGTTTCTCAGTGGGACCGGCCCCGCGCAGCCATACAATGCCCGTGCGCCTCAACGCGACCACGAGGTCGCGTAATTTACGTGCTAAGGACGCGCAAGTGGGACAGGCCCTTTAGGCGAAACAAGTCAACATAAGTATCTGTGAGTTAAATGAAACTCAGTAGAAAGGGACTGCAGATGCTGGTTTACACCAAAGATAGACACAAAATGCCAGAGTAACTCAGTGGGATAGGCAGCATCTCTGGATAGAAGGAATGGGTGATGTTTTGTGTCGAGACCCTTCTTCAGACTGACTGAAATCCAGAATTAACCCCATATAGTCAATGAACCTTTATATATCCAAAACACATTTTTTTTCATTCTAATTTATTTCAGTGAATACGTATCTGCAGTTTGTATGAAATGCATCATAATTTCCAAAATAATCAAAGAACCTATTATATATTAAAAACACTAAAATGTTCATTCTATGTAATTTATTTAAGTGAAATAAATCAACTTTTAAGTCAACTTAAATATCAGTGATTTAAATCAAATTCAGAATCAGTTCCCATGAAATGAAAGAACTGTTTATATATTAAAAAACACCAAAACTTCATGCTCTGTAATTTATTTAAGTGAAATAAGTCAGCATAAATATCATTAGGTTAAATGTAGTTCGGAATGTTTTCCATATAATCAAACAAACTTTATATATTAAAAACAAAACATTTCATTCCAAATAAATTATATAAGTAAAATAATTCACCATGTATCCCCTGGGTTAACTGAAATTCAGAATTAGTTCCCATATTATCAAAGATGTATATATATATATATATATATATATCCCTAGCCAGGCTGAAGAACGGTCTCAACCCGAAACGTCACCCAATCCTTCTCTCCAGAGATGCTGCCTGCCCTGCTGAGTTAAGGGCCTGTCCTACAAGCATGCAACTCTATGCAATGAACGCGATCAAACTAGAAGCGGGGGCCACGCGGAGGTCGGGTGATCCCCTGTACAGGGCCGTTCCCACCAGCATGCGCCTGCATGCGGCAAGCGCAACCAAACCGGCAGTAGGGGCCGCGCGGAGGTTGGGTGAGTGGCGCAACGCGGCGCATAGTGAGGCGAACTTGGAGCGAAGTCTAAGGTAACTTCGCCAGGACAGAGAGGGGCACGCAGAGAGGGCCACAGAGGCACATACACACAGAGGGCCATGGAGCCACACACATAGAGGGTCACGGAGGCACCCACAGATAGGTTCACGGAGGCACGATGTCTGGGCGGTGTGTAATGCGTTGAGGCGACTGCGAGCCGACAAGCCGTTGCCGCGCGGAATTTTTGGACAGTCAGTTTTTCGGAGCCCCGCGCGGTGTCGGGACGAATTCCGCACAATTCCGCACGGCTCCGGCGATCGAAGTGGGACCGGCCCCGCGACGCCGGACGGCTCAAGCGACCACGTTAGCTCGCGCTAATCGCATAGAGTTGCATGCTTGTAGGACAGGCCCTTTACTCTAGCTTCTTGCGTCTACCTCTATCTATCTATCTATCTATCTATCTATCTATCTATCTATCTATCTATCTATCTATCTATCTATCTATCTATCTATCTATCTATCTATCTATCTATCTATCTATCTATCTATCTATCTCTAAAACTCTTGTTTCTTCTGGTTTGCACGGTCTTTCTACGTGCGCAAAAACGGGACTCGATAGCGCTATGATTTTTCGCCAGCCCACTCACCATTCTCCTGTGCTGCGAGTGCACCAAGTTTCGTTCCGATCGGTTAAATGTTATAAAAGTTAGTGAGGTTTAAAAATCTTAAAAACCGCGCATGTGCAAATCGATCTCCTCTCCTGCCTGTCAGCGCCGCGCAGATTAGTCTCTTCTGTCACTCCCTGCAACAGTCCGCCCCTTCCTGCGCCATTGCGTCTTTACTGGAGCTGAGGAACGTTCTGGATGGCCTGCGGAGGTCTCCATCCGGACACAATTTTTGGAGGGACCAGAAGTGGCCCAGCCCTTTTGTTCCCCTTCGCTGGCACCTGCCCCCCTCCTCCGTGATACCCCCCTCTCCCCCATGGCTTTTCCCGTCTTTTCTCCAAACTCTCTCCCTCCCCACACCCACCCCCACAACGCCCCCACCCACATACCCCCCTCCCGCCATAACCCCCCATACACCCGTCCCCCCACAACCCCCTCCCACACACCCCTACCCCCCAAACCCCCACCCCCCACAACCGCCCTGCCCACACAGCCCCCTCCCCCCACAAACCCCCGCCCACACCCCTCCCCCCACACCAGTCCCCCCCACACCTCTCCCCCCACAACCTCCGCCCCTACACCTCTCCCCCCCCATCCTATATTTGACACGTTATTCACAATTAAAGCTTTAAAAATGCCAACTTTCACAAGATTTTTACGTATTCTGATTCACATTTTTCCCGTCTAGGCAGAGATCACTTTCACTGAACATTTTATGCTTTATTTCTCAACGTATTACTGATTTAAAGTTCTAAAAAAAATCGGAATACCTTGAATTTCTAACTGACCAGCTTCAACTGATGACATCACAATGGCAGCTTCAACTGATGACATCACAATGGCAGCTTCAACTAATGACGTCACAATGTACAGACTAGCATGGGGAGGACGAATTGCTATTGCAATACGCAGGGCAAGTGCAATTAGAATTTTTTTAAAGAGCACTGCTGAGGGAGGGAAGGGGAGTGCTGGAATCTTACGTTCGGGAACGGCTTGAGTTGGAGGACCACGCCTCCCTTGTTTATGTTTATATATGTGTGTATATACACGTACATGCACATACACGCACATATATAACAAATAATATAATACATAATATGCCAAATATATAAAATATTAAAACTTCATTCAGTGTAATATATCTAAGTGGAATAAGTCAAGTGTCATAAATTACATAGAATTTTTAATATTTATATATATTATCTAAAATAGATAGATAGATAGATAGATAGATAGATAGATAGATAGATAGATAGATAGATAGATAGATAGATAGATAGATAGATAGATAGATAGATAGATATACAAACATTGAAATTTCATTTATATTTATTCTATGTAATTTATTTGTGAACTAAGACAACATGAGTTTCATTAGGTTATATTTCTGAAACTCTGAATCGGTTCCAAAATTATAGGTTTTTTAATATATTAAAAACTCAATTCTATGCAATTTACAAGTGAAATAAGTCAGCATACGTATCATTAGCTTAAATGAAATTCAGAATCAGTTCCACATAATCATAGAACAGTTGAGATATTAAACACAAGCCCATTGATTGTGTGTGAGTTATTTCAGTGAGTGTGTGGAACTCCCAGAGGCTGCTGACCATCTTGCCTGAGGACGAGGGGTGGGGGTTCCAGGGGAAAGGATTAGCGGGGGACGGATCCCAGGCGGCGGGTGCAGCGGAGGGAAGGCCGGGAGAGCCGGAGCAGCTAGCGGAGGTTCCGGGGACTGCGCGGCCGGCGGGTACCGGCGGTTGCGAGCGAGCGGACGCCATGTCGTCCAAACCCAGCTGCCTGATGGTGTTGAGCGCGGCGGCCGGAGGTGGGCGAGACCCGGGGGCGGGGGCGGGGAGACGGGGAGGGAAGGGGTGGCGTGGGGAACAGCGACAGTGGAGCTAGAGGCCGTTCGGCCTGGCGGTGCTATCCCCGTCCTCAGCATGGGGTGTTGGGGGGAGGGCAAACAGTGCGGCCACTCGGCCCATCCTGCCTGTCCTGGCTCCACAGTCCTGGGCGCACCAGTAACGATGAAGATTGAGGCCATTCGTCCCAGCCTGCCTGTGCTACCCCCATCCTCAGGCTGGGGGACGACGGCAACATAGGGATGGGGGTGGTGAGAGGCCATTCGCCCCAGTCTGTCGGTGCTAGCTCCATGTGCACAGACCGAGAGGGCATCAGCAACGGTGAAGGCAGTGGCCATTCGGCCCAGCCTGGTGTAGCAATGTTACAAAATGTTGAGATTTAAAAAATCAAGTCTGCAATTTATCCCATCAGATAAAGCATAAAAAGAAGTTTAATTTGACACCTAATTGACTTTCATATCTTCAGTATTAAAAAAGTTATGGCCATTTTCATACTCGGAAATTAGCATTTTGTTCCCTATTGCTTTTCTATTGACTTAACACAAAAGTTGTGATCGAGGACAGTCAAAAGCCCATAACTTTCTTAAAAATTAAGAGAACTGAAATAAATTTTCAGTTATTATAGATTGAAGTATTCTGAAACAAATATGAAACAATCTTACTTGGATGACATGAAATTAAAGCATATAATTAGTTAGTTACCCAATTGTAGCTAATTACAAAATTCAATTACTAGATCTAAACATGAATCCATTTATTAATAAAAAAAATTAAAAAAATTTAAAGCCTGTGTCCAATTAACATTCACACAATAATTCACAATATAACATGATTTTTAAATCTAATTGTCATTAATTTATAGGCCAAATTGAAGGAATTTAGTGTTTAATGCCTGTAGATTAATGGGCATTTTAATCAGCTTGCGAGTGGGATTTTTTAGAACGCGATGGATTAGAACGTTGCGGTTGTGGTGAATTTAAACCCCATATCAGCAGGAAAGATTCTGCCAGTTCTTATGGGGAATAAATCACCGTTTCGCAACATTAAATGTTGATTAAGGTCATCTAAAAAAGCAGGTTTATATGTAAAAATAAACAGCTTTCACTTACCTGTCTCCTATGTAAAATCCATCCCCGTTGTCGGCGTTCACGGCATTACGAGCTAACTTTTATTTTACCCCAGCGCTGAAATAGTCAGGCGATTTATTTTTTAAAATTAACCTTCCGGCAGTCGGAACGAATCTCCAGAAATAGATCCCACTCCGACTAAAGAAACCTCTGGATGGCAAGGGAAAAAACACATTTTAACCCCGTCCACCCCCCCCTTAAAGGCGCCAAAGTCACGCACACGACCAGTGACAGAACTGCAGCACCGCTAAAGGTAGGTTTTGTAACATACCTACCTGGTGGTGCTATCCCCTGTCCTCAGGCTGAGGTAAGGACAGGAACTTAGAGACAGATGGAGAGCGGCCATTCAGCTTTGCCTGCCTATGTTGGCTCTATATCTCCGAGACAGTACCGAGCGAGGCCATTCTGCCCACCTTGCCTCTGCTATCTCCTTGTGTTATGGCAGAACCCCATGTTATGGCAGAGGGCCAGCAACAGTGCAGAGAGAGAGGCTATTCAGCCTACCAAGCTTGTGCTGGCAATTTGCAAGATTGCTATCTCTATTGTCCAATTGCAAACAGGCGGCATTTAAACAAAGAACTAATTCTGCTGTTGTCCAACCATTCCACACCTGTACTTCCCAATGGTGATCACATAAATCTTAGTGATTGCTAATTTTCAGCACCACACCTTACTGTAGAGCCAAGGCTGTGGCGTGTAGCCCACTCTGGGTAGTTTGTGTTCCAACCAGCGCAGTGGCGCAGCTGATAGAGCTGTTACCTCACAGTGCCAGAGACCCTGGTTCGATCCTGACCTTGGGTGGAGTTTGCACTTTCTCCCTGTGTCCGCGTGTGTTTCTAGGGTGCTCTGGTTTACTTCCACATCCCAAAGACGTGCAGATTTGTAGATTAATTGGCTATTGTAAATTGCCCCAAGTGTGTAGGATAGAACTAGTGTGATCGTAGGTCGGTGTGGATTTAGTGGGCCGAAGGGCTCATTTCCATGCTGTATCTCTAAATTAAATAAACTAAACCAATACAAACTACTCTTGACCAATGTGGCGTTATTTTTTAAGGTAATGATTACGATTAAATGTAGTAGTAGTAGTGCGTGTGTGTGTGAGTGTGTGTGAGTGTGCATGCATTTAATGATTGTAGATGGTAGCACTATGGGATTATACTAAGATGACTTGTTTCTTTCCCGTTTCTTCCATCCTCCCCCCCCCCCCCCCCCAATCTACAGGAGTATCTGCTCAGTCATTTCATCAATCCTTTGTGCTCTGTAGCACAGCTTTTAACCTGCAGATTGCTACTCCGGGGGTAAGTAACTTGGAGCTGCTTATTTCATTAAGATGTGTCTATGTTATGTAATGCACTGTAATATCTGTTCTAATCTTGAATGTGTGAGATGTCTGATCATAAGGACTAAAGATTTGTTGAATCAGTCAAGAAGGGTCCCGACACAAAACGTCACTTATCCATGTTCTCCAGAGATGCTGCCTGACCCGCAGAGTTCCTCCAGCATTGTGTGTCTTCCCTTGATAAACCAGCACCTGCAGTTCCTTGTGTCTACCAAAGAGGATCCATTATTGACAAGATTTTTTTACGTTGGAGAAAGTTACTTTGCATGAACTTCCTGTTTATAAAACCTTTCTTTGCATTATCCCATTTTGTTAGTCCCATCTGCCTGTGCTTGTGCCATATTTCTCTAAAACCTTTCTCACCCATGTCCCTGACCAAATGGCGTTTAAATGTTATTGAATCTTTCCCCTCTCACCTTAAACATATGTCCTCTGGTTCTTGATTCCTCTACTTTGGGGTAAAGAGCTCTGTGCCCCTCACCTTATCTATTCCCCTTGTGATTTCATAAACCTCTATAAGATCACGACTCACTCTCCTGTGTTCCAAGAAATAAAATCCTTGACTGCCCAACCTGAATAAAAAGCTTTTAATTGCATCTTGGTACACGTGACAACAATAAACTAAACTAAACTTTATGTGTTTGCATTAGGGGAAGCCAATGGAATTTGTGGAGCTGGATGAGAATAATATTCGGTGGATAAACGATTTTCGCATGAAGCCATATTCCAATCCGGCTAAGTTGGAGTCAATAGATGGTAGGCTTCTTGTCCACAACTAATTCTCCTGGGCCTGATGGGTTGCATCTCAGGGTACTTAAGGAAGTGGCTCTAGAAATTGTGGACGCATTGGTGATCATTTTCCAATGTTTATAAATTCAGGATCAGTTCCTGTGGATTGGAGGGTAGCTAATGTAATCCCACTTTTTAAGAAAGGCGGGAGAGAGAAAACAGGGAATTATAGACCAGTTAGCCTGACATCGGTGGTGGGGAAGATGCTGGAGTCAATTATAAAAGATGAAATAGTGGCACATTTGTATAGCAGTGATGGGATAGATCCGAGTCAGCATGGATTTACGAAGGGGAAATCTTCTGGAATTTTTTGAGGATGTAGCTAGGAAACAGGACAAGAGAGAGCCAGTGGATGTAGTGTACCTGGACTTTCAGAAAGCATTTAACATAAGAGATTAGTGGGCATAATTAGAGCCTATTGGGGATAGGGTACTGACTATGGATACAAAATTGGTTGGCAGACAGGAAACAAAGGGTAGGGCTTAATGGGTCCCTTTCAGAATGGCAGGCAGTGACTAGTGGGGTACCGCAAGACTCAGTGCTGGTTCTACAGCTATTTACAATATACATTATTAATTTAGATGCAGGGATTAAAAGTAACATTAGCAAATTTTCAAATGACTAAAAGCTGGGTGGCAGTGTGAACTGTGAGGAGGATGCTATGAGGATGCAGGGTGACTTGGACAGGTTGGTGAGTGGGCAGATGTATGGCAGATGCCGTTTAATGTGGATAAATGTGAGGGTATCCACTTTGGTGGCAATGACAGGAAGGCAAATTATTATCTGAATGGTGTCAAGTTGGGAAAAGGGGAAGTACAACGAGTTCATCAGTCAATGAAAGTAAGCATGCAGGTACAGCAAACAGTGAAGAAAGGTAATGGCATGTTGGCCTTCATAACAAGAGGAGTTGAGTAAAGGAGCAAAGAGGTCCTTTTGCAGTTGTACAGGGGCCTCAGTTTTGGTCTCCAAATTTGAGGAAGGACATTCTTGCTATTGAGGGAGTGCAGTGTAGGTTCACAAGGTTAATTCTCGGGATGGCGGGACTGTCATATGTTGATAGAATGGAGCTGCTAGGCTTGTATACTCTGGAATTTAGAAAGATGAGAGCGGATTTTATTGAAACATATAAGGGATTGGATACTCTAGAAGCAGGAAACATGTTCCCGATGTTGGGGGAGTCCAGAAGCAGGGCCATTTAGAACGGAGATGGGGAAAAAAATCGTACCCATCCTTTTTTTTCCAGAGAAACTGCCTGACCCCCTGAATTATTGCAGCACTTTGTGTGTATCTGCAGTACTTTCTTTCTGCATACTGAAACTAAACATTGCTTCACATCTCACAAAGTGCTGGCGTAACTCAGCAGGTCAGGCAGCATCTGTAGTTGGAATGGACAAGTGACGTTTCAGGGTTGGGACCCTTCTTAAAGGTCTGACCCTAAACGTCGCCTATCGATTTCCCTCCGCTGTCTGACCCGATGAGACACTCCAGTCTATGTGTTTTGCTTAAGATTCCAGCACCTATTTGTTTATCATGTTTTTCTTTTGTATATGGGTCTGATCAAGAACAGTCAACATGGATTTGTGCCTGAAAGGTCATGTTTGACAAACCTCCTTGAATTTTGTTAAGAGGTTACTAGGGAAATTGATGAGGGTAAAGCAGTGGATGTTGTCTATATGGATTTCAGTAAGGCCTTTGACAAGGTTCCCCATGGAAGGTTGGTTAAGAAGGTTCAATCTTTGGGTGTTAATGGCAGAGTAGCAAGATGGATTCAACAGTGGCTGAATGGGAGATGCCAGATGTAATGGTGGATGGTTGTTTGTCAGGTTGGAAGCCGGTGACCAGTGGGGTGCCTCAGGGATCTGTGTTGGGTCCACTGTTGTTTGTCATGTACATCAATGATCTAGATGATGGGGTGGAAAATTAGATAAGTAGGAATGCAGATGATACTAAGATAGGGGGGTGCTGTGGATAATGAAGTAGATTTTCAAAGTCTACAGAGAGATTTGGGCCATTTGGAAGAGTGGGCTGAAAGACGGCAGATGGAGTTTAATGCTGATAAGTGTGAGGTGCTACATCTTGGCAGGACAAATCAAAATAGGACGTACATGGTAAATTGTAGGGAATTGAGGAATGCTGTGGAACAGAGGGATCTAGGAATAACTGTGCATAGTTCCCTGAAGGTGGAATTGCATGTAGATAGGGTGGTAAAGAAAGCTTTTGGTGTGCTGTCCTTTATAAATCAGAGCATTGAATATAGGAGTAGGGAAGTAATGTTAAAATTGTACAAGGCATTGGTAAGACCAATTCTGGAGTATGGTGTACAATTTTGGTCGCCTAATTATAGGAAGGATGTCAACAAAATAGAGAGAGTACAGAGGAGATTTACTAGAATGTTGCCTGGGTTCCAGCAACTAAGTTACAGAGAAAGGTTGAACAAGTTAGGTCTTTATTCTTTGGAGCGCAGAAGGTTAAGGGGAGACTTGATTGAGGTCTTTAAAATGATGAAAGGGATAGACAGAGTTGACCTGGATAAGCTTTTCCCATTGAGGGTAGAGAAGATTCAAACAAGAGGGCATGACATGAGAATTAAGGGACAGAAGTTTAGGGGTAACATGAGTGGGAACTTCTTTACTCAGAGAGTGGTGGCTGTGTGGAATGATCTTCCTGCAGAAGTGGTGGAGGCAGGATCGATTTTAACATTTAAAAGTAAAGTGGATAGGTTTATGGACGGGAAGGGAATGGAGGGGTATGGTCTGAGTGCAGGTAGATGGGACTAGGGGAAAATGAATGGTCGGCACGGATTGGAAGGGCCGAGAAGGCCTGTTTCCGTGTTGTAATTGTTATATGGTTATATGGTTTACTCTTAATGGACCTATTTTGTGTCTCAAGGTGCCAGGTACAATGCCATCTTGATTCCTAATTGTCCTGGTGCCATGGTGGACCTTGCGACCAGCGGATACCTGGCCAAGATTCTTCAGAATTTCTGCGCTGAGAAAAGTAAGTATCACATTCCCAATCACAGTAATACAGGTCCACCACTAACTTTCCAGCACCCTTGGATCCAGAGCCTTTCAGGATTATCCATTTTCCCAGACCAGCAGAGGCAGCGACCTCTGATTGTAGTTCAACGGTATCAGAACGGTCCGCCTTGGCCGCTGAGGAGGATTGTGGGGGAAACAAGACCCAGGTTGTGTTCCAGTCCTGCTATCCAGTGCCCTTCATTAGAAATGTGTAGGAAGGAACTGCAGATGCTGGTTTAAACCAAAGATAGACACAAAAAGGAATGGGTGACGTTTCGGGTTGAAGAAGGGTCTTGACCTGAAACGTCACCCGTTCCTTCACTCCAGAGATGCTGCCTGTCCTGCTCAGTTACCCCAGCTTTATGTGTCGATTGACCTTCATTAGATTTGGCAGAAGGGAATTTGTTTGGACTTGGATGAATGTTAGCTTTGTCAAGATTTGTGTGTAAGTAGGAAAACATGCAGATGCCTCCCTGTGACAGCACAGTGTAGGAAACCTGGGTGAAAAAGTGGCACAGGTGGTAGAGCTGCTGCCTCACAGCGCCGTAGACCCGGGTTCGATCCTGAGCTCGGGCGCTGTCTGTGCATGGATTTTGCACGTTCTCCCAGTGACTGCGTGGGTTTCCTCTGAGTACTCTGGAATATGGGTTCTGATTTACAATCTTTAATCATTTGTCCACTCGTTGCTGCCCTCTTGATCTGCCATCGTGCCATGACGCGGCGGTAGAGTTGCAGCCTTACAGCGCCAAAGTCCAGGATTCGATCCTGACTACTTATGCGGTCTGTAAGGATTTTGTACGTTCTCCCTGTGACTGCAGGGGTTTTCTCCAGGTGCTCCCGTTTCCTCCCACTCTCTAAAGATGTGCAGGTTTGTAGGTTAATTGGCTTAGGTAAATTATAAATTGTCCCTAGAGAGTAAGATACTGTTATTGTACAGGGATCGTTGGTCGGCACAGATTCAGTGGGCCGAAGGGCTTGTTTCTGCACTGCATCTCTCAAGTCAAAAGTCTACATTTGGGTTACAGCTAATCTGATATTTATGTTGTTTTTATTTGTCTAATTGCAGAGCCAATTTGTGTGGTGGGACATGGAGTTGCTGCTTTGTGCTGTGCTACCAACCAAGAAAAGTCATGGATATTCCAGGGCTATAGCTTGACTGGCGTAAGTATCTAGTGTAAACTGTAGACACAAGGAACTGCAAGGAACAAGATTTTTCAACAAAAAAAATCACAAAGTGCTGGAGTAATACAGTGGGTCAGGCAGCATCTCTGGAGAACATGGATAGTTGAAGTTTCCGATCGGGATACTTTGGCGGGAGAAAGCAAAAAGAGAGATGAGGGTAGGACAAAGCCTAGCGACTGGTAGGTGGATACAGGTGACGGAGAGTTGGGGTGGAGATGAAAGGTTAGAGACAAAAAGGAGACAAAAGGATATAAGATAAGGAGAGACGAGGAGTAAACTGTGAAGCCAGAGGAAGAGACATGGTTGGAAGGGGAAAGGGAGTAGGACATCGAAATGTGGTGATGCTGTCTATCCTGCTGACTTACTCCAGCACTAGTGGGAGAGTTTAGGACCAGAGGTCATAGCCGCAGAATAAAAGGATGTACCTTCAGAAAGGAGAGGAGAAGGACTTTCTTTAGTTAGAGGGTGGTGAATCTGAATTAATTGCCACAAAATTCTGTGGAGGCCAAGTCAATGGATATTTTTCAGGATGAGATTGATAGATTCTTGATTTGAGGTTATGGGGAGAAGGCAGGACATTGGGGTTGAGTGGGATAGGTATCTCGGCCATGATTGGATCGTGGGGTAGACTAGATGGGGCGAATGGCTTAAATCTGCTTCTATAGCATATGAACTTATTTCTTAGTTTAAACTATTCTTCCTACAAGAAGATTTGGCATTTTCATATCTCCATATTTATTAATGTGTGCAAAACTCAACATGCTGGAGTAACTCAGCGGGACAGGCAACATCTCTACACTCACCACTTCCAGCAGATCACAAAACAATAATTCAAGAAACTCTTGCAAACCCCTAAACTTAAGCACCTCGTCTTTAGTCATGGAAAATAGTCACTTGGTCGACTGTTTTAACAAGTATGAATATCATTGTTCCATGGTGACAATTAAACACCCTGGACTCTCTCTTGCGTCCTGAACTGGAGCAGAAACGCAGACAAGGCGTGAACACGACAATCTGCAAATGTTATTTTTGTAATTCTGTAACCTCTACAACTTAATGGTCTGGATTTTCTCCTGATTCATTCCCTTTATCCTATATCATCTATACACCATGGACGGCCCAATTGTAATCACGTATAGTCCTTCTGCTGACTGGTAGCATGCAACAAAAAAGCTTTGCACTGTGACAATAACTAAACTAATGTATAACGATAATATCAGCAGGGGTCTTATTTCTTTGGCTGCACTAAGGACTTTGGGTATTGCAGTTGTATTACAGTTATTAATTGAATTATTGAATTAAAAAATATATATATATTCTGTGCATTTGCGTTTTGGACGCTGTTAAGCTGCAAGTAATAATTTCATTATTCTGTCGTCTGTACATATTTAAACACTCTTGATTCTTGAAATCTTAGGAGTGTTAGATCCCATTCTTGGGAAGCGCTGCAAGCATTACAGCCAATAATGACTTTGAATATCTGATATTTTGTACATCTCTAAATAACTGTACAAATCACATGTAATTATTGGTCACATCATACAGGAAGAAACAATCCAACTTACTGATTAAACGGCATCGGTAACACCTTCCAGGTCCAAAGGTGATAATCTGATCAAAGATGAGTGTTTGTATTTTATTGAAATTCTTGTATAGTTGGTCGATTCTTTTTGCAGCCCTCGGTCTTTGAGCTGGTGAGGAGAACAGATTTTGCGAGCCTTCCGATCATAGTGGAGGACTTTGTGAAAGATTCGGGAGCCACCTTCAGTGGTAAGTTCTCAGAACAAGCTTCAATAACATTTAAAAGCAGGGTTTTGATTTAACAAGTCTTCTGTTAAAATATTGTCTACTTTCTCCTTGGCCGAATATTACATGGTTGATTCACCACCCTGTAATTTAAATCCAGATTAGGCTTGCCGATGGTGTTGAAACTTCGAGCAAAACCACTATCGGAGCGCAAAGGGAAAATGGTAATCGGTCACAAATGAATGAACACTTACAATGTCCAGATGAATAGTGAGCCCTTGGCAATATACAGTAAACCCTTGTTATTACAAACCTCATTATAACGGACTTTGGTTATAGTGGACGAGCCTACCGACCTTCACCGCCAGGCTGGGCTGCCGACGCCACTCCTGGGAGAGGTTTAGAGGGATATGGACCAAATGTGGGCAGATGGGATGAGGTTATATGGGGGCAACTTAATTTGTTTGGACAAGTTGGACGTTCGCAATTCATAGGAGCAGAATTAGGCCTTTCGGCTCATTGTGTCTCCTCCACCATTCAATCATGGCTGACCTATATTTCCCTCTCAACCCCTTTCTCCTGCCTTCTCCCCATAATCTTTGACACCCTTACTAATCTTACACCCAAACTACTAACGGGCCTGTTTCCGTGCTGTATGATTCTATGACTGAATGTGATTTTGATATTTTGGTTAATCTTCAAGTCTCATGAACCTCTTTACGTTGCTTTCTTTCAGCGAGCGAACCAGATGCGGTACATGTGGTGGTCGACAGACACCTAATAACTGGGCAGAATGATCACTCTACTCTCATTGCAGTCCAGAACCTCATCCTATTCTGTAATGTCAGGTGAGGCATTATTGGACATAATGTTTTATCCCATGCAATAACTCTTGGTATGAACATAAATACCAGATTCAAACTCTGTTCTTTGGTGCTCACATCTGCTTCTGTCACGCATTGTAGAAGCTTGAAAACGCGCACCACAGGAACAGCTTCTTCCTCTGTTACCAGGCTTCTGAACTGTCCTTCCATAAGTTAGGATACTGTCCGATTCACCTCTACCTCATTGCGGACATTGGTCTTTGTCTCTAGAACTGATGCGCTACAATGTTGAGAACTATATTCTGCACTCTGTATCTTCCACCTTGCTCTATCTACTGTACTTAAGTTTGAGTTGATTGTATTTATGTATGGTTTATCTGATCTGTTTGGATAGCATGCACAACAAAGTTTTTCACTGTACCTTGGTCATGTGAAAGTAATAACCAGTAAAGACCAACTCTGATTCAGTGAGAATGCTGGGAGCAGCCACAGGCTTGCCTGGCTCACAATAAACCTCCAACTCAGTGAAACTGCAAACCTAAGATAGGTGTACACAGTACACGGTCATACAGGATAGAAATAGGCTCTTCGGCCCAACTCATCCATAACGACTAAGATGCCCCATTACAGCTACTCTAATTTGCCCATACTTTGTCTATATACCTCTAAGGTTCTGCATAGGGGCCAGGACACATGTCTGTGAGTGGATGGCGGGCCACATCTATCACGTGTACACATGGATCCCGCTCACAGAAGGTGCGAGGCCGTGCCGGCGGCTTTGCGCAGGATGCGGTATAGCCAGAGCTCGGCACTCAACCGCGCTCGTGGTTCGGCTGCACCACCCGCCAGCGCAGGCCTCCTTGCGTCACCGTGCCTGGGCGCTGCGGCCCGGGAGGTACCGGAGATGACGAAAATCTGCGGGCCGGATGACTACGGGAAAAAAAAGCTTGCGGGCCTGATGATTTCAGGTTACGGGTCGCATTCGTAGGTTGTCGACCCCTGCTCTAAACCTTTTCTATCCCTTTTCTTGTCCAAGTGTCTTTTAAATGTTATTTTACCTGCTTCAACCACTGTCTCAGGCAACTGCCCCACCACCCTTTGAGTAAAACCCAATTGCCTCTCAGGTTCCTATGAAATCTTCCTCCTTTCAGCTTAAACCCATGCCCTCTGGTTCTTGATTCCCCCACTCTGGGTAAAAGACTCTGTGCATTCACCTTATCTATCCACCTCATGATTTTAGAACGGAGGCTGTGCTCTCTTGAAAGCTATCATAGTCATTTAAGAATATTAATAGGCAGAAAAAAACTAATTATTATTTACAATCTGTAACAAAAAATTGTCAATGAGCTTTCATAATGTAATATTGAAACCTTTGAGTTCTGAAGTTTTTTTTATAGTTGTTATCAAATAGTTAAGTTGTGTTCTTGGTCCTCCAAATCATTTTTTTCTTTTTTTTTGTTTCAGGAAATGATCGCACTTTAGTTCATGACTATTGAGAACCATTGAATTGGCTGCTACACCAAGAAGCACAGAACTTTCCAGGTCCAATGGTGATAACAAGAGCCAACAGCATATGAAAGGCAAATGCCTATCCCTGAACATGCTCCAGCCCTGGGGAACATCTGTCGAGTATTTCGCTTTCAACTCCATGTTTGCCCACACAAAAGACTCTAAATCTCTAATAAGTCAGAAAGAGTGACAAAAAATATGCAGCTGATTAATGCTGAAACTACTTGTGGTTATGAGCAAAATAAACATCTTCAATTAAACAGCTTATACGTTGAACCTTCCTGCAGATCAAATGGAGAACAAGGAACACAAAATCCGAGGCAGGTCTTCTGCACGAAAATCCGTAAGAAACTGGCACTTGAAGCATTGAAAACAAAGATGCTGAGAAGAGTAGCATCCGTTAAGAGAGAAACAGAGTTAATGTTTTATTGGAATAAAGAGTCAAACAGCAGAGAAACAGGCCCTTTGCCCCAACTCATCCAATCTGACCAAGATGTCCTGAGCTAGTCCCATTTGCCTGCATTTGGTCCATATCCATCTAATTTTTTTCAATCCATGTACTTGTCCAATGTTATTGTACCTGCCACAAATACCTCCTCTAGCTGCTTGTTTCATATACCACCACCCTCGGAGTGAAAAAGTTGCCCCTCGGGTTCCTATTAAATCCTTTTCTTTTTACCTTAAGTAACAATGTTACAAAATTTTGAGATTTAAAAAATCAAGTCTGCAATTTATCCCATCAGATAAAGAATAAAAAGAAGTTTAATTTGACACCTAATTCACTTTCATATCTTCAGTATTAAAAAAGTTATGACCATTTTCATACTCGGAAATTAGCATCTTGTTCCCCGTTGCCTTTCCATTGACTTAACTCAAAAGCTGTGATCTAGAACAGTCAAAAGCCCATAACTTTCTTAAAAATTAAGAGAACTCAATGAAATTTTCAGTTATTATAGATTGAAGCATTCTGAAACAAATATGAAACAATCTTACTTGGATGACCTGAAACTAAAGCATATAATTAGTTAGTTATCTAATTGTAGCTAATTACAAAATTCAATTACTAGATCTAAACATCTATCCATTTCTTAAGAAAAGATAAACTTTTTTAAATTGCCTAAGTGTCCAAATACCATTCACACAATAATCCACAATATAACATGATTTTTAAATCTAATTTTCATGAATTTATAGGCCAAATGGAAGGAATTTAGTGTTTAATGCCTGTAAATTAATGGCCATTTAAATCAACTAGCGAGTGGGTTTTAGTGGAATGCGGTGAATTAGAACGTTGCGGTTTGCGGTGAAGTTGGTATGAAAAATATAGCCGGTCCATACATTTTTTTTGTCCCCTTTTCGCGACATGAAAATTTGATTAAAGCCTTCCTAAAAACCAAGTTTTAATATAAAAATAAAGTCTGCACTTTATTTTCTCCCCTACGTTAGGTCCGTCCTGCTGTCAGCGTTCAGAGCTTTAGAAGATGATTTTTAAACTACTCTAGTTAATAAATAATCTAGCGTAGTTTAAAAATAGCTTCATGAATGAAATGTCGGAGCGATTTCTCTTTAGCGATGAAATCGCCCGACATGGATCGATTTGGACTGTCTAGGGAAAAACGGCATTTTAAACCCGCCCCCCTCTGAAAGGCGCCAAAGTCACGCACACGGGGAGCGGCAGAACTGCAGCAACGCTCAAGGTAGGCTTAAGGTAGGTATGTTACAATACCTATGTCCTCTGGTTCTTGATTTCCTTACCCTGGGTAAAAAGACTGTGCATTTATTACCTTCCTGATTTTATACACCTATATAAGATCACCCCTTAGCCTTCTATGCTCCAAGGAATAAAGTCCTAGCCTGCCCAACCTCTCCCTATGTCAGGCCCTCGAGTTCTGGCAGCGTCCTCATGAATCTTCTCTGCTCCCTTTCCAACTTAATTACATCCTTCCTATAGCAGGGTTACAAAAACTGAACAGAATACTCCAAATGCAACCTCACTAACGTATTATACAATCACCAACATCTTGTGTGTATATATATGGCATTTTTAAAACTTCAGATTTCATTTCATTTGCATTTTTTTAATTTTGGAACAGTATATGGTTTTTTTTACAATTGCAAATTGGAAGCATTAACTTTCTTATAGAGAGTTGGGTCCTTCATGGCTGCTGGGATGGTAGCAGTGGAATTGTTAAAAGGAATAGATTGATAGTCATAAGGGTATTACAGCGTGGAAACAGGCGCTATGGCCCAACGTGCCCACACCGAACAACGCCCCATCTAGTCCCACCTGCCTGCGTTTGGCCCATATCCCTCTAAATCTATCCGATACACGTACCTGCCTAAATGTTTCTTACACATTGCGTTAGTACCTGCCTCAACTATCGCCTCTGGCAGCTCGTTCTACATACCCAACCATCCTTTGTGTAAAAAAAGTTACCCCTTGGGTTGCTATTAAATGTTCCCCCAACTCCAACCTTAAACCTATTCAAAGCACTTCAGTATCAGGGTAGGATTGGACACGTGTGTAGGAAAGAACTGCGGATGCTGGTTTAAATCAAAGGTAGACACAAAATGCTGGAATAACTCAGTGGGACAGGCAGCATCTCTGGAGAGAGGGAATGGGTGGCGTTTCGGGTTAAGACCTTCTTCAGACTGATTCAGACAGACTGATTGCAACACAAGTTGGAAACTATGCACGTATATCAGTGTATGTTGTGGGATCTGGAGTCAAGAGATGGCAGTGTGGCACTGTTTGAAATGATACAGCTGTGTTATTTATCATGTAGCAGCATGGGATCTTCATCCTACTGATGATCTATGCACTAATACTGAGGGGGCTAACATTGACCATAGAAAAGTGCAACACAGAACAGGCCTTTCAGCTCACAACGTGTACTTTAGGGATACAGCATTGAAACAGGCTCTTCGGCCCACTGAGTCCATGCCAACTAGCGATCTCCGTACACGAGCTCTATCCTACAGACTAGGGACAATTTACATGTCAACTAACCTACAAACCTGCATGTCGTCGGAGTGGTAGGAAACCGGAGCACCTGGAGAAAACCCACGCAGTCACAGGGAAAACATACAAATTCCGTACAGACAGCACCCAACATCAGGATTGAACCTGGGTCTCTGCCGCTGTGAGGCAACAGCTCTACTACTGTGCCACCAAGTGTCTATCGAACTAGATGCCTTGCTAAATCCGCACGTGATACCCCTCCATTCTCTGCATATCTGTATACCTATCTAAAATGTTCTTTAATGTCACCATCGTATCTACCTCCAGGTACTAATAAAGATATAGATAAAGATGTTAGGAACTGCAGGTGCTGGTCTGCAAAAAACAATTTGAGTGCTGGAATAACTCAGCAGGTCAGTCAGCATCTCTGGAGGACATGGGTTATGGAACATCACCTATCCATGCTGAGTTGCTCCAGCATTTGATGTCTGACCTACTGAGTTATTCCAGCATTCTGTCCTTTTAATTTAGAGATTCCTTCCAACTGAGAGAGAGCCACAGGCAATTCAGACACCACCGTGTGAGGTTGTGAGGCATCTGGCTGACAGCAGAGGGAGCTGAAGGAGAACTCCAACGAATAGAAACTCATTAGATCTCCGGGAAGGCACGGTGCTGATGGACCTGTTTGTCAGAATCGCCTGGATCGGGAGGATCTAACGTTTCCTCTGTAGTACAGTCCCACAAATGATCTCTTCAACAGGATCAAAACGATGTAGACCACGGTGCCTGCCAACGCCAGCCCGACTGTAATGACAGCATAGTTGGGACCTTGGATTCAAGGAGAAATCATTTAAATTCTAAGGCTGTGCACACTTTGTAACTTTGTTATTATACATGACAACGCTGCGTACTTTCTGTATGGCACTGATGTGCCATGTGATAATAAAGTATAAATCAATTACAATCGGTTGGCTTTGCGGCTGTGCTAATTCAGCAACAGAACCATTACGTTTTGAGGGAGGAAGGTAATAACCTGCTGGAGCAACTCAGCGGGTCAGGCAGCATCTCTGGAGAAAAGGGACAGGTGACATTTCGGGTCGGGACCCTTCTTCAGATGGAAATTTGGGGGTGGGGGTTGGTTGAAGGGTTTTGACCCAAAACATCACCCAATACTTTTCTCCAGAGATGCTGCCTGACCCGCTGAGTTACTCCAGCACTTTGGTATAAACTAGCATCTGCAGTTCTTTGTTACTACGTTCTGATGAACCTTGTGAAGAAGGGTCTCGGCCCGAAATGTCACCAGAGATGTTGCCTGTCCCGCTGAGTTACTTCAGCATTTTGTGTCTACCTTCTGAAGAAATTTGTTTAACTTGGATACAAGGATGCTAGAATATGACTGTAATTTGAAAGGTTTTTAGAAAGGCAAATGTATATGCAGGGAAATGAGGATATGGATCATGTGCAATGAGGGGGGTTTAGTTTAACTTGGCATCATGTTCAGCACAGACATTGTGGGCTGAAGGGCCTGTTCTTGTGCTGTACGTTCTATAATCCTTAACTGACACAGCGCGCAGCGGTAGAGTTGTTGCCTTACAGCGCCAGAGACACAAGTTTGATTCTGACTACGGGTGCTATCTGTATAGAGTTTGAACATTCTCGCTGTGACCGCGAGGGTTTTCTCAAGGTGCTCCGGTCTCCCACACTACAAAGACGTGCGGGTTTGTAGATTGTGTAAGAAAGAACTGCAGATGCTGGTTTAAATTGAAGGTAGGCACAAAATGCTGGAGTAACTCAGACTGAAGAAGGGTCTCGACAAACGTCACCCATTCCTTCTCTCCAGAGATGCTGCCTGTCCCGCTGTGTTACTCGAACATTTTGTGTCCACTTTTGCGATTGTAGTTTAATTGGGTTTGGTACAATTGTAACTTGTCCGTGTAAAACTGTAAATCGGCATGGACTCGGTGGGCCGAAGGGCCGATTTTTGCATTGTACCTCTAAAGTCCAACTGGTGAATAATTGAAGGCTCTGCCCTCTTCTACTAAGGTCATGACATGACTTGCTGAGGTTAATGTGAACCATTTAGTTCTGGAGCTCATGAGTTACCAATGTACACCCAACATGATAAGATGCAATGAGTCATTCTCTTGCACAAAAGCAATTTCAAAAACGTTCAAGGCATGCCGTGCTGAATTGCTAAATTTGCTTCCTGGTAATACCAATCAGGAAAATCCGGGGTTTGTAGTTAACTAACTTGTGGAGCAGCTAAATTGGATCATCTAGGTGGCTATATCTATTTAGGGTGTTGTACAGGGACAAGATGGTATAGGTACTGAAGATGTGCAGGAACGAAGTGCAGATGCTGGTTAAAACCAAAGATAGTCGCAAAAAGCTGGAGTCATTCAGCGGGTCAGGCAGAATTAATTGAGTCTTTTACCCAGGGTTGAATCAAGAACCAAATGGAGAGAAGAGACTGAGTATAGTCACTTGTAGAGTGATAAAGGAATAATTTCTGTCAGGTCCGCTAAGTTACTCCAGCTTTTTGAGTCTATCTTTGGTTTGTGGTGGAAGTGGCGGCGCCTCACGGCAGCGGCCTCTGTAGTCCGTCTGTCTTTTTTTTTCTTTTTATACTGTTAAGTGCATGTTTTGGTTGTAGTTTATATATTATTTTTAGCTGTGTATATGTGGAGGGGTGGGGTGGGTTGGGGGAAACTTTTAAATCTCTTCCCTGTACGGGGACCCGATCTTTTCCCTGTCGGGTCTCCGTTGTCGTTGGGGCCTCGCACCGTGGAGGGGCCTCGCACCGTGGAGCGGCCTCCAACCGGAATTGACCTGGGGCTCGTTGCAGAGCCTGCGGACTCACCACCACGGAGCTGGCCGACTTCCAAGTGCGGAGCGCTGTGGTGGCGCGTGGCTGCGACTTGACTTCGGAGCTTCAGAGGCTCCGGCTGCAGGCCCTGTGGATGGTAACATCGGGAGCTTGGGGGTCCCTGGTGGGAGACCGCTTTTCGGAGCTCCCGCAACGGCAACTTCACCCGCCTGAATCGCAGGGTTAAAAACGACCCGGAGCGGGGCCTTACATCTCCCGGCGTGGCTTTAACGACCGCGGGACTTACCATCGCTCGCCCGCTGGGGGCTTCAACATCAAGACCCGGGTCAAGGCCTTACATCACCCGGCATGGCCTTAAAGGCTGCGGGACTTACCATTGCCCACCGGGGGCTTTAACATCGGGAGAAGAATAAAGAACAGGGGAAAGACAAGACTTTGCCTTCCATCACAGTGAGGAGGTGTTTGGAGATTCGCTGTGATGGATGTTTATGTAAATTGTGTTAATTGTGTGTCTTGGTTTTTTTTTCTTGTTTGTATGCGTGCATAAACGTAATTTCGTTTGAACGTAGGTTCAAATGACAATAAACGTTATTCTAATTCTAATTCTTGAGTCAATCTTGGGTACTGATGATATCAGCCAGACCTTCTTACTCCTGGTCACTGTCTGTTTACGGGGATATGTTTGGATGTTGGATCAGAAATAAGGTAATACTCATGGATAGGTGACACTTTGGGTCGGGACCCTTCTTCACGTCGTGTATCCCATGTCTTTCACAGATGCTGTCTGAGCCGCTGAGTTACTACAGCATTTTTTTTTTACTATAAACTAGCATCTCCAGTTCCTTATGTTTCTATAAGATTGTACTGTACCATGTTGGGCCCTTAATCGGGATCAAACCCGGGTCTCTGGCGCTGAAAGTAAGGCAACAACTCTACCGTTGTATCACAGTGCTGCCCCCAGTTGGGACTAGCTTAAATGGGGCATCTTGGTCGCCATGAACGAGTTGGGCTTAAGGGCCCGTTTTCCTGCTGCATTTCTCTAGCAAAGAATTAATAACACCTGGAAAAAGAAATTAGTATTATAATTCTCACCCAAGTCGGTCTCCTTTGTGATGTGCACTGGTCCAGCCCTGACCTGTTGCAGGGCTGACTGGTCTGTCCATGGGCCAGTGCCAGGGATACACCTCTGTGTGCATGGGTGGGGGCTGGGTGCATGGGCACAGAGCAGCACACTGCAAGTGACAAACACCTGAAGGAGAGGAGAGAACGTCAACAGTCATTTGTATCAACAAGGAACTGCAGACGCTGGTTTACAAGAAAATACAAAGTGCTGGAGGAACTCAAGGAGGCAGGCAACATGTTTAGTTTAGAGTTTAGTTTGGCTCCCCAAATCCCTGCACACTTAACTCTATCCTACACACACTAGGGTCAATTTACAATTTTACCAAGCCAATTAACCTACAAACCTGTATGTCTTTGGAGTATGGGAGGAAACAGGAGCACTCCAAAGACGCGGGTAATAGGATGAACGTACACTCTATACAGATAGTACCTGTAGTCGCTCGAACCCGGGTCTCTGGCACTGTAAGGCAGCAACTCTACCACTGCACCACCCTGTCACCTTCACTCTGGAGAACATGGATAGGACGCATTTCAGGTTGGCACCGAGTCTGAAGAAGGTTCCTGACCCAAAATGTCACCTGATGGTGACTCTGTGGAATTTATTTAGTCTTTTATCCAGAGTTGGGGAACCAGAAGGAGAGAAGAGGCTGAGTATAGTCACTCGTGGAAACAAGGAATCGTGTACAAAATCATGAGGGGAAGAGATTGGGTAAATACCCAGAGTCTTTTGCCCAGAGTTGGGGATTTAATAACCAAGGACATAGGTTTAAGGTTTGAGGGGAAAGATTTACTAGGCACCTGAGGGACAATTTTTTTACACGTGTGGTAGCCGATTCTTGCATATGGACCAGGGGGTTGTTTCTATGCATTATGTACTTAATCTGGGATTGTATGGCAATAATATCACTGATCTGTATGCAAAAAACTAATTTCACTCTACCTTGGTACACATGATAATAAAGAACCATTGAACCATTGTATATGGAACGAGCTGCCAGAGGAGGTAGTTGAGGCAGGTGATATCACAACGTTTAAACAATATTTGGACAAGTACATGGATAAGTTTTGAGGGATATGGGCCAAGCCCAGAGCCATCAAACGCTCACCGTACGTTATTGATTGATTCTTTCTCGCTTCTGCCGACAATTACAGGACAAGAGACTGCAGATGCTGAAATCTTAAGCACAATACAAAATACTGGAGGAACTCAGCGGCTCAGGCAGCATCTGTGGAGGGAAAGGACAGGCAACGTTTCGGGATGTGACCCTGATTGGAGTAGTGGGAGAAAGTTGGAAATGAGAGATTTGGGGGGGGGGGGGGCAGGACAAAGTCTGCCACGTCTTAGGTGGAGGGGAGGGAGGGAGGGAGGTGGGGTGGTTGATTGGTTGAGTTGTCACATGGGAGGATAAAGGTTAGGGCTAAAAGGGATTCAATGAAGTGTAAGGTAAGGAGAGAAGAGGTATTAAATTTAAAGCGAGAGGGAGGAATGTTTTGGAGCATACGATATATTGTTAATAGATCATTTCAACAGAAATACATTAACGGAATAAAATGTGTGGACCCTCATGAAGTTTGTAGTTCAGCACTAAGCTAGATAATACATTTCGGAGCCAATATGTGGGTAGCACAGCGGCGCGGCTGGTAGAGCGCCGGAAACCCAGGTTTGAACCTGACCTTGGGTGCTGCCTGCATGTGCAGTTTACATTTTGTCCCTGTGACCACGTGGGTTTCATCTGAGTGTTCCAGTTTCCTCCCACATCCCAAACACGTGCAGGTTTATAGGTTAATTGGCCCTCGGTAAATTGCCCCGAGAGTATAGGGAGTGGATGAGAAAGTGGAATAGTCTTGATCTAGTGTGAATGGGTGATCGGTGGTCGGTGTGGACCCGGTGGGCCCTCGGGCCTGTTTCCACGCTGTATCTCTGAACTAACTCCTCACACGTTTAAATTATTTTCAAACAAGCTACCATACATTTTAACGCTAAGATGAAGATGGCTTTTAATGTATACCTGGGCAGTGTGCCACGGTAAAGAAGATAGTTTGACGGAGTATACTTTCTCTTTTTGATTGTCGGTCTGATGTTCCTCCACTGTGCTGTAGCTTAGGCAGCTGTCTCAAACAAAAAGAGAGAGAGTGAGGATAAAATACTGTTTGATGTGATTCCAGCTCAACATGCATCAGCATGGTTTAGTTATAGTAACTTTGATGTTAGCTCAGAGCAAAACACCTCAAGACTTGAACACAGTCACAACTCCAATATTAAAATATAAGAAATAGCCACAGATTTACTTACGCAGCATGGAAATAGGTCCCTCGACCCATACTGATCAAGATGTCTGTTTGAGCTAATGACATCTGCCTGCGTTTGGCCCATGTCCCTCCAAACCTTTCCTTTCCATGTAAGTGTGGCACAGTGTTGCACATGTACGGTGGCACAGTGGCACAGCAGTAGAGTTGGTGCTCCGGTGTCCTCCCACATTCCAAAGACGTGCAGGTTTGTAGGCTAATTAGCTCTGTAAATTGTCAGTAGTGAGTCGGATAGAACTAGTGTGTGGGATGATTGTTGGTCAGTGTGGACTTAGTGGGCAAGAAGGCCTGCTTCCACACTGTTGCTAAGCTAAGCTGTGTGCAAATCAGTGGCATGGGTGTTTGTTTAAAGATAGGAACACTACTGGAAGGCAACAACTCTACCGTTGCGCCTCTGTGCTGCCCAAACTGAGCAAAGGCCCTGATTCCGACCTATATGACTGTGGCGATAAACCTATGGAACCGTAAATTGAACAGCACCCAAACAGTGTGATCTTGAGCATCGCTTTCAACCTTCAAGGGGCGGCACAGTGGCGCAGTAGTAGAGTTGCTGCCTCACAGCGCCGGAGAACCAGGTTCAATCCTGACTACGGGTGCTGTCTGTGCGGAGTTTGCCTGTTTTCCCTGTGACTGCATGGGTTTTCTCCGGGTCTCCTCCTACATCCCAAAGGCATGTAGGTTATAGGTTGATTGGCTTCTGTGAATTGTCTCTAGTGTGTAGGATAGAACTAGCGTATGGGGTGATCGCTGTTCGGCAGGGACTTAGTGGGCCAAAGAGACCGTTCCCACCCTGTATCTCTAAACTAAACCAAACGCCCCATTGCGTCTCACACCATCTTAATCTGGAAACATATTGCCCTTTGTCGTGGGTTAAAGAAAAGAGAGACGGGCTTAAAAATGGAGTCTCATCGATGAAACATAAAAGCTTCCTTACCCCTGTTGTAAGAGAGTGACTCCTGCTGAAGAATTGTGCTGCTCTGATATCTGGCAAGACTCCACGTGGAGCGAGCAGGACGACTCATTGCTGTTAGCAACGATGCTGATGTACAAATGGTCTTTGCTGGTGGCGTTAAACGGGGAGTCTGGTCCAGCTGCCCACCAACTCGAGTTGAACTCTTTGCTGAACTGTATTTCAAAGCTGTAGACTCTAAAGACCTTGTCGGTGGTACTCTTCTGCACCGTGGTCTCTTCGCTAGCATTGGTGGATCGATGGAACTTGCACATCAATGGGACCATTACCCAATATGGCTGCTCTGAACTTTCATCTCTGTTCCGACTGAAGATTTTATTTGTGAAGATGTAATTGGATTTATCTTCCTGAGAGGAAGAAATTAATTCAAGTGTGAGGCCATTCATCCAAGTGTGAGGGAATTACAAATAAAATGTGAAATTATACCGCCCAGGAACAGGCCCTTCAGCCAATAGATGCGAAGGAAGGACCTGCAGATGCTGGTTTACACCGGAGATAGACACATAATGCTGGAGAAACTCAGCGGGTCAGGCAGCATCTCTGGAGAAAAGGAGAGGTAATGTTTTGGGTCGGGGCACTGCTTCAAACTCTTCATGAATGAAGAAGGGTTCTGACCCAAAACGTCACACAATTCCTTTTCTCCAGAGATGCTGACCGACTCACTTAGTTACTCCAGCATTTTTTGTCAACCTTCAGTCAACAATGTCCATGCCGAACATGGTGCCAAGGCCATCTCTTATCTACCTGCATATAATCTGTATCCCACCATTCCCAGCATATTCATGTGCCTATCTAAAAACCTTTATAACACCACTATCGTATCTGCCTCCACCACCATGTTCCAGGCTCTCATCACCCTACATATTAAAAAAACGTATCCTGCATATCTCCTTTGAACTTTGATGCTTGTTTACAAAAAAAGACACAAAGCGTTGTAGTAACTCAGGCAGCATCTCTAGAGAACATGGATGGGTCTGGGAATTACAGACTATTATAATATAAACACTATAATAAACAAGACAATAAAGTTCAGTATATGTGTATATATATATATATATATATATATATATATATATATATATATATATATATTTGTTTGTTTTCTCATTTATTATATTGTTCACACAGTACTATGTTTCCAAATTCAGTCGCGCTGCTGCAAGTAAGAATTTCATTGTTTTGCCCGGGACTGATGACAATAAAACACTTTTGACTCTCGAAGGTTCCCCTCCCCTCGTGATCCCAAATGCAAGGACGCTACATACCAGTAACACAGTTCCGCACCCCGAGAGGGGAATGACTAGCAGCAGGTGAGTGCTATTGCCAGTGATGTTACAGGAAGCATCGTTGAGCTGCAAGCGATCGTCTGGTAGGTTTGCCACCAAAGTTCTTGGGGCAGACACAATCATGAAATCGGGCAAACACTGCAGATCTGCGGCAAACAGAGACAGGAGTGAGCCTTGCTGCAATGCTCCAACAAACCAACGTCTTCTTGCACTTGAGCAGTGTTCTTTAAAGGACACCAAGTGCTGGAGTAACTCAGCGGGTCTGGCAGCATCGGTGCAGAACATGGATAGGTCACGTTTCAGGGTCAGTGATACAGCCTGAGGATCATTACAAGCCAATCTTGAGTTTAGTTTATTGTCGCGTATACCGAGATGCAGTGAAAAGCTTTAGTTGTGTGCTAACCAGTCAGCGGAAAGACAATGCGTGATTACAATCAAGCCTTCCACAGAGTATAGAAACATAATAAAGGGAATAACTTGAATAACATTTAGTGCAAGATAAAATCTAGTAAAGTCCAATCAAAGATGGTCTGAGGGTCTCCAATGCGGCAGATAGTATCTCCTGTCCACCCTCTAGTTGTTGGTAGGACGGCTCAGTTGCCTGATAACAGTAGGGAAAAAATTCTCTCCTTATAAGGGGTGAGAACTTTAAAGCACCAGTTATTATTCACAACAATATTTCAAACGCTGAACATGTTCAGATGCCTTTATTCAGCACTAAAGTATCAATAAATTAATCAGGGGGTCGTAGAGTCATACAGTCAAACAGCGTGGAAACAGGCCCATCGACCCAACTTGCCCACACCTACCAACATGTCCCATCTACTAGTCAATGTTTAAATTAGTGTTTACATTAGTCCCATGTTTACGTTAGTCAAATGCGCCAGCTCCCTATGAGAGTAAGAACCCTCCTTCAGCCCCACATCTTGTTTCTTTAAAGCACCAAAATACATGCACGATAATAATACCAAAAATTCAAAAGGGAAATTCCCTTCTGTTGAATGTGAAAATTCTTCACCTGCAGCAGGTGGCTGTTCTTCAGGAAAACCTGCAACCATGAAAAAATTGAAATAAATATTCAAAAATAATTAGGTTTATTATCACAGGTGGAAGTAAACAGAATAAGCCAAAAACATATCAATACCACTCTGAAGAAGGGTGCTGACCCAAAACATCACCTATCCATGTTCTTCAAAAATGTCGCGTGACCCGCTGAGTTACTCCAGCACTTTGTGTCTTTTTTTCAATACCATATTCTACCTCTCCCCATACTTCCTTCAGCCATTCGATTCCAGATCTCTACCCAACCTTCTTAAATGCACAGCAACAGGAGGAATTGCGGATGCTGGAATCTTGTGCAGAACACAAAGAACGGGTCATGCAGTAGTGAATCGATAGACAATGTTCGGGTCAGGACCCTTCATCAGACTGATCGGGGGAGAAAGCTGGAAAAGAGATGGGGGGGGGGGGGGGGGAGACAAAACCTGGCGAGGGATAGGTGGATACAGGTGAGAGGAGAGGGCTGAAAGATAAAGCTGGACGGAGGGATATAGGTGAAAGGGGACAGGGAGAATGTGGAGAAAGTGGGAGAAATGGGTGTAAAGCGAGGGGAGGGTCTAACGGCAGAGAGAGACGGGGGGGAAAGGGTGTGTTACTTCAAATTGGTTAATAAATCCAGAATCTGCTATTCCTTGTGTCTCCTTTTTTTTTACCATTCAGCTCTGAAGTAGATCGGAGTAATGGAGTCATACAGCATGGAAACAGGCTCTTCGACCCCTGTCGACCACGATACACCACCTAGGCTAGTCCCATTTGCCCACATTTGGCCCATATTCCTCTAAAACGTCTGATCCATCCATGTACCTATAAAAGTTGCTTTGGTACCTGCCTCAACTACCTCCTCCGGCAGCTCATTCCACATACCCACAACACTGAAAAAAGTTGCTCCTCAAGTTTCTATTAATTATTTCCCCTCTCACCTTAAACCCATGTCCACTGGTTCCTGATTCCCCTGCCCTGGGAAAAAGACTCTGTGCGTTCACCCTACTTATCCCCATGATCTTATGCACCCCTGTAAGGTCACCCCTTCCCGTCCTGCGCTCCAATGAACAACCCCTAGCCTGCCCAGCCTCTCCTTATACCTCAGGCCCTCGAGTCCTGGCAACATCCTCTTAGGTCATCTCTACATCCTTCCCAGCTTAATGGCATCCAGGGTGACCAAAACGGAACACAATACGCCAATTTCAACATCAATTTCTTATACTCAAGATGTTGGAAGACTTGGCTATAAAGAATATCTTCCCGTAACAACACATGTTTAAAGACATTAGATTGAGAAACAATTACCAGATGTGGTTTATCAATACATACCCAGCGCAATCCAAATGCACCGTGGTTCTGACTGTAATCTGAATTAAAGGAAAATTAACATTCAGGCAGTTTTTATTTTGGAGCGATCCCAAATGCTCTACATTTTCCCTGTGTCACACAGGGGCAGCACAGAGACACGGCGCTAGTGTTGCTGCCTTAGACCCTGGTTCCATCATGACCACGGGTGTTGCCTGCACAGAGTTTATACATTCTCCCCGTGACCACGTGGGTTTTCTCTGGGTGCTCCGGATTCCTCCCACACTCCCACACAAAGATGTGCTGGTTAATTGGCTTTGGTAAAAATTGTAAATTGTCCCTAGTGTGTAGGATGGTGTTAGTGTACGGGGATCGCTGGTTGGCACGGATTCGGTGGGCTGAAGGGCCTAATTCAACTAAACCCAGTAACCCAATCTCATGTCAAGATGTTTATGTTTTTGGCTCCACTCCACAGATTAAACAAATGACTCAGAGAATTCTTCTATGGATTGTTTAGCAAATGGGTTCCGTAGTTTAAATCGCAACTGAAGATCCCATGGTACAATTTGCGAAAGAGTACAGAGTCCAGTTCTGCTGCTTTCCTGGCCAACATTTCTCCTCAGTCAATCCTGCAGAGCCACAATTAGAAACAAATTGTATTCCAGAGAGGAATAGGGAAGACAGACACAAAAACCTGGAGTAACTCAGCACGATAGGCAGCATCTCTGGAGAAAAGGAATAGGTGACGTTTTGGGTTGAGACTCTTCCTCAGGCTGAGAGTCAGGGCTTTGACTTTCAGTCTGAGGAGGGTCTCGACCGAAAACATCACCATATCCTTTTTTCCAGAGATGCTGACTGACCTGCTGAGTTACTTCAGTTTAAACCAGCATCTTCAGTTCCTCCTTACAACGGCAGCTTAGATATGGAGCTTCAGAACAATGGTTTAATTTGTCCAAGCTAAAGGGACATTGATCACCTCAAATGTACTGTGGCTGGGAGGAGATGTGGTCAGCTATTTTTATTTTATGTTTAATTTAAAGATACAGGGTGGAAACAGGCTCTTCGGCCCACCGAATCCACGGCGACCAATGTTCACCTGTTCACACTAGTTCTATTTTATCCCAGTTTTGAAAACTATACACTAGGGGCAGTTTTTGAGAAGCCTTCTAATCTACGAACCTTTTTTGATGGAGACTCAATTCTTATTGAATTTTAATTTAAATTTCTCCTGATTGATACCGTGTGTGATCATTGGTAGAATATATTACGAGGCAACTGAACTATCATCAACTAGAGAGCGGCCCTGAGCTTCCATCTACCTCATTGGAGACCCTCGGACTATCTTTAGTCAGACTTTACTGTAATCATATGTAGTCTTTTCGCTGACTGAATAGCAGCAAACAAAAAAAAACCTTTTCACTCTACCACAGTACACGTGACAATAAATGTAACAAAACTTTAATTGGACTTTTTCTTGCAATAAACGTAATCCCCTTTATCCTGTATCTGTACACTGCGGACAGTTTGATTGCAATCATGTATTGTCTTTCTGCTGACTGGATGGCGGGCAAAAACAATATATGCATCAATGCTCGTTAAATACCAGACATGCTATAATACAATTTAAAGTACTACACAAATTACATTACTCAAAATTAAATTGAATAGAATCTACCCACAAATCTCCTGTATCTGTGATAAATGTCAGCATCCCGAGGCTAATTTAACACATACATTTGCAAATTGTATAGAAATTAAGAATTTCTGGACTGAGATTTTTAGAATAACTTCTGAAGTTATTAATATTAAATTGGATCCGGACTCAAAATTAATAATACTTGGAATATCAGAACAAAGTCTAATACTTACAAGTCAAAGAAATTTCCTAGATTATAGTATAATAATTGGGAAGAAATTAATATTAAAATTTTGGAAAGGCCCTATAGCCCCCACAATTAAAATGTGGATTACGGAAATGTCGGCGACCCTACACTTGGAAAGAATCAGATTTGCCCTAATGGACAAACAAGAAACTTTCGTTAGAATATGGTCTTCTTTCATTGATTACTTAAAAGGGTAGATCGGTTCGGCAGGGGAACCCTAACTGAAACTTGGACTCAGGATTACATGAAAAGTTATATTTTATATTTCTTGATTTTATCTCCAATTACGTATTAATGGTCAATTATTCCATTCATTATGATTTCTTTTTTTTTGATTTATATTTTATTTTTCTCTCTGTTTATTTTTTATTAGAGACAAAATGATTCATTTGATAATATTAATAATGTACGATTGTTGCACACAAAATATTACTATCATAATATGTGTTTGCTAATGTACTGCTTACCTACTCTAATAAAAATTATATATATAAAAAAAGGATAGCGGGCAAAAAGCTTTTCACTCTACCTCGGTGCACGTGACCATAATAAACTAAACCAATATAATGATGTTAACTCTTGTCTGACAATGGCCCCTCCACTAAGGTAGACATTTACCCAGAAGATGTTGTCGCGAGAAAGCACACCGGGACTTGTTTTGGGACAGTGTGTGCACCGACTGACCAGGTAACATTCACCGACACAAATCTGTCATCCATGCTCCAAGTATCGGACTTGCGTAACTCACGTGGACCCACGATTGTAAAGGCGGTGATCCTGTGGAAAATGTAGAAAGGAAAAGAAGAAATAAGGAGTGCCCCTTAGCACTTGATGTTAGCTCTTGATTTAAAGCTTTAAATTGTTATTGTGGTTAAGGTGTAGTCTCTTAAATGGCAAGACTAATAGAATGGATTGATAATGATATACAATAGAAAGTACACCACTTTCTAGGATATAGATGGGAAGTTATTGATCAATCTCTCCGGATGGAACGCTTTTGATAGAACCAATGGTATTTTGGCATGTTTTTTTTAGCTCTAAATATTACAAGGCTTCAATAACCAAACCCAACTATTTGCATTAAAGAAAATGAAAACAGTGTTTTTCCAAAACCTGAATACTTTGTTGAAAAAAAGACACAAAGTGCTGGAGTAACTCAATGGGTCAACGGGTCAGGAGAAAAGGAATAGGTGACGTTTCGGATCAAGACACTTCTTCAGATGGGTCTGAAGAAGGGTCTTGACCCGAAACATCACGTGTTCTTTTTCTCCAGCCTGATCCATTGTGTTACTCCAGCATTTGGTTTCTATCTCTGGAGAACATGGATAGGTGACGTTTCGGGCCAGGACCCTTCTGCATCCGGAGGAAACCCACCTGGTCACAGGGAGAATGTGCAAACTACACACAGAGACAGCACTCAAGGTCAGGATCGTACCCATGTATCTGGTGCTGTGAGGCAGCTGTTCTGCCAGCTGTGCCACTGTACCACCCTGGCACAATGCTGCAAAGTATCATTATGAAGCTGGGCCACATGGAAAATAATGAACACAAATCCTCTCATACGCATGCTAACTTAACTTTCCTCAGCACTTGAGGTAAATACATTGTAAGTATTTGAGATAAGTAGTGTTGGATTTGCATGGGCGCCCTTGATGATCCATTTATAAGACTTGATTTAGCCTCTAACAACCAAGAGACATTGATTGAAAGGTAGACCAGGAATGTGTCATCTATAACATTTTTAACCAGATGAACTGAGAAATGATTCATTTTAACTGAGGGTTCTAAAACTGTGAGGCTAAAACCAGGAGTAGATTACACTGCTGGCTCAGGGAGACAATCTATATAATTCGCAGTATTTCCAGTGAATGAGATACCTTTCATTTATGCTGATTGCTTTTATTGTGAAGTTAATCTCATCATAATTTGAAGCATATATTCTTGCACCATTGGAAGGTGTTGGATGAACAAGCAATGGGCGAAAAATTCCAAATGCACATTCTGATATAGCGTTGTCCACTGCAAGAAAGAAAAGACAGGCTTAGCTTGGTTTCAAGTTTGTTTTTTAAGTTTGTTTTAAGTTTGCTTTTAAAGTTTATCTTCTAGTTTATCTTCTAGTTTATCTTCTAGTTTAGCTTCTAGTTTAGCTTCTAGGTTAACTTCCAATTTAGCTTCTAATTAAGCTTCTAGTTTAGTTACGAGTTTAGTTTCTAATTTAGAGATATGTTAGGTACTTCCCCCCCCCCCCCCCCCCCCCCGGTGAATGCTATGTACTTACCTTTTCTGTTTCTCTCCTGAGTGCAGGCCCCGTGGCTGTGAGTCAGGAATCAAGGGGTTAAGAGCTTCTGTACCCGATTGGCCAAGGTGACCGGTGACTCATCGGAAGCTTAAATAGAAGAAGTTCCCAGAATTCTCTCTCTTCTTCGCCGATCCCTGACAAGTGAACAGGCTGCCGGTCTGAGCTGCAGGAGGCCTGGCTGCATGGCGTAGCACTTTGTATATTGTTTCCTATATTTGTCAATTAATGTTGTATTGAAATGGATAAGGGCTGACCTGAGGGTTTTTGTGTATTTTGTTGCAGGGTTATCTCTATTTAGGCAGGATTAGAGTCTCCAGTTCGACGGTCCATTGTGAGGCTGGCTGGAGCACTATTATATTTATTTGTTAGTCGATTCTTGTCCCTGACTGTGTTGTTTAAATTAGGATCAGGGTTTTGTCTTCTTTTAACAAAATTAAGGACTATTTTCTTAAACTTGAACCTGGTTTTTGATTATGTTACGCGACTCTGAGGTACCTGCGTTTGGGAGTCGTAAGAAGATACAACAGGGAAACAGGCCCTTTAGCCCATTGAGTTCACACCAACCATCGATCACCCGTTCACACCAGCCCTATGTTAACCCACTCTCTCATCCACTCCCCACACATGAGGGGTAATTTACAGTGGTACAATTAACCTACAAACTCGCACAACTCTGAGATGTGGGAGGAAACCTGAGCATCCAGAAGAAACTTGCGCGGTCACAGGGAGAACGTGCAAACTCCACATAGACAGCACCCAAGGTCTGGATTGAACTTGGGTCAGCGGTGGTGAGAGGCGATTCTAGTCTCAGAGAGGGCCCATAGAGCTGACCTTCTTGTCCCTGACCCTCGGTGCAGGGAGAGGACAGACTAGGACTGAGCTAGGTTCAGGCCTAGTTCCTTGCAGGCCTACCTCCTACACAGCAGAATCCCGCACACATGTGTTTCCATACCTGGATGAACCTCTTCATGAAAGGAGCAAAAAGCAGGAGAAAGATTTAATAGGTCACTAAGTGGCATGTTTTCACACTGAGGGTGATAGGCATATGGAATAAGCTGCCAGTGGAGGTTGTTGATTGAGGCAGGCAATAAAACACCTTTTCTATGGATGACTCTATTGTAATAATTTATAGTCTTTCCGCTGACAGGTCAGCACGCAACAAAAGCTTTTCACTGTATATCAGTACACGTGACAATAAACTAAACTAATTCTAAACCAAAAAACAGAGAAAAAGTAAATGGAGAGGACTTTGATAGGCATGGATAGGCAGGTGGGACTAGTGTAGATATGGACATGGGTCAGCATGAACAAGTTGGGCCTGTTTTGGTGCTCTATGGCTCTAAATAACCTTGGCGGTAGCGGTGGTGGGTGGGATGCTTACCAATAATAACAAATTGCATTGGGATGGAACTCAAAGCTTTAATGCTTTGAGTGGAGGAAGCCTCTTCAAAAGCAGGATACACAGTCTGTGTCCCATCACCGTGAGTCAGGAGAATGGTATCTCTTGGATACTCTTCAATCATCAGTTCCAAGATGTACGCTCCTTCAGTTCCAAGCCGATTGTAGTGAAGGACACAGTTATTCTGCAAAGATGAAGGAAGTACAAGCATGTTAGGTTTATTATTGTCACAGTGTCAAGCTTTGTTTTGGCTGCCATCTAATCAAATCAGATAATCCTATACCTAAATATAAACAAGACAACCCCATTTACAATACGTAGAGCAAAGGTGAAGATACAGAGTGCAAAATATAGTTCTCAGCATTGTAGCTCATGAGTGCCATAGACAAAGTCCAATGTCCACAATGAGGTAGAGCTGAATCGGACAGTACCCTAGCTTATGGAAGGGCTGTTCAGAAGTCTGATAACAGAGGGGAAGAAGCTGTTCATGAGTTTGACGGTGCACACTTTCACGTATCTGTATCAGATTCTGTACAGAAACTTGTAAGTGCGTAACACCAGACTAAGGAACAGCTTCGCCCCTCTGTTTTCAGGCTTCTGAACGGTCAATAGATAATAGGTAATAGGTGCAGGAGTAGACCATTCGGCCCTTTGAATCAGCACCGCCATTCACTGTGATGATTGCTGATTATCACAATCAGTAACCCATTCCTGCCTTCTTCCCATATCCCTTAACTCCGTTATCTTTAAGAGCTCTATCTAACTCTCTCTTGAAAGCATCCAGATAATCGGCCTCCACGCCCTTCTGAGGCAGAGAATTCCACAGATTCGCAACTCTCTGGGTGAAAAAGTTTTTCCTCATCTCCGTTCTAAATGGCCTACCCCTTATTCTTAAACTGTAGCCCCTGGTTCTGCATACCCCCAACATCAGGAATATGTTTCTTGCCTCTACCGTGTCCAATCCCTTAATAATCGTATATGTTTCAATATGATCCCCTCTCATTCTTCTAAACTCCAGTGTATACAAGCCCAGTCACTCCATTCTTTCAACAGTCCCGCCATCCTGGGAATTAACATTGTGAACCTACGCTGCAAGAATGTTCTTCCTCAAATTTGGAGACCAAAACTGCACACAATATCCCAGATGTGGTCTCACCAGGGCCCTGTACAACTGCAGAAGGATCTCTTTGCTCCTATACTCAACTCCTCTTGTTATGAAGGCCAGCATGCCATTCGCTTTTGTCACTGCCTGCTGTGCCTGCATGCTTACTTTCAGTGACTGATGTACAAAGACACCCAGATCTCGTTGTACCTTCCCTTTTCCTAACTTGACATGATTCATATAATAATCTACCTTCCTGTTCTTGCCACCAAAGTTGATCACCTCACATTTATTCACATTAAACTGCATCTTCCCACCCTCCCAACCTGTCCAAGTCATCCTGCATCCTCATAGCACCGTCCTCAAAGTTCACACTGCCACCCAGCTTTGCGTCATCTGCAAATTTGCTAATATTACTTTTAATCCCTTTATCTAAATCATAAATCATACTGTAAATAACTGTGGTCCCAGCACCAAGCCTTGCGGTACCACACATGCACATGCCTGTCATTCTGAAAGGGACTTGTTAATTGCTACTCATTGTTTCCTGTCTGCCAACCAATTTTCTATCAATGTCAGTACCCTACCCCCAATACCATGTGCTCTAATTTTGACCACTAATCGTCTATGTTGGACCTTATCAAATGCTTTCTGAAAGTCCAGGTACACTTCATCCACTGGTTCTCCCTTGTCCATTTTCCTAGTTACATCCTTAAAAAATTCCAGAAGATTACTAAAGCATAATTTTACCTTCCAAAATCCATGCTGACTCGGACCAATCCTGTCACGGCCATCCAAATGTGCCGTTATCTCATCTTTTATAATTGACTCCAGCATTTTCCCCACCACGGATGTCAGGCTAACTGGTCTATATTTCCCTGTTTTCTCTCTCCATTCTTTCTTAAAAAGTGGGATAACATTAGCTAGCCTCCAATCCACAGGAACTGATCCTGAATTGGAACGTTCCATAAGGCTTTTAGCAGTGCCATGTATACAGAGGCACTCATCACAACCTGGGCCAGATTCAACTCAAATTCATCAACACAAGGATGCAGTAATGTAAAAGTTACAACTGTGCTAAAAAACTGCCAGATAATAAATTAACTCCAAGATTTTATCTTTAGTTCAAGTAATTCTGTTCTCGAGACAATCATCAGGGAGGGGAAAAAATAATCTATGATACACAAAACAAATGTGGCCTTTTAAAAGACCAGTTTAAACTGGAGCTTCGGAATACTGTGCCCACTGGGTGTCACAGTGGCGCAGCTGGTAGTGCTACTGCCTTACAGCGCCAGAGACCCGGGTTCGATCCTGACCTCGCTGTATGTGTGTGGAGTTTGTATGTTCCCTTTGTGACTACGTGGGTTTTCTTTGGGTGCTCCGGTTTCTATGCACATCCCAAAGACATATGGGTATTGGTTAATTGGCCCCCTGTAAATTGCTGCTTGTGTGTAGGGAGTGTATGGGAAAGTGGGACAACATAAAACTAGTGTGAACGGTTGATTGATGATCGGCATGGACTCCGTGGGCTGAAGGGAGTGTTTCCATGCTGTTATAGTGTGGGCTAATAACTAGTAAGTCGGGATGTGGATAGTGCCAATGTGGTGACCACAGACAAAGCCTAAAAGTAGACACATGGAAAGCAGTAGTGACGACACCCAAGTTTCAGGAACGTCATTGATTATATTATAGCATGCACCCATCACTGTAACAGAAAATTGGACATACTGTCAACTAAGTTAGACTTGTGGATAATCATCTCATTCTGTTTGTCACCTATTATTTATTTCTGAGTTCCATTTTGTGCAAGACCTCGTTTTACTGTTTGTCAAGTTTCTGTGCAAGACTTTGTTTTATTGTTAATCTGGTTTCTGTAATTAAGATCTTGTTTTACTGTTTATTGAGTTTCTATGCAAGACATAGTTTTATTGTTAGTCAAGATTCTGTAATTAAAACTGCATTTTACTGTCAAGTTTCTGAGTAATCTTGCCGTCTGAGAATATAAAAATCACACCAAAGTCACATTTGAGAGATCAGCTTAGACTGGTGCGCACCAATGTGCACCTGTTTTAATAAATTACTGACAGCACCCAGAGAAGCACATTGGCCTTCATCAGCCAGAGTATTAAGGATAGAAATTGGAAGGTCATGTGGCAGTTGTATAAGACATTGGTATAAGACATATAGAGTATTCTGTTCAGTTCTGGGCACGGTGTTATAGGAAAGATGTTGTCAAGCTAGAAAGGGTACAGAGAAGATTTACAAGGATGTTGCCAGGACCAGAGGGTGTGAGCTATAGGCAGAGGTTGAGTAGGCTGGGACTCTATTCCTTGGTGCGCAGGAGGATGAGGGGTGATCTTATAGAGGTATACAAGATCATGAGAAGAAGAGATCAGGTAGATGCACAGAGGCTCTTGCCCAGAGTAGGAGGGCCAGAGGACATTGGTTTAAGGTGAAGAGGAAAAGATTTAATAGGAATCTGAGGGGTAACTTTTTCATACAAATGGTGGTGGATATATGGAACAAGTTGCCAAAGGAGGTGGTTGAGGCTGGGAATATCCCAACATTTAAGAAACATTCAGGCAGGTACATGGATAGGACAGGTTTGGAGGGATATGGACCAAATGCTGACAGGTGGGACTAGAGTAGCTGGGACATGTTGGCCGGTGTGGGCAAGTTGGGCCTGTTTCCACACTGTATCATTCTATGACTATGTCTTTGGACACGAACTCCACGTGGTCTTTCCATTTTGCTCCTACAATGCTGTTTCTGTAAAACTGAAGCTAAATCTACCTGGTCCAACTTGAGGACATGATGCTGGGCACAGTGGACACATTCCCGCCTTTCCCGCAGTCCGTAACGACATCTGAGAACATCTCCATTCCCCTCATACACAGTCAGGTTATAAGTAGCCATGCAATTCTGAGGCACTCTGCGGCAAGAGAAAAAAATTATATGAAAGATTTACTCTGAATCCAAACAACAGTGCTGGATGCGCAGTCTGATTGTTGTTCTTAGTCACTTTGGTTGGTTGAAAGATACAAATGTGCTCCTATACCAACATTAAATATGTGGATTTCAACTATGTTTGAAACACTACATCTGGAAGATATGACACTCTGCCTGGAAGGAAAATCAGAACGCTTCTATCAGACGTGGTCTGCATTTATAGAATTACTACAAAGATAGGGTGCAGGAGTACCTCGGGCCTTGGTAGGGGGGATGAAAAACTATCGAGTTGGTGGATTCCTTTTGCGTGATATATATATCATAATAACTGGCTTTTTTTCTTTTTTTTTTCTTTTTCCTTTTCTTTTTTTAGGGTCTATCTTTTAACCCCCTTTTCTAATTCTTTGACCAAGGGTTTCTTCTCCCCTTTGGCACGCTCTTTCACTATCACAACTCTTTTCACATTTCACTCTCTTTCTCTCTATTCTTTTTCTTTAAAAGCCATAAAATTATGGGGTACAATGATTGTAACAGTATATATGTGTACATTGATGTATTTACCTCTAATAAATAAAATTTAAAAAAAAAAGATACAAACGGAAATAGGCCCTTCGGCCCACTGAGCCAAAGTGGCCATCGATCACCAAATCACGCTAATTCTTACTTTAGTCTAGAGACACAGCAGAAAAACAGGCCCTTCAAGTCGACGATGACTATCAATCACCTGTTCACACCAGTTCTATGTTATCTCACTTTCTCATCCACTCCCTACATACTAGGGGTAATTTACAGCAGCCAATTCACCTACAAACCTTCTTTTTAGTTTAGTTTAGAGATACAGCACGGAAATAGGCCCTTCGGCCCTGTGTCCGCGCCGACCAATGATCCCCATACACTAGCCCTATCCTACACACTAGGGCCAATTTACAGTATTACCGAAGCCAACTAACCTACAAACCCACACATCTTTGGAGTGTGGTAGGAAACCAGAGCACCCGGAGAAAACCCACGCAGTCACAGCGAGAATGGACAAACTCCATACAGCCAGCACCTGATGTCAGGATTGAACCTGGGTCCATGGTGCTGTAAGGCAGCAACTCTACCACTGTGCTGCCTCGTTTTTCTCCAAATGATTACACATCATTTATCCTTCATCATAGATCATAGAACAGTACTGCACAGGAACGGGAAGTTCCTTCCGACCCACAATGTTTTGTGCCGAACACGATGCCAAGTTAAAACGTTTCTTATTAAGCAAGTGGTTAGCCTCCCTTTATAAGGCAGTGCTTCGTACAATCACTGAATCACGCTCTCTGTGCGTCCTTCCTATAAACAGCTCAAAGGGATGTGACGGTACAAGCAGGCTCTCTTTGCATTGTCCATACTTGGGCATTTAATACAATCAAGTTCTTCATTTCCACATCCGCAACACAAGATTAACGCACACAATTGCAACAGACTCCACTGATTTAGTTAAACATGAACATCACGGTCAGACATTTGGTCTAGCACTCTGACCCAATAATGCTACACCCAGAATGATTTACTGCTAGCCTTAAATAATATTTTTTTATTGTTGATTTACGTCATTTAAATTAGGCTGCATGGAAACTGTTAAATGACAGTGATGGAAGAAAACTTTCCATTGCTTTACTTGAAGTATTGCCTGCACTTCACTTTAATTTTAGTTTAAGAGATACAGCTCTTCGACCCACCGAGTCCACGCCGACACGTTCACACTAGTTCTATATTATCCCATTATTTCATCCACCCCCCCCCCCCCCCCCCCCTGCACACTGGGGGGTAATTTACAGAGGGCCAATCAACCTACAAACCTGCACTCCGTTGGGATGTGAGGGGAAACCGGAGAAAACCCTCACGGTCTCAGGGAGAACGTGCAAAATCAACACAGAGACAGCACCCGAGATCAGGATTAATCCCCGGTCCCTGGCACTGTGAGGCTGCAGCTCTACCAACTGTGCCACTGTGCCACCTAGAAGTTAGCCCTGAGGATGCCCTTGGTAATGATGTAGGTTAAAGTTATTGAAATAACAAAAAACATTGTGCCAGGCTGACACCTGGCATCTGGTTCATATTAAATCTCGCCCGTCTCAACTTAAACATATCATAAGATCAGAAGTGATAGAAGCCGAATTAGGCATTCGGCCCATCAAGTCTACTTCGCCATTCAATCATGGTTGATCTATCTCCCCCTCTTGGTTATCTTCTTGTTTTCGTTTCAAGCTACCCAAGGTAAAAAACTCTGTTCATTCACCCTATTTAGGGCGGCATGGTGGCAACCCGGGTTCGATCCTGACTATGGGTGCTGTCTGTATGGAGTATGTACTTTCTTCCTGTAACCATTTGGGTTCCTCCAGGTGATCCGGTTTCCTCCCACGCTCCAAAGACGTACAGGTTTGTAGGTTAATTGGCTTCGGTAAATTCTAAATTGTCCCTAGTGTGTAGGGATTCAAGAGGATTTCAGTACAGGAGTAAAGAGGTTCCTCTGCAGTTGTATAGGGCTCTGGTGAGAGCACATCTGAAGTATGTCTCCTAATTTGAGGAAGGACAATCTTGAGATTGAGGCAGTGCAGCGTAGGTTCACGAGATTGATCCCTGGGATGGCGGGACTGTCATATGAGGAAAGATCGAAAAGACTAGGCTTGTATTCACTGGAGTTTAGAAGAATGAGGGGATATCTTATAGAAACATATAAAATTATAAAAGGACTGGAAAAGCTAGATGCAGGGAAAAGGTTCCCAATGTTGGGTGAGTCCAGAACCAGGGGCCACAGTCTTAGAATAAAGGGGAGGTCATTTAAGACTGAGCTGAGAAAAAAAAAATACCCAGAGAGTTGTGAATTTATGGAATTCCCTGCCACAGAAGGCAGTGGAGGCCAAATCACTGGATGGATTTAAGTTGGATAGAGCTCTAGGGGTTAGTGGAGTGAAGGGATATGGGGAGAAGGCAGGCACGGGTTATTGGTAGCAGACGATCAGCCATGATCCCAATGAATGGCGGTGCTGGCTCGAAGGGCCGAATGGCCTCCTCCTGCACCTATGTTTCTATGTTTCTATGTACGGGGTGATCACTCGTCAGCCTGGACACGGTGAGCTGAAGGTCCTATTTCCACGCTGTATTTCTTGCTAGAATAGTTAACTTTATTAGTAAAGTGTTCCATTCACCCCACTCCTCCCCCCACCCAAACCTCTCTCAGTTACAACTGACCCCACTGAATAGGGAGACAAAAAGCTGGAGTAAATCAACGGGTCAGGCAGCATCTCTCGTGAAAAAGAAATAGGCGACGTTTCGGGTTGAGACTTTTCTTCAGAAGGGTTTTGAGTCTGAAGAACCGAAACGTCATATATTCCTTTTCTCCAAAGATGCTGCCTGACCCGTCGAGTTACACCAGCAGTTTGTGTCTACCTTTGTTGTAAACCACATCTGCAGTTGCTTCCTACACATAAACCCAGAGTGTGTTTGTTTGCTTTACCTTAAGACGGGTAGTAGAGGAGGTTGTGGAGGAGTGTTGGTCGCTGCATCGTCCGAGCGCCTTCCCAAATCCGCAAACAGTGAAAACGTGAAGCGAAACCGCTCCGTTTCCCTTGGGGATTCCATAAAGAGTGACCAACAATCTCCGCACGACCTGTAACAAAATAAGAACCTTCACTTACTGCCTGAAGGTGGTAGTTTAGCGGGAGTGACCTCCATAAGTTGCACAACAGGGAGACAACGTCTGACTCTGACATCCTCTTGCAATATCCATCCCAACTCTCCTATCTGTCCAAAACCACCTGCTTTCTTTTATTGTCTGTGAATATCTTTATTAGTTTAATTTAGCTTAGATTAGATTATTATTGTCACATGCACCGAGGTACAGTGAAAAGCCTTTCATTGCTTGCTATCCAGCAAGCGGAAAGATTATAAATGATTACAATCGAGTCGTCCACAGTGTACAGATACAGGATAAAGGGAATATCGTTTAGTGCAAGATAAAGTCCAGTAAAGTCCGATTATAGGTAGTCCAAAGGTCTCCAATGAGGCAAATGGTAGGTCAGGACCGCTCTCTAGTTGGTGATAGGATAGTTCAGTTGCCTGGTCACAACTGGGAAGAAACTGTCCCTGAATCTGAAGGTACGCGTGAATCTGGAGGTATGCAAAATCTGCTAAAAATGAAGTAAATTGATGTTTAAAATGCTAAAAGAAATTACCAATAATTGTTAAAAACAATGTTGTCTGCAGTTTCGCTAACTGTAACGCTACAATGCTGTAACAATATATTAAGCACTCTTTGCACTACCTGTGGTAACTGTGTATGACCTCATTGTCCTCTTGTATAGTATGATTTGACTGGATAGTACACAAACCTTTTCTCTGTATCTTGTACGCACGTACAATAACAAACAACATTATACTTGGTGTTGTTACAGCATTTAAAAGACACGTGGACAGGCACATGGATAGTAAAGGTTTAGAGGAATATATGCGAAAATGCGGGCAAATAGGATTAGCTTGGATGGGGCATCTTAATCAGCATGGAGGTGTTGGACCCTGAATCTGCACTGTATGACCCAGTGAATAATACAATAAACAGAACGTAAACAATTTAAAAAAAATGAACTTGCATTCCTCCTTGCTTCACCTACAGCACTGTTGGGAAATAGAAAACAAACAAATTGATTGATCAGCACTGTAGGAAATACCCGTTAAATTAAGCCCCTGTCCCACTTTCCCAAGTTACTCACAAATTCTCCAGAGTTTTCCGCTTGATTCAAACTCGGAGATGCCAGCCGTAGGTACTCAGGGCTATTTTTTTAACTCGTGAACATTTTTCAACATGCTGAAAAAACGTCCCGACTTACCTGATGCCCCGAGTACTACGGACATTCCCCGAGTTTGAATCAAGTGGGAAACTCGGGAGAATTTGTGAGTAACTCGGGAAAGTGTGACAGGGGCTTTAGGCAGTGTTAGTGAGGGAGAGAGAAAGAACGTTTATCTTACAGGTGGATAACTAGCTGGTGTTAATACAGCAAAATCAAGCTGCCTAAAAGTACTGGATACAACTATCAAACTACAACCCACGGTTTCAGAAACAAGCAACTGCAGATGCTGGCTCATAAAAAAGGACGCAAAGTGCTGGAGTAACGCGGGTCAGGCAGCATCTCTGGAGGACGTGGACATGGTTCTATGGTTCTATGGTGCTTTATTCGTCACGTCTGCAACTGCACAGTGAAATTATTTTTGCATATATACACCTGCGGGCACCGTCAGAAAGGTGCTCTTTATCAAGTCCAAAGTCCGGTCGGGCCGCGCCCTCAATGTCCTGGAGCAGTTCCAGCAAAGACGTCCCATGGCTCGTTGTTATAAGGTTTAGAGAAGGGTCCCGACCAGAAACATCACCTATCCATGTTCTCCAGAGATGCTGCCTGACCCGCTGAGTTACTCCAACACTTTGTGTCTTTCTTAGGTGATGTTATACATGATTATTGGTCTACGGAACCAAGATATGAATTGCACCAGCAATATAACAAGACATTGTAAAATATTAATGCTCTAAAAACATAAATTATTAATATCCAAATTATCAGAACATTTAAAAGGTATGGTTTACATTTACAAACTATTTAACGGCTCCAATGAGTATTCTAAGCACTGACATTTTCTTCAATGTTAAACCAAATTATCTTATAACAATGGCACTTTGAGATCGGTGTTGCTCCATTCTCATCACGGAAGTTTTCTTTCCCTATCAGGAACAGGGCGGCAGAGTGGAACAGCGGTAGAGCCGTTGCCTCACAGCACCAGAGACCCAGGTTTGATCTTGACTTTGGGTGCTGTCTGTGCGGAGTTTGCACGTTCCCACGTGACAAATTACACTAGGTAAGTTGCCCCTAATGTGTAGGATATAACTATTGCGTAGGATAGAACTGTCGCATAGTGTGTAAGATAGAACTATTGTGTAGTTCTACACTCATGCTGGTGTGTAGGATGGGAACTGTTGTGTTGAGAGTGGATGTCAAAGTGAGATAATATAGAACTAGTATGAACAGGTGATCGACGGTCGGTGGGGTCACAGTGTTTCTACGCTGTATCTCTAAATTAAACTAAACGAAATACCATTTGTAGGGCCAAGCTTAGAAATTCAGGCAATGCGGACCATATTTGGTAGTGCCGAACCTGCTGAACTTTCCTGATGTCCTGGCCACACCCTTGTAAATATTCTCTGCACCATTCCCTGCTTGATACCATTTTTCCTATAACATGCTGCCCAAAACTGAACACAATACTCTAAATGATTGTGAATCACCCATATCTTATACAACTGTAACGTGACCTCCCAAGTTCTATACTCAATTCTGATGAAGGCCAATGTGCCACAACCCGTTTTGACCACCCGGTCTATCTGTTACGTCACTTTCAAGGAACCATGTACCTGCATTCCTAGTTCCCTCTGCTCTACAACACTCCCCAGAGACGTGCCATCCTGTATTATGGCATGAATTACAACGAACAATAAACCTGCCTACCTTACATGAAGAGGATTCGAGTGGAGATGAATTACCTTCACTCCGTCTAGCAGGCACCAGTTTGCAATGTGCCCGTTGACCTCCACTGCTCGGGATCTGCAGGTAGAGCAGTTTAACGCCACACAAATCTCATTGGGACTTTGTGGACACGGCAGATTGATTCCTCTGTAATACACATGGACCTGACACGTACAATTTAACAGTCAATACGTAGAAACAACAAAACGCAGACACCGGTTAATACACAAAAGGACACAAAGTGTAGGTCAGCAGGTCAAACAACATCATGGACAGGTAACGTTTCGGGTTGAGACCCTTTTTCTGTCGTATTTTAGGGAGGGGGTGGGGCAGAAGAAAGTTGTTTTTTTTTGCAGGCAGATGGTTAGAACAAAGGCCAGTGACAAGAACAGAAGGTGTGAGACAGGTTTGAAGAATCGCCGATTGTAAAGCCGGGGGGAGGAGGTGGAAGGCAGAAACAGGTGGGAGTCCAGGTGCGGTATAGGGGAAAATACTCTTCAAACCCATCTCCCACCTATTGTTCTTATCTCTGGCCTTTGTTCCACCCACCTGCCTGGCCCCATTCGCCAGTGTCGACCTATCACCTGCCACTCCTTGTCCTGCCTCTCCCCTTTTCCAGCATTCTTCTCTCCCCTCCCTTCTTCGTCATTCAGTCTGAAGAAGGGTCCCCACCCGAAATGCCACCTATCCATGTTCGCCAGAGGTGCTGCTTAACAGTTAATAAAACCCAGCAAGCTAGATATCATACGAGACAAACCGCGCATAGCATAGCTGTATTAGAAAAGACCTGTACCTGAAAGGTGTCATTAACCGAGGAAGTTTCCAAGCCAAAGGAGGCACCAAAGTAGGAGAATTGTGCAGGACAGCAGCCTTGAAGAAGGGAAGTACTTATTGCTAGCATCCATATGTGAAACTTCATTGCTGCTCACAGGTTGTCAGTGAAATCAAAGTGATGGAAAAGCAGAGTATTCAACATGTTGTAAGTCTCCTCAATAAACTCCGGTTAATCGCGCAGGAGAGTGGCAGCAACATAACAGACCACGGTCGTCTATGAAACTTGCGCAGAAGCGATGGTGTGGGGGGAAAAACGTTTAAGACATTTCACAGCAACAATTGGTCTGTTGCTACAATTGCTCACTGTGATTGGCGAATACAGGGAAAAACGTTTTGAGCAACTGCCAAGATTGAACCTTGTAATATTGTGCAAATGTACTTAAGGCCAATTTAGTAACAGAATTTAACCATGTGAGAGCTGGAGGAACAGCACCTCATATTCCGCTTGGATAGCTTACAACCCAATGGTGTGACCATTAAATTATCCATTTATAGGCACCAAGCCCCCCTTCTTCTCCCCCACCCCACCCCTCCACTTCCCTCCTATTTTTCCTTCCACACCTCGCCCCCCTTCCCCCCCAGCCCCCCGCCCTCCAAACTGCAAGGGACAAAATGTTGTGTTATCTTCCAAGATTGAAAGTTATGATATCCTATTTTCACTATCCATTTTAACCACCCTTCTTATTCCAACCCTGACCTTTCTGGCCTGGGCCTCCTCCATTGCCAGAATGAGGCCACATGCACACTGGAGGAAAAGCACCTCATATTCTACTTGGGTAGCTTATAACCCAACAGTAGGATCATTGGATTCTCCAATTTTATGAAACAACCCATCCTTTTCTTCTCTATATTCCCACCCCACTTTTCTGACCCCAGTGTGATCCATTCTCTTATTATCACACCCCCCCCCCCCCCCAATCTTCCACCTATATTCCTCCTGACTTTTCATTTCACTCCTCTTTCAAATCTCCTATCAACACTCTTTTGTCTCCTTTTCCGCTCTATCCTTTATCCATCCAAACAACCCCAACCCCCCCCCCCACCCCCCCACTCACTTATATCCACCTATCACTTGCCAGGATTTGTCCCAGCCCCACCTCTTTTCCAGCTTTCAGTGCAATCAGTCTGAAGAAGGGCCCCGACCTGAAATGTCAATAACCTATCCATTATGATATTCACCAAGGAAATACTTTTATCATCTATCAAGCGGGACAGGCCTCTTGGTTGGCATGGATGAGTTAGGCCGAAGGGCCTGTTTTCGTGCTGGATGAGGGTAAATAGAAGAGGAACAAGAAACCTTTAAGAAAGTGTTTAGTTTTCATATGTACCAAAAATAGAACAATTAACTTCATACTTGCAGCAGTATATTAGGCCTATAAACACAGTACTCATAAATAACGGAACATCAATGTACCATAATTGGCAAGACTTTGCATAGAATTCTGGACGCTGCCCAAATCATAACACAAACCATCCTCCCTTCCATTGACTCCATCTACGTTCGTGCTGCCTCGGCAAGACCACCAGCATAATCAAGGACCACTCTCACCCCGGTCACTCCCTCTTTTCCCCTCTCCCACTAAACAAGAGGTACAGAAGTATGAAAACACTCACCTCCAGATTCAGAGACAGTTTCTTCCCAGCTGATAACAGGCAACTGAACCACCCTACCAACAACTAGAGAGCTATCACCTCAGCTGCTATCTACCTCATTGGAGACCGTCAGACTATCTTTAATCGGACTTTACTGGATTTTATCTTGCACAAAACGTAATTATTTTCATCATTTACCTGTACACTGTGGACGGCTCGATTGTAATCTTGTATTGTCTTTCTGTTTAGCACGCAACAAAAAGCTTTTCACTGTACCCTGGTATATGTGACAGTAAACTGACTGTATTTAACGAGTTATCTTTCACATATGTTGTTTTAATTTAATACCCTGCTGAGCCATTTAGAAGTTAGAACGTAATGGAAAAAAAATTTATGTTTGAAATTATGACATCAAGACATGTTTCCAGAGCTGTAATTCACTTGTTAACATTATTTTTTTGCTCTAAATCCTTTACACTGAACAAACTCAAGTGATTGTTGGCGATGAGACAGCATTGCATTCTAAAAAGACTTGTAGTAAATTGCCCAGGTCCATTGTGTTGGAGCAAACAATACTTTTCTTTATTGTATGTTTCATTCCACACTCAAGCTTAAAAAATAGTGCATCAATCCTCTCTCATGTCAAAGTTACTATATTACAATCAAGATGACAAAGACTCAAGTTAAATATATAGAAACATAGAACATAGAAACATAGAAAAATAGGTGCAGGAGTAGGCCATTCGGCCCTTTGAGCCTGCACCGCCATTCAATGTGATCATGGCTGATCATCCAACTCAGTATACCGTACCTGCCTTCTCTCCATACCCCCCAATCCCTTTAGCCACAAGTGCCACATCTAACGCCCTCTTAAATATAGCCAATGAACTGGCCTCAACTACCTCATGTGGCAGAGAATTCCAGAGACTCACCACTCTCTGTGTAAAGAATGTTTTCTTCATCTCGGTCCAAAAGGAATTCCCCCTTATCCTTAGACTGTGACCACTTATTCGGGACTCCCCCGACATCGGGAACAATCTTCCAGCATCTAGCTTGTTCAACCCCTTAAGAATTTTGTAAGTTTCTATAAGATAACCCCCTCAATCTTCTAAATTCCAGCGAGTACAAGCCAAGTCTATCCAGTCTTTCCTCATATGAAAGTCCTGACATCCCAGGAATCAGTCTGGTGAATCTTCTCTGTACCCCCTCTATGGCAAGAATGTCTTTCCTCAGATATGGAGACCAAAATTGTACGCAATACTCCAGGTGTGGCCTCACCAAAACCCTGTACAACTGCAATAGAACCTCCCTGCTCCTATACTCAAATCCTTTCGCTATGAATGCTAACATACCATTTGCTTTCTTCACTGCCTGCTGCACCTGCATGCCTACTTTCAATGACTGGTGTGCCATGACACCCAGGTCTCGTTGCATCTCCCCTTTTGCTAATCAGGCACCATTCAGATAATAGTCTACCCTCATGTTTTTGCCACCAAAGTGGATAACCTCACATTTATCCACATTATACTGCATCTGCCATGCATCTGCCCATTCAATCAGCCTATCCAAATCACCCTGCAGCCTCCAAGCATCCTCCTCACACCTAACTATACCCCCCAGCTTGGTGTCATCTGCAAATTTGGAGATGTTGCATTGAATTCCCTCGTTCAAATTATTAATATATATTGTAAGTAGCTGGGGTCCCAGCACTAAGCCTTGCGGTACCCCACTAGTCACTGCCTGCCATTTTGAAAAGGACCCGTTTACTCCTATCCTTTGCTTCCTGTTTGCTAGCCAGTTCTCTATCCACATCAATACTGAACCCCCAACACCATGTGCTTTAAGTTTGTATGCTAATCTCTTATGCGGGACCTTGTCGAAAGCTTCTGAAAGTCTAGATATACCACATCCACTGGTTCTCCCTTACCCACCCTACCAGTTACATCCTCGAAAAATTCTATCAGATTTGTCAGACATGATTTACCTTTCATAAATCCATGCTGACTTTGTCCAATGATTTCACCACTTTCCAAATACGCTGCTATCCCATCTTTAATAACTGACTCTAGCAGTTTCCCCACTACCGATGTTAGACTAACTGGTCTGTAATTCCCCGCTTTCCCTCTCCCTTCTTTTTTAAAAAGTGGGGTTACATTAGCTACCCTCCAATCCTCAGGAGCTACTCCAGAATCTAAGGAATTTTGAAAATTTATCACTAATGCATCCACTATTTCTGTGACTACCTCCGTGAGTACTCTGGGATGCAGACTATCTGGCCCTGGGGATTTATCGGCCTTCAATCCGTTCAATTTACCCAACACCACCTCCCGGCTAACCTGGATTTCACTCAGTTCCTCCATCTTATTTGACCCCCGTTCAACTGCTATTTCCGGCAGATTAGTTATGTCTTCCTTAGTGAAGACAGAACCAAAGTAGTTATTCAATTGGTCTGCCATGTCCTTGTTCCCCATGATCAATTCACCTGTTTCTGACTGCAAGGGACCAACATTTGTTTTAACTAGTCTCTTTCTCTTCCCATATCTATAAAAACTTTTGCAGTCAGTTTTTATGTTCCCTGCCAATTTCCTTTCATAATCTATTTTCCCTTTCCTAATTAAGCCCTTTGTCCTCCTCTGCTGGATTCTGAATTTCTCCCAGTCCTTCGGTAGGCTGCTTTTTCTGGCCAATTTGAATGCCTCATCTTTTGTTTTTATACTATCCCTGATTTCCCTTGTTATCCATGGATGCACCACCTTCCCTGATTTATTCTTTTGCCAAACTAGTATGAACAATTTTTGTACTTCATCCATGCAGTCTTTAAATACCTTCCATTGCACATCCACTGTCAACCCTTTAAGAATCACCTGCCAGTCTATCTTGGCCAATTCACATCTCATATCTTCAAAGTTATCCTTTGTTCAAGTTCAGAACCCTTGTTTCTGACTTAATTTTGTCACTCTCCATCCTAATGAAGAACTCAACCATATTATGGTCACTCTTGCCCAAGGGGCTAAGCACAACAAGACTGCTAACTAACCCTTCCTCATTACTCAATACCCAGTCTAGAATAGCCTGCTCTCTCATTGGTTCCTCCACATGTTGGTTGAGAAAACTATCCTGCATACATTCCAAGAAATCCTCTTCCTCAGCACCCCTGCCAATTTGATTCACCCAATCTACAGGCAGATTGAAGTCACCCATTATAACCGTGTTATCCTTGTTGCACGCATTTCTAATTTCCTGTTTGATGCCATCCCCAACTCCAATACTACTGTTAGGTGGCCTGTACACAACTCCCACTAGCGTTTTCTGCCCCTTAGAGTTTCGCAGCTCTACCCATATCGATGATATGCTAATGTCCTTCCTTTCTATTGCATTAATCTCCTCTCTCACCAGCAACGCTACCCCACCTCCTTTTCCTTTTTGTCTATCCCTCCTGAATATTGAATATCCCTTGATGTTCAGCTCCCAGCCTTGGTCACCCTGGAGCCATGTCTCCGTGATCCCAACTATAGCATAGTCATTAATCGCTATCTGCACCTTCAACTCATCCACCTTATTAGGAATGCTCCTCGCATTGGGACACAAAGCCTTCAGGCTTGTTTTCACAACACTCTTACTCCTTATACAATTATGTTGACAAGTGGCCCCTTTCACATCGATCCCTATTACACTTGGCCATACTCTCCTATCCCTTTGTGAGCTTTCTTTCCCGTTAATTCTGGGGTCATTAACCATCCCTTTACTCTATTTACCTTCAACTCCATCCTCGACTATCCCATTTGACACCCCACCCCTCTTATTCAGTTTAAAACCATCCGTGTAGCAGTGGCAAACCTGCCGGCCAGAATGCTGGTCCCCCACCTGTTAAGATGCAATCCGTCCCTTTTGATATATTAATAAATCAAATAAATAATGTCCTTCAAGGAAAGGATATCTGACTTCTCTTCCACATCAGGCCAATATGCATCTATAGACCCAAATAACTTGGCTGGCTTTTAAATGCCAACAGAAATGTTCCAATGGAACTACACAGGGCAATTAGGATGGGGCTTTGCCAGTAATGTTGTCTTCCAAAAAAATGTCATGATTCAGCTCCAACATGGTTTTATTGGCAATTTTTACATTATTCCTGTGTAAGAATGAAACTGCAAATGCTGGTTTAAACTGAGGTGAGGCACAAAAAGCTGGGCTGCCAACATTGGGTGAGAGTTGTGAGTGAGAAATTGCGAGGGAGTGCAATGGCCAAGCCCAAGGGATCGTAGAGACCGAATGGGGGAGGGTGTGGGAGGGAGGTGTCCCCCCTCCTACAGTAGGGAGCTTTAGCATTTTTCATGCAATCTGGTGCATACTGTAACGATCTGGTGCATACTTTTAACTTGCACTTGAATGCAACATTTATGCTTTAAATTGGATTAGCTATGAATAAGGTTGGGCAAAATTACATTCCACAGACAGACTTTAGGCCACACCCCTTCCAGAGGGACTATAAAACCCGGAAATGTTGATTACCTTAGTCAGTCAATGCAAAATGGGGGAGCGAGAGGGTCACGTCACTCAGTCTGAGCTGTGAATAACACTGAATACATGTCTACTAAACTGTGAGTGCGGTTTTACTGACCTTGAGTGTCCTTAATGTTGTTTGAAAATGAAAATGTGGTTGGATTGAAATAAAGCACAGCAAGTGGTTGACAATAGACAATAGATAATAGGTGCAGGAGTAGGCCATTCGGTCCTTCGAGCCAGCACCGCCATTCAATGTGATCATGGCTGATCATCCACAATCAGTACACCGTTCCTGCCTTTTCCCCATATGTCCTGACTCCGCTATCTTTAAGAACCCAATCCAGCTCTCTCTTGAAAGCATCCAGAGAACCGACCTCCACTGCCCTCTGAGGCAGAGAATTCCACAGAATTTCTCTCATCCTAAACTCCAGAGTGTACAAGTCCAGCTGCTCCATTCTCTCAGCATATGATAGTCCCGCCATCCTGGGAATTAACCTTGTAAACCTACGCTGCACCCCCTCAATAGCAAGAATGTCCTTCCTCAAATTAGGGGACCAAAACTGCACACAATACTCCAGGTGTAGTCTCACTAGGGCTCTGTACAACTGCAGAAGGACCTCTTTGCTCCTATACTCGACTCCTCATTATAAAGGCCAACATGCCATTCGCTTTCTTCACTGCCTGCTGTACCTGCATGCTTACTTTCATAGACTGATGAGCAAGGACCCCCAGATCCCGTTGTACTTCCCCTTTTCCCAACTTGACGCCATTTAGATTGTAATCTGCCTTCCTGTTTTTGCTACCAAAGTGGATAACCTCACATTTATCCACATTAAACTTCATCTGCCATGCATCTGCCCACTCCCCCAACCTGTCCAAGACACCCGGCATTCTGATAGCATCCTCCTCACAGTTCACACTGCAACCCAGCTTTGTGTCATCTGCAAATTTGCTAATGTTACTTTGAATCCCTTCATCCAAATCATTGATGTATATTGTAAATAGCTGCGGTCCCAGCACCGAGCATTGCGGTACCCCACTAGTCACTGGCTGCCATTCTGAAAGGAACCCATTAATCCCCACTCTCTGTTTTCTGTCTGCCAACCAATTTTCTATCCATGTCAGCACTCCACCCCCAATACCATGTGCCCTAATTTTGCTCACTAATCTCCTATGTGGGACCTTATCAAATGCTTTCTGAAAGTCCAGGTACACCACATCCACTGGTTCTCCCTTGTACATTTTCCTAGTTACATCTTCAAAAATTTCCAGAAGATTAGTCAAGCATGATTTCCCCTTCGTAAATCCATGCATACTCTGACCGATCCTATTACTGCTATCCAAATGTTCGGCTATCTCATCTTTTATAATTGACTCCAGCATCTTCCCCACCACCGATGTCAGGCTAACTGGTCTATAATTCCCTGTTTTCTCTCTCCTGCCTTTCTTAAAAAGTGGGATAACATTAGCTACCCTCCAATCCACAGGAACTGATCCTGAATCTATTGAACATTGGAAAATTATCACCAATGCTTCCACAATTTCTAGAGCCACTTCCTCATGTACCCTGGGATGCAGACAATCAGGCCCTGGGGATTTATCAGCCTTCAGTCCCATCAGTCTATCCAACACCATTTCCTGCCTAATGAGGATTTCCTTCAGTTCCTCCGTCACCCCAGATCCTCTGGCCACTACTATATCAGGAAGATTGTTTGTGTCCGCCTTAGTGAAGACAGATCCAAAGTACCTGTTCAACTCATCTGCCATTTCTTTGTTCCCCATAATAAATTCACCTTTTTCGGTCTTCAAAGGTCCAACTTTGGTCTTAACTAATTTTTTCCTCTTCACATACCTAAAGAAGCTTTTAGTATCCTGCTTTATATTCTTGGCTAGCTTACCTTCGTACCTCATCGTTTCTTCCCGTATTGTCTTTTTGGTTATCTTCTGTTGTTCTTTAAACATTACTCAATCCTCTTGCTTCCCGCTCATCTTTGCTACGTTGTACTTCATGCTTTAATTTTTATACTGTCCCTGACGTACCTTGTCAGCCATGGTCGTCCCTTTCTCCCCTTGGAATCTTTCTTCCTCCTAGGAATGAACTGATCCTCCATCTTCTGACATCTCCGATCTACCCTTTTCCCACTCCAATTGTAGATTAAGCCTGACCATGTTATGGTCACTGCCTCCTAATGGCTCACTAACCTCAAGGTCCTTTATCAAATCCGTTACATAACACTAAACACTAACGGTTCATTACATAACACTAAATCCAGACTTGCCTTCTCCCTGGTAGGCTCCAATACAAGCTGTTCTCAGAACCCATCACGAAGGCACTCTCTCAAAGTCCCTTTCGTGGGGTCCAGTACCAACCTGATTTTCCCAGTGTACCTGCATGTTGAAATCCCCCATAACAACCACAGCATTACGTTTGCTACATGCCAATTTTAACTTCTGATTCAACTTGCGCCCTATGTCCAGGCTACTGTTCGGCGGGCTGTAGATTAGCCCCATTAGGGTCTTTTTACCCTTACAATTCCTTACAATTCCATACTGACTCCACATCTCCTGTTTCTTTCTTTCTTTTAAAATCTTTTTATTGTTTTTGTTTCCAATGAAAACAAAAATAAAACTTTTTTTTTGAAAGTGCAAGAAAAAAATAGTGGTAAACATAACAATGATATTGATACATAGGGATCAGGATTACATTAATAACAGGTATAACCAATGTCAAAATACACATTGAGTATAGACCTCCCAGTCCCTATGTAAATATAGTTAAATCTTTAAAAGAAAACATATAAATGTAGAAAAAACACAAAAAGAAAAAGACAAAAAGGAAAAGAAAAAAGGAAAATGCAAAACCCCCCTAAACTAAAAAAACAACAAAACAAAATTAATTTAAAAAAAATTAATAATAATAAAATAAAAATAAAAATAAAATAAGTAAATAAAAACTAAACAAAGCAAAACAAAATCTGAACTAAAGGTTTCAACAATTTAAGCCTGTATGGCGTTAAGTCTCTTCCACCATATAGAAGTGAAATAGTTTTTATAACAGATAAAGAGGAAGCAATTTATATTGTATGAAAGTGTCCAATACATTTTCCCCAAGTCTTAACAAATTTAACCAAGGGTTCAACAATGTCACTCCTAATTTTTTCTAAATTTAAACATGATATTGTTTCAGAATACCACTGGAGTGTGGTCGGAGGGTTGAAGTCTTTCCATTTAAATAAAATAGATCTTCTGGCGATTAATGCGGTAAAAGCAATCAACCGATGGGCGGAGCGAGACAAATGAATAGAATCTAACATTGGTAGCCAAAAAATTGCAGTAATAGGATGAGGTTGTAAATCAATACCTAAGACTGCAGAAATAGTATTAAAAATGTCTTTCCAATATTTTTCCAAAAGTGGGCAGGACCAAAAAACAAATGGGTCAGCGAGGCCACTTCAGAGTTACATCTGTAACAGGTAGGATTTATTTGACCATAAAAACGAGTTAACTTATCTTTGGACATATGAGCTCTGTGAACCACCTTGAATTATATCAAAGCGTGTCTTGCACACATTGAAGAGGTATTGACTAATTGAAGAATCCTCTCCCATTTCTCTATAGGTAAATAAGTTTAGAGTTCTCTTTCCCAGTCATTCTTAATCTTATCAAATATATCTATTTGTAATTTCAAAATCAACTCATAAATAGTCGTTATTAATCCTTTCTGATGCGGGTTCAGCTGTAAATAAATGTCCAAAATTTTGGTTTGATGTGATAGCGGAAAAAGGGATAGAGTGGCCTTCAAAAAGTGTCTAATTTGTAAATATCTAAAAAAGTGTGAATTAGGTAAGTTATATTTATTGGAGAGTTGCTCGAAAGACATAAAACAACCCTCCAAAAGCAAATCACAAAAAGCTACTAAACCCTTCCTCTTCCATAACAAAGAGACTTGATCAGTACTAGATGGTTGAAAGAGAAAATTGGATAAAATAGGACTCGATAAGATAAAATCATTTAGTCCAAAAAACTTACGAAATTGAAACCATTATTATTGGGTTAGTCATATATTTATTCAATCTCATAATTGTGAAAGGTAACGAGGCCCCTAGAATAGAGGCCAATGATAGTCCTTGTAAGGAATCACGTTCCAAGTTTATCCATCCTGGGCATTGGGTATCTTCTAAATCTTTTGTCCAAAATGTTAAATAACGGACATTGACTGCCCATTAGTAAAATCTAAGGTTCGCCAATGTCAAACGGTCATTTTTTTTTATTTCTGTAAATGTTTTTTACTTAGTCCGGGATTTTTATTCTGCCATATATATGAAGAAATTTTGGAGTCTATAATGTCAAAGAAAGATTTGGCAATATAAATTGGTATCGTCTAAAATAAATACAGAAATTTAGGTAAAATGAACATATTAATAGCATTGATTTGGCCAATTGGTCCTGACTTTATTGTCCCTTCTCGAGTTTTCCTTCCCATTAATTCAAGAAACTTTTGTAATTTTTCCTGTAGTCACTTCCCCTTCAGCTCCATCTTTGTACTCCCAATTGGTCAATTCCTCCACCCCACTATTTAGTTTGAACCCACACGTATAGCCCTAGCAAACCTGCCTGCCAGAATGTCAGTACCCCTGCAGCTAAGGTGTAACCCATCCCTTTTGTCCAGGTCACCCCTACCCCAGAAGAGATCCCAGTGGTCTATAAATCTCAATCCTTGCTCCCTGCTCCAGCCCCTCAGCCACACATTCAGATCCCCTATCTTCCTGTCCTCACTAGCATTAGGTACCGGAAGCAATCCAGAGATAACCAACCTAGAAGTCCGGCATTTCAGTCTACTTCCCAACTCTCTCAAGTCATGTTGGAGAACCTCCTTCCTCTTCTTCCCGATGTCGTTTATGCCTACGTGCACAACTACTCCCTGCTGTTCACCTTCTCTTTCGACGATGTTCTGAATTTGGTTCGTGACATCCTGAACCCTGGCAACAGGGAGGCAACAGACCATCCTCACATCTCGACTGCCGCCATAGAATCTCCTGTCCGCTCCTCGGACAATGGAGGTACCCACCAGTAGGGCTCTGCCCGACGTTGGGCTCGCCGGTCAGTTCCATCTCTAGGATTGGAGCCACGGACGTGTCCGCCACTTGGACTGGAACATCTTCTCCATGGACAGTTCCCAAGAGGGTGTACCTGTTATCATTAGGCACAGCCACCTGGGTCTCCTGCACTCCATGATTACCACCCTTTCTCTCTGTCACACACCTTGGTGGTGGTTGGTTTGAAATAAAGAACAGCAAGTGGTGGTGGTGGTTGGTTTGAAATAAAGACCAGCAAGTGGTGGTGGTGGTTGGTTTGAAATAAAGACCAGCAAATGGTTGGTGGTGGTTGGTTTGAAATGAAGACCAGCAAATGGTTGGTGGTGGTTGGTTTGAAATAAAGCACATGATTAAAAGTCTAAACTTGACAACTTCCCGTTTGCACTGTATATTGACTTTAGATAAAACGCTACCACTTGTGGCAGTGATTTTTGGCCATGTTACTCAGTCCCCCTCCACTCATCAGGTGCAGAAGATTCTTCCCATCAATAAAAAATAAAAGTGTTATTAGTGTTTAAAAAATATTGAGAATCTCTCCCCTGTCAACCATGCCATGAAGGCCATGCACCATCCGGTGGGAGGAGGGAGGTATTATAAAATCCAGAGGTGTGGCTCAGCCTCTGCAGGATGGGGGAGGGAGAGGTCACGACTGTCTGAGCTGCGAATCAACTGAACACACCGAATGTCCACTGAACTGTGAGTGTGGTGTGTATGTGGTGTTTTGTGTGGCTTTATGATGGTATCACCCTGCTTGAAATGGTATGAAACTGCATTTGAATATGGTGGCCTTGCACCCTGCATAAAGTGGCATGAAACTGCACTTGAATTTGGTGGCCTTGCACCCTGCTCGAAGTGGCATGAAACTGCACTTGAATTTGGTGGCCTTGTACCCTGCTTGAAATGGCAAGAAACTGCACTTGAATTTGGTGGCCTTGCACCCTGCTTGAAGTGGCATGAAACTGCACTTGAATTTGGTGGCCTTGCACCCTGCTTGAAGTGGCATGAAACTGCACTTGAATTTGGTGGCCTTGCACCCTGCTTGAAGAGGCATAAAACTGCACTTGGTTTGGTGGCCTTGCACCCTGCTTGAAGTGGTAGGAAACTGCACTTGAGTTTGGTGGACTTGCACCCTGCTTGAAATGGTAGGAAACTGCATTTGAATTTGGTGGTCTTGCACCCTGCTTGAAATGAAATATCAAGGAATAGCCGTGAGTCAACTGCCAGCCCACCAGCCGCGAGTGAGCTGCTAGCACATCAGGCTTGAGTGACTGAGCTGCCACCCCAAGAATCCATTTGGCCCACAATGTCCATACTAGTCCTCTGGAAACCAGTCCCTTCAGCCCACAACACCCATACTAGCGCTCCAGAAAACCCCACCCCCAACTAGCCACTGATATTGGAATTGGTGGAGAAATGGAATATTGCGATGGGGGACCAGCCCTCCTGTGTGAACGTTAAGTCTGGTTAAGATATATATATGGAAACAGGTCCTTCGGCCTACCAAGTCCACACTGGCCAACAATCTGTCATACATCAGTTCTATCCTACATGCCAGGGACAATTTACAGAAGCCAATTAACCTACAAACCTGCATTTCTTTCAGATGTGGGAGAAACGGGAATATACAGAGAAAACCCATGTGGTCATAGGGAGAATGTACAAATTCTGTACAGACAGCACCTGCAGTCAGGATCAAATCTGGGTCTGCGGTGCTGTAAGGCAGCAAGTATACTGCGGCGTCACCGTGCCACCCGATTAACATTTTTTCTGTAATATATTTATTATGGTGTCGAATCAATAAAGATGAACACGATTCTGATTTCTGCCCTTAGTTGGATAACACACATCTCCAGTCATTGTGTTTTACATCTATATGGCTGGTTTTCAACCTCTTCACTCTGAAGGTCTCAACCCAAAACATCACGCGTGTGTGTGCGTGTAGTCTAAAACAAACGACGCTCTAATGGTAAAATGTTTACATATTCTGGTAGAGATTTATGCCGTGATGTCAGAAATCGCCTTAATTGAAAAGTTCATGCATTATTTCTTGAGTTATTAACCAAAATGTTCAAAAATCTGAAGAGACTTGGAAAGAAATAACTGTTTTCCCCAAAGATTATAGAGGAGCAAGATAGGCCACTCCTCCGAAATCCAATGGACTGGTATGTAGTACGTAACGGAACGTCACGGCTGCCATTTTGGCAGACTGCCTCCCTCTGTGTAATCAGCTCCGTAGCTACAGAGCAGTTGCAAGCAAAGATGGTAGAGAAGCAAGATGCATTAGAAAGTTATTAGATTTATTTGTAATAGATCTTTAGTTACCTCTCGATCCCTCTCTATCACCTCTTCTCACTGTCTCTCTTTATCCCCTCTTCTCTCGATCTCCCTCCCCCCCCACTCGATCTTTCCCTCCCCTTTTCTTGATCTCTCTCCCCCCTCTTCTCTCGATCTCTCTCCCCTCTCTTTTGTCGATCTCTCTCGCCCCCCTCTCTTCTCTCGATCTCTCTCTCCCCTCGATCCCCTCTTCTCGCTATCTCTCTTTATCCCCTCTTTTCTCGATCTCTCTCCCACTCTTCTCTCGATCTCTCTCCCCTCTCGATCTCCCTCCCTTCCCTCTCCCCCTCCCTTTTTCCCCATTTCCCCTCGCATCTTTCCTCCACAGCCACCACCTTTGCGTAGTTTCCCTTGCATTGTATTGTGCAGCTTCCCTTGTATTGCTTTAACACACACTGTGCACAAAATTACAGGCACACACAAACACACATTCATATAAACATATGGTGGGACAGATAGAAGAGCTTATTAAAATCTTCTTACAAAGACCATTATGTAATTTATTTATATCCTCTTTGGGGCCTAAGGCAAAGCAGGGTTGCCAACTCTCAGACAGAGGGAAGGGAGGGAGAGAGGGAAATCGAGAAGAGAGGGGAGAGAGATAGATCGAGAGGGGAGAGAGATAGATCGAGAGGGGAGAGAGATAGATCGAGAGGGGAGAGAGATAGATCGAGAGGGGAGAGAGATAGATCGAGAGGGGAGAGAGATAGATCGAGAGGGGAGAGAGATAGATCGAGAGGGGAGAGAGATAGATCGAGAGGGGAGAGAGATAGATCGAGAGGGGAGAGAGATAGATCGAGAGGGGAGAGAGATAGATCGAGAGGGGAGAGAGATAGATCGAGAGGGGAGAGAGATAGATCGAGAGGGGAGAGAGATAGATCGAGAGGGGAGAGAGATAGATCGAGAGGGGAGAGAGATAGATCGAGAGGGGAGAGAGATAGATCGAGAGGGGAGAGAGATAGATCGAGAGGGGAGGGAGATAGATCGAGAGGGGAGGGAGATAGATCGAGAGGGGAGGGAGATAGATCGAGAGGGGAGGGAGATAGATCGAGAGGGGAGGGAGATAGATCGAGAGGGGAGGGAGATAGATCGAGAGGGGAGGGAGATAGATCGAGAGGGGAGGGAGATAGATCGAGAGGGGAGGGAGATAGATCGAGAGGGGAGGGAGATAGATCGAGAGGGGAGAGAGGGAGACCGAGGGGAGAGAGGGAGACCGAGGGGAGAGAGGGAGACCGAGGGGAGAGAGGGAGACCGAGGGGAGAGAGGGAGACCGAGGGGAGAGAGGGAGACCGAGGGGAGAGAGGGAGACCGAGGGGAGAGAGGGAGACCGAGGGGAGAGAGGGAGACCGAGGGGAGAGAGGGAGACCGAGGGGAGAGAGGGAGACCGAGGGGAGAGAGGGAGACCGAGGGGAGAGAGGGAGACCGAGGGGAGAGAGGGAGACCGAGGGGAGAGAGGGAGACCGAGGGGAGAGAGGGAGACCGAGGGGAGAGAGGGAGACCGAGGGGAGAGAGGGAGACCGAGGGGAGAGAGGGAGACCGAGGGGAGAGAGGGAGACCGAGAGGAGAGAGGGAGACCGAGAGGAGAGAGGGAGACCGAGAGGAGAGAGGGAGACCGAGAGGAGAGAGGGAGACCGAGAGAAGAGAGGGAGACCGAGAGAAGAGAGGGAGACCGAGAGAAGAGAGGGAGACCGAGAGAAGAGAGGGAGACCGAGAGAAGAGAGGGAGACCGAGAGAAGAGAGGGAGACCGAGAGAAGAGAGGGAGATCGAGAGAAGAGAGGGAGACCGAGAGAAGAGAGGGAGATCGAGAGGGATCAAGAGGTAAGTAAAGATCTATTACAAATAAATCTAATAACTTTCTAATGCATCTTGCTCCTCTATAATCTTTGCTTGCAACTGCTCTGCAGCTTTGGAGCGGATTACACAGTGGGAGATTGAGAGACAAAGATTATAGAGAAGCCTAGTTTCCCAATGATGTAGACGCCATAGTCGATGCCATCTCTGGTCCGCTAATATGGCATCGACAATCACACATGTGATACTACGCCTTTTCCACTGAGTGGCGCATCTTGCTCCTCTATAATCTTTGGTTTTCCCTGTGCTTACAGCTGTGATATCACAATGGGATTGTAGCCCTGCTTGCAACATTGTTGCTATCCAAGTACACCGAGTCCTGCTAGCCCTAGCAAGTGCAAATGCATTTTTTTTAAGTTTAAATATGAGGGAGGATCTCACAAGGCAAAATGAGCAGTCCCTGCGCAGTTGTCGGCTATGGATGAGTGGTGGAATATTGCATTGTGGAACGGGTTGGGTTGTGTTGGGGGACCAGGCCTCCCATGAAGGGCTATGGGTCAGTTGTGGAATATTGCGTTGGGGAACGGGTTGCGTTGGGGTACATGATACTTCCTGTGTACATGTGTGTTCTCAAAATTCCGCCAAATGGTACACGATAGTGCTATCATTTGACCCACCTTACTCACCATTGTCCTGTGATGTGCAGTAGCAAGTTTCGTTCACATTGATGTTATATTTTACAAGTTATTGACATTTTAAACTTTACAAAAAACACTTTTCCACTTGCCCTGCCCATCAGCCGCATTTGACGTCACAATGGAATCCCCAATTTATTTATTTTTTTTAAATTGCGATTTTCATTGAGATTGATTTTATTCTAAAAACGTCAGTTTTAATCAAAGCTTGCATTTTCATTAACAGCAAACATTGTTTAGGTTATTTTAAAGGAAACAATTCATTGAGAATTTCAATTTTTTTAAAAACATTGCGATTTTCATTCATAGGAGGAAGGTGAGGAGTGGGGAGCAGGGGGATAGAGGGATAGGAGGTGGTAAGGAGGAAAGAAAGGTTATGGAGAGAGGGAGGGAATGATTGATACTAATGGAAAGGAGAATGATGGAGAGGTGAGGGAGGGAGAAGAGGGAGGGTGAAGAGGGGGAGGGAGTGCTGGGGATATGGGGGAATGGAGGATAGGGGTAGGAAGGGATGGCGAGGTAATGGAGGGGGGGAGGGGGAGAGGGAGGGGGTGAGGGGAGGAAGCAGAGGAGGGTTGGTGAAGGGTGGGGAGAGGGAAGATCATGGAGGGCAATAGGGGACTGAAGAGGGAGAGCGAGATGCATTCACATTGATCTTATGTTTTACAAGTGATTGCCATTTTGAATTTTAAAAACGTCGCAGTCGCGCCCACACTTGCCGGCCGCGCCTGTGCAGTTGGGGAGTGTTGCTGTGACTGGCGTCACAACGGGGATCTCTGGCATCACACCAGGAACCCGTCAACCGTGCCTTCGCAGTTGGCAGCTGCGAGTCAGTGGTGGAATATTGCGTTGGGGGACAGAGCCCAACGGGTCCACACTTGATCTAGTACCGTATAAAATCAGCAGCATTCTTGATGATTTACACTATCCTCCAATCAGTGCAACTTTATTTTAAAAAACTCTAGATCAATAATCCATTCCAAATCAGTTACTTAATTTATTGAAAGATGCAGTGTGAGAACAGGCCCTTTGGCCCACTGAGTCAATGCCAATCAACATTTAGATTATTTCTGTGTTATCCCATTTTCACATTTATTCACATTTACACAAACTAGAGCCAATTATTGCAGAGGACAATTAATCAACAAACCTGGATGTCTTTAGGATGTGGGAGGAAACGCACATGGTCGGTCCTAGGGAGAAACGCTGGGTAGCTTGCGCCCCAGCGGTATGAACATCAACTTCTCGAACTTTCCCTCTCTCTTGCTCCATCCCCTCCCCAGTTTTCCTACCAGTCTTACTGTCTCTGACTACATTTTATCTCGGTACCGCCCACTCCCCTGACATCAGTCTGAAGAAGGGACTCGAGATGAAACGTCACCCATTCCTTCTCTCCAGAGATGCTGTATGTCCCGCTGAGTTCATCCAGCATTTTGTGTCTACCTTTGATTTAAACCAGCATCTGCAGTTCTTTCCTACGCAGACAGCACCTCAGGTCAGGATTGAACCCAGCTGAGGCAACAGCTCCCCTGGCTGCACCACTGTGCTGCCCTAATCTTGGTTTGTTATACACAAAAATGCCACATCTTGCTCCCTACCTGTATGGTGGCACCACTGTGCCGCCCTAATCTTAACTTGTACACACAAAAAAGCCCCCATCTTGCTCCCTATCTGTATAACGTTCAAGCAACCACCATTTTAATTGGGGAATAGTGGTGGAAATTCACAGCTCAGACAAGAAATTGGTGTGATGATGTATTTATTAGAAAGAGTTGCTCCAAAATGCACAAGCCAGGGTTAAGTGGTCCAATTCTGGATACACCAATACATAACGTACTGTGTTCCTATTACACAATTAGTCAAAAGGAAAGTAAAACAAATTTTCAATCAAACTACGTGATTCAAAGTGATCCAAGTGTGCGAGAGACTTCCTAGCATCCATTCTTGGCACCGAACACCCGTTCCTACAAAGGATAGATTAACAAAATAAATCAAAGTCTGAAGTTAGATACAATGTTCTTCTGCCCTGGCAGTCTAGGATCACATACACTACTCCCCTGCAAAAGAATCAACATTCAGCTTACCTTTCAGGAATTTGTAAAACTACTGCTTGGGATACAGTGACAGCAAACGGTCCATCTTTTAACAGTTCTTTGATTACGCAGTGCATCAATTTATTGATTTCTTTAAACTAGTGTTAAAAACTCAAGAAACATTACAAACTAAACCACAGTGAAATATTAACAAGGTGATGGCATTGCAACCTGCCTCGAGATAATAATGACAACCAGAATGTATATACGTACATTCACCTTACATACTGTGGACATACACAGTATACACACAGTATGGATAAACGCTGATGTGGTTCTCTCTCCATAACAGTGAAACTTACTGTCAAACTTAGTTTGAGATTAGTTTAGAGATACAGAGTGAAACAGGCCCTTCAGCCCACCTACTCCGTGCTAACCATTGATCGCCCGTTCACACTAATCCTATCCTACACACTATGGACAATTTATATAAGCCAATTAAACTACAAACCTGCATGTCTTTGGAACGTGGGAAGAATACCGGAGGACCCGGATCTCTGGCACTCAACTGCTGTGCCATTGTGCTGCCCTTTATTATTTTCGGATACTGCATAAATTAAGTACAGCATTTTGCAATGAAATTACTACCTCTTTTGATAAACGTGATAAACACCATGCCTTAATGCATTTGTGAAGATTTATTACAATGATAATGTGGCCCTCTGGTTGGTTACTAAGCAGTGCCTCAAGTTTACAAGAACAGTTTAACTAATGGATCCACTTTGAGAAAAATTGTTTTGAAATTGGATTACATATGGTCAACTGGCCTTCTTTATTGAGCTAATAGGCGAGATAACATGGGCATGCTGGAAAGAGAGAAGTTAAATAAAGACATCTGCTTTGTCAAAAAGCGTTAAAACTCTACAATGCCTCCTCTGGAAAAAGGGGGCATTTCATGGCTAGATGTTAGATAATCCAGCAATTTGCCACTTCTAATGAACTGAAGATTTTCCACTGTCAATAAGAGAGGCAAGAGTGAGATTAAATCCGACAGGTGCCGACCTGAAATGTCACCTATCCATGTCCTCCACAGATGCCACCTGACCCGCTAAGTTACTCCAACACTCTTTATTTTTTGAGCAAGCCAGCATCTGCAGTTCCTTGTGTCCACTTTGAAATTAAATACTCTCCATTTGCCTGGAGGGGGAACAGTTCCAACACCATGCAAGCTCATTATTAATTAAAACAATAGCTGCCTGCTTGACTAACGGCCCATCCACCAACTAAACACTCACTCCTTCGAGCACCAGCTCACCGTTGCTGCGGTGTGCAATGTTCTCAACATGCAGTGAAGAAAGGCCCCGACCCGAAACATCATCTATCCTTTTTCTCCACAGATGCTGCCTGCCCCACTGAGTTACTCCAGCACCTTGTGTTTATCTTCGGTATAAACTGAACAGCAACTCAAACTGCAGTTAAGGCACGTGAGAATGTCTTGACCAATCAGTTCTTATTTCGGCCACTCGCAGTCTTAAAAGGGAAAGACATCGATTTAACAGCTCTCTTTATTCCAGAGCCTTGCCGGATTATGCATTGTCGGACCAACGCAGGCCACGGTCCTCGAGGGGAGTCCAACGGTACAGGAATATACCGACGAAGCGACCGACGACCGCCCCTCAAAGTTGGCCTTTGAAGTCGGCTACGGGAAGGGATCTGCCGGGGAGTTCCAGAGCTCCTGGCCACAGGGGGAAAATTCGACCCGCCCAAAATCCAGCCAGGGAAGTCCCGATGAGGTTGGGATGTCGCCTCACCCGGCCTAGGGGCCACATTGTCAGGGAGGAACTGCGGGGGAGAATTTCATGTGCTGTCTCATAATTTTGTCTGGTTTGAAGGAGGAAAAAGGGGTGGTGGACCTGTACAATTGTTAATTCACTGTGATTCAGTTCATAATCCGAGCATCCTCACAATAGCCCTGCAGAGCTCGCTTCACCAGAAGTTCTGCATCAGTTCAAGGTTGAAGCCCACAACGACACACTTGAGGAAAATTGCAGACGGGGGGAAAAAAAATGGTTTCCATAACCAAGTAAAAAGCTGCTTTGTTGAAACTAGCAAACTATTTTAGATGCAAATAGTGGTGGAGCATCAGGACAAGGATGGGCAATGTTTCGGGTCAAGACCTCTGGAGCGCACGGATGATCGACATTTCAAGTCGGGACCCATCTGCGTCTGAAGAGATCCGACATGAAATGTCACCCGTCCATGCCCTCTAGCGATGCTGCCTGATTCATCGAGTTGCTCCAGCACTTCTTTAATAATATAAAACTGCACCCGCAGTTCCTTGTGTCTCATTTAATGTAGCAGGCTTTCAAACGTACATACCTTAAGCATGCTTTCCAGCTTAACAGCATCAGCAGCAAACTTGCGGATCCCGTCAGACAACTTTTCCACTGCCATCTGGTCCTCATTGTGAGACCAACGAAACTTCTGCTCATCCATTTCAACTTTTTCTATCTTAAGTGCTTCAGCTGCATAGAAGTGAAAGAACTGTTTGAATCTTCGGAAATTATGTTGATAAATGTTAGTTGCATAACCTAAACCTCAACTAAACAATATGCACCCATTTCAACTGCATGGTCGCCTGGTACAAGAACAAAGATGACTTTAGTTTAGAGATTCAGCACGAAAACAAGCCCTTCGGCCCACTGAGTACACGCCGAGTGATTCCCGGACACTAACACTATCCTACACACTAGGGACAATTACAATTTTACAAAGCCAATTAACCTACAAACCTGTATGTCTTTGGAGTGTGGTAAGAAACTGATGCACCCGTTGTCGGGTCACAGGGAGAATGTACAAACCTTATACAGACAGCACCCGTAGTCAGGATCAAAGCTGGGTCTCTGGTGCTGTAAGTCAGCAACCCTACCGGTGCACCACTGTGCCGTGATCTTTTGCAGCTTTAGTTCACACACAAAATTAATACTGCACTAATTAAAATCACATAGTGCGAAATTATGAAAATCTTAAACAGGATACATTTGGTCTACATTTTAGAAAAACATGTAATTAAACTGACCAAAATTCATTTCCAACAGTACATTGTTGAAATCTCTTGTAGTTGTAGTCTGCATGTCCAGAACATATTTCACCAATAAATGTTTTAAAAATAAAACCAATTCTTCGCTAGTTTATCTTCATAAACGAGGGAGAGTTTTAACCAAAAGGACTTGGTGTGGCACAGCCTAACAGTTGCTGCCTTTACAGTGCCAGATATCAGGGTTCGATCCTGACTACAAGTGCTGTCTGTAGTCTACAAGTGCCTTCTTGGGACCACCCGGGTTTTCGCCGGGTGCTCTGGTTTCCTCGTACATTCCAAAGAAGTAGAGTTTTGTAGGTTAATTGACCTCTGTAAATTGCAAATTGTCCATAGTGCGTAGGATAGCACTGGTGTACGGGGTGATTGATAGTTGGTATGGACTTGATGGACCGAAGAGCCTGTTTCCACACTGTACCTCTAAAGTCTAAAGTAAAGACTTAATACATTGAGCAAATTGTTGCTCGCGATTTCAGATTATTATTTGAAGGTTACTAATTCACATGGAAGAAAACATACCTTTTTTAGCACTCAAAGCAGGAGTTAGGTGTTCAGTGTCTTTGCTGAGTTCCTCCAGCAATTTTGGAGAGATTGTCAGATAGTCACAGCCTGCCAGTGCTTTGATTTCACCAGTGTTACGGAAGGAAGCTCCCATGACAATGGTCTTGTACCCAAACTTTTTATAGTAGTTGTAGATCTTTGTTACACTTACTACACCTGTAGTCAAAATGAGGAAGATAAACAGTGTTACAATGGTCTTCAAATATTCAGATGCTGATAGGAGACAGGGTGGGTTGATCCCTTACTAAAAACTGTTCCCATGGAGAGATAATCCCCATCAGAAGTGCCAAGATATATACATGCATTAAAAAGAACATGTTTGTGTGGGAACATAGTCATACAGCATGAAAACAGGCCCCATGGCCCATGCCGACCAACATGCTCCATCTGCACTAGTCCTTCTAAGTCTTTCTTATCCATGTACCTGTCCAAATATATTTTAAATGTTGCTATTGTACGTGCCCCAACTACCTCCGCTGGCAGCTCGTTCCATATACCAACCACCTTCTGAAAAAGTTGCCCCTCAGGAGATGTGCAATGCTAGTTTTTACTTAGAAACACAGAAAGTGATGTTTATCAGGAACTCGCTGCCAGGGGTGGTGGTGGTGGTAGAGGCAGATACGATAGCGGCGTTTAAGACACTTTTAGATAATCATATTGATATGCAGGGAACTAAGGGATATGGATCACACGCAGGCAGATAAGGAGTGGTCTTTTTTTAAAAACATTTTTATATCTTTATTTATTAGAGGTACCGTAAGTTACATCAGTGTACATCCCATATATAGTATTACAATCATTGTACCCCTTAATTTTTTAAGGCTTTAGAAAAGAATGAAATATCAACAGAGATAAGGAGTGGTCTTGAGATCATATTTGACAGACATTGAGGGCCTGTTCCTCTACTGTACTGTTCCATGCTAGTGTCTAGTGAATTATAACAATCATGGCTCTATAAAACAATACACTAACTTTGAAGAAACCTTTGGACAGGTATATGGATAGGATAGGTTTAGAGTGATATGGGCCAAACGCATGCAGGTGGGACTAGTGTAGATGGGGCATGTTGGTTGGTGTGTGCTGGTTGGGCCTGCTTCGACGTTGTACGTCTCAATGACAAAAATATTAGCTAATGAGGGGTTGATAAATGTACCTGGATCTTCACACGGTTTGTAGGTTTTCTTATCAGTGTTGGCCACATGCCAGTCCAGAATACGCCCCACAAACGGGGAAATGAGCGTCGCTCCAGCCTCGGCGCAGGCAACGGCCTGAGCGAAGGAGAAGAGCAGCGTCATGTTGCAATGGATGCCACACTGTGCCTCGAGGGCTCTGAAACACACATGCATTGTGGTTGAACAACACCCACCTGCAGGCTGCTCACTGTTCAGATATTGGCTCCAGACATAGGGACCATTAGCTGCTTCAGAAGAACTGTAAAATATTGCTCACAGATTATGTCCATGCCAAGACAGGGATGAAAGGGAATAAAATATTTCCATGGCGAGACACGAGGAACTGCAGATGCTGGTTTACAAAACAAAAACACAAAGTGCTGGAGTAACTCAGTGGATCCGGCAGCTTCTCTGGACAACGTAGATAGGTGTCAGAAGAGTCTGAGGAAGGGTCCTGACTCAACACGTCACCCATCCATGTCCTCCAGAGATGTTGCCCGATCTGCCGAGTTACTCCAGCACTTCGTAGTTTAAACCTTTTCACAGGTCAGGCTTGTATATTTAAATGAACATTAAATTAAATTTCCAATATCTCTGCCCCATGTAGAAAAGAAGCAGTGGCTTTCTCACTGTCAGAATTTACTTTAATTCCTCCCCATATCTCCAATTTTTGAAATCATATAACACACTGGAACTTGCAAGTTCATTTAGCTGATGCAAGGGAGCTGTAGCAAACATCAGGCTAATGTTAAACTGAACAGACTAACCAGGATTTTATCACAGTTAATGTGCAAATGTTCTTTTGTCTTGGCCCTTGCTGTATGTTGTGTTTCGTAACACATGGATTCCATGTCAGTGCTTACTGGAGGATTTGATAACGCAATATTAATTAATGTCATGACTTTCTTAAAAAAGTTTAAATGCAGAATTCATTACTCAAAACTGCTGATCGGTTTAAATATCGATTCCAGACACATGAAGCTTTAGCTGTAAAGATAATTATATTTCTTGTAGATTAAAGCAGCCATTAAATCAAGCCAAAAGCATTCACAATAATTTCCAAATGGTCCTATATAGTTCAGTAAAGGGCCTGTCCCACTTGGGCGTAATTTGTGCGTCACGCAGATGGCGCATGAAGATTTCAAACATACCGAAATCCTGGGGCACTGCGCGTCACCACGAACCGCGCGTGCATCGTGCCGCGTAAATGACACCCAAGTGGGACAGGTCTTAACTAAGTCTTTGTAAATTCCAAATTAACAAGTCTGTACCTTTATTCAATTATTGGCTTCTTTTGATAGCAGTGAAACTTTGAAAAGTTTCACTGCTAAGCCTTCATTTCCAAACTGAGTAGTTAATTAACCAGTTAATGAACTAACCAGTTAACTTGCCAACTAAAGTTAACTTCAAATAACTTTAACGTTATTCTTAACTTCATATAACAGTTGGAACTATATTCAACGCAGAAACCTGACGATCTGCCAAATGTCAATATACATGCACTCAATTTGTGCATTTGATATTTGAAGTACTCCACACAGATACAACAGCACTCACTTGCCAGCCTGAATTCCTTCCCAGGTGCTGGAAAGTTTGATGAGAATCCGGTCCTTGCAAATCCCTGCATCCTTGTACATCTGAATTAAGCGTTGGGCCTTTGCAACCATGGCATCTTTGTCAAATGACAGTCTACACATTTGAAAAAAGATGAGAAAGTTATTAATCATAAAACTAGATTCAATTTGCTGCCCACTTGCTATTTTGTTGATCTTGTAGTTACCCAAAGATTTTGTCGAGATCAACAAATTAGTTCAAGTTGCTACAAACCGTTAGAAATTTGCATATTTAAAGCATTTGGATTAATCCACTAATTCCACGGGGATATAAAAATATACTATTTGCCTATTATAACTTCTATAATCACAACTACATTAATAATCTTTACCTTGCATCAACTTCAGTAGACACTCTGCCTGGGATTTTCTTCAGAATTTCCACGCCAAAATTGACATACAATTTGTCCATGACATTGGACATCTTTTCTTTATCAGATCTGGAAAAAAAAATTCTATTTAACTTTCCGAGTAATAAATCCTGAGTAAATTGTGAAATAGCCGATTGTTGAAACAATTCCATTTATTGTTGCAGAGCAGACTAACAAATACAAGGCATATAAAAAACCCTTCAACTCTGATAACAAAGCTTTGTCTGTAATAAGCCGAAAAGGATTCAAGAAAAATTCAAGGTTAAAATATTTAACTGCTCAGGGCAGCACAGTGGCACAGCTGGTAGAGCCACTGCCTCACAGTGCTAGAGACCCAGGGTTGATCCTGACCCTGGGCGCTGTCTGTGAAAAGACAATTTTGCAGTGACTGCGTAGGTATGGATTCAACGTTTGCACAGACAAATAAGTTGAAAATGGACACAAAATGCTGGAGTAACTCATAGAAACATAGAAATTAAGTGCACCGCCATTCAATATGATCATGGCTGATCATCCAACTCAGTATCCCGTACCTGCCTTCTCTCCATACCCTCTGATCCCCTTAGCCACAAGGGCCTCAGCAAGATAGGAAGCATTTCTGGAGAGAAGGAATGGGTGACGTTTCAGGTCTCTACATCCTTGACATATGATGACCAAAACTTAGAAATAGTCCTACTTTCACATGCATTATAAAGTCTGAAGAAGGGTTTCGGCCCGAAACGTCGCCTATCTCCTTCGCTCCTTACATGCTGCTGCACACGCTGAGTTTCTCCAGCCTTTTGTGTACCCTGCATTATAATAATGTTAGGCCACCTTATTATTTTAATGGCCTCAAAGAACAGTATTTTTTCACATTGAAGATTGGAATCAATTTGGGAGGATACAAGGATTGGGCTAGTTTTGACTTCTAGAGCACATAACTTGCCCTTACTGACTCACAACACTTGGCCCAAGAGGACATGTTATATATATTAGTTGGATTACGTTCCAGTTATCATCTGATTTAATGGCGGGGATACTAGCCGGCAAAACTTTGAAAGTATTGTCTAGATCTGATTAAACAATGGAGTACAAACTTTTACCAGATTAAGGCGATGGCAGAGTCAGGCTACGTCAAGGATTCGAAAATTTCCCCATTTTCATAATGACAGCAAGATCTGGAACAATTTAGTTTAACCTCAAACATTTGCTAGAGAGAGTGTTAAGGGCAGCACAGTGGTGCAGCGGCAGAATTGCTGCCTCACAGAACCAAAGGTCCAGGTTCGATCCTGACCATGGGTGCTGCCTGTACGGTTTGGGCATTCTCCCTGTGACCATGTGGTGACCTGGGTGCTCCGATTTCCTCCCAGTCCAAAAGGTTTGTAGGTTAATTTGCCTTATATAAAATGTAAATTGTCCGCAGTGTAGGATAGTGCTAGCATAAGATGTTGCAGCAAAGTGGTTGGGAAACAAGGAAACGTTTCAAAAACAAGAAGTGATGCTGCTGTGGATAGCTAAGAATAGAATCCAAATAGTTAGTGCAGCTCCACCCAGTAAGGCCACAGGCACTGGAAGCTGATGGCTTGTTAATCATGTCAAAAGGGTTAAAAACAACCTCTCTGCTTCAAGACAAACGACACCAATGAGCAGATAACTTAACATCAATCAACATCACCAAGAATTTTCACATCAGCATTTTTGTATTTGTCCCATTGATTGATTCAACCTACTTTATGAAGGTAGTTTTAAATATATTAGGAATCCAACTCGTGTTTAGTCGTCTATATTAGATTATTTTACTCCCTTCTGTCTCACTTCCTTGACCCCCTCCATTTTGTCAAAGGACTGTATAGCCATATCCGAGAAAACATTCTTGAAAGCCAAGTAACTAGATTAATTGTTGTTTCTGAGCTGCATGCTTAGTATTGTTTTATTGTTGTGTACTGAGATGCACTTTATTTTGCATGCATGTCAAATCATACCATACATCAACGCACCAGGTCATGCAATCTGTTTATTTCCTCTCAAGCCCATTCATCCACCGCATTCCTGTGCGTGTTTGTAGGTGAATTGGTCTCTGTAAATTGCTCCTGTTGCAATCAGGAGAGAATAAGAAAGTGGGCTAACATAAATTAGTGTGAACAAGTGAGCGTGGACTCGGTGGGCCAAAAAGCCTGTCTCCATTCTGTATCAATTAAGTTTTGAGCTTAAAGATTTCTTACCCTCCGAGTTTTTTTCCATATTCAATGGCATCATCCAACAGTTTTGCGTAAGCCGGCATCTGAGCGGCGGCAAGAATGAGTGAAGGGTTGGTTGTGGCATCTTGTGGTTTGTATGCTTCAATGGCTGCATGCAAAAAGCAACAGGCTCAATCACTGGTTACAACACCATGCAGGTTAAGCAAACAATGAATGGTGGTGCTGGCTCAAAGGGCCGAATGGCCTCCTCCTGCACCTATTTTCTATGTAATACAAGGATCTACAACACCAGGAACCAAGGCATTCTCCCATTTGTTTTTTAAAGAGGAAAGCTGTACACTAATTAATTGCACACTGTATCAGACAGATGTTTTCCTGCAGATAGTGTTAAGATAATTTATTTAAGATGCATTGTTAATAAATAAATGCCTAAGATGCATTGTTAATAATTCACCAGTACGCTTTTTTGCAAAGTCAAAGTGACTAAGCAATTTGTATTTTGCCTGGATCGTGAACAACATGGGAAGGAATGCAGAAGAGGCTCATGTTACAGCAGCAAGCAAGCTACAGTAAGTTAAACAAGCAATTATAACTTAGTTGCAAATAATGATCAAAAAGTGTCATGTGCACAATTCATTATAGCTCTGGATGGCAATTTATGTTGAAAATTAACTTCTCCATATCCCTCCACACCAAACTCCATCATTCCCTCTGCCCCATATCAGTCGTCATGAAAATAAAATTAATTTGAGGATTAGACACCCTCCAAATTCTTGCCCTCACTGTAGGTAATTTCTCATAGCAATTTTGCAAGTCATCACAGCCCCGACTCCAACTCTCCTGCCTTTTAAAAAAAAACATTTCAGTAGGGGTGTGATAGACACATTTAAATCAGATTAGAAATAAGATAATAAACTATTATTTGGACTAATACCACACTGAAAATAGATGTGATATACTGTGATTATCAGGGGCTCATTATGAGTACGGGTGCTGTGTGTACGGAGTTGGTACGTTCTCCCTCTAACCATGTGGGTTTTAGCTGGGTGCACCGGTTTCCTCCCATACTCCAAACACGTACAGGTTCGCAGGTTAATTGGCTTCAGTAAAATTGTCTCTAGTGTTTCAAATAGGTTTAGTGCACAGGGTGATCGCTAGTCGACGCAGACACGATGAGCCGAAGGGCCTTTTTCCAAACTACATTTTGAAAATCCAAAGTAAACATATCAGGGTTTTTTTCCAGTTCACAAAGTTAATAATGAGATATAAAAGTTTATTGCTGACAGCTTCTAATGTTTTCCAGCATCCCGATGAATGTTCTGATAAATTGGCAGTTGCTAGATTTAATTTAATGTCTTGGTGCAGTGATATTCTACATTGGGCAAAGATCAATGATGCATCAGCGGGAGGCACAGTGGTGCAGCTGATAGATCCTGACCTTGAGTGCTGTCTGTACGGAGTTTTCATGTTTTCCGTGACTGCGTGGGTTTCTTCTGGGTGCTCCAGTTTCCTCCCACAATCCAAAGACATGCAGGTGTTTGCTTTAATTCGCCTTTGTAAAATTGCTACCATTGTACAGAGAGTGGATCAGAAAATGGGATAGCAGAGGTAGTGTGAATGGGCAATCGGTCAGCGCGGACGGTGGGCTGAAGGGCCTGCTTCCATGCAGTATCTCTAAACTAACACCATGAAAAGCATCAGGCAAAAATAAAATGACCATCCAAATGTTATTTTCACAGCGAGATAAGAATGACAACATATTCCAAAAGAGAACAATTAGTCAACTCCTGAAACCATTAGTTTGCTTTTTAAACTGCAATGCAAGCTACATTCATCTATTCATTTCCAATACCAGATGACACATTCAATTCAACATCAAAAACCTACAAGTTATTCATTTGCCAAACATCAAATCCTCCGTTTAGATACAAAGGAAGGGCCGGAAATAAAATGTATGCTGCAGAAAATGTACTATTCACTCCTTTTCCACCTCTCCCTTCCATCCCCAAATGCAAGCAGTTTACTGTTTTATTTTTCATAACTGGCCATCTGATTCAGATCCAATTATTATCCATTGCCCCCTGTTGAAAATAAAATCTAGATGAGAACATTTAAAAAGACACACAAACAGGAACTAATGTAGGTTAGCACGGGTAGGGTTGAAAAGTGATAGGAACAAGGACAAGAATTTGGAATTACTTCATAAGATAATCAAGGTTGTGAAATAAAACTCTGCCCTGTTTGCCAATAGTGAGCCTCATAACCCAACTTTCCCTCGCTATCAAGGTTGCAACATACACCACAATGGTGGACAATAGCGGCTTTATACTACATCTTGACAAATCTTCTGATTCATTTTAATTAAAGGGTTATATGATGCAGTGCAGACAGATGATGTCCAAATTATGAAATAAAATCGATGCCACGAGATATTCTTATTTTGAATGAGGCTGCGTCTTGAGACCTCCTGTTTGATCGATAGGTACAGCATGGAAACAGGCCCCTCTCGGCTCACGCCAACCATCGATCACCCATTCACTAGTTCTGTGTTACCCCACTTTCTCATCCGCTCCCGACACACAAGGGGCAATTTTACAGAGGGACCTGGGAGGATACCGGAGCACCCATCATTTTTTATCAGGAAGCAAAATGTGCAACACCAGAAGAGACCAGACCTTTAGCAAATTATAAACATTTGAACAAAATATAGCTATTTACAGGGCGAGACGCTGCCTGGCCTACTGAGTTCCTCCAGCTTAAGATATAAATTGGGTATTTTTTAAAGCAGAGATTGATAGGTTCTGGGTTAGTAAAAGTGTTAAAGATTACCGGAAGAAGGCAGGTCAATGGGGTTGAGAGGGAAAAATAGATCAGCCATGGTCGAATGGTGGAGCTGACTTAATGGGCCAAATGGCCTAATTCAGCTCCTATGTCTTATGGTCTTACATCAGTTGCAACATATCAGTTGCATCAGTTGTAAACGCAACATCAATTTACTTTTCTGAAACAAAACTGTCAGGCATACACCAATGGAATTTCACAGGTGGGAAAAAAAATGGGCTCCATGGTTTTAATCTTGCCACAGTGGCACAGTAGATAGAGCTGCATCATCACAATGCACAGAGACCCAGGTTCGTCCTGACCTCAGATGCTGTCTGTGTGGGGTTTGCACATTCTCCTGATGATTACATGGGTTTCCTCCAGGTCCTCCGGTTTCCTCCCACATCCCAAAGACGGGCGGATTTGTATGTTAATTGGCCCTCTGTAAATTGCCCCCTAGTAGGGAGTGGATGAGAAAGTGGGAGAACATAGTACCAGTGTTAACGGGTGATCGATGGTCAGTGTCAACTCGGTGGGCCAAAGGGTTAGATTCTGTGCAATCTTCTCATCGCATAAAACAACTCATCTAAGACTTGGAAGGCAGGCTTCACCCCTTTCCTCCTCTCTTTAATGAAACAAAGAACATAGAAAAACGGGTGCAGGAGTAGGCCATTCGGTCCTTCGAGCCACCACTGCTATTCAATATGATCATGGCTGATCATCTAAAAACAGTACCCCATTCCTGCTTTTTCCCCACATGCCTTGATTCCTTTAGCCCGAAGAGCTAAATATAACTCTCTCTTGAAAATATCCAGTGAATTGGCCTCCACTGCCTTCTGTGGCAGAGAATTCTACAGATTCACAATTCTCTGGGTAAAAATGTTTTTCCTCATCTCGGTCCTGAATGGCCTGACCTTTATTCTTAAACTGTGATCCCTGGTTCTGGACTTCCCACGACATCGGGAACATTTTCCCTGCATTTAGCCTGTCCAGTCCTTTAAGAATTTTATGTGGCACCCCACTTGTCACTACCTGCCATTCTGAAAATAACCTATTAATTCCTACTCTTTGCTTCCTGAATGCCAACCAGTTCTTTATCCATGTCAATACCCTACCCCCAATACCATGTCCTCTAATTTTGCACACTAATCTCTTGTGTGGGAATTTCCTTGTCAAAGGCTTTTTTTAAAAGTCCAGATACACCACATCCACTGGCTCTCCCTTATCCACTCTACTGTTATATCGTCAAACAATTCCAGCAAATTCGTCAAGCATGATTTCCCCTTCATAAATCCATGCTGACTTAGACTGATCCTGCCACTGCTTTCCAAATGCGCTGTTATAACATCTTTACCGATGTAAGGCTAACTGGTCTATAATTCCCCATTTTCTCTTTCCCTCCTTTCTTAGAAAGTGGTATTACATTGGCTACCCACCAGTCCACAGGAACTGATCGAGTGGAGAGAACATTGGAAAATGATCATCAATGCGTCTGAAGAAGGGTCTCGATTCGAAACGTCGCCTATTTCTTTCGCTCCATAGATGCTGCCTCGCCAGCTGAGTTTCTCCAGCATTTTTGTCTACCTTCGATTTTCCATCATCTGCAGTTCCTTCTTAAACCGTGCATCCAAGATTTTCTAGGGCCACCTCCTTGAGTACTCTGGGATACAGACCCTGGGGATTTATCTGCCTTCGGCCCCAACAGTTTACCTAACACCATATCTGACTATTGTGGATTCCATTCAGTTCCTCCCTCCCACTGGATCTTCAGTCCCCTCAGTATTTCTGGGAGATTGTTTGCGTCTTCCTTTCACCTTTTCCCTCCTCTCTCTCCCCTACCCCACCCCTTTCTCACACTCCCCTCTCTCCCCTACCCCAACCCTTTCTCACACTCCCCTTCACAGCGCCCTCCACCTCCCCATGTATGTCCCGCCCACCTCTCCTTCCCCCCCTTCTTCCCTCACCCTGCTCTCCCCTCACTCCTCAGCCACCATCCCTCGTCTCTCTCCCCTCATCCACCCCGTCTTCTCACCCACCCATCTCCCCCCTCCCCTCACCCTCCTCTCTCCCCCTCCCCTCCTCTCTCCCCTCCCCCCCCCTCCCCCTCCTCTCTCCCCCTCACCCTCCTCTCTCCCCCTCACCCTCCTCTCTCCCCCTCACCCTCCTCTCTCCCCCTCACCCTCCTCTCTCCCCCTCACCCTCCTCTCTCCCCCTCACCCTCCTCTCTCCCCCTCACCCTCCTCTCTCCCCTCACCCTCCTCTCTCCCCCTCCCCTTCCTCTCTCCCCCTCCCCCTCCTCTCTCCCCCTCCCCCTCCTCTCTCCCCCTCACCCTCCTCTCTCCCCCTCCCCCTCACCCTCCTCTCTCCCCCTCCCCCTCCTCTCTCCCCCTCCCCTCCTCTCTCCCCTCCCCTCCTCTCTCCCCTCACCCTCCTCTCTCCCCCTCCCCTCCTCTCTCCCCCTCCCCTCCTCTCTCCCCCTCCCCTCCTCTCTCCCCTCACCCTCCTCTCTCCCCCTCCCCTCCTCTCTCCCCCTCCCCTCCTCTCTCCCCTCACCCTCCTCTCTCCCCTCACCCTCCTCTCTCCCCTCACCCTCCTCTCTCCCCCTCACCTCCCTCACCCTTCACCTCCCTCACCCCCCACCCTCCTCTCTCCCCCTCCCTCCTCTCTCCCCCTCCCCTCCCCCTCCTCTCTCTCCCCTCACCCTCCTCTCTCCCCCTCCCCTCCTCTCTCCCCTCACCCTCCTCTCTCCCCCTCCTCTCTCCCCCTCCCCTCTTCCTCCTCCTCTCTCTAACCTCACCCTCCCTTTTCTCTCCCACTCTTCGGACTTACTTCCTACTTCCTACTTCCTCCTTCCTGCCTGCCTTCCACCCCCTCTCCCCCTCTCTCACTCACCGTTGAAGTCGCCGGTGTCGGCCACCACCACGGTCAGCTCCTTGAGCTGCTGCAACACGCTCGCCATCCGCTGCCTCTTGGTCGCCCCGGTCTCAGCCATGGCACCGTCGCCCGCCCGCTCGCCCAATCACCGCCGCCCACTCTCCCCACCAATGGGCGGAGCCTGGCAACCGCCCCCCGACCAATCAGACGGGGCCGCCGGGGCCTCACGTCCAATCACCTCCCACCCGGCCGCGGCCGTTGTCGTGCGGACCAATCAGTAGTTGCTCCGGGACAGCCTCATCCAATCAGCTGCAGGGTCTCCCCGTCTAACTCAACCAATGAGCGTAGCCACACCACTGACGTCAACAATTCCTCACTCCGCCCAATCAACGGGAAGGTTGACACAAAATGCTGGAAACAGCGGGCGAGGAGCCAGCATCCGTGGAGAGAAGGAATGGGTGAAGAAGTTTCGGGTCGAGACCCTTCAAGGCTGCACCAATAGCGAGCACCCAGCAACTGGGTGGCAACCAATGGCAATCCTGCCCGCAGAACGACCAATCACAGCTCAACCTGATGCGCGAATGCAGTTGGCCAACGCGAGGCCGATTGTTCTCCTCTCCAATCAGCAACAGCGCTGGAAGAAGGTTGTCCAATCCATGAAACGTCCCAGCGGCCAATCAGCGCAGCAACTGTATGGCAGTGACCAATCAGGTTGATCCCTCGTCCACCATGAGACGAGTTCGGTATCGCCATAATCGCAAAGAATCATGGGATTGGTCAAAGGTCATTCCGAATAAAGAAAAGCAAACGAAGTGCTGTATGAACTGTGTGCATTTCGGTCTGAGTTTTCGTCTTCTTTGAATCTTGCATTGGTTATGGCTGACCCAAATTATGACAATATGACAGTGGATGATTTTCTGCGATGGAAAGTCGAAGCTTTGAAGCAGTTTTTAGCAGACAGGGGATTGAAAAAGACGGGCCGAAAAGCCGAACTCGCTGCTCTTGCTTATGGTGCAGTGTACATGAAGAAGCCCATGCTACCGACTGCAGGTCAAGAAAAACATCATCATGCTGATCAGTACAAGGAACTCTTGACATATGGAGAAAAAATTCTTCCCGATCCCATGAGCGAACTGAAAGATGGGTGGCTTGGAGAATCGCAAGGACTAAACTGCTGGCCTCCCACATCCATCATCGAGCTGTCAAATCATCTTGCCAGTTATGATGAGGCTAACCAGCCAGCTACTTCACAGAAGTCTCGCCTGCTTAGTGACTACAAAGAAGGCAAGGCCTATAGCTATTTTGATGCTAGATGGCTGAAAGAAGTCTTCTTTCATCCCATCTCTGATGATTCAGCAATGTGTTTTTTGAAAGCAGACTGTGCACCTTCTGTAAGAGTACGCCAAACCCCTCATAAGCCATGGGTGTGCATCGAGAAGTCATCTGGCATTATTCACTCTGTTTACTGCAGCTGTCTTGCTGGGTAATTTGAAAAATTAGGGTCATATTATTTGTCATGCCATGTTGGGGTATTGTGTGCATCACATCTAACTATTTCACTTAAATGTTTACAATATCTTTCAGGCTTTGTTCAACCTGTAATCATGTGGCTGCTATTCTCTTCAAACTTGATTATGCTTATCAAAGAGGATGGACATCTAAAGCGTGTACCTCACGGCCATGTACGTGGGGTGAAGCGACCGCGAATGAAATGCTGGAAGGAAAACGCATTTGTGACATGGACTGGCGGAAGCCTAGCTACAGAGATGGAGGTACATGCACGTAGTTCATAAATAGAAATATTTTCTGTTTTAAAGATTAGTGCTCTTTCAGAGTGCTTATGAAGATGGTACAAATATTTGTTTAACTTTATAATGCACATGATACCAGGTAGAGAACTTGATATTTTGTTGTTTCATTCTTGTTTCATTAAGGGCCTGTCCCACTTTCACGACTTAATTCAAAACCTCTGCCGAGTTTAAAGGACCTAAAACAAAATCAAGATCATGGTAATCTACAAACTCCTACGACCTTCCACGACTAAGTTCACAAACTCCTACGAGCATGTCTACGAATTCCCACGACTATCCCGATGTCCTCCTTACGAGTAAAAAGTTGCAATTTCTTTCATCCCTACCATTTTTTATTGGGCTGGAAAAAACGTCCCGACTTACCTGATGCCACGAGTACCTACGGTTAGCATAATGGGCCGCTACGATATATCTGCAAACTCCTTCGACCTCCTATGGACTCGTTATGAACATTCTGCGAGTTTGAATCAAGGGGAAAACTCGGGAGAATTTGTGAATAACTCGTGAAAGTGGGACAGGCCTTTACCCTGGAAAGAAAACCAAATATTTTGATTACTATTTCAGTCCCATGTTTTTATCAAAGTAATGTTATATTGTTGATGTCAACATTAAAGTATTGGAAGTTTGAGAAATGTATGTACATGTATGTATATTGCTGAAGTTTGTAAATTGATAATAACAATCTTATTGTTTACGGGCTATTGTTTTCTTTTACACACAGGGTATCCGGAAACCATCAACCCTCCGTTGGGACAGTTGTTCCAGCCACCAAGGGAAACTGCACCTCCACATATTGCTGGAATTATCAATGCTCTAGGTTCAACAGTGACAAAGTCAAGTGTTTCTCAGTACTTGATATCAAAGCCTCTGCCCGAGTATGCTGTTCAGGAGGACTTCAATGTCATAGGCACCATCGAAGTGGAGACGTCTGAACATAATCCGCTATCGCTACCAAAACTGGCTGGAGAGTGCAGGGCAGTGGAGTTGATGCCCAAAACACCCGACTCCGACTCCTTCATTTCTGGTGTATCCGACTCCGACTCTGACTCTGACTCTGACTCTGACTCTGACCCCTAGATATAATTCTAAATCTGCTATGATGACATTACAAAAGATGGCATTTCAAAAGGAAACATGAATCATCAGGCTACCTTTCAAATGCACGTCCTTAAGGTTTTGCGTCTTCTGGTTGTTGCTATGCTAGTGTGGCTTTTTCATCGTTTATTCTTGAAAAAAAACATAATTCATTATGCTAAAAGAAATAAAAATACAGAAAGGACTATTATAAAATTAAACTTCCATTGAATTAAATAAAAATTATAAAAGCATTACTCCAAAATTTATTAAACTAAGGCCACAGGTATGAGCTAAATTATGACAACAAAAACATTCCCAAGTGTAACAAAAATTAAAAGTAAATGCAGCTAGTTAAGTTTGCTACAAATGTACATACCTGAAATGTATTAATAACTTGTCCTTAGGAACAGAATTGCTTCTGCTAGATCCTCTTTCATTGAAGCTCTTAAATCTGATTTAATTATTTTCAGTGCGGAGATCAGTCTCCACGCTGACCTGAATGGGGTGGTATGGCTGTTACTATGATAACCGGGCGTCACCTGCAGGACAGTATATGTCAGCGTGTGACAGGGCGCATGACATGATGAGACACCCATATGTGACACCTGGATTTTGAAAATTCCAAAATCCTGGGGCGACAGGGAGACACCGCCCGTCACCGCGCTTCACCACATGCGTCATGGCACGTCACAACCCGACCACAACGTGCCAACCTCTTTTCAGGCTTTCGCTGAAAATGTCGCCCAAGTGGGACAGGCCCTTAAATCCCTTACTCCACAGGACGGGGGAGAGAAACTGCAAAATCACCTGCCCGCATTTGGTCCATATCCCTCCAAACCTGACCTATCCATGTACCTGTCTCTGTCCTTGTCTTTCTATCTGTCTCTCTGTCTATCTCTGTCTCTGCCTCTGCTCTTTCTGTCTCTCTCTGTCTCTGTGTCTCTATCTCTCACTTACCAGTCCTCCCCCACCTTTTCATCAGAAACCCACCCCCAAATTTGGGCATTGAAGCTCCCCTAATGCTCCAGTGTAGTGCCAAGTAACAGCCACGTTGCTGAAAGGGTTGTTGTGATACAGCATGGTGTTCCTGAAGTCCCACACCAGAAGAGCTATCTAACATCTGCACTCTCCTTGACCTCGTCCTTACCGGCAAGTTCAGCTGAGGCTGAGCGAGGCTTCAGCCGGCTGAAGCAGCTGAAGACCACCATCAGAAGTTCCCTCCAGGACGACCAGGTGACGGATCAGCTCCTCATCATGCTGCATGCCAGTTACATCAAGGACTTTGATCCCTGGCCAGCCATCAGCTTGTGGCATGCAGGAGGGATGAGGGCAAGGAGGTCTGACACAGGAGAAGACCCGGCTGCAGCATCTGCCTCTGGACCTCACCCTGACAGTGACAAGTCTGATGAGGAGGATGCTCTGTTCGAGAGTGACTCAGATGACAAAGTGACTTTTAGATGTATTCGAACAGCTCTGTCTTCACTTTGCTTTTTAAGGAGATGGTTTTAATATCACGCAGAAAAGTTACACAAGTTCTCACAAATATAATGTTTCTGTTCATTTAAAGTTGATATCCCCGCCCCCCCAAAAAAAATAAATAAATAACCACTTCAGCCATTTTGATTGCCCCTATGGGCAATCTCACTTGCCAAGTTCCATGATTGATTCAATATAGTCACCTACTTCCATGACTCATCTTGTTAGTGGGCACAGAGTAAAAGAGGTACTATGTACATTCGAAAGTATGGTATAGGTCTGGTCAGGTAATAATAATAATAATAATAATAATAATAATAATACAGTAACAAGTATGTTACGAGAAAAAGAAAATCAAAGTACACTTCCATTCTCTTTATTTCTTTTAAATTACAAAATCCTAGAGCAGAAGGTATATATTATTTATCTATTTTTCCCCTCTTGATGTTGTTACTGTGTCTATCTTCAAAGGTGTCAAACAGATCCATTCAATTCTTTATCAACTTACCCTACTGTGAACGGCACAACAGAGATTGATGATTGAAGGTACAGGAGGAAAACATGCTTGCATCAATCTGTAGTGTGCATGATTAAGCATATATGTTACCATGGTCCAGGATTTATTGACACGGGTTGATCATACACTGAATAATCCAACCACATTTTTGTTTGGAAGTGGAAAGAAATAATAGAAATTGCATTCATTGCATTAGGGTAAAAAGTGTAAAAAGAGTTGAGATACTGTATTATAATTTTGCTGGGGTGGAAGATTGCAACCTTCACGTGGTCCGCCCCGTTTTGACTATTGCAATCAACTCAACGTGCACAAACGGAAGATCAAATAGAACAAGATGCCCAACAACTTTAGGCTGTGCACTCCACACGAAAGAAGAAGAAGATAATTTTGCTGCATGTCATTGTGGTATATATCATGTCTTGATTGGTGAATATGTTTAGTTTGTGACTTTATTTGAAGCAGAAATAATATGTGAATGCTTCATTGAGCATAGTTCCGACTTGTAACTACGCACTTCATCCGTGCAAGCCATCTTAAATGACCACCTAAACTGTCATCCGGCAACCTAAAAAGCTGCCTAGGTTGCCCAGCTGGCAACAGCGAAACATAGTTAAGTGAGAACCCTGTATTTACAATATATATTAATGATTTAGATGATGGAATTATGCAACACTAGCAAATTTGGAGATGACACAAAGCTGTGTAGCAGTGTGACCTGTGAAGAGGATGTGAGGAGGTTGCAGGGTGACTTGCACAGGTTGAGTGAGTGGGTAGATACATGGCATATGCAGTATAATGTGGATAAATGTGAGGTTATCCACTTTGGCGGCAAGAACAAGGAGGCAGATTATTATTTCAATGGTGTCAGATTAGGAAAAAGGGAAGTGCAATGAGACTTGGGTGTCCTTGTACACCAGTCATTGAAAGTAAACATGCAAGTAAAGCAGGCAGTGAAGAAAGCAAATGGCATGTTGGCCTTCATAACGAGAGGATTTCAAGTTTACATTTATTGTCACTTATCCAACCACGGTACAGTGAAATTTGAGTTACCATACAGCCATACTAAATGAAAAGAACACAATACACACATAAACTAAAATTTAACATAAACATCCACCACAGTGGAATCAACATTCCTCACTGTGATGGAAGGCAATAAAGTACAGTCAACTTCCTCTTTGTTCACCGTGGTTGGGGCCTTGAACCCTCAGCAGTCGCCAGCAGCCGACAGTCCGATGTCCAGGTCCTCTCGTCGGGATGATCAAAACTCTGGCATTGGGACGGATCGGAACACTCTGTGGCATGGAGCTCCCAAGTCGGCCACTTCTTACAGAAGACCACAGGCTTCATGGTGTTAAAGTCCACAGGCCCCACGGTCGGAGCTCTTTTTCTGGCGATCCTCGGCAAAGGATCCCCGGCTCTGCGATGGTAAGTCAAGTCAAAGTCAAGTCAAGTCAAAAGAGTTTATTGTCATGTGTCCCTGACAGGACAATGAAAATCTTTCCTTGCATAGCACAACAGAACATAGTAGGCATTGACCACAATTATATATGTAAATACACACATGAATTAATAAATTACTAAAGTGCAAATAACAGATGGAGGGATATTAATGTTCAGAGTTTTGTCCGAGCCAAGTTTAATAGCCTGATGGCTGTGGGGAAGTAGCTATTCCTGAACCTGGTCATTGCAGTCTTCAGGCTCCTGTACCTTCTACCCGAAGGTAGCAGGGAGATGAGTGTGTGGCCAGGGTGGTGTGGGTCCTTGATGATGCTGCCAGCCTTTTTGAGGCAGCGACTGCGATAAATCCCCTCGATGGAAGGAAGGTCAGAGACGATGATGGACTGGGCAGTGTTTACTACTTTTTGTAGTCTTTTCCTCTCCAGGGTGCTCCAGTTGCCGAACCAAGCCACGATGCAACCGGTCATCTACTGTGCACCTGTAGAAGTTACAGAGAGTGTCCTCCTTGACAGACCAACTCTCCGTAATCTTCTCTGGAAGTAGAGGCGCTGATGAGCTTTCTTAATAATTGCATCTGTGTTCTCGGACCAGGAAAGACCTTCACAGATGTACATGCCACGCCCGCGGCTTGAAGCTCCGGGCCGATCTCCAGGAAAGGCCGCACCGATCCAAGTTGTTAGGCCGCGGGGGGGGGGGAGATGTGAAACGGAGAAAATCGCATCTCCGTCGAGGTAAGTGACTGAAAAAAAATGTCCCCCTATTCCTCCTTCCCCCACACAAACTAGCCAAGAAACAATAAAACATACATTTAAGACATGCTTAAAATAATCAAAACAGAGAAGGGAGGCGATAGGTTGTTGGGTGCCACCCGGTGGTAAGGCTTTGAGTCTAGGAGTAAAGAGGTTCTTCTGCAGTTGTACAGGGCCCTGGTGAGACCACATCTGGAGTATTTTGTGCAGTTTTGTTCTCCTAATTGGGGGAAGGTCATCCTTGCTATTGTAGCAGTGCAGCATAGGTTTACAAGGTTAATCCCCAGGATGGTGGGACTGTCATATGAGGAAATATTGGAAAGACTGGGCTGGTATTCACTGGAATTTAGAAGAATGAGAGGGGATCTTATGGAAACACATAACATTATAAGACTGGACAAGCTAGATGCAGGAAAAATGTTCCCCAGAGTCCAGAACCAGGGGTCACAGTCTAAGAATAAAGGGGAGACCATTTAAAACTGAGATGAGAAAAAAACGTTTTCACCCAGAGAGTTGTGAATTTGTGGAATTCTCTGCCACAGAAGGCAGTGGAGACCAATTCACTGGATGAATTTAAAAGAGAGTTAGAGCTTTTAGGGCTAGTGGAATCATGGGATATGGGGAGAAGGCAGGCACAGGTTACTGATCAGCCATGATCACAATGAATTGCTCAAAGGGCCAAATGACCTCCTCCTGCACCTATTTTCTATGTTTCTATGCCCCATTTACACTATTCACTATCTATTCCCTCTACATTTTATGCACCTGTAGGGCTTTTATGCAATAGTATTGGTGTGATTAATTTATTGTTTTTTTGTTTATTGCATGGTTTCTATATTGGATTAATAGGCCTGTAAATCTGCACTGTAAATTTGTAATTGTTCCACTGTCGGTACATATGACATCCAAGGAAAGATAGCTGAATGGTTAGAAAATTGGCTTCAAGGAAGGAAGGAAGGTGATGGTGGAAGTTTACTTCTCGGACAGGAGGCCTGTTACAAGTGGTGTGCCTCAGGGTTCGGTGCTGGGCCCGTTATTGTTTGTCATCTACATCAATGATTTGGATGAGAACATACAGGGCACGATTAGCAAGTTTGCTGATGATATAAAAGTTAGTGGTTTTGCAGATAATGAAGATGATTGTGAATGATTGCGGCAGGATCTGGATCGATTGGCCAGTTGGACGGAGGAATGGTTGATGGAATTTAATACAGAGAAGTGTGAGGTGTTGCATTTTGGGATGTCGAATAAAGGCAGGACCTACACAGTAAATTGTAGGTCTTTGGGTAGTGTTGTAGAGTAGAGGGATCTAGGAGTACAGGTGCATGGTTCCTTGAAGGTTGAGTCGCAGGTGGTCATAATGGCTTTTGGCACTTTGGCCATCAGTCAGAGTATTGAGTATAGAAGTTGGGAAGTCATGTTGCAGTTGTGTAAAACAGTGGTGAGACCGCATTTGGAATATTGTGTTCAGTTTTGGGCGCCATGTTATAGGAAAGATATTGTCAATATATTGTCATCGAGGATGTTGCCAGGACTAGAGGGTGTGAACTATAGGGAGATGTTGAGTAGGCTGGGAGCATAGAAGGATGAGGGTGGATCTTATAGAGGTATACAAAATCATGAGAGGAATAGATCGGGTAGATGCACAGTCTTTTACACAGAGTAGGGGAATCGAGGACCAGAGGACATAGGTTCAAGGTGAGGTGGATAAGATTTATCCGAGGAGTAACTTTTTCACACAGAAGGTGGTGGGTGTATGGAACAAGCTGCCAGAGGAGGTAGTTGAGGCTGGGGCTATCCGGTTGTTTAAGAAACAGTTGGACAGGTACATGGATAGGACAGGTTTGGAGGGTTATGGACCAAGCGCAGGCAAGTGGGACTCGGGTAGGTGGGACATTGTTGGCCGCTGTGGGCGATCTTGGACCGAAGGGCCAGTTTCTACACTATATTACTCTATGACTATGATTGTGAAAAATTGCAGCAGGATCTGGATCAATTGGCCAGGTGGGCTGAGGAATGGTTGATGGAATTTAATACAGAGAAATGTGAGGTGTTGTATTTTGGGAAGTCTAACATGGGCAAGACCTACACAGTGAATGGTAGGACACTGGGTAGTGTTGTAGAGTAGAGGGATCTAGGAGTACAGGAACATAGTTCATTGAAAGTGGCATCACAGGTGGATAAGGTGGTCAAAAAGGCTTTTGGCACATTAGCCTTTATCAGTCAGAGTATTGAATATAGAAGTTGGGCGGTCATGTTGCAGTTGTATAAGACGTTGGTGAGGCCACATTTAGAGTTCTGTGTTAAATTTTGGTCACTATGTTATTGGAAAGATGTTGTCAAGCTGGAAAGGGGACAGAGACGATTTACCAGGATGTTGCAGGACAAGAGGGTTTGAACTATAAGGAGAGGTTGTGTAGGCTGTGACCCTATTCCTTGGAGTGCAGGAGGATGAGGGGTGATGAGTAAAATCATGAGAGGAATAGATCAGGTAGATGCACAGTCTCTTACCCACTCTACCTATTATTGTGGATAATTGGCCTAAATGTCGCGTGTGGGAGAGATATTTGCTATGTTTTTTAAAACAGGTTATTTTTGTGATCAAAATTCAATTGCAGGTACATAGCTCCTTGATAGTGGTGTCACAGATAGACAGGGTGGTCAAGAAGGCTTTCAGTACATTGGCCTTCATCAGTCAGAGCATTGAGTATAGAGTATTGTGTTCAGTTTTGGTCACCGTATTATAGGAAAGATGTTGTCAAGCTGGAAAAGGTGGGCCGAAGGGCCTCTTTTCATGCTTTATGACTAAGAAAAAAACAATGGATAAAATGAAGAAATTGGATGTTATTTGCATCATGTTCAACACGGATATTGTGGGCCGAAGAGCCTATTCCAGTGCTGGACTGTTCTATGCTCTATTCTGTTCCGTGACAAAGGCTATATTCTACGATGATATGCTATATACTGTTCTATAATAACTGATATTTATATTCATGTATCAATATATATGTCATAAGGTTATAAGTGATAGGAATAGAATTAGGCCATTTGGCCCATCATGTCTACTCCGCCATTCAATCATGGCTGACCTATCTCACCCTCGTAACCCCATTCTCGTGCCTTCTCCCCATAACCTCTGACACCCATACTAATCAAGAATCTATCTATCTCTGCCTTAAAAATATGTACTGACTTGTCCTCTACACTGCAGCCTTCTGTGGCAAAGAATTCCACAGATTCACCACCCTCTGACTAAAGAAATTCCACTTCATCTCCTTCCTTAAAGAACGTCCTTTAATTCTGAGGCTATGACCTCTAGTCCTAGACTCTCTCACTCTATCCAAGCCTTTCACTATTCTGTACGTTTCAACGAGGTCCCCCCTCATTGTTCTAAACTCCAGCGAGTACAGGCCCAGTGCCGACAAACGCTCATCATAGATCAACATACTAATTACTGGGATCATCCTTGTAACTTGGACCCTCTCCAGAGACAGCACATCCTTCCTCAGATATAGTGCCCAAAATTGCTCACAATACTCCAAATGAAGCTTTACCGAGCTTGATTATATGATTCTATGTGCTGAAGTTCTCTCTCTCTCTCTGTAGCTGCTTTGCAGCAGAAGGGTTTTATCGGCATGGCAATGTGTGAGATTAGACGCCAGATGTTTGGCAGAGGTTGGACATATTTTAAAGATGTCATCATTTATGGAGTTATGGGTGGTGATGGTGTCGTGTGAGGGTGACGCCTGTTTGGTGATGAGTAGTCGCCCAAAGAGCCGTACCTTTTTCTGGTCGCCGCTGAATTTTCAATTTGTTGAAAATTTTCAGCAACCTGCGGCGACGATGACGGGTGCCGGCAAATGGCCGACAAAATCGCGTAAGTGGTACAGGCCCTTAAGTCTTCCTTCGAAGAAAACCCTGTCAATCTTCTCACATTTCGGTTGGTCTTGATATTGCTACAAAAACTATTTTTTAGCTGCAGCATTCTCAATCAAATAAAATATGAAATAAATAAATGTATCTGATGAAGGCTCCCGACCCGACAGTCATAAAGTGCTGGAGTAACCCAGCAGGCCAGGCACCATCTCTGGAGAAAAAGCATGGGTGAGATTTTGGGTTGGGTCCCCTCCTCAGTGTGACCTTTAGAATGAACTAGCATCTGAAACTAGTTTGTTTCTGCAACTCACCTATTCATGTTTTCCAGAGATGCTGCCTGGCCCGTTGACTTACTTCAGCACTTTCCATGTCTTTTTAAAAAATTTTATTTATTTTTGTTAGAAGTAAGTACAGTAATGTGGTACCTAAGTACCTGATACATATATAAACATTACCATTCTTATTTTTAATTTAATAATAAAAGAGCAGTGATAGAAAGAGGAAAATAAAGAGTGTCGAGATAGATAGACAAGAGAGTAGAAACAGATAGTGAGAGAGACAAGAAGCAGAGATAAGAAGCTAAGGAGATTGAAAAAAAAAGAGAAAATAAAAAGAAAATAAATTAGGAGAGATATACCTATATAATATCTTTACCCATCCGTCACCCGGTTCTGAACCATTTAATTTCTAAGGTTATGTTATGTTGCACTGTATGCTTGTAAGAAGTCAATAACAGGAGATCAAATCTTTAAGAATTGGTCTACTTTGCCTAGTAGGAGGAATCTCATTTCTTCAAGATGTAGCGCTTCCAACATATTTGAAATCCACATTTTAAACGTTGGCGTGGATACGTTTTACCAAAATTGTATACGTTTTTTCGCTGTTATTAAACCATAATTAAAGAGAGCTTCTTGGAACGTAGTTAATTTACGTCCCTCTTCCATTTATCCGAAGATAATCAGTTTTGTATTGGGGTTCAATTTTGTGTTGAATAGTTTTATAAAAGTTCCGAAGATTTCATTCCAAAATTTATGAAGTTTTGCACAGGAGACAAAGGAATGTGCTATCGTGGCATATTGAGTTAGACATTTGTCACAAATGGGGGAAACGTTTGGAAATATTTTATTAAATCTGGTTTTCGAGTAATATAATCTATGTAAAATCTTTAATTGAATTAAGTTATGCCTTACATTAATTGAACATTTATGTACATATAATAGGTTTTTTTCCCATCTGCCTTTCGGGATTTTTATCAATAACTCTTGTTCCCAGTCCCTTCTAATTGCCTCTGTCATTGGTGTTTCTATATTTAAAATTATCTTATACTATTAAAACTGTGTGTGTGTGTGTGTGTGTGTGTGTGTCTGCCAACCGGGTGTGTGTCTTGTGGGTGTATGTCAGATTTGCCCTTTGATTTCATGGTTCGCCAAAACCACACTTTCAAACCCCGAGATATTTTCCATTTTGCTACACATTACACTTTTACATTCACCCATTCACTCCTCATTACATTTAGACATTTTTATGTACACTTTTTAAAGTAAAATCCTTCACCCCCCCTCCCCCCACACACACACACTCACTCATTTTGTGGCCTCCTGCTGGCCAGACACCATAACGGCAGCTGCTGCAGCCCACTCTCCTCCAAAAACGCCACCATTTTTATTCCCTGCGGCCGATTTTCCCTGCCGATTCGGCTCCCAATTTCACTTCCTCCATTCCCCCCCCACCCCCCGGCCAGACGTGGCTCTATCACGCTTGCTCAAGACAAAGATCGCCTCTTCCACCGCTGCTTTTTGTCGTGCTCTGAAATACAGCAGGGGAACAGCCGAGGGAAGGCAGGGACAACTTCAAATCCACCAGCAGAGTCACTCCACAGCGAGTTCAGTTCGCTCCCCGAAGACACCACGAAGACACCACGTAGAGGTTCAGCGCTGTGCAGGACACTGTATCAACCTATATGTTAACAATGCACGAGATGGAGGATGAGATGGCGCGAATGGTGGAGGAGATGAAGAAGGTGAGGTCAGAACAAGACCTGAGTCACCATCCGTCAGCTGACGGATGGTGACTCAGCTGGCTAAAGTTTCAGACAAGTGTCTGGATCTCGAGGCTCGTTCGAGGCGTCGTAACCTAAGATTAGTTGGTGTACCAGAGGGAGCTGAGAGAGATAACATTTGCGAGTTCACTGCGGGATTAATTAAAGAAGCTCTTAAGGTCCCTAACCTACCAAAAATTGAAGTAGCACACCGAGTTCCTAGATTCAAACACAAATCTCAGGATGGCTCAGAACATACACGACAGATTATTGTGAAATTCCGGGACATTGCTGACGTGTAAGAGGTTATGAGGAATATCAAATATGGTGTGCCTCTGATGTATGGTGTAACTACTTTTATTATCTTCAGGGAAATCATGCAAAAGCGAAATCAGTTCTCTAAGGGAAAGCAGGCTCTCCAAGGATATAAGGAGGTCAGATATGGTGTTTACTACCCAGCTAGAATGCGCATTTCCTACAAGGAACAGCAAAAATCGTTCACAAATCCCGAGGAGGCATACAAATATGCTATAACCATCGTGGAACAGAAGGACTAGCTGGAAAGGTTGGACATTTTGGACACTCTCTCTCTTTACTATTGCCCCCAGAATGGTGGCGTACTGCCCAAAGAAGGAACTTTGTCTAGACGTCTTATCGGCGGAATGCAAACTCAAGGACATATTCTGTTCCACGAAAAGCTGGAAAAAGATAACCACAGAAAAGAAGAGCTCATCAACAGACTGGGCTTGGCTATTACTGTTGTATATGAGATCTAATGAAGAACCTAAATGGTATAGCATTAACATCCTTAACAATATTAACATAGAATATTAACATAGAAACAGTAATGAATGCTAATCAGAAATCCAGAAATGGGGATTTTCAAATTAACATTTTAATTTAACCTAATAATTCTCAAGTAGATTTATAACCGGGGGCGTGAGGGGCAGAGGCGAGCTCCTGGCTCAGTTCCAGGAGCCAGAAATAGATTAACCCCTTCAAACAACAGTTGATGATTTCTGAGGTTAAAATATACGCTTAACACTTAGTAGATAAAAATGATAGTTATATCCGGAAATACCGAGGGAATGGACATATATTCTGTAAATGGGTACTATACATCTGATTTTTAAACCAGTCCCGTTCCAGTATGTTATGATTAATTGAGGGAGCGGAGCTATTTGTTTGTTTGTATATCTACACAGAAGTCAATAAAATGCTTTTTCCCACCTACAGGTGGGTCATTTGTTACAGTGCCGACAAGCTCGGACACTTTATTCTCACTTGTATTGGTTTAAAAAAAAATCATTTTCACATTTAATCACGTGTGTTTTTTTTATTCAAGGACTATCGCAAAGGGAATCTACGAACTGAACATTGTAGGGTAAATGATCCACCTATATCTAAAGACCTGAGGTACGAATGCACCGCAAGACACACAGTTATTAAACCTATTCAAAATGCAAGACGATAACCAAAATAAACTGGGAGGAATCTCATTTTGTAGTTGGAATGTTAGGGGTGTTAACGAACGCATTAAAAGGGGTAAGATTTTAGCTCAGCTGAAAGCATACAACACAGATATTGCTTTTTTACAAGAGACCCATCTTAAACTTCAAGACCAAGCTAGATTGAGGGCAAACTGGATAGGACAAACTTTTCACTCGTCATACTCGTCGAAATCTAGAGGAATGTCAATTATTATTCGCAAAGGCATTCCATTTAAACCCAAAACTACCTTAACAGATAAGGACGGGAGATATTTGATAGTTACCAGGGAGATCCATGTTGCCCCAATTACCTTGGTAAACATATATGCGCCCAACTTTGACAACCCGCACTTTTTCAATAAAATCTTGAATATAATTACAGAATATAACTACCAAAATGTCATAATCGGCGGAGACTTTAACTGTGTCTTAGACACTTACTTAGATAAATCCAATCAAAAACAAAGAGGTATTACAAAATCCAAAACTAGCGAACTTCTAAACACATACATAAAAAACACAAACATAACAGATGTCTGGAGGATTGCAAATCCGACCGGCAGGGATTACTCGTTCTATTCTATGGTACACAAGACATATTCACGAATAGATTATTTCCTGGTGGATACAAAACTAATACCCCACACTTCTAAACCAAAATACCACACAAATACGATCTCAGATCACTCCCCAATAACTTTTTTTCTAAAAATGGAAGGAATGACTAAGAACAAACCGTTTTTGAGGTACAATCCTCAAATTTTAAAAGACCCGCAAGTGTGTACATATTTAAAAGAGCAAATGGACTTTTTTTTCAAAATAAACGACACGCCAGACATATCACCTACACTATTATGGGAATCTTTCAAATCATTTATTCGAGGCGTGATAATATCATATCAAGCTTTTCAAAATAAGAAAAATAAGAACGAACAAAGACAGTTAGAAGAACAAATTAGACAAATTAGACATAGAAAACGCTAAAGACCCCACTACGGATAAACATAATAGAATAATAATACTGAAATTCAAATTAAATAAATTATTATCAGAGAAAGTCATAAGATTATTACCAATTACAAGATAGGAACACTTTGAATTTGGGGATAAGTCCCACAAACGTCTGGCACGTCAGTTAAAAAAAACGAGAAAAGAATCACACAATTTTAAAGATTAAATCAGACAAAGGGGAAATATTGACCTTGCCGAGTGATATTAATAAAAGATTTGCACAATTTTACAAGAATTTGTATACATCTAAAATGATAATGGACACCAACAAAGTTACAGAGTTCTTGGATAATTGTAACCTTCCTAAATTAGAGTTGCAGGAACAAGAGGAATTGGGAGCACAAATCTCAAATAAGGAAATAGAAGAAACAATAATCTCATTAAAAAATAGAAAAAACCAGGTCCCGGCAGATTTAGTAATGAATTCTATAATAGTTTTTATGACGTATTTACTCCTCACCTACAGAAAATGTATACTTATGCCTTCAAAGAACAAATACTACCTGAAACACTCGCAGAATCCACGATCACACTAATACTTAAAAAAGATAAAGATGTGGAAGAACCTGGATCACACAGAGCTATTGCGTTGTTAAACACAGATAAAAAAATATTAGCGAAAATACTAGCTAGAAGACTAAGTAAATATGCTAGTAAATTAATACATCCGGATCAAACGGGGTTTATCCCTAAGAGACAATCATTTAATAATTTGAGACGTCTGCTCAACATAATGCATTCACACCAAACGGAAGATCAAAAAATATCAATCATATCGTTGGATGCAGAGAAAGCATTCGATCAGGTCGAATGGGAATATACGGTCAGGGTATTGCAAGAATTTCAACTGTGAGAGAATTTTATTCTATGGATTAAATTACTATATAATAAGCCAACGGGCAGAATGTTAACTAACAATAATTTATCTACAAAATTTCATTTGTCAAGGGGTAATAGACAAGGATGTTCATTATCACCGTTGTTATTTGCCCTCATAATTGAACCCCTAGCGGAAAGAATTAGAACTCATCCCAACATACATGGATATAAAACAAAACATTCCAACAATAAAATATCACTATACGCTGACGATGTACTATTGTACATCACAAAACCTCATATTACTATACCAAATATTTTAAAATTAATAGAGGACTTCGGATCATTCTCAGGATATAGAATAAATTGGAATAAAATTGAAATCATGTCAATAAAACCGAAAGACTCTACGCATCTTTTACAGTTTCCTTTCAAAATAGCTACAGAAAAATGTAAATGCTTGGGCATCGAAATTACTAGAAGATATCAAGATATGTTTGACGAAAATTATAACCCTCTACTTAAGAAACTATATAACTTGATTAAATTTTGGAAAACGCTTCCGATGTCCTTAATAGGCCGAATAAATGCCATTAAAATGATATTTCTACCATAAATTTTATACCTGTTCCAATCTATTCCAATATATTTGCCCAAAAAGTAAAAAAAAAAACTGGACTCGGATATCACAAATTTTATTTGGGATTATAAATCCCACAGAATACAAAGAGCTCATCTGAATAAACTCAAAGTAGTAGGGGGTTAGCACTCCCCACCTTTATGTATTACTACTGGTCTGTAAATATCAGAAACATGATCCAATTGCTGGATAACTCTCCCCAGCAACCGGATTGGACGATTATGATGAAAGAGGATTGCTCTCCTTATAATATTGGAGCAATCCTTCTCTCTCCAATATCAATGAATAATATAAATTACAACAATAATCCAATTATATACAGTACAATTAGAATTTGGAAACAAATAAAACACAATTTAAAATTAAGAAATTTATCTCTCTTATCTCCTATCAGTAAAAACCCCTCATTTAAACCTTCAACTATAGATAAAGCATTTATACAATGGGAAAGAGCTGGAATTAAAATCTTCGGAGATGTGTATGAATTGGGAAAACTATTATCATTTGAACAAATACAACTAAAATACAATTTGGGAAACATTCAATATTTTAAATATTTCCAAATCTGTGTATCTGAAAAAATACGCACAAGATTATCACAATATGCCTCCAGACTTACTGGAAGAAGTAATGAATACAAAGGCAGAATCAGCAAACCTAATATCATATATATATAGTATTATTCTAAATGCAGAAATACCAACAACAGATGGTATCAGGAGAGACTGGGAAAATGAATTAAGTATAAAAATTCCCAAAGAAAGGTGGGAAGAACATTTATTAAATGTGCATAAGTGTTGAATTAATGTAAGACACACCTTAATACAATTTAAAATCTTACACAGATTATACTATTCAAAAACTAAAATAAGTAAACTTTTTCCCAACGTCTCACCTATATGTGATAAATGTCAATGTCAAGAAGCTAATATAGCACACTCATTTGTCTTTTGTACAAAAATTCGAACATTTTGGACTGAAATTTTTGAAATTTTCACAAAAATATTTAAAATAAAACTGACTTCAAAAGCAGACTGGATTATCTTTGGGATATCGGAAGATAGCCCTGAATTAAATGTGTTTCAAAAGACTCTATTTGAATATGGCTTAATGACTGGAAAAAAGCTAATCTTAAAATTCTGGAAAAATTCTCCTATACCAACAGTTGATATGTGGATTTCAACTATGTTCGAAACACTACACTTGGAAGATATGAGACTCTGACTAGCAGGAAAATCAGACTGTTTCTATAAGACGTGGTCTGCATTTATAAATCTATTACAAGGATAAGGTGCAAGAATACCTCAAAAAAGTACCGGAGTCGGCTCTTGGTAAAGGGGGAAGAAAAACTGTTGAGTTGGTAGATTCCTTTTGGGAGATGTTTATAATAAAGTAACTGGCTTTTCTTCTTTCTTTCTCTATCTTTCCCTTTTCCATTTTTTTTCCTCTCCAGGATCTATCTCTTAATCTCCGGTCTCTAACTCTTCAAGGGTTTCCTTTCCCTCTGTCACGCTTTGGCACTTTCACATCTCTTTTTCACTTTTCTACTTTCTTTGCTGGTATTTCTCTCTCTTTTCTCTCTTTTCTAAAGCCTTAAAAAAATTAAGGGGTACAATGACTGTAATACAATATAAGGGATGTACACTGATATAACTTACGGTACCTCTAATAAATAAAGATATTAAAAAAAACAAAAACTATTGGGGCAAGAAGCAATAAGTTTCTTAATTTTAAAGTTAATTTTATTTGTTTCCAAATTCGTATTACGCTGTGAATAATTGGATTCTTCTTATATATTATATTGTTCAGTTTCATCGGAGAAAGAAGAATCGCTCCTACATTATAGGGGGAACAATCCTTTCTCCATTCTTATCCAGTCTACTTGTTGGGCAGAAGCGTCCAACCAGTAAATTATATGTTTAATATTCAATAGTAGTACAACAAATTAGGGAGTGTCAGTCCCCCGAATTCTTTAGATTTACACAGATGTTTTCTTTGGATTTTATGTGATTTATAGTCCCATATGAAAGAGTCTAGTTTTTTAAAGATTTTTTTTGTTAAATCTATTGGTAATGATTGAAATAGGTACAGTATTTGTGGTAAGAAGATCAGTTTTATAGCATTTATTCTACCTATTAAGGACATCGGCAGTGTTTTCCAGAATTTAATCAACCCATTCAATTTAGTTTATAATTGAATATTTTATAGTTTATAACTGAACTAAAGGCATATAGTTTGCGTTAAATAATGATTTATATTTTCTAGTAATTTGGATACCCAAATACTTGAATTTTTCTGTTGCAATTCTAAAAGGGAATTTCAACAGATGTGTAAGGTTTTATCGTCATAATTTCGCTTTTGTTCCAGTTTATTCTATATCCTGAAAAATAATCAAATTCCTCTATTAAATTTAATATATTTGGTATGCTAATTTGCGAATTTGTAATGTATAATAATGTCGTCTGTATATAATGAAATTTTATTATTTGAGTGTTTGGTATTATATCCATGAATATTCGGATGACTTCTTATACTTTCTGCTAAAGGCTCTATCACAAGTGCAAATAGCAGGGGCAATAATGCATACCCCTGTCTATTGCCCCTTGATAATTGGAATTTCGGGGATAATATATTATTAGTTAGTATTCTAACCATCGGCTTACCTATGAGATAAAATTATCTCCCATAATAAATTTTTGCAATACTTTAAATAAATATTGCCATACTACTTGATCAAAAGCTTTTTCTACATCCAGTGAAATAATTGCTAAATCTTCCTCTTCAGTTTTATGTGAGTACATTATATTAAACAGCCGTCTCAAATTGTTGAATGAGTATCTCTTGGGTATGAACTCAGTTTCATCCGGATTTATTAGTTTGATAACATATTTATTCAATCTTCTCGCTAGGGTCTTTGCTAATATTTTTGTATCTGTATTTAGGAGTGCTATGGGTCTATATGAGCCTAGGTCTTCTAGATCTTTATCCTTTTTAGGTCTAAATGTAACAGTTGACTCAATTAGTGTTTCTGGTAATATATTTTCTTTAAAAGCATGTATATATAAATTTTGTAAGCATGGTGAATTATCTCATAGAATCTTTTATAGAATTCATTACTAAAGCCATCTGGTCCTGTGTTTTACCATTTTTCAACGAATATATTGTTTCTTCTATTTCCTTAATCTGAGCTCCTAATTCTTCTTGTTCCAACGTATTGAGTATTGGAAGATTACAATTGTTTAAGAAGTTTGTAAGTTTAGTATTGTTTGCAGAGGTTTTAGATGTGTATACATTTTGGTAAAATTGAGCAAATCTTTTATTAATGTCTTTAGGTAGTGTTAATAATTCACCTTTATCTGATTTAATTTTAGTAATTGTATTTTCCATTTCCCATTTTTTCAGTTGACATGCTAAAAGTTTATGTGGTTTATCACCGAATTCGAAGTTTTCTTGTTTTGTAATTTGAAATAATCTTATTATTCTTGCCGATAACATTTTATTTAATTTGTATTTTAATATTGTTATCTTATTATTTTAATCTATGGTTGGTTCTTTGGCATTTTCTAGATCTAATTGTCTAATTTGTTATTCTAACTGCAATTGTTCAGTGTTGTTCTTTTTATTTTGGAAAACATGATATGAAATTATAGTTTCTCTAATAAATGCCTTAAAAGTTTCCCATAATAAGGAGGGTGAAATACCTGGTGTATCATTTGTCTCAAAGAAGAATATTATCTGCAGTTTTAAATATGTACAACCTTGTGAGTTGTTTAAAATTTGGGGGTTAAACCTCCAGAACGATTTTTTTATCAGACATCCCTTCTAATTTAAAAAAAACGTTAACGGGGAGTGATCAGAAATAATACTATTATGATATTCAGAGTTATATGTATAGGGAATTAATGTAGTGTCCACTAAGAAATAATCAATACGTGAATATGTTTTATGTACCGTTGAATAAAATGAATATTCCCTACCCGCTGGATTAGAGATTCTCCATTTATCTGTTATGTTTGTGTTTTTTATGTATGTATTTAGTTCACTAGTTTTAGATTTTATGTTAATCCTTTTTTGTTTTGCTGATTTATCCAGATATGGATCTAGAACGCAATTGAAATCTCCCCCTATTATCACATTTTGATAGTTAAATTCTGAAATTATATCCAGAATTTTACTAAAGAATTGGGGGTTATCAAAGTTGGGAGCATAAATATTTATCAAAGTAAGTGGAGTAGAGTGAATTTCTCCCGTAACTATGACGTACCTCCCCTCTTTATTTAAGAGGGAGTTATTTGCTATATCCCTCTTTGCTATATTTAAGAGGGAGTTAGATGTGGCCCTTGTGGCTAAGGGGATCAGAGGGTATGGAGAGAAGGCAGGTACGGGATACTGAATTGGATGATCAGCCATGATCATATTGAATGGCGGTGCAGGCTCGAAGGGCCGAATGGCCTACTCCTGCACCTAATTTCTATGTTTCTATGTTTATCTGCTATGATATTCTTTAATTTGAATGGTATACCTTTACGAATGATAATAGCCGTGCCTCTAGATTTAGAAGTAAATGAAGAGTAGCATGTTTGCCCGATCCAATTTGCCTTCAACCTTATCTGTGTTTGATGTTTTAGATGTAAGAAGATGATGTCACTGTTGAGTGCTTTTAATTGGACTTACCCTTTTTAATTGGTTCATTAGCGCCCCTTATATTCCAGCTGCAGAACGTGATTCCTCCAGTTTTCTTTTGTTTATCGTCTTGCATTGTAAATCATGTTAATACCTTTAATTCATATCGTGCAACCAAGTACCTCAGAACTCTAGGTGATGGGTGGTCATCCCCAGCTGTTAGGTTTTGTTGGCATCTCCCCTTCAAAATAGACCTTAGAAAAGACCAGAAGGTGTAAAGTGGTGAAAAGATAATTAAAAAACAAAAAATGATATTATAATATCTAAAAATAAGGATATTATAATTTTAAAAAACCACCAACAGGTGGGAGAAAAATTCTTGTTGACTTCCGTAGCTGTTGTTATACATTTCGCTCTGAATTATTTCCCTTGACCAATTATTATTAAAAGGAAGAGAGACCGATTCAAAATAAAAAACTATATATAAGATAAAACGCATTTCAAATCTAATTATTGGAATGTATCTTCAAAAAAAAATGTTCCAACATTAAGTATATACTTAAATATAGCAGTAATTATGTTAGTTATATACCCATATCTGCCGATATGTCAAGAATTATTACATTTCACTCCCCAATTAAGCCTCATTCTTTTGTATTGGACAGCAGCAGGTTCCAAGGGGTTAACCAGATTCAGACCCTTGGATAACTTCCAAGTATCTGAGTCTCCTCCCACCCCCCTTTAGACACAATTTAAACTAGATCTACTATATCCATAAGATTTGTTAGTATATTGTTAATACTTCTCAATCATATTTAACTCATTATTCTTATACTTAGCAATTAATTGACATCATGAGATAAAAATCAGTCATTATTACGCTGCGCTTTAATATTACACAATAGTGGGTTATTGTTATTGAATTAATTCTATTCGTTATATGTTTTATGTTAGTATATAATTGTACGTTTCTTAAGTCATAAATTTCTGTGTACAAGTCCATTGATATTATTTTTTCGTATTCCCCAATTCCGTTTGTTTCCACCACGGTTTTTCTTGTTTCCCAAGTCCTTTGTTGAGAGTGAAACATAAAGTTCGACCTTGAGTTAACATTCCAAAGATAAGGTGTCTAGACAGCACCTCATGAAGAATCCGCCATCTTAACCAGAGCAGTCTTTTTTATATATTAAAAAAAAGTCCCTTCTTCGCCGCTTCTCCTCTGTATTGTTATGGGAGGCCGACTCCTGATAATCAGTCGGCCTCCTTTGTGATACCTTGTGCATATTTAAATGCCTCTTCTGGATCCGTGAAGGCACGTTCAACAGAGTTATAAGTAATCCTCATCTTTGCAGGTTATCAATACAATTCCATATCTTACGCCAGAAATTTCTTTCAATATCATTCTTGTCTTTGTGAACATGTTCCTCTTTTCCATGATTTCAACTGGATAGTTGAAATCTTAGAATGCAATTCTAGTTGCAAAAGAATCTTAGCTTATCCTCTCCAAACATCAAATTCGATCCGTATGGAATCTGTTTCATAATTTCTTCCAGGGTAGAGGTGTCATAAAATTTCACAATGATCTGTCTTGGGTGGGGGGGGGGGGGGGGCAGCTAAACTTGCTTGAGAATAACGTCGAACCCGGTGAGCCACGTCTATTCTCGGGGTTTTAGTCAGCTTGAGTACTTTTTTAAGTAAGTTGGCAGCAAACTCCTGAGGGTTTTGTCCACTCTCCTTTCCCTCTTTTACTCCAACTATTCTTAAATTCTGCCTCCTCGATCGCGCTTCCAAGTCCAGACATTTATCCTTCAATTTAGCAAATTGCCCCCCAGTACTTTCTTGTTCCCTTCTTAGTCTCTTTATCTCCTTAGACATCTCGGTCATCGTATTATCCATTAATTCCATAGCTGAAGCAATATTCTTGAGCATTGTATCCAACTTCTTATTACAGTCTTTTTCAACCCTCTTAATTGTTTTTGTTTAAATCCTCCTCAATCTCTGCAACACGTTTATTTAAATTATCAATTTTCCCCATCAACTTCTCATTACCGTGTTTAATTTTTCAGAGATACTTTTGTCCAGCGCGACGTTCCCCTCTCGTATCACTTTAGAAATGTTTTCGGTAACTGAAGCTGTTATTGACTTTTCCAGTTGTTCCATCTGTTCATCCTTTGAAGTCATTTCTGTAGAAGGACTTCGAGAGTCAGCTTCTTCTTCTGAGCTTCCAGCTGATGTTTAAGGGGTTTAAGGAGTCTTACCAAGTTTTTTCATGTAGAGTCTTGTAGTGGGTCTTGCAGCAGCTTTTGCAGGCTTCTGGTGAGGTTTCCCTCTTTTCATTTAAAACTGCTGGTAATCTCCGTTTTTTCGTGGCGATTTCTGATGACGTCATTTACGCGACGTCAAACAGCTCCGGTGAGTATTTTTAGATTGGTCCAGTCCTCCAAATCGGCATTTTTAAACATTTAGCGGGAACGGAGCTCGATGCTGCGCCTTTGTTAGTTCATGGTGCCACCGGACTTGCGCACAGTTTAAACTAGATCTACTATATCCATTAAGTTTGTTAGTACATTGTTAGTACTTATCGATCATATTTAACTCATTATTCTTATACTTAGAAGTTAATTAATATTATGAGATAAAAGTCGGTCATTGTTACGCTGTGTATCAATATTACACAATAGTGGGTTATTGTTGTTGAGTTAGTTCTATTAGTTAAATGTTTTATGTTAGTATATAATTGTATGTTTCTTAAGTCATAAATTTCTGTCTACAAGTCCGTTAATATTGTTTTTTCTTATTCCAAAATTCCGTTTGGTTTCCACCTTGTTTTTCTTGTTTTCCAAGTCCTTCATTCAGAGTGAAACGTAAAGTTCGACCTTGTATTAACATTCCAGAGATAAAGTGTCTAGACAGCAACTCATGGAGAAATCCGCCATCTTAACAAGAGCCGGCTTTTTTATTAAAAAGTCCTTTCTTCGCCGCTTCTCCTCTGTATTATTGTGGGAGACCGACTCCTGATAATCAGTCGGCCTCCTTTGTGATACCTTGTGCATATTTAAATGCCTCTTCTGGGTCCGTGAAGGCACGTTCAACAGAGTTATAAGTAATCCTCATCTTTGCAGGATACATTATTCCATGTCTTACACCAGTAATTTCTTTCAAAATCATTCTTGTCTTTGTGAACGTGTCCCTCTTTTTTTTAACAATTTCAACTGGATAGTCACGACAGAATCTTAGATTATCCTCTCCAAACATCAAATTCGATCCGTATGAAATCAGTTACATAATTTCTTCCAGGGTAGAGGTGTCATAAAATTTCACAGTGATCTGTCTTGATACCCATCTAGTATCAACTTAGAAATGTCTTGGGTAACTGAAGCTCTTACCGACTTTTCCAGTTGTTCCATCTGTCCATCCTTTGAAGTCATTTCTGTAGGAGGACTTCGAGAGTCAGCTTTTTCTTCCGAGCTTTCAGCTGATGTTTGAGGAGTCTTACCAAGTGTTTTCAAGTAGAATCTTGTAGCAGGTCTTGCAGCAGGTTTAACAGGCTTCTGGTGAGGCTTCCCTTTTTTCATTTAAAAAAAATGAATTTCATTTCATTTGAAATTTTCATTTCATTCCCTTTTTTCATTTCATTCATGCTCCGTTTTGTTGCGGCGATTTCTGATGACGTCACTTACGCGACGTCAAACAGCTCCGGTGAGTATTTTAAAATCGGTTCCGTCTTCCAAATCGGCTTTTTTTCAAAATTTAACGGGAGCAGAGTTCGATGCTGCACCTTTGTTATTCCATGGCGCCACCGGAAGTCGCACTTTCCATGTCTATCTATTTATCTGAAAGGTTTGCCGCTTCTCTCTAAATACTAAAACATTTATATCAGATTTCCACCATCACACGTGTAAACTGGAGGAGCAGCACCACGTATTCCGCTTGGGTAGATTACAACCCAATGGTATGAACAGAGAATTCTCCAATTTCAATTAATACCTCCTTAATCACCTCTTCCCTGTACCTGCACCAAACCTAGTGCACTCCATCCCATTCACCAGTCACCTGAAGGGTCCAGACCTGAAACGTTACCGACAGTGCCCTCCATAATGTTTGGGACAAAGACCCATCATTTATTTATTTGCCTCTGTACTCTACAATTTGAGATTTGTAATAGAAAAATCACATGTGGTTAAAGTGCACATTGTCAGATTTTATTAAACGCCATTTTTATACATTTTGGTTTCACCATGTAGAAATTACAGCAGTGTTTATACATAGTCTACTAACGTAGACTATGTAGTTACAGCAGTGTTTATACATAGTGTACTAACGTAGACTATGTAACGTAGACGTAGGCATCTCTGTGTGGTATCTCAGCTGCACGGAGGCGGAGAGGAGAGCTCTTCCACAGAGCGCAACAGATTATTGGGACACTGCTACCAGCCTTGGAGGGCATCTACCACACACGATGCCTCAGGAAGGCCATCAGCATACATAAAGACTCCTCTCACCCTTGTAATGAACTGTTCGAACTGCTCCCTTCCGGCAGACGTTACAAGGCCTTCTACGCCCGCACTACCAGACTCAGGAACAGCTTAATTCACAGAGCTATAGCAGCTCTGAAGTGGCCCTGCTGAGTACCCCCCCACCCCCAAGGACTGTCTCCCCCAGCCTCGCACTTTAGTCTGTGATGATGTTACTGGTCAAATGTTCGTTTTTACAAACCTTGTTCTCGGCGGTTGCAAACCGAAATCTCGTTGCACTTATGTGTAATGACAATAAAATATATTATTATTATTATTATTATTATTATTATTAGTCCCCCCCATTTCAGGGCAACATAATGTTTGGGACACAGCAATGTCATGTAAATGAAAATAGTCATGTTTAATATTTTGTTGCATATCCTTTGCATGCAATGACTGCTTGAAGTCTGCAATTCAAGAACATCACCAGTTGCTGGGTGTCTTCTCTGGTGATGCTCTGCCAGGCCTGTACTGCAGCAATCTTTAGCTTCTTTTGGGGGCTAGTACCCTTCAGTTTTCTCTTCAGTATATAAAAGGCATGCTCAATTGGGTTCAGATCAGGTGATTGACATGGCCCCTCAAGAATTTACTATTTTTTTGGTTTGAAAAGCTCCTTTGTTGCTTTAGCAGTATGTTTGGGATCATTGTCTTGCTGTAGAATGAACCGCTGGCCAATGAGTTTTGAGGCATTTGTTTTAACTTGAGCAGATAGGATGTGTCCATATTCGGAATTCATCATGCTACTACCATCAGCATTTGTATCATCAATGAAGATAAAGTGAGCCAGTACCTTCAGCAGCCATACATGCCCAGGCCATAATACCCCCACCACCTTGTTTCACAGATGAGGTAGTATGCGTTGGATCTTGGGCAGTTCCTTCTCTCCTTCATACTTTGCTCTTGCCATCACTCTGATATAAGTTCATCTTTGTCTCATCTGTGCACAAGACCTTTTTCCAGAACTGTGGTTGCTCTTTTAAGTACTACTTGGCAAACTGTAACCTGACCATCGTATTTTTGCGGCTAACCAGTGGTTTGCATCTTGCAGTGCAGCCTCTGTATTTCTGTTCATGAACTCTTCTCCAGGACAGTGGTCATTGACAAACCCACACCTGACTCCTGAAGAGTGTTTCTGATCTGTCGGACAGGTGTTTGGGTTTTTTTCTTTATTATAGAGAGAATTCTTCTGTCATCAGCTGTGGAGGTCTTCCTTGGTCTGCCAGCCCCTTTGTGAATAGTAGGCTCACCAGTGCTCTCTTTCTTTTTAATGATATTCCAAACAGTTGATTTTGGTAAGCCTAAGGTTTGGCTGATGTCTCTAACAGTTTTATTCTTGTTTCTCAGTCTCATAATGACTTTGTTGACTTTCATTGGCACAACTTTGGTCCTCATGTTGATAAACAGCAATAAAAGTTTCCTTTTTTTTAAATTCAGGCCATGTTTTTATTTCCTTTTGTTTTTTTCTTGTTAAATATTTTTATTAGAAGTACATATCAAAAGAAGAATATACATATCACATACATTCTTAATGTTATTAATATTAACAATTATTTCTAATTTGTACTTCTATACATTTTTCATTTTTAATATAGACAGGAAGAAAAAAAAGAGAAAAATAAAGTAAAAATAGAAATTCAAAAAGATGAATGAAGTATTAAGCGGTTTATACATCATTGGAGATATATCCATGGGTTATTATGTGTAAATCTTCATCTATTCCTTCGTTCAGGCTTCAGTCAAGATCTCGCACCGAACCACTTTGACCCTTTAAATATTCAATAAATGGAGACCATATCCCTCTGAATTGATCCAACTTGCCCAGAAGGACAAGTCTTAATCTTTCCAGATGAAGTGTCTCCGACATTCCAGTGATCCACATTTTGATTGTGGGGGATGTAGGACCTATAGTTTTAATATTAATATTATATTTCAATATTAGTTTTTTCCCAATTATTAAACTGTAATCGATAAAAATTCTTTGATTCATTGTTATTAATTGATCTGTTTCTAATATTCCTAATATTATTAATTTTGAGTCAGGAACCAAATTCGTATCAACAACATTCGAAATTATCTTAAAAATATCTGTCCAAAAGTTAGTAATTTTTATACAGTTTGTGTATGAGTGCGTTAAGTTAGCTTCTGAGTGTTGACATTTATCGCATATGGCAGATATATTTGAAAAAATCTATATAATTTGGATTTGGAATAATGTAATCTATGTAATACTTTAAATTGTATCAAAGAGTGTCTAGCATTTAACAAACAGTGGTGTATATGTTGTAAACTTTCATTCCATATTTCTGGTCTAATTATTTGACCTAATTCGTTTTCCCATGATTGCCTATATGTTTCTGTCATTGGTACGTCGTTTTCCAATAAAATATTATAAATATATGATATCAGTTTTTCTGTATTTGGATGTTTATTTAGACATTCATCTAAAATTTCTGCCTTTCTATTTCTAAATTCCTGTGTGTTTGATTTTACATAGTCTCTAATTTGTAAATATCTAAAATAATCTTTTGAGCAATAAATGTTTCCTAAGGTGATGGAAAGACTGGATGCTGAGATCTCTTATACTTCTCTTATATAATTGAACACACCTGAACAATTACAAACACCAGTGAAGCCATGTGTCCCAAACATTATGGTGCCTTGAAATGGAGGACTATGTATAATCACAGCTGTAATTTGTACATGGTGAAACCAAAATGTATAAAAATGGCCTTTATTAAAATCTGACAATGTGCACTTTAACCACATGTGATTTTTTTAATTACAAATCTCAATATGTAGAGTACAGAGGTAAATAAATAAATGATCGGTCTTTGTCCTGAACATTATGGAGGGCACTGTATTCCTTCTCTCCAGAGATGCTACCTGACCTGCTGAGGTACTCCAGTATTTTGTCTCTATCTTCCATCACCCTGTTCCTTTTTCCCTCACTGTACACTCATCCTCCATCCCCAAGTCCCTCATTTCCATTTTACCAACCCCCTCTCCTCTCCCACTATCCCCTTCTCTCATTTAATTTACATTTCCCTCCCCTTCCTCTCCTTATCAGACATGCTTTTGTCTCCTTTTCTCTACTTTACCCATATGCCATTTCAACCCCTCACCTCCCCCCCACCCATATCGACCTATCATTTAAAAATGGGACGCAAAGTGCTGGAGTAACTCAGCGGGTCAGGCAGCATCTGTAGAGAACATGGATAGGAGACATATCGGGTTGGGACTCGTCTTCAGAAATGCTGCCTGACCTGTTGAGTTACTCCATCACTTATTGTCCTTTATTTGTAAACCAGTATTCGCAGTTCTTTGTTTCCCCATCTGTCAGTTGCCCGGCATTGTCCTCTCTTTTTCAACTTCCTCCACATCCCCTCCCTCCAACTGCAATCAAGCCTGAAGAAGAGTCCCGACTCAAAACATTGCCTCCAAAGATGCAATCTGACTCAGCACTTTGTATTTTGCTCTTTCGATTGTTTGCTTGCCCATCCCCTTAAATGAATGTGACTAATTTTACCACACCCTGTTGTACTAGAGTCCACATTTTCAGCATTCTTTGGCTAAATGTTCCTTTGAACTTTATGTCATATATTATCAGAAACATTCCAATGGCAGGGATTTGAAATATTTGTATATTTAAATGATTTGTAAACAATTCAGGATTGTGCAGGTCATCATTATCTTTTGACAACCCTTAGCCTTGACCTATAATAAGGAATAAAATTAAGATAAACTAATGCTAAACAACATTGTCAGAAATCACAGAGATAATTGAAACTGGATGTGGTTCATTAACAAACTGGATTTATCTTAGCTGAAAAGGGCTAGTATTTAATGTGAGAAGACATATTTCATGGAGGAATAATCCCACAAACATTAACTCCTCACAATAAGGAATATATGAGAATGGGTGGCCAAAACCTAATCACTTACGGGGCTGCCAACTCTCACGCATTGAGCGTGAGAATCACACATTTCACCCGATCCTCATGCTCTCACGCTGATCACAAATTTATCATGCTCAAAATTTTTTTTAAATTAAGAAATTCACGAAAAATTCAATTCGCCCAAGGCTTCCACACTCCCCCACGCTCACCAATGAGAATAGCTTTCTGTCAGCGGATTGCCCGTAAATAACAAACAATTTGATTGTTAAGCCCATCGCACGCTATTTAAAATGGCAAATTCCACGATGCTACTGATTCCATTTGACACTCAGCTGCTGGAAATTCAAATCAAAGCAAAAATTGTTTTAGAGGTGAGTAAAAACCATGAGGGAAATATATAAGATGAATGCCAAGTCTTTTTCCCGGGATATGTGATTCAAGAACTAGAGGGTATTGGTTTAAAGCAGGGGTGTCAAACTACCGGCCCGCGAAGGGGTCCAATCCGGCCCGCGGGATGATTTGCCAAAAAAAGGAGTTTTGTTTAGAGTCTAAAGGTGAGACAGGGCGGTGGTCCCAGCACTCATCCCTGAGGAACCGCTTACACCTCCCACCCTCACCTCCGGCAGCACTGTGTCCGTTGGCCGCTCTGTCCGCATCCCATGGAGGTTTAGCCCCGGCCCGGAGCCAGGAGCGGACTGGGTGAGCGGTGCCGCCTCCGGAGCCGCAGGGATGAATCGCGGGCTAAGGCTCCGCTCCGATGCCCGACCCCCTGGTCACTGACCCTCACCTCCCCCTGACCCTAGCTGAACACTGAGCGCCTGGCTGGTCCGCATTCCGCGGGTGGGGAATGCGGGTCAGCCCAGGCGCTCAACATCGCCAAGTCTCCGAATGTCCGCTCTCTCCGGTGGTGGTTGCTGCTTCACTGACACACACACTGGCACACACAAGGTTTAAAGGAATATGAGTCAAATGTGGATAATTCGGACTAGTTTAGATGGGGCATCTTGATCTGCATGAACAAGTTGGGATGAAGGGCCTGTTTCCATGCTGTAAGACTATGACACATTGTAGAAAGGGTGCAATTGCTCTGGAGAGGATCCAGAGCGATTTATGAGGATGTTGGCAGGGCTGGTATTTTTTTTCACATTGAAGAAAGATTTGCAAACAGGCATTGTATTTTCTGCAGCGGAGGTAAAGAAAAGACTTCGTTGAGGTGAATAATATTATGAGAATAGGACCTTTTTCGCTCAACAAAGAGTGTAGGAAGGAACTGCAGCTGCTGGCTTAAACTGTAGATAGGCACAAAAAGCTGGAATAACTCAACGGGACAGGCAGCATCTCAGGAGAGAAAGAATGGTGATGTTTCGGGTCGAGACCTTCAGACTGAAGAGGTTGAAAAACAGCCATATAGATGTAAAACACAATGACTGGAGATGTGTGTTATCCAACTAAGGGCAGAAATCAGAATCGTGTGTTCATCTTTATTGACATGACACCATAATATATATATTACAGAAAAAATAATTTAATGGGGTGGCACGGTGGCACGCGGTAGGGTTGCTGCCTTACAGCACCACAGACTCAGATTTGATCCTGATTATGGGTGCTGTCTGTACAGAATTCGTTCATTCTTCTTATGTTCGCATGGGTTTTCTCCGGATATTCAGTTTTTTCCGAAAAAAGTGCAGGTTTGTAGATTAATTGGCTTCTGTAAATTGTCCCTAGCGTGTAGGATAGAACTGGTGTATGGTAGATTGCTGGTCAGTGTGGACTTGATGGGCTGTTTCCATATATATGTTTGACATATATATCTTCATTTAATTGAACCATATACTTGTTTGAATATGTGGCATTACTTTTGTCTTGTTTCTATAGTCAAGGGGAAAGATTGATTCATTTATTTGTGCAGAACCGTGATGGAAGTCTGACTCTTGCCTTGTTTCTATGAGGTTTTTTTCTCTATATATATATATGTATATATTCATAACAGCATGAATTATAATCTGATTTCCACACATGAATATACTAAGGTCATTCATGTGCTGCACCTGTTAGAGCCTGGCTCTACTGTGGAATGTAATTAGTAATGTAATTTAGCCTAAACTTATTCATACCTAATCCAATTTAAAGCATAAATGTTGCATTCAAGTGTAAGTTAAAAGACTCGCAACAGTATGACCAGACTGCATAATTTCAAGCTGAAAAATGCAAAAGCTCCCTATCCTTCCTTGCAATTTCCCACACTCAACTCTCACCCAATGTTGGCAGCCCTGCACTTAGGTTTTAAGAAAGTTACAGTCATCATGTCATATGGGACCCTTGGCGCAACTTGTCTATGCTGACAAAGATGCCCCATCTAAACTAGTCCCATTTGCCTGCATTTGGTCCATATCCCTCTAAAACATTTCCTATTCATGTACCTGTGCAAATGTCATTTAAATGCTTCTATTATGCCCCAATGAACTCCTCTGGCTGCTCGTTCTGTATATCCACCACCCTTGAGTAAAAAGGTTGTCCCTCAGGTTCCTATTAAATTTTTCCCTCCTCACCTTACTCCCATCTTCTGGTTCTTGATTCTCCTACCCTGGGTAAAAGACACTGTGCATTCGCCCTATTTATTCCCCTCATGATTTTAGGGGAAAATCTGTAAGATCACCCCTCTGTCTCCTGCATTCCAAATTTGTGTGGGCTGAAGTTTTGGGGTTATTAGATTATTGAACATTGTTTTTTTGTGTTTTGTTTGTTATCAGTGTTACAGGCCTGTTATGTTGCTGCATGTAGTTTAGTTTAATTTAGTTTAGATGTACCGCAAGGAAACAGGCCCTCCAGCCCAACGGATCCATGTTGACCTTATCTTCTTATCTCGCACCCTTTTGTCTTTTCATCTCTGGCCTTGTCCAACCATCTGCCAATCAACCAGTTTCACCTGTATCCACCTATCACTTAAGATAGACACAAAATGTTGGAGTAACCAGGCAGTGTCTCTGGAAGAAAGAAATAGGTGACTTTTCGTGCTGAGACCCTTCTTGAGGCTGGGAGAGGTATGAAAAGTTACAGAATAAATCAGAGCCAGCACCACTGGGTTGTACTCCAGGGGCTTTGTCCTGCCGCCACCTCTCTTCCAGCTTTCTCACCCATGCTACAATCAGGATCCAGACCTGACGCACATCCTCTAGAGATGCTGCCTGACCCGCTGAGCTACTCCAGCACTTTGTTTCTTGGTTCAGTGTTGTGTGGGGATGTGTAACAACTGATCTGTTGAGACTGGATGGGGGGGTTGTTGTATATAGATTGCGTCAGTAATGTCCAATGGTTTCATGGTTATGAAAAGACAGTATTAACAATAGTTTTCAAACCTCCACAAAGAAACAACTGAACAATAGGTTTATTATCATTTACATAAGTGAAAGAAAGTTTACTTTAACCACTTATACTTTCTTATGTAGACTTTAAACAGAAAAACATATGCATCAGTTTAGCAAAAGGTAAGATATTTTTTCACATAAACACGAAATAATTGTTAGCAACATTTGCAGACACGTTTCATCATTTTTAAGATATTCCATCTCCATTTCATCTGAGTTGCACATTGACCTCATTCTGACTAAGAATGTACCATACCAAAAAAAAGCCATTTGTCCCTTGAAGTCTGTGCCAGATCTCAATGGCTTCCCATCAAAACCTATCCCCCAAATTGTTCCCTTCTATCTTATTCCTTCTGACATTTCTAGCAATTGTGTATTGTTCAGTTTAGGTCACCCTGCTGTAAGAAGAATGGCATTAAGCTGGAAGGAGTGCAAAGAAGATTCACAAGGACTTAAGGGTCTGAGCTACAAGGAGAGGTTGAGGCAGGCTAGGACTTTATTCCTTGGAGTGCAGGTGGATGAGGGGTGATCTTATAGGGGTGTACAAAATCATGAGGGAAATAGATAGGGTGGATGCACAGAGTCATCTACCCAGGGTTGGGGAATCAAGAAACACAGGTTTATACAGCGAGGAAAGATTTAATAGGAACCTGAGGGGCAACTTTTTCATTATAGAGTGGGGTGGGAAGGAGCTGCCAGAGGAGGTAGTTGGCGCAGGTACAATAACAACATTTAAAATGTCTAACATTTGGATGGGAATGTGGATAGGAAGGGTTTAGAGTGATATGAGCCAAACATGGGGAAATGGGACTGGATTTGATGGGGCATCTTGGTCAGCATTGGTGAGTTGGGCCGAAGGGCCGGTTTCCGTGCTGTATGACTCTACAGGTCTAATTCACTCTTGATTCTCGTAAGGCCCACCAGTACAAGGATCATTTACAGAGGACAATGGATCTACCAGCTAACATGCCTTTGGGATGTGGGAGAACACTGGAGCACCCCAAGGGGAAACCTAGGCAGTCGCAGGGAGAATGTGCAAACTCCACACAGACAGCACCGAAGATTTGGAGCAAACCCAGGGACGCAGGAGGAGCACCAATGAGATCAATATTGCAAGAACGCAGTCAGCATTTGTCTGATAATACTGCCCAGTGCAGATACCGAGTTTATCTGTACGTTCTGGCCAGCTAAGTGTCGATCCTTTTGCCGTGTCACAATTACTTAGCAAATGACATCTATTCTGTGTTCACTTGGCTTCGGGATTTGGCAATGTTGTTCCACAAAGATTACAATAGCAACATACACATGTACACAGAGAGAGAAAGGAGGAGATTTCAATATTCATATGGAATGCACATTAATACTTCCAACTCTATGACTGCCTGAAAGCCATGCAAATTCTGAATGTGAATTGACTTCAGAAATAACAGGAGTGAAATACACGAACAATTAGTGTTTATTATTAATTATGTCCAAGAGAACCACACTTCTCTATTCATACATGTCATTTGTCTGTTTTGCTTCCAATTCGTAGATGACTTGGTAACCCTACGATCCGATTGCTGAACAAATGTCTGCAAATTTCTAGCTGCTTGAATCAATCCTCTCTTGCCTTCGTTTCATGATTTCTTCCAGCTCTGTATCACCTCGATGCTTCTGTGCATTAAAAAGTAAGATGAGAATACCAATAATATCAATATAGTAACTCCAAAGACGTACAGGTTTGTAAGTTAATTGGCTTGGTAAATGTAAAGATTGTCCCTAGTGTGTGTGTGTGTAGGATAGTGTTGATATGCGGGGATCGTTGGTCAGTGCGGACCTGGTGGGCCGAAGGGCCTGTTTTCTCGCTGTATCTCTAAGCTAAATATCAAGTTAGATGCAAGGAACTTCAGATGCTGGTTTATCAGCAGTAGAGCTGCTGCCTCACAGCGCTAGAGACCAGAGTTCAATCCTGACTAAGGGTGCTGTCTGTGTGGAGTTTGTACCTTCTCCCTGTGACCATGGGTTTCCTCCCTCGGGTGCACCGGTTTCCACCCACATCCCAAAAACGTGTGGGTTTGTAGGTTAATTGTCTTCTGTAAATTGTCCCTGGTGTGTAGGGTAGAACTAGTGTATGGGTGTCATTGGTAGGCGCGGACTCAGTGGGCTGAAGGGGCCCGTTTCTAAACTAAACTTTAGAGTTTCTCTAAACTAAACTCAACTAAAAAGGGCACAAAGTGTTGGAGTAACTCAGCGCGTCAGGCAGCATCATTGAAAACAAGAATGGGTGACGTTTTGGATCAGGACTCTTCTTCAGACTGCTTGTGGTGGGGGGGGGGGGGGGGGGGGGGGAGTTGAGGGGAGAAAGCTGGTAGAGAGGTGGGAGGAGGTGGTCCAAAGCCTGGCAAGTAATAGGTGGATACAAGTGAAGGGGATCCATGGAGCATTTTGGTCAGCATCAACAAGTTGGCCCGAAGGGCCTGTTTCCATGCTATATAAGTTAATGTCATAGGAGAAGAATTAGGCCATTCAGCCCATGGGGTCTACTCCACCATTCAAACATGGCAGATCTATCTTTCCCTCCCGAACCCCATTCTTCTGCTTTCTCCTCAAAATCTTTGACACCCTTACTAATCTATAATCAGTCAATCTTTGCTTTAAAAATACTCAGTGACTTGGTCACCACAGCCGTCTGTGGCAATAACATACTGTTTTATATATTTTCTACTGGGTTAAAAAATATAATAATCAAATGACATTAGTAGGTAGTATTGTACAGTTTCTTACATCTAATTCAGCCTTTTGTACTTGGATTAGGCTGTATACTCGTGCTCCCTCCTCTCCGCACACCATCTTCAGTTCCTCTTTATTGAGGGAAAAGATCTGGGCTCCGGTCAATATACCTAATCCCGTTACTGTCCTGTGGAAAAAATAAAGTACAAATTTTATTAATCAGCACACTTCTCTTCAGCCAGCATCATCAGAAACCCACGCCACCCTGGCCACATTCTCATTTCACCCCTGCCATCGGGATGAAGATATGACTCTGAAAATTGTAACGTCCAGATTCAGGAACAGCTTCTTCCCAACTACCATTAGGCTCTTGAACACTACAAACACCAGCTAAACTCTGAACTATGAACTGTCTTGGTTGCATGAGGGACTTTGGGATTTTTAATTTTTTTTTTCCACTATATTTTTTATCCATTTGATGTTGTTAAACTGAAAATGGTGCAGAGAAGATTTATGAGGGATGTTGTCAGGACTCAAGGGCCTGAGCTATAGGGAGAGGTTGGGTAGACTATGATTCTATTCCTTGGAGTGCAGGAGTATGAAGGGTGATCTTATAGAGGTGTACAAAACGATGAGAGGTATAGATAGGGTGAATGCCAGAGGGCATAGGTTTAAGGTGAGAGGCACTTCTTTACATAAAGGGTAAAATATCGAATGAGCTGTCGGATGAGGTGGTTGAGGCAGGTACTATCACAATGTTTAATAAACATTTAGACAGGTACATGGATAGGATAGGTTTAGAGGGAATTGGGCTAAATGCAGGCAGGTGGGACTTGTGTAGAAGGGGCATGAGCTGGTTGGGCCTTTTCCCCCCGCTGTGTATGACTATGAACTTTTTTTCATTTATTTGTTATGATCTCCATTGAGTGTTGTGTTTACAAATCTGTTGTGCTGCTGCAAGGAATAATTTCATTATTCTGTTTTGGTACATAAGACAATGAAACCCTCTTGCCTCTTGAACTGAGACTCACAGGCCCATGGGTAGTACACAACAAGTCTAAGATAGAGCTGGGGTGAATTATGGCAGTAGTAAGTTATAAGTAATACCTAAATTACAGGGGAGCACAGTGGTGCAGCCACAGAGCCGCTGCCTCACGGCACCATAGACCCAGGTTCAATTCTGACGTTGTGTGCTGTCTGTGTGGAGTTTGCACATTCTCTCTGTGACAGCGTGGGGTTTCCTCCGGGTGCTCCAGTTTCCTCCCACATTCCAAAGATGTGCGGGTTAGTAGGTTAATTGGCCCTCTATAAAATGCCCCTGGTGTGTAGGGAGTGGATGAGAAAGTGGGATGACATAGAGATAGTGTGAACAGGTGCTCGATGCTTGGCGTGGACTCGGTGGGCTGAAGGGCTGTATCATTGAAACTTAAAACTAAAACTTCACGTTCAGCCCGATCAGTCCACACCCACCATCGACCACCCATTCACCCCAGTTCTATGTTATCTTACTTTCTCATTCACTCCCTACACACCAGGGGTAATTTATCGAAGCCAATTAACCATCAAACCTGTACGTCTTTGGAATCGGGGAGGAAACCGGAGCACCCGGAGAAAGCCCAGGCGGTCACGGGGACAATGTACAAACTCCATACAGACAGCACCCATAGTCAGGATCAAACTGGGGCTCCGGCGCTGTGAGGCAGCAACTCTACCGCTTGGCCACTGTGCCGTTGGGACAGTTCACGTCTCAATGGACCATCTAACTAACAGTTGTTATTTTCTTCATTTGCTTGGGATATATAACTGTACTTACGATTTAGTGAATCCTTTCACTAACAACCAGGATTTAACATCTTCCGCATTGGACTCATAGCCAAGTGGTACCTGAACCGATGTTGGCTTTGGGACCTGGAAGTTGCGTTTTGCTTTGTTACCGATGATCAGATGTAGGAGTTCATCATTCACTTCATCCATCTGATTCATTATGTCTGTTCACGGAAATAGGTCAGCACAGTTAGTTTATATATACACACCAGTGCTTGGCTTCAATACACCAATACCAACAAGTGCAGCATAGTGGCACAGCAGAGTTGCTGCCTTGCAGCGCCAAATTACCGGGTTTGATCAGACTACGGGTGCTGTTTGTACGTTTTCCCCGTGACTGCGTGGGTTTTCTCCCACACTCCAAAGACATAGAGTTTGTAGGTTAATTGGCTGGTTAAATTGTAAATTTGTCCTAGTGTGTGTATGATAATGTTAGTGTGCGGGGACCGCTGGTCTGTGGGGAGTTGTTGGGCCGAAGGGCATGTTACCGCACTGTATCTAAACTAAACTTCAGCCAAGTAATGACCAACAAAGTAATTTCCCTCATTCTTGAGAGTTGATCAATTGGGCAGGAGGTACAGAGCCTGGAGTCCCATATCATTGGGTTCAAGAGCTTTCCTACAACTATCAGATACCCAATGTGATCTGCTCATCCCTAAACCTACCCTGGCAACAGAACTTAGTCTAAAGAAGGGTCATATCCACAGATGCTGCCTGACCCGCTGACTTCCTCCAGCACTTTGCTTTATGCTCACATTCGATCATCTGCAGTTGTTTGTATCTACAGACCATCTTTTGCACTTTTTAGTTTAGTTTCGAGATACAGCATGGAAACAGGACCTTCGGCACACTGTGTCCGCTCCAACCATTGATCACCCATACTCTTGTTCTATCTTACACACCAGGGATAACTTGCAGAGGCCAATTAACTTACAAGCTAGCACATCCTTGGCATGTGGGAGGAAACAGAACACCTGGAGGAAATCCATGCGGTCACAGGGAGAACATGTAAACTCCACACGGTCAGCACCCTTTGTCAGGATCAAACCTGGGCCTCTGGTGCTGTAAGGCAACAATTCTACCGCTGCACAACTGTGCTGCCACTGTGGACTTGTCTTTCAATTGTGTATTGGGATGGAAGATTGCAACCTTCATGTGGTCCGCCCCGTTTCAACGAATGCAACCAACCCGGTGTGCATAATCAAATAGAACAAGTTGTCCTACAACTTTAGGCTGTGCACGCCATACGCAAGAAGAAGAATTGTGTATTTTTTGTTATTATCTTTTGCACAGTCTTTATATTTTCAGAGTCTTGTAGAGGTTACCTATAATTTATGTATGATTTATGTGTTTGTGAGTTTTCTGGGTCTACATGCTTGCGATATTGCTGCAAGCAACATCTTTATTGAAAACGACATAAAGGACTCAACGGGTCAGGCAGCATCTATGGAGGACATGAATAGGTGACGTTTCAGGTAGGGCTGGGCGGTATAGTGGCGCAGCAGTAGAGTTGCTGCTTTAAAGCACCAGAGACCTGGGTTCGATCCTGACAAAGGGTGCTGTCTGTATGGAGTCTGTGCGTTCACCCTGTGATCGCGTGGGTTTTCTCCAGCTGCTCAGGTTTCCTCCCACACTCAAAAGATGTACAGGTTTATAGGTTAATTGGCTTCAGTCAAACTGTTAATTTTCCCCAGTGTGTAGGATAGTTCTAGTGTACGGGGTGATCACTGGTGGGTGCAGACTCAGTGGGCCGAAGGGCCTGTTTCCACGCCGTATCTCTAAACTAAACTAAAACGTGGAAGTTGACAAGATGCACTTTGCTCTTGAGCAGAAGAAAGCAGGGAAAGAGTGCATCTCCATCAGTGTTCATTTATTAGTCTTCCTTTAGTTCAGCATTTCATACACATAATTGAAGTTGATATAGTTTCACTGCAAGTTCCAAAAATACATCATTTGGTCAGACAGGTTTAACAACAAAGGATGAGGTTTACATAATGAGTCTGACATACAGAAATGCCTCAAAGCATTTGATAAATTCACAAACAGATAAGAATGAATGTAGAACCAAAAGAGGAGAGTTTAGTTTAAGTTTAGTTGAGAGATACAGCACGGAAACAGGCCTTTGGCCCACCGAGTTCATGCCGACCATCGATCACCCGTTCACCTAGTTCTGTGTTATCCCCCTTTCTCATCCATACTAATGGCAATTTACAGTGCCCAATTAACCAACATACTCGCATGTTTTGTGGATGTGGGAGGAAACCGGTTCGCTCAGAAATCCAGGTAGTCACAGGGAGAACATGCAAATTCCACACAGACTGCACCTGAGATCAGTATCGAACCCGCGTCTCTGGTGCTGTGAGGCAGCGACTCTACCTGTTGTTTTGCACTGGACAGTAATTTTAATTCCGGTTTAGCAGATTTTAATTAGATTTGAGAGCCTGAGCTATATGGGAGAGGTTTGGCAGGCTCAGACTTTATTCCTTGGAGCGCAGGAGGCTGAGGGGTGACCTTATAGAGGTGTGTAAAATGATGAGGGGAATAGATAGGGTGAATGCAAAGAGTCTTTCACCCAGGATAGGGGAATCGGAAACAAGAGGAGATAGGTTTAAAGTGCGATGGGATACATTTGTAGGAACCCAAGGGACAACATTTTCACACCAAGGGTGGCAGGTGTTTGGAGCGAGCTGCCAGATGAGGTAGTCGAGGGAAATAATATGTTTAAGAAAAAGACATTTGGACTGGTACATGGATAGGAAAGGTTTAGGCGGATATGGGCCAAACCCGGGCAGGTGGGTCTAGCGTAGATGGGGGCATCTTGGTCGGCATTGGCAGGTTGGGCCGAAGGTTGTGTATATTGTGGAGGAGGTAGTTAATGCAGATACTATAAATTTGCTTATAAAAGACACCTGTGACAGACAAATGCAGGCAAATGAGATATGGGCCAAGATGCAGGCAAAAAATAACGAGCTTAAATTAAATCAATTGGTTGGCATGGACGATGAAGGGTCTGTTTCCATGCTGTCTGACTCTATAACTCTATGTAGAGTTTGACCTTGACTCCAAATGTAGACACAAATAGCTGTAGTATCTTAACGGGTCAGGCGGCAGCATCATGGATAGGGGACTTCTTCAGACTGATTGTGGAACGGGGAGGGGGGGGGGGGGGGGGGGGGGGTGTTTAAGGACAAGAAAAGACCAGGACAAATCAGGACTAGCAACCGATGAGCTCAGGCAGGCTGGTTTCCTAATGTTGACTTTGACTCCCTTTGTCACTTACGTTCCTTGTCCCTTGCGAAGGGCCTGTTGGCCAGTCCTGGCAGCTCATGACTTCCATGCCTCACATGGCCTTGGGTGGGGAATGGTCCGGTGGAAGCAGAAGAGCCTGTTCCTCGAGCACTCATCTCTCCTTTGTATAATGGACCACTCTGCAGTAAATGAGACATTAGTCAGTTCCTCTCCATTGCACATTGACATTATGGTAGAACGTGGTAGAACACGAGGTGGTAGAACAAGTCTAGTCTAGTTTATTGTCACGTGTATCGAGGTACAGTGAAAATCTTTTTGTTGCGTGCAAACAAGTCAGCGGTTGATTTATAGCAATAAATGCACAAATCTAAAACTTCTTTTTATTTTACATGGATAGGATAGGTTTAGAGGAATAAGGACCAAACATATTCATGTGTAGGATGTGGATGTGAAAGTGTGATTACATAGAACTAGTGTGAATGGGTGATGGATGGTCGGCGTGGACATGATGGGCCTGTTTCCATGTTGTATCACTACATGACACTGTAACTATGACAACTACCCACAGGCCAACTCGAGCACCTCTACCTGGGAGAATGGGGATTTACTCAAACCATCTCGACAGAAAAATTCTGTATCTTTAGAAAATCACTGAGATAGGGCACCACAGTGTCGAAGTGGTAGAGTTGCTGCCTCAGTGCCAGAGACCTGGGTTTGATCCTTACTGTGGGTGCTGTTTGTACGGAGTTTTTATGTTCTCTCTTTGACCACGTTGGTTTTCTCCGGGTGCTCCGGTTTCCTCCCACATTCCAAAGATGTGCAGGTTTGTGGGATAATTGGTTTCTGTAAATTGTCCCGCGTGTGCAGGATGGAACTAATGTACAGTGTGATGGCTGCTCAGTGTGGACTCAGTGGGCCGAAGGGCCTATTTCCACTCTGTATCACCAAACTAAAGTACGATGATATAAATTTATTATGACTACAGCAACATGGTTTGCAAAGAACAGTCTCAGAAATGTTTAGTCTTTTGGCTTTACTTTTGGACAGTGCCACTCACCAGGCTTTTTTCAGATTGGCTCGGTATATCTTCTAGATTTATTGGAACGAGCACATTGGAAGGCACAAACCCAACTTCATCAAACTTGCTCTTCAACTTCCAAAATGGCTTGTTTTCCTCCACCACCTACAAGGAGAGAATGGAGTTATGATTTGTTCCACTGACTTTTCCTAACCAGCTCCCATCTATTGACTTCTTCTTGTGTATGGCGGGCACAGCCTAAAGTTGTGGGACAACATGGTCCATTTGATCTTATATGATTGTGCACGCCAGGTTGATAGCATTCGTTGAAACAGGGAAGGTTGCAATCTCCCATCCCATCCATTGACTCCATCTACACTTCACGCTGCCTCGGCAAGGCCACCAGCATAATTAAGGACCAGTCTCACCCCGGACATTTCCTCTTCTCCCCGCTCTCATCAGGCAAGCTGTACAGTAGTGTTAAAATGCACACCTCCAACTTCAGGGACAATTTCTTCCTAGCTGTTATCAGGCAACTGAATCAAGATACAAGATACATTTATTTGTCACATGTACCAATTGGTACAGTGAAATGTGTGGTGGCCATACAGCCATACGAGTAATAAAGAGCACAGAACACAAAGTCTGAACACAGACATCCCCACACAGCGGGGTCAAAGTTTCTATAAGTCCTATAACCAACTGGAGAGCAGTCCTGACCTACCATCTACCTTATTGGACACCTTCAAACTATTTTTAATCGGACTTTAATAGACTTTATCCTGCACTAAACTTGTCTATCTAAAGTTCAGGAAAGTCCGATTAAAGATAGTCCGGGGGTCTCCAATGAGGTAGATTGTAGATCAGTACTACGTTCTAGTTGGTGATAAGATGGTTCAAATACCTGATAACAGCTGGGAACAAACTGCCACTGAATCTGGAAGTGTGCGTTTTCATACTTCAGTACCTCTTGCCTATACGTGATTACTATCAAGCTGTCCACAGGGTACAGATATGGGATAAAGGGGATAACATTTATTGCAAGATAAAGTCCAGTAAAGTCCAATTAAAGCTCATTCAAAGGTTTACAATGAGGTTGATGGGAGGTTAGGACTGGTCTCTAGTTGGTGATGGGATGCTTCAGTTGCCTGATAACAGCTGGGAAGAAACTGTCCCTGAATATGGAGGTGTGCGTTTTCACACTCCTGTACCTCTTGCCTGGTGGGAGAGCGGAGAAGAGGGAGTGACCGGGGTGAGACTGGTCCTTGATTATACTGGTTAAATTTTGATTAAATACACAGGTACAGTCATCAGAAAGTAACAGATTAAAAATTAATTCTCACCTCCAGTATATCATCCTTTAAGACAGAGATTTCATTGGCATTCCTTGCCACAAAGTCATACACTATTTTAACATATTTCTTCGGAGGGTGAAGTCCTTGCGCCTCATAATTTCTAACAGAGGAAAAAAAACAAGCAACAATTCCGACCATCGCGTATGATTGTCAATTGTAAGGGCATGTAGTCATTATAGAAACAAGGAATTGACAGGGTACAATATTGGAGATGTTTCTTTTTTCCTTTGAATGACAGAAATCAGTTGTTGGTTTCATCTCTGATTCTGCTTAATATGATTTTTTATTGCAACGATAACTGGACGAGAATGTTGCCAGGACTCGAGGGCCTGGGGTGTAGGGAGAGATTGGGCAGGCTAGGACTTTATTCCTTGGAGTGCAGGAGATTGAGGGGTGATCTTATAATGTACAATGTTCTCAGGGGAATAGCTCGGGTAAATTCAGCGAGTCGTTTACCGGGGGGGGGGGGGGGGGGGGGGTGGAATCGAAATCCAGAAGACATAGGTTTAAGGTGAGGGGGGGAAAGATTTAATGGGGACCTGAAGTGCAACTTTTTTACACAAAGGGTGGTGGTTGTATGGAATGAGCTGCTGGAGGTGGTTGAGGCAGGTAGTATCACAACGTTTAAGAAACATTTAGACAGGTACATGGATCAACTGGTTCGTAAAATGTTTCAGATAACTTTGGGGAAAGAAACCTCTCTTCCCTTATTTAAATTCAAATTTAATTTTACCATTCTGGTGCCTAACTTCAGTATAACTGAATAACTTTGCTAAGTTTAAACATAAGTTCCTCTGGGATTCCCCAATTCAATTTAAATGTATGTTTTTTAATGTTCTTTTCTTAATCTAATAACCTTTCACATACTGTAGAACATAGAACAGTACAGCCCTGGAACAGGCCATTCGGCCCACAATGTCTGTGCCGAACGTGATGCCAATATAAACCATTCTCCTCTGCCTGCATGTGATCCATATCCCTCCATTCCCAGTATATCCGTATGCTAATATAAAAGCCTCTACCACCTCTGGCATTGTATTCCAGGCACCCACCATACTCTGTAAAAATGCTTGCTCTACACATCTTTTTTAAACTTTGCCCCCTCACCTTAAAGCTATGTCCTCTAATCTTTGTCATTGCCATCCATCCAGGTTAAAAAGGTTCTGACTGTCTACCTTATCTATGTCTCTCATAATTTTAAGTGCTTATATCTATCAGATTTTACATGGCTCTTTTTTAGATTTGACTTGTGAATTGAAATTATCTTTAGATTTTAGCCCTTCGACCCAATGAGTCAGCGCTGACCAGCGATCAGCCCGTACACTATCATGATCTTACACACCATGGACAATTTACAATTTTACTGAAGCCAATTAACCTACAAACCTGTACGTCTTTGGCGTGTGGGAGAAAATCGAAGCATCCAGAGAAAATGCACGTGGATCATAGGGAGAACGTACAAAGTCTGTACAGACAGCATCCATTATCAGGATCGAATCCAAGTCTCTGGCGCTCTATGGCAGTAGCTCTACTGCTGTGCCACTGTGCCGCCTTGAGACTTCTAAATGTGCATCTCTATTACAATACCAGGTATATTAATGTTAAATAAAAATGCAAAATTACAATTAGTACAATTTACTACTTAAGTGAACTATCTGAATCTTTACATATCGCTTTCAGTTGCATATAATGTTCCACACCACAATGTTTTGACTATAATGAGCATGAAATTATATCAGATACATACTCAAATGCAGCTAGCATATTAACTTCACTGTATTTTCAGATTTATCATTAGCCTGGCATTGCAGGAAGGATGTGGGGGATTTGGAGAGGGCGCAGAGGAAATTCGCCAGAATGCTGCCTGGAATACAAGGTATTAGCTGTCGGAGAGATGGACACACATGGGTTGTCTTCTCTGGAGCGTCAGAGGCTGAGGGGAGACCTGATAGAAGTATATAATATTATGAGAGGCACAGATAGGGTGCACAGTTAAAACCTTCTTCCCAGGGTTGAAATGTCATAGACTAGAGGGCATAGATTTTAAGGTGAGAGGAACAAAGTTTAAAGGACATGTACAGGGCAAGTTTTTTACCTAGTGAGTGTTGGGTGGCTGGAACATGCTGCCAGGGGTGGTGGTGGAGGCGGAAATGATAGTGGCATTTAAGGGGCATTTAGATAGGCTCATGAATGTACAGGGAATGGAGGGATATGGATCACGTGCAGGCAGAGGAGATGGTTTAACTTGACACCATGTTGGGCATGGACATTATGGGCTGTTGGACCTGTTCCTGTGCAGTACTGTTCTAAATTCTATGTTCTAAGACAGCAGCTGACCTTAATCTAATCCCAATCAAAATCTGTAGGAAGGAACCACAGATGCTGGTTTAAACCAAAGATAGACACAACATGCTGGAGTAACTCAGCGCGACAGGCAGCATCTCTGGAGAGAAGGAATGGGTGACGTTTCGGGTCGAGACCCTTCTTCAGACTTCAGTCCCGAAACGTCACCCATTCGTTCTCTCCAGAGATGCTGCCTGTCCCGCTGTTATTCCAGCATTTTGCATCTATCATCTTTGATTCCACCTTGATTCCTACATTCAACATCCATCCCAGAGCAGCGATCAGGAACCTAGAGCGATATTCCTTCCCATATCCCATACTCACCGAGCTAAGCTCGCTCCGCACAGACCTTATGGACATAGCTAACTGCTCCTCAACGACAATCCATTTATCACATCAAAAGTATATATTAAACAACTAAAAAAAAGGCACAGCGACAATCATCTTAAAATCACATCGGAATCAGCATGTTCAATAGGTTAATCTTTCATTAACCGGTCGTTACACAAGTATTGCAGAGCTGTGGAAAACTGACGCTTAGAGCAGGGAACATCACCTGCAAAGCTCCGTTAGTAAATGCTTCTAATTTATCTAAACCCAGCCACCACCAGACATACTGTGAATTATAAGCACGTACGTTTTAATAAAGCACACACGGCAATGGCATAGGAGAACGTAAACTGACAAAGAAAGAGTTCAAGCCACAGACTTCAGTCAATTTGAGAGTATTTCCAATCCACCGATTAATCGCCAGGTTTTTCCTCCTCTTCCCTCTTTATCCAACTCCCTTTTGCCTCCTCTTCATCGCTGGCCTTTGTCCACCCATCTGTAAATCAACCCCCGCCCCCACCTGTATCCACCTTTCACAACCCAAAACGTCACCTATCCATGTTCTCCAGAGATGCTGCCTCACCAGCTGAGTTACTCCATCACTTTGTCCACCTATCACTTGCCAGGCTTTGTCCCGCTCCCACCTCTCTTTTCCAGCTTTCTCCCCCTTACTGTAATCAATCTGAAGAAGGATCCCGACCTGAAGTGTCCACTGTCCATGTCCTCCAGAGATCTCGCCTGACCAAGTTATTCCAGCACTTTGTGTTCTATTCCAGCACAATTCCAGCATCTGCAGTTCCTTGTGTCCCAAATACTTACAATCATCACTGATCTTGTATTTTGAAATCATACGAGTTTTGATGTCAACTGTGCTTCGAGATAGCAGTCAATGATGGGTAGAAACACAAACGGCATATTAAGAAGTACGGTCCCCACCTAAAATGTCGCCTGTCCATTCCCTCACAGATGTTGCCTGGCCCGCTCAGTTCCTCCAGCACTTTATGTTTTAATTTTGCTCATGTCATAGTTATAGAGTGATAGAGCATGGAAACAGGCCCTTTGGCCCAACTTGCCCACACCAGCCAACATGTCCCAGCTACACTAGTCCCACCTGCCTGCGTTTGGTCCATATCCCTCCAAACCTGTCCTACTTATGCACCTATCTAATTGTTTCTTAAACGTTGGGATAGTCCCAGCCTCAACTGCCTCCTCTGGCACCTCGTTCCATACACCTACCTCCCATTGTGTGAAAAAGATACCCCTCAGATTCCTATTACATTTTTTCCCCTTCACCTTAAACCTACAGTTGCTTGCAAAAGTTTTCATACCCCTTGAACTTTTCCACATTTTGTCACGTTACAACCACAAACGTAAATGTATTTTATTGGGATTTTATGTGATAGGCCAACACAAAGTGGCGCATAATTGTGAAGTGGAAGGAAAATGATACATGGTTTTCAAATTTTTTTACAAATAAAAAACTGAATGATGTGGCGTGCAAAAGTATTCAGCCCCCTTTACTCTGATACCCCTAAATAAAATCCAGTGCAACCAATTGCCTTCAGTAGTCACCTAATTAGTAAATAGAGTCCACTTGTGTGTAATCTAAACTCAGTATAAATACAGCTGTTCTGTGAAGGCCTCAGAGGTTTGTTAGAGAACATTAGTGAACAAACAGCATCATGAAGCCCAAGGAACACGCCAGACAGGTCAGTGATAAAGTTGTGGAGACGTTTAAAGCAGGGTTAGGTTATAAAAAAATATCCCAAGCTTTGAACATCTCACGGAGCACTGTTCAATCCATCATCCGAAAATGGAAAGAGTATGGCACAATTGCAAACCTACCAAGACATGGCCGTCCACCTAAACTGACAGGCTGGGCAAGGAGAGCATTGATCAGAGAAGCAGCCAAGAGGCCCATGGTAACTCTGGAGGAGCTGCAGAGATCCACAGCTCAGGTGGGAGAATCTGTCCACAGGACAACTATTGGTCGTGCACTCCACAGTTGAAAATTGCTGTTCACAGGCGCTCTCCATCCAATCTGACTGAGCTTGAGCTATTTTGCAAAGAAGAATGGGCAAAAATTTCAGTGTCTAGATGTGCAAAGCTGGTAGAGACATACCCTAAATGACGTGCAGCTGTAATTGCAGCGAAAGGTGGTTCTGCAAAGTATTGACTCAGGGGGCCGAATGTTTTTGCACGCCACACTTTTCAGTTTTTTATTTGTAATAAAATTTGGAAACCATGTATCATTTTCCTTCCACTTCACAATTATGCACCACTTTGTGTTGGTCTATCACATAAAATACCAATAAAATACATTTACGTTTGTGGTTGTAACGTGACAAAATGTGGAAAAGATCAAGGGGTATGAAAACTTTTGCAAGCCACTGTATGTCTTCTGGTCCTCGATTCCCCTACTCTGGGCAAGGGATTCTGTGCACCTTCCCAAACTATTCCTCTCGTGATTTTATACACCTCGATAAGATTGCCCCTCATTCTCCTGCTCTCCAAGGAATAGAGACCCAGCTTACCCAACCTCTCCCTATATCATCTGGGACCCTGTAGTCCTGGCAACATCCTCGTAAATCTCTCTGTATGCCCATTGGCCTGATGGAACTAGTTGTGTTCCTTAATAAAAGAGCATCTTAGATTAAAAACAAAATGATCCATTTTCAGTTGACATCAATTCTCAACACATAACTGCTGTCAGCTTAGTAATATTTTAATATTTTAATCCTTGAAGAACTATGGGTTTGTCCTAATCATTGGATTGGTCCAGGATTTTTCTCGCCTCCGGCTCTTCACCCCCCGCCCTTTACTTTCAGCCTGAAGATGGGTCCCGACCTGAAATGTCACCCATCCTTTTTCCCCAGAGAAGCTACCTGACCCGCTGAGCTACTCGAACACTTCGTGTCGATCTATTCATGGCCAATCTACTCATCCGCTAACCACTAGGTGGCAGGACTGAGTTGGGGCAGCTAGCTCTCTGTCTCGAGCGTGGACTTTGAAATTCTAGTTGTAAGTATAATGCATAATGTAGGATGTTGTTGAAAATTCATCATGTATTACTTATGGGGTGGTTTTTAAAGCCCACGGTTTACCTTTTGATTCCTCTGTGCACAGAGAAAGCTGACTCACAACGGTCACAGTATCACACAATACAACAGTATGAAGAAGGGTTTCGACCCGAAACGTTGCCCATTTCCTTCGCTCCATAGATGCTGCCCCACCCGCTGAGTTTCTCCTGCATTTATGTCTACCTTCGTATGAAAATTGACTTCCATTTTAAACAATACCTCCCATCCTCTCTCTCTTTCCAATGCCCCCTCCCTCACCCCAGTGCACACCCATTCCTCCCACCAAACTGCCCCCTCTTTACTCTGCCCCCTGCCCTTCTATCCATATCCCTTCCTCAGGCTCAGCATTTCATTCCTCATCTCTTATAATCCGACACCCTTTTGTCTCTTTTACATCTCTAGCCTTTACGTCACTTACTCTATGCATCTTCCAATTGACCGACCCCCACTCACCTGTATCAACCGATCACTTGCCTGGCCTTGTCTTGCCCACCGTTCCCTTCATGTCCATGTCCCTATCTCTTAAACGCCACTATCGTATCTGCAACACGTTTGAAGCAACCACAGCCGTCTGTGTACAAAAACCTGCCCCACACAAATCCTTCAAATCTTGCCCCTCTCACCTTAAAGTGATGCCCTCTAGTATTTGATGTTTGATGGAAAACATGGTTGCTAATGTTCACCCGAGTTCTTCGTATTCAGAAACAAACTCAGTCAAAAACTAGACGCAAAACAAGACACAAAGTGCTGGAGTAACTCAGCGGGTCAGGCAGCATCCCTGGGGATCATGGATAGGTGATGTTTCGGGTTGGAACCCTTCTTCAGACTGATTGTGGGTTGGGGGGGGGGGGTGGGAGAAAGCTGGAAGAGAGGTGTGACAGGACAAATTCTGAACAGTGATAGGCTGAAACATGTAACTGCAGGTGCTGATTTACCAAGGAAAGGCTGAAAGTACTGAAGTAACTCGGCGGGTCAGGCAGCAACCCTGCAGAATATCGATAGGTGATGTTTCTGGTCTGGGCTCTTCTTCAGACTGATTGAATGGTCCCCACCCGAAAGGTCACCTATCCATGGTCTCCAGGGCTGTTGCCTGACCCACTGAGTTACTCAAGCATTGTGTGTCTTTCCTGTTGAGTGATAGGTGGATAGATGCAAGGGTTTTTTTTTTGATAGACAGATGGTTGATAGGCAGAGTATATCGGACATTTACATGTAATCAAGCTGATAAGTTTGTCATTTGGAACAAGTAAATAATTCCACTGAAAAATGAATGTTGTCAGGCTGCAAAGCTGTTATACAGGATACTGGAGCACAAGGCCTTCATTGACAGCACTGCTGTGGTATTTTAATGCAGAGAAGCTCCCTTTATAGACACACCCAGCAGAGGAAAGGAGAATGCACACTGTACCAGTTCTCCACAGCAAAGTAATACCAGTTACCTATCCACATGCCGACAAACACTCTGCTTAAAAGCATCCACTGCAATATTCTGGTCACCAATCTGGCCTCTCTTGAAAGATGTGTTACCGAATTCATACCCATTTGGTGGAGGGACGGATGGTGCCATTGACTGCTGCAAGACAAAAGGAATCAAATCATGTAAAGAGTTCTCTATTGGTTTTGGTTCAGGTTTAGGTATATTATTGTTACTTTTACTAAGGTATAATCATAAACTTTGTTTTGCATGCAATCATAGAAACATAGAAAATAGGTGCAGGAGTAGGCCATTCGGCCCTTTGAGCCTGCACCGCCATTCAATATGATCATGGCTGATCATCCAACTCAGTATCCTGTACCTGCCTTCTCTCCATACCCCTGATCCCTTTAGCTACAAGGGCCACATCTAACTCCCTCTTAAATATAGCCAATGAACTGGCTTCAACTACCTTCTGTGGCAGAGAATTCCACAGATCGGGTTGGAACCCTTCCCAAACAGATCATATCAAGGACCAGTCTCACCATGGTCACATCCTCTTCAGTCACTGAAAGTAAGCATACAAGCATAGCAGGCAGTGAAGAAAGCTAATGGCATGTTGGTCTTCATAACAAGAGGAGTTGAGTATAGGAGCAAAGAGGTCCTTCTACAGTTGACAGGGCCCTGGTGAGACCACACCCTGGAGTATTGTGTGCAGTTTTGGTCTCCAAATTTGAGGAAGGACATTCTTGTTATTGAGGGAATGCAGCGTAGGTTCACAAGGTTAATTCCCGGGATGGCTGGACTGTCATATGTTGAAAGAATGATGCGACTGGGCTTATATACACTGGAATTTGGAAGGTTGAGAGGGGATCTTATTGAAACATATAAGATTACTAAAGTTTTGGACACGCTAGAGGCAGGAAACATGTTCCCGATGTTGGGGTAGTCCAGAACCAGGACCACATTTTAAGAATAAGAGGTAGGCCATTTAGAACAGAGATGAGGAAAACATTTTCACCCAGAGAGTTGTGAATCTGTGGAATTCTCTGCCTCAGCAGGCAGTGGAGGCCGATTCTCTGGATGCTTTCAAGAGGGAGCTAGATAGAGCTCTTAAAGATAGCGGAGTCAAGGGATATGGGGAGAAGGCAGGAACGGGATACTGATTGTGGATGATCAGCCATGATCACAGTGAATGGCTGTGCTGGCTCGATGGGCCGAATGGCCTACTCCTGCACCTATTGTCTATTGTCCCCTCTTCCACAACGATGAGAAGGTCTACCTGGAAGAGGTGGCTGACCTGGCACTCTGGTGTCAGAACAACAGCCTCCTCTTGAATGTCACTAAAACTAAGGAGCTGATTGTGGACTTTAGAAGGGCACAACAACCGAGGACGTGCACATCACTGGGGATAAATGGGATGACTGTGGACAGGGTGAGCTGCTTTAAATACCTGGGAGTCCAAATCACAGAGGATCTGACATGAACAACACACACTGGTGAGAAAGGCAAGGCAGCGCCTTTACCACCACAGGCAGCTGAGGAAATACAGAGTCTCTCTGAGGATCCTTCAATCCTTCTACTCTGGTGCTGTAGAAAGTATCCTGACCGGAAATATCTTGATCTGGTTTGGCAACAGCTCTGCCCAGGACAGGAAGGCTCTGTAGAGAGTAATGTGTTCGGCCGAACGCACCATGGGAACTACACTACCCCCCTCGGTGCAGGACCTATACACCAGGAGGTGCAGATCCAGAGCCAGCAAGATCATGAAGGACTCCTACAACCCAGCAACGGACTGTTCCAGCTGCTACGGTCAAGCAAGCGCCTCCGCTGTCACGCTGCGAAAACAGAGAGGAGGAGAGGGAGTTTCTTCCCACAGGCCATCAGGACTGTAAACTCTGATCTCACCAGGGTGTAATTACTGTGTGTCTTTTAAAAAAAAATGTAAATACTGGTTCTGTTCTGTTCTGTTGTTCTGCACAATCCCGCAGGCATTGCCACTTTCATTTCACTGTACATCTTGTATGTGTATGTGACAAATAAAGTTGACTTGTCATCAGGAAAAGGTATAGAAGTGTGAAAACGCAAACCTCCAGATTCAGGGACAGTTTCTTCACAACTGTTATCAGGCATTGCATCAACACCTAGAGAACGGTCCCGAGCTACCATCTACTTCTGGAGACCCTTGTGCTATCTTTAATTGGACATTACTGGATTCATCTTGCACTAAACATTATTCCCTTTATCCTGTGTCTATACACTGTGGATGACTCAATTGTAATCATGTATAGTCTTTCCGCTGACTGGTTAGCACATAACAAAAAAGCTTTTCACGGTACCTCGGTATATCTGACAATAAACTAATACATAAATACAGTCAGTTCAAACTGAAGTACAACAAGCAGAGCAATGGGGAATATACAGAGTGCAAATATGATTTTCAGCTTTGTATTGCATTAGTTCCATGGACAAAGTCCAATGTCCGCAATGGGGTACAGATGAATCAGACAGTACCCTAGCTTATGAAAGGACCATTCAGAAGTCTGATAACTGAAGGAAAGAAGCTGTTCTTGAGTCTGATGGTGTGTGCTTCTGTACCTTCTGCCAGACTGGAGCTGGGAGAAGAAGAAATGAACGGGTGGGACAGGTCTTTCATTGTGTTGGCATTGCCCATTGTGTTATCACAGATTTGTGGGCTGAAGTCATGATTCAGTGATACTTTATTGACACGTACCTCGGTACGTGAAATTACAATGTATGCATAGAGTTGCCATGTATTTGAAGATGACAAAGTTCCAAAAGCGCTGATTATAGTCACGATGGTCCTTCCATGTTCTTGGTGTGTCCCCCTACCCCCCCCCCCCCCCCCCCCGCCACTGAGTCCCTCCTTGTCTCGCGCACCCCCTCCCCTTTCCAGGTCCGTCCGTGTTGTCAGTGGGCCTGACCCCAGCATCTGTAAAAGGCTGCAGGTTATACAAAGAATTAGCCCGGAGGGAGACCTCACCTCCACAGAAGATCTCCTCATCACCTCCTGCCTGCGCTGTCCATCCATCTCTGTCCCGTGAGGTGCATCCAGCTCCCAGGGAACTCCCCGGAAATTCTCCAGAGGCGGCTCCCAGCCATTCCTAAACTTTGGCACGTACGGGGGAATGTGGATGTCTCTTGGCCAGTCGGCCCTGAATGAACAAGAAACACAATTGGTGACGGCTGACCCTAAGCAGGTAGCATAGCTGAAGACAGACACAAAAAGCTGGAACAACTCAGTGGTTTAGGCAGCATCTCTGGAGAAAGGGAATAGGTGGTTTTGGGTCGAGGCCCTTCTTTAGGCCCTTCTTCAAGTGGCATCTCAACCCGAAACGTCAATAATTCCTTTTCTCCAGAGATAATGCCTGAGCAGCTGAATCACTCCTGCATTCTGTGTCTATCTTTGTTTAAGCCAACATCTGCAGTTCCTCCCTACACACAGGCGGCAATAACAGTCCCAATGACGGATGTGGCACTGTCAATGTATAATAGAAACACAAGGGTCTGCAGAGGTTGGAATCTTGCATAGCACACAATCTCAGCGGGTCAAGTAGCAGCCATAGGGAAGAAGGTACAGGAGCCTGAAAACTAATGTCCAGGTTCAGGAGCATCTACTTCCCTACAACGTCAGGCTACCAAACACTGCAACCTCCAAATAGGCTCTGAACTATGTAGACTTGGGGGACATTATTTGTGACTTTGGATTATTGTCTGTTTATTTATCCGTTATATATATATATATATATATATATATATATATATATATATATATATATATATATATATATATATATATATATATATATATATATATATATATTAAAAAAAAGTAACGGACAAATAAACAGGCAAATAAATTAACAATAATAGTGCAATGTCACAAATAGTGCTCACAGTTTTAAACGGTGGGCATTATTTGTGACTTTGTACTTTTATTGTTTATTTATTTGCCGGTTTAAAAATACATATACACACATTAACACATATATGTACACAAACAAAGATACATAAATACTGGACTTTTGTGTTGACGTTTCCCATGAGTTTTACAGAGTGCTACGTTTACATATTGTTGTGCTGCTGCAAGTAAGAATTTCATTGTTCTATTTTGGGACATATGACAATAAAACAGCTTCACACTCGAGTTAACTCTGGAGGGAATGAACAGGCGACATTTCGGGTCGGGACCCTACTTCTTTGAGTTTAGTAGGGGGGAGAAAGCTAGAAAAGTGGTGGGGTGGGCAGGACAAAGCGTAGCGAGTGATAGGTGGAAAAGGGCACAAAGTGCTGGGTGTGGTGGAGAAAGTGGAGTGGGGCGGGTTGTTAGAGGTTAACTGCAACTGGAGAATTAGTGATAGGTGGATAAAGGCGAGGAGGGTCTGATGTGCAGATGGGTGGAAAAAGGCCAGCGATGAAATGGGGTCAAAAGGGTGTCGGATAAGGAGAGAAGAGGAGTGAGATGTGAAGCTGGGATAAAGCTGGAAGGTGATGGGGAGAGAAGGAGGGCGGAAGATCGGGAAAACTGGGTGCTCAGCAGGGTGGGAGGTACCAAAATGAAGAGGGTGGTGGGGATGGGAAAGAACTGGAGTCCTGGCTAAAATTGGAGAATTCAATGTTTATCCTGCCCGGTTGTAAGCTACCCAAGTGGAATATGAGGTGCTGTTCCACCAGTTTGCATGTGGCCTCACCCTGGCAATGGAGGAAGCCCAGGACAGAAAAGTCTGTGTGGGAATGGGAAGGGGAGATAAAATGGCTAATTTGAAAGATACAAAGCTGAATGCTCTCTGTGTTATTCTGCAAATAAAGATGGAAAAATAAGCTTGAATATATTTGGTATTTATTTAGGATTTATTTCTTATGCCACTGTCATATCTGCCTCCACCACCACCCCCAGAAGCACGTTCCAGGCACTCACCACCGTCTGTGTAAAAACCTTTACCCTGCACGGCTCCTTGAAACTTTGCCTCTCTCACCTTAAAGCTGTGGCCTGCAGTAGTTGATATTTCCATGCTGAGAAAAAGGGTCTGATTATTGCTACAGGGGACCCTCCAGACAATAAACTCCACAGTTAGATTAGACACAAGGAACTGCAGATGCTAGTTTAGTAGAAAAAACACAAAGTGCGGGAGTATCTCAGTGGGTCAGGTGGTAGCGTCTGTGGAGAGCACGGGAGAGGTGATGTTTCCGGTCAGGACACCTTCTTCAGACCGACACCTACGACCATTATCGACAAGACAGATCAAGGGTCTCTCTCTTGTCGCGAGCTTCCTGCAAAAACATTGGCATCTGTGCTCACCTCGATCGGGTCCACGCCTCTCCCAATGCCTCCCACAGCGAAATTTCTTTCGGAGTTAGGTGGCCGCGTAGAAAATCTGTCGCTTCCTTCGAAAGCAGAGGGCTCGCGATGCTTCTTGCAATTTCCGGTCCTCCGGTGCTGTTGATCACCTGTTCCCCAAACAAATCACACGTGTGAAACGGGCGAGAGCCCTTTGTGGCATATACGTACATTGGGAGCAGTTTTGGACCCCATATTTGAGGTGGTGATGTGCCAGCGTTGAAGGGGGTCCAGAGGAGGGGGACGAGAATGATTCCGGGGATGATTGGGTTTACATGTGAGGTGTGTTTGACGGCCCTGGGCCTGTACTCGCTGGAGTTTAGAGGATGGATCTCATTGAAACCTACCGAATAGTCAAAGACCAAGATAAGGTGGATGTTTCCACCAGTGGGAAAGTCTAGAACAAAATAGCACAGCCTCAGAATAAAAGGACATACCTTTAGAATGGAGATGAGGAGGGGAATTCTTAAGTCAGAGTGTGGTGTGTCTGTGGAATTCATTGCCACAGACAGCTGTAGAGGCCAAGTCATTGGGTACTTTTAAAGTAGAGATGGACAGGTTCTGAATTAGTAAGGGTGTTAAAGGTTACAGGGAGAAGGCAAGAGAATGGAGTTGAGAGGGAAACATAGATCAGCAATAATTGAATGGCGGAGTAGACTTGATGGACTGAATGGCCTAATTCTACTCCTATTTCTTGACTGGTCTTATGATTTATTTCTGAGTCAGAGTGTAAGGGGCAGATGTAGACAGAAGATCTTGTTGGTTCTTATGATTTATTTCTGAGTCAGAGTGTAAGGGGCAGATGTAGACAGAAGTTCTTGTTGGTTCAGTACAGCTGCTGCTTCACAGTTCCAGAGACCCGCTTTCGATCCTGACCTCGGGTGCTGTCTGCGTGTGGAGTTTGCACGTTTTCCTTGTGACCACGTGGGTTTCCTCCCACAACCCAAAGACGTGCGGGTTTGTAGGTTAATTGGCCATCTGCAAATTGTCTCTAGTGTGTAGGGAGTGGATGTGAATGTGGGATAACATAGAGCTAGCTTGAACGGGTGATCGATGGTCTCAGTGGGCCAAAGGGCCTGTTTACGTGCTGTATCTACTAATCAATCAATCAACCCTGCCTCTCCCAATCCCAACTTCTTTACAAATCTAGAGTTGAGCAGCAAAAGTTATGATTTTTAAAAGACATTTGAACAATTTAATGGATGGGAAGGGTTTAGAAGGCTACCGGCCAAAGGCAGAAAAATGGGACCAGCCCAGAAATGCAAGATTCAAGATTCAAGAGAGATTTATTGTCACATGCACCAATTGGTACAGTGAAATTTGGGGTCACCATTCAGCCGTACGAATAAAAAAGAACACAGAACACGATAGTCTTTAACATAAACATCCCACGCAGCAGAATCAACGTTTCCCAGGGAAAGCCCAAAGTTCAGTCATCCTCCCCTTTGATGTTCTACAACATGCCCACTTCCGTTTGAAAGTGAGAGGAAATATGAAATCAGATTATTTTTGGTGGAGACTTGTGTTGGAGACTTGTGTTTCAACTGATCTAAAACCCAGTTGTTCTGGAAGAATGGCAATAAAGCAGTAGAGATACATGCAAACTAACCTCATCTGATATTTTACATCAAGAATTTGAATTGAAGAAGGCTTGAGGGCAAGTATATTTTCCAACATCTTTCAGAGAGTTCCAAATGATTACCATCCCCTCATTACTCTTTCCACCACCACCACCACCTGCATCCCTGCTCCCCATTCCACTGAAGGCTGCTCAATATTTGCAATGAAGAGCTTACCACTTCAAGTGGTCCAAACAGGAAATGAAGCAACTCCACTGCATTTGGATTTTGGATGTGCCTCTTCAGCCTGGCCTGGAACAAGAACAGGAACAGAAGCTATCAGCGACTGAAAATACAAATAAACCGCACAAGCTTGATATTACAGTTTAATTCAGTTTAGTTTGTTGTCACGCGTACCGTGGTACTGTTAAACCTACATTCGATTTAAACTAGCATTTACAATTCCTTCCTACATACAGTACAGCGCAGGAGCAGGCCCTTCAGCCCACAATGTCCATGCCGAACATGATGCCAAGTTAAACTAGTCTCCTCTGCCTGAACATGATCCATATCCCTCCATTCCCTGTATATCAACGCAACTATCTAAAAGCTGCTATGATGCCACTCTCATATCTGCCTCCACCACCACCACCCCTGACTGTATGATCTTGCATTAAATGTTATTCCCTGTATCCTGTCTCTGTGCACAGCTTGATTGTAATCTTGTACAGTCTTTCCGCTGATTTGATAGCATGCAACAAAAAAGCTTTTCACTGTACCTCAGTAAACATGACAATAAACTAAAATATAACTAAACTAATTGCTCCTCACATCTCCCCTAAATGTTGTCCCTCACCATAAAGCTATGCACTCTAGTCTCTAACAATTCCATCCTGACTGTCCACCCTATCCATGCCTTTTAGAATTTTTTATACTTCCTATCGAATAATGAAAGGCCTGGATAGAGTGGGTGTGGAGAGGATGTTTCCACTAGTCATGGACCAGAAGCCATAACCTCAGAATAAAAGGACGTACATTTAGAAAGGAGATGAGGAATTTATTTAGTCAAAGGGTAGTGAATCTGTGGAATTCATTGCCACAGACGGCTATAGAGGCCAAGTCAGTGGATATTTTTAAGGCGCAGATTGACAGATTCTTGATTAGTACGGGTGTCATGGGTTATGGGGAGAAGGTAGGAGAATGGGGTTGAGGGGGAAAGATGGATAAGCCAAGATTAAATGGCAGAGTAGACTTGATGGGCTGAATGGTCTAATCCTGCTCCTAGAACTTATGAATTTATCAGATATTTAAGAAGGACCACAAGTGCAACATTTTCATTCAGAGGGTTGTCCATATCTGGAATGAGATACCAAATGAAGCAGTAGAAGCAGATAGAGTTCTGACTTTTAAAGAAAGTCAGATATTTAGACATATATAAGGATAGGAAGGGTTTAGAAAGCTATGGGGCAAATGCAGGCAAATGAGACTAACCCAATATGCCTACTTTGCCAGCATGGATTCAGTGGGCCAAAGGGCCTGTTTCCATTCTGTACAACTCAATTACAAGGCCTAGCATAGTTGGAAGGTTGAATATACCGGGGGACACGAAATGTTTATGATTTAAAGCACTCCAAGGGTAAACTACACATTTTCTTAACGTGCTAAAAGTTGAATCTTCCTCAAAACTGCCTCAAATCTTCCAGGCGAGTTCTTACCAGCAAATTCAAGGTCAGCTTGATCTTTTGGAAACAGTCGGTGAATTCTCCAGGTAATGGAGGCTTTGCTCTCAGTGTGAGCATGCCCTCTGCAAAATGGATGGAGACGGAGAGAGAACATTTCATAACAAAGTCCATTAACTGCAGTGTGAACATCGAATACTCCAATTTTAAGTTGCAGCCCCATTCCCCACTCTTTCCGATGCACTCTTCCTCCCTGCATTTCTCCACCCTTCATTCCCTCCCCAACCACCCCACCATCCCCATTCCATCTATATCCCTCCCTCTGGAGTTAATTTGTAATTTACCCTTGGAACAACCACTGGGTGGCACCAGCAATGGCTGCCTCGCCAATAGTCTGTCTTTCCTTCTTCGTGTTTTAATTGTATGTGTTAAATATGTTTTTAGTGTTCTTTAGCTTGTTTTATGTGGGGGGTGGGGGTTGGGGAAACTTTATCTAATCTCTTACCTTGACGGAGATGCGATTTCCATCCGTATCGTTTCTCCAGCCTAACATCGAGGAGTTGGCGGCCTTTGCTGGAGACCAATTTTGAGTGCTCCACCGCAGTCGCCTGCGGATTTACCATCGCGGAGCTCGCGATCCCTTTGCCAGGGGTCGACATCGGAGCTCCAACCGTGGGTGCTTGTACAATTAACCACGGAGCACACGGTCTGTGGTTAGAGACCGATTTCGGGAACTCCAAGCCATGGGAGTTACAACCGCCCCGACGTGGGAGTTGCAATCACCCCAACAGGGGGGCTTCAACCGCCGGCTGCAGGAGCTTTGATCACCCCGACGGATGGATTGACTGCCCCGACCGCGGAAGAATAAAGAGCAAGAAGATTGAACTTTTTTGCCTTCCATCACAGTGAGGAAAGTGGGAAAACCGCTGTGGTGGATGTTTATGTTAACTTTTGTGTAGTTGTGTGTTTTGTTGCTTTATTTTTCATATGGCTTTATGGTAATTCGCATATCACTGTACCTGAATTTGTACATGTGACAATAAAAGACCTTTGAGCCTTTTGCTTCACATCTCTCGCCTCTTCTCACCTCAGCCAACACTCTTTTGTCTCCTTTTCACCTCTAGCCTTTGTCCACCCATCTTCCAATCAGATCCACTCCCTCTCTCACCTTTATTCACCTATCACTTGCCAGGCTTTGTCCCGCCGCCACCTCTCTTTTCTAGTTTTCTTTCCACTGCTGCAATCCGTCTGAACAAGGGTCCCGTCCCAAAACGTCACCTATCCATTCCCTCCACAGATGCTGCCCGACCCGCTGAGTTCTTCCAGCACTTTGAATTCTACATAAGATTCGTCATGTCTCCGATTTCATCTGAAGAAGGGTCCCGACCCGAAAACGTCACCTATCCATGTACTCCAGAGATGCTGCCTGACAACACGCTAAGTTACTCCAGCACTTTGTGCATTTTCTTAAATATGCCTGCTGTGTGCATCTTAGATATGGCACTGATAGCACAGACGAAAACTGGTATGAAAGCAACTAGATACAACTGCCTTTCAGCTCCAGAGACCCGGGTTCCATCTCGAAAAATGGAGTTTGCACGTTCTCCCTGTGACTACTTGGGTTTCCTCCGGGTGCTCCGGTTTCCTCCCGCATTACAAAAACATACAGATTGACTTCTATAAAATTGTCCATAGTGTTTAGGATAGCATTGAACTATACTGGTGATCGCTGGTCCGCGCAGACTCAGTGAGCCAAAGGGCGTGTTTCCACACTGTATCTCCAAACTAAGTTAAAGCAGATGAAGTGCAAAGCAGTAGTGCAGAAAGACGAGGAGTTGGCAATCCCCAAACACGAGATGGGCAAATAAAGAGCAAAAACGGATAAAGCAAAGGTGATTGTAGAGGAAAAAACCAAGAGTCTTGGTTTTCTTACTTGCAGCAGCATAACAGGTCTGTAAACACAATGGACAGAAAAGATTTAGAGGGATATTTACCAAATGCAGGCAAATCAGACTAGCTTAGATCTGGCATCTTGGTCGGCATGGATAAGTTGGGTCGAAGGTCCTGTTTACGTGCTGTGTGCCTCTATGATTCCATGACTCATAGATATTACATAATAAACTAAAGTTCAACAAATTAATGACCCCAATACAAGTGCCAAGAGAAGGCCCTGAGACCTTAGTACCAACAAAGACAGCCCATTGTTCATAGTTGAACTTAGTGTTGTGCAGTGTTCAAGAGCCTGATGGTTGTTGGGAAGAAGCTGCTCTTGAATCTGGAGTTCAGGGCAAGAAAGGAAAATGAGGGCAAAAAGAGAAAAAGAGTGAAGAGAGGGCAGCACAGTGGCGCAAAGGTATAGTTGCTGGTTTGTAATGCTAGAGACACAGGTTTGATCCTGACTACGGGTGCTGTCTGTATGGAGTTTGTAGATTCTCCCTGTGACCACGTGGGTTTTCTCTGGGTGCTCTGGTTTCCCCTCACATCCCAAAGACGTGCGGGTTTGTCGGTTAATCCGCTTCAGTAAAAATTGTAAATGGTCCCTAGTGTGCAGGATAGTGCTAGTGTACGGGGTGATCACTGGTTAGCACAAAATCGGTGGGCCGAAGGACCTGTTTGCATGCTGTATCTATAAAATCTAAAATGAATTGAAGAAAGCATTGGGGCAAGTATATTCTCCAATCTCGATCCAAATGACTAACTACTATTCCCACCACCACCATTATCCCCACTCTTTATTCCATCAAAGGTCACTCATTAAACAGCCAGTTTCTGCATTGTATCTCTAAAATCTCTAAAGTCTAAATCAGGGAAGGGGAAAAAAGGTGAAGGGTGTTTCCTACCAGCCGGTGCCTTTTTCTTGCTCTTCTTGGATTTCTTCCTGTGATTGAGTTGATGGTAGGCCTCAGCAGCCTTCTGGAGCTTGGCCACAAAAAACTCAATATCGTCCAGTGTACAGTTTAGGATTTGCTGTGGAGGAAGAAACATCGCGAGGCTGGTTTGAGACTGCAGCGTGATTCATAACGTCGAGGTGAATGACAATCATCTCCAGTGAAACCAGTTCATTTCCCAGGGATGCCAGAGTCATACGCACACGGAAAAAAGCCCTTCGGCCCAACTCATCCATGCCCAGCAAGATGCCCCCATCTAAGCTAGTCCCCATTGCCCATGTTTGGCCCATATCCTGAGAGAAATATATAAAATTATGGGAGGCATTTTGGGTGGCACGGTGGCAAGCGATAGAGTTGCTGCCTCACAGCGCCAGAGACCCCGGTTTGATCCCGACTACAGCTGCTATCTGTACACAGTTTGTACATTCTTCCTGTGGCCACATTGGCTTTCCCTGTGTGCTCCAGTTTACTCCCACACTCCAAAACTGTGCAGTTTTGTAGGATAATTGGCTGCAGTAAAGATTGCAAATTGTCCTTGGTGTGTAGGATAGTGCTAGTGTACAGGGATCACAGGTTGGAGCAGACTCAATGGGCAAGAGGGCCTGTTTCCTTGCTGTATCTCTAAAGGCATAGATAGGTTTACTAGTCAGATCATTTTTCCCCAAGAAAGAAAAAAATCAAATAGCAGAGGGCATAACTATGAGGGGAGAGGGACAAAGTTTAAAGGAGATGTACATGGGAACTTTTTTTACCCAGAGGATGGTGAGTGTCTGGATGCAATGCCGGGGCTGGAGGTGGAGGCAGATACGATAGTGGCGTTTAAGAGGCTTTTAGATAGGCTCATGGATATGCAGGGAATGGAGGGATGAGGGTCATGTGCAGGCAGAGGACATCAGTTTAACTTGGCATCATATACGGCACAGACATTGTGGGCCGAAGGGCCTGTTCCTGTGTTGTGCTGTTCCATGTTCTGTGCTTGCGTTCAGTATTAATCACTTTATGCTGTGTGCTGATACTCTTGTAGTCGGCCCTTTGTTGTCAGCTGTGTTCATTTCAGCACACGTACATTGGCTTTGAGATCATGTTTTTGTTTCTCGACTGATCTGATGGCTATGAATATTTCATGTGCTCATGACTTCAGATGTCCTTTGTAAAAGGTGTGGGTTTCAAAGGCTTTGCAGATACCACTATTTTCAGACTGAATGACGTGGTGTTATTTTTCTTTCATTTGTTTCCTTGTACATTTCCTTATACGTTTCCCGTACATTTGGACGGGAATAGCACTAGGCAAAGATCACAGTCTTAATTGCAGATAGGGGAATATTTTTTGGAACATAATTCTTATTGTGGGGAAATGGAGATAAGATGTGGCAATGAAAGCAAAACGCAGTTGCAATGCTGAGTACAAAGTGCAGGAGTAATTCAGCGTGTCAGGCAGCATCTCTGGAGCGAATGGGTATGTGTCGTTTCAGGTCAAGACCCTTCTTCACACTGACGGAAATTGGGGGGGGGGGGGGGGGGGGGATGGAGAAAGCTGGAAAAGAGAGGTGGGGGCGAGACAAAGCCTGGCAAGAGATAGGTGGCTGGACATGAAGTGCTGGAGTAACTCAGCGGGTCAGGCAGCATCTCTGGAGATAAAGGATGGATGACAACATTTCGGATTATGACCCTTCTTCACCCGAAACATCACTCATCCTCTTTCTCCAGAGATGCTGTCTCTCCCGCTGAGTTATTCCAGTACTTTGTGTCTATCTTTGGTATAAACCTGAATCTGCGGTTCTGTGTTTCCACAAGTGATAGGAGGATACAGGAAGAGGGAATTGAGGTGCAGAAGACATTGGTGAAATGGGAGCACACTGGGATGGACACAAGTTTATACACACTGATGGACACACTGGGATGGACACACTGTTTTCTCTGTTGCCGGGTAGATATTTTGAGATGAAATTCAGAACCACTCACCACATCTTTCTCAATCCTTTGAGCCACGACTTCTGGTGGTTCCTCGTACTCCTGGACGTTAGAGGTTCTCCTGTTGTGTTCCACTGTGGGATGACATCCAAGGGTTAGTCTCTGTACCTCAGAGTTTTCCTCATCAAAAGAAAGCAAATGGCTGGCTCACTTTTATCCCCAAATTGTGACAGCACACCATATCCATGTCTCTCTCTATCCGTGCGTGCGTGTGCGTGTGCGTGTGCGTGTGGAGGGGGGGAGGGGGGGGAACAATAGACAATAAACAATAGAAAATAGGTGCAGGAGTAGGCCATTTGGCCCTTCGAGCCAGCACCGCCATTCAGTGTGATCATGGCTGATCATCCACAATCAGTACCACGTTCCTGCCTTTTCCCCATATCCCCCGACTCCACTATCTTTAAGAGCCCTATCCAGCTCTCTCTTGAATGCATCCAGAGAACCAGCTTCCACTGCCCTCCGAGGCAGAGAATTCCACAGAATTCCTCTCATCCTAAACTCCAGAGTATACAAGTCCTGCTGCTCCATTCTCTCAGCATATGACAGTCCTGCCATCCTGGGAATTAACCTTGTTGCACCCCCTCAATAGCACGAATGTCCTTCCTCAAATTAGGGGACCAAAACTGCACACTATACTCTAGGTGTGGTCTCACTAGGGCTCTGTACAACTGCAGAAGGATTGCTCCTATACTCGACTCCTCGTTATAAAGGCCAACATGCCATTTGCTTTCTTCACTGCCTGCTGTACCTGTATGCTTACATTCATAGACTGGTGAACAAGGACCGCCAAATCCCGCTGTACTTCCCCTTTTCCCAACTTGACGCCATTTAGATAGTAATCTGCCTTCCTGTTTTTGCTACCAAAGTGGATAACCTCCCATTTCTCCACATTAAACTGCATCTGCCATGCATCTGCGCACTCCCCCAACCTGTCCAAGACACCCTGCATTCTCATAGCATCGTCCTCACAGTTCACACTAACACCCAGCTTTGTGGCATCTGCAAATTTGCTAATGTTACTTTGAATCCCTTCATCCAAATCATTGATGTATATTGTAAATAGTTGCTGTCCCAGCACCGAGCCTTGTGGTACCCCACCAGTCACTGCCTGCCATTCAGAAATGGACCCGTTAATCCCCACTCCGTTTCCTGTCTGCCAACCAATTTTCTATCCATGTCAGCACTCTACCCCCAATACCATGTGCCCTAATTTTGCCCACTAATCTCATATGTGGGACCTTATCAAATGCTTTCTGAAAGATCAGGTACACTACATCCACTGGCTCTCCTTTGTCCATTTTCCTAGTTGCATCTTCAACAAATTCCAGAAGATTAGTCAAGCATGTCAAGCCCTTCGTAAATCCATGCTGACTCAGACCGATCCTGTTACTGCTATCCAAATGTGCGGCTATTTCATCTTTTATAATTGACTCCAGCATCTTCCCCACCACCGATGTCAGGTTAACTTGTCTATAATTCCCTGTTTTCTCTCTCCCGCCTTTCTTAAAAAGTGGGATGACATTAGCTACCCTCCAATCTACAGGAACTGAACCTAAGTCTATAGAACATTGGAAAATTATCACCGATGCATCCACGATTTCTAGAGCCACTTCCTTAAGTACCCTGGGATGTAGACCATCAGGCCCTGAGGATTTACCATCCTTCAGTCCCATCAGTCTACCAAACACCATTTCCTGCCTAATGTGGATTTCCTTCAGTTCCTCTGGCCACTACTATATCAGGAAGATTGATTGTGTCCTCCTTAGTGAAGACAGATCCAAGGTACCTGTTCAACTCATCTGCACTTTCCTTTTTCCCCATAATAAATTCACCTTTTTCAGTCTTCAAGAGTCCAACTTTGGTCTTAACTATTTTTTTCCTCTTCACATACCTAAAGAAGCTTTTCCTATCCTGCTTTATATTCTTGGCTAGCTTACCTTCGTACCTCATCTTTTCTTCCCGTATTGTCTTTTTGGTTATCTTCTGTTGTTCTTTGTACATTACCCAATCCTCTTGCTTCCCGCTCATCTTTGCTACGTTGTACTTCTTCGCTTTTTAACTCCTGATTCAACTTGTGCCCTATGTCCTGGCTATTGTTTGGGGGCCTGTAGATAAGTCCCATTAGGGTCCTTTTACTCTTACAATTCCTTAGTTCTATCCATACTGACTCCACATCTCCCGTTTCAATGTCACCCCTAGCAAGGGACTGAATTTCATTCCTCACCAACAGGGCAACCTTACCCCCTCTGCCCACCTGTCTGTCTTTTCGATAGGAGGTATACCCTTGAATATTCAGTTCCCAGCCCTGGCCCTCTTGCAGCCATGTCTCAGTAATTCCCACAACATCATACTTGCCAGTTTCTAGCTGAGCCTCAAGCTCGTCCACTTTATTCCTTACACTTCGCGCATTCATATACAGCACTTTGACCTCCGTATTCACTTCCCCCCTCGCACCGTTCGCAATTGGCCCTGACCTTACTCTGTTGTCCATTCTTGAGCTCTCCTTCCCTTTAATTCGAGAATCTGTTGTAATTTTTCCTGTAGCCACTTCCCCTTCAACTCTATCTTTATACTCCCTATTTGTCAATCCCTCCCCCCCACTATTTAGTTTAAACCCACACGTGTAGCCCTAGCAGAATGCCTGCCAGAATGTCGGTCCCCCTTCAGTTAAGGTGTAACCCTAAGCTCCTGGAAAAAACCCCACGCAGGTCATGGGGAGAACTTACAAACTCCATACCGACAGCACCCGTAGTCAGGATCGAACCCGGGTCTCTGGCGCTGCGAGGCAGCGACTCTACCGCTGCACCATTGGGCCGCAGTGTGTCTCTTCCCGACAGCTTTTGTCAGACGCTCGCACTGAACAAGGGCACTGTCTCCTCAGGTAGTCTTACCTTGGTCGCTCTGCGCTGTCAGAGCTGCAGCCCGGCTCATGTTGACACCGGGGGGGTGGGCAGGTGCGGCAGACTGAGGGGGCGACGGAATTATCGTCTCTCGCTGTCTCTTCATCTTCTCCTGGTTTACTCTGGTGAGAGAGAGCAAGAGAAAGATGTATATTAATGGAGCGCTGATTCAATCTCTCACTGCACTGAAAAGAAAACTCTGTGGGTGGCACGGCATGGAAACGGGCCCTTTGGCCCATCGATCACCTGTTTATACTAGTTCCATGTTACCCCACTTCCTCATTCGCTCCTGACACACTTGGGGCAATTTACAGAAACCAATTAACCTACAAATCCACACTTCTTTGGGATGCAGGAGGAAACTCCGAGCACCTGGAGGAAACCCACGAGGTCCCAGGGCCAATGTGCAAACCCCACACAGGCAGCTTCCGAGGCAGGATTAAACCCGGGTCTCGGTTACTGTGAAGTGCAGCAGGTAGAGCTGCTGCCGCACAGCGCCAGAGATTAATATCTCGTTGACAAGACTATAGCCTTGGGACAACACTGTGGCAGCAGCACTACCTGCAGTGCCTCACCGTGCCAGAGATCCCAGGTTCGATCCTGACCCCCCCGTGTGCAGAGTTCGCATGTTCTCCCTGTGGCCTCTTCCGGGCTTTCCATTTTCCTCCCACACCCCAAAGACATGCGAGTTTATAGACTTATTAGTGGTCGCAAAAGTGGGATAACATTGGACTAGAGTGATCGATGGTCAGCATGGACTCAGTGGGCCGAAGGGCCTGTTTCCATGATATATCTCTAAACAAAATTAAACTAAACTGTATCTCTAAATTAAACTAAACTGAACCAAACAAACTGTATCTCCGAATTAAACAAGACTAAACTAAACTAATTTTAATCTCTAAACAAAACAAATTAAAACAAATCTAAACTTAACTAAAATGGCATCTGTAAACTAAACTAAATTGAACTAAAATAAATTAAAGTAAACTAAAACGGCATGATAAACTAAACAAAACTTAACTAGGCTGAACTAAACCTCAACTAAACGATATCTGTAAACTAAATTAAATATTGCATCTGTTGGTCCTCATGTAAAACAAAAAGATAATTTTGCCAGTGTTGGGTTTCGTTGCTAAAGGGAGTGGCAGCAACAGATTGAAACTACTTGAAAGTGAACAAGCCACAAAGGAACAGGTTTGATGACAGAGGAAAACTCCTCGTGTGCTCGCGGTCCTGGTGTTCTGCATTATCTCGGGTCTGTCAGTTCATTTGTAGAAACAAGGAACTGTAGATGCTGGTTTACAAAAAAAAAGACACAAAGTGCTGGAGAAACTCAGTGGGTCAGGCAGCTTTGGCCAGTTGCACATTGACAGGGAGATCACAGATAACCAAAGTGGGAACTGAGGCAGCATTTACTTCAAGGTCTGTGGTCGTATCTTCTGTCCACCTTTGCAATCGGAGATTGCACTCTCGACATCTGCGTGGATCATCTCGGCCTGCAAAGAGAATTGACAAGGGTCTATCACCATACATAAGCACTACCCACTGTCAAACTGACCTTTCTGTCCTGGGCGACCTCCACTGTCAGAATGAGGCCTCACCCAAATTAGAGGAACAGAATCTCACGTTTAACTTTGGCAGCTTACAACCTAGCAGTATGAACGTTGATTTCAAGTAACCCCTACATTTTCTCTCTCTCCCCTCCTCCCCCACCCTAGACATCCACTGTTCGCATCCCTGTAGCCCTTTGCTACCAACTCTTCACCAGCCAACAATGGGCCATTGTGGGCTCCACATTTCCTTGGTCATCTGTTGCCGGTCCTGCTTTGTTCTGGCCATTACCTCTCTCTAGTTCCCTCCTCTCTACTTTCAGTCCGAAGAAGGGTTCCAACCCAAAACTTCACCCATCCTTTTTTTCCAGGGATGCTGCCTGACCCGCTGTGTAAAGGGCCTGTCCCACTTGGCCATCATTTGGGCGTCACGCAGATGGCACGCAAAGATTTTGTACATCACACAATCCTGCAACGCCACGCGCGGCCGCGTGTCACTGCCCATGTCATCGCGCACCATGCGTGCGTAATGCGTCGTGACGCGTAAATGTCGCGCAAATTACACGCAAATGACGGCCAAGTGGGACAGGCCCTTTACTCCAGCACTTTATTTCTATCTTGGGTATAAACCAGCATTCCTTTCTACACACAAGCACCATCCCCCAGGTAGTACAGATGATCCAGACCAACCCACTGAGTCTTTATGCGAGGGCCATTTTGGTGGCATTTTACAGTCATTGAAAGTGTCTGCCACTGTGTAATTTATTAACAGCAGGAGCCACAGTGAAGTACAGTGACGGTAAAGAAGTCTGATGCTGCTCTTTACCGTAGCTCAGCTGCGCCAAGACTGAGATTATTTACCTCAACCACTGGGGTGTGAGGAGGTGTTAAATGGTGATAAAGTGAACACTCACAGACTTTTCCTTACAGTAGAGAATTCTAAAACCGGAGGATTTAAGCTGAAGGTGAGAGGGGGGAGCTTTAAGAGGGACCTCTTGCTATATTTAAGAGGGCGTTAGATGTGGCACTTGTGGCTAAAGGAATCAGGGGGTATGGAGAGAAGGCAGGTACGGGATACCGAGTTGGATGATCAGCCATGATCACATTGAATGGCGGTGCAGGCTCGAAGGGCCGAATGGCCTACTCCTGCACCTATTTTCTATGTTTCTATGACCTCGGGAGCGGCTTTTTCCCTCAGACGGTCGTCCGTATTTGGAACGAGCTGCCCGTAAAGCTGTAGAAGCAGATCCAATTAGGACTTGTAGCGTCATAGAGTTCTACAGCATGGAACTGGCCATTTGGCCCTACCTGTCCATGCTGACCATCTAAGCTCGCCCCAATTATTCACGTTTGGTCCTCCAAACCTTACCTATTCATGAACCTGCCCAAGTGTCTTTCAAATGCTGTCCTAGTGCCAGCCTCAACTACCTCCTCTGGCAGCTCGTTATATATACCCCCCACCCTCTATGTGAAAAAGTTCCAATTAAATCTTTCCTCTCACCTTAAATCTATGTTCTCTGGTTTTTGAATCTCCAACTCGGGATAAAAGATACAGTGCACTCACAATACCTATTCCCCTCATGATTTTATACACCTTTCTAAGATCACCCCTCAGCCACCTTCACTCGAATAAAGTCCTTGGCTTCCAACCTCTCCCTATAGCACACATCCTTAAGTCCTGGCGACATCCTCGTAAATCTTTCCTGCACTCTTTGAAGCTTAATAGCATATTTCCGATAGAAGGATGACCAAAACTGAACACAAAACTCCAAGTGCAGCCTCACCATCGCCTTGTACAACTGCAACATAACATCCCAAAGGGGCTGTCCCACTGCGGCGACCTAATGTGCGAGTTCAGAAGAGTTTGCCCTCGACTCATACTCGCAGCATGGTCAACACGGGGTCCTAGGAGGTCTTTACTCTCCCGCGAGAAAAAATAAGGTCACCTTGGAAAAAACAAATCGATATTTTTTTTACTCGTAGGTTTAGTCGAAGTTTAGTCGAAGTAGGTCGGCATGTTATTCATAGGTAATCGAGGGTAGTCGAAGGTAGTCATAGATAGTCTTCAACATTGTTGAAGGGAGGTCGAAGGAGATCGAAGGAGGTCATCTTCACTCTCCACTTTTCGGTGTCCAATTTTCCCAAAGCTAGTCGAAACTAGTCTTCAACATAGTCGAAGGAGGTCTTCAACATGACACTTTTTCAAACTCTCCTAAACTCTTAAAATGCTCTGACTTTTTTTTTAGTTTAGAGATACAGCATGGGAACAAGCAATTTGGCCCATCGATTTACACTGACTATCAATCACCCATTCATGCTAATTCTATGTTATCCCACTTCCTCATTCACTCCCTCTGCACTAGGGGCAATTTACGGAGACCAATTAACCTACAAACCCACACGTCCTTTGGACGAGGGAGGAAATGTGAGCACCCAGTGGAAACCCACGTGGGAGAACGTGCAAACTCCACACAGGCAGCACCCGAAGACAGGATCAAACTCGGTTCCCTAGCGCTGTGAGGCAGCAATTCTACCAGCTGCGCCATTGTGCTGTCATCGATGAAGGCCAGTGGACCAATCGCCTTCTTCACCACCTGAGGTACCTGAATTTTAGCTTTAGGCATTGAGGAAATTGGACAGGAAATCAGTTTTAAGAGTTTTTATATAATTAGAGTTAGCCAGCTTTGTACTGCCATGTCAGGTGTCTGGAGCAGGTGCCTCTAACTTCAACTCTCCCAGCTGGGAATGATGCTGGGCTCAGCGGAACAGAACTGTGCAGAAAAATAGGTTTGTGAGTAAAAAAAGTATAATAAACAGATTAACGTCTCGTTGACAAGACTGAACCCTTGTGACAACATAGTGCCAGCAGCTCTACCAGCTGTGCCTCACAGCGCCTAGAGATCCCAGGTTTGATCCTGACCTCAGGTGCTGTCCGAGTGGAGTTTGCATGCTCTCCCTGTAACTGTGTGGGTTTCCCCCGAGTGCTCCAGTTTTCCAAAGACGTACAGCTTGTCTGCTAATAGGCCCTCTGTAAATTGCCTCTAATGTGTAGGGAGCGCCTGTGTAAGTGGGATAACAAAGAAGTAGTGTGAACAAGTGATCGATGGTCGGCATGGACTTGGTGGGCTGAAGGGCCTGTCATGGCAACAAGGAATTGCAGATGCTGATTCACAGAAATAAGACACAAAGTGTAGGAGTAACTTGGAAGAGAAAGTGGGATAACACAGAACTCGTCTGAACGACGGTCGGCGTGGACTCGATGGGCCGAAAGTCTGGTTTTAGCTAATGCTGTATATCTAAACTAAACATATATGAATGCTTGACAAAAATGCTGGAGAAACTCAGCGGGTCAGGCAGCATCTATGGAGCGAAGAACCAGGTGACGTTTCGGGTCGAGACCCTTCTTCAGACTTCTTTCTGGTGCATGAATGCTTAAACATGCCGACAAAGAATTGTCTTGTGAGGCCGTACACAGGTACATTCAGAGGATCAACATGCCCTGACATACCTACGTTGCTAAATACACCATGTGTCCTTTTCTATTGCCAATAAGAACAAAATTAAATATGAGCCAAAAAATGTTTGGCTCTACGGAGCAGTGGAGACTTCCATCTGCCACCCTAATAAAATGTTGAACCCACTGCAAACTGTGCGGTCCACTAATTACAATATTCATTGCAATGTTGGCTGATTAACTAGCAACCTGCTAATGCTTTGACCATGAATATTCGTTACCAACAAAGGAAAAAAAATGTTTAGTTTAGTTTATTGTTACGTGTACCGAGGTACAGGGAAAAGCTTTTTTGTTACGTGCTATCCAGTCAGCGGAAATACTATACCCGATTACAATACAGCCATCCACAGTGTACAGGATAAAGGGAATAACATTTATTGCAAGATAAGGTACAGTGGAGTCTGATTAAAGATAGCCCAAGTGTTTCCAATGAAGTAGGCGGGTCAGGATCTACAGCGCTGGATTTTTATCCACATTTTGGGAATTAGATTTTATAATTTTGTGTAATTAGGGATACTGGTCACTGGATTACACCATTGCATTGAGCAATTATAACAAATGCATCAGTTACAATCATTCAATTTATTTTGCATTAAAACAATGACATATTACCATGAGAAAACATTACATTTATTTTAGAATCTCTGCATTAGTATAGGGCGGCACAGTGGCGCAGCGGGCAGAGCTGCTAACTCACCGTACCAGAGACCCGGGATCAACCCTAACCTCGGCTGTTGTCTGTACGGAGTTTGTACATTCGCCCTGTGATCATGTGGGTTTTCTCCGGGCTCTTCCGTGTCCTCCCACACTCCAAAGACGTGCAGGTTTGTAGGTTAATTGGCTTCTGTAAAATTGTTCCTAGTGTGTCGGGTAGAACTAGCGCCTGTTTCTACACTGTGCCTCTAAACTAAACTAATATAAATCTATATGTCTAGGAGGGAACGGCAGATGCTGGTTTAAACCAAAGAGAGACACAAAACGCTGGCATAACTCAGCGGGACAGGCAGCATCTCTGGAGAGAAGGAATGGGTGACGTTTCGGGTCGAGACCCTTCTTCTAAAATCTATTATGACGTGCAGCCGCATGGTGTACAATGAACAGTCCCATGCTGTGTCTCTAAATTAACTAAAATAAACTAAACAAATAAGCCTCTCACTAATGATGTGAATAACATATCCTTTGTATATACAAAATAAAGTTGGTATTTACTCCCCCTAACACTAGTGCTAACTCATGTTATTTCCTTTATCCTGTATCTGTACACTGTGGACTGTAGTCATGTATTGTCTTTCCACTGACTGTTAGCGCACAAGTAAAGCTTTTCACTGTACCTGGATGCACATGACAATAAAGTAAACTAAACTCAACAACAATGCACCATCAATATGACCGGAGTCCTCTACATCTCATGTTGATATTTCTGTACAGTTACTCACCCCGACCTCGTCACAGTTGAAGAAGTGTATGTCGGGCTTGTGTTGGTCTGAGTCCTGACAGATGAGGAGTAACACCGATGGGTATTTGGACTGGTTGTGTACATTTTGGCAGTGGTGCACAATGTTTAGTGGAAAGTTCTCCAGTTCATCCTGTTGAAAGAGGGAATCAAAATGAAGGTTGGTGAAGCACACAAAGGGAACAGGAATGGAGCCGTAACTAAAATCAGAGTAGAATGCCGACAGAGAGACACAGCTCTACGGCAGATGGGACAGATTGTCCACAATGGGGTGCCAAACCTAACACCAGTTGCTTCAAGGTTTTCCGACCAACATTGGTGTAGGTGATCAACGAAGCATTTGAACATTCACATGGAGTTATGTTACATTAGATTAGATTCTTTATTTGTCATTCAGACCTTTCGGTCTGAACGAAACATCGTTCCCCTGCAGTCATACATACAATCCTTTTAAAAAATGACAGAACACACAACAAACACAAATCCAACATCCACCACAGTGAGTTCACCAAACACCTCCCCACTGTGATGGAAGGCAAAGTCTTAAAGTCTCTATACATGGTGCATCTGTTATACTTAGACTGTAGATGATACACATACTTAAAAAACTGTACTTGATAAACTCAATGTCATCTGATTTTAAGAGACAAAATTACACACTTTCTTCTCGTTAAAATAAAGAACCGCAGATGCTGGTGACACAGAAGGACACAACGTGCTGGAGTAACTCAGCGGGTCAGGCAGCGTCAATGGAGAACATGGATAGGTGACGTTTCGGGTTGAGACTCTCCTTCAGACTGATTGTAGGGGGGGGGGGGTGGAAGAGAAGAAAGCTGGAAAAGGGGAGAGGCAGAAAAACGTGTGGCAGGTAATAGGTTGACACAGGAGGGGGGCGGGGGGGGGGGGGGGGAGATGGGGGATGGGGTTAGATAAACAGATGGTTGGAACAAAGGCCAGTGAGAAGAAAGGAAGGTGTGAGACAGGTTTGAAGATTTGCATATTGCCGCGAAAGGACAGACTGGGGTAACTTAATGGATCAGGCAGCATCTCAGGAAAACATGGATGTGAAATTTTGGGTCAAGACTTTGTCCTATCTTGCTTTTTGTGAAGAGTTATTTTTAACTGGCAATACGTCAATGTATTGCCACATTGGAGAATTCAAAGTTCACACCGTTGGGATGCAAGCTACTCAAACAGAATATTAGGTGCTGTTCCGCGAGTCTGCGTGCGGCCTCACTCTGGCAATGGAGGAGGTCCAGGACAGAAAGGTCAGTGTGGGAACGGGAAGGGGAGTTAAAATTGTTAGCAACCGGGAGATACAGTAGGTCTTGGCCGTCCGAGCGCAAGTGTTCGACAAAAAAGTGGCAATACTCTGACCGATGAACCCATGCATGCCATACGCCTTCTTCACCACCATGTTTACCTGTGTCGCCACTGTTCTTTGGATCAATGAATTTCCAAATACAAGACCTGCTGGATCTCCTGGTCGCTAACCAGCTTATCTCCCCTTCCCATTTCCACACTGACCTTTCCTGTCCTGGATCACCCCTATTGCCTGAGCGAGGCCACATGCGCACTGGAGGAACATGCACCTAAATTCCACCCGAGTAGCTTACAACCCAATGGTTATGAACGTTGAATTCTCCAAGCTTATGTAATTATTTCTTCGAGATACAACAACAATCCTTTCCCCACTCCAAGGTATCCTTACCTGATTTTCACAGTCCAGTAGTCTAATAGAATTGTCATTCACTTGAAACAGCATCTCTTGAGTCCACACCTTGCCCTTTATGTCCAACTGCACCAGTTTCTTGACGGCGTCCTCGATCGTCACGATGGACTCGCTCTTGTCCATGGCAAACGTGGCCAGATGCTGAAAGCAGCAACAAAAAAAAGATTTAGGTGAAGAGAATTTTGTCTTCACTGCCATTCCTCACTGGAGCTCCCATGACTTACTGCGCCAGAGACGCGGGTTCGATCCTGACCATGGGTGCTGTCTCCCTGAGCGCATGGGTTTGCCTCGTGGTGCTCTGGTTACTAAACTAAACTCAGTGGGTCAGGCATCTCTCGAGATGGAGACACAAGGAACTGGCAGATGCTGGTTTACAAAAAAAGACACAAAGTGCTGGAGTAACTCAGCGGGTCAGGCAACCACTTTTAAAAATTAAATCAGGACCTGCTTGTCTCTTTATCTCCAGGGATGCTGCCTGGCCCGCTGAGTTACTCCACCAATGTGTCTTTTTTTTGCAAAACGGCAACTGCACTTCCTTGTTTCACTGCTCCTCTGTGAAATCTCCTCAAGGTATGCCTACTTTGAGGAAGTTTGTCTCCTCTCTCCGAGGGCAATTGTGTGAGACACTGTCTTACTGTTTCCCCTCTACGATTCCTGCTGCTCTCCTGCTCTCCAACCTTGTCCTGATCTGGATCCTGAGATGCTATCTGACCCACAGCATGTAAACAGACCCTTCAGCCCACCGAGTCCACGTCGACCATCGTTCACCCGTTCACACTAGTTCTATGTTTTCCCCACTTTCCCATCCATTCCCTACACACTCAGGGCACTTTACAGAGGCCAAGTAACTCACAAACCTGCACGTCATGAGGATGTGAGTGGAAGGCGGAGCACCGGGCGGAAACCCACAGGGAGAACGTGCTAACTCCACACAGGCAGCACCTGAGGGCAGATCAATCTGGGTATCTGGCACTGCGAGGCAGCAGCTCTACCCGCTGGGCCACTGTGCCGTTATTGACGATTTAAATAAATGAGAATATATTCTGTACTATCAATAGCACATTGCCTAAAAAAATAGGTGTTCCTTTTGATGGGCTGAAAGGGGCCTGGTCCATCAAAGATGTCCCACCTTAATCCTCCAACTACAAGTAGAAGAATCAGTTCCATTCTTAACAGCATTACCTCCACATGGTATTGTGAAGTCTCTTGCGTGATGACATTGGAATTGGAATACTTCTTCCGTTGCTCTGCAAAAGGTAGAGAAAACAAAATCAAAAACACCAGACTGGTGATGAGGATTAGAGAGATTAAAAATGGAAAAAAATATACGCAACAAGGGCGTAAAAAGATGGAGACAAAGCACTGAAGTGACTCAACGGCTCAGGCAGCATCTCTGGAGAACATGGATAGGTGATGTTTTGGGTCGGAATCCTTCTTGGGACTGGGGTGACCTTACTGAGATGCACATGATCAGAAGGGGCAGGGATAAAATGAATGCTCACAACAGTCTTTTTCTAATGGTAGATGTTTCTAAAATAGACAATTTAAGTTTAGAGTGAGAGGGGAGAAATTTAAGAGAGACCTCAGAGTGTTGTCCATATCTGTATCAAGCTGCCAGAGAAAGCTGTAGAAACAGACACAGTTACAACTTTCAACAGGCATTTACACGGATACATGGATGGGAAAAGTTTCAAGGAATGGACATAGGTCAGAGATGTTTTTCCAGTCTTAACTCAGTTAAGTTAGCGAGTGTAGTTTCGAGATACAACATGGAAACAGGCTCTTTGGCCCATTGAGTCCTTTGATCTGACCTTTGATCACCCGTTCACACAAGTTATCCCAGTTTCTAAACCCCTCCCTGTACACTAGGGGTAATTTACAGAGGGCCAATTAACCTACAGACACGTCATTGGAACATGGGGGGGCAAACTGGAGCACCCGGAAAATACCCCCGTGGTCACGGGGAGAACGTGCAAACTCCACGCATGCAGACAGCGACCGAGGCCAGGGTCGAACCTAGGTCTCCGGCGCTGCATGGCAGCAGCTCTACCAGCTGTTCCATCGTGCCACCCTTAAATGGGGGCAGTTTTTCCATTCCCTCTGTCCCTGCAGGCAATTGTATTAGTGCAAGGGTGAGGGAGGGTTTAAATATAGCAGTGTTATGTTTTCCTGCCATAACGCACTCTAGCTTTGTGAGTTGTTAGCTTTGGCCCTGCTCCCATTACATTCGGGTTGCATAGAAAGCAGCTGTGTTTACCATGTGCAGTATCACCTGCAACCTGACACAGCGGTGGAGTACCCAGTGGTTTACAATGCAACTATATAAAAAGACTGAGCATCACAATAGTAGTTCAGTATAGTTTAGTTTAGAGATACAGCGCGGAAACAGGCTCTTTGGCCAACCGAATCTGCGCTGACCAGCAATCCCCGTACACTAACACTATCCTGCACACACTCGGGACTATTTACAATTTCACCAAAGCCAATCAACCTACAAACCTGCAAGCCTTTGGAGTGAGGGAGGAAACCGGAGCACTCAGAGAAAACCAACACACGAGGGGGCAATTTACAGAGGGCCAATTAACCTACAAACCCGCACATCTTTGGGACGTGGGAGGAAACTGGAGCACCCGGAGGAAACCCACGCGGTCACAAGGAGAACATGTAAACTCCACACGCACACAAGGTCAGCATTGAACTCAGCTCTCTGACGGCTTCGAGGCAACAGCCCCACCCGCTGCGTCATTGTGCCGTATCGACGAATAAAGCAGTAGGTGGTAACATTCGCTGCCTGCAGACAGAGCAGTACAATGGCATTGCACAGACAATCCCCGCCTGTCTTTCCGAGGGCCATTGAGCCTTGGGACACTAAGATGCCTCACATGCCACAGAATGTGAATGCTTTACATTCCAGGCTCATTGCTTTTCTGTTTACTGTGCATTTAGCACCTGGCAGAAAATGAATATTGCATGACTCTCTGCACTGACACCTTACGATTCAATTTCAGAGGGATGGCTTCGAAAACACACCTGACCACTGCCGGGAATAGTTGTAGCCATGGGGTTGAAATGCACCTCTTACTGGGCTTGGAGCAAGATCCCATGATTATATGCCCAGCCTTTTCGGTGCACTGGCCTTCATTGGTCAGAACCTCGAGGATGGAAGCTGGGACATTACGTTACCGTTGTACAAGACATTGATGACGCCACATTTGGGAGTATTGTTTTCAGATTTGGTCACCCCCAGAGAAGATTGACGAGGATGTTGCCTGAGCTATAGGGAGAGGTTGGGAAGTATAGGACTTTATTCCTTGAAGCGCCGGAGATGAGGGGTGATCTCACAGACGTGTATAAAATCACGAGGGGAATTGATAAGTTGTCTGCACAGTTTTGTACTCGGGGTAGAAACGTGGAAAATAGGTGCAGGAGTAGGCCATTCGACCCTTCGAGCCAGCACTGCAATTCAATATGATCATGGTTGATCATCTAAAATCAGTACCCCGTTCCAGCTTTTTACCCCATATCACTTGATTCCGTTCACCCTAAGATCTAAATCTCTCCCTTGAAGAGAGTAGATTCAGAAGCCATTGGTTTAATGTGAGTGGGGCAAGGTCTAATATGAACCCGAGGAACATCCTTTTCACTCAGAGGGTGGTGGGTATATGGAGGCAGGTATTATAACAGCATTTAAAAGACATTTGGACTGGTTTATGGATAGGAAAGGTTTAGAGGCAAATGGACTTTATTCCTTGGAGTTCATTAGGCCGAGGGCAGGCTTTTTATAAGGTGTATATGAGCATGAAGGGAATAGACAGGGTGAATGCACAGATGCACGCACAACACACACACACACGTCTGACCATTGCAGCTAGAGTGAAGAAGGGTCTCCACCTGAAATGTCACCTGTCTGTTGATCAAACCCTCCTTTACTTTCGTCCACCTATCACTTGCCAGTTTTGGCCCCACCTCCCGCATTCTCCCACCTACTCCATCAGTCTGAAGAAGATTTCCCAACCCGAAAGGTCACCTGTCCATTCCTCTGCAGATGCTGCCTGGCCTGCTGAGTTATTCCAGCTCTTTGTTTTGTACCCAGTAGTGTTAGCACCTCTCTTTTTCTTTATACCTAGCGCCGTTGCAATCCTGGGGTGATATCCCTTCCCTGATTAGAAGGGTGTCTCCACTGGACTCTGCCCCCACCCCCCAATGCCCAGCAGCAGAAGGACTCTAGACTGTGGTCCTCCCCCACAGAGCCTTGGCCTTGGCTGCACCGAGTTTCAGTGCGTCCCTCAACACAAACTCCTGCAGTAGGGAGAGGGTCAGTCGGCAACGTTCCCAATGGGACATCTCGCTCTGCTGGGAGGTCAACAGGTTTCGGCAGACCAAAGCGCGTCTTTCACCGAGGTGCTGACCTTCTAGCAGCACGTTCGTGCGTTCTGCCTGTGACTGCGTGGGTTTTCTATGGATTCTCCCGTTTCCTCCCACATACCAAAGACGTGCAGGTTTGTAGGTTAATTGGCTTCTGTAAATAGTCCCTTGTGTGTAAGATAGAACGTGTAAATGAGTGATCGCTGGTCGGCATGGACTTGGTGGGCCGAAGGGCCTGCCTTCACACTTTATTTCTAAACAAAACTCAACTAACTGATGTTCGTGAGAGATGGAGTTCTTATACAAACCATGTAGTTTAGTTTAGAGATACAGCGTGAAATCCGACCCTTCGGCCCACTGAGACCGCGCCGACCAGCGATCCCTGTACACTAGTACTATCCTGCACACTTGGGACAAATTACAATTCTCACCAAAGCCAATTAACCTACATGTCTTTGGAGTGTGGGAGGACCCGGCGAAAACTCACGCAGTCACAGGGAGAACGTACAAACTCCGTACAGACAGCACCCATGGTCAGGATCGAACCCGGGTCTCTGGCGCTGTGAGGCAGCAACTCACCATGCTGTTGGAGGATACTTATCCAACAGAACTACGAGATATTATGGGGTTAATTCACAGTAGAAATTAAAACTAATTCAGACCAGAATGGAATGCTTCATAATGTTTGGCTAACATTCAGATGAGCAGGAGGAGGTACATAGCTTAGTTTTGCTGCCCCACATTCTTTTCCTTTGACTTATCCAGTTTCCTAGACTCGATTGAAAGAAGAATACCTTTTCCCTCTTTAGTGGTGTCTCATTACCTTCCAAGTACACTGAAGGCAGCCACAAGTGCTGCTTAGATAAACAGTGAAAAACCACAGGTGCACACAAGCAGCAACAACTTCCCTTGTGTTAGGACTATTGAGTTACTAAAGCTGATGGAAACACATTTAAGGCTGTCAGTATTTCTGTCAAGCTTCTGTAATAATGTTTGTCTCCATGTACAATAACCCAGTTGTTGTGGGGAATTGACCTGAACAAGATGAGGAATTTCTTTAACCAGAGTGCGGTGAATCTGTGGAATTCATTGCCACAGATGGCTGTGGAGGCCAAGTCATTGGGTATTTTTTTTTTATTTTTTTTTTAAATGTCTTGAGTGGAATCATGTATATTCTTTCCGCTGACTGGATAACACACAACAAAAATGCTTTTCACTGTACCTTGGTGCAAGTGACAATAAACTAAACTAAACTAAATGACCAGACTTCTCACCACTAACTCCATCTACACTTCATGCTGCCTTGGAAAATCAACCTACATAATTAAAGACGTCCCACCCCAGTCATTCCTTCTTCTCGTTGCTACTATCTGGCAGAAGGTTCAGAAGCTGGAAAGCGCGCACTACCAGACTCAGGAACAGCTTCTTCCCTCCTGCTATCAGGCTTCTGAACAGTCCTTCTAGAAGCTAGGGTACTTCCTCATTCACCTCTATCCCAATGCGGACATTGGACTTTGTCTGTGGAACTGATACAATACTGAGAACTATATTCTGCATCTTCTCCTTTGCTCTATCAATTTTTACTTGAGTTTGACTAGGTTGTAATTATGTATAGTAGTTTAGTTTAGTTTAGAGATATCACGTGGAAACAAGCCCTTCGCCCACCGAGTCCATGCCAACCAATGATCACCCGTACACTGGTTCTATCGGAGGGACAATTTACAGACGCCAATTAGACTTGGAGGAATGTGAGAGGAATTGAAGCACCTGGAGACAACCTTCACGGTCACAGGGAGAACAAAACATTCTGTACAGGCAGCACCCGAGGTCAGGATCAAACCCGTGTTAATGGCGATGCAAGGCAGCGACTCTACTGCTGCACCACTGTGATCCCCCGAATATTATGGTCTGATTGGCTAGCATGCAAAATAAAGTATTTTACTGTACCTCAGTACACGTGACAGTAATAAACCTAAACCTCAACCCTTTGCTCCCTAACGACATGCTAGTAAGTTAATTGGCCACTGTGAATCGCCTTTGACATAGCTGGATGGCGATAGAAATTGTGTTGAGGAGTTGAGGATTGTGTGAGAGGGAATACATGCACGGAAATGAAAACCGGAATGGGACTGATTGGAACAGTCTGGCATGTATGGAATGGCTGGAGGGCTTCCTGTGTCACGTGCATGTAAAAATACAACCTGACTGCAAGCTAAGATAATTACAAGTCAACAGTGGCTCAATTGGCAAAGTACTAGCTTCTAAATCAGCAGGTGTGGGCCCTACATTCCACTCTAGAGACTAGAACTAACCCAATAACATTGAAGATTAATTACAATACTAAGAAAGTGAAGCAGCCACAGGTATGCTTGCCTTTTGGAGCAAGATGTAAAACGAAGAACCAATCTGTCGAATAAGCTGGGCATAAGATAGGGTAATTCCTACCTAATGCACAGATCCTGTGCACAGAGTATTTTACCCAGAGTAAGGGAATAAAGAACCAGAGCTCATAGATTTAAGGTGAGGGGAGAACGATTTAATAGGAACACAAGGACAACTTATTTTTTGCACAAAGGGTGGTAGGCCACATGCATATTGGAGGAACAGCACCTCATATTTTGCTTGGCCAGCTTACAACCCAATGGTATGAATATTGATTTTTCAAATAAGCGAGTTTGGTATTCTGAAAAACGCAAGGAATCATGGGATTTGTCTAAAGGTCACTCGCGATAAACATTCTCGGCAATTATGCTGCTGCATGAATACAGACCTGCATTTCTTCTGTGGTCAGGATTGAACCTGGGTCTCCGGCGCTGCAAGTGCTGTTGAATTGCTACTGGACCGCCCCCTTCCCGAGTGTCCCATCCCTGTCCGGGGGCAGCCGGAGATGTCCAAGGTGACCCTGGACTGACGGGAAGGGGACAGGAGAAGAAGCACTACCTCCACTGCTCCGGGCCGGTGTCCCGTCAGTCCAAGGGCTGTCGGTTAACCCGGCAGGACAGGCAGAGTTGAGCTGGAGTTAGTGCTTCTTCTCCGCGCTGGCTGTAAGCCTAGGCCACCATTGCTCCGGGCCGGTGTCCCGTCAGTCCAGGGTCACCCCGAACAAGTCCAGCCACCCCCGGACAGGGATGGGACACTTGGGAGGGGATGGGGACAGTCCAGTGGCAATTCAACAGCACTTGCAGTGCCGGAGATGCGGGTTCGATCCTGACTGCAGATGAAACGCAGCATTGTATCCATGCAGCAGCACAGTTGTCGAGAAGGTTTATCGCGAGTGACCTTTGACCTGGGCATACGCAGTCAGAATACCAAACTCGCTTATTTCACGTAACCCTTGCATTCGCTATCTCTCCGTCCCTCCCTGATAGTTTTCTCAACCAACATGTGGAGGAACCAACGAGAGAGCAGGCTATTCTAGACTGGGTATTGAGTAATGAGGAAGGGTTAGTTAGCAGTCTTGTTGTGCGTGGCCCCTTGGGCAAGAGTGACCATAATATGGTTGAGTTCTTCATTAGGATGGAGAGTGACAAAATTAAGTCAGAAACAAGGGTTCTGAACTTGAACAAAGGTAACTTTGAAGGTATGAGATGTGAATTGGCCAAGAAAGACTGGCAGGTGATTCTTAAAGGGTTGACAGTGGATGTGCAATGGAAGGTATTTAAAGACTGCATGGATGAAGTACAAAAGTTGTTCATACCAGTTTGGCAAAAGAATAAATCGGGGAAGGTGGTGCATCCATGGATAACAAGGGAAATCAGGGATAGTATAAAAACAAAAGATGAGGCATACAAATTTGCCAGAAAAAGCAGCCTACCGGAGGACTGGGAGAAATTCAGAATGCAGCAGAGGAGGACAAAGGGCTTAATTAGGAAAGGGAAAATAGATTATGAAAGGAAACTGGCAGGGAACATAACAACTGACTGCAAAAGTTTTTATAGATATGTGAAGAGAAAGAGACTAGTTAAAACAAATGTTGGTCCCTTGCAGTCAGAAACAGGTGAATTGATCATGGGGAACAAGGACATGGCAGACCAATTGAATAACTACTTTGGTTCTGTTTTCACTAAGGAAGACATAAATAATCTGCCGGAAATAGCAGTGGAACGGGGGTCAAATAAGATGGAGGAACTGAGTGAAATCCAGGTTAGCCGGGAGGTGGTGTTGGGTAAATTGAACGGATTGAAGGCCGATAAATCCCCAGGGCCAGATAGTCTGCATCCCAGAGTACTCAAGGAGGTAGCCACAGAAATAGTGGATGCATTAGTGATAATTTTTCAAAATTCCTTAGATTCTGGAGTAGTTCCTGAGGATTGGAGGGTAGCTAATGTCACCCCACTTTTTAAAAAAGGAGGGAGAGAGAAAGCGGGGAATTACAGACCAGTTAGTCTAACATCGGTAGTGGGGAAACTGCTAGAGTCAGTTATTAAAGATGGGATAGCAGCGCATTTGGAAAGTGGTGAAATCATTGGACAAAGTCAGCATGGATTTACGAAAGGTAAATCATGTCTGACAAATCTGATAGAATTTTTCGAGGATGTAACTAGTAGAGTGGATAAGGGAGAACCAGTGGATGTGTTATATCTAGACTTTCAGAAGGCTTTCGACAAGGTCCCGCATAAGAGATTAGCATACAAACTTAAAGCACACGGTATTGGGGGTTCAGTATTGATGTGGATAGAGAACTGGCTAGCAGACAGGAGGCAAAGGGTAGGAGTAAACGGGTCCTTTTCAGAATGGCAGGCAGTGACTAGTGGGGTGCCGCAAGGCTCAGAGCCGGGACCCCAGCTATTTACAATATATATTAATGATTTGGACGAGGGAATTCAATGCAACATCTCCAAATTTGCAGATGATACCAAGCTGGGGGGTATAGTTAGGTGTGAGGAGGATGCTTGGAGGCTGCAGGGTGATTTGGATAGGCTGAGTGAATGGGCAAATGCATGGCAGATGCAGTATAATGTGGATAAATGTGAGGTTATCCACTTTGGTGGCAAAAACATGAGGGTAGACTATTATCTGAATGGTGGCAGATTAGGAAAGGGGGAGATGCAACGAGACCTGGGTGTCATGGTACACCAGTCATTGAAAGTAGGCATGCAGGTGCAGCAGGCAGTGAAGAAAGCAAATGGTATGTTAGCATTCATAGCGAAAGGATTTGAGTATAGGAGCAGGGAGGTTCTACTGCAGTTGTACAGGGTTTTGGTGAGGCCACACCTGGAGTATTGCGTAAGTTTTGGTCTCCAAATCTGAGGAAAGACATCCTTGCCATAGAGGGGGTACAGAGAAGATTCACCAGACTGATTCCTGGGATGTCAGGACTTTCATATGAGGAAAGATTGGATAGACTCGGCTTGTACTCGCTGGAATTTAGAAGATTGAGGGGGGATCTTATAGAAACTTACAACATTCTTAAGAGGTTGTACAAGCTAGATGCTGGAAGATTGTTCCCGATGTTGGGGGAGTCCAGAACAAGGGGTCACAGTCTAAGGATAAGAGGGAATTCCTTTAGGACCGAAATGAGGAAAACATTCTTTACACAGAGAGTCGTGAGTCGCTGGAATTCTCTGCCACAGAAGGTAGTTGAGGCCAGTTCATTGGCTATATTTAAGAGGGCGTTAGATGTGGCACTTGTGGCTAAAGGGATCAGGGGGTATGGAGAGAAGGCAGGTACGGGATACTGAGTTGGATGATCAGCCATGATCACATTGAATGGCGGTGCAGGCTCGAAGGGCCGAATGGCCTACTCCTGCACCTATTTTCTATGTTTCTGTGTTTCCCCCCACCCCAATCGTCCTGTCAGTTCCACTGTTTGCATCCATATATACCTTCATTATCAACTTCCCAGCCAACAATGGACCATTGTGGGCTCCACCTTTCCAGGGTCATCGTTGCCGGCTCTGATTTGTTCTGTATCTTATCATACTTCTAGTTTCCCTCTCCCTTGACTGTCTCAAGAAGGATCTCGAACTGAAACCTATTCCTTTCTCCAGAGGTGCTGCCTGAACCGCTGAGTTACTCCAACATTGTGTGTCTATCTTCAGTGTAAACCAGCATCTGCAGTTCCTTCCTACATAATTTGTCCCTTGTCCCCGTCTCCAGGGACCTTAAGCATATATGTGTCTTTAAAATGGTACACTTTGAAATCACTTCATTGGCAGTAAAGGGCTTTGGGATGTTATGAAAGTTGCTATATAAATGCACTTTTTATTGATCGGAAACTGGATAGTCAGTTGTCAAAGGAGGCTCATATTAATCAGCTTTGTCTGTCTTTGAACAGGGATCGCGTTGCTTCTTCACTTCATTGATATCTGTGCTCCTGCCGTCTTTTGTCTCCATTTTGGGAGAAAACATTCCATCTCTCAAGGTGTTGATTTGAAGCTGAGCAAAATAGAGGAGTGCTATTTAAATACTCAATTTAGGAGCATGTACACGGTTAATGCATTCAACCAATGATCAATCATTTATATGAATGCAGCTCAAATTTATTCAGAGATTAAATTATTCTTTACTTTAGAGATACAGAGTGGAAACAAATCCTTCAGCCCACTGAGTCAGTGCCTATCAGTGATCACTCTGTACACTAACCTAACATGCTATGGACAATTTATACAACTTACCAAAGCCAATTGACCTACAACCCTGTACATATTTGGAGAGTGGGAGGAAACTAGAGCACCCAGGGAAAACTCAAGCACTCACAAGGAGAACGTACAAACTCCACACAGACAGCACCCGTAGTCAGGATCTGGCGCTGTAAGGCAGCCACTTTACCGCTGCACCACGTGCCACTCCTACATTCCAGACCGTGCACAGAAAAGCAAGGGTTCCAGGAAGAGTCGTACCTACATGGACCAATGGATCAACTACTTAACTTAGAAACACGTTGAAATGTCAAAGACTTAAGGGCATAGCTTTAAGGCGAGAGGGGCAAAGTGGATTCTTGGGACGAGCTGCCAGGGGTGGTGGTGGAGGCAGATACGATAGTGGCATTCAAGACGCTTTTAGATTGGCAAATGGATATGCAGGGAATGGAGGGATATGGATCATGTGCAGGCATGCGAGATCAGTTTAACTTGGCGTCATGTTCTACATGGACTTTGTGGGTCCCGACCCGAAATGTCACCTCTCCATGCTCTCCAGGGATGCGGCCTGGTCCACTGGGTTACTCCAGCACTTTGTGTCTTTTTTGGTAAAACAGCATCTGCAGTTCCTTGTATCTACCTTTTACTGTCCCATGTTCTACAGGCTATGTTCAACATGCTGTGTTCTAAATGCCTCAATTACTTTGGAGCCTAGGAGGATGAGGGGTGATCTTAGAGGTATACAAAATCATCAGAGGACTAAATCAGATAAATGCACAGAGACTTTTGCCTAGAGTACAGGAATTGAGAACCAGAGGACATTGGTTTAAGGTGCGGGGGCAAAACATTTAATAGGAACCTGTGGGGTAACGTACTTACACAAAGGGTGGAGTTGTATGGAATGAACTGCTGGAAGAGATAGTTGAGGCAGCTGTTATCACAATGTTTAAGAAACATTGGCACAGGCACATGGATAGGACAGGTTTAGAGGGATATATGGGCCAAACACAGGCAGGTAAGACTAGCGCAGATGGAGCATGTTGGGCTGGCATGAAAAAGTTGGGCCAAAGGGACTGTTGCCATGCTGTACGACTCGACCTTCTCTGGCAGTGCGTTCTATACCCGCACTACCCTCTGTGTGAAAAAGCTTCCCCTCAGGTTCCTATTAAATTTTTCCCATCTCACCATGAAATTCATTAAATTCAAACAACAAAATGCCCCAAAAAAAGCAAAAGTAAATTCCCGTTATCAATGAAAAATTGAACGGACTTTCTGCCAAGCTGATCAAATAAGACACCACATCAGGAACTTCACGGCAAAGCATTGAAAATTCACTGTTAGTGAAGCAGTGCGACTCTCAGGATAAGGCACAGCTAAATCTTTTATTCAGTTTACTTTGATATGGGAGTCAGAAGTCAAAACATGGTTTATTTAGGACTTCTGTCATTATTAATGTGAGCAATTTTCATTCTAAGTTGTATTCACACTTAGATCTCAGGGTAAGGGGGCAATATAACCAAAATCTTACAGAATTATTTATGACTTTACTGGTAACCTTTTCATTGTGTAGAAAAATGTATCAGGCCGAGCAGCAGATTATAGTGTACCAAGTTGGCTCGGACATGAAAACATTTGGTCTCTTATCTACTGATTACTAGTCAAATAATACCAGTCTAATGTAGGCCACAGGGCAAAAGTGTTTCAGAAATGTGTAACTGGAATTCAAACCTATTAATTTTAATTATAAGTGACACATGAAACTGGAGACATTGCAATCTTGAGAGAAACAACATTGCTGGAGGAACGCAGTGGGTCTGGTGACTTTTTTGGGTTGAGAACCTTCTTCAGACTTTAACTACAAGCTGGTCGTGCAACGCAAAGTAGCACCCATGTGTATGACAATTTGTGTTTTTGAGTAAGGTTCTGAAGAGGGGTCCCGTGCCAAAATGTCACCTGTCCATTGTCTCCAGGGATGTTGCCTGACCTGCTTAGTTACTCCAGCACTTTGTGTCTATCTTTCCTAACATCACCGTGCAGTTTAGTTCAGGGACACAGCATGAAAATAAGCCCTTCGACCCACCGAGTCCATGCCAATCATCCATCACCCATTCACACTAGTTTGATATTATCCCACTTTCACACACACTCCCTGCACACTAGGGGCAATTTTACAGATGCCAATTAACTGACAAAAAATATATACATTCTCAATGATCAAATCATAAATCTGTGCACGCCCAACTATATGCTTCTATTCACACCTTATATGTAATAAGGGTGAGGCCACATTTGGAGTATTGTGTTCAGTTTTAATCACCCTACTATAGGAAGGATGTCATTAAGCTGGAACTAGTGCAGGGACAATTTATGAGGATGTTGGTGGTGACTTTGGTTAGTCAAACCCTTGGATTGGCTGCACCGATCACGTGGACACAGGGGGGGGGGGGGGGGGCTTTCACACGCTTTTTACCGTTGTATCAGTCTCGACTCACCAAAAATGTTGCCAAGACTTGAGAGCCTGAGCTGCAGGGAGTGTTGGGCAGGCAAGGACTTTATTCCTTGTAGTGCAGGAGGCTGAGGAGTGATTCTATAGAGGTGTTATGATAGAGTAAATGGAGGCTGAGGAGTGATCTTATAGAGGGGAATAGGTAGGATGAATGCAGAGAGATTTTTACCCAGAGCAGTGGAATCAAAAACCAGAGGAAGTAAGTTTAAGGTAAGAGCAGCCCATTTTAGTAGGAACCCGAGGGGAAACCTTTTCACATAGAGGGTGGTGGGTATATGGAATAAACTGCCAGAAAATGTAGAGGCAGTTACTATAACAGACACATGGATCAACCAGTACATGGATAGGAAAGGTTTCAAGAGGTATCCAAATATGGACTGCAGATGCTGGAATCTTGAGGAAAAAAGCGTTGGAGGAATTCAGCGGGTCAGGCAGCATCTGCGTAGGGAATGGATAGATGACATTTTAGGTGATGACCTTTCTTCACAGATTCTGCCTGACCTGCTGAGTTCCTCCAGTACCGGGTAGTGACTTCGGCCAAGTCATTGGATATTTTTAAAGCAGAGAGTGATAGGTTCTTGATTAGTGAGGGCATCAAAGTTTACGGGGAGAAGGTAAGACAATGGGGTTGAGAGGGGAAAATAGATCAGCCATGATCGAATGATGGAGCAAACTTAGGATAAATAGTCTGATTCTGCTCCTCTGTCTTATGGTTTTACTTTATTGTTTGGATTTAAAGGAAAGATTTGGAGTGATAGTGGCTAAACTTGGGCAAATGGGACTAGCTTAGATGCGGCATTTTGGCCCCACTGGACAAGTTAGGCCAAAGGACCCGTTTCCATGATATGACTCCATAGTGACCGTCTCAAACAAATGTAAAAGTTCATTTTCTTGCTTCATTCTTAATTGGATTTGGCACATCCATTGTTTCCGGAAGTGAACCCCAATCTAAATTATGGAATAAAGTTATTTGTGCAGAAAAATGGAATTGCGGTTGCTGGTTAGCAAAAGTGCTGGAGTATCTCAGCAGGTCAGGCACATCCCTGGAGAACATGGATAGGTGACATTTTGGGTCATGACCCTTCTTCAGCACAAAAACCTGGCTCCCAATGTCAGTAAAATCAAGAAACTGACTATGGACTTTGTAAAAGGAAGGATGAGGACCCACTAGCCTTTCCCTGGGCATGCATATCTCTGAAGATATTTCCTGGACTTAGCACACTGATTACAAAGAAAGCTTATCAATGCCTCTCCTTCCTGACAAGATTAAGGAGATTTGGTATGTCAGAGAAGACTCTTGAACTACAAGTATACAGTGGAGCAAATGGTTGCACCTTGGCCTGGTTTGGCAACTCGAACGCCCAGGAGTGGAGAAGACTGCAAAAGTGGTGTACACTACCCAGTCCATTACGGGTTCAGACCTCCCCAACATTAAAAAGGGATTTACAGGAGTCGCTGCCTCAAAAAGGCAGCCAGCATCAGAGACCCACAGCACCCTGGCCATGCACTCATTTCACTCCTGCCATCAGGAAGAAGATATACGAGTCTGAAAACTGTAACGTCCAGGTACAGGAACAGCTTCTTCCTTATAGCCATCAGGCAATAGAACACCAGGCATTAAAACACGTAATCATTTTATTACGATACAGCCTTATTTCAAAATAGATTAAATTCATGCTTTAAAATCATCAATCTACACGCAATACCCCAGAATGAAGAAACGAAAACGGGTGTTTAGACTATTTTGCATAAAAATGTAAAATTGCCCCTGGTGTGTAGGGAGAATGGGATGAGAATTTGGGATAACATAGAACTTGTGTGGCCCGAAGGGCCTGTTTCTGTGCTGTATCTTTCAATCAATTCTTTTGACTGACAAGATTCTGCCAAGTTTAGATTGGTTTAGTGATACAGTGCAGAAATAAGCCATTCGCCCACCGAGTGATCCCAGTACACTAGCACTATCCTACAAACTAGGAACAATTTAAAATTATACCAAACCAATTAGCCTACAAACCCGCAAGTCTTTGGAGTGTGGGAGGAAACCGGTGCTCCCTGGAAAAATACAGACACACCCATAATCAGGATCTTCACATTGTAAGGCAGCAACTCTACCTCGCGCCACCGTGCTAAATGTTGAAAAAATGTAATCAAAAGTTTAAGAAACTAAATCTTCCACATTCACTTTGGAATGTGACCAGCCTTTCATTTTAAGTGGATCATCAACACGGCAAAAAATTTGTTCCCTCTTGGAAAGAAGTACTTATGTGCAAGTTCTGCTGCCACAGATGTCAATTGTAATTGGGTGGAGTCGTCAAAACTCCGAATCATGCTTATTAAAGTTTCATTACAGATTCAATATCACAGGAAAACGACAAGACACATTAAACATGTGCGAATTCTTTTGATCTTGTCTTCTTCAAAATAGAGATAACTAAGAATTAGAGAGGATTGTGTTTAATCTCCAGTTGTCATGTTGTTCTTTCTTAGTTTGTTAGTTTAGTTTACTATTGTCATGTGTATCTAGGTACAGCGAAAAAGGGTTTTACAGGAGTCGCTGCCTCAAAAAGGCAGCCAGCATCAGAGACCCACAGCACCCTGGCCATGCACTCATTTCACTCCTGCCATCAGGAAGAAGATATAAAAATCCGAAAACTGTAACGTCCAGGTTCAGGAAGAACTTCTTCCTTATAGCCATCAGGCAATAAAACACGTAATCATTTTATTACGATACAGCCTTATTTTACAATAGATTAAATTATTTTTTTTTTTAATCATCAATCTACACACAATACCCCAGAATGAAGAAATGAAAACAGGTGTTTAGAAATTTTTGCAAAGTAATTAAAAAGAAATAACTGAAATTTTACATTTACATAAGTATTCAGACCCTTTGCTATGACACTCAAAATTGAGCTTGGGTTCATACTGTTTCCATTGATTATCCTCGAGATGTTTCTACAACTTGATTAGAGTCCACCTGTGGTAAATTACATTGATTGGACAAGACTTGGAAAGGCACACACCTGTCTATATAAGGTCCCACAGTTGACAGTGCACGTCACAGGAAAAAACCAAGCCATGAAGATGATAGAATTGTCGGTAGACCTCCGAGACAGGATAGTGGTGAGACACAGATCTGGGGAAGGGTATCAAACAATTTCTGCAGCATTGCAGGTCCCAAAGAGCACAGTGGCCTCCATCATTCTTAAATGGAAGAACTTTGAAATCACCAGGACTCTTCATAGAGCTGGCCGCCCGGCCAAACTGAGCAATCGGGGGAGAAGTACCTTGGTCAGGGAGGTGATGGTCACTCTGACAGAGCTCTAGAGTTCCTCTGTGGAGATGGGAGAACCTTCCAGAAGGAATGTGTGGGGATTGCTGGTCGCCGTGGACTCAGTGGGCTGAAGGGTCTGTTTCTGCACTATATCTCCAAACTAAACTGATATCAACAGTCTCAACCAATCGTGGAATCCTTCCATGCAGCAGCTCTTCACAGTTCAAAGGTTAAATTTCAATAGCTTTGTACTAGTCCAGGGTGGTAAGGAATTCACTGTTTATAGGTTACTGATATCTTCCTGTTTAGACTATTCATTGACTCTTCGTTTAAGAAACTGCTTTGATCTTTTCTGGGTTTAGCAAGGGAATGCTTAATCAGAATTTTTTAATTAGCCTGAAAGAAAACTTGAATGCATCCCAACGCTGACTGCATATGTAGGGCACCAGCAGAACAACTGATGAAGGAGCGAGTGAGGCTGGCTAGCTCTGCTCTCTGTCTCCTGCGGTCAACTATCTGGGGTATTTGTTACTCAGCAAGGAGGTCATCCCATATCACGACTTGTCAAGGTTGCTAACTCATCCTGAACCACCTTTGCTCTTCCGAGGGCACTTCATTCAACAATACCCCTTGAACCTGAACTCATCGGCCTCTGTAAAATTGCACCTGGTGTGTAGAGAGAATGGGATGAGAATTTGGGATAACATAGAACTTGTGTGAATGGGTGATCGATGGTTGGCATGGACTTAGTGGGCTGAAGGGCCTGTTTCCGTGCTGTATCTTTTAATCAATTCTTTTGACTGACAAGATTCTGTCACGTCTAGATTGGTTTAGTAATAGTGCAGAAACAAGCCATTCGCCCATCGAGTCCGTGCCAACCAGTGATCCTAGCACACTAGCACTATCCTACAAACAAGGAACAATTAAAAATTATACCAAGCCTATTAGCCTACAAACCTGCACGCTTTGGAATGTGGGAGGAAACCGGTGCTCCCTGAAAAAATACAGACACACCCATGTTCAGGATCTCACGCTGTAAGGCAGCAACTCTACCTCGCACCACCGTGCTAAATGTTGAAAAATGTAATCAGAAGTTTAAGAAACTACATCTTCCACATCCACTTTGAAATGATGTGACCAGCCTTTCATTTTAAGTGGATTATCAACACTGCAAGAAATGTGTTCCCTCTTGGAAAGAAGTACTTGTGTGCAAGTTCTGCTGCCACAGATGTCAATTGTAATTGGATGGAGTTGTCAAAACTCGGAATCATGCTTATTAAAGTTTCATTATAGATTCAATATCACAGGAAAATGACAAGACGCATTAAACATGCACAAATTCTTTTGATCTTGTCTTCAAAATAGAGATAACTAAGAATTAGAGAGGAATGTGTTTAATCTCCTCTTGTCATGTTGTTCTTTCTTAGTTAGTTTAGTTTAGTTTATTATTGTCACGTGTATCTAGGTACAGTGAAGGGTGTTTTTGTTGCGTGTTATCCAGTCAGTGGAAAGACTATACATGACCACAATCAAGCTATCCACAGTGGACAGACATAGGATAAAGGGAATAACGTTTAGTGCAAGATAAAGTTCAGTAAAGTCTGATTAAATGTAGTCCGAGGGTCTACAATGAGGTAGATGGTAGGTCAGGATCGCTCTCTAGTTGGTGATGGGAGGTTCAGGTGCCTGATAACAGCTTGCTAAAGCACTGTTCCTCTATTGGTAACAGTTGGGAAAAGACTTGAAATTATAGTCTTAGAGAGGTACAGAAACTCTGCTACGCACTAGGGGTGAGGTACAAAGGGGTGCAAGCCACCAGAGTCAAAAACAGCTTCTTCCCCTCTGTTACCAGGCTTCTGAATGGTCGTTCCATAAGCCAGGGTACTGTCCAATTCACCTCTACCCCATTGCGGACATTGGGCTTGGTCTGTAGAAGTGATGCTCGGCGATGCTGAAAACTATATTCTGCACTCTGTATCTTCCCCTTTGGGAGGTCTGATAGAAGTATTTAAAATGATGCGAGGCCTAGATAGAGTAGACAGTCAGAACCTTTATCCCAAGGTGGAAACGTCAGTGGTAGAGGGCACAGTTTCCAGGTTAAAAGAGCAAAGTTTAAAGGGGATGTGATGGCTTGTGTGTACTTTGTGTGATTTACTCATGATCATTTTTAGCCATATAAAGGTATTATTTTTAGCAAACTATTAATAAAAAAATCATGAATGTTGGCTAGGATAATTCGATCAAGTCTTTATCTTGAGTCACTGAGATTAAATACACCTCTCCATATATTGACTTTGTGGTTGAAGTTTTGTTGTAAATGAAAAAGACAAATCAAACAGCTCCTAAAGAGAGGGGATCATCTGTTAGGTCTATGGCAAAAATAAACCCCTTATTTGCTCTGTGGTCCATGAATGCCATTTAATTAAACATGACAACAAATGAAAACGGATATTAAAACTGTTTCCCCAGCTACTAAACAAACACAGCATTAATGAAGAGAAGGGGTTGTCGGGTCAATCCACATGTCCAAGGGAGGTGATGGCTGGAGGCCCTGCAGCAGCCCGAGGCTCGCCTGGATTGGGTACCGTTCATAAGACCTAGAAGGCGGACTGGACTTTGAAAATGGCGCCAAAACATGGCAGCTCTTGCATGCGGGCTCAGTGCACTATTTCAGAACACTTTTCTAACCGGGGATTGTGCTTAGGTTTGGGAATATCCACTGTTTGTAAGAAAAGGATTTCACTGAGCATTTGCACAAGTGACAATAAAACACCATGAAACCAAAGAGCACAAAACCATGTCGGTAATAGCATTCACATTTTGAAAAGTGGATCCAAGTTAAACATGTGTAGGAAGAAGCTGCAGATATTGGTTTCTACCAAAGATAGATACAAAAATCTGGAGCCACTCGGCAGGTCAGGCAGCATCTCTGGAGAAAAGCAATATACTGAAGCAAGATCCTGACCCGAAACGTCACCTATTCCTTCTCTCCAGAGATGCTGCCTGACCCGCTGGGTTACTCCAGCAGTTTGTGCCTATCTCCCAAGTTAAACATTCTGTTTCTCAATGTTGAAAAGTATAGAAGCCAAACACAATGGATAAAATTCAGACCATGAACAAATGGAATTATTGATGGATCCGAGTCAAATAACTTATTTTTCTGAAAGACATCATCAGTTGCCAGAATGGATGGCATATTGGGCAGCACAGTGCACAGAGGCAGAGTTGCTGCCTTACAGCACCTGCGACCCAGGTTCGATCCTGACTATTGGTGTTGTGTGTATAGAGTTGCTGGTCGGCGTGGACTTGGTGGGCCGAAGGGCTTGTTTCCATGCTGTATCTATAAAAGTCTAAAGGATGGTCCCTAAGAAAGTGACCATCATTGGAGCGACATTGCACTAATTATACAATTATTCTTCACTACAAGTAATCTATTGAGGTGGGAAATTGCAACCTTCATGTGATCTACCCTGTGTTGACTAATGCATTCAACCCGACGTGCACAAATAAATAAATCAAATAGAACAAGTTAACCTACAACTTTAGGCAAGAAGTAATCTTTTATCTAGGAATAAATAATTCATATTTTTTTCAATTAAAATATAGCACCAACAAAATGATTTATCTTCGTAGAAAAAAACAAAGTGCTGGAGTAACTCAGTGGCATCTCTGGAAGACATGGATAAGTGACGTTTCAGGTTGGGACCCTTCTTCAGACTTGAAAAATTGCCCATCCATGTTGTCCAGAGATGCTGCCTGACCTGTTGAGTTACTCCCGCACTTTGTGTGGTTTAAAAAAAAAATTATAAAGCAGCATTTGCAGTTCCTTGTGTGTCTATGACTTTTTCTCTGGATGATTGCAGGTGTGAGATGGTGGCATCGCCCTTAAATTGGGATTGAGTTATGAAAATCCAGCATAATGCTTGGTAGTACTATCATAATTTGCATAATTTGCATTTAACATGATTAACCAGTTTTATATCACCCTCAACAAAGGTCATAGAGTCATACAGCGCGGAAACAAGTTATGACTCAACTTGCCCATGTCAACTAGGATGACCCATGAACACTAGTCCCACCTGCCTGCATTTGGCCTACAGTATATCCATCTAAACGTATCCTATCCATGTACCTGTCCGAATGTCTTTTAAATGCTGTTATAGTAGCTGCCTCGACTACCTCCTCTAGTAGTTTGTTCCAAATTCCCACCACCCTCTGTGTGAAAAACTTGCCTCAGGTTCCTATTAAATCGTTCCTCTATTACCTTAAACCCTATGTCCCCTGGTTCTTGATTCCCCTATCCCGAGCATAAGACACTATTCCCCTCATGATCTTATACACCTCCATGTCCCAAGATCCCAAGATACTTCCCAAGAATGCTATCAAACAAACTCTGAAACTGAACCTTGTAAAGGTATTTTTAGAAAGACAATTAAAAGCTTGGTCAAGAATCAAATTTTAAGGACTATCTTAAGGGAGGATGAAGGAAAGAGAAGCAGAGTGATAAAAAGAGGTAAAGGCAGGAAATTCCAGGACTTGGTGTCTTGCCACTTGAAGCTATGTAAGTAACATGTAGTAACGATGTGGTGCAGTTAATGATCACGCAATCAGGTTGTAAGATGCACATATCTAAGACTGTAGAAGATAATGGTCTCAGGAAGACGGCCACTCACCATATAGAGCCTTTGCACTCAACCTGCCTTCAGCAGCCGACATTCTGCTGAAAAAAAAGTTAAAGAAAATTAACGTTACTCACGATGTCACTTCACAATTAAATCAGTCATAGAGTCATTCAGCATGGAAGCAACACAGTGGCGCAGCGGTAGAGTTACTGTGTCACAGCGCCGGAGACCCAGGTTAAATTTTGACTACAGAAGTTTGAAAACATCTGGAAGTTTGTACCTCCAGATTCAGGGATAGCTTCTTCCCAGCTGTTATCAGGCAACTGAACCATCCTCTCACCAAGTGGGGAACATAGGACTATTTTTGTGGACTTTAACTTATACTTTATCCTGTATCTGTACACTGTGGACAGCTTGATTGTAATCATGTATAGTCTTTCTGTGGATTGGATAGCACGCAGCAAAATGCTTTTCACAGTACCTCGGTGCACGGGACAATAAACTAAAATCATGAAGATAACAGCTCAATCGCCTCGTGGGAAATCAGTTCTGTTCTATTACTCTTTGCAATTTGTACATTTCTATCATTGTGCGCAGTATATCGTTGTCCTCAAACATGTTTATACAATATGAGAGCGACGTGTATGTGTAAACATCAATTGTATTTCTTCAACAGATAAACATCACCTTAATTTTGGAGTAACATAATGGGACTGTACAGATAACAGAGGGGAAGAAGCTGTCCCTGAATCTGCTGGTGCACGCTTTCAAGCTTCTGCATCCTCTGCCTGACGGAAGCAGGGAGAAGAAGGCATGACCGGGGTTGGACAAGTCTTTGATTATGTTTGCTCCAGTCCCAAGCCAACAGGAAGTATAGATGGAGGCAATGGAGGGGAGTGATAATGGACTGCCTGTGTGATGGACTGGGATACATCTACAGCTCTCTGCAATTTCTTGCACTCTTGGAGTCAAAGCATAGGAATATATTAAAAGGGCAAAAGTAAAGGTACTATTTTTAAATGGAAGTGGCAGTTACAATAGAACAGATAAACGAATGACACAAGTGTAAATGGATATAATCTAATTGCCATTGGAATTGTATCTTCAAAGATATTAGACATTAAGTATTGTATAGAAGGGAAAATGGAAGGTAACTCATTTTAGAATTGTTCTGTTAAAAAAAAACTGTATAATTACATATTTTTCTGGATACCCTTCAAGAAATAAAATGTTTTTAATAAAATGGATGTAAACTGCTGGGAAACCTGAAAGCAAATTAGTGATATTATTTCACAAACAAAGGAAAGTGCTAGGATCAGAGTCACAAGCACAGTGGCACGTCGGTAGAGTTGCTGCCTTACTGCGTCAGTGACCCAGGTTCGATCCTGACTACGGATGCTGTCTGTACGGAGTTTGCACGTTCTCCCTGTGATCACATGGGTTCCCTCCAGGTACTCCAGTTTCCTCCCACACTCCAAAGACGCACAGGTTTGTTGGTTATTTGGCATTGGTAAAAATAGTAAATTATCCCTCATGTATAGGATAGTGCTAGTGTACGGGGGGGATCACTGGTTGGCGCAGTCTCAGTGGGCCGAAGGGCCTGTTTCCATGCTGTATCTCTAAAGTCTGGTCCAATTACCAAAGTAAATCGTGGGCCATTAGAAAAGGCCAAGAATCCTAAACAGCGCACGCAACATCACATGGTGTGCAGGGAATATTTATACCCAATTAACTCCTCTATCTTTCTTTAATTAAAATCTCCCAATATTCTGACGCAAAAATCAGTTTGTACAAAATGTTCATTGTCTTGGCGAACTGCCATTATGATTGTCCTCCTCCCTTTAAGTTCCTTGAATCATGGAATTTATTACGTGGGATGTGTCTTTGAAAACGCCACTCATCATTTTTATTATGTTAGCAGACCTAATTAAATCATCTAGTGGCATGATATATCAGGTAATTTATTATGGGAGGATATTGGACATATCTTTGGAAGCTAACATTTAGTTTTATTTGGAGATACAGCATGGAAACGGGTCCTTCGGCACCACCTAGTTCACACCGACCATCGATCACCTGTTCACACTAGTTCTATGTTATCCCATTTTCTCATCCACTCCCTACACACCGTTTACAGAGGTCAATGCATCGACAAACCCGCATCCAGAATCATTATCAGAATTCCTCCCAGAGAAGTAGTGAAAGCAGTGTTCCTACCTTAAACTGTGTTGGAAGGGGTTAGAAAGCCATTTGGAGTCTTCAACACTAGAATTGTGGAAGGTTAATTTTATTTGGCTATAAATATTGACAACTAGCAATGTCTATATTAGCAGCAGCAGTAGTATAGGTCAGAATAAAACAGACCTGCTCTAAAGGTTGTGCCCTTTTTATGCATTAACTTAAAAGTGATGATTGACTTCACCATATCTGGAGTAATGTGTTCATATTGCAGCATTGCATTCAGCTTCAGTCAAGCTGTCATAGGAATGGCATCTTTAAGCTAGAAAGAGTACAGATAGGATTTATGAGGATGTTGCCAGGACTTGAGGACCTGAGCTATGGGGAGAGGTTGGGCAGGCTAGGACTTTATTCTTTGGAGTGTAGGAGACTGAGGGGTGACCTTATATAGATGTCTAAAATCATGAGGGGAATAGAGAGGGTGAATGCACACCCTCTTTTAGAGTCTTTTACCCCGATTAGAGGAATCAAGAACCCAGAGGACATAGGTTTAAGGTGACAGTGGAAAAATTTAATAGGAACCCGAGGGGCACTTTCTCACACAGAGGGTGGTGGGTGCAGGGAACGAGCTGCCAGATGGGTACTTGAGGCAGGTAGACTTCACTTTAGACTATAGAGATACATCATAAAAACAGGCCCTTTGGCCCACTGAGTCCGTGCTGACCGACAATCACCTCGTACACTAGCACTATCCTACATGCTACGGACAATTTACAAAAGCCAATTAACCTAAAAACCTGCATGTCTTTAGAATGTGGGAGGAAACTGGAGCACTAAGAGAAAACCCACGTAATCACAGGGAGAATGTACAAACCCTGTACAGACAGCATCCATAGTCAGGATCGAACCCGGGCCTTTGGCAGTGTAAGGCAGCAACTCTACCATTGCACCACTCTGCCGCCTGGTGTTATAACAACATTTAAAAAGCATTTGGACAGGTACATGGTTAGGAAAAGTTTAAAGGGATATGGACCAAGCGCAGGAAAATTAGACTAGCTTAGATGGGGCATCTTGGTTGTCATGAGTGTGTTGGGCCAAAGGGCCCGTTTCTCTGCTATACGACAATGACTCTGATCCTAGCAATGTGTTAGCTTCATTCTCTCAACATACCAATGATAATAGGACATCAGCTACCACCGGTTATTATTCTGTGTGGACTTAAGCTCGATAGCAATTGTCTAAACTAGTTTCATCCATTACGTTTGGCGGTGAAAACTTGCTTTACTCCCTTACTGCTTGTCAGCATCTAACGACCCAGTCCACTCTACAATCTGATGCAGAACCCAATGGCAGCAACCAAGTTGGGTTAAAGGACTGGCCTCTTTCTCCCTGATCTTCCGCATGTTTACATCAGGCCAGTATTGAAATACAACCAGTTGTACAAAAGTCCTATTCAGACATTAAATGGGTGACAAAATATCTCTGTTCTCTGCTGATCTTATATCTTTGCTCGAGGCTGAGCAATTGCACTCACTGTAACCCAATTAATGCCTACAAGAAACGAGAATGTATCAAACTTGATACGATTAAGCTGGAAAGAATGCCGAGACGAATTACGAGGAAGTTGCCAGGACTCGAGGAACCAGAGCGAAAGGGAGAGGTTGGGCACACTAGGACTTTATTCCTGAGCAGTGATCTTAAAGGTGTATAGGATCGTCAGGCCAATAGATATGGTGAATGCACAGGGTAGGGGAATGAAGAAACGGAAGAAATAGGTTTACGGTGAGAGGGGAAAGATTGAATAGGAACCCGAGGGGATGAAATGAGCTGCCAGAAAAATCGGTGACGCAGGTACTATAACAGCATTTAAAAGACATTTGGTAAATGGATAGGAAAGGTTTAGAGAGATATGGGTCAAGTGTAGGCAGGCAGGACTAGTATAGATGGAGCTTCTTGGTTAGCATGGACAAGTTGGGCCAAAGTGCCTGTTTCCATGCTATATGAATATAACTAACGTTGCGAGAGGAAAACTTTATTATGTAGAACATCATTTGATTCACATAGCCACAGTCACATTTTGAAGTAAGGCTAAAGGGCCTGTCCCACTTGGCGATTTCTTCGGCAACTGCCGGCATCATTGACATATCAGGTCACCAAAAAATTTGCGGCGTGACGCGGCACGATGACGTATGACGCATGGTGCTTTCTCTACTGTCGCAACATTTTATTTGTCGCCGCTGGATTTTGAAATGTTCAAAATCTTTTGGCGACACTGAAATGACGCCGGCAGTTGCTGAAAAAAATTGCTAAGTGGGACAGGCCCTTAACAGTAAAGCTAACATACCATTTGTCTGTTGTTACTGCAGTAGTCATGACCCAATGTACTAGCTTTACTGTCTTCAATATTTTATACAATTGATTAAACAAAAAGGTCATGGAACATTCCCTACTGAATATTAAACCAGTGTCATCAAATCCATCACTCCCATCAGAGAAGACACATTGGGATGCAACTCAACTTAGAACATAGAACAATGCAGCACAGGAGCAGGCCCTTCGGCCCACAATGTCAATGCTGAGCATGATGCCAAGATAAACTAATCTCCTCTGCCTGCACTTGATCCATCTCCCTCCATATCCATGTGCCTGTCCAGAAGCCTCTTAAACATCACAATCGTATCTGCCTCCACCAGTCCTTTCTTTAACATCAAGAGTGCTTTGGACTTTAGCTTCAGAGATAGTGTGCAAACAGGCCCTTCGGCCCACTGAGTCCGTGCAGACCAATGATTAACCCACACACTACCATGCAATATTCTGGACACGAGGGACAATTTACAATTTTTTACCGAAGCCAATTAACCTACAAACTTGCTCGACTTGAATGTGGGAGGAAACCGGAGCACCCGTAAAAAACCCCCCACAGTCACAGGGAGAACATACAAACTCCGCACAGGCAGCACCCATAGTCAAGATCGAACGCGGGTCTCTGGCACCATAAGGCACCAACTCTACTGCTGCACTACATTTAATTACAATAATTAATGTACTGCCTTCACTAAGGCAGCAGGAAATTTGAATGCAGCAGAAACAACTTCTGGAGGAGATGGTAGTGTGAGGAGTGGGGGCCATTCACAGTTCAGCCCGTTCTAGCTCACACAGCCCGTTTAATACCAAGGTTATAGATCATGAAGTTTGGTTTCAGATGAATGATGTCACTTTCCTGCTCAACTTCCCCTTTATATTTTCTCTTGTTTCCAGGAGAAGCATTCTTTATCTCCAAAGATGAAACTGCTTGCCTGAAACCAAACCCTAGTATGCTGACAATTGCACATTGTTAAACTTCAAGCCCCTGATGTAGTGGTTTGGACAACAGCCAAAGTTGGTTTTATTATCCACCAACCATCTCTGTTAGCTCTGTCAGAAAGGAAGGATGAGTGTTGTGAAGAAAGATGTGTCCCCCACCCCAAACACCTCGCAATCTGAATAAGTTTATTGGCCAAGTATTCACATACAAGGAATTTGCCTTGGTTCTCCGCCCGCAAGTGACAACATGACATTCAGCGACAGTTAAGAATGATACATGAAACATTAAACATTAATGTTTAATGATTAATGGGAAAGGGACCCAACCCAAAATGCCACCTATCCATGTTCTCCAGAGATGCTGCGTGACCCACTAAGGTAATCCAGCACTTTGTGTCCTAAGATGCAAGTTTAATTTAGTTTAAAGTACAGCATGAAACGAGGCCCTTTGGATATCCCTCCATTACCGGCATATCCATGTGCCTATCTAAAATATCATAAATGCTACTACAGGTCCACCACCGATTTTCTGGCAAGTGATGGATTGGCACCTCCAGACAAACACCCCCCACCCCGGATGTCCCCCCGAAAATGTGGCGCCTACGCTGGGTGAAGCGGCTGATCTAGACCTCAACGGGATTCCGCACCAATCGGCAGGTCGAAATTGACGTCTGCATTATCCTCCTCCTCCACCCCCCCCACCCCCAGACTGTGACCTCTGTTGGGCTGGCAAAACGGATAATAAAGCAAGGCTCTGGAACCAAGGGTGCGAAGAAAATTAGTGGTGGACCTGTATCATATCTGCCTTCACCACCACCCCTGGCAATACATTTTGTTCAAGATGCCAGCTGTTTCCTGTGTCATCAATTACAATTACTTTGCGAAAAGAGATTAAATGCCTGAACCAATTTGTCTAGGTGCTTTTTACATTAATCCTTGGAACCTTAGAAAGTGGGACTAACAATATGCTTCCATGCTTCTGTTTATTCCAGCACACCGAGGTAAAAAAAACGGAATATTGGCAGAATGCAATGTAATAATGACGGTGATTTAAAGAATCTATCAGCCAAATTAATTGGCACCATTACAGAGCAATATTCACAATGGAGACACAAGGAACTGCAGATGTCGCAATCTAGAGTAAAGCGCAAATTGTCATCAAGTCACAGAGCTGTCAAACAGGATTGAAACGGGCTCGTTGGCCCAACTTGCCCACGTCGACAAATATGTCCCATCTACACTGGTCCCACCTGCCTGCATTTTGGCCCATATCCTTCTAGACCTATCCTGACTGAAGTAAGGTCTCGACCCGAAAAGTCACCCATTCCTTCTATCCGGAGTAGCTGTTTGACCCGATGAGCTATTCCGGCATTTTATGTCTATCCTCTCCATGGACCTGTCAAAATGTTTCGTAAACGTTGTGATAGTTGCCGCCTCAACTACCTCCTCCGACAGTTTGTTCCATGTACCTAGCTCCATTTGTGTAAAAAAAACAAAAATGCCCCTCTGGTTCCTATTCTTCCAGATTTATTCATATTCAATCGTTCCCCCCATTCTTCCATACTCTGTGTATTCACCCTGCTTCAGATTGAATGTAGTAAGAGCTAGGAAGCTAGAAGAGAGGTGGGGGCTGGACAAAGCCTGGCAAGTGATAGGTGGATACAGGCAAGGCCAGAGGCGAAAAGGAGACAAAAGGGTGGTAAGATCAACTGTATCGCTGCTTGGCAAATTCATTTCACTGTACCTTAGTTGGTGCATGTGACGAATAAATTTGACTTTGATTTGACTGAGAAAACAGGACCAATATGCAAAGCCAGAGGGAGGAATATTGGAGGAAGGGGATGGAAGGAGGGGGCGGTGATGGGGGTTGGGCAGAGCAGGATAATGGGAGAAATGCGAGGGGGCACAGGATAAAGAGGGGAGCAAGGGACTGTATAAAGGGGCTGTCCCACTTGGGCGATCTAATCCGTGGGTTCTGGCGAGTTTGCCCTCGTACTCTCAGCATGGTCGACACGAGGTCGCAGGAGGTCTTTGTAACTCTCCTTCATGGTCGAGAGCAGTCCCCGTGTACTCGAGGCCTCAGCTAGGTCGCGGCGTATTTTTCAACAAAAGGTCGCCATGGAAAAAAACAACACTTTTTTTACTCGTAGGTTGTCATAGTAGGTTGGCATGTTATTCGTAGGTAATCGAGGGTAGTCAAAGGTAGTCATAGATAGTCTTCATCATGGTCGAAGGAGATCGTCTTCACTCTCCACTAATTGGTGTCCAAATTTCCCGAAGTTAGTCTTAACTAGTCGAAGCTAGTCTTCAACATAGTCGAAGGAGGTCGAAGAAGGTCTTCTGCATAGTCGAAGGTCTTCAACATGTCATTTTTTTAAAACTCTTCTAAACTCGCCAATTAGGTTGCCTAAGTGGGACAGCCCCTTTACTTAAAATTGGGGAATTCACCGTTGAAACAAATGGGTTGTAAGCTACCCAAACCTCTTTGGCCAGGTGACATGTCTGACAAATTTATTCATATTTGGTTTTAACATTAAAGCTTCCTAATTGCTTGTGGCAGCAACATGGGCAGCAGAGTGGCACAGCTGGTACAGCTGCTGCCTTGTAGCATCAGGGACCCAGGGTCGATCCTGACCTCGGGTGCTGTCTGAGTGGAGTTTGCACCTTCTCCTTGTGACCGCGTGGGTTTCCTCTGGGTGCTTCGGTTTCCTCCCACACTGCAAAGACGTGCAGGATAATTGGACTCTGCAATTTGCCCCAAGTGTGTAGGGAGTGGATGAGAGAGTGGGACAACATAGAACTAGTGAGAACGGGTGATCGACGGTGAGAGGTAGACACAAAATGCTGCAGTAACTCAGCAGGTCAGGCATCATCTTTGGAAAAAAGGAATAGGTGACATTTAGAGTCAAGACTGAAAGGGCCTGATCCCATGTTATACCTTTTAATCAATCAATTTAAACCATCTATATCAAATGCAACAATCAAAGAGTGCCCAGGAATATGTTTCTGGCCATTGCATGAAATAAAGGTGATGTGGCTATTGTAGATGGCGCCCTTGCTGTTCCTGACAATGGTTTATTGTCTACTGTTTATGATAGTCATGTCCAGGAACTTACATTGTGCAAACATTACTTGTCATTCAAGCCTGAAAAAAAAACCTCAAAGTGCTGGAGTAACTCAGTGGCTCAGGCAGCATCTCTGGAGAACATGGAAGAGAGGGGCAGGAGAAAGTATGGCAGGTAATATGTTGATAACGGTGAGGGGAGCAGTTGATAGGCAGATGGTTGGACAAAGGCAAGAGATATAAAGACAGAAGGTGCAAGTTAAAAGGATTGAAGAGTTGCGAATTGTGAAGCCAGAGGAAGGAATGTAGGTGGAAGGGGAGGAGGGGGGGAGAAATGGGTGCCAGTCCAATCGGGAGTGGGAAAAAATGGGGCAGTGTGGGGGAGAAAGGGAAGGAGGAGCGGAGAAGGGTTGTTAGAGGTTACCTAAATTTGGACAATTTAATGTTCATTGATCCACTGAGTGGCACTGTCAGCGATGACAGCCTCGCCAACAGTCTGTCTGTCTTTTTGTCTCTTTTATTATATTTTTAGTGTGTTTTAAAAAGTATGTGTTAATGTTCTCTGGTTTGTTATATGTGGTGGGGTGGGGAAGGGGGAAACATTTTCCTCAATCTCTTCACTTACCGGAGATGCGATTGTTTTCCAGATCGTATCTCCGGTCGCTCTGTGGCCCAACATCATGGAGCTGGCGGCCTTGCTCGAGACTGACTTTGAGTCCCACCGCGGGGGTGTGCAATCCCTTGCTTGGGATCGACGCTCCAACCGCGGCCTGCGGATTTCACTATCGAGGAGCTCACAGTCTCAGGTAGAGACTGATGTCGTGAAGCTCCAAGTCGAAGGAAGTTCGACTAGCCCCAGCCCGGGGTCTCGCCCGGCTCGAGGAAGCTAAGATACCCCCCGATGCGGGAGCTTAATCGACCTGACGCGGAGCACGACCTGATGCGATCTCGCTGGCTCTCCACTCCGTTCTGGACAACAAAAACTCATATGTCAGGCTGTTTTTCATTGATTACAGCTGGGCATTTAATACAATCATCCCCTCCAAGCTGGTTACCAAACTTGCAGAACTGGGTCTCTGCGCATCCCTCTGCAATTGGATGCTCGACTTCCTCATCCACAGACCACAGTCTGTTTGTATTGGTGGTGTGTGCCAGCCTCAATAACAATCAGCACGGGAGCACCTCAAGGCTGCGTGCTCAGTTCCCTGCTGTACTCACTCTATGGCTGAAAGGGTCAAGAGCTTCAAATTCCTGGGCGTGCATATCTCTGAAGATCTTTCCTGGTTCGCGAACACTGATGCAATTATTAAGAAAGCCCATCAGCTCCTCTACTTCCTGAGAATATTACTGAGAGTCAGTTTGTCAAGGAGGACAGGTGCACAGTAAAGAGCATGCTGACCGGTTGCATCGTGGCTTGGTTCGGCAACTTGAGTGCCCTGGAGCGGAAAAGACTACAAAAAGTAGTAAACACTGCCCAGTCCATCATCGGCTCGGACCTCCCTTTCATCGAGGGGATCTATCGCAGTCGCTGCCTCAAAAAGGCTGGCAGTATCATCAAGGACCCACAACATCCTGGCCAAACACTCATCTCCCCACTACCTTCAGGTGGAAGGTACAGGAGCCTGAAGACTGCAACGTCCAGATTCAGGAATAAGCCACAGCCATCAGGCTATTAAACTTGGCTCGGACAAAACTCTGAACATTAATAGCCCATTATCAGTTTATTTATTAATGTGTGTATATATTTATATAATGGTATATGGACACACTGATCTGTTCTGTAGTCATGCCTACTATGTTCTGTTGTGCTGAAGCAAAGCAAGAATTTAATTGTCCTATCAGGGACACATGACAAACTCTTGAATCTTGACCCGACCGCCAGCTATGGGACTAAGATCATCCCGTCAAGGGAAGGCTCGAGGCCCCCCAACTGTGGGAGGCTAAAGAAGGGAAGAGATTGAACTTATTTCACCTTCCATCATGGTGAGGATTGTGGAGGAGTCACTGTGGTGGAGGTTTATGTTAAAATGTATTTTGTGTGTTTTGTTGCTTTTTATTGGTATGATTGTACAGCAAATCAAATTCCTCCTATGTTGCAAAACATACTGGCTAATAAAGTATGATTATGATTCCGTTGGGTTGCAAGCTACTCAAGCGGAATATGAGGTGCTGCTCCTCCAGTTTGTATTTGACTTCATTCTGGCAAATGAAGATGCCCAGGACCTGACCAGCTGAGTTACTCCAGCACTTTGTAAACCAGCATCCGTAGTTCCTTGTTTTTACATTTATGTTGTCCAGGTCTTGGTGTCAGGGGGCGTAGACAGCTTCACTATAAATAGAACTGGTGCTGTCGCACTGTCTGTCCAATGTGTGAAGAGGGTCTTGGTATAAAGTCTAAACTCTTAATAAAGGGGCAGCATTGTGGTGCAGCAGTAGAGTTACTGCCTCCTGGGTTCAATCCAGACTACGGGTGCTGTCTGTACGAGTTTGTATGTTCTCCCTGTGACTATGTGGGATTTCTACGGGTGCTCCGGTTTTCTCCAACACTCCAAAGACGTACAGGTTTGCAGTTTATTAGGCTTCTGTAAATTGTAAATTGTCCCTCGTTTGTAGAATAGTGCTAGCGTACGGGGTAATCGCTGGTCAGCGCTGACTCAATGGGCCGAAGGGCCTGTTTCCACAAAGTATCTCTAAAGTCCTAAATCTCTCTGAGGATGGTACCAGTGGACAGAGGCATCTGTTGGAGGCTAATTGCTGAGTAATAGAATGTCTTCATGTCGGCTATCTTGGCAGCAGCTTTAAACATTACTGGTTCTGGCGTTTCACCATTTGCAAACAGAGGAGTTATTATTTCACAGCAAATATTTATATCTTAGATTAGGATGAACCTTGACTTTGAGGAGTGCAAACAAAGGATGGGAGTAGGATTGAGTAAAATTATCCCATAAAATTGTGACACCAAGGGGAAAAGGAAGTAAGAAAAATGATTCACCGTCACACCGATAAACCAAAGAAACAGGGTACAGTCAATAGACAATAGGTGCAGGAATAGGCCATTCGGCCCTTCGAGCCAGCACTGCCATTCAATGTGATCATGGCTGATCATCCCCAATCAGTACCCCGTTCCTGCCTTCTCCCCATATCCTCTGACTCTGCTATCTTTAAGAGCCCTATCTAGCTCTCTTGAAAAGTCAGCATCAATGGTGCTGAAATGGAGAAGATCGAGAGCTTCATGATACTAGGCAGAAATATCGACAACAAAGGGACACAAAGTATTTAGTTTAGTGATACATTGCAGAAACAGGCCCTTTGACCCACCGGGACCACGCCGACCAGCGATCCCCATACACTAGCACAAATTTTTCCAAAGTCAAATTAACTTGTGTGGGAGGAAACCGGAGCACCCGGAGAAAACCTACATGGACACAGAATGTACAAACTCCGTACAGACAGCACATAGTCAGTTTGAAGGCAGGTATCTAGTACTGTAAGGCACTATTCTACCATCGTGACACAATGCTGCCTTTAACTTGGCATCACAATACCAAGTTAAACTAACCTCCTCTGCCTGCACATGATCTCTATCCCTCCATTACCTGCATATCCACGTGCCTATGTAAAAACCTCTTAAACACCACTACCGTAACTGCCTCCACCACCACCACCCCGGGAGCACACTCCAGGCACCCACTGCTCTCTGTATAACAAACTTTTCCCCTCTTACCTTAAAACTATGCCCTCTAGTCTTTGAAATTTCCACTTTGAGGAAAAAAAAGTTCTGACTGCCTAAAATTTCAAATTTTTAAATATTTCTATCAGATTTCCTACAGGAGAAGATACAGAGTGCAGAATATAGTTCTCAGCATTGTAGCGCATCAGTTCCAATGATAAAGTCCAATGTCCGCAATGGGGGAAAGAGGTGAATCGGACAGTACCCTAGCTTACGGAACGACCTTCAGAAACCTGATAACTGAGGGGAAGAGGCTTTTCCCGAGTCTGCTGGCACTCACTCTCTAGCCTCCGTAGCTTCTGCCAGACGGGAGCGGGGGTGAAGCAGCAATGATTTGGCTGGGAGAAGTGAAGTGTGCATATGCAGCTCACCTGCCCTTGTCTTTATTTTGCACTATTTTCAAACACACCCATTATTTTCAGTTGTGTATCTGTAATAGGCCGGACAGAACCATGTTGGAGAACCAGTGTTGGAAAAGATGACATTTTGGGCTGAGATCCCTCTTTAGATTGAGAGGCAGGGGAAAGGGTAATGAGATATAGAAGGTAAATAGAACAAGGAGACTGAGAGCTGACAATTAATCCATCTGGTCAGTGTTTTGTGACCAAGAGTTGACAGACATAAATCAGGAACGATGTTCATTGTTTGCTTTGGCAGATTCTCAACATCCACATTAAAACCCGATTGCACACGTCTCCCACAACTATGAATTCAAAACATAAATGCTGGACATGCATAACTAATCCGGCAATGCCTGAAGGAGAGAAAAGCCCAGACGACATTTTAGATTTTGGAACCTTCCATGCAATTGTGCCCGAATAGTTTCCCTGAAAAATTAGCCCATTAACTTGTGTTGGAAGGAACTGCCGATGCTGGTTTACACTGAAATTAGACCAGAATGCTGGAGTAACTCAGCGGGTCAGGCAGTATTACTGGACAAAAGAAATAGATGACATTTTGGGTTGAGATCCTCCTTTGGCTAGAGAGTCAGGGGAAAGGGAAATTAGAAATATTGAAGGTAAATAGAACAAATGAATGAACCCATTAACTCCCTCATTTACTCATTGCATTTGGGCTTAATTGAGATCCGGACCTCGGGTGCTGTCTGTGTGGAATTTGCATGTTCTTCCCACATCGCAAATTTGCACACCACAGAACTGCAGCAGGTTGAGCTGCTGCCTCAGTGCCAGAGACTCGGGTTCCATCTTGACCCCAGGTGCTGTCTGTGTGGAGTTTGCACATTCACCCTGTGACTGCTTGCGTTTCCTCCGGTTTCCAACTGCTTGCGTTTCCTCCGGTGTCCAAAGACGTATAGGTTTGTAGGTTAATTGGCTTTGGCAAATGTCCCTGGTGTGTGGGATAGTGCTAGTGTATATGGGGTGATCGCTGGTCGGCACGGAATGGGTGGGCTGAAGGGCCTGTTTCTGCGCTGTATCTCTAAAGTCTACAGTTGAAAGGAATTACTTGACCTCCCACAATGACACTACTGTTCAGACTTTGTAACATGATGGCGAAATATCTGTTGAAATGACAAATAACTTCCAAAATATTCAAGAGCGAGTTTCTATTTACTAAATGAGTAACTTGACTTGTAATTTGGCTCAGCTGGTTGAGGGACAGGCATTCACAGCACAGATCACCAGTCAGTCACATGAATCATCATCAAACATAAGAGACAACATCCACCTGATTGAGAAATGTAGAGGAACCAGTTTTCCAAGTCACTCCACACTCTGGAGAAGTATTTTTCATTCCTGTCAACATTTTTTGCTTAACATTCGCTAACATAACAAATGTGAAGTTTCAATACTTCCATATCTTCTGTTGAATTGAATTTATTGAAAAAGACACCATTGAAACAGGCCATTCAGCCCACCCAATCCATGCCGACCAGCGAACATCTTATTGTGCTGGTTCTATGTTATCCCATGTTCTCTTCGATGGATTTGTAAGAGGGTCAAAGTTTAAAGTAGATGTGCAGGACAAATGTTCTTTACAGAGGAGTGGTGGGGGCCTGGAACGCACAGCCTGAGGTGTCGGTGGAGGCAGACACGATAATGGCGTTTAAGAAGGTGTTGGCCAAGCACATGGATATGAAGGGAGGGATATGGAACATGTACAGGCAGGGGAGATTAGATTAACTTTTTTTTAAGTTCAGTTTAGTTTAGAGATGCAGCACGGAAACAGGCCCTTCGGCCCACTGAGTCCATGCCGACCAGAAATCCTCGTACACCAGGATAGGAGTCTATCCTACACTCTGGGGACAATTTACAATCTTTACTGAAGCCAAGTAACCTACAAAGCTGTACATCTTTGGAGTGTGGTAGGAAAACAGAGCAGCTGGGGGAAACCCACGCATTCATGGGGCAAACATCCAAACTCCACACAGACAGCATCCTTAGTCAGTATATTCTCTGGCACTCTAGCCTCCAACTCTACCGCTGCGACACTGTGCCGCCCTTAACTTGCCGTAGATAATGTGGGCTGAAGAACCTGTTCATGTGCTGTACTGTTCTATACCGACGTTAGATACAAAATGCTGGAGTAACTCAGCGGGGCAGGCAGCATCTCTGGAGAGCATCAGAGCGGGTGATGTTTCTGGACCGAAACATCACCCATTCACACTCTCCTGAGATGCTGCCTGTCCCGCTGAGTTACTCCAGCATTTTGTGCTGATCTTCGGTGTAAACCAGCATCTGCAGTTCCTTCCTACACTGCTCTATGTTCTCCTTGTAAAGTTTTGTCAAAGGGCTGCTGATCTTCTGAAAGGGAAAGGGGAAAAGCTGTAACCTGCTCAGACTGCATCAAGTTGCAGAGTGTAGATGTAGGCCCTTCATCCATCACACCTATGCCGATCCATTCTGATCCCACAGGCCTGTGTTAATTCCACATCTCTCTATGCCCTGATCATTCAAGTGCCTGTTGATTGTTACTGCTCCCGTCTCCACCTTTGGCAGTTCATTCCAACTAATCTTTATGTGGAAAACGTGTCCTTCGAATCTCCTTCAAGCACATTCTCAAAGAACAAGGAGCTTCTGATGAGGTAGATTAGGATAGAAGTCGCTGAAGGCCAATAAACTAATAAATCCTGTTCTCTGACAGGTTTGCTGCACGTTTACGCTATCAGTCCGAGAGAACATTTCAAGAATGTAAAGCAGCCCCAGTTAACTGAACTATTTAATCTGACCCTACCAGCAAGAGCTCCTTGAAACGGATCATCGATGTCGTAAAGGACCACTCATGTACAAGCAAGTCTTCATAGCAAGGGTCCTTAAAGGGAATCTACCCAAGTAGATGCTTGCGTGGGGAATCCAACACTGGGCAGCACAGTGGCGCAGCTGGTAGAGCCGCCCAGTGTCGGACTGTGAGTGCCAGGTTCGATCCTGACCCCAGGCGCAGTCAGTGTGTGGAGTTTGCACGTTCCTTCTGTGACCGCGTGGGTTTTTCTCCGGGTGCTCTGGTTTCCTCTCATATCCCAGAGATGTGCAGATTTGTAGGTTAATTGGTCTCTGAAAATTGTCCCCTAGCATGTAGGGAGTGGATGCGAAAGTGAGATATCATAGGAGTGTGAATGGGTGATCGATGGTCAGTGTGGATGGGTGGGCAGACCAGCCCGTTTCCACACCGTATCTTTCAATTCCATTATAATTCTAATTTTAATTTTAATTCCAATTTTTATTACAATTCAATGTGGCATCTTGGTTAGCATGGGCAAGTTGGGCAGAAAGGCCTGTTTCCATGCTATATGGCTCAATGGCTAACTCGCATTGTAATACACCAGGCACCATCAGATTCTTAAAAAGACACCAAGTGCTGGAATAACTAAGCAGGTCAGGCTGAATCTCTGGAGAACATGGATAGGTGATATTTTGGGTCGAGACACTTCTCCTACCATCTGAACTTTGTGCAGCAAGGAATGTGGTGATCCTTGTGATGTTGGCAAGGGTTGTAAGATTACAAGGAAGTCACTTCAAATACCACTGGCAGCTATCAATATCTCCAGGTGATTTCACAACTCATTCTCAGGCAATCTACCCAATAAACTTTGCTTAACCATACTCGCTACAGTATGAGTCAGCAACATAACGGTGGGTGTGGGCAAGCAACCTCTATTGTTTAATTATCCCTCTATCAATATTCTTTCACTCAACACTACTTTGAAGCTCGTCGCTTTGCACTTTGACTTCCATGATGTACTGCACAGTTGATAGCCTGAAGAAGGGTCCTGACCCGAAACATCACCCATCCTCTGTCTCCAGAGATGCTGCCTGACCCACTCAGTTACTCCAGCACTTTGCATCTATAATAGGGTCCCTTCTGAACAATTGTGACTTCCACACACTTCGCCCTATGCTTAATTTTTAACTCATGCACATTTTTAAAGGTTAAGTTACACATTAATGCTTTAGCAGTTCAGCACTAGATGGTTGAGGTGTGCACTCTATAAAGTCAAAGCTTCATACAGCACAGAATCAGGCCCATCGGCCCAACTTGTCCATGTTGACCAGGATGCCCCATCCTAGGCTAGTCCCATTTGTCCTGGTTTCACCCGTATCCCTCTAAACCTTTCCTACCCCTGTACCTGTCCAAGTGTCTTTTAAATGCTGTTACAGTACCTGCCTCAACTACCTCCTCTGGCAGCTCGTTCCATATACCCACCACCCTCTGGGTGAACAACTTGCCCCTCAGATTCCTATTAAACCTTTCCCCTCTTACTTAAAACCCATGTCCTCTAGTTCTTCATTCCCCTTCCCCGAGAAAAAGACTGTGCATTCACCCTATTTGTTCCCCTCATGATTTTATACACCTCGATAAGATCACACCTCAACCCCCTGCTCTTCAAGGAATAATGGCCTGCCCAACTTCCCCCTATAGCTCAGGCCCCAGAGACCTGGCAACATCCATATTAGTCTTCTCTGCACTCTTTCCAGCATAAAGACATCTTCCTATAGCAGGGTGACCAAAATTGAACACAATACCCCAAGTGCGTGCTCACCAATGTCTTGTACAACTTGTACAGCTAGTATTGGTTTATTATTAACAATTGAAGCAAGGTGCAGTGAAAAGCTTTTGTTTGCATGATTTCCAATTAAATCAGATCATGCTATACACGATACAAATCAATCATAAGTACAACAGGTAGAACAAAGAGAAAAATACCAGATTGCAGACAATTTATAGTGTTGAGGCATTACAGTCCCAGAGAAAACTCCGGGGTCTGCAATGAGGTAGGTTGGAAGATCGGGACTACATCCTAACTTATGGAACGGCTGCTCAGTAGTGTGAAAACAGTGGTGAAGAAGCTGTTCTCAAGTCTGTTGGTACATGTTTTCAAGCTTTTGTACATTCTGCCCGATGGGAGAGGGGAGAAGAAAGAATGAAAATAATTATGTTAGTTGTTTTCCCCGAGGCAGCGTTAGGTTTAGAGATACAGCATAGAAACACGCCCTTTGGCACACCGAGTGTATGCCAACCAACAATCACCTGTCTGTCCTACACACCAGGAACAATTTACAGAAGCCAATTAACCTACAAACCTCCCAGTCTTTGTAGTGTGGGAGGAAACTGGAGCACCCGGAGAAAACCCACACGATCACAGGGAGAACGTGGAAACTCTGTACAGACAGCTTACAAATAAAGCCAGTTTATACACCGATACTGCAGTTAATACCACCAACCAAAGGAATGAACTTAGCTTGTGTGAAATACTGTACTTTGAACTCTTTTTGCATCCCCGTGTTAAAACTGCAATCTGGTTAGTTTTCCAATGAATGTCTAAGTCATTATCATTTAAAATTCACCTGCTCTTGTGTATTTGGAAAAGAGATTGTGAAACAACAACAAACAAACCTGTGATATTTGTGTCCCTATTTCATCAATATTATCTTAGTTTAACTTGGCATCATGTTCAGCATGGACATTGTGGTGCAAAGGGCCTGTTCCTGTGCTACACTGTTCAGTGTAGGAAGGAACTGCAGATGCTGGTTTACACCAAGATAAACACAAAAAGCTGAAGAAGGGTCTCGACCCGAAATGTCACCCATTCCTTCTACCCAGAGATGCTGCCTGTCCCGCTGAGTTACTCTAGCATTTTGTGACTGTTCGATGTTCTACTTATATATTTTCCTGTCAATGCACTGTAAATCTTGTGCATGGGAAATTCTGTAACTTGCTCTGAACAATTGTATAAAGTTGCACAGCGCAGAATCAGCCCTTTGGCCCATCGTGTCAATGCCGACCATTACGCCAGTCCATACTGATCCCACAGGCCCGTGTTAATTCCGCATCTCTCTATGCCCGGTCATTCATGTGCCAGTTGAATGTTACTGTTCCTGTCTCTACCTCATCCTCTGGCCGTTCATTCCAACTAATCTTTATGTGGAAAAAAACCACCCATCAACTCCCCTTCAAAACGGAGAATGCGGTGTTATCATACCCTGTTGATGTTTTAGAGAGAAGGTTCCTGGGCATGGGCATCATTCTGCAAGTCACCCATAGTCCATGGCAAGATCCACCTCAAGATATCAACAGTGCGGGTGAGTGAGATGGAAAGTGGACCGGAGTATTAGCTGGATTACTTCTCCTTACATTTACAGGGATCTCCACTTCCCTCCTCTGGTCCTCCATCGCTTTGAACCCCATTGCTTGGACCTCCATTGCTAGTTCTGAGAATAACCTGCGATGGGTGGCACGATAGAGCAGTGGTAGAGTTGCTGCCTTAAAGCACCACAGACCCGGGTTCGATCCCTTCAACGTGTGCTATTTATACGTACGGAGTTTATACGTTCTCTCTATGACCGTGTGGGTTTTCTCCAGGAGATTCAATTTCCTCCCACACTCCAAATATAGGTTTGTAGGCTAATTGGCTTGGTAAAATTATAAATTGTCCTAATGTGTAGGATAGTGTTAGTGTGTGGAGATCACTGGTCGGCACTGACTAAGTGGGCCGAAGGGCCCGTTTCTGCATTGTTTCTCTCAACTAAACTTCCCGAGGCTGTGCACCAGATTGCATCTGATTTGCACTTCTGCGTATATTAAAAGTTGTTTCAAAAGAGGATAGAGGTCATCATAAACTTGTGGACAAACAGGTGTGGGCAGTTGAAAGGATGGGCATTAAATAGGCAGCATGTTTATCTGGTATTGCTATTTGGAGTTGGATCAGTGAATGAATGATGAAGCAACGATTAGTAGATTTTGTTATTTACATATTTAAGTAAATAGTGACTTTAATTTGCTAGGGTTGACACTGGTCAGGAAACAGGAGACTTCATTAGCGATTCAGCTCAGAAGAGTACTCCGAGGCAACTGAACCATCCTATCAACAACTAGAGAGCAGTCCTGAACTACTACCGACCTCATTGGATATCCTCGGACTATCTCCAACTTTGATCGGCCCTTACAGGCATTCTCTTGTGCAATATGCTATTCCTTTTTATCCTGTATCTGTACACTGTGAAAGGCTCAATTGTATTCATGTGTTGTCTTTCCGCTGACTGGTTAGTTTTTATTTTGTTTTAGAGATACAGCTGTCCCTTCGGCCCACCGAGCCATCACCGACCAGCGGTCCCCGCACATTAACACTATCCTACACACAATAGGGACACTTTACATTTATACCAAGCAAATTAACCTACAAGCCTGTACGTCTTTGGAGTGTGGGAGGAAACAAAGACCTCAGGGAAAACCACGCGGTCACGGGGAGAACGTACAAACTCAGTGCAGACAGCACCCATAGTCAGGATCGAACCTGGGTATATGGCGCTGGCTCTATCACTACACCATCGGTTAGCACACAAGCTTTTCACTGTACCTCAGAACACGTGACAATAAACTAAACCGTCTCTTCACACACTCTCTCGGACTTCATTCCGCAGCAATGAATAAGTATCAATGAGGTATCTCCAAATAAAGATGATTACGTGATGTGGAAGACTGGTTTTAGGTTTGACTCCAGGTCACTGTGGTTGAGCTGGAAAAGCTGGTCCAATTTCAAACCAATCACCATAACTCTGACTCGAACGATTCAAAAGGTGGAGTTGCAATATGCGGAAAATCAAGTCCTCCATCACAACTTGTCCATGTTGACCTACTGGTCTACTGGAGCCCGTCCCATTTCCCTCCAAATGGACAATCATACAGTGCTCGTCTGAGGAAACAAATGATATATTTCATGATTGTACAGAGTCAGTGGGGTTTAGTTTATTGTTTATTGCCATGTGTACTGAGGTACAGTGAAAAACATTTTGTTGCATACTAACCGGTCAGCAGAAGGACTATACATGATTACAATCGAGCCGCACACAGTGTACAGATACAAAATAAAGGGAATAATGTTTAATGCAAGATAAAGTCCAGTAAAGTAATTAAAAATAGTCTGAGGGTCTCCAATGAGGTAGATAGTACCTCAGGACCGCTCTCCAGTTGGTGATAGGACGGTTCAGCTGCCTGATAACAGCTGGGAACAAAGGATCTGAATCTGGAGTGTGCGTTTTCACACTTCCGTACATCTTGCCTGATGGGAAAGAGGGGAGGAGGGAGTGACCGAGGTGAGACTGGTCCTTCATTATGCTAGTAGACTCTCTGAGGCAGCGCGACTGGTTCACATTCAAGGACTCTGTGATCAACCTGAAGGAATATATTATGACCAGCACAGACTTCAACATTAAATGCATGCCAAAGCACGACAATACAGTCTGGAGAAGGATCCCGACTATCCATGTTATTCAGAGATGCTGCCTGACCTGCTGAGTTACTCTAGTGCTTTGTATTTCCTTATCAGTAAATCAGCATCTGCAGTTCCTCGTTTCTACAAGGCAATACCATTGGTGAACCATGTGGGCCACTCCTGGGTGAGGTCCAAATCCACAGCATTCAAGTCAAGTGAAATCACAGCGGTAGAGTTGCTGCCTTGCAGCGCCAAAGACCCTGGATCGATCCTGACTCCGGGAGCTGTCTGTACCGAGTTTCCACATGCTCCCCGTAACCCATGGATTTTTCTCCGGGTGCACCAGTTTCTTCCAACATTCCAAAGACGTACAGGTTTGTACTTAATTGGCTTCTGTAAATTGTCTCTAGTGTGTAGGGTAGAATTAGTGCGAGGGGTGATCGATGCTTAATGTGGACTTGGTGAGTGCCAAAGGGCCTGGTTCCATGCTATATCAAACCAAGTTGGAGTCTCGGGATAGCCATGTGGGCACCCATCGATTGTGGCAAGGCTTGCATGGTATAGCGAGCTACAAAGTGGATTCAAGCAATGTCGCTGGCAAGTATGTTCCTATCCAGCAGGCTCAATGCATTCTGCGTTCACTTTGAACAGAGGCTCAGTGGAATGGTGCACCTGCTCCCGTGGACGTGGCTGCGCCTGTATCCACAGTCACTGTTGCAAAGGGCAGATCGATCTTCCCGAGAGTAAACCCATGGAAAGCAACTGGCCCCGTCCACAGGACCTGCACGCAACATGCTGGCAGCGGTATTCACAGACATCTTTAACCTCTCCCAACTCCATGGCGACTGGATATCACACAACAAAAAGAAGCTTTTCATAGACTGCCATTCAGTGGCTCTGACATCCTGAGGCTGGTCATGGTGCAAATTAGCAACGTCCATGGCAGACGCTATCTAACAGGCCAAAAGGGTGCGTTCACAATCACTTGTTATATGCCCTACACAGTCACAACTATGTGGCTAAATTCAATGATACTTTATGGTCCCATGTACCTAGGTACAGTGAAATTTTGTTTATGCATAGAACCCAGTAAAATCATACAACGGACCTCACCTAGGCAGTACACAAAGAGTCGCCAAGTTTCTGACGCAGACAAAGTTACAAAAGTTAATAAGTCTATATTTCCTTGCAGTTTAATCCAGGCCTGCTGCCGCACGTGATGCATCTCGGATTCCACCTGCTCTATCTCCATTTGCAAGTTTGCAGATGACGCCACCATAGTGGGCCAGAGGTCAAACAGTGGTGAGACGGAGTATAGGAAGGAGATAGAGAGTTTAGTAACATGGTGTAAAGACACCAACTTCTCCTCAGTGGCAGCAAGAAAAGGTGCTAGTTATTAACTTCAGAAAATGTGGTGGTGTACCCTACATGCCCCAGTCAGCATCAATGGCGCTGAAGTGGAAATGGAGAACTAGTCCCTGGACGTACATACCACCAAAGATTTGCCCTGGCTTAACCACATTGAAGTTCACGTTGAAAGTGTGGCGTTACAACAGGTGGAGAAGTTACCTACTACAATGTTGGTTAGAGATCTCCAATAAAAGTGGAGTCACAAGAGACAAGAGTCTACGTATGCTGAAATCTGGAGCAAGGAACAAAAGCATCCACAGTTCCTTTCCCTCCACAGGTCTTGCTCGATCCACTGTGTTCCCCCAACAGTTATCTTCTTTGTTTCTCCAATTCAAACGTCTTCTACATTTTTAAGCGTGGGTTATGAACAATGGGTTATCTATCTTACGATTCCCGATCTTGAACTTTGAGATGCTTGTCGAGCAAAGAAAAACTACTCACAAACTTTACAGCAATTCTTTACTGAAAGGATATTTTTTCTCCAAACCATCATTAACTATAATTAAGTTTAGTACCGAGATACAGTGAAAAACTTTTTGTTGCGTGCTATTGAGTCAGTGGAAAGACTATACTTGGTTAAATTCAAGTAGTCCACAGTTTACAGATACAGGACAAAAGGTATAAGTCCAATCAAGTCTGATTAAAGGTAGTTTGAAGGTCTCCAATGAGGTAGATGGTGGGTCAGAACCACTCTAGCTGGTGAAAGGACTTTTCAGTTGCCTGATAACTGGAAAACATTTATCATAAGGATTTCTTTGTTTTTCTTTGAGATCATAGACAGCACCACCAGGGGCACCAGCTGATTGGCAGCCCCACCAACAGTCTGTCTGTTTTTTCATCTTTTTTCTAAATTTTTAGTGTGTGTTAAAAGTTCATGTAAATGTTCTCCGGTTGTTTTATGTGAGGGGAGGGGGAAGAGGAAGGGGGAGGGGATCGGGGGAAACTTTTTCTTCAGTTTCTTACCTTGCTGGATATGTGATTATTTTCCGGGTTGCACCTCCGGTCGCTCTGCAACCTACCATCGATGGAGCTGGTGGCCTCCTCGGTCTGACCATGGGCCCCACTTAACTCTTGGCCTTGGACTTAGGTGTGGGCTTAATATCGGAGCCGATCCCTTGCCTGGGATCGCTCCAACTGCAGCCTGCGAACTTTACCATCGTGAGCTCGCAGTCTCTGGAGAGACCATGGATGTTGGGAGCTCCAACAATGGAGAGGTTTGCCAGCCCCGATGCGGTGTTCGATTGCTGGCGCGTGGAAGCCGAGATCTCCCCCAATGCAGGAGCTTGATCGCCCCGATATGGAGGGCTCGACCACCGGCAACAGGAGTCAAGATCGTCCCGTCAACGGAGGGCTCGAGGCCCCTGACCGCGGGAGAACAATGAAGGGAAGAGATTTGAACTTTTTTTCGCCTTCCATCACAGAGAGAAATGTGGAGGATGTTTATGTTAAAATGTGTTTTGTGTGTTTGTTGCTTTTATTTGTATGACTGACTTGGGATATGAAATTCCTCATATGTTGCAAAATATACTTGGCTAATAAAGTATTATTGTGATTTCACAAGTTTGTCCCTATAAAGCACCCGCAAAAACTATCTCAACTGGAATAGGACAATAAAATATTGTCATGTGGTGAATATTGGACATAAACTCTGTTAATAAATAACATTTCACCTTAGGTACCCTTACACTGCTGAAATAGCATAAAGCAGTTTTGAATACGTTAGATGATTTTGTTTCACTTGATATATCAGTAATCAATCTATACAAAAGTTTTTAAATGGGGGATATTTCTTTTTGGGCATTTTAATAGTAGGCACAAGGATCTGGAAATGAAGACACAAAGTGATGGAGTAACTCAGTGGGTCAGGCAGCATCTTTAAAGAACATAGATAGGTAACGTTTCAGGTCGGACCCTTTACTTTTAGGACTTTAGAGTTTAGAGATACAGCGAGGAAACAGGCCCTTCGGCCCACAGAGTCTGCGCCAACTTAAGAGGATTTACGAGGATGTTGCCAGCACTAGAGGGTGTGAGCAATAGGGAGGGGTTTAGGCTGGGCTCTATTCCTTGGAGCGCAGGAGAATGAGGGTTGATCTTAGAGGTGTATAAAATCATGAGAGGAATAGATCGGGTAGATGCACAGAGTCTCTTGTCCAGAGTAGGGGAATCAAGGAACAGCAGATATAGTTCAAGGTGAAGGGGAAAAAAAAAAATTAATAGGAATCTGAGAGGTATCTTTTTCACACAAATGGTGGTGGATGTAATTAACAAGCTGCCAGATGAGGTAGTTGAGGCGGGGACTATCCCAACGTTTTTGAAATAGTTAGACAGGTACAATCAATAGGACAAGTCTGAAGGCATGGACCAAGCGTAGGCAGGTGGAACTAGCGTAACTGGGACATGCTGGGCAAGTTGGGTTGCAGGGCTTGTTTCCATACTGTATCACTGTATAACTATGGCCAGCAATCACACCCATACATTGACACTATCCTACAAACTAGGGACAATTGTTGAGTCTCAAGAAACTGAATCTGATCTGAAACGTCACTTATTGATGATCTCCAGAGATGTTGCCTGACCTGCTGAGTTACTCCAGCATTTTGTGCCTTCTATTGTTGACCAGCATCTGCAGTTTCTCGTGCCTTTACAATTTTACAATTCCCTAGAAGAAATGTGGCCATTGTTTCAAAACCGTTGTTTCATGAATCACTCCATGACAGCAATTTTTACGATAATTGATTCTTCCTGTCATTAACTGTTGTACATTTTTAGGATAGACATATATACAATCCAAATTGACCCACACAGGCAAAGGGAGAACGTATAAACTCCACGCAAAGACAGCGCCCGAGGTCAGAATTGAACCCGGGACTCTGGCGATGCGAGGCAGTGGCTCTACCAGCTGCACCACTGTGCTGCATTTAGCTCTATGCTCATTCTTCCTGTCTTTCTGTAGCACAAGGGAAATACTTGCGTGCACACAAATGTCCAGAGCACAAAGTCAATGCAAGAACAGCAATGATCACCATAGTGCAATATTACATACATCCCTTCAATATGAAAAAATTGTTTGGTTTACTTTAGTTTATGTACCGAGGTACAGTGAAAAGCTTTTGTTGCGTGCTAACCGGTCAACGGTAAGCCAATACATGATTATAATCAAGTCATCCACAATGTACAGACACATGCTAGAGGGAATAATGTTTAGTGCAAGATAAAGTCCAGTAAAGTCTGATTAAAGATAGTCCGAGGGTCTTCAATGATGTAGATAATAGCTCAGGACCACTCTCTAGTTGGTGATAGGATGGTTCAGTTGCCTGATGGGCTCAAGGAAAGAGCGTTCACGTCGCAGCCTCATTTCCACCACCGTGCACAAGAAGCGACAGAACAAACACCATTGTATGCCGATGCCTAGAAGTGTGTTCAGCTCTGGCTGAACAACTTCTAATCTTGTGTGTGGACTCGATAAGAAGAAGTTGCCTGGTAACAGCTAGGAAGAAAATGTCCCTGAATCTGGAGATGTGCATTATTACACTTCTGTACCTCTTGCCTGATGGGAGAGAGGAGAAGAGGGAGTGACTAGGGTGAAACTCGTCCTTGATTATTCTGGTGGCTTTGCCAAGGTTACGTGAAGTGTAGATGGAGTTAATGGAGGGAGGTTGGTTTGTGTGATGGTCTCTGCATTTTCTTGTGGTCTTGGATGGAGTTTTTCCAAAACCATGCTGTGATGTATCCCAGTGAAATGCATTCTAAATTTACCGTTCGAGGCAAGATAAATAAATGGCTGTTTGATATTGCCTCCAATGGTCTTGAGTAACCAGTTCTCTGACAGTACTTACCTTTGGGATAATATATATATATTTAGCTTTGGGATTAACTTGAGCCTGGCTAATGTTTACAGTTTATCACAGTGGCAACATTTATTGCCATTTTAAAATACATAGATTACATGTTTCAGGTGACTCACATCACATAAACCTTTATCGACAGTGTCACGGAGCAGAGAACAGATCCTTCAGCCCAACCCGTCCATGCCAACCTAAATGTCTCATCTAAGCTAATCCCGTTTGCCCACGTTTGTCCCATATCCCTCCAAACCTTACCTATCCATGAACCCATGCAAATGTCTTTTACATGCTGCAGTATTCCTGTGGCAGCTCATTCAATATGCCCTCTGCGTGGAAAAATATGCCCCTCAGGTTCCAATTAAATCTTTCCCCCTCTCACCCTGCACCCATGTGGTCTGGGTAAAAGACTCTGCTTTCACCCCATCTATTCCAGTGACAACCTGTTCTGTGAAATGTCTTTGCTTGTCTGTTCTCAATGTCATTCCAGCAGGATTTGACCAGCTTTTCATGGTTCATGCTGTTGTTGGAAGATTATTACAAACAGGATGGTCTCCAATCCTGGGTTAAATGTGGACATTCATTGCTATATGACATGATTTTTTTAATTTTTTTTTAAACACTAAAACTAAACCAGCAGAGCTTGTCAACAGCTGATGTTTAGAGTTTAGATTAGAATTTAGAGATATAGCATGACCCTTCGAGCCCACCGAGTCCACGCCAACTATAGATTACCTGTTTGCATTAGTTCTATGTTACCCCAGTTTAGGAACCATTCACTGCACACCAGGGGCAATTTACAAAGGGCCAATTAACCAACAAACCTGCAGGTCTTTGGAATGTGGGACAAAACCACAGCACCCAGAGGGAGAATGTGCAAACTCCACACAAAGTTGGGATCGAGCCCCGTCTCTGATGCTGTGCGATAGCACTGTGTCATAATGTTTAAGGATTTACGAGCACCAAGATAATCTGAAAATTCAATAAATAAAAACGGAAAGGATTGTGAGGGAGAATGAGTTTACGCCAGGAGATTGGTATTGATCATGTGCAATATGGAAACGCTCTCTGCTGTTTCAATGAATCTATTCATCTGTTGGTTGTAAACAGATTATTAAACCAAGAAGAGGATGAAATGCCTCAATAGAAATATTCCCCAGTTGATACCAAGAGTTGAAATGACAATGAGAAGTAATTTGTAGCTGTTTCCCTTTAGGTGATGTGAAACTCTATACATGTTCTTGTTTCATGGCAATGAAATGAACACTTTGCAAGACAAAGAGGGGAAGAGAAGCAAGAGATAGTGATCAAAGGTACAATTTGCCTTATTAAATAGAACAGGATTTTAGCCCTTTTTTAAAATCTGAGCTTGGTCCAATCACCTGCCCACCAAATAATCCCGATTTCATCTAGTACTTGCTACACTTTGTCCTGCCCCTCACCTCCTCTAGTTTTCTTTTCTCTCCCCCCTCCTCCCCCTACAATCAGTCTATGGGCAGCAAGGTGGTGCAGCGGTAGATTTGCTGCATTACAGCTTCAGAGGCCCAGGTTCAATTATGACTACGAGTGCTGTCCGTACGCACTTTGTACATTCTTCCTGTGACCGCATGGGTTTTCTCTGGGTGCTCCAGCTTCCTCCCACATTCCAACAGGTTAATTTGGCTTCGGTAAAAATTGTAACTGGCCCGGAGTGTGTAGGATAGTGTTAGTATGCGGGGATTGCTGGCCGACGGGCCTGTATCTCTAAACTGAACTAAACTTGTAAAATTGTCCCTAGTGTGGTATGAGAATGCTAGTGAATGGGGAGATTGTTGGTCAGCGCAGACTTAGTGGGCCGAAAGGCCTGTTAACGCACTTATCTCTAAACTAAACTTGCAAAAACTGTTCTTCATTTGTAGGATACTGTCAGTACATGGGGCGATTGCTGGTCGGCACAGACTCGGTGAGCTGAAGGGCCTATTTCCACACTATCTTTAAACTAAACAGTCTGAAGAAGGTTCCTGAACCAAAATGTCACTTATCCATGTTTTCCAGGATGTTACCCGACACGCTAAATTACTTCAGCACTTTGTGTCCTTTTTTTGTAAACCAGCATCTGCAGTTCCTTTCTATTGTTTCTACATGTCGGCCCATGATGTCTGTGTTGAATACAATGCCAAATTAAACACATTCCCCCTGCCTGCACAGGCTCCACATCCCTCCATATTTTTTAATCAATCCATGATTTGGCCAAGTTATCAACTGCTGAGCCCTTATGTTCTGCATTTCCCAAAAGAAACCTTTCCACCTCCCTTTCCCCCTTTGGGATGCTCTCTAAAGCCCGTCAGCCTAACGTGCCCTTCCGTGATCAAAATGGCTAATTTTGGAGTTCTAAATTACATTTCCATATCATAGAACAGAATTTTGGCCCATTTTGTTTCATCTCTGGCCTTAGTCCAACCATCTGCCTATCAAGTACCCCACTCACCCGTGTTCACCTATTACCCAAAATGGACATAAAATGCTGGAGAGACTCAGAGGGACAGGCAGCATCCCTGGATACAATGAATGGGTGACGTTTCAGGTCGAGACCCTTCTTCAGACGGAGAGTCAGGGGAGAGAGACACAGAAATATGGAAGGTGTGAAAACGAGAGGTCAAAGGGGATGAAGATCAAGGAAAATGCAAAATATTTCATTGTTAGCAGGAAGGTGACAATGAGGCATGCAAAGATAAAATTAAATCATGAAACCCGTCAAACTGGTTGGAGAACTAGGATGGGGAAGAGATAGAGAGAGGGGGAAGCAAGAGTTACTTGAAGTTAGAGAAGTCAATATTCATACTGCTGGGTTGTAAACTGCCCAAGCAAAATATGAGGTGCTGTTCTCATTCTCACACACACACACCTGTGTGCTATCTAAATGCAAGTGATTATTCTTGTATTTCCACAATGTTAAAAGACTAGAAGGCAGATGAATGGAATTTAGTGTGGTTTATATTAGAGATGCAGCACAGAAACAGTCCCGAGTTCGCGCAGACCGTTGATCGCCCATTCACACTGGTGCTATGTAATCCCACTTTCTCATCAACTCCCTGTATACTAGGGACAATTTACAGAGGGCGGATTAACCTACAAAACAACCTGTTTTTGTGAAGTGAGGGGGGGGGAACCAGAATGGTCCGCCTCGGCTGCAGCACAAAATCAGCTATGGGAGGCAGCTATGGGAATGAATCTGCTGGTTTCCAGCCGGGCCAGAGTTCCAGAGCCCCCGGCCACAGGGGGCAAATTCGACCCAAAGTCGCAATGAGGCCGAGGGTACAGGAGTTTGAAATCCTTGACCTCCAGGTTTAAGAACAGCTACTTCCCAACCACCATCAGCCTCTTGAACACTGACCTCAACCCTACCTCAGCAACTATTGACTTGGTTTTAGTTGCACAATGTACTATGGTCTTGAACTAGTGGTCTGGTTACCTAGTATTACTGATAATTTAATTTATTATTTTGTTAATTATTATATATTATTGCGTAGAAAGGAACTGCAGATGCTGGTTTATACCGAAGATAGACACAAAGTGCTGGAGTAACTCAATGGGTCAGGCATCATCTCTGGATAAAAAGGATGGGCGATGTTTTGGGTCGGGACCCTTCTTCAGGCTGCTAGTCCTGGGGTTGCCCGACCCAAAACGTCACCCATCCTTTATCTTCAGAGATGCTGCCCGAGCCGTTGAATTACCCCAGCACTTTGTGTCTACCCATCGTATATTTATGTGTGTGGTATTGAGTTTATGGCCTTGTGAAGCTGCAGCAAGTAAGAATTTTATTGTCCAGTACATGTGACAATCACTTTACTCTCGATTTGACCAATTCCTAATCTAAATGACACAGATATTACGATCTGAAAGCACTCATTGTTCAAACAATCTCTCCTGAGAGCAATGTAGGTCACATGAAAATGGAAATAAAATTCACTGAATTAAATAACCTAAAATGGTTGCTGGCTTCCTGGGTACAATTTCATTTTTCCTAAATATATTGTTGATTTAAGTGTTCGCTATTGTGTTCAACACTGGGGCTCATCCAGCCAGGCACAAAATTTAAAAAAGAGATACAAGCATCCTTGAACATTAATACTATTGACTGTTCAGAGAGTTGTGGATACAACCGAAATCATCACACAAACAGACCTCCCATCCATTGTCCATCCACACTTCACGCTGCCTCAGCAAGGCCATCACCATAAACAAGGACTGGTCTCTCCCCGGTCACTCCCTCTTTTCCCCTCTCCCACCAGGCAAGAGGTACAGAAGTATGAAAACGCACACCTCCAGATTCAGGGACAGTTTCATCCCAGCTTTTATCAGGCAACTGAACTATCCTATCACCAACTAGAGAGTGGCCCGGAGCTACAATCTACCCCAATGGAAACCTTCAGACCATCTTTAATCGGACTTTGCTGGACTTTATCTTGCACTAAATGTTATACCTTTATTCTGTCTCTGTACACTGTGGATGGCTTGATTGTAATTATGTATAGGCTTTTCCCTGGCACAACAAAAAGCTTTTCACTGTATCTCGGTACACGTGACACTAAACTAAACCATCTAAATGACTTTCTGGCATCAATAGAAATGAGTCAGTCTGAAGTTTGGTCCCGACCCAAAATGTTGCCTATCCATCTCCAGAGATGCAGTCTGACCAGCTGAGTTACTCCAGCACGTTTAGTCTTGTTTTGTATACCAGTATCTAGAGGTCCTTATGTCCACATAAACGTACACCAATTCCCCATTTTATTCCCCGCTTTCCCCATCTACGTCCACAAGAAGCGTCCTACCATTCATTTACACGTAGGGTTGCCAACTTTCTCGCTCCCAAATAAGGGACAAAAGGTCAAAGGGACAAATTCCCGATGGCAATTCGTTGTCTGACTCGGCCGTGGCTGGATAAACGATGAGCTGCCCCGGGTGCTGGACGGCACACAAAGCCCAGCCGGTGGGCCAGCTGAGGAGTTTTGGCCTGGGCGCAGAGTTTGCGCGAGAAGTCGCACGCAAAGTCCGGCATCCCATCCAACACATGAACCACAGGGGTAGTGGTGTCGGCGGTAAGCCAAGGTCCAAAGGTTGGACAGCTGGCCGGGCTGCCGACCGACTGGCGAAGCGGGGCCGGATGCGGCGTTCCGACCAGACAGTTCCTTTGACTGGAGTAGTAGCAAATACGGGACAAGGGCGGTCCCGTATGGGACAAACCACTTTAGCCCAATATACGGGATGTCCCCACTAATACAGGACAGTTGGCAACCCTACTTACATGCCAAGAGAACTCTGTTACCAACATTGAACAGATCTTTGGGATGTGGGAGGGAATCAGTGCATTTTGGAAGGCACACGCACACAGAGTTAAGGCAGAGACAGATAGATTCTTGATTAGTACAGGCGTCAGAGGTTATGGGGACAAGGCAGGAGAATGGGATTAGGGGGAGAGATAGATCAGCCATGATTGAATGCCAGAGTAGACTTGATGGGGCCCAATGGCCTAATTATACCCTTATTCTTTATGACCTTATGAAACGTCCCCCCTACCCATGTTCTCCAGCGATGCGGTCTGAACTAGTGTTACTCCTGCACATTGTATCTTTGTCTTTATCATAAATGCATTGTTCAATTGGAAAAAAATTATAGAACTGCCGTATTATCTGGGGAGCCTTACTTGATAGTTTTAAACCAGCGAAGATGCTCTCTGCATTGTTTACGGCAGTGCTTCTTAAACTGGTGAATGGTTCACCCACAGGTGAATTAAATTATTTTGGGGTGAATGAAACTAGAGGGTGAATGAATCAATTTAGATACATATTATTTTTCTCTACTTAAAAAAGGCATTGTTATTAAAATGGTTAGTAAGCTCTTATTGGTTTTAATGGCAGTGGAGTTGGAAATTTGATATGTTTTTTCTCTCTACCTATGGTTTTCTCTCTACCTATGGTTTTCTAATTTCAAAGTAGCAGGATATTTCCCAAATTTTCTGTAATATAACTTTTTATGAAGACCAGAGGAGCTAGTGGGATCACAAATTTATAAATGGCAACACTGGAGGATCACCATAGGCAAGTGTTGAACTGTAACTTAACTTTTTGTTGCCAATTCAGCTACTTTTCCACTAGAACTAGAATTCTATATACCAGTATATTTACTCTACTGCTTCGATCTACCAGCACTTATTTGCATCAAGCAACATGAATTCTAGCTGTATTAAGGAGATTCGAGATGGCACAATCTTATTGTTAGATTGTGCCATTTTCTTGTAGTGATATTCTGCATTTTCTATATTAGTTGGATACTATATTAAATCACATATTCCATAGTTTTTTGAGCAAGTTTTCCAAGAAAAAAACTGCAGTAATCAAAGCCCAAAAGGGTAGGATGGGGCTGAAGCCCAGTGTTTAGACTGGAATTTTTTTAAATAATTCTAATAGAATGATTTTCCAACTCCAGTAGTAATTAAACTTTTTTTTTCACTCCTAGTTTTCTTTACATATTTTTATATATAATTTATTTTGTCATGAGCAAAAAACATAAACTAACTAATTTCTTAAGTGTCTATTTTATTCAACTTTTTGAACAAAATAGACATTTAAGAAATTAGTTAATGTATGTTATTTGCTCAGGTGACAAAATCAATTAGATATAAAATTATACACAAGGGAGAATAAGACGAAAATTACCAAAAAACATAAGAAAATGTAGTCGAGGGTGAATGACATTTAATGATAAAGACTCAAGGGTGAATGACATTGAAATAGTTTAAGAAGCACTAGTTTACGGCATGGTTTGAGCTCAATTATATCTAGGGCCTAAAACCACACCTCGCAGTCTGTCATTGTTTATTTGGAGATGGTTGCTGCAGCAACAAGGGAGATCACAATCTAATGCATTGAATTGGACGGCAGTCCCACACACTTCCAACTAGTTCTTCATTCTACAAATATTGACTGGTGTTTATGGCCAACGTTGCAGAGCCATCACAATAGATCCTTTTTCCTGTGCAGGCGATAGTGAAAAAAATAAATCACCTGTTATTAGCCAAACTTTAAAAGCTAGATGGATGTGTGCTTTCAATAGCAGGGAATACACAAGACACTACTATAGTTCAATACAGTGAGAGAGAGAGTGTATATGAGATAACATAGAACTAGTTTGAACGGATAGACACAAAATACTGGAGTAACTCAGCGGATGAAAAGCTGGAGAAAAGGAGCAGGTGACGTCTCGGGTCAAGACCCTAGTGTATATAACAATAAACGTAACAATTCTAAATCAAGATGTGTCATCAGTATGATGTAGGGTCCCAACCCGAAACATCACCTATCCACGTTCTACAGAGATGTTGCCAGACTCGTTGAGTTACTCCAGTGCATTGTACCTTTTTTTGTAAAGCAGCATCTGCGGATTCTCATTTTCAGATCTGTTTTTGCAGGGAAGGGTACCCAGTGTATTGGAAATGTGGCTCATGAGCACCACTTTTAAAAACGATGTCTAGCAATAGGCACGATTGTTTTAATGTGCTTCCATCTTTTGCAATGACAACCGTTGATGATGCCATAGATGAGAATTTCACTCCCAAAGTGAAATAATATTCTCCCATCTCGATCAACGCCCCAGATATTAAAATAATGTTTTCCCTCTGACACTGATCTATGGAAAAAAGACTACGGATCTACATCCATTGCTAATCTTTGTTTGTAAGAATTTCACTGCACATTTGCACTGCGCACACATGACAAAAAAAAGCACCGCTGAACCAGTGACTTGGCCATTGACAATGAGACGAGTTGGTGGACCTGGAGACAGAACTGCAGGCGCTGAAATCTTGAGTAAAACAAAGTGCTGGAGTAACTCAGCAGGTCAGGCAGCATCTATAGAGAACATGGATAGGTGATGTTTTTGGGTCGGGACCCTTCTAGAGACTTCAGAAAATTACCATGTCACAACCTGACTATACGTCCTCCCTGGATTAAACTCAATACAGAATATCCAGAAATGGATGTGGAGAAATTGTATGTGGCGAGGATGTTCCCACTAGTGGGAGAGTCTAGGACTAAAGGTCATAGCCTCTGAATTAACCTTGAGGTCATATCCTCCGAATTAATTCTTTGTGTCTTGTAATTTACAAATTCAGCATCTTGAGTAAAACACAAAGTGCTGAAGGAACTCAGCGGGTCAGGCAGCATCTCTGGAGGGTGGTGAATCAGTGGAATAAGGGAGTTAGGTATTCCGATTGTGCATGCCCAGGTCATAGGTCACTGGAGATAAACATTTTCGACTGCCAAGATGCTGCATGTATACAAACCTGCGTTTCATCCCTAGGCAGGATCGAACCCGGGTCTCCGGCGCTGCAGGCTATTATACCTGGCTCGGACAAAACTCTGAACATTAGTAACCCATTATCTGTTATTTGCACTTCATCAGTTTATTTATTCATGTGTGTATATAATGGTATATAGAGACACTGATCTGTTTTGTAGTCAATGCCTCCTATGTTCTGTTGTGCTGAAGCAAAGCAAGAATTTCATTGTCCTATCAGGGATGCATGACAATAAACTAACTTGAACTTGAACCTAGCAAGCGACCCTAGATCAAAAAAATTGCAGTCACAGCGGTCATAAAAAAAGAACCATTTCATTTATTAACCAAGTTATCTTCACTGTGCAAATGCGGAACAAGAGCGAGGGAGCTTGATCTTATTGTTATGTCTTGGATTATGGGTTTGTTTAAATAATAAACCAACATCGCAAGTTTACTTTGGGCTTGGGAAGTGTGTAACAGTAACGCACTTTCCCGCTCTACCTACTGCAGAGACAAGCTGACATTCAAATACAACTTCCTGTCAAGGTTAATGTTAAAAAAAGACATCCTTGCTGTATTTGTATGAGTCATTGATTTATACAGCAAGAAAACAGGCCCATTGGCTCAACTTGCCTATGCTGCCCAAGAGTGCAGGAAGGAACAGCAGGCGCTGGTTTAAACCGTAGACACAAAATGCCGTAGAAACTCAGCAGGATATGCAGAAATGGGTGACGTTTCAGGTCGGGACCCTTCTTCATACTGACCAAGATGTCTCTCCCCAATCCCCTTCCACCTATATTCCTTCCTCTGGCGTCACAGGCTTTTGTACTTCTTCCCTACCCTTATCTCACACCTTTAGTCCTTTCATCTCTGGCCTTTGCCAACCATCTGTCTATCAAAGCCCGCCTCAACTGTATCCCCCTATCACTTGCCAAGTTTGTCCTTCCCTGCCCCTCTTCCATCTTTCTCTCCCCCACTTCAATCAGTCTGAAAAAAGGTCCAGACCCAAAACGTCACCTATCCATGTTCCCCAGCGATGCTGTCTGACCCGAGTTACTCCAGCACTTTGCTTCTTTTCTTGTAAACCAGCATCTGCAGTTCCTTTTGTCTCCATGAGTGAGCGAGTGTGTCTATTTTGCTCAGATAGTAGCAACAAATTAAAGAAAAGCCCACCTAGTTTTTCGTTAACCCGCGAACATATTCTGTGCAACAGGACTGATCACTATAAACTATCAAAATCAATACTTTGCCCTCAACAATTCCATGCCTCTCCAGTGTTTCTCAGCTTGTGGATATTCTTAATGGAAACACACTATTCCAGATATGCAATAAATCCTAGAGATGAGAATAAACTTTAGCACCACTCCCTGCATTCCCAACCACAATCTGTTCTTTATCTGTGAGCCTTTGTACCAGAGATCCATCAACCTACTAAAACAATAGCAGATTGGGGCATTTAACAATAATTTAGGGCAGCACTGTGGCGCAGCAGTAGAGTGACTGACTTTCAGCACCAGAGAACCGGGTTTGACACCGACTGTGGGTGCTGTCTGTGTGGAGTTTGTACGTTCTACCTGTGACCACTTGGGTTTTCTCCGTGTGCTCCGGTTTCATCCCACATGGGTTTTAGGGGGCGTCGTCCAGTCGGTATGGCTGCCCAGCCTGCAGCTGTCTGGCTTTTAACTTCTTTCTTTTATTTTTAGTGAGTTTTAGTGTTTTGTTTTGGAGTCTATTCTTTTTTTTTTATGGGGGGGGGGGGGGAGGGGGAGTGGTGGGGGGGGGGGGGGGGGGGGAGAAAGGGGGAAAACTGCATTTCCTGGTCCCTACCTGGTCGGAGAGGCAGCTTTTCTCCGGGCTGCAACTTCGACCCGTTCTCGCGGCCCACCAGCGGGCCTGGAGCGGCGTTTCCCGAGGGGACCGCCCAGAACCTTGGCTTCGGAGGCGGCGCATCGTGGAGCGGAGCGGGCGATGCCTTGCCTGGATCACCGCGTTGGAGCTCCGGAATGCTGAGACCGCAGGTGAAACATCGCGGAGCTGCGGGACTGTGGAGCGGGCGGCGGCGCTGAACTTTTACATCGGGAGCCTGGGATCTCTCGGCGAGATCGCCAGGGGTGGAGCTCCATCCGGCGCGGCCTTGTTGGCTTTGGAATCCACGGACTCCGGTAAGGAAGCGGCCGTTCAAGGTGTCCCAAGCCGCTGTGAGGATTCTCCCAACGCCCGAGCACCATCACCTGGTGACAACAGCCTGGAACATTGGGCCCCGTAGCAGCAACTGCGGAGGCCTCAATAAGCCCAACCATGGGTGGACATGGGGATGGGACTGGACTTTGTGCCTTCCCCCATAGTGGGAACCATTGTGGGGGGATGTGTTTATGTTTATTGTTAATTCTTTAGTGTTGTGTCTTATCTTTATCTGTGTGCTGCATGGAAAGTCAAATTTCACTACACCAATTGGTGTATGTGATAATAAATGTCCTTTGTCATTCCAAAAACGTGCAGGTTTGTGGGTTAATTGGCTTCCGTAAATTGTCTTTGAGATTGTGCCGAGCCCAAGTGTGATACCGAGATAGAAGGCAGCACGTGCTGTGAGGAGGACATTGCGATCTTTGCAATGGGATGTCAATAGGCTGAGTGATTGGGTGAAAGGAAGTAAACGGTCACGTACACTTCAGTGTGTGGAATCAGAAGGCGATTACAATCTAAATGGGGAGAGACCGCAGGTGAGTGAAGTGGAGGTGAATCTCACTGTTCCCATGCATGAATCATACCAAGCCAGCAGGCAGGTCCAACGAGTAGCTGAGCAGGCAAATGGAATTTTGAACTTAATTGCAAGGAGGTTGGAATTTCAGAATAGGGAGACTTTGTTAGAGTTTGACAGGGCGTTGGTGATGCCACACCTGGAGCTCTGCACATAGTTTTAGTCCCCTTACTGAAAAAAAAATGGTGTCATTGGAAGAAATCAAAAGGAGTTTCACCCAGCTAATTCCTGGAATGAGGAAAACATTTACCATAACCTTAGGGGACTTGATAGAGCAGATCAGGGGATAATGTCACTAGTGAGATAGTCACTGTTAAAACTGACGTGCATCGAAATTACTTCTCTAACAGAAATAAATCCCTGGAATATTTCTCCCGCAGAGGTTGATGTAGGCTAGACTGCGGGTGCGGTGTGTACGGAATTTGTATGTTCTCCCTGTGACCTTGTGGGTTTCGTCCGGAGACATGCAGGTTAAATTGTTTCTGGTCTGTGGGACGGAACGACTGTACGGGGATCACTGGTCGGTGTGGACTAGGTGGGCTGAAGGGCCTGTTTCCATGCTGTATCTCTAAACTAATGGTGGAAATTTGAGATCAGTTAATGGCAGAACCCTTAATAGCATTAATGCTGTAGGACTCTTGACTTATCTTATTTTCCCTACGGAATGTTTGCTGCCTGCCCAAGAAAGATGGTACCATACTTTACCTGCAATCCCCGGGAGGTCTGCAAAAATGCTAATACACTGTGGTTGTGATGAGATTGACAAAGAACTATTTTAACCAGTTTCTCTCTGCACAAAACACTAACATTTCTCCCTTGACTTCAGTATGTCAGCAGTGCATTAGCAATTTTGCAAAACCTTTCATCAGTAAGAGTGAAAAGCAAAAAAGTGAGCATCATACGACATGGAAATTGGGCCCTTCGGCCCATCAAGCCTGCACCAGCCATCACGCTCTAATTTACACTAATCCCTGTTTTATCCTCTTCAGAAAGGCAGGCAATAGCAACAAAGACCCACAACACCCTGGCCACGCTCCTATTTACCATTGGGAGGAAGGTACAAGAGTCAGAAAACCCTGACGTCCAGGCTCAAGAACAGCTTCTGTCCAACACCCACAGAAGGCCGAGTATTTTTGTGAGTATTTTTTTGCATTAGTATTGAGGTTAATAATTTATTGCATGTTTTATTTGTTTATTAGGTATTATGTGGTTACAGGCCTGTTATGCTGCAGCAAGCAACAATTTAATTGTTCCATTGTCGGTACATATGACAATTAAACACTCTTGGCTCCTGAATGGGTCACTGGCACACCATTTGTATGAAGGGATATTAATGCAAGTAGAAAGCTGTAAATATAGATTTGTTTATGCTGCAAAACAAGGGTCATTTATACAGGAAACATTATTATGGGCAGAAACATTAGACCAGCAGGCCGTGGCCTGTGGGGTGGGTGGGGGGGGGGGGGGGGGGGGGGGGGTGTAAGCCTCTGCTGAACCCAGCCCTGCTCATCCCAGATGATCTGAGGAGCCTGGTTGGGTTGATCCTAGGCCTAGCCAAGCTGGCCATCCGCGAGTCACAGCCACAGGCAGAAGAGGGCTCTGCCTGAGCCTACTGCCCGCTCTTTTCCAGGGTTACGTCTGCGCCCGGGTGGGACTAGAGAGGGACTACCTGCTGTCCTCGGGCGCCCTGGTGAATCTCCGGGACCACTGGGCACTGCAGGGGGTGGAATGCATGCTGGACAAGAATAGTAATATAGTTGTATAACAGTACATCGTTATAAATATGCAAATATTTATAAGTATTTATTTAGACAATTGGATGATTTTGTACTATGGTGGTGGGTTTGTTTGGTATTGTATATATTATTGCAATAATTGATTACATTTATTTCGTAAAAAGAATAAAAATGAGCTGAGGAGCCACCGGTGACGACGGACGTTGGGCCGCGCGGTGGAAGCTCTCGGAGGGCCGTGCTGGCGGTTGCTAAACCCCGACTGTGGAATCGGTGGGGAGAACCCACCTGGGTTGGGTCTGAAGCTAGTCTCCCGTTCGACCCCTCGAAGATGGGGAACCTGGAGAATCCATGACACCGGCGGATGCTGGACAAAGGGCCAGTAGGAGAACCAGGGGTGTCTAAACTTCTAGGTACGCTGCAGGAACCCCCCTCCTCAGCCCCTGGGGCACGTAGGCGGAAGGTCCGGACCGAATAGCTGCCGATCCCAATGCAACGGGCCTATATGGCTAGCTGTTGCTCGTACTGTGTTAAATGATGCCAAAGTCTAGCGACCATTGCATATGGACTCAGCAGTCTATTTCTATGCATGGGGTACTTAACCAGGCCTGTCTTTACGGATGGCAATAATCTCACTGATTTGTATGCAAAAAATGTATTTCACTGTACCTTGGTACACGTGACAATAAAAGAACCATTGAACCAAGGAGCACCATGTTACAGCTTATATAATCACATAGACGCCCACATAGGCATACGTGGGCAGATCTAGGGCGAAGGATTACATAATTACTGCTGCTGTGCATAATTTAACTTCCTGCTTGTCGGATACATCAAGGATAGGAATATTTTCTAAGGTGTCAGCGCAAAGAGATTATTGAAAAGGCACGGCAGCACAGTGGGGTCGCTGGTAGAGCTGATGTCCCACATTGCCAGAGGTCCCGGGTACGATGCTGATCCTGGGTGCTGTCTGTGTAGAGTTTGCATGTTCTCCCTGTGATCAGGCCAGCAGGGACAACACAGGTGAGGGAGGGCTTGTGTTGAGGGTAGACAAGTTACAGCAGATGCTGGAATTCTGCAGAGAACGTTATCTGTGCATGGCTTGATTATATTCACGTATAGTCTTTTCTTTGACCGGGTAGTCCCAAAAAAATGCTTTTCAATGTACCTCGGTAGACGTGACAAAGGAAAACACTAAACGCACCATTTAAGGAACAATTATAGACAGGTTAGGATAGGATGAGAGGGATATGGGCCAAGCGCAGGCAGGTGGGACTAGTGTGGATGGGGCATGTTGGTCAGTGTGGGCAAGTTGGGCTGAAGGCCTGTTTCCACATTGTATGACTAGCACTAAACCAAGCACTAAACTAGAATAGAAACTGCTGGAGCAGCTCTGTAGTTCAGGCAGCACCTTGTGGTCATGGATAGGTGACATCTCAGGTCGGGAGCATTCTTCAGGCTGAAGCGTCATTATCTATGTCCTCCGCTATCTCAGACGCTGCCTGACCCGATGAGTTATTCCAGCACTTTGCGCTACACATGTGTTGAGGGTTTTCTCCAGGTGCTCCAGACTCCTCCCACACTCCAAACATGTGCAGGTTTGTAGGTTAATTGGTTTCTGTAAATTGCTCCTAGTGTATGGGATGCGAATGTGGGATAACGTAGAACTAGCGTGGGCTCGGTGGGTCTGTTTCCATGCTGAATCACAAACTAAAAATATAAAACAGTGGTGCAGCGGTGGAGTTGCTGCCTTAGTGCCAGAGATCTGGATTGGATCCCAACTACGAATTATGTCTGTATGGAGTTTGTACTCCGTCCCTGTGACAACGTGGGTTTTCCCCCTACACTCCCCCACAAGACAAACAGGTTTGTAGGTTAATTGGCTTTGGTAAAATTGTAAATTGTCCCTTGCGTCTACGATAGTAGTGTACGGGTGATCACGGTCGACATGGACTTGATGAGCTAAAGGGTCCGCATCCATGCTGTCTCTAAATTAAACTCAACTCTAAACAAAATGCTGGAAGAACTCAGCAGGTCAGTCAGGCAGATTCTGCGGAGGGAATGGACAGGTGACGTTGCAGGTCAGGACCCTTCTTCAGACTGGGTCTGTTTGTTCCCTCCACAAATGCTGCCAGACCGTCCACATTTCTCCAGCTCTTGTACAAGATGGCTGCTTCGAGAGCACCCAAGGATGGCGCATCTGCATGCAACAGCCTAATTTCCCAGGCATCGTTGTGAAGGAACATTACGTTGGAAATGATATCATCCTCCCAGTGTATGCCACTTGTGAACAGAATCACCCACTGGATATTCAAGGCAAGTATGATTCAACTCGTAAACACATCACAATCATGTTTCATTCTGGAAATAAATAATTCACGAGAGTCCAAGGTGCTTAATTGCCATACATACAAAAAACAGAACAATGAAATTCTTACTTGCAGCAGCATAACAGGCCTGTAAACACAGCGCTCATAGATAACACGACAATACAAATAAATCAATAAATTAAACAAAGAACAATATTCATGCAAAGAAGCCTGAAGTCCTTTATGTAACCAAGCCAGTCAGTAGTTCTGTAGTTTAGGTACAAGGGCGGCGCAGTGGCACGCTGGTACAGTTTCTGCCTTACACCATCAGCACCGTTCGGCCCTTAGAGACCACACTGACCGTCGGATCACCCATTTACCCTAAAGGGTCCTTACCCAAAATATCTCTGGAGAACATGAATAGGTGATGCTGCCTGACCCACCGAGTTACTCCAACACTTTGTGAAAGGTTTTATAAACCAGGGGCAGCACGCTGGCACAAAGGTAGAGTGGCTGCCTTATAGCACAAGAGACCTGGGTTCGATCCCGACTACAGGTGCTGTCTGTATGGAATTCATACATTGTCCCTGTGACCGCATGGGTTTCTCCGGGTGCTCCGGTTTCCTCCCACAATCCAAAGATGTACAGGTTTGTAGGTTAATTTACAGACTCGGTGGACCAAAGGGAGTTTCCACGCTGTAACTCTAAAATCTAAAAACTCCAACGTTGGTGTTCGTAGTATTCAAGAGCCTGATGGTTGTTGGGAAGGAGCTGTTCCTGAACCTGGTTCAGTAAACTCAAATTCTCATTGACAAAAACACAAAATTCCACAGGTGATAATCTCCATTCCACCTTTTTTCCCCAAATATAATGAATTCCAAGAGACCATTAAATTTTCTAATTTCAAATTTGACCTAGTTTTAAATTATAATATACTCTCTGGATACACAATACACCAAAATACAAAGCTCATTCTAAACGGCATTGGATGGGTTAATGCACCTAATTTGTATAGTAAAAAGATTAAAAAGGCTGTCTAATCACCACAGCCCTATTCACCATGGTTAGTGAAATTATAGATCTATGAAGAACTTTTTCTCTAAACAGTGTCACTTGGTCAGACAACAGTCACTAACCTAGCATTGCAATCAATTCCACCCACCCCACCCATTTGGAGTAATGTGTTCAGTGTTGGTTACCCTTTTGTCAGTAAAATGTCATTAAGCTGTGGAGAGTGCAGAGAAGGTTTACGATGATATTGCCAGGAAAAAAAAAAGAGAGAGAGAGATTGGGCAAGCAATGAGTTTATTCCTCAGAATGCTGGAGGCTGTAGGGTGGATCTTATAGATGTGTACAATGTCATGAAAGGAATAGATAGGGTAAATGCACAATCTTATACCATGAAGAATCAAGACCAGAGGATATAGTTTCAAGATTTCAAGGGAAAGATTTAATATGAACCTGAGGGGCAACTATTTCACTTAGAGAGTGGGGTATATATGGAATGATCTAGCAAAGGAGGTAGTTGAGGCAGGTATCATAACAATATTTAAAAGGCCCTTGCACACATACTTGGATGGGAAAGGTTTAGAGGAATATGGGCCAAATGTGACTAGTTTTGGATGGGGCATCTTGGTCAGCATGGACGAATTGGGCAGAAGATCATAAGACATAAGAGCAGAACTAGGACATTCGGCCCCATCAAGTCTGTTCCGCCTTTCGATCATGGTTGATCTATCCTTCCCTCTCAACCCCATCCTCCTGCCTTCTCCCAATAACCTTTGACGCCTTTACAAAATGAACAACCCATCATTCTCCACTTTACAAATACCAGAAGGGGTTGTTCCCGTGTTGTACGACTCTGTGACTCTTGATTTCCACAATGTAGCCTCTACAACAGCTTCCTTTACGATTAACATCCACAGGCTCAAACTGCAATTGTCAAGCACAATTTATTCCTACCCACATGCAAATAAAAGGGACACTTGCTTCATGAGGTGCAGCTACTACAGCTAAGGTTCCCCTTCAAAACAAACGTCAGTCGATAAAAGGTCAAAATATGAAAAAATATATAATATCTACACGCACACCTTCACACACATATATATACACACATACATATATACACATACATAACACACACATATCAGCGTCAATCTTCACAGCTGGAACTGTGAACATTCATGTCCAAGTAAACTGGCTGGTTAATCCCTGAAGAAATAATTTACGCTATTTGTGAGGAGATTGATCCTTGCGACTACAGAACCAGCGTTGGTATTAAGTACTCGTATTACCTTGACCGCAAAGTATAAACACAGGTAGTTCAGAACCTAGTGTGTGGCCAGGCTTCTAAAAATACATACACGCTTATAATAGAAAGCAGGAAGAAAAAAAACTTGTCATATTACTTACCTTTAAACTTGCCAAATGTAAGCACCTTCACTCAAACTTTCCAGCCATTAAACCTGCTTGTACTTTTGCCTTGGGGTGAAGACTCAATGCTTTGTTTCGTCCCCACCTCCCTGTCAGTTGAACTTTGTTCCTGTGTGTGGACAACCCGTTCTGCAAGACCAATGCGGCCGATTCTCCCTGCGTCACTCTGGGCTCAGATTCACTTTGTTTCTCGAGCAGCCTGTAGCCAACGCGCACACACCGCCACCTGGCTACTCACCGGCTGTCCCTATAGTTGGCTACACGCAGAGGAAGGGAACTAACACCCTCCGGGAGTAGAAGATGCCGAACTCATACTGGATACACGTCCTATAGGTGGGAGGGATTTAAAGCAGCCTAGCAGGTTACGTTGGAAACCAGTACAGCTGTTATTTAAACGGAGTGGACACACCATTTATCACAGCAGCTGTTTCCATTAACCAAGTGCTCCATGGCTGCGCTTTTTAAAAAAAAACACAATCCAATCCAGCAGGTGCCTCAATAATTAACCAGGTACCAGTGGCACAGTTCACCACCATGTATCCCTCTTGAGATCACACCTTCTCTAGACAACAATTAGCCGCCCACCACCGGGGCACCACCCTGCCTGAGGTCATTTGCTGCCGGCCACAATTTGTCCTGGTCTTTTATCGCTTCCAGCTCTTTCCCCCTCCTACCACCCCACTTTCAATCTGAAGAAGGGTTCCCTACCCGAAACATCGCCTTTCTTTTCTCTCCAGAGATGCTACCTGTTACTCCAGCACAGGTACCAAGTCTTGAACATTTGCAGTGTTTTTTTCACCTCGGAGCTCTTGATAAAGGTGGAAAAGAGCCGATGTACAGAGTCATAATCGCTCAGCACGGACTCTTCAGGCCCTTCGTCCAAGGTGAACTGAACACTCGCAGTCGTTTCCTCAGTGGAGAGGATTTAAAACCCGAGGGCGTAGAAGAACCGGGCGGTTTAAGAAAGACCTCAGGAGCTGCTATATAACAGTCAGCCCAACTTGTCCATGCCAACCAAGATGCCCCATCCAAACTAATCCCATGTGCCCGCATTTGGTCCATATCCCTCTAAACCTTTCCTATCCATGTACCTGTCCAAGTATCCTTTAAATGTTGTCATTGTACCTGCTTCAACTACCTCCTCTGATACCTAATTCCATACACCCACCATCCTCTGAATGAAAAGTTGCCCCTTGGGTCCTATTAAATCTTTCTGCGCTCACATTAATCCTATGTGCTCTGTTTCTCGATCCCCAGCTCTGCATAAAAAAACTAGTTTAGTTAGCATAAGAACAGGCCCTTCAGCCTACTGAGTCAATGCCAACCATCAATCACCGTTCACATTTGTTCAGTATTATTTCACTTTCCCATCCACTCACTACACATTAGGGATAATTAACAGAGGCCAATTAACCTACACACCCGCACATCGTTGGGATGTGTTTAATTTAGTTTACAGACATAGCATGGCAACAGGCCCTTCTGCCCACCGAATCAATGCTGACCATTGATCGCTCATTCACATTAGTTCTATCTCATTTTAGCATTCACTCTACATACCAGGGGAAATGTACAGAGGCTAATTCACCTACAAACCCTCACGTCTTTGGTTTGTGAGAGGAAACCCACACAGTCAGGGACAACTGCAAACTCAGACTGAAGAAGAGTCCTGTTCCCTCCACACATACTCACTGATGCAGGGAGGTACTCCAGCAATTTGTGTTTTGCTCAGGGCTTCCTCATACCTGCAAATGCTTACAGCCAACACTATTGCATGAGTCATAGAACTGCACAGCATAGAAACAGGCCACTTCGACACACCTTGTCTATGCTGACCAAGTTGGCATATTGAGTAAGTATCATTTGGCTGTATCTGGCCTGCTGCAATTTAAAGCCTTCCTATTCTTCTACATGTACAGGGAATGTTAATTAATGAGTATAAAATATTTGAAACCAACGTAAAGAAAGGAATCATTGCCATCAAGACGAGGAAAGATTATTGCCATGGTAAGTTTCGAACAAAAAGCTGTGTATCAGTGGCATGTTAAAGTTTGTCGGTGGTTAAATTTCTGAAAACACAAATAAGTGGAAAACTGAGAGCAACTAATAATTAATAATTAAGTCTCTGTGGTAGACAGGACTCATTTTGCACAAAGAAATGCTCCCTGTTGATAAGTAGGTCTCTGAGTATACAGTTGCTCTTGGCTAATACAACTTTGCTTTCCTTTCATTGGCATTGAGTTGTATTATAGTCATAGAGTGATACAGTGTGGAAACAGGCCCTTCAGCCCAACTCACCCACACCGGCAACAATGTCTTAGCTACCCTATACACAATAGATAATAGGTGCAGGACGAGGCCATTCGGCCCTTCGAGCCAGCACCACCTTTCACTGTGATCATGGCCGATCATCCCCAATCAATACCCCTTTCCTGCCTTCTCCCCATATCCCCTGACTTTGCTATCTTTAAGAGCCCTATCTAACTCTCCCTTCAAAGAATCCAGAGAATTGGCCTCCACTGCCTTTCTGAGGCAGAGAATTCCACAGATTCACAACCCTCTGTGGGAAAATGTTTTTCCTCATCTCCGTTCTAAATGACTTGCCCCTTATTCTTAAACTGTGGCTCCAGTCTATCAATATACGACAGTCCTGCCATCCTGGGATTTAACCTTGTGAACCAATGCTGCACTCCCTCAATAGCAAGAATGTCCTTCCTCAAATTTGGAGACCTAAACTGCATACAATACTCCAGGTGAGGTCTCACTAGGGCCCTGTACAACTACAGATGGACCTCTTAGCTCCTATTCTCAACTTCTCTTGTTATGAAGGCCAACATGCCATTCGCTTTCTTCACTGCCTGCTATACCTGCATGCTTACTTTCAGTGACTGATGAATAAGGACCCACCAGATCTCGTTGTACTTCCCCTTTTCCCACTTTAACACCATTCAGATATTAATCTGCCTTCCCGTTTTTGCCACCAAAGTGGATAACCTCACATTTATCCACATTAAACTGCATCTGCCATGCATCTGTCCACTCACCCAACCTGTCCAAGCACCCTGCATTCTCATAGCATCCTCCTCACAGTTCACACTGCCACCCAGCTTTGTGTCATCTGCAAATTTGCTAATGTTGCTTTTAGTCCCTTCATCTAAATCATTAATGTATAATGTAAATATCTGCGGTCCCAGCACTGAGCCTTGTGGTACCCCACTAGTCACTGTCTGCCATTCTGAAAGGGACCTGTTAATCCCTACTATTTGCTTCCTGCCTGCCAACCAATTTTCTATCCATGTCAGTACTCTACCCCCAATAACATGTGCTCCAACTTTGCCTACTAATCTCCTATGTGCGACCTTATCAATGCATTCTGAAAGTCCAGGTACACTACATCCACTGGCTCTCCCTTGTCCATTTTCCTTGTTACATGCTCAAAAAATTCCAGATTAGTCAAGCATGATTTCCCCTTTGTAAATCCATGTGACTCGGACCGATCCTGTTACTGCTACTTGTCTGCGCTTGGTCTATCTATGTACCTGTCCAACTGTTTTTTAAACAATGGGATAGTTCCAGTCTCAACTACCTCCTCTGGCAGCTTGTTCCATACACCCACCAAACTCAGTGTGATCAAGTTCCCCCCAGATTCCTATTAAATCTTTTCCCTTTCACCTTGAACCTATGTCCTCTGGTCCTTGATTCCCCTACTCTGGGTAAAAGACTATGTGCATCTACCCGATCTATTCCTCTCATGATTTTATATACCTCTATAAGATCTCCCCTCATCCTCCTATGCTCCATGGAATAGAGACCCAGCCAACTCAACCTCTCCCTACACCTCACACCCTCTTGTCCTGGCAACAACCTCGTAAATCTTTTCTGAACCCTTTCAAGCTTGACAATATCTTTCCTGTAACATGGTGCCCAGAACTGAACACAATATTTTAAATGCGGTCTCACCAACGTCTTATACAACTGCACCATGACCACTCAACTTCTATACTCAATACTGACTGTTCAAGGCCAAATTGCCAAAAGCCTTTATGACCACCTTATCTACCTGTGACTCGACCTTCAAGGAACCATGCACCTGTACTCCTAGATCCCTCTGCTATACAACACTACTCAGAGGCCTACCATTTACTGTGTAGGTCCTGCCCTTGTTCGATGTCCCAAAATGCAACACCTCACACTTCTCTGTTTTAAATTACATCAACCATACCTCTGCCCACCTGGCCAATCGATCCAGATCCTGCTGCAATCGTTCACAACCATCTTCACTATCTGCAAAAAACCTGAAACAGTAACGGGCCCAGCACCGAACCCTGGAGCACACCACTAGTCACAGGCCTCCATTCTGAGAAGCAACCTTCCACCATCACCCTCTGCTTCCTTCCATGGAGCTAATTTCCTATACATTCAGCTATCTCTCCTTGGATGCCATGAGATCTAACCTTCCAGAGCAGCCTACCATGCGGCCCCTTGTTGAACGCCTTACTAAAGTCCATGTACACAACATCTACAGCTCTGCCCTCATCAACCTTTTTGCTCACGTCTTCAAAAAAATCAATCAGATTTGTGAAATACGACTTCCCACGTACAAAACCATGCTGACTAACCCAAATCATCCCATGCCCATCCAAATGCCTGTATATCCTATCCCTCAGAATACTCTCCAGTAACTTACCAACTACAGATGTTAAACTCATCGGCCTATAGCTCCCAGCATTTTCCCTGCAGCCCTTCTTGAAAAGAGGCACAACATTTGCCACCTTCCAATCCTCAGGCACCTCTCCTGTATTTAAGGACGACTCATAAATTTCAACCAGGGCTCCGGCAATTTTCTCTCTAGCTTCCCACAATGTCCTTGGATATATCTGATCAGGCCTTGGAGATTTTTCTACCTTCAAACACGACAATACCTTCAGTACTTCCTTGACGGTAACCCTGACTGCTCTCAAGACACTTCCAGTGACTGCTCCAATTTCCTCCGTCCTACTGTCTTTCTCCTCCGTAAATACAGAGAATTACTCATTGAGGTCCTTGTCCATCTCCTGTGGCTCCACACAGAGGTGACCGATTTTATTCCTCAGAGGTCCCACTCTCTCTCTAGTTACCCTTTTCCTCCTTATGTATTTCTCTCCCCTCCTCCAACCCCCCCTCTCCCACCCCCATCTCCATCCCATCTGCCCCCTCCCTCCACCCCCCCCCCTCACCTCATCTCCCTCTCCCCTATATCTCTTTCTCTGCCCCACTCGCTCTGCCCCTCGAGATTGACTGGGGATGGGGTAAAAGGAGCCAATGAATAATATTAATTTAATATCAAGGGGGGTAGTCTTCTCTCTTCACCCCTCTCCTCACCCGTATCTCCTCACCCCTCTCTCCTCACACCCCCTCTCCTCACCCCCCTCTCCTCACCTCCCTCTCCTCACCCCCCTCCCCTCACCCCCCTCCCCTCACCCCCCCTCCCCTCACCCCCCTCCCCTCACCCCCCTCCCCTCACCCCCCTCTCCTCACCCCCCTCTCCTCACCCCCCTCTCCTCACCCCCCTCTCCTCACCCCCCTCTCCTCACCCCCCTCTCCTCACCCCCCTCTCCTCACCCCCCTCTCCTCACCCCCCTCTCCTCACCCCCCTCCCCTCACCCCCCTCCCCTCACCCCCCTCTCCTCACCCCCCTCTCCTCACCCCCCTCTCCTCACCCCCCTCTCCTCACCCCCCTCTCCTCACCCCCCTCTCCTCACCCCCCTCTCCTCACCCCCCTCTCCTCACCCCCCTCTCCTCACCCCCCTCCCCTCACCCCCCTCTCCTCACCCCTCTCTCCTCACCCCTCTCCTCCCTCCCTCTCCAACACTCTCCCTCCCCCCTCCTTCTCCCCGTCTTCTCCCCCCCTGCGTGTTTGGGGGGTGGTTGGTGTGTGTGTGAAGTTGCAGGCCCCCACCCCGCAACCGCACGCTGAGGGGACGGGACCCAATGGTCTAGTGTATTTATAAAATCTTTTGGGATTGTCTTTTATGCTATCCACCAGAGTTATCTCCTGGCCCCTTTTTGTCCTTCTGATTCCCTTTTTTGTTTTACTCCTTAGTTCCTGAAACTCCTCCAGGGATGCACTTTATCCCAGCTGCCTAAATCTGTCCCATGCATTTTTCTTGTTTTTGACGTCTTAATTTCCCTGGTCAGCCAAGCTTCCTTCCGTTTGCCTGCTTTGCCTTTCACTCTGACGGGGACCTACACATCCTAAGCTCTCTTCAGTACACTTTTAAAAACATCCCACTTGACCGATGTCCCTATTCCCTCAACTAACCTGCTCCAGTCAACTTGAGCGAGACATTCTCTCATACCCTCATGCCCCGAAAATGTGGCACCTCGGGCAGGTGAGGCGGCTGATCTCTACCTCAACAGGACTCAGTCGATCGGCGGGTCGAATTTGCCTCCTGTGGCCGGGGCACTGGAACTCCAGCCCGGCCAGAGCCAGCAGATCCGTTCCCATAGCCGACTTCCACGGCCGACTTTGCGGGCCAGTATCTCGGCCCCTCCGAGGCCGTGAACTCTATTAGTCTGGCAAAACGGATAGTACAGCAAGGCTCTGGAACCAAGGGTGGCGGAAAATTGTTGGTGGACTTGTACTAATGTCAGCATGGAGTTCCAGATTTAATCATAAGGTTGCATTTTAATCCCCATTTATCAAAGTTGTCATAGGGACGTACACCATGGAAACAGGCCATTCGGCCCATCGTGACCACACTGTCCTTCGGCTAATTCCACACTAATCCCATTTTAATCTGCCCATGTTCCCATCAATTTCACCGCATCCTACCACTCATCTACACACGGGGCAATTTACAGAGGACAATTATGGGATGTTAAAGAAGGAACTGCAGATGCTGGAGAATCAAGGGTTACACAAAAAGCTGGAGAAACTCAGCGGGTGCAGCAGCATCTAAGGAGCGAAGGAGATAGGCGACGTTTCGGGTCGAGACCCTTCTTCAGACAATTATGGGATGTGGGAGGAGACAGGAGCACACGGAAGAAAATGCACGCAATCCCACGGAGAAAACACAGAGCGAACATGCAAATTCCACACAGAGAGCACCCGAGGTCAAGTTCGAACCTAGGTCTCGGGCACTGTGAGGCAGCAGCTCAACCATTGCACCACTGTGCCATCCTGCGTTGACATTTACTTTAGAGATACAGCACGGAAACAGGCCCTGCAGTCCACCAAGTCCGTGCGGACCAGCCATCCCTGTACACTAGTACTATCCTACACATTAGGGACAATTTTACCATATTTACCAAAGCCTGGACTTAGTTGGAGTGTTGGAGGAAAACGGCGCAACAGGAGAAAACCAACGCAGTCCCACAGAGGAAACGTGCAAACTCCGTACAGACAGCACCCAATGTCAGGATCAAACCTGCTTCTACCACTGTGCTCCTGTGCCCCACCTTACTTGCTTTTGGTGGCAAGAAATTCTTCCTAACTTCCTTCCTGAATGCCCTGATTCATCTTTTAAGATAAAGACTGCGGCAGAACAATCCCTGTGCCAAAGTCTGAGGGACAACAGTGCTGTGCTATTAAAAATGACCTGAACCTGAAGGAGAGCAAAGGTGCTCATATTTCTGGCCTCTGACTCTTTGGTGTGGTTTTGCATTCACTTTAGTCCCCTTAGTCTGGTGACACGTCTTCACAATGTAATCAACAACAGTCCAATGTCCAAATGTCACCTCCAGTATGTTTGGCAACCTGATTGGAAAGGAAGTTCAAAGTTTATATGTACAACCTATAAACTTCACGCTGCCTCAGCAAGGACTCGGGGTGGAAGATTGCAACCTTCACGTGGTCTGCCCTGTTTCGACGAATGCAATTAGCCCGGCGTGCACAATCGAATAAGATCAATTAGAACAAGTTTTCCTACAACTTTAGGCTGTGCACGCCATACGCAAGAAGAAGAAGCAACGACTCCAGCATAATCAAGGACCAGACTTATCCCAGTCACTCCCTCTTCTCCCCTCTCCATTCAGGTAAGAGGTACAGAAGTGTGAAAACGCACACCTCAGATTCAGGGATAGGCTCTTCCCAGCTGTTATCAGGCAACTGAACCATTCTATCTCCAACAAGAGAGTGGTCCTGAGCTACCATTTACTTCATTGAAGACTATCTTTAATCAGACTTTACTGGACTTTATCTTGCACTAAATGTTATACCCTTTATCCTGTATCTGTACACTGTGACCTGCTTGATTGTAATCATGTGTACTCTTTCTACCGACTGGTTAGCACGCAACAAAAGCTTTGCACTGTAGTTTGGTCGGTACACGTGACAATAAACTTTAAACTAAACTCTCTGCTATTTAATGGGCCCAAATGCAAATTGCATTCTTTCTCCTCACTAAGTTGTTTGGCCTCCTTTATCGCCTCAATTACGCCGTCACAAATGTGCCTGAAGTGCTTTGTCATTGTACACAAAGGTCAGAGCTCCTCGCTATCTCTGAGCCTCAAGATTATTCCAGGCACCTGCACTTTATCTCATTCACATCTCTCACTCTGCCATAAAGTCACACGGTCACACAGCGCAGAAATAAGCCCTTTGCCCCTCTCCCCCCTCCACCCCTCACCAGAACATTAATCACCCTCCCCAGATTTTATCACTTCCTGCACACTCGGGGCTATTTGCAAAAGGTCAACTAACCTACTAACCAGCACAGCTTCGGGATGTGGGAGGAAGCTGGAGCACGGTAGGAGGAAACCCACGTGATCATCAGGAGACACAGGACACTGCAGATGGTGGAACCTTGAGCAAAAGACAAAGTACCGGAGGAACTCAGGGGGTCAGGCAGTATCTGTGGAGGGCATAGGCAGGCGACATTTTCGATCGAACCCATCTTCACTGGGCAGAAGGAACTGCAGAAGATGGCATTTTGAGCAAAACAAAAATGCTAGAGGAACTCACTGGGTCAGGCAGCATCTGAATGAACATGAAGAAGAGTCCCGAGCCAAAGCACAGTCTGGTTTGTGTGATGGACTGGGGTTCATCCGCACGCTCTGTAAATATTTTGCAGTCTTGGGCAGAGCTGCTCCCAAACCACGCAGCGATGCAACGCGCAGCATGCTTTCTATGGTGCATCTGTAAAAGGGTCCTGAGCTTGCTATCATGCTCGGCACAAGCACTGTGTTCCATGTTCTATGTTCAATGTTACGTCCCTCCACAGATGCTGCCTGACCTGCTGAGTTCCTCCAGCACCTTGTGTTTTGAATGGAGGGAGGAGAATGTGCAAACTCCACACACACTCCACACAAACTCCACACACACTTTGCCTGACGTAAAAAACACACAGATAGCACATGAGGTCAGGATTGAACCCAGATCTCCCGCACCGTGTGGCAGCAGCTCGATGAGCTCCATCACTGTGCTGCCATCTGTGATTCACAGCGCCATTCGGAAGGATCGCCAGACTTCAGGATCAACATGAAAAGGCTTTGCTTTCTTATCCTTTGGCCCTTAGAAACAACAAAGCAGGTATGGATTGAACATTTTCCCAAGAGGGGTCATCAATACACTGCATTTCTTTCATATTATGCACACTTGCCTAATTGTCTCCAGACCAGACTGGAAATTGGAGACCTTTAATCTTCTAAAATCCATAGTACAGATCTCAATAATAGAAACTCTTGTCATGAAGCTTTTAGATAGAAACAGGCATTGGTAGCGAGTGGAGGGATGTGGATCACATGCCGGCAGAGAAGATTAGTTTAACTTGGCATCATGTTCGGCACAGGCATTGTGGGCCGAAGGACCTGTTGCTGTTCTGTAGTGTACTATGTTCTTTGTATTACTTGTTGTTGGATTCACCAGGTGAATCCTACAACAGATGTATGTTTTCTAAAGTGCCAATGTACAGAGCTGTGAATAATCCTCTGTCTATGGTTTGATTGGGACTCGGTACATGTGTAGAAAATTATATGGACGCAAGGGAACTGCATCTATAGGCAGGGACTAATCAACAGGCCCCCAAACAGTAGCCTGGACATAGGGCGCAAGTTGAATCAGGAGTTAAAATTGGCATGTAGCAAAAGTAATGCTGTGGGTGATAAGGGAGATTTCAACATGCAGGTAGACTGGGAAAATCAGGTTGGTACTGGATCCCAAGAAAGGGACTTTGTAGAGTGTCTTTGTGATGGATTCTTAGAACAGCTTGTATTGGAGCCTTGTACAGGGAGAAGGCAATTCTCGATTTAGTGTTATGTAAAGAACCGGATTTGATAAAGGACCTCGAGGTTAATGAGCCATTAGGAGGCAGTGACCATAACATGGTCAGGTTTAATCTACAATTGGAGAGGCAGAAGGGTAGATCGGAGGTGTCAGTGTTACAGTTGAATAAAGGGGACTATGGAGCCATGAGGAAGGAGCTGGCCAAAGTGGACTGGAAAGATACACTAGCAGGGAGGACAGTGGAACAAAAATGGCAGGTATTTTTAGGAATCAGTTCATTCCTAGGAGGAAGAAAGATTCCAAGGGGAGAAAGGGACGACCATGGCTGACAAGGGATGTCGGGGACTGTATAAAAATTAAAGCGAAGAAGTACAACATAGCAAAGATGAGTGGGAAGCAAGAGGATTGAGTAATGTTTAAAGAACAACAGAAGATAACCAAAAGACAATACGGGGAGAAAAGATGTGGCACGAAGGTAAGCTAGCCAAGAATATAAATCAGGATGGTAAAAGCTTCTTTAGGTATGTGAAGAGGAAAAAATTAGTTGACCAAAGTTTGACCCTTGAAGACCGAAAAAGGTGAATTTATTATGGGGAACAAGGAAATGGCAGATGAGTTGAACAGGTACTTTGGATCTGTCTTCACTAAGGGGGACACAAACAATCTTCCTGATATAGTAGTGGCCAGAGGATCTGAGGTGACGGAGGAACTGAAGGAAATCCACATTAGGCAGGAAATGGTGTTGGTTAGACTGATGGGACTGAAGGCTGGTAAATCCCCAGAGCTTGATGGTCTGCATCCCACTGTACTTAAGGAAGTGGCTCTAGAAATCGTGGATGCATTGGTGATAATTTTCCAATGTTCCATAGATTCAGGATCAGTTCCTGTGGATTGGAGGATAGCTAATGTTATCCCACTTTTTAAGAAAGGCGGGAGATAGAAAACGATGTTAGCCTGACATCGGTGGTGGGGAAGACGCTGGAATCAATTATAAAAGATGAGATAGCCGAACATTTAGGTAGCAGTAACAGGATCAGTCCGGTCAGCATGGATTTACGAAGGGGAAATCATGCTTGACTAATCTTCTGGAATTTTTGGAAGATGTAACTAGGAAAATGGACAAGGGAGAGCCAGTGGATGTAGTGGTGTACCTGGACTTTCAGAAAGCATTTGATAAGGTCCCACATAGGAGATTAGTGGGCAAAATTAGGGCACATGGTATTGCGGGGAAAAGTGCTGAAATGGATAGAGAAGTGATTGGCAGACAGGAAACAAAGGGATTAACAGGTCCCTTTCAGAATGGCAGGCAGTGACTAGTGGGATACCGCAAGGCTCGGTGCTGGGACCGCAGCTATTTACAATATACATCAATGATTTGGATGAAGGGATTCAAAGTAACATTAGCAAATTTGCAGATGACACAAAGCTGGGTGGCAGTGTGAACTGTGAGGAGGATGCTATGAGAATGCAGGGTGACTTGGACAGGTTGGGGGAGTGGGTGGATGCATGGCAGATGAAGTTTAATGCAGATAAATGTGAGGTTATTCACTTTGGTAGCAAAAACAGGAAGGCAGATTACCATCTAAATGGTGTCAAGTTGGGAAAAGGGGAAGTACAACGAGATCTGGGGCACCTTGTTCATCAGTCTATGAAAATAAGCATGCAGGTACAGCAAGCAGTGAAGAAAGCGAATGGCATATTGGTCTTTATAACAAGAATATAGGAGCAAAGAGGTCCTTCTACAGTTGTACAGAGCCCTAGTGGCCTCCTAATTTGAGGAAGGACATTCTTGCTATTGAGGGAGTGCAGCGTAGGTTTACAAGGTTAATTCCCGGGATGGCGGGACTGGCATATGCTGAGATAATGGAGCAGCTGGGCTTGTACACTCTGAAGTTTAGAAGGATGAGAGGATATATCATTGAAACATATAAGATTGTTAAGGGTTTGGACACGCTAGAGGCAGGAAACATGTTCCAGATGTTGGGGGAGTCCAGAACCAGGGGCCACAGTTTAAGAATAAGGAATAAGCCATTTAGAACGGAGACGAGGAAATACTTTTTCTCACAGAGAGTGGTGAGTCTGTGGAATTCTGTGCCTCCGAGGGCGGTGGAGGCAGGTTCTTTGGATGCTTTCAAGAGAGAGCTAGATAGGGCTCTTAAAAATAGCGGAGTCTGGGGATATGGGGAGAAGGCAGGAACGGGGTACTGATTGGGGATTATCAGCCATGATCATATTGAATGGCGGTGCCCTTCATTTTGAAGGGCAAAGGGCCGAAAGGCCTAGTCCTGCACCTATTGTCTATTGTCTATTGCATTTACAATAAAAGGCACAAGTTGCTAGAGTAACTCGACACAGTGGCGCAGTGGTAGAGTTGCTGCCTTACAGCGCCAGAGGCCCTGGTTCAATCCTGACTTTGGGTGTTGTCTGTACGAAGTTTGTACGTTCACCCCGTGACCTGCGTGGGTTTTCCCAGGGAACCCAGGTTTCCTCTCATACTCCAAAGACATGCAGGTTAATTGCTTTGGTATAATTGTAAATTGCCCATAGTGTGTGTAGGATAGTTTTAATGTGCGGGGATTTCTGGTCGGTGCGGACTCGGTGGGCCGAAGGGCCTGTTTCCACACTGAATCTCTATCACTGTATCTGATACACTGATACACTGTTTCCACACTGTATCACTGTATCTATAAACTAAACTAAACTAAACTCAACTCAACTCAGTGTGTCGGGCAGCATCTCTGGAGAACATGGAAAGGTCACATTTCGGGTTGGGACCCTTCCTTGGATTGATTGTGGTAGAGGGGAAAAAGCTGGAAAAGAGGTGTCAGGACTAAAGAAAGATCCTGATCTGAAACAATGCCTATCCATATTCTCCAGTTGCTGCCTGACCCATTGACTTACTCCAGTAATTTGTGTTTTTTGTAGACCAATATTTGGCTTGTTAATATTTCGACCTCATTGATTTAAGGATTAATATTCAATTTATTTGTTTTACTTTTACATGATCACAATATTTAATTGGTCTGTTTAAACATATTTCCAAATCTCTATAGACCGCCATTGTCCTTACTTTTGCTCAATATTTGAAAAAAAATCTTATTTGATTCTCACACGTACCTATTGTGAAATCCAACTGCCACACTTAATCCATCAATATTACTTTAACGCTGTTTATAATGTCAACAGAATGAAAGTTTCCATGGAACAATCTGAGAGGAATCCAAATTATCCTTCAACTAATATTTCTAAAAACAAGGCAGATTTTTCACCTGATTAATAGAATGATTGAAATATACAGCATGGAAACAGGCCCTTCGGCCCACCGAGTCAACGCCGACCAGCTATCACCCATTCACACTCATTCTATGTTCTTCCACTTCTCATCCACTCCCTACCCACTAAGGGCAATTTACAGAGAGCCAATTAACCTACAAACTGGCACGTCTTTGGGATGTGGGAGGAAACTAGAGCACACGAAGAAAACCCACTTGGTCACAGGGAGAACATGCAAACTCCGTACAGACAGCACACATAGTCAGGTTCGAACCCGGGTGCTGTGGGGCAGCAACTATACCGCTGCACGACTGTGCTGCTGCTGTTTCTGGGTTTATCACTGTATCTTGGTACATAATCGGGTGCTTTATTTCCCTTGTTACAACGATAATAAACATTATTTCCTTCGTGCATTTAATCGGCTGATGATCACTTTGGGATATCCTGTGGAAAGGACCCGTACACACTAGTTATATGTTATCCCACTTTCTCATCCATTCCCTAAACACTAGGGCCAATTTTACAGAGGCCAATTAATTTACAAAACCTGTACATCTTTGGGATGTGGGAGGAAACTAGAGTACCTGGAGAACACCCACTCAGTCGCAGGGGCAATGTACTAACTCCGTACACACAGCACCTAACGTTAGGATCAAACCCAGGTATCTCGTGCTGTGAGGCAGCAACTCTACCACTGTGCCACATGGCTGCCCATCAAGCAGGTATGCATTTCTCATTTTCTTCCCATAAGTCCTGGTTCCCCGACATTGTGATGGCAGCTCACGATAATATGGTGCCAACAAATAAAATTCAAGATGATTTATATTCTTTGTGTACAACAGAGCTGATCACTGCAAAATACAATGCCACCTGGTGTGATAGATGAGAAATTGGGTAAACTATTCAAAATGTAAAACGCTATGTGCTGGAGGAATTCAACGGGTCAGGCAGCATCTGGGAGAGGAAATGAGCAGGGTCTGAAGAAGAGGCCCAACCAATACCATTACATGTCCATTTCCTCCACAGATGCTACCTAACCTGCTGAGTTCCTCCAGCAGGTGCTGGTTTACATAAAAGGACAGAAAGTGCTGGAGTAACTCAATGGGTCAGGCAGCATCTCAGGAGAACATTGATATAGTCCACCGAAGATCGACAGAAAAAGCTGAAGTAACTCAGTGGGGCAGGCAGCATCTCCGAGGAAAAGGAATGGGTGACGTTTTGGGTCGAAGAAAGTTCTCCTCCATGCCTACAGTTCCTTACTACATATTGATAAGGTCCATGTCCTCCGGTTTGTCCCCTGTTTTGAGGTTAGGCCATTGTTACGATGAAGGGAATTGTGGCAAATGGCCACAGCAAGTTTCCATGAAAATTAATGCAAAAATGGGCAGATAGTCTGCTTTAGGGGTGTTTATTCTGGGATAAATGTTGACCAGGATACATCAGAGAATGTGCTACATTTCTTCAGGACCAATGTTTGTTTGGGACTTAATACTGATGCCCTATGTCATCCTAGAATGTCTGTAATAGTTTCCACCCTACCTCTTTTCTGCCAAACAGATTTACCAAAGAGTCATACAGCGTGGAACAGGCCATTCGGCCCACCTTCCCAGTCCAACCAACATGCCCCATCTACACTAGTCCCATTCTCCTGCTTGGCCCATTTCCCTCTAAACTATTCCCATCCACGTACCTGTCCAAATGTCTCTTAAACATTGCGATAGTACCTGCTTCAACTACCTCCTCCGGCGGCTCGTACCATCAACCAACTACACCTTGTGTAAAAATGTTGCCCCATAGTTCCTATTAAATCATTCCCCCCTCGCCTTAAACCTATGGTTCGTGAAGAACCCGCCAGCATGCATGCGTGACATATCGTCGCAACGCGTTGCTGCCGACAGCTGGCGGTGGGGTGCGCTCCCCGCCAGTCCTTCATAAGGGACCGCTAAGGTAAGTTACACTAACCTTAAGTTGGTTGGTCCTTGCTGCGAGTACTTTTTGTCTTTCAGCAAGGGCATGGACGGGAGTTCGAGAGGCCGAAAGACGTCCGTCCGGAGTCGCCGGCCACCTGTCCCGGAGCCCTCATCATCGGCTGCACCTGTGAGACAGGCCGGGAAGAAGGCGGGGAAACTGGGGAGCCCTGTTGCTGCAGGACCGGACCCGCTGACACACCGCAGCTCCGGGGAGGAGTTCAAGGAGCAGGACTGCGGTGTGCCGCCGGAGCAGGCAGACCCTGCCTCGGCATTCAGGCCGTCAACGGGCCCGTTGGCGGCCTTGGGCAAGGGCTCGCGTGCGGCTGCACGGCCCTTCTCCCTCAGCCCTCCGAGAAGGGGGAGGGATGGAGCCCGGAAGCCTCACCCTTCAGGGGCAAAGGCATCACCTGCCGCCAAGCAGCGGACTGGTGTAAAGGCGGGACTCAGGTCCACTGTGAGGTCCAGTGTTGACTCCCCAACCACCGACGCCAGGACGGGTCATTTGGGTGGAGTCCCGCCACGGTCGCCGAGTCCCCCATGGATGGGAGGACGAGACCATGCGTCGGCAAGGTCCACGATGTGGGCAGCCGGCAAGCCCGCGCGGGCGTCGGGTCACCGTGCTGAGGCATTGGGTGCCGACTCCCCGCCGCGTTTGCCCTCCGTGGCAGCGGCATTAGGCTCCGCCAAACGAAGGCGTTCAAACACACCTCCCGCGTGGGAATCGCTCAGCTTTGCTGCGGTGGCTGGCAGCGACAAATTCCGGCACCGGGTTCACCTCGACGAGGTGCGGGCCGATGAAAGGAGCCTCGGCAGTATATCAGAGCTTGAGGACTCCGACCGCCCGAGTGTTCAGGGCGAAGGGCGTATTGACCGTATGGAGCGTCTATTGGAGCTCCTTTTGCACAACCAAGGGCAGGAGGCATCCAGCATCAAAGGGCACAGGGAGGTTTCACCAGTCTCCACAGCCAGCCTGAGGCAGCCAGAGGAGGAGGAATTTGCAGACCCTACACCGGTTCCATCGGAGGTGCCGCCGGAAGAACTCCTTGATGTGGCGGCGAAATTTGCTGCTCCGGAGACAGCGGGACTTCCCCTCAACCCCAAACTGGCTGCCACCGTGGACTTCCTCACCAACCACCAGCTCCAGGAGGAAGTTCTCTCACAGGCCATCAATCGGCATAAGGCCCCTTCCAACTGCAACTCCCTCAACGTGCCCGTGGTCAATACGCCGATCTGGGGCAACATAGGCACAGCCATCAGAACTCAGGAGATAAAGCTCCAACGAATTCTGAGGCTGCTTACGGCTGGAATCACCGCGTTTGCGCGGTCGGTGGATGGCGAAGGCCTCAACCTAGAGCAGGAGGATGCTCTCGCGCTGCTATGTGCCACGCAGCACGAAATAAATGCCTTCAGGAAAAGCAGCATCCGCCCCACGCTCAACCCAAAATTTGCTGGGTTGTGCAAGGCGTCTCCTCCACCACCGCCCAGACAGCTCTTCGGGGAAGACCTCCCGAAGAGGGTTAAGGAGCTGGATGAACACGCCAAAACGGTGGGACTTATGCGGTCTCAGATCGCCCCCAGACCGCCGGCCCTGAAAGCGCCATTTATTGGGCCACGAGGCCCTGTCTCCAGACCGACATGGACCTACGCTCCAGCTCCACCTCGCTACCAGCAGCCCCTGCAGCCGCGGCCTTTTTTAGGGCAAGGCCCGCAGCGGCCTCAGTGGAAGATGCGGACGCCGCAGCACCAGCCCTACCCAGCACCTCCACGACCCCCCAAACATGTCAGGGACCGCCGGTAACCACGGAGGTAAGGCAGTCTGGTTTTCACGTACCTGTGCGTTTAACTTCACATGTTGGTGGGCGCCTTCGGTTTTTCTTGGAGGCATGGGAAACTATCACTTCCAATTACTTTGTTTTGCAAAGTATTCAAGGTCATGAGATTGAATTTATTAACGGCGACATTCCTCCATCCCAGCATATGCCCAATCGGACATTTACGCTGTCTGCCGTTGAACAGGCAGCAGGCTATGCTGAGATCTTAAGGTTAGAAGAAAAAGGCGTGATAGAAAAAACTATGCACGAACCAATTGAATTTGTATCAAATATATTTACCAGGCCCAAAAAGGATGGAGGATGTCGGGTTATTATTGATCTGACCCATTTGAATACTTTTGTAACATACACCCATTTCAAAATGGACACTTTCGAGACAGCCAAGTCATTGATTTCTCATGGCTGCTTTATGGCATGCATTGATTTAAAAGATGCATACTATTCCGTATCCATTCGGAAACAGCATAGGAAGTTCTTAAAATTTGTCTGGATGGATCAGCTCTGGCAATACAGGGCTTTGCCAAATGGGCTTACTACAGCCCCTAGATTGTTTACTAAATTACTGAAACCCATTATGGCCAGGTTACGGAAGCAACATCATATAGTGATGGCCTATTTGGATGATATATTGATTGTTGGCAATACCCTGGAGTCGGCTGAACAGGGCTACCATACCGACTAACAAGGTTGGGGATGTCACCCAAGTATGTCAGGATTTAGCCTGCGCCAGTATACCATCAATTAGGCAAACTGCTAAGGTGATTGGCAAGATCGTAGCATTGTTTCCAGCAGCTCAATACGGACCTTTGCATTATCAGAATTTGCAAAGAGCCAAGATCTCCGCGTTAAAACAGAACGCCGGTCATTTCGACAGACCTATGCAGCTGCCTCTTAAAGCTAAGATTGAGTTACAATGGTGGGTGGACCATATTAGTGACTCATTTAAGCCCATTATTGTGCCCAATCCGATGGTATACTTGCAAACCGATGCAAGCTCCTATGGCTGGGGAGCTACGGACAACTGCTCTAGTTGCGGGGGCAGATGGGACACCCTTGAATCTACTATGTTGTTGTCACAAGGGATAAACTATTTGGAGATGCTTGCAGCATTTCACGGACTTCGAGCTTATTGTTCCAATCTTACTGACGCTCATGTCCGTCTCCAAATAGACAATACCACTGCGGTGGCATATTTAAACCATATGGGCAGTACCAGGTCAATTTCATGTGATGAATTGGCTAATACAATTTGGCTCTGGTGTATTCAAAGGAATATTTGGATTTTAGCTACCTATTTACCAGGTGAGCTCAATACTGTGGCGGACACCAGGTCACGCAAGTTTAATGACAACATCGAGTGGATGTTGCATCCTCAAATCTTTGCTAAAATTACAGCCGAATTTGGTGAACCGGATATCGACCTCTTTGCGTCACGGTTGAACCATCAGGTACCAACATACGTTTCGTGGGAACCAGATCCTGGGGCAATGGCGATGGATGCATTCTCGCTGGACTGGGGGAAATGGTTTTTCTATGCATTCCCCCCGTTTTGCCTCATCAGTCGGGTATTGCGGAAAATCCAGATGGATGCTGCTAAGGGCATTCTTATTATACCCGACTGGCCTACGCAGCCATGGTATCCGGTGGTCTTTGACATGATCAGTCAGCCTTGGGTCCTCTTAGAGGGTTGCCCACAATTGGTCACCAACCCCGTGTCAGGGGAGCCACATCCCTGCCATAGCTATCTGAATTTGTTGGCTTGCAGATTCTAAACCGGCCATTACTGCAGTATGGCCTATCTCCCAGAACTGTGGATACCATTGGAGCGTCGTGCCGAGAGTCCACCAGGCGGCGATACCTCTCCCACATCCGAAAATGGGAAGCCTACTGCAGCCGCTCTCAAATCACATATGACGATGCCTCCATAGCCGACGTATTGGAATTCCTCGCGGGGTTGCACCATGATAAACACTTGAGCTACAGTGCCATCAACAGCGCCAGAAGCGCGCTGTCATTGTACCTCAATATTGAGGTAGGATCCAACACGCTAGTGTCCAGACTCATGCGGGGTATATTCAATATGAATCCACCTGCACCACGCTGTGATATCACCTGGGATGTCAGGAAAGTACTAACCCTGCTCAGGACGTGGTCGCCCATGGAGGGGCTAGAGCTGGACAAACTCACCATGAAACTGGTGATGTTACTAGCGCTGACTTCAGCACAGAGGGTACAGACACTGCATAAAATCCGCATCGACAGGATGAACTCTACCCCTGCAGAAGTAGTCTTCTTTATCGATGAGCTACTAAAGCAGCATAGACCTGGGTGCACAGGGCTGCAGCTGAAGTTCCCGGCATACCCCGCAGATGCAAGGCTATGTTTAGCCGCCCATATCCGTCACTATATCAAGGTGACGAGACACATAAGGGGAATGGAGAGATACCTGCTTGTCACTCACAAGAAACCTCACCATCGAGTGACAGTCCAGACGATATCCAGGTGGCTCAGGATCGTCTTGGGTAAGTCAGGTGTCGACACTAATGTGTTCAAATCCCATTCCACCAGGGCTGCATCAACGTCGGCGGCGAGGGTCATGGAGGTGCCCATGGACCATATCCTCGCTACAGCAGGATGGGCGAATGAAGCTGTATTTCAGCGATTTTACAACAAGCCTGTTGCTGCTCCTCTACAGTTTGCGGAGGCCGTGCTGAATGCAGGTCAAGAACGTGGAGGTGTCCCCGAATGAGGGTTTTTTTGCTTTGTTTATTAATAAATATTCTTTGTGTTTTTCAGTATAACCAGTTTGACAGAATTGTTTACTCCCATCCATCCTTGCTAGTGGTGTGTCAGCATGGACTTGGTCCAGGGCGTGCAATCACAGAAGCTTTGAAGTCTTCACGAAGTCACTCACGTGACTCCGAAATGAAATAGTAAGATTGAACGAGAACTTACCAGTTCGAAGGTTGATCTTTATTTCATGAGGAGTTGCGGTGAGGGATTTCGTGCCCTCCGCTCCCAACCCTCCTTCATACTCAACTGGTAATTAGAGTCTCTTCAATCTTACTATGCCAAGTCATTTCTGTTGTTGGTTTCTGTGATTCCACACCGCTACTTTGAAGAATGTCGCACATGCGTGCTGGCGGGTTCTTCACGAAATCCCTCACCGCAACTCCTCATGATCAACCTTCGAACTGGTAAGTTCTCGTTCAATCTTACTATTCTCCTGCACTCCAAGAAATAAAGTCCTGCCCTACCCAACCTCTCCGTATAACTCAGATCCTCTGGCAACATCCACATTTTTATAAATTATTTTGCTTAGAATTTAAACAAACTGATTAGGTCACGTTTTAGCAGAGCTCCAAGTTGTGACCTTAAAGCTGGACTTCAAGTATGTATGCTTTGCATTGTAAGGAACAGCAGTTGTTGGAATCTTGAGCAAAATGCAATGTGCTGGAGGAACCCATTGGGTCAGGCAGCATCTGTGGAGAGAATGGACAGACGGCATTCCGGGTTGGACTTCACCTTCAGACTCAAGTCCAAAGAAGGGGCACAAACCAAAATGATGCCTATCCATATCCTCCACAGATGCTGCCTGACCTGCAGAGTTACTCCAATGCTTTGTGTTTTACTTAACTTCAGGGTAATTGTGACACTAGCCATGGTACATATCATGATGTCGTTGAGGATGTAATAGGTCAGAGGCCTGAGTGAGAATGCAAAAAACAGTTTCAATGTTGTCCCTTCATGGAGCAACAGAGATCGTGAAAAATATTTCCAGTTGCATCACTTTGGGCTACTTAAGTCCACGATGTCTGTAGTGGACATGATGCTAAATTAAACTAATCTCCTCTGCTGGACTAGAAATGTGTCTTCTTTACATTTTGAATGGAGACACAAGGAACTGCAGATGCTGGAATCTTGAACAAAACACAAAGTGCTGGAAGAACTCAATGGGTCAGGCAGCATCTTTGGCGGGATCGGACAGTTCAAGTTTTGGGTTGAACTCTTCTTCAGAAATTCTTGGTCTCTTGCAGTTTAGTTTTGTTCAGTTTACGATCGTCACGTGTACTGAGGTACAGTGAAAAACTTTTTGTTTGGAGAGTAGTGACAGGATTGGTCAAAGTCAGCATGGAATTATGAAAAGGAAATCATGCTTGACTAATCTTCTGGAATGTTTTGAGGATGTAACAAATAGAATGGATAAGGGAGAGCCAGTGGATGTGGTGTGTCTGGATTTTCGAAAAGCCTTTGACAGGGTCCCACACAAGAGGTTAGTGTGTTAATATTGGCCAAAATAGAGATATATAAAATGGAGGATCTTTGCACCTGCAGGATTTGCTGGGCCTCTGTCTGTGAAAAGCTGTAGGCTGTGGATTGGCACCAGCTAGTCTGGACCCTAGATTGATATGCAGGATGGGGAAAGATCCAGATGTCCTCTCTATTGTTAAAATGTATGACTTAGCAGAGAAACCCAAAGGTTTAGCAGAATTGGCTGACTGCAGAAGGGTTGTAAATACTGTTAATAATGTTGCATGGCATTTGTATTACTGTTTGATGATTGACTGAAGTGTGAATTGTGTGAATTGTTTATACTCTCTGGGAGAATGTTGCATTATTTGTTCAATTGACTTCCTTCCAGAAGCTTTTGTAGAAACATTGTAATGGGGTGCTTTGTAATTGGATTGGGGAACTGTCAATAACACTTTAATGTGATTGGTTTGGAGGGGTTACCACCCCCATGTAATTCTGTCCCACAGGGTTCGATGACCTATAAAAGTTAACCCCCACAAGGTTTGTTATCGATCTGCTGGAGGAGCGCTTGGGACTGCGTAACCTTTCGGAGGAGTCTGCTTGCATGAGGCTGAAGGGCTTGGACAAGCAGAGACAAGGATCGATCCTGCGGTGGTCTGGTATTGTATAGGGGATCTGTTATTATTTCATAACATTAAGTTTAGTGGTCCAGTGTTTGACTCAGTGTTTTACTGAACTAGACTAGGGGGATTAGCTAAAGGAGCATAATTACAAGTGTGCAAAATTAGAGCACATGGTATTTGCGGTGGAGTATTGACATGGATAGAGAACCAGTTGGCAGACAGGAAGCAAAGAGTAGGAATTAACGGATCCTTTTCAGAATGGTAGGCAGTGACTAGTCGGGTGCCGCAAGGCTTGGTGCTGGACCCCAGTTATTTACAATACATATTAACGATTTAGACGTGGGAATTAAATGTAACATCTCCAAGTTTGCGGATGACATAAAGCTGGGTGGCAGTGTGACCTGCAAGGAGGATACTATGAGGCTGCAGGGTGAGTTGGATAGGTTGGGTGAGTGGGCAGCTGCATGGCAGATGCAGTATAATATGGACAAATGTGAAGTTATCCACTTTGGTGGCAAGAACAGAAAGGCAGATTATAATCTGAAATGTGTTAGATTAGGAAAAGGGGAGGTGCAACGAGACCTGGGTGGGCTTGTACATCAGTCACTGAAAGTAAGCATGCAGGTACAGCAGGCAGTGAAGAAAACTAATGGCATGTTGGCCTTCATTGCGAGAGGGTTTGAGTTCAGGGGCAAGGAGGTCAATTCACTGGATGTTTTCAAGAGAGAGTTAGATATAGCTCTCGGGGCTAACGGAATCAAGGGATATGGGGAGAAAGCAGGAATGCGGTACTGATTTTGGATGATCAGCCATGATCATATTGAATGGTGGTGCTGGCTCGAAGGGCCGAATGACTTACTCCTGCACCTATTTTTTTGTTTTCTATATTTGCGTGCTATCCAGTCAGCGAATAGACTATATGTGATTACAATCAAACCGTCCAAATTGTACATTTACAGGGAAAAGGGAATAATGTTTAGTGGTTTTCATGCTTAATCAAAAAGAAATAATAATTGGAAAGAGCAAATTCAGGCCATCTATCTTTCCTTATGTTTGCAGATCTTTCACTTAGACAGTGCAACATCCCGTCAGTACCACACCAATGTGACCGTTGGATGTTACGCACTTCACAGAAGTAATAAAGTCAGTCATAGTGTCGCACAGCATGGAGCCAGGTCATTTGGGCCAACTTGCCCATGCCCACTATAATGCCCCATCTACACTAGACCCACATGCCTGCGTTTTGGCCCATATCCCTCTAAACTTATCCTATCCAAGTTCTTGTCCAAATGTCAATTAAATGTTATAATAATAATGATAATAATAATAATAATAACTTTATTACGGATTCAAGGTCCAGACAAGGGGCAACATTACATTAAAAATGCATTGCATATCAAATATCATAAATATATATAAAACCATGGTAAATCACATAAAAACATCATAATTTATATATTTAAAAAACCGGCAATACTTCTGCAGCCAGAAACATATTACTGGCACTACACCATCTTGGTTGCCTTAGCAGTGTTCTCATGGCATTGTTATATGCCACCTTTAGTCTCTGCATACTTGTCTTTAAATAGTTATGATAGTACCTGCCTCAACTACCTCCTCTGGCAGCTCATTCCATGTACCCACCACTCATTGTGTAAAAATGTTACCCCTCGGGTTCCTATGAAATTAATCCCCCCTCACCTTAAATCTATGTCCTTTGGTTCTCGATTCCCCTACTCTGGGCAAGAGGTTGTGCATTTACCTGATCTATTCCTCTCATGATCATGTGCACCTCTAAGATCACCCATCCTCCTCTTCCTGCACTCCAAGACACTCCAAGTCCTAGGCTGCTCAACATCTCCCTCAGAAAAACAGAAAAACTCTCTCATTGCTGATAATAAAAACAGTTTCACTCCTATACAGGCCACAGACAGATTACCTGCAAAGCTCAATCTCCATTCATCAGCATTGCCTGCTGGGTGCAGTGTTGTTCTGTTTTAAGCTGAAATTGTGCAAAACACTGTGGACAATCGCATTTTTGTGTCCCTTTACTGGAAACACTATCCTCTTTTATTTTCAGTTTGAAAAAATGAAACTCGAGTCAAACTCAATTTTAGACAATAGTCAAGATAGTCATGAGGTTAGAATTGTCATATCTACCAGCAATGAAACATTGAAATTCTTACTTGCTGTAGCGTAACGTCCATTAACACAATAACACACAGCTAAATATAAGTTCAGAAGTCAAAGGTGCAGAATTTGACCATTTAGCCCATTGAGTATGCTCCACCATTCACCATGTATCTTTCCCTCTCAGCCCAATTTTCCTACCTTCTTCCCATAATTAGTACTCTTACTAATCAAGAATCTGTCAATATCTGCTTTAAAAATACCAAATGCCTCCACAGCTATACATGGTTGCAATGTACTCCACACATTCACCATCCTCTGACTAAATAAATCCCTCCTCATCTCCTTTCTAAATATACAATGATCAATTATACAATAACAATCAGCAATACTTGGTAATCAGACTGTTATAATCCAAAATGGAAGTTTGTAGCTCAACAAAATCAATATACGTCGTAGGTCATAGTTGCTGAGGTAGTGCTGGGATCAGTGTTGGGCAGTGTTCAAGTGGCTGATGGGATGAAGCTGTTCATGAACCTGAAGAACATAGTTTGTGGGTAGACAAAGTGCTGGAGAAACTCAGCGGGTGCAGCAGCATCTATGGAGCGAAGGAAATAGGCAACGTTTCAGGCCAAAACCCTTCTTCATGCTTCTGCACCCGCTGAGTTTCTCCAGCACTTTTGTCTACCTTCGATTTTCCAGCATCTGCAGTTCCTTCTTAAACTTTTAAGAACGTAGTTTGTGGTTTTGCCCAGGATTCCAGCATCCCCAATCACTCTTCCCATGCCCCATCTGGACTCACACCCATTTCTGCCCTTCATCCTCCCCTTCACCCTATATTCATTTTTCTTGCTTCACAATTCATACCTCTTCTATCCCTATCTCACACCTTTAGCCCTTTCATCTCTGACTGTTGTCTATCCATCTGCCTATTAACCCCCGCCCCACACTTGAATCCACCTATTACTCACCAGGCTTTGTCCTGCCCCTCCTCTCTTCCCTCTTTCTTCCCCCCCCCCCCCCCACCACAATCAGAATGAAGAAGGGTCCTGACCCAAAACATCACATATCCATGCTCTCCAGAGATACTGTTTGACCCGCTGAGTTACTCCAACACTTTGTGTCTTTTTTTAAACCAGCGCCTGCAGTTCCTCACGTCTAATTATCCATACTCTATCTTGGCATGTGACATTATGGGATTCTCACAGGAAAGCTTATATGCGGCGCAGTGGTAGAGTTGCTGCCTTACAGCATCAGACACCTGGGTTCGATCCCGACTACAGGTGTTGTCTGCATGGAGTTTGTACGTTCTCCCTGTGACCGCATGAGTTTTCTCTGGGTGCTCCAATTTCTTCCCACATTCCAAAGACAGGTTTGTAGGTTAATTGGCTTCTGTAAATTGTCCCTTGTGTGTCGGGAAGAACTAGTGTATTGGACAGTATGGATTCATTGGGCTGAAGGGCCTTTTTCCATGCTAAATCTCTAATCATAATCTCTAAAACTAAAACCAGACATGGTTTCAAAGACTTGAGACTTGAAAGTTAATTCGCTTTTGTAAAAATTATAAATTGTCCCTAGTGTGTAGGATAGTTCTAATGACCATTTGTCAGCGCAGACTCATTGGGCCTGTCTCCACATTGTATCTCTAAACTAAACTATATATCAAAACTATATATGTATAGACCAATATGCAGAAATATTGAATCACCAAAATGTAGCAATTAAAAGTTGGTGACCTTAAAATAATGATTACAATATTTTCATCTTGTGCCTTTAGCAGATATATTGTGTGGCATTAAGCATGACACCACATTAATAATTAATACACTGGCGCACACAGTAAGGCAAACTCATCCATTGGGCTTCATTTCTAGCAATAAATGAGGCACTCTAGACTCAACCCCACCATTCCCTCTCCTCCTTCCCCTCTGGGCTCAAGGGTTTATAAGGTGTAGGTCTGAAGGATTGGGTTAATTGGACTTAGCTGTTACTCATTTACCTGTGGCCGGAAGAAGAACCGACCATAAAGGGGACATGTCATCACAATTGCTAAAAATAACAAAGGCCTGCATCACCATCAGCAATATAAAATGAGGACTGGAAGTATAAATATGACATAATTACTTATACTGTATTTCAGGTCAGGTCGGGGGGAGTTCCCCCCGCCTCGGGTGCCATGTAATCCCGTGCTACCTGCTCCACGGTCGGATAGTCGGCGACTAAATCATCTCCCCCACCTGGTTTGCCAGGTGAGGAGGGGGCTGTGGACCCCCAGAAGGACCAAAAACAAGACCTGTCAAAGGGCGGATGAGCTCCTCACGAGCCAACGGCCATCCACACTTCAGTAGAAGTTGTGATCACTGTGGTACGCAGCATTGTAAGGAATGATGATAAAGCACACACACCAAAATCCTATACTTCCAGCGGCGGAATGTGTGGCGTGTCCGTCACTGTTCCCATTGGAAACCAGCACCACTGCGTCACTAATGTTTTCAACGATGATGATGATGATGATGATGATGTATTTCTAACATCAAATCTTATTCTGTATCCTGAAATCTATGGCTTACCCACATCTATTCATCTTAGGGAGATTTGTTGAATTGGAACTGTGAGATTTTGTCTTACTTTGGGGTGCACAGTGGCACAGCAGTAGAGTTGCTGCCTTACAGCGTCAGACACCCGGGATCAGTCCTGACTACAGTTATGTCTGTACAGAGATTGTACGTTCTCCCTGTGACCACGTGGATTTGCTTCGGGTGCTCTGGTTTCCTCCCATGCTCCCAAGACGTACAGGTTTGTAGATCAATTGACTTCAGTAAAATTGCAAATTGTCCCTAGTGTGTAGGATGGTGCCAGTGTACAGGAATCGCTGGTCGGCGTGGTCTCGGTGGGCCGAAAGACCTGCTTCTGTGGTGTATCTTTAAAGTTTAAAAAAATTGAGATTTTAATATCTTTTATATAAGCTAATTTTGAGTTTCAGGTTCTGCAATAGAGGAAAATGCGTTATGTACAGTCCTTTCCACAATTTGCAGATGCTCTTTGCAGCCCATTTCTCCCTCTCTACAGTGTTTTGTTAAATAAAAACGAGTACTGGTCTGATTTTCAATACTGCAGAAGGTGAGGATTTTATCCTCCCTATGTAGCCTCCCATTGATCACTTTTGGTATTTTGTTGGTTCACATGCTTGATCAATGGTGTTTTATCATTAATGTTTTATTATTATTATTATTAATGTTTAGTGTTTTCTGAGCCATTCGTAACTGTCACTGTATGTCATGTTGTTACTTGTGGGCGGAGCACCAAGGCAAATTCCTTGTATGTGAATACTTGGCCAATAAACTTACTTACTTATAATCTGAGGTGACTGAGCTGGTCAGGCAACATCTCTGGAGAACCACCGGATAGGCAATGTTTCGGGTCGAGACCCATCTTCAGTCTGATAGTGATGGAGGGGAATAAATCTGGAGGAGAGGAGGGGCAGCACAAAGCCTAGCAAGTGATATGTGATGGGGGGTTTGATGGGCAGATGGTTGGACAAAAACTAGAGATGAAAAGCCAAATGTGTGAGATAAAGGGTGCGAATTGTGTTTACATAAACTGTAATTCCATAAAGTTTCAAGAAGCATCTCGACCCGGAACGTTGCCTATCCATGTTTTCCAGAGATGCTGCCTGACTCGCTGAGTTACTTCAGCACCTTGTAGCTTTTTTGTAAACCAGCATCTGCAGTCCCTTTTGTCTAAAAGATACCGTACCTGAGAAACATTCACAGAAAGCTGGAGGAACTCAGCGGGACAGGCAGCATCTCTGGAGAGAAGGAATGGGTAACGTTTCAGGTTGAGACTCATCTATCATTCACAGTGATCTGTATTTGATGTTTTAAAAAAATTCTCAGTCATAAAATACTGCATATATTCAATAGAAACTTTAATATTCAAAAGACATTTTCTCACAAACAGTGTTGAGTCTGTGGAATTCTCTGCCTCAGAGGGCAGTGAGGCAGGTTCTCTGGATGCTTTCAAGAGAGAGCTAGATAGGACTTAAAAATGGCGGAGTCAGGGGATATGGGGAGAAGGCAGAAACGGGTACTGATTGGGGATGATCAGCCATGATCACATTGAATGGCGGTGCTGGCTCGAAGGGCCAAATGGCCTACCCCTGCACCTATTGTCTAATGATTAACATTTTGAATTAGGCAGAAACGGAATATCCATAAAGTATCTCTCTTTAGTCGCTGCATGACAACATAAAGAACAATATCTCCACTAAATGTGCAGTTATAACACGCGCTGGGGGACATTGCTATACACTATTAAGTGCTATTGAAATGGTGATCTTTCACGTTTGTTGAGTTAGTTTTGTATTCCAAGCTAGTTCTATTTTTAGCCTTGGTATAAGCAGCAGGTATGAATTAACCATAAACTTTGAAATCAATATCTAGTGACCACCATCCATTTGCACAATAAATACAGAATTTAAATTGTTTAAAGGTACACCACCTGGCACAGTACCTGGTGCAGTCTGCTGGTGAACCAAGCTGTATAATCTGAAAAGGAATGCCTTTGAAGACTGTCTTAAGAAGATATGTGCATTGGGAGATATTTTTACATGCAGTGCATATTTAAAAGTAAAGGAATGAAACAATGCTATCGATAGTGTTACATGTCTTAACAAAGCCCATAAGTTGTCCTACAACTTTAGGCTGTGCACGCGATACGCAAGAAGATGGAGGAAAAAGTCCATAAAGGCCTTTACCTCCTTCAAAGATTGAGGAGATTCGGTATGCTTTAGAGATACTTTCGAGATACAGCGCGGAAACAGGCCCTTCAGCCCACCGATTCCAGGCTGACCAGCGAACATTGTGTACATTACTGCTATCCTACACTAGGGACAATTTACAACTTACCAAGCCAATTGACCTATGGCCAATGTAGGTGGAGACTAGAGCATCCGGAAAAAACCCACGCGGTCACACGGAGAACGTGCAAACTCCGTACAGACAGCACCCGTAGTCAGGATTGAACCCGGGTCTCTGGCACTGTGAGGCAGCAACTCTACCACTGTGCCACTGTGCCGCCCCTGTGTACTGTGTTTACAGCCCCCGTATGCTGCTGCAAATATGAACTCCATCTGAAGAAAGGTCTCGACCAGAAGCGTCACCTATTCCTTTGCTCCAGAGATGCTGCCTGACCCGCTGAGCTACTCCAGCATGTTGTGTCTATCTTTGGTGTAAACGAGCACCTGCAGTTCCTTGCTAAACTGTGATAACTTTATTGTTGTGTTGTCCTGACATATGACAATTAAACACTCTAAACCTTTCCGATCCATGTACCTGTCCAAAGATTGTTTCAATTTAGTGCCATCATCTGTAGGAAGACGCAGAGCCTTCTGAAACCCCCCAGCAACATGAACTTGGAGGATGTTTATTATATATTATCTATGTTTGTCGTGCTTGCAGGTCTGTTAAGCTGCTGCAAGCAACAACTTCACTGTTCTGCTGTCCAGACACATGACATTTTACGCAATTCTGACTCTATAAACACGTGCATTCAGCAACGTTAAATAAATGGCAAAGGTGGGTTTAATGCAAAATGTAACGCGGGCTGCGCTCTGCCTTTGACGCTGCGGGGTGGGTCTGTTACTGAAGTATGCACTGCACTGCATTACATTGGCGTAGAGAGGGGGTTGGAAGCTGCGCCGGTGCCGAGCATGTTGCTGCCTCAATGGTTACCCAGTTGCCGAGACAACGGTTGCCAGGCTGCGAACAGTAAGCGTCGCTGCGAGGGTGGAGGAGAGCTGGAGAGGCAGCCGCAGGTAAAGGGGCAAGGGGTGTGGGTGGGAGAGCACGTCTCAAGGGGCAAGGCTGGAGGGGAGCTGGAGAGGCAGCGGCAGGGGACAAGAGTGAGAGGTGTGGAAACAGGCAGTAGGGGCAAGGGTGAGGGAGCAGATATCAGGATGCTAGGGGAGCAAGGGAGTAGGGGTAAGGGGTGGGAGAGCAGATATCAAGAGGCGAGGGAGGGGGGCAGGGGCAAGGGGTCAGTGACAGGGGTAAGGGGCGTGAGATCAGACATCAGGAGGGCAAAGGGGCAAAGGCAAGGGGTAAGAACAGATGTCAATGGGCAAGGGAATTGGGGCAAAGGGGGAGGGAGCAGTGGAAAGGGGTAAGGGATTAGATATGAGTGGTCAGGGGCTGATGAGGGGTCCAGGTTAAGGGGTAAGAGAGCAGTTATCAGGGGGCAAGGGAGTAGGGGCAAGGGGTGAGGAAGTAGGGACATGGTGTTAGGGAGCAGGGTAAGGAGTGAGGGGCAGGAGTAAGGCGTAAGGGAGCAGTTATTAGGGGGCAAGGGAGTCGGGACAGGGGTACGTACATGAGTGGTGGGAAAGGGGTAAGGGAGCAGAGGCAAGGGGTATGAGATCATATACCAGGGGCAAAGCATCAGGGGCAAAGGGGAGGGAGCAGGGGTAAAGGAGAAGGGGCAATGGGCTCTTCTGCCTCCCCACTCCCTCGCCCCATACAGCCAGCTCAGCACTGAATGGCTTGCATTAAGAGTAACTGTGATTTCACAAACTGCAGAATTTCATGCAGTTTGCAAGTCTTGCAATGATAGGAACATAGTGCTGGAGTAACTCAGCGGGTCAGGCCGCATCATTGAAGAACATGGATGGGTGAAGTTTCGGGTCGGGACCCTTCTTCAGACATTCTTCAGATGCAGGCTTGCCTTCATTGGTCAGGGCAATGAGTACAAGAGTTAAGAAGTCATGGTGCAGCTTTATGGGACTTTGGTTTTTCCGCATTTGGAGTAATGCATGCAATAGACAATAGACAATAGGTGCAGGAGTAGGTCATTCAGCTCTTCAAGCCAGCACCGCCATTCACTGTGATCATGGCTGATCATCCACACTCAGTACCCCGTTCCTGCCTTCTCCCCATACCCCCTGTCTCCACTATCTTTAACAGCTCTATCCAACTCTCTCTTGAAAGCATACAGAGAATTGGCCTCCACTGTCCTCTGAGGCAGAGAATTCCACAAATTCACAACCCTTCATGTGAAAAAGTTTTTCCTCATCTCTGTTCTAAATGGCTTACCCCTTATTCTTAAACTGTGGCCCCTGGTTCTGGGCTCCCTCAACATCGAGAACATGTTTCCTGTGTCTAGCGTGTCCAAACCCTTAATAATCTTGTATGTTTCAATAAGATTCCCTCTCATCCTTCTAAATTCCAGAGTACACAAGCCCAGCCGCTCCATTCTATCAACATATGACAGTCCTGCCATCCTGGGAATTAACCTTGTGAACCTACGCTGTACTCCCTCAACAGCAAGAATGTCCTTCCTCAAATTTAGAGACCAGAACTACGCACAATACTCTAGGTGTTGCCTCACCAAGGCCCTGTACAACTGCAGAAGTTCTGGTCACCCCATGTCCAGAAAGGATGTGAAGGCTTTGGGTTTGTTTTTTGAAGGCTAGCATACCATAAGCCTTCTATACTACTCTATCTACTTGTGTTGAAACTTGTGAGTGTGCAGTTCTGGTCACCCCAGTACCGGCAGGATGTGGAGGCTTTGGAGATGATGCAGAATAGGTCCACCACGATGCCGTCTGGATTAGAGGGACCCTTCTTCACATTGATCAGAGATGGTGGCCCAGACACAGAGTAATAGCCCTGAAGTGAGATGCACTCTCACTTCATTGGAGGTTTCATTGGAATGAGATGCACTTCCAGATTTCTTTAGTCTTTACTTTCGCGATACAGTGCGGAAACAGGCCCTTCAGCCCACTGAGTCCGCGCCGACGAGCGATCACCCCGTACACTAGCAATATCCTACACACTAAGGACAACTTACAATTTTACCGGAGCAAGTTAACGGATAAACCTGTATGTCTTTGGAGGATTGGAACAAACCCAGAGAAAACCCACACATTCAAAGGGAGAACACACACACTATACAGACAGCACCCATAGTAAGGTTCGAACCTGGGTTTCTGGCGCTGTAAGGCAGCAACTCGACCACTGCGCCACCCTTAATTCATTAATTTCATTGACTATCTGTCTGCCTCTCTACTTCACCAAGCCATGTTCTGCACAGGTGAAGATTTAAGGTACTAGAGTAACCCAGAGGGTCGGGCAGCATCTCTGGAGGACATGGATTGGTGTTGTTTTGGGTTGGGGCCCTTTTTCAACCTCCCCTCACTCAATCAGCCATGATCACAATGAATGGCGGTGCTGGCTACAAGGGCCAAATGGCCTCCTCCTGCACCTATTTTCTATGTTTCTATGTATCCAGAACACTGAAATTGTTTGTAGATCAACGTGCTGGTCAGACAGCATCTGTGGAGAGATTGGACAGGCGATGTTTTGCGTTGGGACCTTTCCACAGATTGTAATAGGGGGAGAAAGTGCCTTCTTTTCCAGTCTGATGAGGGATCCTGACCCCCAAATGCCATCTGACCATTTCCTCCACAGATGCTGCTTGACCCGTGGAGTTACTCCAACACCTGGTGTCTTTTTTTGTAAACCAGCATCTGCAGTTTATTGTGTCTGCGATTATCAAACTTTTCAGGATCAAGCCCGGGTCTTTGCCGCTGAAAGGCAGCAACTCATAAATTTGTAAGTTAATCAGTTATAGGAGCAGAATTAACCCATCAAGTCAACTCCGCCATTCAATCATGGCTGATCTATCTTTCCCTTTTAACACAACTCTACCGCTGCGCTACTGTGATAAACATGGAAAAGAGTAGTGCAAACAGGAATTAAGCATAAAGCAATGAAACGTAAACCTCTCAAATAGGAAGTGTTGTTTGCAAATTTAAATTGATAATATACCAAGTATTAATTTTATTATTTATTTATTTCATCCGTCATAACAGCTCACCCATTTTATCAGGGTATCAAGAGTAATTTGCTTGCAAAGTGGATGCTTATATAAGTCAATGCATTTCAGATTCAATAATTCGGTGTGAAAGATGACGCATTTTAAACGTGTTATTTTCCAGCATGCTCTCACCTCCAATGGCCTGCTTTGTGTGATTCCACAATTAATGAGGTCAAATGATCAGTTCATCGCTGTCCCCTTTTTCACCTTTAGATTATCTACATATTTCTTAGAAGATTCTATCCTTGGCCACTCCAATTCCTGAAAATTACAATTTGCAATACTATTCTCAAAGACAGAAGGTAGCGGGTGCCTGCAAAGTGCTGCCAGGGGTGGTGACGGAGGCCGATACGATAGTGGCGCTTAAAAGGTTTGTAGATGACACACGGATATGCAGGGAGTGGAGGGATATGGATCACGTGCAGGCAGAGGAAATTAGTTTATCCAGGCATCACATTCAGCACAGACATTGTGAGTTGAAGGGCATGTTCCTGTGCTGTACAGTTCTATGGATCCAATAATGTGGCAGTAGACCTGTTTAGTTTAGTTTAGAGATACAGCGTGGAAGCAGTCCCGTCAGCCGACCGAGTCCGCGCCGCCCAGCGATCCCCATGCACAATCCCACTCGGGACAATTTACAATTTTTTTTACCAAAGCCAAAATAACCTACAAACCTGTACATCTTTGGAGTGTGGGAGGAAACCAGAGCACCTGGGGAAAACCCACGCAGGTCACGGGGAGAACGTGCAAACTCCATACAGACAGCACCTGAAGTCAAGGTCGAACCCGGGTCTCTGGCACTATAAGGCAGCAACTCTACTGTTGCGCCACCATGCCGGAGTTGGTTTGAGCGTGGTACTAATAATGCCAGGGTCATGGGTTTGATCCCCGTATGGGCCACTGCTTTCACTCAACAACCTCTCAATTGTTCAAGCCACCACAACTGAAGCAGTTTAAGTAGCTCAGTTGGAGGAGCGTTAGACTGAAGTTCTAAAGGTCCCTGGTTTGATCCCAGGTTCCAGCAATTTCATTAGGGGTGACACAGTGGCGCATCCATAGAGTTGCTGCCTCACGGCGGTAGAGTTGCTGCCGCACAGCGCCAGATACTCGGGTTCGACCCTCACCTCGGGTGCTGTATATACGGAGTTTGCATGTTCTCAATGTGACTGCGTGAGGTTTCCCCAGGTGCTCCGGTTTCCTCCCACATCAAAAGACGTGCAGGTTTGTAGGTTAATTGGCTAGTGTGCAGAACAGAACTAGTGTGCGGGTGATCACTGATTAGTATGGACTCTGTGTGCCAACGGGCCCGTTTCCACGCTGTATATTTCTCAAATTAAAACTAAAGTTGCAGCTTTAACCGCCCAAAGCAGCAAAGATGTTTGTGAATATGTGTGTTGGCAATTTGGTCCATTCTTAGGTAGCTTATAATCTTATGGTATGAACATTTAATTATCCAATTTTAGGTAAGTAACCTACAAACAACCCCTTTTCCTCTCTCTCTCTTCCCTGTGTCAACTTCCATCTATATTCTTTCCTTTGACTTCAAATTTTGTATTGCTTCTACTTGTCCTGCCCACACACCTTTTCCAGTTTTCACCCCCTGCCACAATCAGTTTGAAGAAGGGTCCAGGCCCAAAACATCATCTATCCATTCCCTCCACAGATGCTGCCTGACCCGCTGAGTTTCTCCAGCACTTTGCATTTTGCTTAAGATTCCAGCATCTGCTCATTCTTGTGTTTGCGACTTGTTCCCATGGTTAAGTTTAGTTTAGTTTAGTTTGGAATTATAGACAATAGACTATAGAGTTACAACTTGGAAACAAGCCTTTGGCCCATGGAATCCACACCAGCTGTCGATCACCCATTCATCTGAAAGAAGGGTTCCATACCCAAAATGTCACCTATCCATATTCTCCAGAGATGTTGCCCGACCCACTGAATTACTTCAGCACTTTGTGAACAGTTTGTAAACCAGGGGCAGCATGGTGGCACAGCACCAGAGACCTGGGTTGGATCGTGACTACGGGTGCTGTCTGTACTGGGTTTGTACGTTCTCCTTGTGACCGCATAGGTTTTCTCCGGGTGATCCGGTTTCCTCCCACACTCCAAAGATATACAGGTTTGTAGGTTAATTTGGCTTTGGTAAAAAATTGTAAATTGTCCCTAGAGTGTAGGATAGTGCTAGTGTACAGGGCGATCGCTGGCTTGTGCTGGCCGAAGGACCTGTTTCTGAAAATCTGAAGTCTAAAGCTTCTGCAGTCCTTGTTTCCAAACTAAACAAAACCCAACATGTACAGATTGGTTCAGTCCACTAGAGGGCAGGGGAATAGTAGCAGTAGAGTATAATTGTAAAGTCCATCTAACGTACAGTTGCTTGTAAATTCATCCCTCATTGACTGCGTTGAACATGCCATGTAATAACATATGCACGTTGAAATATGACCCTGAAGGTCCCGACCACGGTGAACAAAGAGGAAGATGACTGAACTTTATTGCCTTCCATCACAGTGAGGAATGTTGATTCCACTGTGGTGGATGTTTATGTTACATTTTATTTTATGTGTGTATTGTGTTCTTTTCACTTACTATGGCTGTATGGTAACTCAAATTTCACTGTTCCTTAGTTGGTTAAGTAACAATAACCGTGAACTTGAACTTGAAGTTCATTTACTTTTGTTAATTTAAAAAATAATCTGTATTCATAAACAGTATTCAATATAAAGTCATGAGAGAATCAAGAGTGTTTTATTGTCATATGTCCCGAAACGGAACAATGAAATTCTTACTTGCAGCAGCACAACAGCCATGTACACATTTTACTCAGTAAAACCCATAATAATAAAAATGTTCAGTATATTTTAAAAAACAGACAAATAAATAGACAATAGTAGCGCAAAGTCAAAAATAATGTCCCCTAGTCTATATAATTTGGAGCCTCTTTGGAGGTTGTATTGTTTAATACCCTGATGGTTGTAGGGAAGTAGCTGTTCCTGGACCTGGATGTTACAGTTTTCAGTTTCCTGCACCTTCTTCCCGTTGGCAGGGGTGTTTTGGGTCTCTGATTATGCTTGTTGATTTTTTGAGGCAGCGACTCGATATATTTAGGTTTAAGTTTATTATTGTCATGTGTCGTAGAAAAGCTTTGTTTTGCATGCTATCCAATTAAATCACATAACACTATACATAAATACATACATAAATAACACAATACATAAAGTCAAACTCAAGTACACCAGGTAGAGTGAAAGGAAAGATTCACAGTGCAGGACATAGTTCTCAGCATTGTAGCAGGAATTGAACCTGAATACCGGATGCCAGATGGCGGAGAATAGATCGTGTTCACACGGTGGCACGGTGGCGCAACTAGTGGAGCCGCTGCCTCACAGTGCCAGAGACCCAGGTACGATCCTGACCGCGGTTGCTGTCTGTGTGGAGTTTGCAACTTCTCTCAGTAACCGCGTGGGTTTTCTCTGGGAGGCTCCAGTTTCCTCCCACATCCGAAAGCCGTGCGGGTTTGTAGGTTAATTGGCCTCCGGTGTGTATGGAGCGGCTGCGAAGGTAGGATAACATGGAACTAGTGTGAATGATGATCGATAGTCGGCATGGACTCAGTGGGCCGAACGGCCTGTTTCTCTGCTGTATCTTTCAATCGATCAATCAATCAGGTGAAAATTTTGCTCTGTACTTAGAAATATCAGTTGAAGGATAATTTGGAATCATCTCTGATCATGGCATGGACCATTTTATTCTGTTGACGACTAACTAATATGATTTTCCAAATTAATTCTAGATTTCAAAAGCTTAAGAAGAAGCTGATTTCTCTTTCATGGCAAGTTCTATTTATTTATACATGCTGGCATCGCTGGTGTTATAGGCTGCTCTGATCTCATATCAAGTTTTTTTTCCTACCGCATTGCTGCATCTAGGTCCAAAAAACATGGTGCGAACATGTTGACTTGGCTGTAATGACTGTGAAGAACAAATCTTTGCAAAGCAAATTTAAATACACTTTAATATATTCAAGAAACAGCATTTTAGATACTAGCGTGACATACACTTAATAATGAATCAGTTGGCAGGTAAAAGTGATGTCGCAATTTATGATTTTCAAAGTTTGACTTTATGGAATATGTGTTTTGCAGGCAAGCCTAGGATTAAGTGTCTATGGAACACAGAAGATAGAAGAGTACAGCTCAGGAAACGGCCCTGTGGCTTACAATGTCTGTGCAGAACATGATGCCAGGTTAAATTAATATCCTCTGCCCACACATAATCCATTACTTGCAAATCCGTGTGCCTATCCAACAAACTCTTAAATGCCACTATCACATCTGCTTCCACCACCCCTGGCAACACTTTCCAGGCACTCACCACCCTTCTGTATAAAAAAACTTGTTCTGCACTTCTCCATTAAACCTTGCCCCTCTCTCCTTAATGCTATGCCCTCTGATATTTTATATTTCCATCCTGGGAAAGAGGTTCCGCCTGCCCATGCTATCTATTCTTCTCGTAATTTTATATACTTCAATCAGGTCTCCCCTCTACCTCCGAAGTTCCAGAGAAAATAACCCAATCCTGTTCAACCCCTCCCTGTAGCTAATACCCTCTAATCCAGGCAACATTCTGATAAATCTCTTCTACAACCTATCTAAAGCCCCCACAGCGTTCCTGTAACGGGGCAACAAGAGCTTCTGCAATACTCCAAATGCGGCCTAACAAAAGCCCCATAAAGCAGCATCATGACTTCCTGACTTCTACTCAATGCCTTGACTAATGAAGGCAAGGGTCCACAGAAAGGCACAAAGTGCTGGAGTAACATAGAGAGTCAGGCAGCATCTTGGGTGAATAGCTGGAGGCGAGAAAAGATCAGGATATATGCCTTCTTGACCACTCTATCTACGTGCGTTGCCACTCCCATGGAGCTATGGACTTGGACGCTATCATCTGTTAAGTGTCTTGCTATTAATTGACAGCAGTGCTGTTAAGGGTCTTGCCATTAATTGCGAACCATTGTCCAAAAGCTATAAGTAAAGCAAATAAAATATTAAGTTGTGCTATTTGACATCCAATAACAAATAGAGCACAATAAAATGTTGGTGTAACTCAGCTGGTCAGGCAGTATCTCTGGAGAAAAAGGATGGGTGATGTTTTGGGTCGGGACCCTTTTTCAGACTGAAGAAAGATCTCGACCCAAAACGTCACCCATTCTTTTTCCCCAGAGATGCTGCCTGACCTGTTGAGCACTTTATGTCTATCTTCGGTATAAACCAGCATCTGCATTCCTTTCTACACAACACATGGAGCAATTGCACCTTAGCTCAACCATTTAGAATGCATTGGCTCACTTTGTTCTTGATATTGTGGATGACATATTGACTTGGATAACAATGCAGAGGAGGACAACGAGAATGATTAAAAAAAACAGTTATGCACTGAGTACATAAATTCAAGAGATACATTCAAGACATTTAATCCCTAATTGGAAGAATTATTCTTTCACTTCTGTAAAAAAGCAAAACAAAAATAATGAATGTTGTTTGTGTAGAAATTGCCAAGTTTTGTTGGGCAGCATTTAGTGGTGAAGTTTGCAGCTAGAAGGTGCTGTCAGAGGTGGTGATATTAAAGGGGAATTTCAGAGGCTCTTGGATAGGCACATAAAATATGCATGGAATGGAGGGATATGGATCAGGTGCAGGCAGACGAGGTTAGTTTAATTTGGCATGTTCGGCACGGACATTGTGGGCTGAAGGGCCTATTCCTGTGTTGGAAGGAACTGCAGATGCTGGTTTACACCAAAGATAGACACAAAATGCTGGAGTAACTCAGCGAGTCAGGCAGCATCTCTGGAGAAAATAAATAAGCGATGTTTCCAGTTGAGACCCTTTATCAGGCTAAGGGTCCGGGGAGAGGCAAACTAGAGGTATGAAAAGGCTCAGAACAATTCAGAACAATGCCCAAGAAAAGGTGGAGCCCACAATAATCCACTGTTAGCTGTGCAACAGGTGGTAACATAGAAACATAGAAAATAGGTGCAGGAGGAGGCCATTTGGCCCTTCGAGCCAGCACCGCCATTCATTGTGATCATGGCTGATCGTCTGCTATCAATAACCCGTGCCTGCCTTCTCCCCATATCCCTTGACTCTACTAGCCCCTAGAGCTCTATCCAACTCTCTCTTAAATCCATCCAGTGATTTGGCCTCCACTGCCTTCTGTGGCAGGGAATTCCATAAATTCACAACTCTCTGGGTATTTTTTTTTTCTCAGCTCAGTCTTAAATGACCTCACCTTTATTCTAAGACTGTGGCCCCTGGTTCTGGACGCACCCAACATTGGGAACCTTTTTCCTGCATCTAGCTTTTCCAGTCCTTTTATAATTTTATATGTTTCTATAAGATATCCCCTCATTCTTCTAAACTCCAGTGAATACAAGCCTAGTCTTTTCAATCTTTCCTCATATGACAGTCCCGCCATCCCAGAGATCAATCTCATGAACCTACGCTGCACTGCCTCAATCACAAGGATGTCCTTCCTCAAATTAGGAGACCAAAACTGTACACAATACTCCAGATGTGGTCTCACCAGAGCCCTATACAACTGCAGAAGAACCTCTTTACTCCTGTACTGAAATCCTCTTGTTATGAAGGCCAACATTCCATTAGCATTCTTCACAGCCTGCTGTACCTGCAAGCCAACATTCAGTGACTGGTGTACAAGGACACCCAGGTCTCGCTGTACCTCCCCCTTACCTAACCTAATCCCATTGAGATAATAATCTGCCCCCTTGTTTTTGCCGCCAAAGTGGATAACCTCATATTTATCTATATTGTGATATATTAATGCAAACAGTGGAGCTAGCTGGACGATTAGGGTGAGGGAAGGTTGGAGAGAGAGGGAATGCAAGGGTTACTTGATATTAGAGAAATCAATATTCATAACACAGGGGTGTAAGCTGCCCAAGTGAAACATGAGGTGCTGTTCCTCCAATTTGTGTGTTGCCTCACTCTGACAGTGGAGGAGGCCCAGGACAGAAAGGTCAGTGTTGGAATGGGAAGGGCAATTAAAGTGTTTGCCGACCAGGAGATCCTGCCCTGTACTGTTCTATGGATATCTCTTGTTCGTAATCTGTGAAAGAGACTTGAAACAAAGGGTGTGATTTCTCTGTTTATATTTCATACAAATTCAGTATTCCATTTGCGTATATAACTTTTCTTGAAGTGAAAGAAAGATTGCAAATTCTTGTTCAATATTTGTGCGTATATGCTACGGGAAGAAACTTCAATAGGAATTTTTTGGGAAATAAATTGTTCTTGGAAAAGCTCCAGAGAAATGGCAGTGGTCTGAAGTGCACTTGTAAAGTTATGTGTGGATTGTCTGCTGTGCAAGAATATTTTAAGGGGAAAGTAGCTGTGTAAAGATGTTTGGCACCACAGCTATAAATGGAAAGAGCACTTTATTGAAATGAGAAATCTTAATTTGTTAAAGTGATCTTCCAGACTGCAATGTTTTTCACCCACTTCTTCTCTGTAATCTATAGTTCTTATCTCTATTCCACCTGACCAATTTAAGTCAAGTTCAATATCATAAGAACAAGTATGATGAGGTGGCAATTGGGTGGCACGGGTGGTGCAGCGGTAGAGTTGCTGCCTCACATCACCAGAGACCTGGGTTTGATCCTGACTACAGGTGCTGTCTGTTGGGAATTTTTACGTTCTCCTGTGACAGCGTGGATTTTCTCCGGGTGCTCCAGTTTCCTTCCACATTCCAAGGATGACCAGGTTTGTAGGTTTATTGGACTCTGTAAATTGTTCCTAGTGTGTGGGATCGACATAATGAAAGGGGGACTGCAGATAGGCGCAGACTCAGTGGGCCAAAGGGCCTGTTTCCAGGCTGTATTGCTAAAACTAAAACTAAAAGCTAAAACTATGAGGTATGGCTATAATGAATATTTTGCTTGGAGCAGCACGTAGCACATAAAAATATAAATTCTATATAAATTCTGATGAAAGTTTGGTAAATGGATTCATATTAACATTTCCAAAAAATGATCTTGTTTCAGAGTGAAGTTGTTGCACAATGGCGTTGCTCTCTGTTGACAAAACACCACACTATACAAAGACAAGCTTCGGCGCAGATGTAGACCCCATGAAATTCTACTCCACAACATATTCAACATCTTATGGTAAGAGCGTTCAGAGTGGTTCCTGGTGCCAGGGATTCAATGGAAGGGAGAAGTGTGCAGTGTCACGAAGTTGGTGTTGAGGAAGCACCGTTTAAAACAGGTTCAGGCTAGGACTTTATTCAATGGTATTTTATATGTCATATGCATTGACGTACAGCAAAATTCATTGTTGTATACAGTTCAATACAAGTAACATATCGTCATAAAGAGAAACAGACCCTTCAGCCTAACTTGCCCACACCGACCAACATGCCCCATCTACACGAGTATCACCTGCTTACATTTGCCCCATATCCCTCTAATCCTGTCCTATCCATTTACCAGTCCAAATGTATTTTAAATGCTGTTCTAGTACCTACCTCAACTACCTTCTCTGGCAGCTTGCTCCAAATATCCACCACCCTCTGTGTGGAAAAAGTTGCCACTCAGGTTCTTTTAAAATAATTTTTGATTAATTTGTGTTTTCCTTCACACACAATGCATATAAAAACTACACGTTTCTTCATAGAGGTTGTCCTCCTTAAATTGCCCCTAGTGTTTTAGGGCAGCACAGTGGCTCAGCAGTAGAATTACTGCTTTACAGCGCCAGAGACCCGGGCTCAATCCTAAATACGGGTGCTGTCTGTACGGAGTTCCTATGTTCTCCGCGTGACAGCGTGGGTTTTCCCGGGTGCTCCGGTTTCCTCCGACTCTCCAAAGACATGTGGATTTGTAGGTTAATTGGCTTCGGTTAAAGTTGTAAAATTGACCCCCGTGTGTCAGATAGTGCTGGTGTACGGGGTTATTGCTGGTCGGCGTGGACTCGATGGGCCGATGGGCCTGTTTCTGCGCCGTATCTCTAAAGTAAAGTAAACTAAAAAGAAAAAAATGTTGATCTTTTTATCATCTTTGCGGCGTTTATAGTTTATCCATGCCTGCCAGTGGTGTAGACAAATTACTTTTACAATGATGGGTTGTGAGTGAGCAGTTTTCTACCGTGCATTCCTAGCAGGCATAAGTTTAATGAGATTGTTATTAATACCACACATAATTTAACTTATTAGACGACGCTGCTAAAAGCTGATCAAATCGCTCTCTCTGATGGAACTTCATCTCTGTCTGCCGCTTGGAGCTCTCAATTTTTGGACGTGTTACAGAAACGCACTTTGCTCTGCCCCAGTTCTCTGCTAATTGAGTTCCACATCTGCAGGTCTCCAATTGCAATGAGTGGACGTGGAGAAGCTTAAGATCTTGGAGGTTTAGCAGGAGGAGATTGTTGAGGGGGGCAGGGAAAGGGAGGAGTGGGGGGGGGGGGGGGGGGGGGGGGGGAGGGGAGGAGGATTAAGGGCCAATTTAATTAAATCAAAATGTTTATTTTCTAGGTCATGAAGGCTTTGTACCCAGGACAGGTAACCATTCTGGAGCTGGATTTGTGACTAATATCAGACCTGTGCAGCACTACACACCCTCTTTAGACAGACTTGATAATCCAGTGCTTGGGTAAGCGGCCCTTCGTCAGAGTACAAACAAAGAACTGCAGGCGCTGGTCAATACACAAAAGGACACAAAGAACTGGTGAAACTCAGCAGGTCAGGCAGCATCTTTACAGAACATGGTTAGGTGATGTGTCTGTTTGTGACGCTTCAGGGCAGTGAATCGTTCAAGTCTGTACAGCAGTCAGTGTGCCCTCATTTTCCTGCTGTCTTTTTACTGCAGACTATTTGTACTTCAGTTTTACGGCAAATCGAAGGCCAAGCATGAGCTATCTGCTGAAAACAATGTTCTTTCATTATAAACCAATGAGCAGTTCATATTAGGTAGCATACAGCCTAGTTGAGTTTAGTTTATTGTCAAGTGTACTGAGGTACAATGAAAAGCTTTTGTTGCATTCCAACCAGTCAGTGGAAAGACTGTACATGATTACAATCGAGCCAACTGCAGTGTACAGATACAGCATGAAGGGAATAACGTTTAGTGCAAGATAAAGTCCAGTAAAGTCCGATTAAAGATAGCTCAAGGGTCTCAGGTGAAGTAGATAGTAGCTCAGGAGCACTGTCTATTGATAGGATGGTTCAGTTGCATGATGGTTCAGCTGGGACAGAGGTGACATATGTAACGTAGTGGACTCGAAACGTCACTTATCCATGTTCTCCAGACGTGCTACCTGACCCAGTGAATTGCTCCAGCATTTTGTGTCATATATTATTTTCTGTAATTTAATTGCTTGTTAAATTTACTTTAATTAGAAATTTAACAATTTCACATTGGTAACAATTCACACCAATAATTTGTTCAAATGGGTCTGCTGCATACCTTTGTGTTCCTACTATTTGCTGTGTACATATGTACATGAATGGAAAGTGTTAATGTGGTTCATAAGCAGTGAATTACCTCGAAAACATTTCGGCTCGAGACCCTTCTTCAGACTGATTGTTCCAACCATCTGCTAATGAAAACCCCCGTCGCCTTTGTCGACCTATTTCCAGCCATGCTTTATCCTGAATCTCTCCTTTTCTAGCTTTCATCTCCCCTCTACAATTAGTGTGAAGAAGGACCTCGACCTGAAATGTCACCTATCCATGTTCTTCAGAGATGCTGCCCGACTCACTGAGTTACTCCAGCTCTCTGTATCCTTTTGTCCTTCATAGGTGCCCTTGATTGGAAAAATGGTTTAAAACATTAAAACTTTGCTGACTGTTTGATAGTCTGAGGAAAGAACTCAGTTTAGGATTAGGTTTATTATTGTCACGTGTACTGAGGTACTGTGAAAAGCTTTTGTTTTGCACGTTATCCAATCCAATCAGATGATACTATACATAAATAAATGGGTGGCATGGTGGTACAGCGGTAGAGTTGCTGCCTTACAGCACTTGCAGCGCCGGAGACTCAGATTCGATCCCGACTACGGGTGTTATCTGTACCGTGTGAGTTTTCTCCAATACCTTCCAATCTCCCTGCCACCGTCCAGAGACGTACAGGTTTGTAGGTTAATTGTATACTTGGTATAAGTGTAACTTGTCCCTAGTGTCTGTAGGCTTGAGTAAATGTGCGGTGATCACTGGCCGGCTCGGACTCCGTGCCAAAGAGCCTGGTTTAATGCTGTATCTCAAGAAAAACTGAAACTAAATCCAATAAACCCAAACTCAATCATAATAGGTCGAGCAAAGGGGTAGATACAGAATGCAGAATATAGTTCTCAGTTTTGTAGAGCAACAGTTCCAGAGACAAAGTCCAATGTCTGCAATGGGGTATAGATTAATCAGACAGTACCCGAGTTTATGGAATGAGCATTCAGAAGCCTTAAAGGATTGAAGAGTTGTGAAATTTTAAGCTAGATGTAGGTGGAAGGGGAGGGGGAGGGGAGAGGTAGGTGTGATTGTTGGCCATAGGCAAGTTAGTGGATATGACATATAATTGGTAAATAAAGTCAAGACCATGCAATGTGCAATGTTCAGTGTAACATGCTGGATAGAATCAGTAGGTCAATGTGCAGTGGCGCAGTGAGAGAAATAAGAGGAACTGATCGCCATATATTTAAATAAACTGCAAGCAGGCAAAACCTTATGAGCAACAATTGATGGCTGTGAATACACATGAAACCAGATGTCAGCATGAAGTTGAGACAGGGTGGCACAGTGGTGCTGCAGCAGAATCGCTGCCACGCAGTGCCAGGGACCCAGGTTTGATCCTGACAATGGCTGCTGTCTGTACAGAGTTTGCACTTTGTGGCCGCATGGGTTTTCTCCGGTTGCTCCAGTTTTCTCCCACATTCCGAAGTCATGCAGGTTTGTAGGTTAATTGGCTTCTATAGATTGTAAATTGTCCTTAGTGTGTAGGAGAGTGCTAGTGTGTGGGATGATTGGTGGTCGGCGTGGACTCGGTGGGCCAAAGGGCCTGTCTCCATGTGGTATCTCTAAACTAAACCAAACTAAACTAAACTATGGTTTCCCCCACATTACAAACGTACAGGTTTGTTGGGTAATTGGCTTCTGTAAATTGTTCCATGTGCGAAGGATAGAGCTAGTGTACAGGTGATAGCTGGTTGGCGTGGACTCGGTGGGCTGTAGGACTTGTTCCCATACTGTATCTCTAAACTAAATACAACTAAAAACTAAACTAAACTAAACTAAATTAACTAAACTAATCGACATCTCACTCCATAGGAGGCTAGCGATGACATTGATTAGGTGGAGATAAATATCTTGACATATTTAACTTACCTATTCACATTATTTCCCTTTAGGCAGATTTTAAAAGATAATTACCTCTCGATAACAAAGAAGAACTTTGTGCCTTATGGACATCCTGATGGCAAAGAAGATTTTCCTCACAAATTACATTCGGTGGGCAGTGGATTCATGCGGACAAAGCCACTACACTTCCCATACCTGAAAGATGTAAGGAAGCACTCAAAGTTTGGCGATCCATTGGGTCTCATGGTTAATGGGTTTGACACAGTCTTTTGTCACTGAGACCAACTAGAGGCTAGATTGCAATTGCAGTCATCTTCTTGTCGAGTCCACACACAAGATTAGAAGTTGTTTAGCCAGAGCTGAACACACTTCTCGGCATCTACATACAATGGTGTCTGTCTTGTCGCTTCTTGTGCATGGTGGTGGAAAGATTGGTGGAAAAAGGGCCGCGATGTGAACTCCCTTTCCCAGACCCGGCAATTGCAGTTAAATTATATGAATGCAACATAAAGTTCAGAAATAGAATCAAAGCCCTGCAGATAGACACAAAATGCTGGAGTAACTCAGAGGGTAAGGCAGCATCTTTGAAGAAAAGGAATGGGTGACATTTCTGGTCGGAATTCTTCTTTAGACTGAAAGCTAGAGGTTGGGGTGGGGGGTGGGGGGGGGGGGGGGATTGGGGGCTTTGGGTTGGGGGAAACTGGAGGTGAGGAAAGGCCAGAACAAATCAGGGCCAGCAACAGATGACGTCAGAAAGGTTGGAGTCCATAATGGCCTATTGTTGGCTGGGGAAGATGTGCTAACGTGAAGGATACAAGAGGATGCGAACAGTGGAACTGGTCGGACAACTAGAGGAAGGGGAGGAGGGAATGTAGGAGTTACTTGACATGAGAGAAATCATCGTCATACGGCTGGGTTGTAAGCTGCCCAAGCAAAACTATCAGAAGCTGTTGCTGGTTGATAGCAAAGAGAGACACAAGGTGCTGGAGTCACTCACAGAGGTTTGCATGTACCTCCTCTAACCTCATCTACTGCATCCGGTGTTTCCAATCTAGCCTCCTGTACATTGGCGATACCAGACGTATACACGACGACCGTTTTGTTGAACACTTATGCACTCTCCGCCTAGGCATACGGGATCTTCCGGTTGCCAACCTTTTCAACTCCCCTTCCATTCCCACATTGACCCGTCCCGCTGAGTTACTCCAGCTTTTTGTGTCTTTCCCACACTGACCTTTCTTTTCTGGACCTCCTCCATTGCCAGAATGATGCCACATGAAAATTGGAGAAACAGCACCTCATATTTCGCTTGGGTAGCTTACAACCCAGTGGTAGGAATGTTGATTTTTCTCATTTTAAGTAACTTCTACCCCCAGATCCCCATGTGCTAATGTTATAACATTCCACCATAAGGAATGTTAAAATTGACAGGAAAAAAGTCCATCTTAAAAGCTGCAAATATTGCTACTCTTTTGGCAGGGCAAGTTGAAATGTAATAACTATGACCATAGTGGATGGAACCCTTTGTTTTTTTCCGTTGAGTCAATTTAAAGAAAGATCACAGATTATTTTTTCATATTGCTGGTCTTTGTTCCCTTCCATCTCCCAAGATCTAGTTTTGTGACTGCCAAGTCCTTAGGGCTATGGAGCAGAGATAAGTAAACAGTATCCCAACTCTTTGATCCAACTTTTTTGTTAAGAGCTTGTTGCTAAATTAACCCCGAAGGCAACATTTATTCTTCATAAAGAAAATGACATTCAAAAATATTCAGATAATTTATTTTTCATCTTTGAAGATTATGGAGAGCCTAGCCAAACCTTATCAATGCATGTAACATTTCCTTTAATCACTTCGAACATTCTTACATGATTGTGATGTGTGGAGAACTAAATGTAGATACAAGGAACTGCAGATGCTGGTTTGCAAAAAGAGTCACCAAGTGTTGGAGTAATTCAGTGGGTCAGGCAGCATCTCGGAGAACATGAATAGGTGATGTTTTGGGTCAGGTCCCTTATTCAGGCTGATTGTAGTGAGGGGGGGTGGAGCAGGAAGAGAGGGGGGGGGCAGGATAAAGCCCACTCACTCCATCAAAAGAAATGCTTACACAAGGAACTGCAGATACTAGTTTACTAAGGAAAGACACAAAATGCTGGAGTAATTCAGCGGGTCAGGCATCAAACATTTCAGGAGACAATGAATAGGTGACATTTCGGACCGAAGGCGGATCCAGACCTGAAATGTTGTCTATTCATTCCCTTCAGTGGTGGGTCTCTGGAATTCTCTGCCACAGAAGGTAGTTGAGGCCAGTTCATTGGCTATATTTAAGAGGGAGTTAGATGTGGCCCTTGTGGCTAAAGGGATCAGAGGGTATGGAGAGAAGGCAGGTACGGGATACTGAGTTGGATGATCAGCCATGATCATATTGAATGGCGGTGCAGGCTCGAAGGGCCGAATTGCCTACTCCTGCACCTAATTTCTATGTTTCTATGTTTCACAGATGCTGCCTGACCTGCCTAGTTCCTCCAGCACTTTATGTTCTGTTCCAGAATTAGCAGCAATTTAAGTTACAAGATTCTAACAGGTTTGAGAGCTGAGAAACTTTATGCCAATCTAAGGAATCTTTCCAATCTTTGGATCAGCCAAATAATTAAATCCTGGATATTTTATGTCTTAATCAAATAACACATTTCCAGATTGGATCTTTTCTATTAAACCTATCAAAAACATTTTTTAGAATTGAAAATCATATATTTCAGACTTTAACTCTGCTGTGTTATAGAACACTTTAATATATTTAGTTGATTAATATTCAATGTATAATTCATATTTATTACATTATTAATATTTATTTTTTAATATGTGTTAGTTTAATTTTCACATCTATCATACAGCTAAAAGAAGTTCACATTGATACAAGAGATCATGTGCCACCGATTATCACAAGAAAGGAACCCAAGCATGTACCATTACTGCATCAACTTCAACCAAAAGACCCGGCGCTGCAAGAAAATGAAGGCCATGTAAGTAGTCATGTGAGTCTCAGGAAGGGTCCTGACCCAAAACGTCACCCATCCATTTTCTCCAGAGGTGCTGCCTGACCCGCAGAGTTACTCTAGCACTTTGTGTCTATCGTCAGTATAAACCAACATCTGCCGTTCCTTTCTAAACAAGTCGAACTCATTGCCGTCTACACAATGCAGTGAAGTATAGCTACGATTAAAATTATGCTTGCAGTAGCGTTACAGCTACATAAACACAGATAAACACGCAAAAAGATAAATTGTACATAAATTACACATAGATTTGCAAGACAGTGAAAAGAAAAAGATGCAAAAAAAACAATGTCTTTGCTGGCAGATGCAGGGTGCAAAAATCATTGAATTGAACTATTTATCACCTATTTTCCAAATTTGGACTGTTAACTATTTGCATTAAGATTACATTTAAATTTGTGTTCCTGGAGTCTGTAGCCATGGCAAATGGCCTGGGCCCATGTCACTATCATTATATTTGCTCCTCATCTTCCACTTTCATTTAGAATCACAGCGAGGAAACGGGCTTTTACGCCTACCGAATCCACGCTAGACCAATCGATCATCCGTTCACACTAGTTCCATGTTATCCCACTTTCTCATCCACTCCCGGCCCACTCAGAACAATTAACAGAGGCCAATTAACCCACAAACACTTATGCCTTTGAGTTGTGGAAGGAATCCAGAGCACCCGAAGGAAACCCACGCGGTCACAAGCAGAACGTGCAAACTTCACACATAGACATTGGCCGATGTCTGGATCGAATCCGGGTCTCTGGCACAATGAGGCAGCGGCTCTACCAGCTGCACTAAAGGCAAGTTAGCACTGACTACCTTAGATCAAATTCATCACATCCATGAGCTCCAGTTTCAAGAGCAGTGACCTTGCTTGAATCTATTGATGTCATGCTCATGGCCTGTAAATGGTCTTTAAGGGATAGACAGGGTGAACCATTTGCTCAAGAAGGATATATTTATTTTCTTATTCAGAATATGAACAGTCAATTAGAATTATTTACAAACATTTTTAAGAATTTATTCTTCTGTGAAGTTGTTTTAAATCAAAAATAAAGTATCTGTTCTTTTAATGAACTTTTCTATTGATACATAATAAAGAATGGGGTCGAAAGTAGGTACAAGAAACTGTAGATGCTGGAATCTTGTGTAGAACACAAAGAGCTGGAGTAACTCAGTGAGTCAGGCAGCATCTGTGGAAGACATGGATAGGCGATGTGTTCGAGTTAGGACCCTTCCTCAGACTGATTGTATAATGGGTCGAGTTCTATGTTCACCTGAGGTCAGGATCGAACCCAGGTCTATGGTGTTGCAAGGCAGCAACTCTACCACTGTGCCGCCCTGATGGTCGTTCTCTTGTTGAGATCTATCCAAGAAGGAGGAAAATCAATGACACAGGGAGTTTTGCCCTTTGATTTTTGAAATGATTTGACAATTACTTCCTTTCCTTTCCAGGGACCACTCTACATGTCCACTGAGTATTGTACCAAATATGAACGCAAGCCACTGAACCCGCCAGGTATGTAATTCAAAAGTGTTAAAATGGCAGATGGAGTTTAATGCTGATAAGTGTGAGGTGCTACATCTTGGCAGGACAAATCAAAATAGGACGTACATGGTAAATGGTAGGGAATTGAGGAATGCTGTGGAACAGATGGATCTAGAAATAACTGTGCATAGTTCCCTGAAGGTGGAATCGCATGTAGATAGGGTGGGAAAGAAAGCTTTTGGTGTGCTGGCTTTTATAAATCAGAGCATCGAATATAGGAGTAGGGAAGTAATGTTAAAATTGTACAAGGCATTGGTGAGACCAATTCTGGAGTATGGTGTACAATTTTGGTCGCCTAATTATAGGAAGGATGTCAACAAAATAGAGAGAGTACAGAGGAGGTTTACTAGAATGTTGCCTGGGTTCCAGCAACTAAGTTACAGAGAAAGGTTGAACAAGTTGGGTCTTTATTCTTTGGAGCGCAGAAGATTAAGGGGGGACTTGATTGAGGTCTTTAAAATGATGAAAGGGATAGACAGAGTTGATGTGGATAAGCTTTTCCCATTGAGGGTAGGGAAGATTCAAACAAGAGGGCATGACATGAGAATTAAGGGACAGAAGTTTAGGGGTAACATGAGGGGGAATTTCTTTACTCAGAGAGTGGTGGCTGTGTGGAATGATCTTCCAGCAGAAGTGGTGGAGGCAGGATCGATTGTAACATTTAAAAGTAAAGTGGATAGGTATATGGACGGGAAGGGAATTGAGGGTTATGGTCTGAGTGTAGGTAGATGGGACTGGGGGAAAATAAATGGTTGGCACGGACTGGAAGGGCCGAGAAGGCCTGTTTCTGTGCTGTAATTGTTATATGGTTATATGGTTATATGGTCCTTGAAATCTGTTAAAACCCAGACTCAAACCATCTGCTACAGCAGCAACTATAATAACATTTTAAAATCGTTTGGACAGGTACATGGGGAGGACAGGTTTAAGGGGATATGGGCCAAGCATGGGCAGGTGGGACAAGTGTAGATGGGGCTTCTAGGTCAGCATGGGGTACTTGGGTGAAAGGGCCTGTTTCAGTGCTGTGTGACTCTATGACTCTGTAAATCTCACTTCATGCAGCCTCGGCAAAGCCACCAGCTTAATCAAGGACTGGCAATAAACTAAACCAAACTAAACTGTAAATGCCACATTGCAGAGTGAAAATGTAGACTTGAGGGAACTTGTTGTTGCTTGGCAACAAACTGGTTCAGTGGCCTGATTTCCATTCACTTTATTTCAGTTGCTACTGAAGTATTATAAAGTGTTTGGGAAATCATTATATAAATGGCACAATAGGTATACTGTCAGGAAAATAATGTGTTTACAGTGGTTGAGTTTGGTCTGCATTGTACCCAATTTCTGAATCTAAAGCAGATAGAACCATCACAGGTGGCTTGGAACAGCTCTGTCCAAGACCACTAGAAATTGCAGGGTTATGCGTAGGAAGGAACTGCAGATGCTGGTTTAAACCGAAGACTGACACAAAAAGCTGGAGTAACTCGTTGGGACAGGCAGCATCTCTGGAGAGAAGGAATGGTGATGTTTTGGGTCGAGACCCTTCTTCAGACTAGGAGAGTTGTAGATGTAGCCCAGCCCATCACACAGACCAGACTCCCCGCCATTGACCATCTAATCTTCACGTTGCCTTGGGAAAGCAGCCAAATAGACATGTCAAAGACATGTCACATCCTGAATTCTTCTTCCTGCTCCCATCCGGGAGAAGATACAGAAGATTGAAAACACTCCTCACCCTACTCAGGAACAGCTACCCCCTCTGTTATAGGTCCTTCCGTAAGCTCGGGTAGTGTCCAATTCACCTCCACCCCTTTGCAGACATTAGACATTATGGAACTGATACACTACAATGAAGTCTGAAGAAGGGTCTCGACACAAAACATCACCTACTTATTTTCTCCAGAGATGCCACCTGACCCTGCTGAGTTACTCCAGCATCTATGGTGCGCTACAATGCTGAGAACTCTATTCTGCACACTGCATCTTCCCTTTTGTTCTGCCTATTGTGGTTGAATTTGAAATTATTGTATTTATGTAAAGGATTATCTGATCTGTTTGGATAACATGCAAAACAAGGCTTTTCACTGTACCTCAGTACACATTACAATGATAAACCTAAACCTAAACCTAAACCATAACCATAAGAATAACAATGGGGTTGGTAAAACCAGATTCAATGGTTGACGTTGAACTGGATATGTACTTGAAAAGTGAAAGATTTGATAGATAACTAGACTGAGTGGGTCCCGTTAGATCCCTGTCACACAGGAGGCTTGGTCCCCCAACGCAATATTCCACCGCTCAACCATAGCCCCCAACTGCACAGGCGCAGCTCATTTCCCCTCATCCCTAGCACTCTCTCCCCCTCCTCTTCACCCTCCCTCTTCTTTCCCCTCTCCTACTCCCCTCTCCTCCTCCTCCCCTCCACCAATCCCTCCCTTACCTCTCCCTCTCCTTTCCCCTACCCTCAGGCACTCCCTCCCTCCCTCCCTCCCTCCATAACTCCCCTTCCCTCCCTGCCCCCCTCCTATCTCTCTATCCCCCCCCTCCCCTATCCCCCCACTATCCCTCCTCACATCACCCACTGCCCTCCTCTCCCTCTATTCCCCACTCCCTACCTCCTACTCCCCTCCTCTCCTCCCCCACTCTCCCTCCCCAGGGTCTCGAGGTTGCCGCTCCTCTCCCACCTTGCATGCATCGGAGGAGCATCAGCCATCGGCGCCCTCAGAGCCAGGCCCCGAATCGGCCGTGCAGCACCAGCAGCTACGGCCGTGGTGGCGTGTGGGCGGGAGGGGGGTGTGGGGGGGGGGGGGGGGGTGGGGGAGAGCCATGGGGGAGAAGACGGTATCACAGGGGAGGGGGCAGGAGCCAGCGAGGGGGACCAGAGGGGAAGGGGCTGTAGCTACGGGTCATTGCTACGGTCGTGCATTTGGGACTCACAGTGGGCGCTCGATGCTCTTATCCATCGGGATCAGATTCACCGTTTTCCGTTTGGTGACATCTGCCACGCTGTTTCCGGTCCCTCCGAAAATTGTGTCCGGTTGGAGACCTCCACCGGCCATCCACAGCATCCCTCAGCTCCAGTAAAGATGCGATGGCGCAGGAAGGGGCGGACCATCCCGCAGAGGGACAGGAGAAGAGATTAATCCGTGCGGCGCTGACTGGCAGGAGAGGAGATCGATCTGCGCACAAGCGTTTTTATAATATTTTAAACCTCGCAAACTTTTACAATATACCACCGATCGGAACGAAACCTATTGCACTTGTGGCACAGGAGAACGGTGAGTGAGCTGGCGAAAAGTCGTAGCGCTATCACGTACCATTTCTGCGCAAATAGAAAAAATACGCAAACCGGAAGAGCACAAGATCAGAGCTTTAGTGATAGATAGATAGATAGATAGATAGATAGATAGATAGATAGATAGATAGATAGATAGATAGATAGATAGATAGATAGATAGATAGATAGATAGATAGATAGATAAGACTGGTGCAGTGGATGAATCAGAAAAACATTTTCAACATATTGCAGAGAGATATATGAATAGGATGGGTTTAGAGGGATACGAGTCAAATGCAGTTAAATGGGACAAGCCAAAATGTCAACTTGGTTGGTAAGGACTAGTTGGGCCGAAGGGCCTGTTCCATGCTGAACACACGTAAGACTCTAGGATAATGGTCCAAGAGGTTTATTTCTGTATTATGCCGTCCCATAACTATAAATAGAAACATGCAGATTTTCTCTCTGTGTATCTCTTTAATGGCATTGATCCAGAGACCTAGTGTTGGGCAGAGGCCAATCAACTTTACATCGTGTTTTGTGGAGGTTAAGAGCACAGCAGGAATATAACAAAATAGTGGTCACATCACCTTTTGCCGATGAGATTACTAACTGTGAAAGTGAGAGTTGAATGATTGGCCATTATTGGAAATTGGGAACACTTTTTACTTAATAAATGTAATGAAACAGCGAGCTGGGAAAAAAATAAATCTGCTAGAACTAATGCCAGAGATCAATAAATAATGTACAAACTATTCGAAGAGCCATTAAGAACTTTTTATAGTTTGGAAAATATTGCAGTTCCATCGGTCACTCTGAAATATGTGCTCATTTTGTAATTAAAATGCAAGATTGATTTCTTAACTAAACTTTGCATTTGTGGTAATGGCTCATTTGCAACATTAAAGCCGTTACACATAAATATTCAATTCCACTTACAGCAATCCTCTGAAATTAAACGTAAAATATGTTTATGTTCTGAGAGTTTATGATGTAAGCATGAAATTATGTTTGCCCACTCAACTTATAGAAATAAACAAGAGGTAAAAAAGATCTATAATTCGATTTTCATTTGCAATTAACATTTCTTCCAACTCCCTCGAGCTTAACTGGTTAAAGAAGTAAATAGGTGAAGGTTTTATATGAATGGAATCCCAAATTCAGTGTCCAGCCTTGAGAAATTTAGTTTGGCTTAATTTAATTTAGAGAAAGAGCATGGGAACAGGTCCATCGGCCCACCAAGTCCACACTGACCATCGATCACCCGTTCACACGCCGACACACTCGGGACAATTTCCAGAAGCCAATTAACCTACAAACCTGCACGTCTTTGGAAAGTGGAAGGAAACCAAGACACCCGTAGAAAACCCATGCAGTCACAGGGAGAACATGCAAACTCCATACAGACAGACCATATGGTCAGGATCGAACCCAGGTCTCTGGCGCCGTAAAGCACTGGGCAGCTTACAATCTAGTTGAGATCAATATTATATACAGTTGGAATTTAGCAATTGGTCAGCACTCCTGTGGTCTAGGGGTATAAGAATCATGTAGTCTCCAGGTAAGTACAGTAGTTCCTCATTCAAGTAACCTTTCTTAATGTGCAAGGATCTGCTGGATTGTGTGAGGTGGCATGGTGTTGCAGCGGGTACAGATGCTGCCTCACAGCGTCGGAGACCAGGGTCTGATCCTGAACTCGGGTGCTGTCTGTGTGGAGTTTCCACGTTCTCCCTGTGACCACGTGGGTTTCCTTAGAGCGGTCACAGAGAGAATGTGAAAACCCCACATAGAAGCACTCAAGGTCAGGATCGAACCTGGGTCTCTGGCGCTGTGAGGCAGCAGCTCTAATAGCTGCGTCACTGTGCTGCCCCCCTATGTCATCGAACATAGAACAGTACAGTACAAGAACTGGCCCTTTAGCCCACAATGTTTGTGCCGAACCTGACGCCAAGATAAACTACTCTCATCTGCCTGCACGTGATCCATATCCCTCCATTCCCTGCGTATCCATGCGCCTATCTAAAAGCCTCTTAAATGCCTCTTAATATGAGTTTGGTTTAGTTTACTGTCACGTGTACCAAGGTGTGGTGAAAAGCTAACCAGAAAGACCACATGATTACATTGAGCCACCCACAGTGTACAGATACAGGATAAAGGGAAGACATGCTGCTGTTTGAGTAGAGATTTAAGAGTGGAACGATTGTAACGCATGATTGCTGATTTCTGTGACTAGCACACAAAGAGTCGCCTGGCTTAGAAGCCATCTTGGACCTTGGGTTTGCAGAGATGATGTTTTATGCTTTTATATATGATCAGGCGCCATCAGACGTCCATTGATTATTTTATATATCAACAGCACTTTCCGAGCTCAAAACAATTGGGAAGAAAGAGAACAGTGGGTTCACCGAAGGGTCTCCACTAAAACCCATCACTTTCCATCCCCCTTTGGCATATCGCGGTGACAAACCAGTAAGTTATTCACTGAAATTATTCACTGTAAGCAACATCTAGTTAATCCAGTGCATTCCTCGATCTGCAGAGGATTTTTCCACTAGTGGGAGACTAGTGGACACTCAGAATAAAAGGACATACCTTTAGAAAGGAGATGAGAAGGAGTTTCTTTAGTCATATTGTGATGAATATGTGGAATTCATTGCCACATAAGTGCTGGGGTGGCCGTCAATTAATATTTTGAGGGTGGAGATTGATAGGTTCTTCAATAGTAAAGGTGTCAAGGGTGATTGGGAGAAGGCAGGAGAATAGGGTTCAGAGGGAATGTTAAACCAGCCATGATTGAATGGTGGAGTAGACTTGATGAGCCGAATGACCTAATTCTCCTACAACGTATGAACTTATGAACATGGAATTAAGGACCAGAGGCCAGGGAGATAGAGAGTCATAGAGTCAAACAGCACGGAAAGTGGCCCTTCGGCCCAACTTGCCCACGCAGACCAAGATGCCCCATCTACACTCACTAATCGACAGGTTGGGCCGAAGGGCTGGTTTCCGTGCTGATGGACTCTATCAGGCACGTGCCGTGACTAATTACTCAGGGTAGGCACTCAGTCAGATAAAAATAAAAACCGCGCATGCGCAGATTGTTCTCTCCATAAAATTAAAAAATAAAAATAAAAACAGTAACAAGTCAATTCACCCAAGGCTTCCTAGTCTCCTTTATACTGAATTACTGAAGGTGGGGGCGGGGGGTGAAGGGTGATGGCAGGTGTAGAGATGGTGGGCAAACGGGAGCACACAGGGAATCAGTTGTCATCTTATTGAATGACAACACTTGTTCAAGGGACCAATTGGGGGGACAGTTCCTTTCACAGTGGATGGGGAGTCTGTACCAGGGGTAAAGTTTCGGGGAGAGCAGGACTGTTGAGAATGAGGGAGTTGGGGATAATGCCAGTAACTCACTCACTTACCGCTGCCGTGGCGCTCCAGGCGTGGAGCCACCAAATTGTAGCCGGGGATAGAAGCAGCTCGGGGAGCTGCGAGCGGTCGCCGGGACCCGACAGTCAAACTGTCCGCCACTTCAACGCCTTCTGCCGGCCCGCTCACTTCTGGCAGTGCTCTCCGTCTGAACAACTCTCACCTGCCGCTCGCTCATGTCAGCGGCTTCCTGCAAATCCTTAAATTCCCACAGCCGAGTAACCTCAATCGCGCTGTCGGAATTTAAGGATTTGCGGGACATGAGTGAGGCCAGCAAGCGTCAGGAGAGAGGTTTTGCACGCCTCTGTGCGAGGAGCGTCACAAGTGGTATGCTCCCGACCCCTCCTTCACAACCTGCTGTGAAAGGAGCTCTCCCCCACCCCCACACCCCGGGAAATACGGTATTTAAAAACATAAACACAAAATGTACTTACCACATATTGGTACACGAGCTCCATTCTTCTCACCCTGTTTCCTAAGATACACTTAAAATATTGCCAATCCATATTTGAAAACCCCGCCAAGAAACTAGCACTGCGCAGGTGCAGTAGGCTGCTGCGCATGCGCAATGCTGCAAAGGCAGAATTTCTGCTGCCTTCAGCCCCGCTTGAAATTGACGCTTGAAGCAGCGCTGACGGCACGTGAGCTGCACAGACCTTCACATGTTACAAGCGCTGCGGATGAAAGGCACGGAGAATTATGCCTACCTAAGAGATCGGCCTCTTATATAGGCATAATTCTCCCATGCCTTTATTATTTATATTTAGTAATTACTATGTTATAATTTTAGTCAGGGTAGGCAGTGCCTACCTTGCCTAGCCTGACGGCACGTGCCTGGACTCTATGACCCGAAGCTCAGGTTCACTGTGACACGGGTCTGATCTCTGATGTTGTTTCTGGTTTGTACGTACAACTTCCTGGATGGAACGGGCAGAGAGATTGAGAGTTTGCTGCAACCTTTGGGCAGGTGCATGGATAGGAAGGTAATGGGTATATGAAACGAGCTGCCAGAGCACGTAGTTGAGGCCGGTAATATAACAGCATTTAAAAGATACTTTGACGGATAGGAAGTTTTTCGAGGGATATCGTCTAAATGTGGGCAGGTGGGACTATCTTAGATGGGGCATCATGGAGGTGTGGGCAAGTTGGGCCAAAGGTCCTGTTTCTGTGTTGTATGACTCTATGGCTCCATGGATTAATCTGCATTGTTGTACCCACAGGGTAACTAAATGAATGCCTGGACTACAGTCATGTCGTGGAGATCTCCGTCAGAGCAGAAGTTTCAAATTGCTTGTAATTTGAAATTGGTGCTGGCTGGCTAATTTCTTTCTTTCCTCATTATTGACCTAGTCGTTCTGAAATGAAAGTGCAGACATCACTCTCGCAGACTTTACATTGTGTCCTAGTTTTATTTCTCTAGGGGAGAATTAAAATGTTACAATAATTCTGGTTGATTTCATTACTGCAAAAATATACGCTAACTTATTAACATAAAAGAGACTGTGCTTAACACCGCTCTCGCATGACTGCTTGTTGTTTTTCTTCAGCCTATCCATCCGCCCTATGCCCGATGCTGAAAATGTTAGATTTCTGCTTTTTAATACGACGCAAGAATTTGCCATTTATTGAATCGACTTGACCATGTCTTGAGAGCATTTGATGTTGATATTAGTTGTCAGCAACGGACGACAATTTCCAACACTGACCTCAAGGCGAAGAAATACCAAAAATAACATTGTGTGTCGAGGAAAATACAGGATGACGGATATATTATGTCTGTGACAAAGAACTGGAAATATAGTCATTAACTCTGAAGACCCACTAAGTCCACGCTGAACATCGATCACCCATTCACACTCCCATACACTTGAGACAATTTCCAGAAACCAATTAACCTACAAACCTGCATGTCTTTGGAGAGTGGAAGGAAACCAAAGCACCTGATGGAAACCCACGCGGTCACGGGGCGAACGTACAAACTCCGTACAGATAGCACCCGTGGTCAGGATTGAACCCGGGTCTCTGGCACTGTAAGGCAGCAACTGTGCCACCTCTATTTCTTTTGTGTGTACATTTAATTTGAGAAGTGCTCTTGTCCAGATCAAGTTAGGAAATCAGCTAATAATGAAAGAAAGGATTTTTACCAGTGTTATTCCAGCTGTATTTGACTAATAATTTATGTTTTTTTTTCAGGCATTCTGCACAGACAGGCCAACTGGAATCTCCATAACAAAATCAGACTATCTGCCATCTGCAACTCTACATGTTAGTAGATCCATAAATAAACGCGTTACATGAAGGACAGATATAGAAAAAAAACACAATTCAAAGTCATCTGATTTTGCAGTTCAATGATCAGCATTTTAACTGCGAGTCACTGGGTTAAGCTTCACAAAACATTGGATGTTTTAGTTTCCTTCATCTGCCTGAAGATAACTTTATTCACTGCTAAAAAAGACACAGAGTGCTGGAGTAACTCAGTGGGGGTACTTCAGCACTTTGTGTCTTTTTCTGTAAACCAGCATTTGCAGTTCCCAATTTCTACATCTTTATTCATTCCCAGTCTGACTTGAGGCAGCGTGTAATTCAAGGATGATTTTGCTATCAGGCTTACGATTTGGGAAAAGGGAATTAATTAATATGCTTTACTTTGCGGGCAGGTGGGACTCGTGTTAGTCAGTGTGGGCAAATTGGGCCGAAGGGCCTGTTTCCACCCTGTATGACTGCAACTCCATCTATGACTCTATTGTGGGTTTGTCCAAATCTATTCAGATTTATTGAATAATGCCAGAAGACTATTATATTGTAAGTAGACCCCTCAGATGGAAAATTGACAACCTTCTTCACTGTTTGTTACACAGGGAGATGAATTCCTGCCCGTAATTGCAAACAAGTCTGACCGAGGCACTGGTTTCACTCATCAAGTTGCACTCAATTTGGACACAGTTGTAAGTACTCGTTCCATCAACTAATACCACTCATCGATTGCTAGGCATCCTTCTGAACCTTCTGAATTTTGTAGTCGACAGGGCAGTACTCTGCAAAATTTTACATTTTTATCAAGCCAATTAACCTACAAACCTGCACGTCTTTGGAGTGTGGGAGGAAACCGAAGATCTCAGAGAAAACCCATGCAGATCACGGGGAGAACGTACAAACTCCATTCAGACAGCACCCGTAGTCGGGATCGAACCCGGGTCGCTGGCGCTGCATTTTGCTGTAAGGCAGCAGCTCTACCGCTGTGCTACCGTCACTATTGAGTGGAATTGATAGTGTGAATGCACAGAGCCTTTTGTCCAGGGTAGGGGAATCAAGAACCAGAGGACATAGGTTAAAGATGAGAGGAGAAAGATTTAATAGGAACCCGAGCGGCAACCTTTTCTCTCAGACGGTGGTGGATATATAGACGAGCTGCCAGAGGATTTTGTTGAGGTAGGCACTATATAACGGCATTTAAAATACATTTGGACAGGTACATGGATACGAAAGGTTTAGAGGTAGATAGCCACAAAAACCTGGAGTAACTCATGCGGCATTTCTGGAGAGAAGGAATGGGTGACGTTTTGGGTCGAGACCCTTCTTCAGACTGGGACAAGGGAAACAAGAGATATTGGCGATGGTGTAGAAAGATAAAGAACAATGAATGAAGGATATGCAAAAAAGTAACGATGATAAAGGAAATAGGCCATTGTTAGTTGTTTGTTAGATGAAAGTGAGAAGCTCGTGTGACTTGGGTGGGGGAGTGATAGAGAGAGGGGGAATGCCGGGGCTACCTGAAGTTAGAGGAATCAATATTCATACCACGGGTCTGTAAGCTGCCCAAGCGAAAAATGAGATGCTGTTCCTCCAATTTGCGTTTAGCCTCACTCTGACAACAGAGGCGACCTAGGACAGAAGGGTCTGTGTGGGAATGGGAAGGAGAATTAAAGCGCTTAGCAACCGGGACATCAGGTAGGTTCAGGCGGACTGAGCGAAACAATCACCTAGTCTACATTTGGTCTCGTCGTTGTATGAGAGTCCTCATCTTGAACAAGGGATACAGTAGACGAGGTTGAAGTGAACCTCTGCATAACGTGAAATATATATTGGCAATATATATTTAAATTTTAACTTTTCAGCAAGAATACAAATATTCCCTGTGCTTTAGTTAACATATTTAAACTGACCCAACTGAATTATTTTAATATTGTATTTCTGTTTGGCCGATTACTGGAAGGGTGCAGAGGTGACGATACAGCGGAGGTTTTCCAGAATGATATCTGGATTAGGGAATATTAACTAAAGAACAGGTTGGACAGACTTGGATTGTTTTCTCTGGAACACCGCGGGTTACGGGGAGATCTGATAGAAGTTTATAAAATTATGAGAGGCACAGATAGAGTCAGAACCTTTTTCCCAGGATGGAACCATCAAATACTAGAGGGCATTGCTTTAAGGCGAGAGGGGCAAAGTTTTAAAGAGATGTGCGGTGCAAGATTTTATACACAGAGGATGGTGGGTGCCCAGAACATGCTGCCAGGGTTAGTGGTGGAGGCAGATACAATAGTGGTGTTTAAGATACTTTTGGATATACACGTAGAAATGCAGGGAATGGAGGGATCATGTGGCCGATGAGAATTTATCGTGGCATTATGTTCAACACAGACATTGTGGGCTGAAGGGCCTGTTCCTGTGCTGTACTGTTCTATGTTCATCAGGCAGTACGGTGAAATGCTTGTTAATGCAATGCTATCTGGGAAGGTTTTTAAGTGGCTTCCTGTGTGAACAGCTTGAATTTCAATGTAGGCCTGGATCTGGCGTGGATTCCTTGCTTGGGAAAATTGCAAGTTCAATATTTCTCGCTACAAATCACAGAAAATAATTTAATGCACCATAATAAGGAATATCGTTCATAAGCCAGAGGAGCAGAATTAGGCAATTCAGCCCATAGAGTCTACCCTGTCATTCAATCATGGCTGATCTATCTTTACCTCTCAACCTTATTCTCCTGCCTTCTCCCTGTAACCTTTGACACCCTGACTAATCAAGAATCCATCAATCTCTGCTTTAAAAATACCCAATGACATGGTCTCCTCAGCCATCTGTGGCAATGAAATCCACAGATTCACCACCCTCTGACTGAAGAAATTTGTCTTCAACTCTATAGGTACGTCCTTTATTCTGGGGCTGTGCCCTTTGATCCTAGACACTACCACTCGTGGAAACATCCTCTCCACGTCCACTCAATATAATCAAACTCAAGTTTGCAAAATGAGATGTACCAAATTAATTTGCCCATTATGTCCACCACAAAATCACGAGAGGAATGGTAGATGCACAGATTCTCTTGCCCAGAGTAGGGGAATCAAGAACCAGAGAACATAGTTTTAAGGTGTGCAGAGGGAAAGAGTTAATAGGAGCACGAGGGGTAACTTTTTCACACAGAGTATGGTGAGTGTATGGAACAAGCTGCTGGAGGAGGGAGGTGAGGCAGGTACTATCACGACTTTGAAGAAACAGGTACATGGATAGGATAGGTTTAGAGGGATATAGGCTAAAAGTAGATAGGTGGAACTAGTGTAAATGGTTCATATTGATCGGTGTGGGCAAGTTGGGCTGAAGGGCCTGTTTCCACACTGTATGACTGACCCTGTGACTCTATGTTTGATGTGCTTAGGGTATGATGTAGGTTTAATATTGTCACATGTACTGAGGTACAGTGAAATGCTTTGTTTTGCATGCTGTCCGATCAAATCTGATCATACTATACATAAATACCATAAGCCAAATACTTAAGACAGGCTTATGTACAATAGGTAGAACAAAGGGGAAGATGCAGAGTGCAGGATATACAGTAGTTTTCCGCATTGTAGCGCATCAATTCCAGAGACAAAGCCCAATGTCCACTATGGGGTAGAGGTGAATTGAACAGTACCTTAGCTTATGGAAGGATCATTCAGGACATATGTCCTCTAGTTCTTGATTCCCCGACCCTGGTTAAAAGACTTTGTGTGTTAACCCTATCTATTCCCCTCATGATCTTAAACTGCGAGATCACCCCTCATCCTTGAGGTATTTGAAAAGAAGCAAAATTTAACAACAGCAACGTTTTTGTTGTATAATTGTTTGAGCTAAATGGTATGAAGTTGTGGAGGATAAACTTTGTCGATCAACAACTACCCAATTGAACAAGCAGAATTATTTTGCTTTACAGCCCAGCTTGACACAGTTTAATTATCTCATGTGGAATAAATAAATCATAATGTGGTGTTTGATGTACCAAAGGCAGCTGGAAATAAAGCTGCAATACTATCACACGCACTCTATGATGCCAGATACATTCCAGTTTTTAATCAGTTTTCAGCATCATATCCTTTTCACCGATCACGTGCTTCCAATTCATTCATGCAGACTGAAAAATGCAAGATAAATTAAGCACAGATAACTTTGCAAAGAACAATGTGTGCTTAAGGCTGTAAATGTAATGCAGAAGTTGCAAATACCTTTTAATGGCAGTAATTGATTTTGTTATAGCATCCAACTCATTGTGTGCCGTCTCACTGTCTACGCCAACGACAGCACTTAACACGGCAGTCATGAATACTCTACCTTATTCATTATTAATGGCATAAGCCATCTTTGAAGCACAGGCCTATTTCAAAGAAAGGCACAAAAGTGCTGGAGTAACTAAGTGGGTCAGGCAGCTTCTGGAGAACGTAGATAGGTGATGCTTTGAGTCAGGACCCTTCTTCAAACAGATCCTTGATTCTTCAGGCTTATTTCAAAGTCCAGTAATGGTCCCTCTAGACGCCTAGAGTCTGAAGAAGGGTCCTGACCCATAACGTCACCTTTCCATGTTCTCCAGAGATGCTGCCTGACCTGCTGAGTTACTCCGACGCTTTGTAGCCTTTAGGTCAAGTTTACTATATGATGAGCATTTAGTGGAGCTGGGCCTCTTCTCGCTGGTGTTTAGAAGTTTGAAGGGGGATCTCATTGGAACTTACCGAATAGTGAAAGGCCTGGAATGAGTGGATGTGGAGAGTATGTTTCCACTCGTGGGAGAGTCTAGGACCAGAGGGCACGGCCTCAGAATAAAAGGAAGTAGCTTTAGAAATGTGAGGAGAAGTAATTTATTTAGGCAGAGGGTGGTGAATTTGTGGGATTCATTGACACAGATGGCTGTGGAGGCTAAGTCATGGGGTATTTTTAAATTGAGATTGTCAGATTCGTGATTAGTAAGGGTGTCAAAGATTATGGGAAGAAGACAGGAGAATTGGGTTGAGAAGGAAAGATAGATGAGCCATGATTGAACGGCAGAGTAGTCTTGATGGGCCGAATGGTGTAATTCTGCTCCTATGACTTATGAACAGGTGAGCGCCAGCAGGAAGTTATCTGCATGATGCTGGGCTTGGGAGACCTGAACTTACCCAAGCAATCAGGTGTACAGGATGTAATCAAACCTAGTCGGCTTATTAATTTACCAGCAGTTAAAGCGTTAGAGAATCATACAGCATGGAAAAAGACCCTTCCGCCCAACTTGTCCATGCTGACCAAGATGCCCCATCTCAGCTAGTCATATTTGCCTGCGCTTGGTACATGTCCCTCTAAACCCTTCATGTCCATGTACTTGTCCAAACGTCCCTTAAAATTTTTGATGGGTAAATCCTGCGACTTACCTTCATTTCTATAAAGCTGTGCAGGGTCAGCAGTGAGATATAGCAATCACCAAGGCACCAACCTTGCCTCTGGCCATTTGCTAAATTTTATATATTTCTCTCAAGTCTCCCCTTAGCCTCATGCAGGATGTTCCAGAGAAAACAACCCAAGTTTGAGAGGACAATCCAAGTTTCAATATCAAAGTTATTTTTAGTGTATGTCAAGTGACTGAAGCAGGTCTACTCTGCATTGGAAACACTAAATGATTCCATAACTGGTGTTGCCACCCCACTTATTTTATATCACAGTTACTGTGCTTTAAAGGACAACAAATCACTGTTCATCGAGTAAGCTTACTCAACATCTTCCAGGTCTGTGTCTGTTTTAGGTTCTGGATTATTATTGTCATGTGTACAATGAAAAGCTTTGTTTTGCATGCTATCCAATCAAATCGAACAATAAGATAGACAGTCAGAGCCTTTTTCCACAGGTGGAAATGTCCACCATGCCTCTGGCATAGCTTTAAGGTGAGAGGGAGAAAGTTTAATGGAGATATGCAAGTGGTTTTTTTATATAGATGGTGATGGGTGCCTGGAACATGCTGCCAGGGGTGGTAGTAGAGACATACGATAGTGATGTTTAAGAGGTTTTTAGATAGGCACATGGAAGTACAGAGGGATATGGATCATGAGCAGACAGATGACTTGGCATCATGCTCGATGCAAATATTGTGTTCTGAATGGCCCATTCCTGTGCTGTACTGTTCTACGTAATATCATACATCAATATAATTAAGCCAATCTCAAGAACAATGGGTAGAGCAAAGGGAAAGATACAGAATACAGAACATAGCTCTCAAATTTTGACAGCTATGAGTGCATCTCACAGAATGCATTCAATCAATTCATTGAAAGATCAATAGTCATTTGGCTCATACAGTATGCATGGTTTTTTTCTTTAGTTCAGCTTTGAATCACTTCTTAGAGAAAATCATGTAGCAGGTTTCTCTCAACCTCTGATTCCATTATAACTGTTTATGTCTCCCTCTAGTACAAAAAACCCATATAAAGCAGTCTCTGCATGACTTTAATTTGTTTTTATGCAGCTCCCAAAGAAGGTTTTCCAGATGACATAGATAGGGAATGTTTAATGTGTCATACCAACATTTTTTACATGTGTATATTGTGCTCCTGCTGGGAATTTAAAAAGTGAGATGAGTACAGATTTATTTCAGTGGATAACAATGACGGTGGTTTAATTAGTTTTAGGGATACAGAGTTGAAACAGGCCCTTCGGCCCACTGAGTCCATGCTGATCCTATGATGAAAATCTTATACCTTATGAGAACCCAGTTCTTTACCGGCAATAGAAACATAGAAACATAGAAAATAGGTGCAGGAGGAGGCCATTTGGCCCTTCCAGCCATCACCGCCATTCATTATGATCATGGCTGATCGTCCGCTATTGATAACCCGTGCCTGCCTTCTCCCCATATCCCTTGACTCCAGTAGCCCCTAGAGCTCTATCCAACTCTCTCTTAAATCCATCCAGTGATTTGGCCTCCACTGCCCTCTGTGGCAGGGAATTCCATAAATTCACAACTCTCTGGGTAAAAAAGTTTTTTCTCAGCTCAGTCTTAAATGACCTCCCCTTTATTCTCAGACTGTGGCCCCTGGTTCTGGACTCACCCACCATTGGGAACAATCTGACAATCTGCACCTTAAAAATTGGCACAAACAAGTTGGAACAACTACTGAGATTTGATTCATTCATTCAGAAAGGACAGCAAAAAATGAAGCTTTCTAAATTGATCCAATTCCTTTTACTGAACCCTGGATTCCATATCTTACGTGCATTCATAAGCCTTTCTTTTGACCAAGATATTGATCATTACATCTTAATTCACGTCTTAAAATGTATTAATGCATCATGTTCATTAGTTCCAGGAGCACAATTAAGACATTCGGCCCATCACATTTGGCCCATTCAATCATGGCGGATCTATCCTTCTCACCACATTCTCCTGCCTTCTCCCTCTAATCGCTGACACCTCGTACTAATCAAGAATCTGTCAATCTCCATCTTAAAAATATCCATTGACATGGCCTCCATCTGTGGCAATGAATTCCACAAATCCACCACCCTCTGACTCAAGAAATGTCTTATCTAATTTATAAAGGTACATCCTTTTATTATGAGGCTGTGGCCTCTGGTCCTAGACTCTACCACTGCTGGAAACATCTTCTCCACATCCACTCTATCCAGGCCTTTCACCATTCGGTAACTTTCAATCGGGTCCCCCCTCTCATCCTTCTAAATTCCAGCGAGTACAGGACCAATGCTGCTAAACGCTCATCATATGTTCATTTGATCATTTCTGGGATCATTCTCGTATACCTCCTCTGGACCCTCGCTAATGCCAGTACATCCTTGCTCAGATATGGGGCCCCAAAAATGCTCACAATACTCCATATGCGGCTTTATAAAGCCTCAGCATTACATCCCTGTTTTTATATTCTAGTCCTCTCAAAATAAATGCTGGCATTGCACTTGCACGAATAGCACTAATAATAAAGGATAACCAGTTTCAGTTTTTTGATCTGCTCTGTGAAAAAATTGTCATAGTTGCCTTGGCATCTCTGTACCGAAGGAGTAGAATCCCAACAGTGCATTTATGTAGAATCAGATAGTGTCTACAACAGCTAAATAGCCAGCTGGCATTCTCTCTCTGGGCTCATCCAGCAATAAAAGTGTTTGAGAAGAGAAGAAGTGTGTTAAGAAGAGAAACAATATTTAGGACAATGAAAGATCCAAAGTACTCAAGAATCAATTATTCCAAAGCTGCAATTTGTATCTGCTTGCAGTTTGGTTTAGTGTCGTTTAGAGATACAGCATGGAAACAGGCCTTTCATCCCAATGTGCTCTGGCTGACCATCGATCACCCGTACACTAGTGCTATGTTATCACACTTTCTCATCCTGTGCACAAGGGGACAATATACAAAAGCAAATTAACCAAAAAACCTACACGTCTGGAATGTGGGAGGAAACCGGAGCACCCAGGAGAACGTGTATACTCCGTACAGTCAGCACCCATAGTCAGGATTAAACCCAGATCTCTGGCACTGTGAGGCAGCAACTCTACCACTGCACCATCCTTACAAGGAATGAGGAGCTACAGGTGCTGATTTACTAAAGAAGACGCAGAGTGCTGGAATAGCTCAGCAGGCCAGACAGCATCTCAGGAGGACACAGATAGGTGACGTTTTGTGATTGGACCCTTCTTCGCACAATCAGACTATCTGCTTACTGAATTAACAGTGTGCAAATTCAATACATTCACAAATTGCTTGCTGATCAAATAGTCGTGTTTTGCTTGGGAGATGTTCATTATTTTAAATTGAAACCAAATGGAATACAGTATGTAACAATTCCTGCCTGTTTGCCATACCATGGTAGTGAAAGTATTCACTATAATATTACCATCTTTTGGTCACCATGTTACAGGAAAGAAGAGGTTTTGAGAAAATATTGGCAGGACTCAAGAGCCTGAGCTATAGAGAAAGGTTGAGCAGGCCAGAACTTTATTCCTTGGAGTGCAGGAGGATGAGGGGTGATCTTATAGATGTATACAAAATAGTAAGATTAAATGCGAATTTACCAGTTTGAAGTTTGATCTTGATTTTATGATTACGTTGGTGATTATGTGAAGAACCCTGCCAGTGCGCATGCACGTCAATCTTCAAAGCAGCGGTATGAAATCACAAATAACCAAATACCAACTCGAGAACTACCAGATGACCTTTATGAGAGAGGGTTGGGCATACAGGGTACTTAATCACGAACGTGTAACTCCTCATAAAATCAAGATCAAACTTCAAACTGGTAAGTTCTCGTTTAATCTTACTATTTTACTTCGGAGTCAGGTGAGTGATTCCGTGAAGGGTTCAAAGCTTTGTGATTTCGTGCTGCAGATTTCAAATCCCGGCTACTCACTGAATTGATAAACTTGGATGAGAAATAATGCATTAGTGTTGACATTGCATTTAAATGCAGTAACAAAGTTTTATTTGAAATAATCAAAAACAAACAGTCCCCCTCTATCACATGGGGAACTTTAAACCGAATTTAAAACAGCATTGGCAAACAGCCCTGGCTCGGCAATCGGCCGATGGTAAAAAGTTCGAAACATCAGCTCATTTGCCCACCCGGTGGCCGCCAAAATATGGTCGATGGGCACGTCCTTCGCCTTGGCCGCCGCGTAGCTGCTGCCCTAGTGGAATGAGATGTGAACACATCAGTGTTAATACCTGCATCAATCAAGACTTGTTTCAACCATCTCGAAATAGTATGAACTGACACTCTCTTATGTGGGTTTTTGTAACTGATGAACAATCCTGTCTCCATGTTACATAAGGCCTCTGTAGCTGCAATGTATTGCATCAAGTGTGTTTTTAAGCATACGGATGGATCCGTGGGATATGCTGAAAACACTATTTTGAACCCTGTCACACCTGGCCTGCTTCGTTTGAGGAGGTCATAAATGTAGAAGTTGTCTGCAACTACTTCCATTCTATCTAGCTGTAGTTTTTGTAATGTCTGTACTCGCTGTGCTGATACCAATGACATGAGCATGGCCACCTTCATGGTGATTTTGACCAAAGGCAGGGACGAGACAGGGACCCACTCACGCTGTAGTCTGAGGACCACGCTTACATCCCAAATTGCCATACATCTAGGTTTAGGGGGTCTGGAATTAAAAATCACTTCCATTAATCGAACAACGAGAGGGTGAGACCCAATAGGATGTTTGTCTGAGCTCATTACTAAAGATGATGACAAAGCACTTCTAGCTGTATTGATTGCACTATCTCAACCCTTCATCGTAGTAGAGGGTTGACAGGAACTCTAGAAAATGTGAGATACCTGCTGTACAATAGTCAATATCATTTTGTACATAGTAAACTTCCCATTTTTTTACATAAGACATATACTGCTTTTGAGTACTCGTTCTCCAAGCTGCAGTGAGCATGTCCACAGTTTGACCAGACAATCCGTGCTGCAGATACGGCCTTCTTAAAATCTGCAAATTAACAAATTAATATGGTCATACAACAGATGACATTCGACAGTTACCAGATGCACCAGTAAATTCCTTTGTTTGGGAACAGCCATCAGGGGTTGTGTCATCAACTGCAATATCAATGGGTACCATGGCTGAGTAGGCCAGTCGGGTATCACCAGCACTCCTGAAGCGTCATCCTGCTTGATTTTAAGCAGACATCGATTTATGAGACAAAATGGTGGGAATGCATATACAAACATACCACCCCAATGCAATGAGAAAGCGTCAGTTGCAACTGCGCCAGGATCTGGTTCCCATGACACATATTTGGTAGCTGGTGGTTTAGTCTGGATGCGAACAAGTCGACATCTGGCCTTACATATTTGATAATGATATAATTGAATGCTTCCTGATTCAACATCCACTCGATGTTGTCATGGAAGTTCCGTGACCTGGTGTCTGCTACTATATTGAATCTACCTGGTAGATAAATAGCTGAGAACCAAATGTTCTTGTCAATACACCAGGTCCAGATTTGGTTCGCTGGTTTGTCACAACATAGCGACTTAATACCACCCATGTGATTGACATATGCTACTGCCGTAGTTTTATCAATTTGGAGCTGAACATGCAGACTACTTGTGTTAGAGCAATAAGCCTTGAGCCCATAAAACACCCCTAGAAGCTCTAAATGTTTAATTCCCCATGTCTGCAGAAGCAAAGCTTCTTCCATACTCCATCTGCCTCCACAGCTTGAGCTTGTATCCGTGGCACCCCACCCGAGTACACTGACATCAGTCTGTAAGACCATGGATGGTTGTTCAAGCACCATTGTGCTGAAACTATTGGAGACATGTTGAATCCACCACTGGAGATCAGTAACTGTGTCTGCTGCTAATTGCATGGGCCTATCATAATGGCCCGAATGTATCCTGAGTGTCTGTTCCTTCGCCCTCTGTAATTGCTGGTAATGCAAAGGCCCAAATTGAACTGCTGGGAATGCTGCCACTAATTTCCCGAGCAGTCTGGCTACTTGTCTGATTGAAGGTTGTTGCTCGTTTAAAAGTTTATTGCAACCATCAATGAGCTCCACTCTTTTTCTCCTGGGCAGAGTAACTACCATTTTGAGTGAATCAATTGTGAAACCCAAATAATCAATTGTGGTCAGTGGTGTCAATTTAGACTTCCCTAAATGAATGACAAACCCTAGTTTTTCAAGTGTGAATTTAACAACTGCCACAGATGTTTCAGCTAGCTCACTTGTTTGTCCGATAATTAAGATATCATCCAGATAGGCCATAATCACATGGCCCTGGGCTCTCAGAAGCCCCAGAACTGGTTTTAACAATTTAGTGAATACTCTAGGAACTGAAGTCAACCCATTAGGCAGTGCTTTGAATTGCCATAATTGATTCATCCAAGAAATTTTGAAATACTTTCTATGCTCGAAATGAACAAGCACTGAGTAGTACGCATCTTTCAGATCTATGGTTGCCATATAACAACCTCTGAAAATCAGTTGTTTGGCGGTAGCAAATGTTTCCATTTTGAAGTGTCTATAGAGTACAAATGGATTTAAATTAGTTAGATCCAAAATAATTCTACATCCTCCATCCTTTTTAGGACAGGGAAAAATATTTGACACAAATTGACGGTGTTGATGAACTGTCCTCTCAATTACCCCTTTGTTACACAAATTTTCAAGTTCCGCCTGCACCTCCATTATTTCTGTTTGTGAAAAATGGAGTGTTCTGTTACCGTTTAGATCTAACTCAATCCGAAACCCTTGAATAACACTCCTAATAAACAGATCTGGAGTAAGCTGCTTCTATTCTTCATAGAATAGATGTAATCTACTCCCAATTTTTGGCTGTGTAACACTTAATATGTTTCTATGAGAACCAGGCCCATGAGAACCTACCTCCCTGGTGACTGGTGTGACCTGGTAAGTCAAGAAATAAAGCATAAAATGTTCAGATAAGGCAATCCCAACCTCGAGGGGAAAAATGTCAATCTGAATATGTAAAAATGTAATTGTTACCGCGTAGTGTTTTTGCGAAGATGTAAGGATAACCACAAATACACACACATATACACATGTACAAGATCAGACTTTTAATAAGTATATCATGATGATGAGCCAGGGGCGGGAAGGTGGGATTAGTGTTGATGGGGATGTGGGTGCAAGTAGGTGGGCCTAGTGTAGATGGGGCATGTGGGTACGAGCACGTGGGACTTGTGTAGATGGGGCATGTGGTTGCAGGCAGTGGGACTCATGTAGATGGGGCATGTGGACACAGGCAGTGGGACATGTAGATTGGGCACATGGGCGCAGGTAGTGGGACTCATGTAGATGGGGCACGTGAGTGTGGGCAGGTGGGACTAGTGTAGATGGGGCACATGCACATAGGCAGTGGGACTCGTGTAGATGGGGCATGTGGGTGCAGGCAGTGAGGCTAGTGTAGATGGGACATGTTGCTACGAGCAGGTGGGACTGTGGATGGGGCACGTGGATGCAGGCAGTGGGACATATAGATGGGGCATGTGGGTGCAGGCAGTGGGGCTAATGTAGATGAGGCATGTTGCTCCGAGCAGGTGGGACTGTGGATGGGGCACGTGGATGCAGGCAGTGGGACATATAGATGGGGCATGTGGGTGCAGGCAGTGGGGCTAATGTAGATGAGGCATGTTGCTCCGAGCAGGTGGGACATGTGGATGGGGCATGTGGATGCAGGCAGTGGGACATATAGATGGGGCATGTGGGTGCAGGCAGTGGGGCTAATGTAGATGAGGCATGTTGCTCCGAGCAGGTGGGACTGTGGATGGGGCACGTGGATGCAGGCAGTGGGACATATAGATGGGGCATGTGGGTGCAAGCAGTGGGGCTAATGTAGATGAGGCATTTTGCTCCGAGCAGGTGGGACTCATGTGGATGGGGCACGTGGATGCAGGCAGTGGGACATGTAGATAGGAAATGTTGGTCGGCATGGGCTGAAGGGCCTGTTTCCACGCTGTATGACTATGACCTTTTCTTAACAGCAATCGAGTGAACTTCAAAATCTTCCGGTTGATAAGATAGAGAAGCTGAAGAAGGAAGACCCAGTGGAATATCTTCATAGAACCCATCTTGATGAACCAAGCAGCATCAACACCTTAACATACACAGATAGACAGCAGAGACCAGTGCAAAACATACTGCCTGGAAACATTCATGTTGGATCTAAGGTAAGATTAGCTGTTTCTCCTTCAGTGCTGGGCTTTAAAAAAATTAATATTCCAACTCTTAGTGTGTGGTAAGATTTGGAGTCTGCAACAGTTGTTAATGTAATAGTTGTCAACCTCACAGCAAGTCTCCAGAAATATTTCCAAAACAAATGAACAATTAATTATTTTGATGATTCGGTTTAATTTAATTTAGGTTACAGCATGGAAGTGGGCCCTTTGGCCCATCGAGTTCACCATGACCATCGATCACCCGTTCACACTAGTCCTATGTTATCCCACTTTCACATCCACTCCATACACACCAGGGACAATTTACAGAAGGCAATTAACCTACAAGCCTGCACGTCTTTGAGATGTGGGAGGACAACAGAGCACCTGGAGGAAACCCACGAGGTCCATGGTTCACAATGATGTATCCCTCTTGGGATCACTCCATTCCTGAGCCAACAATTGGCCCATCAGGGAACAACCCTGCCTGAGGTCATCTGTTGCTGGCCCTGATTTGTCCTGGTCCTTTTTCCTTCCAGTTTTTACCCTCCCCCCCCCCCCCCACCTGCACACACACATGTACACACGCACACACACGGACACACACACACGCACACAATCAGTCTGAAGAAGGGTCGTGACCCAAATCGTCATCTATCCATTTTCTCCAAGGATGCTGCCTGACCCGCTGAGTTACTCCAACACTTTGTGTCTGACTTACAAACTTTTGTTTTCAATCCCAAGCCAGTATTTTTCTCCTTGACGTTTAGCCTCAGCTTGTCGATCTTAAGTGTTTTTTCAGTCCAATTCCGTCTCTGGATATGTAAATACTCAGCTATTTAATTCTAGACTTGACTTTCATTCAGAGCATCTCAGTCCTCCAATTCGCTGGTCGGTGCTGGTGATGAATAATTCTCCAAGCACTCCATCTCCATATCTGGAAACATTTTTCTGCAATGCACCCTGCAGCCATTTGAAGAGCCGAAAAGGGTACTGTAGATAATTCACCGTCCTTTGTAATGTTTGTTAAGCTTGCATCAATCGTGCTAAATCTGATGGCCACTGCATCGTTACCTATGCCAGATTAGTCGTGCCTAGAAACTTTTTTACAACCAAGAAAAAAAAAAAAATTTTAGATTACATTAATCATTTGATCCTTTTATAGGTGTCTGAGAATTGCTTCTGTGCTGCATAAACACACCAGCTATCAGTTTGAATTCCTATTAAGGGAATACCTCAGCGATGCACGGGTTGATTAGTATGGGTGTCAGGGGTTATGGGGAGAAGGCAGGAGAATGGGGTTGAGAGGGAAAGACAGATCAACCACGATTGAATGGCGGAGTAGACACGATGGGCCGAATGGCCTAATTCTGCTCCTACAACGTATGAACATATGAACTTATGCAGATATATTTTATGCTGCATGGTTGGTTATTTTACCAAAATATTGTCTTTGTCATCTGTGTATCCAAGAAATCCATTACCTTGTAGTTAATATTTCCAAAGGTTGCTGGGGTGATCCATATATATGCAATGCTTATTAATAACATCTCATTAAAGTAAATGGAAAGCAACAAAACACACTTGAAACACCAATCAATATTGTTACGTTTCCACCGGCCACAGAGAATTTTCTCTCCTTTACCTTGATTTTAGGAAACCACTGGATTTACCGCCAACGAGAATGTTTTCGTGTATCCAGCCAAGACTGCAACAGATGCCGACAGATTCCAGACAAATTACAATCTTCGGTGAGTGCAAACGTGAGACAATACACTTAAGAGTAAAATGTTTACCCGTGTGGAACAGCTTGTAGATTGTACCGTCATTTTCTCCAATTTGCTAATTTTAGGTAACTAACCAATACCCCCCCACCCCATATTTGTTTCACCCCCATATTTCTCCTCCCTGAACCACATCTGGACTTGCACACATTTCTCCCTCCCCCCCCCTTCGCTCTACATTCCTTCCTCTGGCTTCACAATTCGCATCTCTTCTATACTTATCTCACATCTACTGTGAACGGGTGATCGATGGTTGCCGTGGACTCGGTGGGCCAAAGGGCCTGTTTCCATGCTATGTCTCGAATGTAAACTAAACAAAATTAGCCTAAAAAATCATATTTTGATTATTTTCAAATTTTCAAAATGTCAGGTATAACGACAAGACTCCAAAAGGAGAGGACAGAGAAGGTTGGACAAGGGGAGGTATCCAGAAACAGCTGCCTGATGGGTTTATGCGAAGCACCACCATGCATAAGCACGGCCCCGACTACAACATAACAGAGAGTCTTCGGCGGACTCACCCCCACGTGGCCAGGTAGGAAATGAATCACTCGTTCACCCAAACTGTGGGGACTAAATTGCCTGGTCTGTGTGATGGACTGGGCTACATCCATAACTCTCTGCAATTTATTGTGTGTCTTGTGCAGAGCTATTCTCAAACCAATCTGTGATGCAACCCGACAGGATGTTCTATGAAGAAGGGTCTCGATCCGAAACGTCACCCAATCCTCCTCTCCAGAAATGTTGCCTGACCCGCTGAGTTACTCCAGTCTTTTGTGTCTGTCTTTAGTATGTTCTCTGGGGCTGTCTGTGAGGTGTTGGCATGCTCTCCCTGTGACGGTGCATTGGTTTGAAGTATCCCAGACCCAAAATGTTGCTGTCTGACCTGCTGAGTTCCTCCAGCACTTTGTATTTTATGCTCATGATTCCAGCACCTGCAGTCTCTTGCATCCTTTTGTTTATTTATCTTTCCTTTCTTCCTTTCCTCTTTCCCTCCCCCCAACAAGCATGTATAGAGCTGAGGAGGATGTGTGACGGCACTGCATCTTGTCACAGGATCAGAACTAGAGTGGGTGGAAAAATGAACATGCGTAATCCTGTTGACTGCTTTACAGGAAAGCTGCCTGATGTTCTCTAAAGAATTAATAACTCAAAATCACAAGTCTTAAAAATAGCCATGAATGGGGTTTTGTGGCTAATATCACAAAGTCACGGCAGGCAAATTACCTCCTTGTTAGTATCTGATGCCTATCACTACGCCAACTACATTGCTGATCTTTGGGGGAAGATGCAGAGATCAGTGAAGTCTTGGAATGCGGCACAGTGGTGCAGCAGTAGAGTTGCTGCCTTACAGCAGCAGAGACCCGGGTTCACCCCTGACTGCGGGTGCTGTCTGTACGGAGTTTGTACATTTGTCCTGTGATCGTGTGGGGTTTCTCTGAATACTCCAGTTTCCTCCCATACTCTAACGATGGGAGGTTTGTACGTTCAGTGGCTTCTGTAAATTCTTCTTAGATTGTAGGGTAGAGCTGGTGATTGCGGTTGCGGTGGACTCGGTGGACCGAAGGGCCTGTTTCTATGCTGTATCTCTAAACTAAACTAACTGGTTTGATCGATGTTCGTCATGACATTGATGGGTCAAAGGGCCCAATTTTAAGTGAGTTATCCTTTAATCAATCAATCAATCAATCAATCAATCAATCAATCAATCAATCAATCAATCAATCAATCAATCAATCAATCAATCAATCAATCAATCCATTCAATCAAAGCCAAATGCCTTTTAGTTCAATAAACAGGCACAAAGTGCTGGAGTAACTCAACTGGTCAGGCAGCATCTCTGGAGAACATGTGTAGGTGACATTTCAGGTCAAGACCCTTCTTCAGACTGATTGTGGTTGGGGGGAGAAAAGTTGTTAGAGTGATAGGGGCAGGACAAAGCCTGGTGAGTGATAGGTGGATACATGTGAGATACATTCCTCCCTCTGACGTCACAATTTGCACCTCTTCTATCCTTATCTTGCATTTTTTGTCTTTTCATCTCTGGCCTTTGTCCAACCACCTGCTTATCAAAAATCCCCTCTCACTTAAACCAAACCAAAACAAAGCTTTTCACTGTACCTCAGTACATGTAACAATAATAAACTAAACCTAGAAATATAAATCAAGACCTAAAAATCATAGAAATATCTATGAGTTAGAAACCTCTTCTGTTGCGTGAGTGTAGTTTTGCCTGTGGATTTCTTCAGTTGAGCCATATATCTGTGTGAGCAAACAGACCAGATTAAAGCTTTCAGACGATTGTCGTAGAATCATCGTCAAACACTGCATTAGACGTCTTAGCTCATAGTGTTCGCACTTTCCATGTTCACATGTAGGCCAATGCATAAACAAAACAATTGGCTGCAGTTGTACCATTGTTTGAGGCACTGCTCTGACGCAATTTTTTCAGTATTCAATTCATGCAGAATTTTAAAGTTGTCTGTACAAAGGCTTTTAAAAATAAGTAATCTTTAGCATCCAATGAGTGCTGGTAAGTCTGCATCCTAATAGAGCCCCTTTAAAAACTGTTACTTTGTATATTCATTGTCTGTACTCCTTCTCACCTAGGCCACAACAAACAATGGCCTGTTTCCTTCATCATTTTTTGCGTATCTTTCATTCATTTGTTCTACAGTATATCTCTCTACATCACTGTCTATATCTCTCGTTTCCATTTCCCCTGACTCTCAGTCTGAAGAATGGTCTCGACCCGAAAAGTCACCAATTCCTTCACTCCAGAGATGCAGTCTGACCTGCTGAGTTACTCCAGCTTTTTGTGTCTATCTTCAGCCATAGTCATATCTTGCTGACATGAAGATACTTGTTGGAGATCAATGATCTCATTGTCGGGATTTCACAGCAAAGCTTTCACAGGGCAGTGTTGACCATCTAACAATATTCATCTGGTTCATCAATAACTTTTGTTAATATTGTGCAGAAGTTAATGTTGATTACATAACAATGCACTATTATTGGGTTTGTTAACTTAATTTCAGTTGCTTATCTATATATTATGTGTTAACAGGTTTGTTATGCGGTTGTAAATTAGAATTTCATTGTTTTGTTGTCAGTATATATGACAATTAAACATTCTTGACCACATGATGGCACAGCTTTTTAAAAAAAATTATACAAATACTTTTATTCAAAAAAATAAAATAAATATACAAATTAGCACAATCAAAGACTGCCAATGCTGACAGTTTTACAAACAAACAAATTAATATAACGCCAACTTTATAACAAAAAACTCAACTTTCCACGGCGACCAGCGTTCACGGAAGGCCTCCAAAGTTGACGTGGACACCGTGTGTTCCCTCTCCAGGGACACGCGGGCACGGACGTGGGCCAGGAAAAGGGGCAGGCAGTCAAACCTGGTGCGGCCGTTGAGTACCCGCTGCCTGGACCCGCGAATGGCCATCTTGGCCAGGCCCAGGAGCAGACGGACATGAAGATCCCCCCCCCGCCCTCCCTCCTGACCTTCTCACCTCTGTGGTACACAAAAGGCTGGAGAAACTCAACGGGTGCAGCAGCATCTAAGGAGCGAAGGAGATAGGCAACGTTGCGGGCCGAAACCCTTCTTCAGACTGATGGGAGGTGTGGGGGGGGGGGGGGGGGGTGCGGGGAGAAGAAAGGAAAAAGGAGGAGGAGGAGCCCGAGGGCTGGGGGAGAGGTGGGAAGGGGAGGAGACAGCAAGGGTTAACAGAATTGAGAAGATTCAATGTTCAAGCCCAGAGGATGCAAACTCCCCAGGCGGAATATGAGGTGCTGTTCCTCCAATTTGCGGTGTTGCTCACTCTGGCCGGGGAGGAGGCCCAGGACAGAGAGGTCGGATACGGAATGAGAGGGGGAGTTGAAGTGTTGAGCCACCGGGAGGTCGGGTTGGTTATTGCGGACCGAGCGGAGGTGTTCGACGAAACGATTCACAAACTTCTCCCCTCTGTACCTGGTGCCCAAATATCAGGAGCGTAGGGCTAAAATGTAGCCAAAACTTGAGGAGCAGCCCCTTCAGATAGTCGAACAGGGGCTGCAACCTCTCACACTGCATGGACAAATGGAACATGATCTCTTCCTCGCCGCAGAAGTGATAGGCGGCTGGCGAGTCCGTGCGTCTCAAGTACCTGCTACAGGCCACATCCATGTGCAACACTCACCACCCCAGGTCCCCGATGTAAAGGGGGAGGACTCCCTTAAAGAGAGACCTCCACTGAGGACCACTCCCGCTGTCAGGTGGTAACGCGGACCACTAGGGCGTCTCCGACAAGGGCGAGAAAGTGCAGATGGCGCAGCGGTGCAGCTGGCAGAGTCAATATTTCACAGCACCAAAGACCCGGTTTCAATTCCCACCCCAGGTGCTTTATGTGGAGTTTGCACATTTTCCCCGTGACCCCGTGGGTTTCCTGCTGGTACTCCGGTTTCATCACACATTCCAAAGACGTGCAGGTCTGCGGGTTCATTGGCCCTCTGAACAATTGCCCCTGGTGTGTACGGAGTGGACTCTTCATCTTCTTCTTTCGTGTGGTGTGCACAGCCTAAAGTTGTAGGGCAACCTGTTCTATTTGCTCTTCCGTTTGTGCACGTCGAGTTGATTGGTCAAAACAGGGCGGACCACGTGAAGGTTGCAATCTTCCACCCCACGGAGTGGATGAGAAAGTGGGATAACATAATGCCTGTTCCCATGTTGCATCCCTAATACTAACAGGATCTAATGTGCTCATGTATAGTACGATTTGACTTGATACCATGCAGAACTAGCTTTTCACTGTATCTCTGTACCTATGACAATAAAAATGTAAACTAATCTAAACTATTTTCTTTTCATGACAGGACAATAAAGTCTGTTGATGAATATCATGATGATCACACGTATGACCACAAACAACGTCCACCTGGACTGATTCTCTGAGCGTAAGTGTTGGTTCATGCACAGGGTGAAAGGTTGGCTGTGGACAAGAATCTCTAACATGCACCATACTATACTAAGTCGTCAATTGTAAATCAGTTATTTTATCAGATTCATTACAATGCCGAGAATGGTTATGACAGAACAAATTCTGATGAACACATCTGGTGCCCATTAGAAAGAATGTTTCCTTTGCACCCCTGGATCTTCAAAGGTATTTGAAGAAAAGTTTATACTGGCAGTAACAGGCGGATTTGGGTTAACATATGAATGGAATTTGAAGGCATTGGGCCTGTAATAACTGGAGTTGAGAAGGATGAGGGGGACGTCATTGAAAGTTACCGAATAGTGAAAGGCCTGGATAGAGTGAATGTGGAGCGGATGTTTCCACTTGTGGGAGAGTCTAGGACCAGAGGCCATAGCCTCAGAATAAAAGGACGTACTTTTAAAAAGGAGATGAGGAGGAATTTATTTAGTCTGAGGCGGTTGAATCTGTGGAATTCATTGCCACAGATGGCTGCGGAGACCGTCAATTGATATCTTTAAGGAGGTGATAGATAGATTATTGATTAGTATGGGTATCAGAGGCAATCGGATGGCAGGAGAGTGATTGGATGGCAGAGTAGACTTGATGGGCCGAATGGCTGAATTCTGCTCCTAGAACTTATGAAAATAAACAGATGATTTAGCAAGTTAACAAACTGTATAATGGGGAGTATAATGGGGAGAGTAGCCACAAGTCAGAATCTAATTGAGAGGGTTTGATAAACTGTACATTAAAAATAATGGAAACCTCAAAGCTTGAAACAGACGAGGACATTATTTGGAAGAAGCATCACAACCCAAAATGTTGTCTATCCATTTCTCTTAACAGTTAATGCCTGGCCCGCTGAGTTGCTCCAGCACTTTGTTTTATTGGGAGTAGGATCCCTGGAGTCATTTAAGGACTAATTGTTGTGATGTAAGAATTCTTATTGTTGCTTGTGTCTTTACTTTATACTTTACTTTAGACGTTACTTTTGAGATACAGAGTGGTTACAGGCCCTTCGGCCCACACCGAAACAGCAATTCGCATATTCTAGCACTATCCTACACACCGGGGACAATTTAGAAATTACTGAAGCCAATTAACCCACAAACCTGAATGTCTTTGGACTGTGGGGTGAAACTGGAGAAAACCAGAAAAACCCACGCAGTCACAGGGCGAACGTACAAACTCCGTACAGACATCACCCGTAGTCAGGATTGATTCCGGGTCTCTGGTGCTGCATGCAGCAGCTCTACCGCTGTGCCACCGTGCCGCCCTTTCCTGAAGAAGGGTCTCAACCCGGCATGTCGTTTGTCCCTTTCCCTCTACAGTTGCTGCCTGGTCAGTTGAGTTGCTCCAGCACTTTATATTTTGGGGAGTAAGACCTCTGGAGTCATGTAAGGACCACTTGTTGTGATGTCAGAATTCTTATTGTTGCTTGTGTCAGTGAAAGAGTTTTTAATGTTCATATGCATGACCCATGAAGGATTTTAAAATAAATAATGCAATGGGGCAACTTGGGCAACTTGGGCAAGTACAGCATATAATGCCAACGCCCAAATGGCCTTGAGAAAGTGGTAATAAACTACTTTCTGTACTTTGTACCTTCCCCATTTCTCCTCACCCCACCCATCGAATTAGCTTCCATTGATTTAGCCTCAGGAACAGCTTCTTCCCCTGTGTTATCAGGCTTTGGCCTTCCATAAGCTAGGGTACTGTCTGATTCACCTCTTCCCCATTGCGAACATTACACTTTGTCAGTGGAATTCATGAGTTACAATGCTGAGAACTATATTCTGCACACTGTATCTTTCCCTTCACTCTACCTATTGTACTTGAGTTTGATTTCATTGTATCTATGTATGTTACATCTGACCTGTTTGGATCGCAAGCAAAACAAAGCTCTTCCATGGTACATGTGACAATAATAAACCTAAACGTGAATCGGGATGTCAATGGAAAGTATGGGAGTAGAAATCATGGAAAAACACTAATATTTTCCCAATGTAATAAGAGTAAACTACTCCAATATATTTCAAAAGGTGCCAAGATACTGGAGTAACTCAGCGGGCCAGACCACATCTCTGGAGTAAAGGAGTAGGTGACGTTTCAAATCAGAACCCTTCTTCAGAGTGAAAGAGGTGTGGAGGGGCGCGGGGTGGAACAGGGAGCGTGGTATTAGCTCAACATTTCTTTCCTTTTAAGTAAACCTTTCAGAAAGTATTTTTTTTTGCTCCTGTCCAAAATTTTACAACCGATTTGGCAATAATTTACAGCCTACACATATTCTGCAGTTGCTGCTTGACTTTACGCTGTTGTTATTCTGCTGGTTTGCAGGATGACCTTGGATTTCTTTGCAGTATTGTAAACTTTTACAAGAAGTTAAAATTTACCATATTTACTCTAATAGCGTCTCACCTGAATTAATTCCATGTACAATTGCGAACATTTTGTATTGTGCTATCTGCTCTGGATTCCGTAACCAAATAAACTGCTCATGCCTTTGATATAAGCTTTGCAGTAAGATCAGCTCAACGGCATAGATTTCAAAGTGCGCTACATTATTATTGTCAGATGTCAGTTCCTAGGAGATTGTTTCTGTTGATTAATCTGGTCTAGAGTACAGCGCGGAAACAGGCCCTTCGACCCACCGAGTCCGCACCGACCAGCGATCCCTGCACACTAACACGATCCTACACACACTGGAGACAATTTACAATTTTATCAAAGCCAATTAACCCACAGACCTGTACGTCTATGGAGTGTGGGAGGAAACTGAAGCTCCCAGAGAAAATCCACTCAGATCACAGGGAGAAAGTACAGACTCTATATTGACAAGCACCGATAGTCAGGATTGAACCTGGATCTCTGGCGCTGTAAGGCAGCAACTCTGTGCCACTGTGCCATCCTTATTCATCAAAAGAAATGTAGTCAAACAGGCATCATATTGACGAATCATCATGGTAGAAGTAAAATTAACTATTAACTAATGCTTTAATACTTTGGGCAGCAAAGTGGTGCAGTGGGTAGAGCTACTGCCTCACAGTGCCAGAGACCCAGGTTCAACCCTGACCTTGGATGTTGAGTTTGCATATCGTCCCTATTTCTCCCACATCCCAAAGATCTACATGATTGTAAGTTCATTGCATCTCTGTTAATTGTCCATGATGTGGTTGAGAAAGTGAGATGGCATAGGACTCATGATCAATGGTTGGCGTGGACCCGGTGAGCCAAAGGGCTGTTTCCATGCAGTATTTCTAAACAAAACTAAATATTTTGCAGACGGCAGCTACAAAGTTTGGAATTAACACAAAGATTAAGTTAGAAGCTGAAATATCATATGCACGAAAATAAATTGATTGATTGATTGAAAAGTACAGCATTGAAGCAGGCCCTTCGCCACACTGAGTCCAGGCCGACCATCGATCACCCGCTCACACTAGTTCTATATTAGTCTGCTTTCTCATTTACTCCCTACACACTGGGGGCAAATTTGCAGAAGCAAATTAACCTGCAAACTTGCAAGTCTTTGAGATATGAGTGGAAACCGGAGAACCCGGAGGAAACCCACATGATCATAGGTAGAACGTGCAAACTCCACACAGACAGCAGTCTAGTGCCATTCTAGTATTGTTTTAATCAGGGAATTCTGCAGTATTTAGCAATTATACATATATACGTTTTAGGACTCTGTAAACAGTATGGTTCAGTACATCGTTATAAACTCATTTAATGAAGCATGAAATTTTAAGAGTTCTTCTCGTGTGTGTAGTTTGCTATTGTCATGAAATTCACATTAGTTCACTGATTTCTGTAGATTATGCAGCAGTGTGTTCAGTATCAGGGAAAAGCATCAATGGAACAGCATCATCTGTTTTTCTCTTTTAACTGTGCATAAGCATACTCCAGAGTTTCTTGCTACTCTAAGTTTAATTTACAGATACATGTGGAAACTGACCCATCGAGTCCTTGCCATTCATCGATCATCCAGTCACAATAGTTCTATGTTATCCCACTTTCTCATACATACCTTACACACTTGGCCCAATTTACAGAGGGCCGATTAACCTACATGTCTTCGGGATGTGGGAGGAAATCGGAGCATCCAGAGGAAACCCACATGGTAACAGGGAATGTGTGCAAACTCCACACAGTTATCCCAAGATGTCAGGATCAAAGCTGGGTCACTGGTGCTGTGAGGATGCAGCTCTACCAGCAGTGCCGCTCTGCCTGGAAGGTCAAGCTGATAGCATTCAATTTTAAGTTGTATATTTGTAATGCGACGTCTTAAGCATTCACTTAACCTTTGCTCAGAAATCTACCAACATCCAGTGATAGATAAGCAGATGCTGGGTGGAGGGAGTTGGTGGCAACGGTGGACACTAGAACAAAGGGCTGGTAAGAAGAACCTGGAGGGGGAGGGCCTTACCCTCCACGGTCGGCTGCGGGAGGCACCCCCGCGGCACAAAGGCTGACGGCGGCGCGGCGAAGAATGGAACGACGGTTCATGGACGATCAGGATGGAGGCGGTGTCTGCAACGGGCCTTTATGGCCCTTATGGCCAGCTGCAGCTGAGACTTTGAAAATGGCACCAAAACCTGGCGACTCTTGCATATGGACTCAGGGTGCTGTTTCTGTACATTCAGTACCTAATCAGGAATTGTCCTTATGAATGACAATAATCCTACTGAGCTGTACGATAATAAAATAATTTCACTGTACTTTGGTACACGTGATAATAAAGGAACCATTGAACTTCCCAGGGCCCTGCCATTCTCTCTGAAGGTCCTGCCCTGGTTTCACTTCACAAATGCAACACCTCACACCATCTTGAGGGAAAATAATCCAATATGATACAGTGCTCGTCCTAAGCAGCCCTGCTGTGTACCTCTTCAACCATGGCCACGGTGAAGTGAAGGATCTAGAAAAAGTGAGAACAAAATTATAATTGTAAAGTCGAAGAAATAATTGCCCAAAAAGAAGTTCTCTCAGGCAGCTTTTACCTGGAGCTCTGTTTGTAATCTTCCGTAGAAACCTTCCACCAATTATTGCGCAGAACTTAAAATTATTATGTGAGTGGGATCATTATAGATTAGTCATCTCATCAATCAAGTGGGTGTTTGAGTGGTGTAAGTTCTTTGAACTATTTAAAAATAAGTGATGATTCTCCCTGACAAGCAGTGTCAACGTGAGGCTCAGTCATTAAAAACGGAACCTGCCTTCAATCCTGGCGATGATTCTCTCGCCTTTGTAACGCAACACACTGAAATGAAACACAGCGACAAGGAATAAAATCAGGAGCTGGCCATAGGACTTCCTAAACTTGCTTTGCCATTCAATAACTTTGTGTTCTATATTCATCAGAGAAGGACTAGATTCAAGAGAGTTTATTGTCATGTGAGCCAGATAGGACAATGAAATTCTTGCTTTGCTTCAGCACAACAGAATTATACAAGGCATGAATACAGAACAGATCAGTGTATCCATATACCATTGTATAAATATATACACACATGAATAAATAAAACAGCACAGTGAGGCAGCACGGTGGCACAGCAGTACAGTTGCTGCCTTGCAGCGCCAGAGACCCGGGTTCGATCCTGACTACGGGTGCTGTCTGTGTGTGGAGCTTGCATGTTCTCCCTGTGACTGCGTGGATTTACTCCAGGTTCTCCGGTTTCCTCCCACATTCCAAAGGCGTGCAGGTTTGTAGATTAAATGGCTTCTGTAAAATTGTATATTTTCCCTCGTGTGTCGGGTTGGATGAGAAAGTGGGATTACTTGGCGCTAGTGTGAACAAAATTCATCAATAGTCGGTGTGCAATTAGTGGGTCAGTTTCCTTGTGCATCTCTAAATTAAACTTAGTTACATGAATCTCTGAAGTATGCTTATGTTTAGTTAAAAGAAAAAGTTTTGTCGAATAATTGGCCTCTGTAAATTGCCCCTAGTGTGTGGGATATGACAGTGGGATAACCTAGTGTACTGTTAATCGATGGTCAGCGTGGACTTGGTGGGCTGAAGGGACTGTTTCCATGCTGTATCTCTAAACAAAACTAAACATACCTGTGGTAACATTTTTAGACCCAATTCATTTTCCAACTTAAGGCAAGTATGTAACATGAGAAAAACATCCATTCCCTCTGGTTACCATAGTTTTGACAATACGTGTGTGATAATAATGGCTTAAGACCATTTGGCAATATAGTTTGATGGAATGGTTTAAGGATTTGGCCATGCTCTCAATAGCTGATACAATCCAGAGAGAAAAAATGTCAGGGGTTATGGGGAGACTGCAGGAGAATGAGATTTGGAGGGAAAGATAGATCAGCCATGATTGAATGGCGGAGTAGACATTTTAGACTTTACTTAAGAATTTAGAGATACAGCACGGAAAGTGGCCCGTCAGCCCACTGAGTCCGCTCCGACCAGCGATCCCCGTAAACTAGCTCTATCCTACGCACTAGGGACAATTAACAATTTTACCTACATACCTACACGTTTTTGGGATGTTGGTGGAATCCGGAGCATCCAAAGAAAATTCATGCGGTCACAGGGAGAACGTATAAACTCCGTACAGACAGCAGCCATAGTCAGGATCGAACCCGGGTCTCTGGCGCTGTGAGGCAGCAACTCTACCGCTGCACCACTGTGCCGAAGGGCCAAATGGCCTAATACCTAGTGTAACGTATGAACTCATGAACTTAAAGCAGGGCCAGCGTGTCAGATACCAAAACCTGCAATACAAATTGGAAATAAAAATAACAACCCAAGGAAGTATTATTCAAAGAGACTGAGATCAGGAATTGACAGGATAGGATTAGTGTGCTCCTGGAATAGTATCGAAGCATATGGTGGTTTTATTAAACATTAATTGAGTAAAAATTACTTCTCAGTTCAGCTTTTGTGCTGTTTTCCGTTTCTGTAATCCACAATGATCATTTTTCCAGAGTTCTATGGTTGGCTGCCAGTAGCGTTTACAGCACTTAAAGTGTGTGCACAGTCTTTCACCCAGGGTACGGGAATCAAAAAGCAGAGGACATAGATTTAAAGTGAGAAGAGGAAAGACTTAATAGGAACCTGAGGGACAACTTGTTTTATACAAAGGGTGGTGGGTATACGGAATGAGCTGCCAAGGGAGGTAGTTGAGGCAGGTACTATAGCAACATTTAAAAGACATATGGACAACTACATGGATAGGAAAGGTTTAGAGAAATGTGGGCCAGATGCAGACAAATGGGATTAGCATAGATGAAGCGTCTTGATGGTTTGGGCAGAGGGGGATGTTTCCATGCAGTGTGACTCTAAAATGGTCAGTTTTAAAAATGACTCCTTGCTGTTTCTATACACCTTGCATTTTTAGATTCAGAGTCATGGAGTTATAGAGTTAGATTCGTACAGTGTGGAAACAGGCCTTCGACCAACTTGCAAACACCAACATGTCCCATCTACCCAAGTCCCACCTGCCTGTGTTTGGCCCATATCCCTCTAAACCTGTCCTATCCATGTACCTGTCTAAATATTTCTGAAATGTTGAAACATCTGAAACCTGCCTCAACTTCCTCCTCTGGCAGCTCGTTCCATACATCCACCATCCTTTATATGAAAAAAGTTGTTCCTCAGGTTCCTATTAAATCTTCCTCCTCCTCACCTTATACCTATGACCTCGGGTTCTCGATTTCCTTACACTGGGTAAAGACTCTGGATTTACCCTATCTACTCCCCTCTTTTAGTTTAGCTTTGTTTATTATTGTCACATGTACTGAGGTACAGTGAAAAGCTGTACCTCAGCTTTTATTTGTGTGATTTCCGGTTAGGGTAAAGACTATACATGAATACAATCAATCCGTCCACAGTTCACAGATAAAGGATAAAGGGTACATTTAGTGCAAGATATAACATTGAAGTCCGATTAAAGATAGTTGAAAGATCTCCAATGAGGTAGATGGGAGGTCAGAACTGCATTTTGATTTTGATAATTTTGATAACTGAATGCAAAACAGAAAAAAATTATAAGTCACGACATTGTTCCAAGAATGGACACTTGTCGACTTAGGGTTCGACTGTTGCACTTGGGTGTCATTCGCGCATCATTTACGCGACATCCTAAAAATTGCTTGCTGCGTCGTGATGCGTGCATGGTGTGTGGTGAGACGCGGTGACATATGCAGTGATGCACGATAACATGCGGTGCCCCAGGATTTTGTGAGGCTCAACATACTTGTGCACCACCTGCGTGACGTATCCCTTGTGCACACTGACGTTGATGGCGTATGCTGACCTACTGACGGTGTACATGTAGCGCGTGGTGATGCATTGTTACGCACGGTTATGCACGAACGCTGCCCACGCTAATTTATCATGCGTCACCGTGCGTCAACGTCTATAACCATGCACCTGTTCGCCGTTGGCGCGCCATTTGCACGTCTTTTGAACGCCGCATCACGTGACCACCCGCGTATAAAGCGCACGTAGTTTTGAAAAATTTTCACCATAGTATCTTTGATTTTCACTGGGAAAATCCTTGCCACGGAGATTGGACTAAGTACGAACGACATCGCAAATGGTTCCCAAAATAAGCAGGGTCCTCAAGAGCACTTGGCATGCGACTGTCGTACTGCTAGACGGTTTTTGCGTGACAGTCACTACTGGTCTGTCGTGTAAATGGTGTGCAAATGACGCACAAGTGGGTCAGGCCCTTTAATTGTTTAATAAAGTATACACCATTTGTTGCATGTACTTCATTCAATGTAATCATTCAGACAACAATGTAATCAGTGTGACAATTTGCATTGCAGATTTTTTTATCAGAAGGTAGTGGTGACAATAGTTACAAAATGCTAAGCAACGAATATACAGTAAATCCAGTAACTGTGGATCTTTGATGCAAATAACTGGCCCCTAATGACCTATGGCACAACAAACTGCAGATGCTGGATTACCAGAAAAGACAAATAGTGTTGGTGTAACTCAGCAGGCCAGGCAGCATCTCTGGAGAACATGGATAGGCAATGTTTAGGTCGGGAAGGACACAAAGTGCTGGAGTAACTCGGCGGGTCAGGCTGAATCTCTGGAGAACATGGATAGTTGCACCTTTGGGTCGAAACCTTTGTTCAGACAGATTGTGGTGAGGGAAGATAGTTTGGGTTGCGGTAGCACCTGACAAGTGATAGGTGGATACAGTTGAGAGGGGTTTTGGATTAGCAGAGGAGTGGACAAAGGCCGGAGATAAAAAAAGAGACAAAAAGGATGTCAGATAAGAAGCAAAGAGGTGGGAAGGATATGGGTGAAACAGGATAGGATGGCAAGGGCTGTCAGAACAATGTCTGCCTAAGGTGCTGTGAGATAAGGAAGAAAAGACAGAAGAGGCCTGAAATGTGAAGCCAGAGAAATGAATATTGGTGAAAGGGGATGGGGGGGGTGGGGGGAAGGGAGTAATGGGTGTGCATCCAGGAGGGACAAAGGGAAGAGAGGGGGGAAAGGGGGAGAGGGTTGTTAACACAAAATTGTTAATAATAAATAATAACAATGAATTCATGATGAATGTTGAGATCCACGTCCAGATCCAACGTGTCTGGATACTTGTGTGCTGCTACCGAATGTTAAACAGGATTGCGCTTGCTCCAGCCACCACTTCATAGTTGCCCCACAAATACTCGTACACTCCCCGCTGTACACTTCCTGCAGTGACACAGTGGCACAGCGGTTAGAGCTGCTGCCTTACAGCGCTGGAGCCTGGGTTCAATCTTGACTATGGGTGCTGTCTGTATGAAGTCTGTATGTTCCCCCTGTGACAGCGCGGGTTTTTTCTGGGTGCCCCTAGTTTCCACCCACACTCCAAAGAAATGCGGTTGTAGGTTAATTGGCTCCTGTAAATTGTAAATTGTTAGCCCTAGTGTCTTGGATAGAACTAGTGTATGGGGATTGCTGGTGCCGGCTTCCGGCCTGTATCAAAACTAAAATATGATGTCTCAAACTTCACTACAATAAGTAAAACTACCGTTTACAACCCAGTTTTCATCAAAGCTCAGTGCCTTGGCGTAAAAAACAAAGAACTGCAGATGCTGGTTAATACACAAAAGGATACAGAGTGCTGGAGCAACTCAACAGGTCAGGTACTATCTGAAGAAGGGGCTCGACCAAAACGTCACCTATCCATGTTCTCCATGGATGCTGCCTGATCCGCTGACTTACTCCAGCACTTTATGTCCCCACTGCCTTAAGGGCCTGTCCCATTTGGCCGTCATTTGCGCCTCATTTACGCGTCATTTGTAAAATAGTTTGACGTGTTGTTACACGCGATGTCGCGCGCAACTCACGCATCATCATGCCGTCTGGTGCGCGTGACATTATTAGAATACCCTGCGGCGCGTGGCGATGCATGGTTGGACACACGGTGACGTAACCATGCGTCACCATGCGATACATATGGAAGATACGTCACACAGGTGGCCCGCAAAGTGTCCGTGCAGCACGAAATCCTGGAGCGCCGTGCGATACCGTGCGCAACTCCACACTCTTCCACGCCTCTCCATGCGCCCGTACCCGCGGTACCCACACGCTACCCGTGTGTCACAACGCAACTACCACATTTTTGGAGGTCGCGTAAATGGCGTGCAAATGAAGGCCAAGTGGGACAGGCTCTTTAGTGTTCATCGGTTTCCACTGGGAACTGGAAGCCTTGCACTGTGTCGCCTGATGCCTTCAAAGGCCTTTGCAAACTGCCTCCGTGCGCCTCTGAAAATCAGTCTTCTAAAAATAATTGACAAACCAAAACAATTAAATATTTAAACAGTTAAAATAACTGTACTTAGGGAACGTATCTTACTGATGTAAATTAGTTAAAACATGAATGCTAATTAAAATAGAGGAAAATAAGAGGTGGCACAGTGGCGCAGCTGGTAGAGTCGCTGCCTCACGGTGACCCGGGTTCCATCCTAACCTTGGAGTTCGCAGGTCCTCCCTGTGATTGTGTGGGTTTCCTCCGGGTGCTCCGGTTTCCTCCCACATCCCAAAAACATGCGGGTTAGTAGTTTAATCGGCTTCTGCAAATTGCCCCGAGTGTGGGGAATGGCTGCGAAAGTGGGATAACATAGAGCTAGTGTGAACGGGTATCACTGGTCTGTGTGGATGCGCTGGGCCGTAGGGCCTGTTTTCATGCTGTATCAACAAACTAAAAGCATTTCTCCTGTCCCTCTAAATTGCTATGTTTGGCTTTAGCTAATAATACTCCATCTGACATTACGAAAAGTTGTGGAACACACACTACAAGACCAACATTTCCTTGTTAACCCTTAATTAGTGTCATTTCTACAGCATCAATTGTTGAGTTTTGATAAATGAATACACATTAATGTCCTCTCAGACCTCCTACAGGCTTACGTTAATTTATTCAGTCCCTAAAGATATTAGTCTGTAATTGCTATTATTAAGAGACAGTAGAGGAAACAGATGCTACATTAATACTATTTGTGTAAAGAACAGAGAGGACTCAAAATAAACATTCTGACCTTCCCAAGTGTTGTTTTACATCAAGTACATCTGATTATCCATGTAATGAAGTTGCACGAAAAAGAGCCATTTATTTTACTAAATGTCTCCTCGTTACACTGGGAAAGTAGAGCAGTGCTTTACAAAAACAGGCACTGTGCATTTTCACATTAGTTTGCAGGTTTACGCATGTGGCTGAAGCTAAACGCAATGGTTACAAAGGTACTTTATTTCTCACATGTACGGAGAGGAACTGTAGATTCCAGTTTACGTCAAAGATAGACACAAAATGCTAGAGTAACTCAGCGGGTCAGCCAGCATCCCTCAAGAAAGAAAATAGGTGAAATTTTGGGTCTGAAGAAGGGTCTCCACCCAAAATATCGCCTATTAATTTTCTCCAAAGATGCTGTCTGACCCGCTGAGTTACTCCAGCACTTTGTGTCTTTCTACAGTAAAATTCATTTTTGTATACAGTTCAGTACAAGTATACTATACATCAGCACCAAGATACATCTTAGATAAGCATCTTAGATACAGTAGTGTATAGTTTACACTGAGGCAGTATAGAGTGTCACCAGTTTCTGGTGCCATTTTCAAGTCCCAGTTGTTGTAAATGCAGTTTTCATAACCTGACCCCGAAGGCCCGTTATCCTGGCGACGTTGCAGGCCAAGCGTAGCCCTGGTGGCCACCGCCGCTGTAGGTCGCGTCCAGTCCACATATTTGGCCTCTTAGACGGCGCCTAGTCCAGCTGAGCCCCAGGCTGTTGCAGGGCCTCCAGTGGCCCACTCCACCGTCAAGGTAGTGCACTCCCTGCCACAGCCGATCTGCTTACTTCCACTTAGGACGAGTGAGCCGGGCCCTCCAGGTGGGTTCTCAATCTATGGACATGATTCCATTCCCTGGTCCCTGGATAGCCCTGTTGAACACAACAAAACACTGTTTGGGCTCTTCAATTCCAACCTCATCCCACTCCCAATCACACATATATACTACTGATTACATCCCCACCATCTACACCTCACACAGCCTGTGAAAAGGGGCTATCATAATCAACGACTTGACCCACCCTGGTCATTCCTTCTCCCTGCTCCTGTCGGGCAGTAGGTACAGAAGCTTGAAAGCTCGCACCACCAGACTCACAAACAGTTTTTTCCCCACCATTCTTGGTTCTTGGTCCTCCAAAATATTCCAAATGGAATTTAAACTGGAGGTGGTAGCTTATCAGGCTTCTAAACGGTCCTTCCATCAGCTAGGGTACTGTCCGATTCACCTCTATCCCATTGCGGACATTGGTCTTTGTGTATGGAACTGTTGCGCTACGATGCTGATAACTATATTCTGCATTCTGTATCTTCCCTTTGGCTCAACCTGCAAACCCGCAAGTCTTTGGGATGTGGGAGGAAACCCATGCGGTCACAGGGAGAAAGTGCACGAGAACAGCATCCGAAGTTGGGATCGAACCTGGGTATCTGGTGCTGCAGGCAGCGGGGTGGGGGGGGGGGGGGGGGTGCTCTGTCAGCGAAACTATTTCTTTAAATTTGGTGTTATTATCAACCATGACCGGTTGCTAAGCGGAATGATTGAGTTCAGGAAACTCAGCTCGTTACTGGGACTGCTGAACTAAAGAGATGACAGGAGTTGGCACATCGGTGCCGTCACAGAATTCTTTTCTCTCTACAGGAAGTGCTGGATATGTTCAGTGACTTCTTCTCCAGAAGGAAATGGCCTCCCCGGACCTGAAGTTCACGTTGGGAACACCGAATTCAGCAACTAGCAGTTGTTCGTTACATCCCTTCAATAACCAGAGGCTTACGTCTCAGAAGAATATTTTTATTTCTCTTGATTCTGTTAAATATTGTTGATTCTGTTGCACTTTGGTTGTGAAATAGTGTGAACAATCAGCGATATGATCAAGTTTCCACTCTTGTTTAAAAAATGCAGACAGTCCTTCATTATTAAAAATAAATGAGATACACAACAGTTGACTTTTTACTGATAGAGGATGTGCGCGACATTTGCAATGTAGAAAAATAATCTTTATATGTTTATAATGTCACTGGTTGAGATATGGCAGTCCTGTAAATCGTATACAGAGGACTGGTCTCATACTGTGGAAGTCCTAGTAAGAAGATAAGAACATTGCAATGCTTTTAAAAATCACCTTATATGGATAGCAGATTGAGGGAGAGTGGGATCTGAGTAAAGACTTATAATCTTTGACCGTTGTTCTCAGTGTGGGCTCCTATATATTGGTGAGACCAAGCACAGACAGGCGATTATTTCGCTGAACACTTACACTCAGTCGGCCTTGGTCAACGCGATCTCATGGTTTCCGTACATTTTAACTCCCCTTCCTATTTCCACACTGACCTTTCTGTCCTGGGCCTCCTCCGCTGTCAGAGTGAGGCCACACACAGATTGGAAGAACAGCACCTCCTATTTCATTTGGGCAGCTTACAACCCAGTGGTAGGAACGTTGATTTCTCCAATTTCAATTAACCCCTTCATTCCCTCTCTCCCCCTTCCCCCACCCTACTAGTTCCACTGTTCACATCACCCCTTCCCCAGCCAACAATGGGCCACTATGGGCTCCACACTTCCTTGGTCACCTGTTGCCCGCCCTGCTTAGTTCTGGCCTTTCCTTACCTTTGGTCCTCTCCCCTCTACTTTCAGCCACCTATCCTTTTTCTCCAGAGATTTTGCCTGTCCCACTGGGCTACTCCAGCACTATGTGTTTATCAGGGGTATAACCTCTGACCACAGTTCTTTGCTTAACTATACTTGCCAACTAGTTAGGGGATCATTGAGTCATACAGCACAGAAACAGGCCCTTCAGCCCAACTTGTCAATGCTGACCAAATTGCCGCATCTAAGCTTGTCCAATTTGCCTTTGTCCAATGGCCCATATCCCTCTAAACCTTACCTATCCACTACTTGCCTCAATTGCCTACATGGCAGCTTGTTCCATATACCCACCACGCTGTGTGAAAATGTTGCCTCTCAGGTTCCGATTAAATCTTTTTTGTTCTGTCCTTCCCCATCTTACAGTCTGAAGAAAACATCACCTATACCTTTTCTACAAATATGCTGTCTGACCCATTGAGTTACTCCAGCATTCTATGTCTACGTAAGCTCATGAATTAGGTTTCAGACATAATCTGGTTAGTGGTTGGATCTCATTGCACTTATTTTGTTATCCCAAGCTAATGAAAATGAACATGATACCGAACAGTGCATGTGGAATTAGGCTGTGGATGAAATCTGAATCCTGAGTTTCCATGCACATTGAATAATAGATGCGCTAAGATGACATCTCATTTCTGGAGTGCCACTCTGTTACTCAGCAATGCTGGCTGGCATTGCACAATTAAGCACCACACGATGTGCTACTTTTCCAAACAAATTCATTTCAATTGAGGTATTAGAGTTACATTCCCAACAACTCCAGAGGACATAGGTTTAAGGTGAGAGGAGAATGATTTAATAGAAACCTGTGAGGCAACCTTTTCACACAGAGGGTGGTGGTTGTAAGGAACGAGCTGCCAGAGGAGGTGGGGGATAGAGGGATAGAAGGGGGGTAGGGTGGGAAGAGGAGTTAGGGAGGGAGGGAGGGAGGGAGGGAGGGAGGGAGTGACTGAGGGTAAGGGAAAGGAGAGGGAGAAAGAGGTGAGGGGGGGATTCAGGGAGGGGAGGAGGAGAAGGGAAAGAAGAGGGTGAAGAGGAGGGGGGGAGAGTGCTAGGGATGAGGGGAAATGAGCTGTGGCTGTGCAGTTGGGGGCTATGGGTGAGTGGTGGAATGTTGCATTGGGGGATCAAGCCTCCTGTGTGACAGGGACCCAATGGGTCCCACTTAGTCTGGCTCATTAATAATTAGTGCAACCAGAAACATTGGACTGGGCCTTTGTGTTTTCTTTTTGCAATAACATTGCAGTTTTTAATTTATTGAACTTTTTAAATGTATTATGTTATTTATGAGTACTGTGTTTACAGACCTATTAAGCTGCTGCAAGTTAGAATTTTATTATTTTGTTCGGTACAAATGACAAGAGCCTTTCATTGAAATTCTTACTGGAGATGGGCCAGATCTTGGAAACATATTCGGAGCAGGGAGCTTTAAGTTGTGATTGCGATTTTGCCCTTCAAAATTCTCTTAGATGCATTCCTTAAGAACTATATCCAGAATTCTCTTTTTTCTTTTTATATTTAAAAACCTGTGCACATGCAGAAAAATGTCCTATCGCTTGGCAGCGCCATTTCTTATCATTTGCTTTTCCCATTCGTCTGCTGGTATAGGAATAGTACACTGAGACAGTATACAAGAGTCGCCAAGCTTTGGCGCAATTTTCATGTTCCTGTTGTTATAAGTGCAGAGTTCTTACCCTGACCACAAAGGCCTGTTGTCCTGGCAGCGTTGCAGGGTCGGCCTGGCCAAGTGAAGCCATTAGTGTCCTCTACTGCTCCGTGCCATTGTAGGCCGCGTCTGATCCACGAGCTCGACCTCTTAGAGCGCTGCCCATTCCAATAATTCTATGACACTTTATTGTCACATGTATCTAGGCACAGTAAAATTATTTGTTTTGCATACAATCTGGTAAAATCAAAGTATAGTTTAATTTAGATTTACAGTGATTCCGCACCATCCATGATCCCCCGCAGACCAACACTATCCTACACACAGCAGGGACAATGCACATTGAAACCAAGCCAATTAATCTAGAAACTTGTAAGTCTTTGGAGAGTGGAGTAAACCGGAGCACCTGGAGAAAACCCACATGGTCACCAGGAGAACGTACAAACGCCACACAGACAGCACCCATAGTCAGGATTGAACTTGGGTCTCTGGTGCAAGGCAGCAACTCTACCATTGTGTCTCCATGCTGCCCTAATAGATAAGCACAATCATGGATAAGTACAGAATGATTGCAGTGTAAGCATAGTAGCCTTCACTGGGGCAGTACATAAATGCAGATCCCCTGGCTGCTGCAGGGCCTCCGGCGACCTATTGCATTGCACCGCCTCTCACAGCCGTTCCACTCACTGGCTCTCCATTCCTTATGTCTTCCATTGCTGCCGCCATCTTGGATTTTTCAACCCTCCTCTCCAGGCTTCAGGGCCCAGCAGAAAAGCGCTCAGCGGCTTGCCTTGTGGGGATGGCAGGTGAGCCAGTCCCGTTGCCGGGGGATACCTGTGGCACTACGCTCTGCCGCGCGGCTCTGCGGTAAGCCGTGATAAACCTGAAGCTACAAGAAGTGATGGCTGGCGGTATCTGCAATTAAAGCCATGGCAAGCACCGCAACCAAGAAAAACACACACACAGAATAAATATTAATTTTTTTTCCAAGTAACCTGCATCTTCTTCAGTCGTGAAAGAATCCAAGGCATTTATAATTTATGGCTATGTATATCATGGCGGAATAAATTTCCTTCTCCGTGATTGGAAACACAATGTTCCCGAAGGAACCAAGTAAAAAGGATTTGCTAGACATTGTATGCACAGGTAACACAAACACTGTCAGTCAGAACAGCATCTGGAAGTAGCTATGCACTAGCAATGAACCCTGTCAGTATTTGTTGGCGTCAGCTCTGACAACTAGCATGTTCTGCATATCATTACTGGCCGTCCTTTGTTAATAAAGACTTGTCAAGGATTGCATTAACACAAGAATGCTGAGTAAATCTCTGGTAAGTGATAGCGAATGTCATAAATTATTAAGACTTATATACTGTAATTAGGATATGTCCATCACCAAATATGATCTAAGAGTGATGGAGTCATAAAGTCTCACAGCGTGGAAACAGGCCCTTCAGCCCAACTTGATCCCACCGGCCAACAAATCCCACCTGCCCGCATTTGTACCATATCCCTCCAAATCTATCCTACCCAAATTCCTGTCTAAATGTGTCTTACACTTTGCGATAGTACCTGCCTCGACTACCTCTTCCTGCAGCTCATTCCATTTACCCACCACCCATTGTGTGAAAATGTTATTCCTATTAAATCTTTCCCCCCTCACCTTAAACCTATGTGCTCTAGTTCTCGATTCCTTCACTCTCTGTGCCTCTACGCTACCTATTCCTCTACACCTCTATAAGATCACCCCTCATCCTCCCGAGCTCCAAGGAATAGAGTCCCAGCCTGCTCAACCTCTCCCTATAGCTCAAGCCCTTGAGTCCTGGCAAGATCCATATCAACCTTCTCTGCACCATTTCCAACTTGACAACGACTGTGGTTGGAAGAGTTGGTTGGACAGCACAGTGGTGCAGCAGTAGAGTTGCTGCCTCACAGCGCCAGAGACCCGGATTCGATCCTGACTATGGGTGCTGCCTGTATGGAGTTTTATGTTCTCCCTGTGATCTCGTGGGTTTTGTCCGGATGTTCCGGTTTCCTCCCACGTTCCAAAGACGTACAGATTTGTAGGTTAATTGGCTTGGGTAAAAATGCCCCAACTGTGTAGGGAATGGATGAAAAAGTGAGATGACATAGAACTGTTGTGAATGGGTAGGAAGGAACTGTACATGCCGGTTTAAACCGAAGATAGACGCAAAATGCTGGAGAAACTCATTGGGCCAGGCAATATCTCTGGAGAGAAGGAATAGATGACCTTTCAGGTCGAGACCCTTCTTCAAACCTGAAACGTCATCCATGCCTGTCACCCATGCCTGCCTGTCCCGCCGAGTTACTCCATCATTTTGTGTCCATTGTGAATGGATGATGGATGGTCAGTGAGCACTCGGTGGCTAAAGGGCCTGTTTCCATGCTGGATCTTTCAATCAATCAATCAATCAATCAATCAATCAATCAATCAATCAATCAATCAATCAATCAATCAATCAATCAATCAATCAATCATCAATCAATCAATCAATCAATCAATCAATAATACACAAGGAACAGTGACTTGCTTCTGATCTCCATCATGGACAAAAAGGTGGTTCGTTGCCAAGTGTAAAATTCCAACTGTCTCAATTGATTCCTTGACCCTTGACCACTCAATTGGGTTAAAACAAAGAACCATTTGTTAGTTGCACACAAACGGAACACACCGTCTCCCAAACTACACACCCCACCGCCCTGCCACCGAGCTCTTGCCCCACCAAAGGCAAAGCCTGTAAATCCCACCTTAACCTCAGCAGTCACTTCAGAAGCCACGCAATTGGAGAGGAAACAAGTCATCCAAGTCAGCCTCAATCCCAAACTTCAGCCCAGGAAGAAGATTATTGTTGCCATTGTGCATAGACCCATTAAATAATGTTTTTCCTTACAAGAGTGGTCGGCGCTTGGAACGCGCTGCCCTGGGGTGGTGGTGGAGGCAGATACGATTTTTAGTAGTAGTGAAGAGACTTTTAGCTGGGCCCATGGATATGCAGGGGATGGAAAGATATAGATCACATCCTATTACAGGAGATTAGTTTAACTTGGTATCATGTTCGGTAAGGACATTGTGGGCTGAAGGGCCTGTTCCTGTGCTGCACTGCTCCATCTTCTAAGGAGGATGGTTATGTGTCTTTAAGGCATCTAAACCTAGAAATATAGAACGGTAATGTTGCTGCATGGACAGCTCAATATTCCATTGACTTATCATGGTCAAATATATTGAGCTGCTGCTCATAAATGTAATAACTTGTCTGCTAAAACAGCTGAACACAGTTAGTGTCCATAAGCAATTTAATAATAGGCTCTAAATCCTGATTGGAGATGGACGTTACTATAAGCTACAACTATTAGATAAATATAATGACACTCGGCCAGAGTAATTAGTCTTCTACATATACTTCCACAGTAACACTTGTTGGCATCAATCCTGATCCATTTCTTGATCGTTGTTCATCTCACATCTATCAGCTCACACAGCAATACTCCAGTGTAGATCATACAGGGTTGCTATCTGCACTGAGATGATGGTAGTACTCATAGAAACAAGCCCTTTGGCCCAATTCGGCATGGAGGCGCAGTGCTAGAGTTGCTGCCTTACAGCGTCAGAGACAGTGGTTCGATCCTGACTACAGGTGCTGCATGTACGGAGTTTGTACATTCACCCCGTGAGCACGTGGGTTTTCTCAGAGATCTTCGGTTTCCTCCCACACTCCAATTATGTACATATTTGTAGGTTAATTGGCTTGGTGTATGTGTAAATTGTCCCTAGTGCTTGTAGGATAGTGTTAGTGTGCGGTCGAACTCAGTGGGCCAAAGGGCCTGTTTCCACGCTGTATCTCTAAACTAAACTATACTAAACTCATCCATGATGACCAAGGTGCCCCATCTATGCAACTCCCACCTACCTGCGTTTGCCCCATATCTCTTTAAACCTATCGTATCCAGGTACCTGTCCAAATGTCAGTTATTGTACCCGCCTCAACTATCTCCTCTGGCAGCTCGTTTCATATACCCATCACCCTCTGTGAAAATAATTGCCCCTCAGTTTCCGATTAAATCTTGCCCATCTCACATTAAACCTGTGTATTAACACAGGGAATGATCAATGACTGGACCGAGAGCAAAACACCACAGCAGTTCAAAACCTGAAATAAAAAAACTGAAAATGCTGAGAGACACAAGGAACTGTGGGTGCTATTGCAAAATATAAAGTGCTGGGGGAACTCACCTGTGTCAAGTTGTATCAGGTGGATGGGATGGACAGATGGTGTTTTGGGTTAAGACCCTTCTCCAGACAGACTCACTGAATCTGTTTCTTCTGTGACCATTTGGGAATCATGTTCACTGCATTGCAGATAACTTAAATCACCCCCTTGCATGTTGACACATCAATGGTTCAATGGTGCTTTTGTTCTCCATGTGTTGGTGCCATTTTCAGAGTCCAGACCACGCTCTAGTTGATATGAGCAGTGCCCGGTCCAGGTGAGCCCCCGGCTGCTGCAAGCCTTCAGCCATCGCCTTCCTTGGACGTGATGTCCATCCCCTTGCAGTGCCGAGCAAATCCCAGGCTTCTGGGGATTCTTCCCTACATGCGAGACAGTAAACTGAGGCAATGTATCTGTGTTTTTGAAAGAGCGAGAACATAAAGATGGAGCAATAAAGCCCAACCTGATTACCATGGGAAAGGACAAAGCAAGTGATTGCTGGACTTTTACTAAGGCAGATGCTTTAATAGCTACAGAAAGAAATGCAGGAGATTATGCCAGGACACAGATCAATTATTTTTATCAAATACATTGCAACTGAGTGGTGGAACAGGTCCAGCGGAGGAAACAGCTGTGGTTTATTTGTTCAAACTGAGCGTACAAGATTGTACAAACTCGGTACAGACAGCACCTGAGAATTTGCAAACTCCGTACAGACAGCAGCCCTAGTCAGGATCAAACCCGGGCCCCTGGTGCTCTACCGCTGTGTCACTGTGCTGCCCAGTTATGTCACAATTTGCCACAGCAAACTATCAACAGGTCCCATATTAAAGACTGATTCTAATGCACAAAATCAGCCCACGGTTTACTGCAGATAAACATAAAATGCTGGAGTAACTCAACGGGTCAAGCAGCATCTCTACAGAAAAGAAGTAGATGATGTTTCGATTCAGAACCCTTCTTCGCACGGGGTTCTTACCCGAAAACCTCACCCATTTTGTGCCTATCTTTGGTATAAACCAGCGTTTGCAGTTCCTTCCTCCACTGTTTACAGATACTGGTTGGGGGGAGATGGGGGCTGGGGGGGGGGGCAGGGGGGGGAGTTAAATGTTATGAACTCAAATGCATTTGATTACTACCATTCTAGCTTTACAAACTATTATATTCTTCTTAATTATTAAAGCACCTTCTCACATTTCTCTGCCGATGTGGATGTTGTCTGTTGCAGTATATGGTGGCTGATACTGGCCGACTCATTATCGATGCAAAGAACAGAAGGTCTCTTACACAAGCCTGTAAACAAATTGAAAACTGATTTAAAATTATTCACTGCAGCCTGACTTACTTAAAGCCAATATATGGGAGTCTTATAGACAATAGACAATAGGTGCAGGAGTAGGCCATTCGCTGCTTCGAGCCAGCACCACCATTCACTGTGATCATGGCTGATCATCCACATTTAGTACCCCATTCCTGCCTACTCCCCATATCCCCTGGCTCCGCTATCTTTAAGAGCTCTATCTAACTCTCTCTTGAAAACATCTAGAGAATTGGCCTCCATTGCCTTCTGAGGTAGAGAATTCCACAGATTCACACCTCTCTGGGAGAAAAAGTTTTTCCTCATCTCCGTTCTAAATGGTCTACCCCTTATTCCTAAACGGTGGCCCCTGGTTCTGGACTCCCCCAACAATGGGAACATATTTCTTGCCTCTCGCGTGTCCAATTCCTTAATAACCTTATATGTTTCAATAAGATTCCCTCTCTTCCTTCTAAATTCCAGAGTATACAAGCCCAGCCACTCCATTCTATCAACATATGACAGTCCCGCCATCACGGAAATTAATCTTGTGAATCTACGCTGCACTCCCTCAATAGCAAGAACGTCTTTCCTCAAATTTGGAGACCAAAACTGCACACAATACTCCAGGTGTGGTCTCACTAGGGCCCTGTACAACTGCCGAAGGACCTCTTTGCTCCTATACTCAACTCCTCTTGTTATGAAGCCTAACATGCTATTCGCATCTTAGACTAGTTAGCACGCAACAAAAGCTTTTCACTGTACCCCGGTAGATGTGACTATAAACTAAACTAAATTTTTACCTCATCTCTCCTTATCTGGCCCACTTTTACTTTAGTTTACTTTAGAGATGCAGTGTGGAAACAGGCCTTTCGGCCCATCGAGTTCATGCTGACCGGCGAGCACTCCGTATATAAGCACTATCTCACATACTAGGAACAATTTACAATTTTTCAGAAGTGTTAACATATAAACCTGAAGGTCTTCGGAGTGTGGGAGGAAACCGGAGTACCCGGAGAAAGCCCACGTGATCACGGGGAGAATGTATAAACTCTGTACAGACAGCACCCATAGTCCCATAGTCAGGATCGAGCCCGGGTCTCTGGCGCTGAGGCAGCAACTCTACTGCTGCGCCACCGTGCCGTACTTATCTTGGATTGTCTGTCAGTGTTTGGGTCACTGTTTGACCAAATCCCTGTGCAATCAGGAACATTGGCCCAGACGTTAGGCTGAGCTCTTGTTCACATAGTTTGTCATGAAGGTTGGAATGTTTTTCACTCATTGTTTTGGCAGTTTGCCCATACATTGTGATTCACACAGATTTTTAAGTTTCTTGTTTAGAATTACATGAAGCTGAAAAATAGTCATTTGCAAATTCAGAAAATCACAAGGGCTTTATGACGTTCATTTTTTTTTTACATCCTGAGTTCATATATAGAAATGTTCTCACCTAACAATGAATATTTTTGTTTGTTTACCCATTTGTGATGCTCTTAGAACATTTGTTTTTTCTGAAGAGTATATATATTTTTAATTTGTCACCTCTATGAAATAAAAGGATTTGAAGAACATTTTCCACAATGCTACAATTGAGCTCAATATAGAACAGCAACAGAACTGATTCCGGGAGATGAAAGTCAACCAGGGGTTGATGAGGAGATCTGGGAATGGGGAGATTGGAGTGAGCTAGGAAAGAGATTGGGAATAATCAAGGACCAGTCTCGCTTCTCACTCTTCTCCCATCGGGCACGCAGTACAGAAGTGTGAAAATGCACGCCTCCAGATTCATGGACAGTTTTATCCCCACTGTTATCAGGCAACTGAACCATCCTATCAACAACTAGAGACTGATGTTGAGCTACCATCTGCCTCATTGGAGATTCTCAGACTATCTTTAATTGGACCTTACTGGACTTTATCTTGCACTAAACGTTATTCCCTTTATCATGCACCTGTACACTGTGTGGGGCCTAATTGTAATCATGTATTGTCTTTCCGCTGACTGGTTAGCACGTAACAAAAGCTTTTCACTGTACCTCGGTACACATGACAATGAACTAACCTAAACTAAACTATACTAAACTAATAGAAAATGTACAAATGAGGGGAGATCCTCAGGAAGTGGGGAATGGATCAGAATGATAAGAGATGTCCTAGGAGGGTGTCAGGAAGTTTGGAGAGACATCAGGGCTGCTGGGGAGAAGATCGTGGAGATGTGAGTGGAATGTGTGATGTTTATTATGGTGGGATTTGTACAGTATTCAGAGAGCAGGGAAGATCTAAACACAATGTCATCGAGTATGAAACAAGGTTGTGTACATTATAAAGGATGAACAACAGACAAACCCAACAGATGGTGCCTAGTGGAACAAGGAAAAGCAAATGCTGTTTTACAATAAAAAAAACACAAGGTGCTGGAGTAACTCAGCGAGTCAGGCAACATCTCTGGAGAGCATGTATATGTAACGTTATTATTTCCCAAAGGCTCTGGAATCATTCACATGTTGTAAATAAATACAATTCATGGAGGAGGCAGAAAAACATCGATGTGGGTAGCGTGAGGAAAGTTCAGAGATGACACAGGGAGGATAATGGAAGGGTAAACAATTCTGAGAGGCATAGATAGGGTAGACAGGCAGAACCTTTATCCCAGCTTAGAAATGTCCAACACTAGAGGGCGTAGCTTTAAGGTGAAAGGGGCAAAGCTGAAAGGAAATGTGTGAGGCAGGTTTTTTTACACAGAGGGTGGTGGGTGCCCTCAGACAGAGGCAGGGGTGAGGGAATGAAAAGCTACAGAACAGATCAGAGCCGGCATCGATGGCCCAGGATGGCTAAGGGAGATAAAATGATGGATCGTGCAGGTCACTCAATGTCCGTACAATACAGTACAAAACCAGCATAATAGTGACATCATTCATCATACATTGGTGAACGCCACCATGCACAATCAGTGGGCATCTCTTGTCAAATGCATAGGATTAGGTTTATTATTGTCACATGTACTGAGGTACAGTGAAAAAATTTATTTTGCATGTTGTCCAAAAAGATCAGATGTACCACACATACATACAATCAGTTCAAACTCAAGTACAACAGGTAGAGTAAAAGGGAAGAGTGCAGAATATAGCTCTCAGCAATGTAACAGTTCCACTGATAAAGTCCAATGTCCGCAGTGGCGTAGAGATGAAACAGACAGTACCCTAGCTTATGGAAGGGAGTGGAAGATTGCAACCTTCACGTGGTCCGCCGTGTTTCGACTAATGCAATCAACTTGACGTGCACAAACGGAAGATCAAATAGAACAAGTTGTCCAACAACTTTAGGCTGTGCACGCCACACGAAAGAAGAGGAAGCTTATGGAAGGACCGTTCAGAAGCCTGATAGAGTGCAGAATATAGTTCTCAGCATCATAGCTCATCAGTTCCAGAGACAAAGTCCAATGTCAGCAATTGGATTGCAGCACAGTGGCACAGCGGTAGAGATGCTCCCTTTCAGTGCCAGAGACCCAGGTTGGGTCCTGACCTTAGGTACTGTCTGTATGGAGTTTGTAGGTTATCCCTGTGACCACATGAGTGTTCTCTGGTGCTTTGGTTTTCTCCCACACTCCAAAGACGTAAAGGTTTACAAATTAATTCTGTAAATTGTAAATTGTCCCTGGTGTGTAGGATAGTGCCAGTTAATGGTGCGATCGCTGGCAGGCATGGTGAAGGGCCTGTTCCTGTGCTGTATCTCTAATCTGACAGTACCCTAGCTTCTGGAAGCCTGATAACAGAGGGAAGAAGCTATTCCTGAGGCTAAATTAATGTAGGCTAATTTGATGGTTAGGGTGGAGTGTTGAGGAGTTTTGTTTCGTCTGATAAGAACACCAGCTATCTTGATTCAAGCTAATTGTTCATTGTGCTCATGGAGATTGGAAGCACACAATGTGAATCTTCTGCATAAGTGCAAGTTACCATCTGTTCAATGTGTTAGGAATGCACCATTGCCTGAAAATATGCTGGTAAAGTGTTGAAATCCTTGTTAATAAGAGTGATTTTTTAATTGGGGATGTGCTAAAAATGAGGTCGGCCTGGCTATTAGTTCCTGGCACAGGGCCCTAAAATTATTTTTTTATAAAAATTACATTGAAGCCCTGAATCTCGAACATCAAGTACATATCTTCATATATTTTTGCAGATATTCATATCCATCTTGTATAGAATGAGTATAAGGACAATGATCATGATGATCAAATTCCCCCTTCCCATTCCCACTCTGACCTTTCTGTCCTGGGCCTCTTCTATTACTGGAGTGAGGCCACACCCAAATTGGAGGAACATCACCACATATTCCGCTTGCCTAGCTTACAACCCAGCAGTAGGGACATAGGATTTTAAAATTTTAGGTAACACCCCCTCCATTACCCCCGTCTCTTGTCCCACCGTTGTGTGGACCTATTTCTCTCGCTATCCCGCAACCCTTTTCCCATCCACCTATCCCTCTCTCTCTCTACTCTCTCCTTATCCGACATCCTTTTATCGCCTTTTCATCTCCAGCCTTTGTCACTTGCTCCACCCATCTCCCAATCAAACCCTCCTCACCTGTATCCACCTAGCACTTGCTGGACTTTCTCCTGCTCCCATCTCTCTCCCAAAACGTTACCTATCCACGTTCTCCAGAGACCCGCTGAGTTCCCCAGCTTTTTGTGTCTATCTTCGACCTGCCAAAGAAGGTAGTTGAGATAGGAACTATCACAACATTTAAGAAATACTTAGACATGTACATGGATAGGATAGGATAGGTTTCGAGGGAGATTGATGAAACAGAGACAGGTGGGACTGGGCATGTCGGGCTGAAGGGCCTGTTTCAATGCTGTGTCACTATGTTATTTATTTGATGACATTTTCTTCCTCTGCAGCTCAATGGAAGAGTACCAAGAAGTTAAGAATTACATTAGTTGCCCAACTGTGAATTCCTCATCCCCCAATCTTGGAAAACCAGGGACAAGGAAGCTACCGCTCAAGAATATTTATCTCGATTTAGTCTTTAGGCTTTGGAGATACAGTATGGAGACAATCCCTTTGGTCCACCGGGTCCACGCTGACCAACAATCATCCCATACACTGGGGTGGGAGATTGCAACCTTCTGTTTCGACTAATGCAATCAACCTGGCGTGCACAATCGAATAAGATAAAATAGAACAAGTTGTCCTGCAACTTTAGGCTGTGCACGACATATGCAAGAAGAAGACCCCATACACTAGTTTTATCCTACACACTAGGGACAATTTGCGGAAGATAATTAACCTACAAAACTACACGTCTTTGGAAATTGGGAAGAAACCGGAGCACCTGGACAAAACCCATATGGTCACAGGGAGAACGTACAAACTCCATACTGACTACACCCAGAGTCAGGATCGAACCTGGGTCTCTGGTGCTTTGTGGCAGCAACTTTATCGTTGCACCACTGTGCCACCAAAAAAAAAATCCTTTATTGGGTTGCCTGGGTTCCAGCAACTAAGTTACAGAGAAAGGTTGAACAAGTTAGGTCTTTATTCTATGGAGCGCAGAAGGTTAAGGGGGGACTTGATTGAGGTCTTTAAAATGATGAAAGGGATAGACAGAGTTGATGTTGATAAGCTTTTCCCATTGAGGGTAGGGAAGATTCAAATAAGAGGGCATGACATGAGAATTAAGGGACAAAAGTTTAGGGTAACATGAGGGGGAACTTCTTTACTCAGAGAGTGGTGGCTATGTGGAATGATCTTCCTGCAGAAGTGGTGGAGGCAGGATCGATTTTAACATTTAAAAGTAAAGTGGATAGGTATATGGACGGGAAGGGAATGGAGGGGTATGGTCTGAGTGCAGGTAGGGGAAAATGAATGGTCGGCACGGACTGGAAGGGCCGAGAAGGCCTGTTTCCGTGCTGTAATTGTTATATGGTTATATGGTTAATCTTCAGCTCCTTTCGTTTCAAGAATTTGTCCCTCATTTCAATGATTCTGAAGATTTTTATGGGTTTGTGCAATTTTTCAATCACTGATTATTATCCCACGGATATGACTGTGCATTTTGAGCAACTCTGATCTCAAGTTACTTACGTTTTCAGGGATCAGAGGTTAAAGATATGGAGGTTAATCATCTATAGTAGGTTTTCAATTCTCATTTCCTGTCTTTGATCTCAACATTGTTAGTTTTAATGGACTGAAATTCTTCTGAGTACAGCAAACCATTTGAGCACATAAAATGCCTTCCAAAATATTTTTGGGCAATTATTAATTAAGAGGTTTGCTCAGTTGAAGTTACAAAAAAAAAAATCCTTTAACAATTTCCTATTAATTTTTTAAGCTATCCCCTGTGAATAGAGTTCTCAAACTTTGTGCAACGTTAACAAATCTTGCATGAGGAAACTGATAAATTCTGGGGCTTTCATTTAAAAGTGGTTTGAACATTGAACATAGAATAGTACAGCACAGGAACAGGCCCTTCGGCCCAAAATGTCTGTGCCGAACATGATACCAAGCTCAGGTCCTCTGCCTGCACATTATGCATACTCCTCAATTTCATGAATATTCCTGGCAGGTACTATTGCAACGTTTAAGAAACATTTAGACAGGTACAGGGATAGGACAAGTTTAGAGGGATATGGGTCAAACGCAGGCAGGTGGAACTAGTGTAGATGGGGCATGTTGGTCGGCATGGGTAAGTCGGGCCAAAGGGCCTGTTTCCACACTGTATGACTCTATGATTCTATAACTATCCATATGGCTATCTAAAACCAACTGTCATATCTGACTCCACCACCGCCCCAGGCAGCGTGTTCCAGGCACCCACCACTCTCTGTGTAAAAAAAATAGCCCAACATATCTCCTTTAAACTTTGTCCCTTTCATCATCAAGCGACACCCTCTGGCATTTGACATTTCTACCCTGGGATAAAGGTGCTGCCTGCCTATCCTATCTATTTCTTGATTAAAAATTGGACTATGCTACTTAAACAGAACAGATGGATTTTCCAAAGGGCATAAATGCATTGACAAGTCGAATAAAATCAAGACCTCATGTTAAGGAGGTGCTTTGTGGGTCTGCAATCAGTTTGACAGGAAAAAATGCATAAGTGTTCATTTTTGTATTGGAAAATAGAATATCTGTTCATTCCCCGTCTACTGAGTTCGATGTCAGGGAATATATAGAGCGGGAGGGAGTGCATGGCCTCGATGGTTGGAGGCCCTGCGGAAGCCTGGGGCTCAGCTGGTCCAGACGCTGCTCCCAAAAGCTGAACGCGTGGACCAGACGCGGCCTGCAGCGGTGGAGCAGCAGCGGAGGACATCATGGTTACGCTTGACCGGGCCGAACCTGCAACGCCGCCAGGACAATAGACCTTCACGGTCAGATCAGGATCCCTGCACTTACAACAACAGGGACTTGGAAATGGCATCAAACAGGCGACACTGTATACTGTATTAATGCACTATTGCTATACACTTGAACTGTATCTGAGAAGCTTATCTAACATGCATGTAAGTGCTTATGCATAGTGACATTTATACTGAACTGTATACAAAAAAGGAACTGCACTGTACCTCGGTACATGTGCAAAATCATGTAAAGTGAAAAATCCCTCTAAATTTTCTTTCAGTGCTAACCAGATTCATAATTTTGCTCCTGGTGACTTTTCACTAAAGCCAGTTGACAGAAGAAGCAAATAGTTTTTGATTAAGTTACATTCTCTGTTCAAGTAAATTGTTATAAGGACACACAAACTGAAACAGCACAGACTCTGTAGACTCTGGAGGTTAGAGTATATAAAGAACTGAAATATTTATATCTTGAGGTTTCTCCTGATTTCTTCAAGAAAAGATCTTTCCTTCAGAGGATGTTTGGGGCTTGGAACTCAATGAATACTATACAATGTTGATGGCTCAATTGTAATCATGTATAGTCTTCCCACTCACAGGTTAGCACGCAACAAAAAAGCATTTCCCTTCACCTATGAACTATATACTAAACACGTGACAATAAACTAAACTAAACTGAAATTAAATAAAGGTGAAAAATCCTCAGCACATTTAAACAGTCCTTAGTCGTGTACTTAGTCATAGAGTCATAGAGTGATACATGCCCTTTGGACTAACTTGCCAACACCGGCCAACATGTCCTATCTACACTAGTCCTACCTGCATGCGTTTGGTCCATATCCCTCCAAACCTGTTGTATATATTTACCTGTCTAATAGTTTCTTAAATGTTGGGACAGTACCAGTTTCAACTACCTCCTCTGGCAGCTTGTTCCATGCACCCACCAACATGGGTGTGGCAACATTCTCGTAAATCTTCTCTGTACGCTTTCCAGATTGACAATATCTTTCCTATAAGATGGTGCCCACAATACAATAAATGCAGCCTATACAATATCTTATACAACTGCAACTTGACATCGCAACTTCCATACTCAATACTCTGATTGATGAAGGCCAATGTACCAAAAGCCTTTTTGACCACCCAATCTACCTGCGACTCGACCTTCAAGGTCACTCCTAGATCCCTTTGCTCTACAACACTACCTAGAGTCCTACCATTCACTGTACAGGTCCTGCCTATGTTAGACTTCCCAGAATACAACACCTCCTACTTGAGGAAGCATGGATAATTAAGCATGAGGAACCGCACACGCTTGTTTACAAAAAGACACAAAGTGCTGGAGTAACTCAGCAGGTCCTACACACTAGGGTCAATTTACAGAAGCCAATTAACCTACAAACTGCACGTCTTTAGAGTGTAGGAGGAAACCGGAGCATCTGGTGAAAACCCATGTGGTCACAAGGGGAATGTACAAACTCCGTACTGACAGCACCCACGGTCCGGCTCGAACCTGGGTTTTCGACACTGTAAGGCAGCAACTTAACCGATGCACCACTGTGCCACCACAAAATGTGTTAAAATCCACACTGTACACAGAGTCTACTACCATCTAATCCTCATGGAAACCTTCCAAAATTGTCTTACAGAACCAGGCTGACTTAACCAAGAAATATGAAGTGCTAGAGAAGCTCAGCAGGTCAGGCAGCATCTCTGGAGAACATGGATAGGTGACATTTTGGGGCAATAAAGGGGATACGATAAAGGAGATCTCTAAAGTCTAAAGTCTAAAGATTGACCTAATGTTGGGGCTTCAGGAAACTCTGGTATGAAAGGTGTCCTTACTAGAACAGATGTTTCAGTTTGAGTTTAGTTTATTGTCACGTGTACTGAGGTACGGTGAAAAGCTTTTGTCGCATGCTAACCAGTCAGTGGAAAGACTATACGTGATTACAATCGAGCCGTCCACAGTGTACAGGTACATCTGAATAATGTTTTGTGCAAGATAAAGTCTGATCAAAGATAGTCCGAGGGTCTTCAATGAGGTCGATAGTTCCTCTGGAAATCCATGAGTTAATTTGTGGCTTTAGGAAATAAGTCTCAGCCCTGCTGGTCACAGTGGAGTTAATACACAAATCAAATCTGTTTTTATTGTAGCAGTACAGGGCCCTGTTGCCAAGAGATTATGTTGCCGGATTACGAGTGTGAGTTCAAATCTCATTTTAGCAGTTTGTGAATTTATATATAGTTTAACAAATCTGCAGATAAACTGGTGACAGAAAATGTGTCTATAAACCTGTCAGAATGTTTAAATTTAAAAAAAGAACTCGCTCTTAGTTTATTATAGAGAAAGAGAAATCCGTTTATTTAACGTGACCGCCCCACAAGGTGAAATTCAATGTGTTCTCTGGAAGGAGTGAACAAAATTCAACTGCATCCTCAACTTCACTGCCTGATTGGTGCATATGCACTGAGTCATAGGGTCATACAGCATGGAAATTGGCCCTTCATCCCACTGGTCCATGTCGATCAAGATGCCTCATCGAAGCTAGGCCCATTTGCCCTTGATTAGCCCATATCCCTCTAATCTTTGTGTAGGAACTGCAGATGCCGGTTTATACCAAAGATAAACACAAAATGCAGTAGTAACTCAATGGTTCAGGCAGCATCTTTGGATGAAAAGGACGGGTGACATTTTGGGTTGGAACCTTTGTTCAGACTCAACCCGACCCGACCTGAAACATCACCCACCCTTTGTCTGATTCTGCCTGACCCGCTGAGTTACTCCAGCACTTTGTGTCTATCTTCAGTATAAACCAGCATCTGCAGTCTCTTCCTACTCAAGTGATCGATGGATACAGTTGTGGGAGGAGGATTGAAAACTTTGACTATAGTGCTTCAGGTAGGGAAGAAGAGAGGGGAGAGCAGAAATGGATCAAACGGTCAAAGATGAAGTTAAAGGATCTTGGGGAGGCTTAAGAGCCTGTCCCACTTGGACATCATGTTCGCGCCATTTATGCGACATCATTTACGCGACACCATTTACGCGTCACGGCGCATGATGCACGCATCGTGACGCGCACGTGATGCGCGCACGGTGCGTGGTGACGTCGGCAGTGACACGCGGTTGCGCACTGCGCCCCAGGAATTTGGGATTCACAAAATCTTCGTGCGCCACCTGCGTGACGCGCAAATGACGCCCAAGTCGGACAGGCCATTATGTCATCCAATATGCCTCCTACCTTTTGATTCTTGCTGAAACATGTCCATTTTCCTCAATTGTCCTTAAACGTTGCCTGTCCATGTACTCCAGAGATACAAGAGTATTTTATTGTCATATCTTCCAAACAGGATAATGAAATTCTTACTTGCAGAAGCACAACAGATATGTAAACATAGCAGTCTGTGAACAATATAATAAACAAAAAAGCTCAGTATATATATGTATATATATATATATATATGTGTGTGTGTGTCTGTGTGTGTTTCTATGTGTGTGCGTACGCGTGTGTATATATGCTAATATATATACATACATGTACATACATACATACACACACATGAAACAAACAACCGTAGTGCAAAAAGACAAAACCAATGGCCCCAAGTCTATGTAGTTTGGAGCTTATTTGGAGGTTGTAGTGTTGAATAGCCTGATGGTTGTAAGAAAGAAGCTGCTCCTGAATCTGGACGCTACAGTTTTCAGGCTCCTACATCTTCTTCCCCATGACAGGAGGGAAATGAGTGCTGCCCAACCCACTGAGTTACTCCAGCACTCTGTCCGCTTTGGTAAACTAGCCTCTTGTGTCTACATAAATGGTTTGGATGGGCTTTGTGTTTGAATGCATCTCCACCCCTATTTACAAGCCAGAGTGATATAGGTTAACAGCAAAGACAAGCTGTCTCTTTAGAAAACGCTGTTCAAGTAGAAGGTCATTTTTCGTCATGGTGACGAACACACAAGCAGATGGTTGCCCTGGCGATCGAGCATGGCAGTGGAATTAGCCACAGTTGTCAAAGGAAGTGGCAATATGAATGGAGCAAAGACGGAAGTACGTGAGAGGAGATTGTTAGTGTGAGAACACAGCCAACAAACCGAGATTAACAAAAAACATCTCTAGGTAAAGAATACACTGAAATATGCATAAGGGCACAAATGATTTTAAACTACATTTTACTTTCAAGGTTAACTGACACGAGGATGACATTCGGATAGAAAAGAGCATGAAAAGAATAATTAAAATAGAAAGTTGAGATGTCAGGTTTATTTGCTGATAATCATTGTTATGACTATTTGAGATTAAATATCACCACCAGAGAAATATGCTAAACTCACATCCAGTTATAAAGATAAATTATCTGTAAGTAGCTGGCAATAACGTTAAATCAGAGGGTTGGGAATATAATAGTCATAGAGTCATACAGCATGGAAACAGGCCCATCGGCCCAACTTATCCATGCCAACCACAATTCCCCATCCATATTAGTCACACTTGCCTAGGTTTGGTCCAAATCCCTCTGAACATTTCCTATCCATGTACCTGTCCAAATGTCTTTATAGATGTTGCGATAGTTCTTGCCTCAACTACCTCCTCTGGCAGCTGGTTCCATAAACCCACTACCCTCTATGTGAAAAAGTCGCCCCTCCTGTTCCTACTAAATCTTTCCCCTTCTCACCTTAAATTGATGTCCTCTAGTTTAGGATTCTTCTACTCTGGGTAAAAGATTGCGCATTTACCCAATCTATTCTCCTCATACGTTCATGTTCATAAGTATAGGAGCTGAAGGAGGCCATTTGGCCCATCGAGTCTACACCACCATTCAATCATGATCATTGATCATCTCATCTCATCGACCACCCGTTCAAGCTAGTTCTATGTCATCTCACTTCCTCAGCAATTCCGTGCACACCAGGGGGCAACTTACAGAAGCCAATTAACCCACAAACCCGCACATCTTTGGGGTGTGGGCAGAAACCGGAGCACCCGGAGGAAACCCACGCGGTCACAGGGGTGAACGTGCAAACTCCACACACATGCAGCACCCGAGGTCACAGGGATGAATGTGCAAACTCCACACAACCGAGGTCAGGATCGAACCCGGGTCACTGGCGCTTTGAAGAAGCAGCTCTACCATTGTGCCGCCCTTGCTGAGATGAACATACTCCTTTCAATGTGAACCATGAATCTATGCTAGGTATTGGAGAGCTAGCAAGAGACAATGCCAGTTTATGTAGGTCAGATACCTACCATCTTCTTAACATGCCAATGATGAAGACTTAAATCCCTTCTCCTCTCTCTCAGCAATCTGAACTCATGTATCATGCTCACTTAGATTGGCTTCCATGGCAACAATTCACAACTGCATAACCCTTATGTTTTTTTCTCTTTTCACTCAATCTTCCTAATTTGAGATGCCTGTCCTCTGGTATTTGAACAGATTTTCTGGTTCAATGTGACATATTTCCTTCCATATTTTGACAACTTTAATTAGGTCGCATTTTACTTTCTTATTATCCAACATGGTAATCAATATAGCACATGTCACTATATTTAGTAATGGGCTCAATATCAAATGCAATAATTATAAGAACAATATACTGTATGTACTTCTGCAAGCAAGTCAATGCCTATATACAATGAACTGTATTAAACATGATTCATTTGCTGTCTCATTGATATCAGAGCCAAAGAGAATCATATGGCATTGAAACAGGCCCTTCAGCCCAACTCGCCCATGCTGCCCAAGACATCAGCACTTTGTCTCTATCTTTGGTGGGAACCAGCACCTGTGGCTCTTTGCTTCTACATGCTCCATCTGCACTTGTCCCATTTGCCCGCATTTGGCCCATATCCCTCTAAACCTTTCCTATCCATGCAGCTGTCCAGATTTCTTTAAAATGTTATAGTTCCATGTACCCATCATCTTTCTATATCTGTGAATATTCAGGCAGCACAATGGCACGCAGCAGAACTTCCACCTTACAGCGCCAGGGACCCGGGTTCAATCCTGACTACGAGTCTTGTCTGTGCGGAGTTTGTACATTTCCCTGTGACTGCATGGGTTCACTCCAGGTGCTCTGGTTTCCTCCCTCTTTCCAAAGACATGTGCGTTTGTAGGTTAATTGGCTTCTGCAAAATTGTTCCTTGGGTGTAAGACAGTGCTTGTGATATGGTTGGTGTGGACTCGGTGGGCCGAAGGGCCTGCTTCCATGCTGTATCTCTAAAGGAAACTAAACATATCACTCCAATCTTATGTGTTCTTACCTTGTGGGGTAATTAATAATGTGGCATCTAATCAAATGGCTTCCAGAAATCAAGTACAACTACTAGCTTGTTTTTATCCGCAATGTTTGATAGATCCTCAAAGAGCTCAAGAAAATTTGTCAACTACAATTTCTCTTTCATAAAGTCACATTGATTCTGAGTGATTGTCTTCTGATTTTATAAATTTTCTCATTTGCAACCTTCAGAGAACTCATTGAGAATGGGTGGCACAGTGGTGCAGCGGTAGAGCTGCTGCGTTACAGCGCCAGAGACCCAGGTTCGATCCTGACTGCGGGTGCTGTCTGTATGGAATTTGTACGCTCTCCCCATGACCGTGTGGGTTTCCTCTGGGATGCTCCTATTTCCCCCAACACTCCAAAGACGTGCAGGTTTGTGGGTTAATTGGTTTCAGTAATATTGTAAACTGTCCCTAGTGTGTAGGATAGTTCGAGTGCAGGTGTGTTCGCTGTTTCTGCACTGTATCTCAAAAGTAAAGTAAAACTGTTGATAGATTTTATCAATACATTCACTATTCATGTAGTTACTTCCCACAAGATTCTACTAGCATCCTCAAGAAACTTATCAATCTTTAGCTACGTTAATTTGTCAAGTCCTGTTTCTCTGGACAGTGATTATTTTGGACATAAGGAACTGCAGATGATGGTTTACAAACAAAGACACAAAGTACTGGAGTAAATCAGCGGATCAGGCAACATCACTGGAGAACATGGATAGAAACATAGAAACATAGAAACATAGAGAATAGGTGCAGGAGTAAGCCATTTGGCCCTTCGAGCCAGCGCAAATTGGGGGAACAGCACCTCATATTTCACTTGGGTAGTTTTCATCCCAGCAGTATGAACATTGACTTCAGATAGGCCTTACTTTCCCTCTCTATCCCCTTCCCCTTCCCAGTTCTCCCACTAGCCTTATGGGGCTGTCCCACTGTACGAGATAATTCAAGAGTTCTCCCGAATTTCCCCTGATTCGAACTTGGAGAATTACGGTAATAGTCGCTTGTAGGTACTCGGGGCTCTCGTGGACATTTTTCAACATGTTGAAAAATCTTCATGAGCTTACCGCATTTCCCGAGAACCTGCCGTTAGCGTTACGAGCCGCTAAGAGACGTCCCCGAGCTCCGACGTACCCGCAACGTACATTCTACGTGCTTACCACGAGTTTGATTTTTTTTTAAACTCGGGAGAACTCTTGAATTACCTCGTACAGTGGGACAGACCCTTTCCTGTCTCCACCTACATTCTATTTTGTCCCGCTCCCTCCCCCGACATCAGTTTGAAAAAGGGTCTCGACCTGAAACATCACCCATTCCTTCTCTCCAGAGATGCTGCCTGTCCCGCTGAGTTACTCCAGCTTTTTGTGTCTATTTTCGGTTTGAACCAGCATCTGCAGTTATTTCTTACACAGTGACTCTTATGATCTATTTTGTAGATCCATTTTCATGCTCCATCTTCTCCTTGTTATACTTTTTGTAATTCTTTGATGTTTCTTTAAAATTCCTCAATCCTCTTGCCTAATCCCTTGGTAATCTATGCATCTTCATGTGTCTTTCATTTAATTTGATACCATCTTTAACTGTTATTTAGTCCATGGGGCCATTCTTTCTCAATGGAATATACATTTTGTACAGACAGCACCTGTAGTCAGAATCGAACCCAGGTCCCTGGCGCTGTAAGGCAGCAACTCTACCTCTGCGCCACTGTGCCATCCCAAGGTAATCCAAAATATTAAATCCCAGGAATTTGAAGCTGCTAACTCTCTCCAACAATGATCTACCATTGAAAACGTTGTGCGATTTCCTGACTTCCCCTTTCTGAAGTCAACGATCAGTTCCTTAGTCTTGTGGGCATTGGGCGAGAGGTGGTAGTTGGCATCACTCAGCCTGGTGTTATGTCTCTCTCCTGCACGTTGACTCACCACCACCTATGATTCTAATGACTACTGTTATAAACCAGCGGAGACAATGCCATTTGCCAGCCAAAGCATTACAAGTCTCTCGCCTTGCTACTGACTGCACACATTGCTTTGCAGGTCCAAGCTGTCAACTCTGCCATGGAACAGAACGTAAAGTGCAGTGAATAATTCAGGTCAATGCTGGAAGTCCTGGCAGCAGTCCCAGTGCCCTCATTTTCCTGTAGTCTTTTTCCTGCGGATTATTGATACTTCAGTTTCACAGCAAATCTAAGGCATGCCATGAGCTATCGGCTGAAAGCAGCGTTCACTTTGTGGTGTGCCCATAAGCAGCTCATATTCCACTTGGGTGGCTTACAACCTAGTTTATCATGCGCAACAATGTATGGTGAAAAGGCTTTTGTTGCGTGCTAACCAGTCAGCGGAAAGACTATACATGATTACAGTCAAGTCGTCCACAGTGTACAGATGCAAAATAAAGGAAATAACGATTAATGCAAGATAAATTCCAGTCATGTCCAATTAACTATGGTCCAAGGATCTCTAGTGACGTAGATAGTAGTTCAGGACCGCTCTCTAGTTGTTCATAGGATGGTTCTGTTACTTGATAATGCACTTGTGCATTTGGTTTCAGCCAGGTTAATTCATACTTGTGGCCCATCTAATCCAGAGATATAAGATCCTTAGGCATTGGATAATGGGGTGTACGCTGTAGAGAGAGTGTATGCATTATGCATTGGGAAATGATTGCACAAGTATTTCATTCAGCCATCGATGACATAAGTTACGTGTCTATCAGATATCTAGACTCAAAAGTAAAAATATCTTTCAAATTCAAATGGATAAGAACAGAACATACAGAACATAAAATATCCATAGAATACATGAACACATAGAATACATAAAATATACATAGAATACATAAACACATAGAATGTACAGCACAGGGACGAGCCCTATAGCCCAAAATTAATTTGCTGAAAATTATGCTAAATTCTCATCATAAGTAACTCAGGGGCTTCATTAGTATCTCTGGAGAACACAGATAGGTAACATTTCTTTGTGTGGATTATGCCTTTCATTGTATCTATCATGAAAAATGATTATTTTAGGACATTCCTGAACAAAAATATGGGAGTGAATGTCCAACTGATCTCATGGGCCTGTACACACTCCATATCCCTGCACTACCATGTGTCTATCTAAAAGCCTCTTAAACACCATTATTGTATCTGCCTCCACCTCCAACTCCAGCAACGAGTTCCAGGCCTCCACAACACTTGCTCCACACATCCCAATTAAACCTTCCCCCTCTCGCCTTTTAGCTATGCCCTCTGGTGTTGGACATTTCTGCTCTGGGAAAAAGGATCTGGCTCTCTCTGGATTATTTCAGGCATGTGTGTTTCGTTGTACTAATTTGATGAAGAAAGATGTAGAAGGCAGGATGCTTCTATTTACAGGCTGGATTGTTGGGATGCATGCATAAAAGTTGGGCTTTGTACAAGATGTTGGTGAGGCCACATTTGGAGAATTGTGTTCAGGTTTGGTCATCCTGCTATAGGAAAGATTTAGTTTAACTGGAAAGAGTGCAAAGAAGATTATTGGAGGTGTTGCCAGGACCTGAGGGCCTGAGCTATTTGGAGAGGTTGAGCAGGCTTGGACTTTATTCCTTGGAGCGCAGGAGAATGAGGGGTGATCTGATAGATCTGTATAAGATCATGAGGGGAATAGATAGAGTAGATGCACAGAATCGTTTACCCAGACTAGGGAAATCAAGAACGAGAGGACATAGGTTTAAGGTGGGGAGAGGGGAAAGATTTAAAATTTGTAACCTAAAGGGCAACTTATCTCACACAGAGGGTGGTGGGCATATGGAACGAGCTGCCAGGTAGTATAGAAGTTGGGCTGTTATGTTGCAGTTGTACAATATGTTGTACTAATGAACTGAGGAATTTAAGGCAGGTACTAAAACAACATTTAAAGACATTTGGACAGGTACAGGGAAAGGAAAGATTTAGAGGGATATAGGCGTAACATAGGCTGGTGAGACTAGTATAGATGGGGCATCTTGGTTAGAATGGGCAGGTTGGGCAGAAGGGCCTCTTTCTGTGACTCTAAGATTCCAACAATGGGAACACTATACTGGAACTGAGAGATAAAAATCAACCATCTGCTTTGCAAGGGCAAGTTTATTCTGTTCCCTTGTTCGAGCTGTCTCAGAGAATGGCAGTGTTAACCTTAAAGTTCAAGATCATGTCCTGCAAAGACAAATTACCTATAATTCACAGAAACAAACAATGTCAGGTGAGGTTTCTCTGCCTTGCCTGGAGCGATATCCCAGACTACTGCTGCATACAGAAAGAGGAATCCAAGCGATTATAAATGCTCAGAACAAAGCTGGGCTCAAGAATTGTTAAATGACACAGACGCATTTTCTTATGTCGGCTTGTGGGGTATGAACTGAAAGTTAGACCATTAACTCTTCACAAACCAAGCAAAGTTACGAGGCACTTTAGTCATCTTCAGTCAGAGTATTAAGTATAGAAGTTGGGGGGTCATGTTGCAGTTGTATGAGATGTTGGAGAGGCCACATTTAGATTCCTTCCCTCAAGAGATGCTGCCTGTTACTCCAGCATTTTGTGTCTATCTTCGATTTAAACCAGCATCTGCAGTTCTTTCCTCCACATTTAGAGTATTGTGTTCAGTTTTGGGCACCATGTTAAAGGGAAGATGTCATCAAGCTGGAAAGGGTGCAGTGAAGATTTACAATGACTCATGGGCCTGAGCTACAGGGAGAGGTTGTGCAGGCTAGGACTCTATTCCTTGGAGCACAGGAGGAAACATAGAAACATAGAAACATAGAAAATAGGTGCAGGAGTAGGCCATTCGGCCCTTCGAGCCTGCACCGCCATTCAATGTGATCATGGCTGATCATCCAACTCAGTATCCCGTACCTGCCTTCTCTCCATACCCCCTGATCCCTTTAGCCACAAGTGCCACATCTAACGCCCTCTTAAATATAGAAACATAGAATAGGGGTGATCTTACAGAAGTGTACAAAACCATGAGAGGAATAGATCAGGTAAATACACAGAGTCTCTTGCACAGAGTAGGGGAATCGAGAACCAGAGGGCATAGGTTTAAGATGAGGGTGGGGTGGATTTAATAGGAACCTCTGGGGTAATTTTTTTCGCACAAAAGGGTGGTGGGTGTATCTAACGAGCTGCAGGAGGAGGTAGTTGAGGCAGGTGCTGTGTGTCTACCCAAACTATTCCTCTCATGATTTTGTACACCCCTATAAGATCACCCCTCGTCCTCCTGCCCTCCAAGGAATTGTTGCGTTTGACTAATGTACGACCAAGTCAAGTTGCTATTCGGCGTTAGATAAGACTGAGTCGCTCCAGCACTTTGTGTATTTTTTGAAAAACGGCTATAATCTCCCCGGTTCAACTCTACGGTGAAACTGAGTTGGTTGTGTTCGATTGAGGTAGCAAATTAGACAATTATTAATGCAGCGTTCCACAGAGATATTAAACGCTCTCCGTGTACAATTCTTCTGTGACTCACACGTGCAAATTTAGCTGCTTGGATTTCGGATAAGGGTAGTTTTAATGTGTAACAAGGAACTGCAGATGCAGGTTTAAACCGAAGGTAGACACAAAAATATGGAGTACGTCAGCGGGACAGGCAGCGACTCTGGAGAGAAGGAATGGGTAACGTTTCGGGTCGAAACCCTTCTTCAGACTCCCAAGCTACGATGCCCGTTCATTGACACATAGTCACATTCATTTTAACATTACTATTTGAAATATGGCCACTTTTTGAAACTGCCAGTTCCTTTGGAAATATCTTCCAGCAGGAGCCAAATTTTGGAATGGAAACTTTTATAAAGTGGAAAAAAAAGAAATAAAATCGATTTCAAAACAAGTGAATTAGGGTCAGGTGATTGTGTAGGAAGGAACTGCAGATGCTGGTTTATACCGAAGACAGACACAAAATGCTGGAGTAACTCAGCGGCACAGGCAGCATCTTTCAAATCTCCAGTGATGCTGCCTGTCCCGATCAGTTACTCCAGCATTTTGTCTGTCTAGGGTCAGGTGAGTAATATTCAATTAATTTAAAAAACAATAATTAATATTTCATATCTGTGAAACTCGTTCCAAATTTCCTACCATGTCGTAACTTGAGCTGGGAACAATTTCTAGGCATAAGGGACCTACAGATATCCCACAAGTAGGATTGTAAATCATGAAATGACCGAATTAGTCTGAAGAAGGGTCCCGACCTGAAATGTCAACTATTCCTTTACTCCAGGGATGCTGCCTGACCCGCTGAATTATTCCAGCAATTTGTGTCTACATAACCAACCCATGTTCTCCAGATATGCTGCCTGCCCCACTGAGTTACTCATCACCTATCCAAGTTCTCCAGGGATGCTGACTGACCCGCTGAGTTACTCCAGCACTCTGTATATGTTTTTTATGTTAAGTTTTGGATGGGGAGGGGGAAAATATCAAATTGATGGATTGGAGAATGGTCTACTCTTTGGAGTATATAATCTTCACCTTAATCACCCGGGCTTAAACCAATTATCTGAAAGTCAACAGTTCTTGAAACGCAGCGTCCCATTAATGTGATGAAGTGCCGGTCCTGTCCAAGATCGCTGGAAACCAATACAAAACCTGTATCCAGTACTGACTGATCCAGTCCCCACTCGTTGAGCTCTCGCTGATCACGCGTTCTTGAAACAAAAAATGCCACCGTTGCATCATTTATAATTCACGTTTCTTTACAGGCAGCTCAACCTCATGAAAAGCAAATCCACCCTTCGTGTGAAGTTCAGGGTCGTGTTGACCGGTTCGCTGCTCCCGAGGAACAACCAGGGTTTGCTAGAAGGCGGTTTAAACAAAGAAGAAGAAGAAGAAGAAGAAGAAGAAGAAGAAGGGGAAGAAGAAGAAGAAGAAGAAGAAGAAGAAGAAGAAGAAGAAGAAGAAGAAGAAGAAGAAGAAGAAGGGGAAGAAGAAGAAGAAGAAGAAGAAGAAGAAGAAGAAGAAGAAGAAGAAGAAGAAGAAGAAGAAGAAGAAGGGAAGAAGAAGAAGAAGAAGAAGAAGAAGAAGAAGAAGAAGAAGAAGAAGAAGAAGAAGAAGAAGAAGAAGAAGGAGAAGGAGAAGAAGAAGAAGAAGAAGAAGAAGAAGAAGAAGAAGAAGAGGAAGACGATGAAAAAAGATACAATGAATGGTGGAAGATAATTGAAGTGCAGAGCGGTTGCCAAGGCGCCCGGGATTTGGCGTAATGCATCCTAGCAACAAAGCCTCTCTTGGGTTTTTTTCGACAGTGTGATAGAAATCACATCCATTGAGCTAAGGGCTTTGTGCCCCAGACGCCCGAGAGGAGGCAAGGGTCAAAGAGAGAGGGAGAGAGAGAGAGAGAGGGGGGGGGGGGGGGTATTTGCACAAGTAGGTAGACACATGCAAAAGACCTGACCGATGTAGTCTTTCCATCTGTGTATGGCTCAGTGATTCACCGATATATCTGTGTGTGTGTGTGTGTGTGTGTGTGTGTGTGTGTGTGTGTGTGAGTGTCTGTACTCTCTCTCTTTAGCAGTTTCTATGGCGATGGCGAGGACGCGCAGGAAGAGAGGGAGGCGGGGACGAGCCTTTCCCCTCTCCTGCCTTGTGCTGTAATCTGCGTTTGTGCAAAAAATAAAAGTGATGTCCGGGTGGAGAATGGAAGCCTGATCTTAGTGAACATGTCTCCTCTTTCCGCTGCCGGCTCTTGCCGTTGGTTTGGACGGGCGCCGTCAAGATACAATAGACAAGGTAGGACATTGGGAGGAGAGGAGGGGAGGGAAGCGGATGGGTGGTGGTGGTGGGCTGGGGTATGGGGAAGGGCTGGGGGGGGGGGGGGGGGGGAAGGGGGGGGGGAAGGGGGGGGGGGGGGTGGTCGAGGCTTAATTCCCCCTCTGATCTTTTGATCCAAACGCCGCACAAACACTGCCACAACCCACCCCCACATTCCTTCTCCCCTTAAAATCAGTGTCCCGACCCCAAGCATCGCCTGCCCATGTTCTCCGGAGATGCTGCCTGACCTGCTGAGCTGCTCCAGCACTTTGTGTTTTTTTCTTCGCTAAACCGGGATCTGCAGTTGCTTGTGTCTGCAACTTTTCTTGACACCTCACCTCAAGCCAATAACACTTCCATATTGTGCAGACGCCCCTATAATCTCCCCCCCCCCGCAGTCCCGTCCTCTTGTCAATGATTCTGGACCCCCAACGAGTGATTACACCACGCACCTTGCCAGGCAAGAGAGTCGGTATAACTCATTCCGGGATGGGCTATGGAGACGTGGAGATGGTCAGGATTGCTCTGGTCACTTGCGTTAGCCCCCGGGATACTGATCAGCATTGGACGAAGAGCTACCGTTATTTAAATAAAATGGCCCATGTTAAGCCATTTGCATCCTTTTGCAGATACCACAGATAGGCACATGGATACTAAATGTCTGTTAGATAGGCGCAGGGAATAGGGGTGTGGGTCATCTGCTGGCAGAGGAGGTTAGTTCGGCTTAGCATCATGGCCGGCATTGACATTATGGGCCGAAGGGTCTGTTCCTGTGCTGTACTCTTCTATATATCCACAGACGTCGCCCCCAAGCGTTGCCCGGGCAATTCACTCGGCTTCTGCCGGCGTTTATGGTTTTACTCTCTCTGTTATTTTCTTTAAGGCTTTGCTCTCACAAAGCGACAGAGATCTCTCTCTACCTGTTGGGCGCAACGACTGTGTTCTCCGCTGTCTCTCCATACTTTCCGCTTTCAGGGACAAGCTATTCATTCAATAGAGTTGTTAATTCTCTCCAAATCACGATTATTTATCAACAAGAGAGAGAGCGAGATTCGCCACATTAACTGTGCAAATGGCCAGAACTGAAAGCTTCCAGTGAACAGGTTCCCGCTGGCAACAAGGTTAACCCGTAACCCACCCGTCCAATTCACATGTGCCTTGTGAAAGAAAGTACCAGGCTGATGGCTCGTGTCTTTCGACACGCACTCCCATCCCACTTCCCACCCCTAACACTTCCTTGTGTTTTCATTTGGACAATATCGGCGAGCCAAGTTCTAGCCCTCTTGAGATGCTCCGCGGGTCAGACCCACCACAGTGTAAGCATTTTAGACATGGAAACACGGACAGGTGTGAATTGTACTAAGAAGGTGATATGACATTGCCTGAACTTTAATAGGAATGAAATTTAAGCTACTGCCGGCGTTGCGAGTTGTATCATATTCACTGACCATTTGGTATTAATTTATATTAAACCCACTTGGAGCACAGACATGGAGAAATGCCTGTTTTGCTTCTGTCTGGTAAACACGGTGCATTATACAATCCACCTTCCTACCCGTCATCCACCCCAAAAAAATGTCGTGCCCCTTTTTAATTCCAAGTCCATCTTTGTTTTTCTCCACGCTGCCTGGTCCCTTGATCAAACATTCAAAAACGTTGCATTATGAAGTTCAGGGAAACATCTGTCTATGTGGTTTATAATGGAACAAGTGTTCCACCCTACAGAAAAAAACAGCTTGTTTCTTGAGAGTGATATCCCTCAAGATGACTGATACACTTGGACCCTCATCCAGGAGCTCCACGCTGGAAAGATGACATTTGACAACCCTGCCAGTGGATGTTTTATGTAAAATTCAGATTCCCAGCTGGAAAAAAAACATGTTTTCTCCCTGAAGCAAAATGAGATAAATGATGGAATGGGATTAACAGCAGCATAGATTTAGGCAAGTCCAAATAACAAAATCCAGTATTAATTTACAGAAGCACTCACATTTATATATAATAATAAAATAATCACTTTTTATTCATATATGTTAAAGGATAGGCAATGATCAAGTGCTTAGCAAGAACACGGCTGGTCTTGTATGATAAGAACCACTTGTTCTGTGATGACAAGTTTTCGAGAATTGTAATTCCACGATTACAATGAATTACAAGTAATGCCAGTTAGGGCAAAAATGAATGCATATCTGGCATTGCAGTTCTCCCCCAGTGCTGCATAGAATTATCAGCCTACGTTATCTCATAGAGTCATAGAGTCATAGAGCACGGAAATAGGATCTCCAGTCCAACTTGCCCTTGCTGATCATGATTCCGCATCTACACTAGTCCCACCTGCCTGCATCTGGCCCATCTAAACCTTTCCTATCCATGTACCTGTCCAAATGTCTTTTAAATGTTGTTATATTACCTGCGTCAAATACATCCTCCGGCAGCTTGTTCCATATACCTACCACCATCTGTGTGAAAAAGTTGCCCCTCAAGTCCCCCATTAAATCTTTCCCTTCCCACCTTAAACCCATGTCTTCTAATTCTTGATTCCCCTACACTGGATAAAATACTCTGTGCATTTACTCTATATATTCCTCTCATGATCTTAACGGGAACATGAGAGGCAACCAGAGGAGGTAGTTGAGGCAGATACTATCGCAACGTTTAAGAACATTTGGATAGGTACATGGGTAGGATAGATTTAGAGGGTTATGTGCAAATGCAGTCAGGCAGGACTAGTGTACAGTAGATGGGGCATGTTGGTTGGCATGGGCAAGTGGGGCCGAAGGGCCTGTTTCTACGTTGCATGACTATCCCACAAACTAACCTCCCTTCCATTGACTCCATTTATACCTCAAACTGTCTCGGCACCCTGGTCACTCCTTCTCCCTCTCCCATCGGGCAAAGGGTATGGAAGTGTCGAAATGCACACCTCCAGATTCAGGGACAGTTTCTTCACAGCTGTTATCAGGCAAGTGAGCCATCCTTCCACAACCAGAGAGCAGTCCTGAACTACTATCTACCTCATTGGAGACCCTCAGACTATCTTTCATCAGACTTTACTGGCTTTATCTTGCACTAAACGTTATTCACATTATTCCCTTATTATGTATCTGTAATCATGTCTTGTCTTTCCACTGACTGGTTAGCCATAAAAGCTTTTCACTGTACCTCTGTGTATTTGTGATATTAAATTAAATTAATAAACTCAACTCGTAAACTCATGACTCTATGACACTATGAATGAATATTGCATGCAGTAAACAGTGAGTATTGACTGCAATGGGGAACCGAAGACATCCTGAAAGGGGCCCAGAAGGACTACATACATGTCAAACATTAATTTTTCCTCTGATTTTAGAAAACGCACTATAATTCAATTCATTTCTTTGTAAGGGAGACATTTCTGTAATGTTTCTGAGCATAATCATATATATGACACTCTAGGTACGCAAAGGAAGAAATTATCTAATTAATACCCTTCATGACTTTATGTTATTGAAAGGTTCATAGGAAGATCCCATGGTAAGATAATGAACAGCATTTGTGTAGTAGGGATGTTATGTACAGAATCGATCTTGGTCAGAAAGATTGATTTTACCTCTCTTCAAATAATTTCATGTTCAAAAGACAAAGGAACAGTATTAGGCCATTCGGCCCATGGAGTCTGCTCTGCCATTCGATCATGTCTGATCTATATTTCCCCCTCAACCCCATTCTCCTGCCTTCTCCCTGTAACCTTTGACACCCTTACTAATCAAGCACTTATCAATCTCTGCTTCAAAAATACCCAATGACGGCCTCCACCACCGTCTGTGGCAATGAATTACACAGGTTCACTGCCCTCTGTCAAGAAATTCTCCTTCATCTCTATTCTAAATCTACAGTATGTCCTTTTATTCTGAGGCTGGGTCCTCTGACTCTGGATTCTCACACTAATGGGAACAACCTCTCTACATCCACTCTATCTAAGCCTTTCATTATTCGGTAGGTTGCAATGAGATGCCCCTCCTCATCCTTCTAAACTTCAGCGAGTACAGGACCAACGCTGTCAAACACTCATCATATGTTAACCCAATCACCCAAGGGATCATTCTCAGAAACCTCCTCTGGACCCATACTGGGCTATTTAGACTTTTGAGATACAGTGCACAAAGAGGCCCATCAAGTCTGCGCCTACCAGCAATCACACCGTACACTAACACTATCCTACACAGTAAGGACGGTTTAAAATTTTACCAAAGCTAATTAACCTACAAACCTGTACATCTTTGGAATGTGGGAGGAAACCAGAGCACCTGGACAAAACCCACACGGTCACAGGGCAAATGTACAAACTCCATACAGGCAGCACCCTTGGTCAGGATTGAACCCGGGTCTCTGGCGCTGTGAGGCAGCATCTCTACCACTGTGCTGCCCTTATTAGATATGTGTGTGGGAGACATTGAAATATCGTGGCTTGTCTGAAAGATAACTACAGCTTCACAATGGCGTCTGTATCTCGATTATATATTCAAGTTTCTGTAGTGGAACTCAAATTCATCACCTGATTCAGAACAAACTGTCCCATCATTGAGCCAATACTAACACCATATGCTTATTATATTGAAGTTGAGAAAATACTCACAGGAAGCAGTGGCTGAGAGACCTTGTGCCTGCAAGTTCTGATTTCTGGTTTTAATGTGATAGTGATTTGTTCTGTTTAAGAAGCCAAACTAATAACAGATGACAACTCTGCTGAAATTCTGGTATATCACTTCCACTTATCTGGATGGTTGTCAATTATGGATCAAATTTCCAAAGGTTTTCCTTTAGTTTAGGTTAGTTTATTGTCACGTGTACCAAGGTACATTGAGAAGGTTTTTGTTGCGTGCTATCCAGTCAATGGAAAGACTATACATGATCACGCAACAAATGCTTTTCACTGCACCTGGTACATGTGACAATAAACTTCCAAATGGTGACCAAAACCAAACTAAACTCAACAGAGTGTGAAGAAGAGACCCGATCTGAAACATCATCCTTTTTCTCCAGAGATGCTGCCTGACCCGCTGAGTTTCTCTAGCACATTGCGTCTGCCTTTGGTTTAAACCAGGATCTGCAGTTTATTTCTATTCACAATTACATTCGAGATGTCCACAGTGCACAGATATATGATAAAGGGAAAAACGTATAGTGCAAGATAAAGTCCAGTAAAGTCTAATTAAAGATAGGCTGAGGGCCTCCAATGAGCCAGATAGCAGCTCTCTAGTTGTTGATAGGATGGTTCAGTTGCCTGGTGACAGCTGGGAAGAAACTATCCCTGAATCTGGAGGTGTGTGTTTTCATACTTCTGTACCTCTTGTCTGATGGGAGAGGGGAGAAGAGAGAGTGGACGGGGTGAGACTCATCCTTGATTAAGCTGGTGGGCTTGCTGATGCAGTGTGAAGTGGAGCAAATTTATGGGCATGTTTTTACAATACGGGAAGCATTTTGAGCAAAGAACACTCTGTTTTCTTCACCTTTGTCCATTGCCCATGTGGGCGGCACAGTGGTACAGCAGTAGAGTTGATGCCTCACAGCACCAGAGACCCAGGTTCGATCCTGACTATGGGTGCTGTCTGTGTTCTCCTGTGACTGTGTGGGTTTTCTCTGTGTGCTACAATTTCCTCCCACATTTCAAAGACGTGCAAGTTTGTAGGTTAATTTGCTTCTGTAAACGGTTCCTAGCGCATAGGGATAACATAGAACTAGTGTACGGGTGATCAATGGTTGGCATGGACTCTGTGTGCCAAAGGGCCTGTTTCCATGCTGTGTCTCTAGAATAACAATCTAGAATTAAATCAGGCCTCACTTTGAAGACAATGGACAATCAGATTCCATTTGTCACTTATTTAATGCAGATGGCAAAAACCTAGTTAGAATGGTAACAAAGGTACATGTTATGCTTGCCTTCATCGGTCGGGGCATTGAGTATTAGAGTCAGGAAGTCATGATGCAGCTCTATAAGATATTATACCCCAGCGGTATGAACATTGACTTCTCTAATTTCAAATAGCACTTGCTTTCCGTCTCTCTACATCCCCTCCCCCTTCCCAGTTCTCCCATCAGTCTTACTGTCTCCGACTACATTCTATCTCTGTCCCACCCACTCCCCTGACATCAGTTTGAAGAAGGGTCTCGACCTGAAATGTCGCCCATTCCTTCTCTCCAGAGATGCTGCCTGTCCTGCTGAGTTACTCCAGCATTTTGTGTCTACCTTCTATAAGACTTTAGTCAGGCCATCTTTGGAGTATTGCTTGCAGTTCTGATCGGCCCATTACAGGAATGATGTGGAGGTTTTGGAGAAGATGTAGAAGAGGTTTACCAGAATGATGACAGTGTTAGGTGGTATTAGCTACAAGAAGAGGTTGGACAAACTTGGATTGTATAAATGAGAAATAAAAGGCTGAAGGATTCAGGGAGCTTTATATACTCAGGTTTTGGCAGAGAATGTTACAAAAGTAAATGGAGACATAGAGTCATTCAGCATGGAAAAGCCCCTTGTGCCAACTCGAGCATGCCGACCAAGATGCCTCATCTAAGCGAGTTCCATATGCTTGTGTTTGGTCCATATCCCTCTAAACCTTTCCTATCTATGTAAACTTGTACAAATCCAAGGGATTGCATGAGCCGTGTATCAATTAGAAGAAAAAACAACCGTGAATACCTAATATTTTTTAGTGTAGGAGAGCTCTTTTGGTTAGTTTAATTTAGAGGTACAGTGCGGAAACAGGCCCTTCAGCCCACCGAGTCCGCACCGACCAGTGATCCCTGCACATTAACACTATCCTACACACAATAGGGGCAATTTACATTTATACCAAGCCAATTAACCTACTAACTTGTACGTCTTTGGAACGTGGGAGGAAACCGAAGATCTCGGAGAAAACTCATGCAGGTCATGGGGAGAACGTACAAACTCCGTACAGCTCTTTTGTGGCTCCCCATTAAACAGGGCTTAACATTATCTTGAGACTGCTGCCACCCTTGCATAAACGTGACATTTCCATTTCTTAACAAAAGTGAGTTTTATGGGGCAGATGAATAATAAATTCCTATCACAAAGAACATTTAAGATTAACAAAGGGAAGATTACAGAGAAAATTTAATGAAAATAAGACTTGGATTGGGCCCAGGTGGCTGTGTGGGTTCGTACATTTTCTGAGCCTTGTAAGTTTGATCAGAGTGGATCTTGCACTATGATCAAACTTACAAGGCTCAGAAAATATACAAACCCACACAGCCACCTGGGTCCAATCCAAGTCTTATTTTCATTAAATTTTCTTTGTAATTTATTTTCATGTCTTCTAATTGAATACAGTTAATTTTATCCAGTCCCCAGCAGGCATTAGTTGAAGTGCACAGATCTATCTCCACATTCTGGTACTTTCACTTGGAGGACATGAAGATGTCATAAATGGAAAAATATCACAGCAAGAGTGGATGTTATCAGTTTAGTTGTAATGCCTGATTGCAGATCCACATCTATGACCAGCACACAAATAGTCACGTGGCTTGGGCGCCATCTTGAATATACACACACACACAAACACAGACACACACACACACACACACACCCACACACACACGCAGACACACACGCAGACACACACGCAGACATACACACACGCACACAAATATATATATACTAGACCAAGTGGGACCCGTTGGGTCCCTGTCGCATGGGAGGGCTGGTCCCCAAATGCAATATTCCACCACTCACTCATAGCCCCCAACTGCGCAGGCGTGGCTGACGGGTTCCGGTGGGATGCCAGAGATCCCCATTGTGACCCGAGTCATGGCAACCCTCGCCAACTGCACCTCGCCATCTCTCTTCCTACCTCTATCTTCCTCCATTCCCCCTTCATCCCCCAACCCTCCCTCCCCCTCCTTTTCTCCCTCACTCTCCTTTCCTCTACTGTCAGCCACTCCCTCCCTCCCTCCTTCCATAACCCCTCTTCCCTCCCTACCCCCCTCCTCTCCCTCTATCTCCCTGCTCCCCCACTCCTCACCTCTCCCCTATCCCACTCCCCCACTAAAGGAAAGATTGGATAGACTCGGCTTGTACTCGCTGGAATTTAGAAGATTGAGGGGGGATCTTATAGAAACTTACAAAATTCTTACGGGGTTGGACAAGCTAGATGCTGGAAGATTGTTCCCGATGTTGGGGGAGTCCAGAACAAGGGGTCACAGTCTAAGGATAAGGGGGAAATCCTTTAGGACCGAGATGAGGAAAACATTCTTTACATAGAGAGTGGTGAGTCTCTGGAATTCTCTGCCACAGAAGGTAGTTGAGGCCAGTTCATTGGCTATATTTAAGAGGGCGTTAGATGTGGCACTTGTGGCTAAAGGGATCAGGGGGTATGGAGAGAAGGCAGGTACGGGATACTGAGTTGGATGATCAGCCATGATAACATTGAATGGCAGTGCAGGCTCGAAGGGCCGAATGGCCTACTCCTGCACCTATTTTTCTATGTTTCTATGTTTCCAAACACAATGTTTAAATAACATTTATATATATATAAACACACACACACACCAAGGCACATATACAAATACATATATATATATACATATACATTTATATATATATAGACACACACACATATATATTAATATATATATATATACACAATACCTCTACTTTCCCTGTCCCCTGACTCTCAGTCTGAAGCAGTCTCGACCCTAAACATTACCTATTCCTTTTCTCCAGAGATGCTGCCTGACTCGCTGAGTTACTCCATCTTTTTGTGTCTATCTTTGGTGAAAAAATGACATCTGCAGTTCCTTCCTACACATACAGTATGATGATATAACTATGTGCAGCTTTGAACTTCATTGTAAGAATTTATAAGTTCATAAGCAGGAGTTGGCCATTCTGACCATCGAGCTTACTCTGCCTTTTAATCACGGCTGATCTATTTTTCTGCTCTCCTGCCTTCTCCCCAAAATCCTTGACACCCTTATTAATCAAGTATCTGAAATGATTGAAATCAACACTTTTGTTGTTCTGTATTGGGACATTTGGCAATAAAACACTCTTGATTCTTGAACTATGAGGAGCAGCTTTAGCAGTAATTAGCAGTTATTTCATTAAACCAGTTGTGCTCATAAGGTCATAAGGTCATGTCATAGGAGTAGAATTAGGCCATTCGGCCCATCAAGTCTACTCTGCCATTCAATCACGGCAGATCTATCTTTCCCTCTTCAACTCCATTCTCCTACCTTCGCCCCGTAACCCCTGACACCCCTACTAATCAAGTATCTGTCAATCTCCGCTTGAAAAATATTGATTGACTTGGCCTCTAGATCTGTCTGTGGCAATGAATTCCACAAATTTACCACCCTCTGACTATTTAAGTTCCTCCTCATCACGCCGAGAGGCCTACTTCCACGCTGCATCTCTAAAGTCTAAAGTAAAGTCTGAAGTTTAAATTCACATATGACTATATCAACCAGCTCGTTAGAGATTAAAGAGACTTTAGAGATATGCAGCATGCAAACAGGCCTTTCAGCCCACCGAGTCCACGGCAACCACCGATCACCTCGTACACTCGCATTTTACAATTTTACCAAAGCCAATTAAACTACAAACCTGTACATCTTTGGAGTGTGGGAAGAAACCGGAGCACCTGGTGAAAACCCACGTGGTTACAGGGAGAACGTACAAACTCCTTACAGACAACACCCATAGTTGAGATCGAACCCGGGTATCTGGCGCTGTAAAGCAGCAACTCTAACTGCACTACTTTGTCGGCCTCATGCTGTCAAAATTAAAAGGTTTTCTATTTTATCACACCAATATCCACACTTTGCTTACGTATCCCCAAAATCTATGGGTCAGTACCAATAGGCGGTATTCTGATTTATTTTAAAAACATAGCATTCAATATATTCTTTGGTTATATTGAAGGGAAGATCCCAGTGTAGTTTTTATCTGATTGCCCAGTCTAAACTCCAGCGTGTACAGGCCCAGTGCCGACAAACGCTCATTATAGGTTAACCTGCTCGTTCCTGGGATCATTCTTGTCAACCTCTGGACCCTCTCCAGAGCCAGTACACCCTTCCTCAGATATGGTGCCCAAAATTGCTCACCATATTCCAAATGCGGCCTTGCCAGTACCTTATAGAGCATCAGCATTACATCCCTGTTTTTGTATATTAGCCCTCCAAAAGGCTCTGGAGGCCAAGAGTGGATATTTTTACGGCAGCGATAGAGAGGTTTTTGATTAGTACAGTTGTCAGAGGTTATGGGGAGAAGGCAGGAGAATGGGTTTAGGAGGGAAAGATAGATGAGCCATGATTGAATAGAGGAGTAAGGTTGATGGGCCGAATGGCCTAATTTTACTCCTATCACATATAACCTTATGATCCTTAGCTTCCCTTTTTCTCATCATACTTCCACAGTGTGCAAGTTCTAGGGTTAAACAGATTATAACTTACTCATCTTCCTCATAATTTTCTATATTTCTGACAACACCCTCTCTCTGCCATCCTATTTCTATGGTCATGAGAATTCTGGATGTGTTCTCCCAAATTTAGAGCTCTTTTAAATGAGCTAGTAATGGCGTGGAAGTGTGTATCGCATTTTCTAACATTGTAGTCTCGGTAACACTGCTCATTATTTCATCTGTACTCAATGCACATCCAGTGTTGTTAGCTGATGTAGAATGAAATGGCACCACGGAGACTGGTATAGTTGTGCAGGTAATCAATGGCAATTTCTCTTTGCCTCACTGACATCTTTAGTGGAGGCAGCAAAATGCTCTACATTTTCATCTCCAATTGGGTTTTTAAAGCTTTTTTGCAATTTTCATCAAGGTACAAAATTGATCCATTAACCTCAACCTATTCTATCTCTGTCCATAAATTCATGTTCATAGGTTAAGTTCAGGAGCAGAATTAGTCTATTCGGCCCATCGAGTCTACTCCACCATTCAATCATGGCCGATCTATCTCTCCCGCTTCAACCCCATTCTCCTGCCTTCTCCCCGTAACACCTGACACCCTTACAAAAGGCTGTATGGTGATCACATTTCACAGTATCTTGTATCTTGTATCTTGTATTAGAGATGAAAGAGACTTTAGAGATATGCAGCATGCAAACAGGCCCTTCAGCCCACCGAGTCCGCGCCAACCGCTAGGGACAATCTACATCTCTACCAAAGCCAATGAACCTACAAACCTTCATGTCTTTGGAGTGTGGGAAGAAACCAGAGCATCCCAGTATAGTTTTAATCTGATTACCCAGTCTATTTTCTATAAGTAACTCAAGTTGTATTTTTTTGTATTAGTACCAATCACAGTAGTTTCCTTATTCAAGGGAGATACAAAGAACATAAACATATGTTAGATATTAATGTATTAGAGAGAATTAGATTTATACCTGGAGTGAGCAGGTTGCCTTATAAGCACGGTTGCATTGACTTGTTTTTGGTGGAATTTAAAAGTACGAGAGGGAAATTGATAAAAGACATAAGATGTGAAACGGTTCTTATGGTGTTGATATGGAAAGGATGGAGAGGATGAGTTGCACCCTGACCACTTCTTCTTCTTCCCTTTCCCATTGGTGAAAAGGCATAGAAGTCTGAAAACACACACCTCCAGATTCAGGGACAGAGTCTTCCCAGCTGTTATCAGGCAACTGAACCATCCTACCATAACTAGAGAGCAGTCCTGAACAACTATCTACCTCACTGGAGGCTCTTGGCCATTTTTGATCGGGCTTTGCTGGACTTTATCTTGCACTAAACGTTATTCATGTTATTCCCTTCATCATGTATCTGTACACTGAGGATGGCTCGATTGTAATCATGTATTGTCTTTCCGCTGACTGGTTAGCACGCAACAATAGCTTTTCACTTCACCTCGATACACTTGACAATAAATTAAACTAAATTAAACAAATCTAAACTAAACCCTATTGAATGAATCACAAACTGGGGTCACTGTTTAAAGGCACCATAAGAACTGGAGCTGCACTTTGAAAATGGTGCCAAAACACAGCACCTCTTGCATGTGGGTTCAGTAAAATATTTCTGTACACTTGTTGATTGAGGATCAGAGGTACTAGACTGCTTGTAAGAAAGAAGAATTTCACTGTGCTAAAAGCACCATTGAAGCATTGAACAAGTTCAAATTATTGTAAGTGACCTTCATGAACTTTATTATCCACTATGATGTATTAGCATGAATTATTTTTGTGATTTCAATAAAAGTATTTACTGTTCTTTTTAATGACAATTTTCAGCGAATTGTCCAAATCTGCATAGGAGCTCATTTTGCAGAATCCATAACACTGATTAAATTGGTCTTGGGGGAGGGCCAGTATTGGAACTGCATTCAATTTCTGGTGCGTCACCTTTGGAGCTGTTGTCCAACTTCTCTCAAATCTCCTTCCTGATGCTTGTAAATTGTGTTTTCAGTTTGTCACTCACTTATACATATTTGGTGACTTTCAAATTAATTGCACAAAAAATATCAATGGAATTAGTTTAATTTATTAAGGTCACGTGTACCGAGGTACAGTGAAAAACGTTTATTTGCGTGCTATCCAGTGAATGAAAAGACTATACATGAATACAATCAAGCCATCCAAAGTGCATGGATAAAGGGTACAACATTTTGTGCAAAGATATAACACTGACGTCTGAAAATATCCGATTATAGATAATTCAAAATCTCCAATGAGGTAGATGGGATGTCAGGACCACACTCTGGCTGATAAGAGGACCGTTTAGTTGCCTAATAACAACTGGGGAAAAAATCTTCCTGAATTTGGAGTTAATAATTTTCAAACTTCTTTACCTCTTGCCTGATGAGAGGGGGGACAAGAGGGAGTTACCAGGGTGAGACTGGTCCTTGATTATGCTGGTGGCCTTGCGGAGGCAGTGCAAAGTGTAGATGGAGACAGTGGAAGGGTGGTTGGTTTGTGTGATTGTGCTGTGTCCACGACTCTCTGCAATTTCTTGTGGTTTTGTATGGAGCTGTTCCCAAGCCAGGCTGTGATGCATCCTGATGAGATGCTTTCTATGACACATGTGTAGAAGGTTAGCGGGGACTGTAAGAATTGTAAGACATTAAGAATCAAGCCATGTATTAGGTAGGTCAGCAACAAGCAAACCAATCCAGTCCCAAACGAGTAGCTCAGTAAAGGGTCACCAGTTTTCCTTCTGTTCATTATGGAATAATGGAATAAATTACCAGTGGCTACATTTATATTACAGTGATCTGGTAAACAGCAATAAACAACGATTACAGTGTATTAAAGAATGACACAAAGTGCTTTCAAAGTATTTCAATGGCCCAGGCAGCATCCTAGGAGAGCGTGGACAGGTGACACAAAATGCTGGAGTATCTCAGCGGGTGAGGCAGCATCTCCACGGAGAAGGAATGGGCGACGTTTCGGGTCGAGACCTTTCTTCAGAATGGTTGTCAAGGGAGGGGGCAGGACAAAGATAGAATGTAGTTGGAGACAGTAAGACTAGTGGGAGAACTGGGAAGGGGAAGGGGACAGGTGACGTTTTGTGCCTTTTTAAATCGGAGATCAATAGGTTCTTGATTACTAAGGGTATCAAAAAATATTGTGAGAAGGCAGGAGAATGGGGTTGACAGGGAAAATTATTTAGCCATGATGGACCGAATGGCCTAATTCTAATCCTATGGATTGTGGTCATATGGTTCGGGATGCTTCTTCAGACATGATCAAGGTGCATTCACTGGCTGAGTCTGTGGAAGTCTCCTTATTAAATTAGAACTAAACTTCTGTCAGGCCTGTGATAATGGTAAAACTAAAAGATATTTTGGTTCCAAATGTTAAGGATTTTTTTGAATGTTGGCATTTTTAAATTTGAAATAAATCTTTGGAATATTTCTGGACTTTCAGGAATATTTAAGGGGTGGCTCAGTGGTAGAGTTACTGGGTTACAGCACCAGAGACCCAGGTTCGATCCTGACTACAGGTGCTGTTTGTACGGAGTTTGTACGTTCTCGCTGTGACCGCGTGGGTTGTCTCCAGGTGCTCCATTTTCCCCCAATATTCTAAAGATGTGCAGGTTTGTAGGTTAATAGGATTCTGTAAATGATCCGTAAAGTGTAGGATGTAACTAGTTTAGGGGTGACTGCTGGTCAGTGTGGACTCGGTGTGCCAAAGGGCCTGTTTCCAGGCTGTGTTTCTAAGCTGAACTAAACTAAATTAAACTAAAATTATGCAAAGGCCTATATCAACTGGCACTTGTTGGAGGTGTTATAGAAATAGCGTGTCCAGGAGCAATATTATGATTACTGTTTCAAATTAATACACAATAACTTGAATTCTGAAATAACTTCATGATTTATTAAGTTTACAGTTGATATCAAACTAATTGGCAACAATGGCACTCTGCAAAAGAGATAAAAATGTATTAAAATTGATTGAAAAAATATATCAATGTGTAGAAGAATGGAAGATAACATTTAACGAGAACAATTCTAAACCTTTGCTGATGGGAAGGTAAATAAGTAACAAATATCATTAATAAAACATTACATAACTACTTTAAACCAGTGGATCCAAGCTAGTAATAAAATGGGAACTGAAGATGCTAATGTGTATTAAAGATAAGGGTCTCGAACCGAAACGTTGCCTATTTCCTTTGTTCCATAGATGCTGCCTCATCCACGGAGTTTCTCCAGCATTTTTGTCTACCTAAAGATAGACACAACATTTTATTCCCTTTATTATGTATCGGCTTTCCGCTAACTGGTTAGCACGCAACAAAAATCTTTTTTACTGTACCTCGGTACACGTGACAATAAACTAAACTAAGGTAAATTAAAAAATACTGGATTAACTTAATGGTCCAGGCAGCATCTCTGGAGAAAGTGGACAGGTGACATTTCAGATTGGGACCCTTCTTCAAACCGAAGCTGGGACAGATTATGATTAAATTGTAAACTGCTTCAATCTAATTAAACCTGGTGATAAATCCAGTTGAATTTATCATTAAAGTGCCATATTTTCTTTTGGCTGCGATCCAAACAAAAACACCGTTGAGCTGAAGGAGGTCCTAAGAAAACAAAATATTATTACTAGTGGAGATAGGAATTATAAAGTAATTATATGGAAACATGTTTTTGCTCTAAATACAGTAATTCGAGAGGTGTGATCATATAATATTCAGAATAAAAGCTTAAATTAGAAAAAAATGATTTCAGCTAAATTGGGGCAAAGTTTAAACTAGCAAAGGAAAATTCAATAGTGATGTTAGGAAATTCTTCAAACAGCTTGTGCCAAACGTAGCGTTGGAGCATGGCTGATCCCAGAGGAAGATCTGCTATCATCCGAACCAATCATCCTATTCTTTAGCTGGTAGAGCCGTTGCCTCACTGCACCAGAGACCTGGGTTCGATCCTGACCTTGGGTTCTGTCTGTGTGTGGTGTTAATACATTTTCCCAGTGACCTCATGGGTTTCCTCCGGGTGCTCTGGTTTCTTCCCGCATCTCAAAGATGTGCGGGTTTGTAGGTTAATTAGGCCTCTGTAAAGCTGCCCTTAGTGTGCAGGGAATGAGAGAAAAAATGGGATATCAGAATTAGTGTGAACGGGTCATTAATGGTCGACGTGGACTCCGTGGGCTGAAGGACATGTTTCCATGCTGTATCACTAAATTATTGTATTTGAGATAGACACAAAATGCTGGAGTAACTCAGCAGTACAGGCAGCATCTCTGGAGAGAGGAAATAGGTGATGTTTCGGGTCAAGACCCTTCTTCAGACTTGAGTTTGTGCTTGAGCTTGGCATGATTGTATTTACAGTATGTTCAGTATCATCAGATTTGATCAAATTGTGTGCAAAGCAAAGCTTTTCACTGTACCCCGGTACATGTGACAATAATAAAACTAAACCTAAACAAAAAGCTAAATGGACTCCTAGATTAAGGCAAAAAACTCTGGAACTGAATAGGAATTAACTGGAGATATAAGGAACTGCAGATATTGGTTTACAAACTCAGTGGGGTCAGACAACATCTCCCGAAAACAAGGATAGATGATATTTTGGGTCAGGACCCTTCTTCACACTGATTATGGTGAGATGGAGGGTAAAAGCTATAAGGGAGCAGGACAAAGCCTGGTGTTTAATAGGTGGATACATGTCAGGGGGTTTTGATAGGCAAATGGTCAGAGTTATAGTCATACAGCATGGAAACAGGCACTTTGGCTCAACTTGACCATGTTGGCGATGATGCCCCACCTACACTAGTACCACCTGCGTGCATTTGGTCCAAATCCCTCTAAACCTTTGAAACAAAGAATTGCAAATATTGGTTTACAAAAAAAAAGGACTCCAAGTGCTAGTGCTCCTATGCATCTTGGAGAACACGAATAGGTGATGTTTTGGGTCGGGACCTTTCTTCAGACTGATTGTAGTAGGGTGGGGAGAAAGCTGGAAGTGAAGATGGGCAGGATAAAGCCCAACCCACCCCACCGGAAATATCACCTATCTACGATCTCCAGAGATGCTGCCTGACCCGTTGAGTTATCCAGCACTTTGCGTCCTTCTAAAAAATTCCCATCCAAGCGCCTGTCCAAATCATTGGACGAAGTCCAGAGATGAAAATATAAAAGGAAATGTGAGGTAAGGACAGAGGAGGTGTGAATTTTGAAGCTAGAGAAAGGAAAGAAAATGGAAGGGGATGCCATAAGTGAGGGGGGGTGGGGGGGGGGGGGGGACTCATTGAAACTTACTGAGTAGTGAAAGGCTTGGATAGAGTGGATGTGGAGAGGATGATTCCACTAGTGGGAGAGTCTAGGACCAGAGGGCACAACCTCAGAATAAAAGGACCAACTTTTTGTCAGAGGCTGGTAAGTCTGTGGAATCCATTGCCATAGACGGCTGTGGAGGCCAAGTCAATGGAGAGTTTTAAGGCGGAGATTGACAGATTCTAGATTAGTAAGGGTGTTGGAGGGTTATGGGGAAAAGGCAGGAGAATGGGGTTGAGAGGGAAAGATAGATCAGCTACAATTGAATGATGGAGTAGGCTTGATGGGCTGAATGGCCTAATTATGCTCCTATAACATACACTTATGAACTTACTATAGATGAATGTTACACCCTTTTGAATTAAAAATGGGCTGAAGGTCCTTGAGTTTACAAATGTCTGCTGTGTGCTCTTCATATTGTCTACTAACCTGCATCCTGCAGTTGTCTAGTGACTCTCTTACAGCAAACTATGATTTTTTTTTGTAACACATCTGGTCAGCCTATTGATAACGTCTTAAATTTTCCATTCTGATTTTTCTTTTATCTTGTGTAGGGAGGGCTGACCTCCAAGGATGAAAATGGGGAGTGCGTTTCAGAAGGTTGCTTCTGCCTTTTCTTGCGGCTTGGAGGATGAACTGAGCTGTGTTTCGAACGACATGAGTGAAATAATGGCGGACAGGATGCTGGACGCCTGCTACAAGAAAATAAAAAGACTCCCGGTCCCGATATGCTCCTTTACCTATGTTGAGAAACTGTACATCAGCAACAACAGGCTGAGGGAACTTCCCGATGAGTTTGAACAGCTGGTCAACTTAAAGATCTTAGCACTGGATTTTAACAAATTTGAAGACGTGCCTAAAGTAGTTTGCAATATGCAAAACCTGACTCGTCTCTACCTTGGTAGCAATAGATTAATGACAATCCCACCAGAGTTCAGGAATCTAGAAAACCTCAGGTGTCTATGGATCGAGAGCAACCACTTCAGAAAGTTTCCCAAACAGTTAATTAATATGCCCAGTCTGAAATCACTTCAGATGGGGGATAACAAGCTAAAGACTTTACCTGAGGATCTGGTGAAATTCATTAACCTGCGTGGATTTTGGTTGTATGGGAACAGGTTTGAGGATTTCCCGAAGGTACTACTGAAAATGGAGTTCCTCGAAATCCTCGACATGGACAAGAACAAGATCGCGGACTTCCCCGACATGGATCATCTTATGAGGCTTAAGGTCTTCTCCTACGACCACAACCCGGTCAAATATCCACCCAACGTGGCGGATGGGGTGATACTGGTGGGCGAAGGGGCGGCGGACTTGCTGGCCTTCAGGGCTCAAGAGAACGAGGCCAATGAGGAAGAGCAGGGAGGTCTGAACAGCATCCTGAAAAACGGGTCGACGGGACTGGAAACAGAGGGCAGCTTCTCGGCACTGGAATGCTCTCAGGAGGAGACATGAAGCGGGCTTCAGAATACGTCCTTGGAATACAACACAATGAAGCTCCTAGTGACAGTCTTGTGAGGTTGGGTTCGACATGCCCTGGACCAGGAAATCAATGGACCAGGCAACTAGGGTTATGTTGGCTGAAGTAATCAGCACTGGGTGAACTTATGTAGAACACACACATGCACACACACACTAAAAAAAAGCAAAGTTGGTCACTTCTTTATATAACACGATTTGTGTTGGATTTACAAGCCTTTTAAAACAGCGAGGGCCTATCTCACGATAGATCAATAGAATTACCAGCTGATTGTGTAATAGTGTGGTGCCACATAACAATGTAGGACCCAACTATCAGCAGGGTAACACACAAGAATGCCTGTGCCCCTGCAATACTGTGGTAAGACCTTTGCAATACTGTACTCGGAAATGTCTCTCGAGACGGTGGTGAAATGATAATAACAATAGTGTTAAAGTTACTGCAGTAATGAAAGGCGGAAGGGTGTGTTTTTTTATTGCAATAAGATTTGGAATGGCAGTTACATGTTTATTAATAAGTGGCTCTTACTAATAAATTTGTAATGTGTTCAACAAAAATAACATGTCAGTAGAATGTGGTTACTCTTTGGAAAGAGATCATATTCACGAAAGTCATTTAATGCCGTGTATCATCTTTAAAATAAAGATGCATCTGTTTACATTAAAATAATTCAGGAGGAGTTAAAAATAACAACTCAATCTATTTATTGTGGCCAGATGGAAGTGTAGGTGGTGGGAATAATAACAGGGGAATGAGAATGAGAAAAATAATGCACACACACGACAAACACACACACACACACATGCACAATTTGCATGCAAGTCTGCTTTGAGTTTTCATTGCCTTAAATGGCAAGGGAGAGATTTTTGTTGGAAGTGTATGTGCCAGAAAAGTAGCTGAGATTGGTTTACAGATCCTGCTATTTTACTTCTGTCTAGGGATAAGGATTTGTGGTGTATCAAAATTACGAACAGGAAATGAGAGGAGAAAGATACAAAACAATAACTGTGAAAATTATAGCCCAGTTGGTGTCAGCCACTGGGGAAATCCGTTGCAAAAAGTCATCAGCGGAGGTACTAATTGATGGCTGTTATAATTAAATCAGTTCTGCTGGTTTTTACTGATGACACTTAAACTTCTATTTCCTTCTTTCTCAGGGTACTGCCTCTCTAGGGTGAAAGTATTAAGTCTCTAGATTGATTTGAGCTCCACTCCTTTACTTTAGACACTAGACCAGAGATACAGCGCTTAAAGAGGCCTTCTGGCCCACAGAGTCCATGCTGACTGACGATCACCCCATACACTAGCACTATCCAACAGACTAGGGACTATTTACAATATTTTTTAACCAAAGCCAATTAACCTACAAACCAATTAACCTCCAAACCTACATTGGAGCGAGGGAGGAATCCAGAGCACCTGGAGAAAACCTACGAGGTCACAGGGAGAACGTACAAACTCCACACAGGCAGCACCCGTAGTCAGGATTGAACCTGGATCTCTGGTTTGTAAAGCAGCAGCTCTATCACTGAGCCACTGTGCCACCTCGATTGTACTTTCCTTCTGTTCTTTTTATTTATCGAGTTATAGAAATTTCCTTGTAGGAGATCCCAGAAAATAAATATCAACAAGTTAGCCTATCCTCATATTTCGCTTGGGTAGCTTACAACCCAATGAATGTTGAATTAAATAAATTTTAAATAACTTCTCCCTACACTCCTAACTTCTACTCCGTCTCCCTTCCCCTCCCCCCTCCTCTCTTACACCCTTCATATGAATAGGATATAGTTGGGATCACGGAGATATGGCTCCAGGGTGACCAAGGCTGGGAGCTGAACATCCAGGGATATTCAATATTCAGGAGGGATAGGCAGAAAGGAAAAGGAGGTGGGGTAGCGTTGCTGGTTAGAGCGGAGATTAATGCAATAGAAAGGTTGGAGGATGTGGAATCAATATGGTTAGAGCTGCGAAACACTAAGGGGCTGAAAACGCTAGTGGGAGTTGTGTACAGGCCACCTAACAGTAGCAGTGGAGTTGGGGATGGTATCAAACAGGAAATTAGAAATGCGTGCAACAAAGGTAAAACAGTTATAATGGGTGACTTCAATCTCCATATCAAATGGGTGAATCAAATTGGCAGGGGTGCTGAGGAAGAGGATTTCTAGGAATATATGTGGGATAATTTTCTAGACCAACATGTAGAGGAACCAATGAGAGAGCAGGCTATTCTAGACTGGGTATTGAGTAACGAGGAAGGGTTAGTTAACAGTCTTGTTGTGCATGGCCCCTTGGGCAAGAGTGACCATAATATGGTTGAGTTCTTCATTAGGATGGAGAGTGACATAATTAATTCAGAAACAAGGGTTCTGAACTTAAAGAAAGGTAACTTTGAGGGTATGAGACGTGAATTGGCCCACTTAGACTGGCAATTGATTCTTAAAGGGTTGAAGGTGGATAGGCAATGGATGGCATTTAAAGACTGCATGGATGAACTACAAAAAATGTTCATCCCAGTTTGGCAAAAGAATAAATCAGGGAAGGTAGTACATCCATGGATAACAAGGGAAATCAGGGATAGTATCAAAACAAAAGATGAAGCATACAAATTAGCCAGAAAAAGCAGCCTACCAGAGGACAGGAAGAAATTCAGAGTCCAGCAGAGGAGGACAAAGGGATTAATTAAGTAAGGGAAAATAGATTATGAAAGAAAACTGTCAGGGAACATAAAAACTGACTGCACAAGGTTTTATAGATGCGTGAAGAGAAAAAGATTAGTTAAAAAAAATTTAGGTCCCTTGCAGTCAGAAACAGGTCAATTGATAATGGGGAACAAGGACATGGCAGACCAATTGAATAACTACTTTGGTTCTGTCTTCACTAAGGAAGACATAAATAATCTGCTGGAAATAGCAGGGGATCGCGGGGTCAAATGAGATGGAACTGAGCGAAATCCAGGTTAGCCGGGAAGTGGTGTTGGGTAAATTGAATGGATTAAAGGCCGATAAATCCCCAGGGCCAGATAGGCTGCATCCTAGAGTACTTAAGGAAGTAGCCCCAGAAATAGTGGATGCATTAGTAATAATTTTTCAAAACTCTTTAGATTCTGGAGTAGTTCCTGAGGATTGGAGCGTAGCTAATGTAACCCCCCTTTTAAAAAAAGGAGGGAGAGAGAAAACGGGGAATTACAGACCAGTTAGTCTAACATCGGTAGTGGGGAAACTGCTAGAGTCAGCTATTAAAGATGGAATAGCAGCACATTTGGAAAGTGGTGAAATCATTGGACAAAGTCAGCATGGATTTATGAAAGGTAAATCATGTCTGACGAATCTTATAGAATTTTTTGAGGATGTAACTAGTAGAGTGGATAAGGGAGAACCAGTGGATGTGTTATATCTGGACTTTCAGAAGGCTTTTGACAAGGTCCCACATAAGAGATTAGTATGCAAACTTAAAGCACATGGTATTGGGGGTTCAGTATTGATGTGGATAGAGAAATGGCTGGCAGACAGGAAGCAAAGAGTAGGAGTAAACGGGTCCTTTTCAGAATGGCAGGCAGTGACTAGTGGGGTACCGCAAGGCTCGGTGTTGGGACCCCAGCTATTTACAATATATATTAATGATTTGGACGAGGGAATTGAATGCAACATCTCCAAGTTTGCGGATGACACGAAGCTAGAGGGCTTTGCTAGCTGTGAGGAGGATGCTAGGAGGCTGCAAGGAGACTTGGATAGGTTGGGTGAGTGGGCAAATGCATGGCAGATGCAGTATAATGTGGATAAATGTGAGGCTATCCACTTTGGTGGCAAAAAAAGGAAAGTAGACTATTATTTGAATGGTGGCCGATTAGGAAAAGGGGAAATGCAACGAGACCTGGGTGTCATGGTACACCAGTCATTGAAAGTAGGCATGCAGGTGCAGCAGGCAGTGAAGAAAGCGAATGGTATGTTGGCATTCATAGCAAAAGGATTTGAGTATAGGAGCAGGGTGGTTCTACTGCAGTTGGACAGGGTCTTAGTGAGACCACACCTGGGGTATTTTGGTCTCCTAATCTGAGGAAAGACATTCTTGCCATAGAGGGAGTACAGAGAAGGTTCACCAGACCAATTCCTGGGATGTCAGGACTTCCATATGAAGAAAGACTGCGTAGACTCGGCTTGTATACGCTAGAATTTAGAAGATTGAGGGGGGATCTTATAGAAACGTACACATTTTTAAGGGGTTGGACAGGCTAGATGCAGGAAGATTGTTCCCGATGTTGGGGAAGTCCAGAACAAGGGGTCACAGTTTAAGGATAAGGGGGAAGTCTTGTAGGACCGAGACGAGAAAAACATTTTTCACACAGAGAGTGGTGAATCTCCGGAATTCTCTGCCACAGAAGGTAATTGAGGCCAGTTCATTGGCTATATTTAAGAGGGAGTTAGATGTGGCCCTTGTGGCTAAAGGGATCAGGGGGTATGGAGAGAAGGCAGGTACAGGATACTGAGTTGGATGATCAGCCATGATCATATTGAATGGCGGTGCACGCTCGAAAGGCCAAATGGCCTACTCCTGCACCTATTTTCTATGTTTCCTCCCAGTTCCACAGTTCTCCACATTGTATGTCTCTTGAGATCATAAGTTCACAAGTCTATAAGTCATAGGAGCAGAATTAGGTCATTCAGCACGTCGAATCTACTCCACCTTTCAATTATGGCTGATCTTGAACAGGCGATCTATGGTCAATGTGGACTCGATGGGCCAAAGAGCTTATTCCCACGCTGTATCTCTAAACTAAACTTAACTAAAACTAAATTAAACATGGAGGTGTGTTGGTTGATTGGTCTGTAAATTATCACTATTGTGTAAGGTGTGAATGATAAAGCGGGATAATATAGAACTAATGTGAATGGATGATCAATGGTCAGCATGGATTTGGTCGGCCAAAAGGCCTGTTGCCATGCTGTGTCTTTAAACAAAAGACCAGGAAAATATAATTAAATAGAATAACCTGCTATTAACTGATATAGATCAGCTTTCTCTGGACAGAATGGAAATGCTTCTTTCTTTGTGGCCTTGTTTTACAATCATCACAGTTTTTACACAATGTGTCACAAGTCAAGTTGAAGGTGACATCAGAATCACATTGTGTTGGAAGTAACTGCAGATGCTGGTTTACACCGCAAATAGACACAAAATGCTGGAGTAACTCAGCGGGACAGGCAGCATCTCTGGAGAGAAGGAATGGGTGATGTTTCGGGTCGAGACCTTTCTTCAGAATCACATTGTTGGGATATCAGCCTCACACAGAGGGCTGGATTTGATCATGGCCCACATGGCTCATACAGTGGCTAGATTGCTCACATGGCCTCACTAATTCACATAGTGGACACTAGTGGGAGGGTCTACGACCGGTGGCCATTGCCTCAGAATAAAAGGATGTACCGTTAGAAAGGAAATGGGGATGAATTTATTTAGCCAGAGGGTGGTGAATCAGTGGAACTCATTGCCACAGATGGCTGTAGAGGCCAATTCATTGGGTATTTTTAAGGCAGAGATAGATAGATTCTTGATTAGCATGAGTGTCAGGGTTTATGGGGAGAAGGCAGGAGAATGGGGTTGAGAGGGAAAGATAGACAGATTAGCCATGATTGAATGTCTGAGTAAACTCGGTGGGACAAATGGCCTAAATCTGCTACGATAACTTATGACGTACACCAGGGAAATGTCCAGTTTAAATGGAGTAAATTTATGGAAGCATTGAATAGTTACAACAGACAGACCGACCAATCCATCCATTGAACATGTGCCAGATGGGGGCAGTAATCTGTACTTTAGTACAGCATCCCTTCGTGAAATCGCAGAGATGATCAGATGCCTATGAATATTTATAAGATAGACCACATTAAATTATTAAGTGATCCATAGAATTACCACCAGTCGCATTTTTTTCAGATGAGGAAACTGTTCAGTTGATTTAATGTGTTGTTTTACTGAAACTATAAAAGACATTTTCAAGATTGCATATAGCATTTCATGTGGCACACCTCCCTGGAGTCAAACGCATGTGACAACTGCTTAGGCAGATGGGGCAACTGTTAGACTAAAAGCACCAGTCACCTAAGTTTAAATTTAGATGTTTAATACCCATATTAGAAAGTGGGCCTAAACATTATTCCCTTTATCCTGTATCTATACACTGTGGATGGCTCAATTGTAATAGTCTTTCAGCTGACTGGATTGCACGCAACAAAAAAGCTTTTCACTGTACCTCGGTACATGTGACAATAAACTAAACTAAACTAAACTAAATAGCTACGTGTAAACTGCAGGCTTAACGTACCATTACTGTAACAGTGAGGGATACACCAATGAAATATCAGTTTAGTTTAGTTTAGTTTAGAGGTACACTGTGAACATTGGTCCTTAGGCCCACCGAGTCCACACCGACCAGCGAGCACCCATACACTAGTTCTATCCTACACAACCGGGACAATTTACAGAAGCCAATTTACCTAAAAACTAGCACGCCCTTGGAATGTGGTAGGCAACCGCAGCACCAGGGGAAAACCCACACGGTCACAGGGAGAATGCACAAACTCCATACAGACAGCACCTGTAGTTAGGATAGAACCTGGGTCGCTGGTGCTGTGAGGCAGCAACTCTACCGCTGCGCTACTGTGCTGCCCCATGTGGAGACATAAGGAACTGCTGACACTGGAATCATGAAGAACACAATGTGCTGGCTGCATCTCTAGAGGAATGAATAGGTGATGTTTGGGGTCGGGACCCTTCTTGCGACTTACCCGGAATGTCGTCTATCCATGTCCTCGAGATTCGCTACCTGTTCCACTGAGTTACTCCTGCTCTTTGTGCTTTACTCAATGAAATATATGGTTAAGCATTTGTACTGTCTTGCATTGTGTGAATATGTTTGACGTTTGTTCCAGGCTTGCCCCTGACTAGGAACATACTGGAATGTTTGGGCATGGTTGGAATTAGGATCAAATAATTGTGTTGCGTGCACTATGGTATTAAGATATGCACGATATTTACTCAGTGCTGTTCTGTTTCCAAATTAAAATTTTATAAATTTCCATGATGAAAAGTTACTGATATGATGAAATGGCAGATGTCTTTCATTATACAAGTAATTCATGATGATCACAGCAATCCTACACAAATTGGATAGGGCACAAGGGCGGCACAGTGGCGCAGCAGTAGAGTTGCTGCTTACAGAGCCAGAGACCCAGATATGATCCTGATTACGGGTGCTATCTGTATGGTGTTTGTTCATTCTCCCTGTGACTGTGTGGGTTTCCTCCTGGTGCTCCGGTTTCCTCCCATACTCCAAAGACGTGCAGGTTTGTGGGTGAATTGGCTTCTGTAAGTTGCAAATTTTCCAGAGAGTGTGGGATAGTGCTGGTGTACGGGTGATCGCTGGTCGGCGCGAACACGATGGGCCGAAGGGCCTGTTCCCACTCTGTGTCTCCAAACCAAACTGAAATAAAAGATCCACTTGGAATCCTTAGGGCAAAGCTTTGTTACAAGCTGTGCTAAGCTGAGAAAGGGATGAAGAAATATTCTAAGAAATATACAGTGTGGAATCAGGCCCTTCCGCCCACCGAGTCCACGCTGACCGTCGATCACGCGTTCACACTCGTCCTATCTCATCTCACTTTCTCATCCACTCCCTACACACCAGGAGTGAGTTACATAGGCCAATTAAGCTACAAACCCACATGTCTGTGGGACGTGGGAGGAAACAAGAGCACTCGGAGGAAACCCACACGGTCACAGGGCGAAAGTGCAAACTCCACACACAGGGAGCGTCCGAGGTCAGGATCTGGAACCTGGGTCTTTGGCATGCGTGAGGCAGCAGCTCCACTCGATGCGCCACAGTGCCGCCCTGTTGACATGATCTATTCTTTGCGTCTGGCATTCAGGGTCAATTCCATTTTCTGCTAAATTACTTGGCAAGATCTCACCAGCGTTGAACAGCAAGCATAAGTCAGATGTCGGGCTAAGGTTTATCCTTAATAACTTGCAGCAATAGCACAATGGTGGCAGTTGCATATTATATACTGTTTCTGAAACATAGCCACATCGAAGCCAATGGATATCAATTTCAGAGGTGGAATAGAGCATTCTGCTATTACTGTATGAGAGTTTAGACTTCAGAGCTACAGCGCAGAAACAGGCCCTTGGGTTCACCAAATCCATGCCACCCCGTACACTAGCACCATCCAACACAATTTTACAATTTTAACCAAAGTCAATTAACCTACAAACCTGTATGTCCTTGGAGTGTGGGAGGAAACCGGAGCATCTGGTGCGGTCACAAGGAGAACGTGCAAACTCCATACAGACAGCACCCGTAGTCAGGATTGAACCCGGTTCTCCGCTGCTGTAAGGCAGCAACTCTACCACTGTCACCATGTTGCCCAGTTGCCAGGTATTATACAATTAGTGTTAGTAATTCCACCATTTTGGCCCCAATGAAAGGAAGCAAGAGAGGCTACAGGAGAAATTGAAATAAAACAGAGGATGCTTGGAACATTAAGCAGGGCAGGCTGCATCTGTGGAAAGGGACGCAGAGTTAATATTTCAGGAGAAGACTGGTATATGGACCTGGGAAAGAAAAAATTTAAATTAGTTCTAAGTTACAAGTTACAGGGTGGGGGAGAGATGGATTCTAGAAAGGGAAGGCTGAAGAAAGGTCCCGACTCGATATGTCAACCAGCCTTTTTGTTGGTAGTTTGTTTGGAGATACAGCGCGGAAACAGGCCCTTCGGCCCACCGAATCCATGCCGACCAGCGCTACCCACACATTAACACTATCCTACACACACCATGGACAACTTACAATTATACCAAGCCAATTAACCTGCAAGCCTGTGCGTCTTTGGAGTGTGGGAGGAAACCGGAGCACCCTTAGAAAACCCACGCAGATCACGGGGAGAATGTACAAACTCCGTACAGACAGCACCCGTCATCAGGATCGATCGAACTCGGGTTTCTGGCATTGTAAGGCAGCAATGTGCCACCATGTCGCCTGTGAATATCACAGTATGGATAATCTTACAGTGGAACTAACCAGTTGGGAAATGGATAGAGAAAGCAAACCTCCTGAATAATGACTCCTGAGATCGCAATTTGCCCAACCCTGGGACCATGCAAGAATACCAAGACCTCACTCTATCACAGATACTCACTTGAACCCCTGCATTCCCTCTCTCCCCTTCCCCCTTCCCCCACCCTAGTAGCCCTACTAGTTCCACTGTTTGAATCCCTGTATTTATTTGTTATCATCTGTTCCCCAGCCAACAATGGGCTCCACCCCTCCTTGGTCATCTGTTGCCGGCCCTGATTTCTTTTGGTCTATTTCTACCTCCAGTTCCCTCCCCTCTACTTTCAGTGTGAAGAAGGGTTCTGACTCGAAACCTTACCCATCCTTTTTCTCCAGAGATTATGATTGACCCGCTGAGTTACTCCAGCACTTTGCGTGTATCAAGTGTTTCTAACCTTGTCTGCGGTACTAAAATTAGATCTGTGCTGTTATTGTATCCTGATGATGAACAGCTGACTGCACGCGCACCTGGGATCAACGTTTCAGCGTGAGATCTCCATTCCATTCTGGTCTGCCTTATTAACTCCCACAGAGGGTATCTTCAGAGTGGAAATTAAAACAAATCAACAATGATACCACATTGCTTTAAATAACCAGTTTGTTGACAAATCCACAGACTATCTATCCCAGGTATAATTCAGAGCCTTTATTAAGACAGAGTCTATCTGGGACATATGACAGTAAAACACTCTTGACTCGTGACTCTCTAATAATGCAGAGATAATATTGAGATTGCTCAGCCCATTCATCCCTCTCTTTAGTCAGAGGGTGGTGAATCTGTGGACTTCATTGCCACAGTCGGCTGTGGAGGCCAAGGCAATGGGTATTTTTAAGGTGGAGATTGACAGATAGTTGATTGGTGAGGATGGTCACGAGTTATGGGGAGAAGGCAGGAAAATGGGGTTGTGAGGGAAAGATGGATCAGCCATGATTGAATGGTGGGGTTGATTCGATGGGCCGAATGGCCTACTTCTGCTCCTATGACATGAACCTGTGGGTTTAACAGACCAACTGCTACGGCAAGAAAGTCTGGTGAATGCCAATTAATTCAGGTGAACAGCCATCAGGACTTAAGTTACACCTGTGCCAGGTGAGGTTTATATCTCTCAAGCTTCCTGCACCGCACCTTCATAGGTCGGTTGGGTGGCACCTTTGTATCTCTTGCCCTCTTGCAGGTCTTTCAATACAGGTGGCATAAAAAAGCAACAGAAATCTTGACAGGATGAAAGGACAGGATTGCAAACAAAGACACCAAGTGCCGGAGTAATCAAGCAGGTCAGGCAACATCTCTGGAGAACAAGGACACGTGACTTTTCGACTTATCGTACTTCAGACCTATTGTGTAGGAAGGAACTGCAGATGCTGGTTTATACTGAATATAGACACAAAATGCAGGAGTAATGCAGCGGGACAGGCATCATTTCTGGAGAAAATGAATAGGTGACGTTTTAGTCGTAACCTTTCTTCAGACTTCTGACCCGTCCTAACCTGAAATGTCACCAATCCATTTTCTCCAGGGATACGACCAGACCTGCTGAGTTACTCCAGCATTTTGTGTCCTTTGGTGTAAGCCAGCACCTGCAGTTCCTTCTTTCTGCATGCTAACGTAAATGTTTTGCATAAATCACCAACTGATTCAGAAAGATATTCCTCTCTCCTCTCCTGAAGGAAATGGTTCCTATTGCCTCACACTTTGTGGGCCTGAAATGTTTCTCTTTCCGCAGATGCTGCCTGACCTGCTGAGTGTTTCCAGCATTTTCTCTTCATGTATCAGATTTTGAGCATCTGCAGTTATGTTGTTTTTTATTTAACGGGCATTGGTATGTTTCCAGAACTCCATCTATTCAGACTGATCATAAAATACAAACTGACTCTAATCTTGCTTCCGCCCTGTTTTATACCAGTGTAACACAAAATCCTGGAGTAACTCAGCGGGTTGGGACCCAAAATGTCACCTGTCCATTTCCCTCAACAGGAGGCACAGTGGCGCAGCGGTAGAGTTGTTGCCTTACAGCGCCAAAGACTTAGGTTCGATCCTGACTACCTTTGCTGTCTGTAAGGAATTTGTACATTTTCACTGTGACCATGTGGGTTTTCTCCAGGTGCTCCGGTTTCCTCCCACAACCCAAAGATGTGCAGGTTTGTAGGTTAATTGGCGTCTGTAAATTGTCCCTAGAGCGTAGAATAGAATTAGTGTATGGGGATCGCTGGTCAGCATGGATTCAGTGGGCCGACGGGCCTGTTTCCATGCTTTATCTCTACACTAAGCTAAACTAAGATGCCAACTAACCAAGGAGTTCCTCCAGCACTTTGTGCTTCACTCATGATCAAAACATCTGCAGTTCCTTGTGTCTCCATTTTAATATTACTGGAACTATAGCCACTTCCTGATTCACTGTTCTGTCCCATATTCTCTGAACTTTGATGACATGTTTTGTAATGGTGTTTGAGTGTTAACTCCTGTGCCGTGTAGTTACATTTATGTGGCTGTGTATGTTTGTCACAGCGGAGAACTAGACCTTGTAAATGCACTGTGGAGGAGGAAGTAATGGTAATATTTTGTAGGGCGTAAAACAGTTTTCATTAAATAAGCCATCCATTATACACTCTGCACAATTAGCGAGGGCGTGTAATGTAAGGCTTTCTAATGCTGCTGAGTTTACACCATCGGCAAAAAAATTAAACTGAGACCTTCTATGCATTAGATACAGGTATCTGGCTGTTTTGATTAGCACAGTGGTAGCACAGTGGCACAGGACGGCACAGTTGGTCAGCGGTAGAGTTGCTGCTCCAGAGCAGTAGCGACCCTGGTTCGATCTTGATTATGGATTCCCTGTCTATGCGGAGTTTGTACATTCTCCCTGTGACCACGTGTTTCCTCTGGGTGCTCCCACACTCCAAAGACGTGCAGGTCTGCAGGTTACGTGGCTTTGGTTAAAAATTATAAAAAGCCCCCAGTGCGTAGGATAGTGCTAGTGTATGGGGTGATCGCTGGCTGGCGCGGACCAATGGCCTGTTTCCGCACTGTATCTCTAAAAGTCTAAAAGGTTACAAGCTCTGTCACAAGCAAGACCTGTGTGGTCCTACCAGCAATTATTTTGTCAGGAGGTACCGCAAAATTATGTAAGTTGGCTTGGAGACAGAGACATTTCTGAACGTAAGCCTGATGGTACATGAGTCACACTGAGGCAGATGCCTGAATTATTTCCCTTTTGCTGGAGTATTTGTAATTTCGCATCTAACTCCGTGATCTATGCCTGGTATAAGACGTTGGTGAAGCCACATTTAGAGTGTTGTGTTCAGATTTGGTCACACTGTTATAGGAAAGATGTTGATAAGCTGGAAAGAAGAGAAGATGTACAAGGATGTTGCCAGGACCTAACCTCTCTTGAGCTACAAGAGAGGTTAGGTAGACTGGGACTTTATTCCTGAACTCCTTCAGGAGGATGAGGGGTGATCTTGTGGAGGTGTACAAAATCGTGAGAGGAATCGATCAAGTAAATTCATGCCCAGATTAGGGAACCGTGAAGCAGAGCGCATGCGGGTGGGACGAGTGTGAATGGGGCATGTCGGTCAGCAGGGGCAGGTTGGGCCAAAGGGCCTGTTTCCCTGCAGTGTGACTCTATAACCCAACAGCTTTTGAGCTCAATTTCAAATTGGTAAGGTGTTACATTTTTAAATACAGTTTAGTTTATTTGGAAGCATCTGTGGAGGGAAATTGCCAAGCGAGTTGAGTTACTCTAGCACTTTGTGTTCCACTAATATAAAACTCAGAGCAAGTTTAGAGTCAGTTTGTATGGCCTCCAATGTTTGATGAGTTTATTGCATTTGGTTTCAACAGCTGCATTTAAAAACATGCTCCCATGCATCTGACCCAACTATTGGAACTTGGAGTTAACCTCTAGAGTTAGCAACAAGTCTGGACTTCCTCATAGGCTGTATTCTGCTCTCTGCATCATCCCCTTTGCACTGCATATTGTACTTGAGTTTGACTTGATTGGATTTACGTGTGCTCTATCTGATCTGTTTGGATTGCAGGCAAAACAAAACTCTTCACTGTACCTCGGTACACTTGACAATAATAAACACAAAACCTAAGCCTAAATCAGGATGATAATGGAAATAAATATCAGGAAAAATGCCGATGTTTTCCCAATGTAATAGGAGTAAACTACTCCAATGTATTTCAAAAGGACACGAAGTGTTGAAGTCACTCAACGGGTCAAGCTGCATCTCTGGAGAACATTTCAATCTCCTTCCCTTCTACTAATCCCACAACAAAATCTACTATTAGCTAAACAATTCTTTTCTTATGTAAAACTTTGAAAAAGTATTTTCTAACCTGAACCAGAAGCTAAACCTAATTCAAAATCTAGGCAGTCAAGTTTAGAGATACAGCATGGAAACAGGCCATTTGGCCTACCGAATCCGCACCGACCAGCGATCCCCGCACATTAACACTATCCTACACTAGAAGCAAGTTTTACATTTATACCAAACCAATTGACCGACAAATCTGATAGACATAAAAAGCTGGAGTACCTCAGTGGGACAGGCGGCATCTCTGGAGAGACGGAAGTCTGAAGAAATGTCTAGGCTTGAAACGTCACCCATTCCTTCACTCCACAGATGCTGCCTGTCCCGCTGAGTTACTCCAGCTTTTTGTGCCTATCTGCAATTTAAACCAGCATCTGCAATTCCTCCCTACACACCCTACAAACCTGTATGTCTTTGAAATGGGAGGAAACTGAAGAAAACTGGAGAAAACCCACAGGTCACGGGGAGAACGTACAAACTCCATGCAGACAAGTACCCATAGCGAGGATCGAATCCGGGTCTCTGGCGCTGTAAGGCCACTGTGCCACCCCTTAAAAATGAAGGATCGCTTGTTTCCACTTAAACAAGACACAAAGTGCTGGAGTAACTCAACGGGTCAGGCAGTATCTCAAGAGAAGACGGATAGGGAATGTTTAGGGTCGGGATCCTTCTTCAGTCTGAAGGGAGAGTAGGGTTTGATTCATCACTTACAGAAGCAAGGTCTGTAAAGGAGGCAAAAGGGTGAGATAGTGGGAGAGGAGGAGGAGTGAACTGTAAAGCCAGAGGGTAAGATATGGGTGGAAGAGGATAGAAGGGAGGGGAAAGAGGGGGGATAAAGGGAGATTGGGCATGGGAGGTAAGTGTGTGAAGGAGGGGAACGGAGCAGAGTGACTAGGTGGGTGGGAGATAGCAGCAGAAATGGGTGTGCGCTCTGAGGTTGTTGTGGGGGTGGGGGGGGGTGGGTGGGTGGACACACAGCAGAGTGAGAAAGGTATGGGGGGGGTCTATCGACCAAAATGTTCATACCTTTGTGTTGTAAGCTACCCAAGTATATGAGGTGCTGTTCCTCCAGTTTGTGTGTGGCCTCACCCTGGCAATAAAGGAGGGCCAGGACAGAAAGGTCAGTGTGGGAATGGGAAGTGGAGTTAAAATGATTCAGCAGGCCTTGGCTGACTGAGCACATTACCTACCCTGATGTCTTCTGTACTTCTTTCTGGATTAATTATAAAGTATCGTAGAGAGTCATCGAGTCATTGAGTCATACAGTGTGGAAACAGGCCCTTCTGCCCAACTTGCCCACACCGACCAACATGCCCCATCTACACTAGTCCCACCTGCCTGCATTTGGCCCATATCCCTCTAAACCGTACGACAGAAGTAATGCCAGTTGAATGAATGTTTCCACAGCTGAGGTAAACAGCTAAGCGACTGTTGTGTGTGGTCATTTCTTGTTTCTCAGTGAATAATGCAAGGAATCATTCCCTGTGGCTAAGCAACTGATGTCAAGAAGGCTCAATATCTGTCGTTTTACTTTCAAGCACTTCTTCTGGTGCATTTTCTCTTTCTGTTATTTGTTTTTATTTTTGAAATACTGCAAGAAAACGGGCCCTTTGGCCAACCGAGTCCACGCCGACCATCGATCGCCCGTTCACACTAGTTGTATGTTATCCCACTTTCTCATCACTCCCTACACATTGCGGCCAATTTTACAGAGGGCCAGTTTACATTAAAAACCTGCACGTCTGTGAGATGTGGGAGGAAACTGGAGCACGCAGACGAAACCCACGTTGTCACATGGAGAACGTGCAAACTCCACAGAGACAGCGCCCGAGGTCAGAATCGAACCCGGGTCTCTGGTGCCCTGAGGCAGCAGGTCTGACAGCTATGCCACTGTGTCACATATCGGCAAGACAATTCCAGGATTTGAGTGTCTAATATTGAACATTTCATTTGAGTAAGCTGAGAGATATTAACGCAATGTGGGCACTTGGATTTTTAAAGCAGAAGGCATTTTCTTTGATACGTAAGTAATCAAACAAAGGATAGTTTATGTATGCAGGTCCACCACCGACTTTCCAGCACCCTTCTTGCCAGAGCCTTGCTGGATTATCCATTTTGCTGGACCAACAAAGGTCTCGGCCTCTGAGAGGAGACCAACTGTACCGGAATGTTATGCCTAGGCTGCCGGAGGGTCGGGGAAACAAAGTCGGTCTTGTAAGTCGGCTATTGGAGCAGTACTGTCAGCTCTGGTCAGGCTGGAGTTCCAGAGTCCCGGCCGCACGGGGCAAATCACATTCACAATAATACTTTATTAGCCAAGTATGTTTTGCAACATATGAGGAATTTCATTTGCCAAGTCAGTCATACAAATAAAAGCAATGGAACACACAAAATACGTTTTAACATAAACATCCGCCAAAGTGACCCCTCCGCATTCCTCACTGTGAAGTAAGGTGAAAAAAAGTTCAAATCTCTTCCCTTCTTTGCTCTCCTGTGGTCGGGGGCCTTGAGCCCTCCGTTGACGGGACAATATTGACTCCCGTAGCTAGCGGCGTTTGGGCCCTCCGCATCGGGGCAATCAGCTCCCGCAACAGGGGGATGTCAGCTTCCCCGGGCCTGGCGATCGGTCCCTGGCTCGGGGCTGGTCGAGCCTCTGTGTCACTGGAGCTTCCCGACTCGGCCACTCCCGTGACTGCGAGCTCACGATGGTAAAGTCCACAGGCTGGAGGGACCGCAGGCAATTCCACCCGCCGATCGATGCAGAAGTCATGATGAGCCTCTCCCGGCCTAGGTACAACATTTTATGGGAGACTTCCCAGGAGGGGGGGTGGGATTTCAAGGGCACTCTCGTAATTTTGTCCATATTATGCAGGTGCCAGGTCACCAGTTGCCGGAAAATCGATGCTGGACCTCTAACGCAATTTCAAGTCGCAAGTTATGAAAGTTCTGACTAAATCCTTCTGGTGTCAGTCAAAATCCTCAAAGATTCCTCTCCTAGACACATTCTCCTAGAGTCTTCTGGCTGACGTTGAGATGAAGCTGCAAATATAACCTTTAGCAAAACACAAAGTGCTGGAGTGACTCAGCGGGTCAGGCAACACCCAAGTTTCTTCAGACCCTTCACCCAACCCGAAACGTAATCCGTCCATTAAGCTGGTTTTGGAATAGCTGTAACAACTTTGGACTTGGCGACTCTTGTATCCTGTCTCAGTGTAATCTGCTATTCTTACACTCTTGTATTTAGGTATGATTTGGCTGATGTAGAGCAAGATTTTTGCTGAACTGTAGGTTAAAATGGGACACAAAGTGCTGGAGTAACTCAGTGGGTCAGGCAGCATCTCTGGAGAACATGGATAGCTGATGTTTCAGGTTGGGACCCTTCTCCAGAGATGAGTTTAGTTTTGTTTATTGTCACATGCATTGTCCGATACAGTGAAAAGCTTTTGTTGTGTGCTAACCAGTCAGCAGAAGACAATACATGATTACTATCGAGCCATCCACAGCATACAGATACATGATAAAGGGAATAAGATGAATAACATTTAGTGCAAGATAATGTCCAGTAAAGTTCAATCAAAGGGTGTCTGAGGGTCTCCCATGAGGCCGATAGTAGCTCAGGACTGCTCCCTAGTTGCTGATAGGATGGTTCAGTTGGGAACAGCTGGGAAGAAAACTGTCCCTGAATCTAGAGGTGTGAATTTTCACACCTTTTGCCCGATGGGAAAGGGGAGAAGAGGGAGTGACCGGTTGGATGCAACTCATCCTTGATTATGCTAGTGGCCCTCCAGAGACACCGTGAGGTGTAAGTTGAGTCAATGGAAGGGAGGTTGTTTTGTGCGATGGTCTGGGCTGCATCCCCAATTCTGCCTGACCCACTGAGTTACTCCAGCTTTTTGTTTCCTTTTGTGTATTTTACAGCATCTTCAGTTCTTTGTTTCTGCTAAAAAGGGAATTTGACTGTACCTAGGTATATGTGACACTAACATACCTCCATAGATGCTGCCCAACCTGTTGAGTTCCTCCAGCAAATTGTGTTTTGCTCAAGATTCCAGCCTCTGCAGTTCCTTGTAACAGCAATATTACTTTGTTTAGTTTAATCGAGAGATACAGCGCGGAAACAGGACCTTCAGCTGACGAGTCAGTGCTGACCATGGATTATCTGTACACTAGTTCTATCCTACGCACCAGGGACAACTTACAGAAGCCAACTAACCTACAAAACTGAATGTCTTTGGGATCTGGAAGCAAACCTGAACACCAGGAAAAAGCCCACACGGTCACAGGGTGAATGTACAAACTCTGTACAGGCAGAACCCAGGGTCAGGATCAGACCAAGGTTTCTGGACCTGTGAGGCAGTAACATTACCACTGCTCCACTGTGCCGACCCTCCCTTCTTGTTCTCCCTTCTGAGGGAGAGTGTGCATTTGTTCTACATTCCACATTGCTGTGGCTCTGAGAATTTGCCAAATACGTCCAAGTGCAAATTAGCCTAGGTACTTATGAAGTGCGAGATCTGAATTCAGAAGAGCTCTTCCCCTCGAGCAGCACTGCCAAAAATAGACTGTTTACTTTATTCTTTGGCCTGGCACTGTGCGTGTGTACGTGGTTTTATTAAATAATAATCAATGACTCAAAGCCAAGCTCTGGGTATCAGGCTAGGGTTGTTTATTCTAAATGAATCAATCTTGGAAACTGGACAATATTTTGAGGAAGTAGATCTTACAGAGAGGCGCTGGGAACTGATCAATTGACAGACCTAACCTATAAATAGATTAAATCCAGACAAATACTCAGTGCTCGTTGAAAATTTTAAAAACAATTGAGGACCTTCTTATGAGGATGTAGTCAGGACTCGCGGGTCTGAGCTATAGGTAGAGGTGGAACAGGCTGGGACTCTATTCAGAGTGCAGAAGGATGAAGGGTGATCTTATAAATTCTGCAGCACAAGACAGGATCATTCATCACAAAAAACATATACATAATATGAAATAGATTAATGTATTATTTCTAACCCATCCATTTGATTGATTGAAAGATACAGCACGGAAACAAGCCCTTCAGCTTACCAAGTTCACACCGTCCATTGATCACCCGTTCACACTAGTTCTATGCTATCACACATTCTCATCCACTCCCTACACATGAGGGGTGATTTACATGCACTGTGTGCTATGTTCGAACCAGAAAGCCGCCCAAATCAAAACGCAGGTGAGGTTCCTTAAAATGAACTGGGGGTGGTTGGGTTGTCTCAGGCGAAGTTGCAATAATATGATGTGGGTGGGCATGGACAACAAAAGAAAAGAACTCCTTGATTGTGCAGCACGGTGGTGCAGCAGTACAGTTGGTGCCTTAAGGGCCCGTCCCACCAGCATGCGCCTGCATGCAGCAAGCGCGACCAAACCGGCAGCGATAGCCGCGCGGAGGTCGGGTGATCCCCGTACAGGGCCCGTCCCACCAGCATGAGCCTGCATGCGGCAAGCGCAACCAAACCGGCAGCAGGGGCCGCGAGGAGGTCGGGTGAATGGCGCAACGCGGCGCAAAGTGAGGCGATCTTGGAGCGAAGTCTCAAAGGTAAGTTCGCCAGGACAGAGAGGGATACACAGAGAGGGGCACAGAGGCACACACAGAGAGGGTCACGGAGCCACACACACAGAGGGTCACGGAGGCACCTACAGATAGGTTCACGGAGGCTCGACGTCGAGGCGGTGTGTAATGCGTCGAGGCGATAGCGAGCCGACAAGCCGTTGCCGCGCGGAAGTTTTGAACATAGTCCGTTTTTCGGAGCCCCGCGCGATGTCGGGATGAACTCCGCACAATTCCGCACGGCTCCGGCCCCGCGACGCCGGACGGCTCAAGTGACCACGTTAGGTCGCGCCCATCGCATGGAGTTGCATGCTGGTGGGACAGGCCTTTTACAGGGTCATGAACCCGGGTTTGATCCTGACTATGGGTGGTGTCTGTATGGAGTTTCTACGTTCTCCCTGTGATCGCGTGTTTTTTCTCTGGGTGCTCCAGTTTCCTCCCACACTCCAAAGACCTGTCCACCGTTGAGGGCCAGTCCTGCTTCCCGGTGCTGGTCTGCTTCCGGCGGTGCCTGCGGAAGGCACACAGTATCATCAAGGACCACAGCCACCCAGCACGCAGGCTGTTCTCCTTGTTATCGTCAGGCAGACGACACAGGAGCATGGCTGCACGTACCACCAGGCTTAAGAACAGTTTTTACCATCAGGCCATCAGGCTTCTGAACTCATAAACACATTTCACATCATATATGTTGATTCTTTTATTATTGTCTTTTTACCTTCCCAATGTCACGCGGTGGCAGCCTCTCCAGGCCCGTTTTTGTCCGCGCGGATCGCCCGCTCACTCACCGACGTCCCTCTCGCTCGCCAATGTCTCTCCTCGCTCTGCCGGCGGATAGGCCCAGTTCAGCACAGCTGCACAGTGCTTGCTGGGAGGTCCCTGGTGTGCAGGGTAGCGCGAGTGTACGGGATGATCACTGCTTGGCGCGGACTCAGAGCGCCGCATAAACTGTTTCCATGCTGCATCTCTAAAGTAAACCGAAACCTAAAGATTCTTGAAAATAGACACTGGTTCCACCAAGATGCAGTACAGAACATCACTGGAGATCCCCTTCCTGTGGCTATCAAACTGTACAACTCTTTCCCCCTTCTGTCGTGGGGTAGACTGACGCAGCCCCCCCTCCCCAATCTTTGCACATCCCCAATACTTTCCACTCATCACTTTAATTTCATGTTTCATGTATCTTGTGTTTTATGACTGTTTGCAGATCAATTTCCCTCCTGGGATAAATAAAGTTCTATCGTATCGTGTCGTATCGTAAAATGTTGGAGTAACTCAGCATCTCTGGAGAAAAGCAGGAGGCGACGTTTTGGGTCCGAACACTTCCTCAGGATTATTCCAGAATTTTGTGCCTATCTTCGGTGTAAACCAGCACCTGAAGTTGAACCTGCACCTGAAGAGGGTCTCGACTGACACCACCCATTCCTTTTCATAGAAACATAGAAAAATAGTTGCAGGAGTAGGCCATTCGGCTCTTTGAGCCAGCACCGCCATTCAATATGATCATGACTGATCATACAAAATCAGTAACCCGTTCCTGTTGTTTCCTCATATTCCTTGATTCCTTTAGCCCGAAGAACTAAATCTAACTTTCTATTGAAAATATCCAGTGAATTGGCCTCCACTGTCTTCTGTGGCAGAGAATTCCACAGATTCACAACTCCTTGGGTGAAAAAGTTTTTCCCATCTCATTCCTTTTCTCCAGAGATGCTGCCTGTCTCGCTGTTAACTCAGTTTTTTGTGTCCATCTTCGGTTTAAACCAGCATCTGCAATTCCTTCCTACACACCAGCAGTTTCTTACTATCAGTAAAGATTCTCGATCCTTCTGAGAAAGACCTGTTTCCTCACTGTATGACTATGACCACATAACAAAAATCACACCATGGAATCCAGTAATCTGATGAAAGTATTTCAACTTAAACTATTGGAGAGAATTTATGAATGTAAAATTTTGAGATCAGATTTGCAGCAAACATGAGATCTGACTGCAAATCAAATGATCTGCATTACATATCCCTGAAGATTAGAAATCAGAACCACACAGGGGAATTTGGAGTTGTCTTGGTTTAAATATAGCTGCTTATATGCTCCATATGGTCTGCCAGAAGCGGCATGTGTCGCTAGCTGTTTCATGCCAGCTATTGGATTTGCTTCATCCAATAGTCTTTGAAGTGGTTCAAGATGAACTCCTTTGCTGCCTTTTTAAACATGATAAATATTCTAGATAAATACCCGCAGATATTGTATTTAAGGGGGTGTCACAGTGGCGTAGCGGTAGAACTGCTGCCTTACAGCACAAGAGACCCGAGTTCGATCCCGACTACATTCTGCTGTCTGTACAGAGTTTCTACGTTATTCCTGTGACCGCGTGGGTTTTCACCGGGTGCTCCGGTTTCTTCCCACAATCCAAAGACGTTAATTGGCTTCGGTAAAATTGTAAACTGTCTCTATTGGGTATAGGACAGTGGTAGTGTGCGGGGATCACTGGTCGGCGTGGATTTGTGGGCCGAAGGGCTTGTTTCCACGCTGCATCTCTATAGTCTAAAGTCGTTTAATCCTGCTGTGCAGCTCTGGAAAGTCTGAGGTTTCTCTGGAATATCTGAGGTGGAGGGGAGACCTGATAGAAGTAGGTTTAGGTTTATTATTGTCACGTGTACTGAGGTACAGTGAAAAGTGTTGTTTTGTACCCTATCCTGTCAAATCATATATTGCTATACAATCAATTCAAACTCAAGTCCGGGCCGCCCAGTGATCACTGCAAACACTAGCACTATCCTACACACGATGTACAATTTACCAAGTTACCTACAAATTTGTACATCTTTGTAAATGGCGCCAAAATATGGCGACTCGTGCATGTGCGAGCATAATTTCTCCGTACAGTGCGCACGTGACAATAAGCACCATTGCCTATTGTGTAGGATAGATCTGGTCACCCAAAACATTTCACAGTTCTTTGCAGAGCACACTTAAATGGAATTCGATGATGAGGCTACAAGCAAAATAATGACAAAGAATGGTTTAAATGGTTTAAAGAGATTTTTTTAAGGAAGGGAAAGAAAAACAATAAGCTTTGGTATAATATAATAGTAAGTGGGATTAAATATGGAGATAATCAAAAATAGCAATTTTGTCAGAAACACAAAGAGCTCAGATGCAGGAATCCTGATTAAAACACAAAGTGCTGGAGTAACTCAGCGGGTCAGGCAGCATCTCTGGAGAACGTGGACAGGTGATGTTTGGGGCTGGGACCCTCCTTCAGATTGAGCACACCTGTGAAAAGCCGCAAATTATTTGCCTCATATATATTGTGCAATGAGAATCTAAAAAGGTTGAAAAAACACTTTGGAACATCAGTATTTAAGCAATGATAAATGTGGTCTAGTCTAGCCACAGGTTGCCTTATGCGTTTATCAGTGTGATACAGAAATAGAACAATTTGTTCTTCAATTATTGAAAGAAAGAAGGAAAGGAGAGGGACATTGGTTGACGTGCTGATCCGGTCGAAGGCGATGGAGGGAGGCCCTGCTGGAGCCTGGGGCTCACCTGGATCAGGAGCTGCTTCAGTAAACCGAGCACACAGATGGACCTGACTTTGGAAATGGCAGCAAAACATGGCGGCACCTGCACGTATCAATGTGCTAAAAGAATTTCACTGTGCAGTTGCACATGTGACAAATAGAACATCGTAGAACCATTGAAGCATTCAAGTACAGATGCCCACATGTAACCGAGCAGTGACTTTCCAGATGCGACAGTGCCAAAATGCAGCCACGATCACTCAATTCAATGGACACATTAAGATTCAAGCCTGGCAGTGACATCATCGCCACGATGAAATATTATGTCAGCCATTTCCCTACGAAGCCTCAACATAAGCCCAAATCAAACCACACCAACAATACCCACTGAACTGAGTGGCACAGCATGGAGAAACACAGTAAATGTTTCCGATTTGAACAGCTGCAAGATTTTGGATTTTCACATTACATTTTTGCTCTTGATGAAACATTCTTTGTCTAGTTTAGCTTGGTTTATTGTTATCACGTGTCAGTGAAAACCTTTTTGTTGCACAGGGCGGCACAGTGGCGCAGCTGTACAGTTTCCTATGAAGTTTGCACCAAGAACTGCAGTATTGGTGTAACACATTTTTCGATTATATTATGACTAATTTTTTGATTATATTATGATTAAAAATTATACATTAGTTTAGTTCAGTTTAGTTTTTTTGTCTCATGTACCTCGAGACAGTGAAAAGCTTTTTGCTCCATGCTAAACAATCAGCGAAAGACTATACATGATTACAATTGAGCCGTTCACAGTGTACAGATACAGGGAAGAGGGAATACATTTTTTTGCAAGATAAAGTCCAGTAAAGTCCGAATAACGATAGTCTGACGGTATCCAATGATGGTATGTGCATTGTGTACAGATGTGTTATACTGCTGCAAGTGATAATTTCATTGTTCCATTGTTGGTTCATGTGACAATTAAATGCTTTTGGCACTTGACTTTTGAACGTGTAGTGCAGTTTATTGCTATGAAGTGACTCCTGATTTGTACTTTTGCAGGGTGAAAGAGAATTTACCCTGAAGTACTTACATTGGTTCAGTGGCTATCTTCTTGCATTTACCAGCACAGGCCCTATGCAGCTGAGATCAACATTCTGTGGTCTGCTGTGTGAATGGTTTTATTCTCAATTCAATGATACTTTATTGCCACAGGGTACAGTTTTCTTCTTGCCTATGGCGTACACAGCCGAAAGTTGTAGGTCAACTTGTTCAATTTGATCTATTTGTTTGTGCACGTCGGGCTGATTGCATTAGTCGAAACAGGGTGGACCACGTGAAGGTTGCAATCTCCCACCCCTTGGGTAAGGTGAAATGCTTTGTTTTGCCTGTAGAAGGGTCCCGACCAGAAACGTCACCCATCTTTTCTCTCCAGAGATGCCACCTGACCTGCTAAGTTACTCCAGCACTTTGTGTCCATCTTTGAAATAAAATGGATTGTGGTAGAACGCACCACTGGGATGTTAAAACACTGATTAAGTGCTTTGAAGTTCTGAAGATAAGGCATTTTCTTAAAACACGTCAAAAGATGATAAATGTTAGGCAATTGTCCAAACCAAAGATGGATCAGTGTAATAAGGAATCAGAAAGACTGTTACGGGAACCTGCTTATTAACCTTTGGTTTCAATACTTCTCAACAGATCCATTGTTAATGAATAAATATCAATGAGTCATAGAGTCATACTGTAAAGAAATAGCCTCATAGTAATTTAGTTGCATGCCCACTAATTCATCCTGTCATCCATTTAGGTTCTTGTCCAGTCAGAAAATCTGATTATATTCTTTATCCCAACAACTGTAATCAGACGTTCTACACAATTGGATAAAATCCTGTATAAAATCCTTTACCTTTAACAATCTTTGATCTTATAGAGGTGTATAAAATTATGAAATGAATAGATCGGGTAGATGCACAGAGTCTCTTGCCCAGTGAATCGAGGACCAGAGGACACAGGTTTAAGGTGAAGGGGAAAAGATTTAATAGGAGTCTGAGGGGTAACTTTTTCACACTGAAGGTCACAGTTGGTGTAAGGAACAAGCTGCCAGAGGAGGTTGTTAAGGATGGGACTATCCCAACATTTAAGAAACAGTTAGACAAGTACATGGATATGACAGGTTTGGAGGGATATGGGCCAAACGCAGGTAGGTGGGACTAGTGTACCTGGGATATGTTGGTCGGTGTGGGCGTTGGGCCGAAGGGCCTATTTCTTTGTTGTATCACTCTATCAAGCTATGACTCTATAACTAGTTGGTTATAATTTGACCACTAAATATGATGGCCAGCTTAAACAGCAATTCATTAAAGTTAGCAACAACTCATGGATGAAAATGATGCCAATGGTGCTCAGAATTAATGCTCAAAATTATGGACAATGTACATAGAACATCGTACAGTACAGTGCAGGAACAGGCCTTTTGGCCCACAATATCCGTGCCAAACATGATGTTGGGTTAAAATAGTCTTATCTGCCGCCATGTGATCCATATCTTTCCATTCCCTGCATTCCAAGCACCCAGAGCCTTACGTGCAAAAAATGGGTCTCCAGTGAGGTGAATGGAGGTTAGGACCACACTCTAGCTGATGAGAGGACCGTTCGGCTTCATGGCAATAGCCCAATACTGAAAATAGAAAAGGTATTTTATTATTTTCTGTTGCTTCCCCTTTTCTAACACCTGATAGAGGTATATAAAATTATGAGAGGTATAGATAAGGTCGACAGTCAAAACCTTTGCCCCCCAGGGTGGAAAGGTCAAAGTATAGTTTTAAGGGGAGAGTGTTAAAGTTCAGAGAATACATATGAGATAAGGTGGGACTGGTGTAGATGGGACATCTTGGTCGGCATGGGCATGTTGGGTCAAAGGGCCTGTTTCCATGCTGTATGTCTCTTAAGTTTTTCTATACCGAGTGTGCAATGACTCTATAAGTCTAAGTGTGCAGAAAAGCTATTATCCACCAAACTTAAAGAAATAAGCATCAGGCAACATAATCTAGAGTGAAGTAACTATTATTGTTTTAACACAAGGCCTAAACCTGTGAAAGATCAGCGTGGAATGTATATCAAGGAGATGCTTTTTTTAATTGAAGAGACGGCTTGCTATTGGAATAATCCTCTGGACAATATCCTGCAAGCAATAATGTTTGATTGGACACATACCTTTGTTTCTCTCCAGAATAAATGAACTGAGCTCTGTTTATCTTGTGATCTGCAAGCTTTGACTGTGTAAACTCTTCACTATGTTAATAACAAAGTTAATCCAAGATTTCAGACTCCACTTAACTGTAAAATAGTGAAATAAATGAATACCGAACACATCCATTGGACTGACTTCAAAATATATTTTGCCCACTCTAGAACTAACCCTAACCCACAAAAGGGGATGAAAATAATGATCAAGAGTATCTTGAGGAATGAGGTATGAGAAGTCTGTTTTGCATTATTCAGCACTGGTTGGTATAGGTTCACTGCCCAAAGAGTTCAACACTAAAAGGACTCTTGTATTAGGGTGGCACAGTGGTGCAGAGGTCGAGTTGCTGAATTACAGCGCAAGAGACCCGGGTTCGATCCTGACTGCGGGTGCTGTCTGTACAGAGTTTGTATGTTGAGGTGACTGTGTGGGTTTCCTCCGGGTGCCCTGTTATTCTTCCACACTCCAAAGACGTACAGGATTGTAAGATAATTGGCTTTAGTAAAAATTGTAAATTGTCCCAAGTGCGTAGGATAGTGCCATGGGAGTTGCTAGTCAGCACGGACTCGGTGGGCTGAAGGGCCTTTTTCCACACTATGCCTTTAAACAAAAAATTAAATATCCGAAGCATAAAAACTCAATACAGTGCAAAGACTTTTAAGTGTTTAAGTAGCATCTAGTTAGAAGAATGAATCTCGGATATGATGCCGTTCGGTAGGTAGCCTTTCCATCTGCATTCATCAAAAAGATTGCATGCAAGACTGGTTTTATTTATTATTTATTTTTGAGATGAGAACCACACCATAGATGCTTGCATTTCCAGCCCAGCCCTTCTATGAGTTCTATGATTATTCCTTGCAGGATGATATCCAGATGATTATACCAGCAGCAAACCATCTTTTCATGAAGTCTATGAGTGGGTCTGGCTTATTCCTGAAACGTGACAGTTTCCTTGGGGAGCGGTGTTCCCGAAATCCTGTCAGGATATTGTACCTTCTGCAGTATCAGTAATGAAAGGACAACACTGTGAGATGTGACAACACGGGTAGAAAGAGTGGTAAAAATGTATGGTATGTGTGTGTAAGAAGGAACTGCAGATGCTGGTTTAAACCAAAGATAGACACAAAAAGCTGGAGTAACTCAGCAGGACAGACAGCAACTCTGGTGAGAAGGAATGCGTGGCGTTTCTGGTCGAGACCCTTCTTCAGTATAGACATTGAGTATAAGAGCCAGGAAGCCATTTTGCAGCTTTAAAAAACTTTGGTTAAGCAGCATTTAGACTTCAGAGATTCAGTGAGGAAACAGGCCCCGTGGCGGTCAGAGTCTGCACCGACCTGTGATCATGCCGTACACTAACCTACACACATTAGAGACAATTTTTTTTACAACTTACCAAAGCCAATTAACCTACAAGCCTGTATATCTTTGAAGTGTGAGAGGAAACCATAACACCCAAAGAAAACCCACCCAGTCACAGGGAGAACGTACAGACTACATGTATAGTCATGATCGAACCCGGGTCTCTGGCACTGTACAGCAGCAACTCTACCATCACGCCACTATGCATCTCCTAAAACAATCCAAGTTTGGATTTGGAGAATTGGTTTAGGTTTAGTATGTCATGTGTACCAAGGTACAGGGAAAAGCTTTGTTTTGCATGGTATCCAGCTAAATATTATACAAAAATACAATCAAGTAAAGCTCAAATACAATAGAGCAAAGGGGAAGATACAGAGTGCAGAATATAGTTCTCAGCATTCCAGTGCATCAGTTCCAGAGACAATGTATTGTTTGCAATTCTGGTCATCCCTTTACAAGAAGGATGTGGAGGCTTTGAAGGACATGTGGGTTTGGAGATAAATTGGCATCTGTAAATTGCTCTGGTGTATAGTGAGTGGATGTGAAAGTGGGATAACATAGAACTCGTATGAAGGGGTGATCGATGGTCAGTGTGGACTCAGGCGGCCGTTGGGCCTGCTTCCATGCTGCACCTTTCAATCAATGAATCAATAAAGGAAACACAAAAACCTGCCTCTTCCCTTTACAGGATACACACTTTGTATTTTTAGATCTCATTTCAGTCTTTTAATATTTGTTATGTTTAAAATCCTCTTTGCATTTGATCGTGCCAGGACTAAAAATCTCGATGTAAAGTCAACATGTCCTAACCAGTGTTTATAAAACATCTGTAGCCTAGGGACACATAATCTCCGTAGATGATCTGTAAGAGCACAAGCTGATTAAATGGTTATGTTTGCACCTTGCCTTTTAATTAGCAAATTGCTCCTTAAATTAGCAAAGCATTTTGCTGTTCCCTCATGTTTTACACAAATTTCTGTACATCATTCCATTTCCGAATCTTTCTGCTTATGTATTAATTTAAAAAAAAACGGATTGTTCCCTTCTGAAGTGAACATTATCAGTTAAAATAAAATAGACACAAATAAGGAAGTGCAGATAATGGTTTACAAGATTAGACACAAAGTGCTGTAGTAGATTAAAGGTGGTAAGGATGGAGGAAGCACGAAATGTGAATCCAGAGGAAGGAATATATGTGGAAGGGGACGGAGACGGGAGGTGTTAAATGAGATAAGGTAGAAGAGGCACGAAATTTGAAGCCAGAGGGAGGAATACAGGTGTTAGGGGATGGGGAGCCAGTAGTAGGAGTGTAGGTAAAAGGGGCTGAGAAGGGTCCCGACCCAAAATGTCGCCTATTCATTTTCTCAAGAAATGCTTCTTCACCAGCTGAGGTAGGCCAGACTTTTGCGTCTTTTTGTTTAAAAACAATAAACTGATTGGTTGCAAATTCATGATATCAAACCCACTTCTTTCAGGAGATTTCCCAGCTGTCTATTATTTAGGAAGCACTCAAAGCACTGAAATGGCATAGCAGTGCAGCGGTAGAGTTGCTCCCTTACAGCGCCAGAGACCCGCGTTCAATCCTGACTCCGGGTGCTGTCTGTACGGTGTCTGTACGCTCTCCCTGTGACCACGTGGATTTTCTCCGGGTGATCCGGTTTACTCCCACATGTAGGTTGATTGGCATCTGTAAATTGCCCCTAGTGTGCAGGATAAAATTAGTGTGAACGGTGATCGCTGGTGGTCACGGGTTTGGTGGGCTGAAGGGCCTGTTTTCACGCTGAATCTCTAAACTAAACTGAAACAAAGCTGTGGGAAGAATGTTACACAACCCACACCTGACATCAATTGGCTACAATTGGTACTGCAGCTCTGTGAAGTTGATATCATCTCCATTCTGATTTCAGTTTATCTGGTTGTAATGTTGATTTGGTTTGTTCATGTGGACCATCCTTCATCTCGTCCCTTGAGTCTTCCTGGATAACAGGATATAGGTGGAGGGAGAGGGGCAGATTGGGAATTCAATGATTCAATTCAATGATTCTAGGATACTTTATTGTCACATGTACCTCGGTACAGTGAACTGATTTGTTTTAAATAAATAAATGAACACGTTTATTGGCCAAGTATTCACATACAAGGAATTTGCCTTGGTGCTCCGCTCACAAATGACAACATGACATACAGTGACAGTTACGAATGATGCATAAAACATTAATAACAAAACATTATTGATTAAACACGTGAATTAAACAAAATACCAGAGCAAAAGGAGGCTACAGATTTTTGGTTATTGATTAGAGCCACTACTCCTGGAAAAAAGCTGTTTTTAAGTCTGGCTGTGGCAGCTTTGACAGTCCGGAGTCGCCTTCCAGAGGGAAGTGATTCAAAGAGTTTGTGACCAGCGTGAGAGGGGTCAGAGATGATCTTGCCCGCTCGCTTCCTGGCCCTTGCAGAGTACAGTTCGTCAATGGAGGGAAGGTTGCAGCTATTAACCTTCTCAGCTGATTGGACGATTCGCTGCAGCCTCCGGGGTGATGGAGAAGGTGAGGACAGACTCTACGATGGCCGTATAGAATTGGACCATCATTGCCTGTGTTTTGCATACAACCCGGTAAAATAACACAGCAGACCTCACCTAGGCAGTACACAAAGAGGCGCCACGTTTCTGATGCTGACAAAATTATAGTGGGATAGTGGGAGGAATGTGTGTGAATCTTGGTGGGATACAGGGAAGAGGGGGAAACATTTCCTATTTTCAATAATTTAATTAAAATGCTCTGCATCGTTGGTGCCAAGTAAAACTAAAATGTATAATTCAATCGACCATTATGGGCCTTAAAAGTTGGCATTTTTCTACTCCAAAGGACACAAAGTGCTGGAGTAACTGAGCGGGTCATGCAGCATCCTCAGAGAACATGGATGGGTGGCGTTTTGGGTCAGGACCCATCTTTGGACATTTTCATTTTCTGCTCCTCCTTTGATTTGGATCATCGTCTGATACAACCGTGTCACTTGCAATTCAGGAAGTGGCCGAAAGTTAATAGCATTCACATTAAATGGGAATTATACGATGATGATAATACTTCGACGTCACATGTACCTTAGGTACAGTGAAATTCTTTGCTTTGCATACAATACACAAGGTATGCAAAGAGTCACCGCATAAAGGGCACCAACAAAGCCACAAAAGTATTCATTATAGCCCGAAGGTCCGTCTTCGTTCTCGGCAGCACCCCCCACGCCAGGTCCCTCGTCATACTTGGTGGCCCCCCATGCCGGTTCTCTTTGGTCTCGGCATCCCCCCTCCACGCCAGGTGCCTCTTTGTTCTCTCCACGCCCCGCCTGCCGGGTCCTTCATTGTTGTCTTGGCGGCCCTCTCATACTGGGCCCCTCTTTGTCCTCACAGGTCCCCCTCTCATGCCGGGTCCCTCCTTGTTCACTCGTGGGCCCCTCTGATGCCGGGTCCCTCTTTGTTCTCGGTGGCACGTCCTCGACCGAACTCCGCCATTGTCGCCCACGCATCTCAAGTCACGGGCTCTGGGACTCTGAGGAGTTTACTAGGCAAATTGAGGAGGCTGGCAGGTTTCCTTCAGTAAGGTAATCGAACCACTCGAGTTTGACAATAAACCAATTACTCCAAGTTTACTTAAAGTGCCTGAAACACACTGGCAGCGGTGGTGGTGGAGGCAGATATGACAGTGGCATTTAAGGTGGTTTTGGATAGGTACGTGGATTTGCAGGGAATGGAGGGACATGAATTATGTGCTCTGTACAAAGCACCTGAGGTCAGGATCGAACCTGGGCTTCCGACGCTGTAAGGAAGCAACTGTACCATTGCGCCACTGTGCCGCCCCTAACCTCAGTTAAAATGAATGTCAAGCTCAATGACGAGCTTAAGAGCTGAATATCACTCGAGAGAGAGAGAGTGATTTAATGGTTGCTAAGCTTCTGACAATTGATCTGGTAAGGATAATTTGAAGAAGAAACAATTCCCCGTTAGTGTTCCCACCTCTTTAAATATTATGTGCCGGAGTATCTGACAGCATAATCCTTTACAGAAAAGGCAATCAGATGGAGACTGAAGGTTAACTGCCATTCACAGTGGCATCTGGAACTAACGAGTAGCTGCTTGAATAATTGCAGGGTCTATCTGCCACAGTTTCACAATGATTTGCATTCAGAAACTGCACTTTAAAGTTCAGATGTGATTGCTGACTGCAATGACAGTCCGTTATGAGGTATGAGGTATGATATGCCATGCACTCAATTGATGCGACAGTTTAGAAGGCACACACCAATGCCTCTACTTCCGCAGGAGACTGAGGAAATTCAGCATGTCTCCAGCGACTCTTACAAACTCCTACAGATGCACCGTGAAATCATACTTTCGGGTTGCATCACACCTTGGTTTGGGAAGAGCCCTGTCCAGGGTCACAAGAAATTGTAGAATGTTGTGGATGTAGCCCCGTCCATCACACAGACCAGACTCCCCACCACTGACTCCATCCCCACTTCACGCTGCCTTGGAAAAGCAGCAACATGCCGCCTCGGCCTACATGATCTCCCGGTTGCCAAACACTTTCACTCCCTCTCCCATTCCCACACTGACCTTTCTGTCCTGGGTCTCCTCCATTGGTAGAGTGAGGCCAAATGTAAATTAGAGGAACAGCACCTCAGATTTTGCATGGGCAGCTTACTACCCAGTAGTATGTATGTAGATTTCTCTAACTTCAAATAACTGTTTCATCCTCTCTCTCTCTGTCCGTCCCCCACCCTAATCATCGTCCTAGTTTCACTGTCGTCCTGTTGAGTTCAACTGTCTGCAAAACTCGTTATCACCGATCCCACAGACAACAATGAACCATTGTGGCCTCCACCTTTCCTTGATTATTGTTGCTTTTTGCATATCTTCCATTCATTTGTCTTAAGTACCATCTATATCTCTCATTCCCTGTCACCTGACTCTCAGTCTGAAGAGGGGTCTCGACCGAAATGTCACCTATTCCTCTTCTCCTGAGATGTTGCCTGACCCACTGAGTTACTCCAGCTTTATGTGTCTGTCTTCTGTCTTAATCAAAGACTTGTCCCCCCTCCACAGTCATTCCTTCTTCTCCCTGCTCCCGTACAGCAGAAGGTACAGAAGCTTGAAAGCGCGCACCACCAGATTCAGGAACAGCTTCTTTCCCTCTGTTATCAGACTTCTGAACGGTCCTTCCATAAGCTAGGGCACTGTCTGATTCACCTCTACCCCAAGGAGGACATTGGACATTGTCTAAGGAACCGATATGCTACAATACTGAGAACTATATTCTGCATTCTGTATCTTCCCCTTTGCTCTACCCATTTTACTTGAGTTAGAACGTTGTATCTGATCTGTTTGGATAGCTTGCAAAGCAAAGCTTTTCATTGTACCTCAGTACAGAATAAACCTAAACCTAGTTCTATGTTATCCCACTTTCTCATCCTTCACACTGGGGGCAATTTGCACAATTTAACCTGTAAACCTGCACATCTCTTGCGTGTGGGAGAAAACCGGAGCTACTGGGGAAAACCCGTGCGGTCGCAGGGAGAAAGTGCAAACTCAGCACCTGAGGTCAGGATCTGGCGCTGTGAGGCAGCAGCTGTACCGCTGCGACACTGTGCCACCCATAAAATAAAGATCGATCTGTCCTCCATACTGACGAACAACACAGGGCAAGTCACAAATAGAACATAGTGCAGCGCAAGAATAGGCCCTTCGGCCCACAGCGTCTATGCCGAACATGATTCCACAATACACAAATCTGCATATTTTCTGAGTAGGAGAGCCCACAAATACCTAAAAATTCAGTCTTAGTTATTGACATTAAACCCATTACACTTATGCAGCAGTCTGTTTCATGAGTTCATAAGTTCTAGGATCAGAATTAGGCCATTCGGCCCATCGAGATAGTTAGATCTAGCTCTTAGAGCTAAAGGATTCAAGGGATATGGGGAAAAAGCAGGAATGGGTTACTGATGAACAAGATGGCGGCGCCCTGTGTGGCTGCGGCTGCATTGGCTCCCGACAGGAACAGAAATTTAAAGGTAAAACCCCACAAACTTACGTGTTTAGTTAAGAATCTGATGGTCGCTTTTCGGTGCGACTGTCAGTCCGGGTTGAAACTGCGTGCGTCCAGCAGTTCCCCGGCCGTTGATCGAATTACTCTGGAGACTCTACGGAGTCTCGGACTGCTGCGTCGGCTGGAGCCAGCGGCCTACGAAGCCGCGGAGTCTCCTACCAGCACTGGCCGCACTCGGAGGAGGAGGAGACGGTGCGACAGGAAGCAGAAGCTCGGCACTCACGGGGGGCTAACGGCGAAACTGAAGGCTAACCCCTGCAGGACACCACTTCCGTCTATTCTGCTCGCCAACGTCCGCTCCCTGGAGAATAAGCTGGACTACCTGAGGCTGGACCTGGTATCCAAACGGGAGGTGAGGGATTGCTGCGCCCTGATTCTAACAGAGACGTGGTTAAACTCCTCTGTTCCCGACGGCGCCATTAGCGTGGAGGGGTTAACAGCATTCAGGTTGGACAGAAGCTACGCTCTCAGTGGGAAATCCCGGGGTGGTGGTGTGTGCATTTACACTAATAACAGCTGGTGTAAAAATGCCACAGTGGTGTCAAACTATTGCTCCCCAGACATTGAGTTTTTGACAATAAAATGCAGACCCTTCTATATGCCCAGGGAATTCACCATTATAACCATCACAGCTGTGTACATCCCACCCAGTGCAAACACTAAGGAGGCCCTGAATGCTCTTTATTGTTCCATTAGTGACCTACAATCTACACATCCAGATGGTGTCTTCATTGTTGCTGGGGATTTTAACCAGGCCAACATGAAGACTGTTCTCCCACATTACTACCAGCATGTAGACTTTGCAACCAGGGGAATCAATACACTGGACCTAGCCTACACTAACATCAAGAAGGCATTCAAGGCAGTCCCCCGCCCCCACCTTGGCTCATGAGACCATATATCTGTGATGCTAATTCCTGCATACAGGCCCCTGCTGACCCGAGAAAAACCTACTGTGAAGCAGGTTAGGGTCTGGCCAGAGGGAGCTATGGCAACACTACAGGACTGTTTTGAATGCACGGACTGGGACATGTTCAAGAAGGCTGCAACTGTCAGCCAACACATCAACCTGGAGGAGTATGCTGCGTCCGTGTCTGCTTACATGGAGAAGTGCATTGAGGATGTCTGTGTCACCAAGACCATCACTGTACGGGCCAACTAGAAACCCTGGATGACCACAGAGGTACGTGGAATGCTGAGAGCACGTAATGCCGCGTTTAAATCCGGCGACGTGGTGGCACTCAGATCCGCAAGAGCCAACCTGAACCGAGTCGTCAGGCTGGCCAAGCGTGCCCATGGTCAGAAAATCCAGAGCTTCTTCCATGACCCCAAGAACACCAGGCGCATGTGGCAGGGAATCAAATCAATCACGGACTATAAGACTGCTTCACCACCCTGTGATGACAACATTGAGTTCCTCAATGAACTCAACAACTATTTTGGTCGGTTCGAGGCATTAAATAACACACCTGCAAGCAAAGGTATTCCTCATTGTGAGGAAAAGGCACTCAGTCTTGACATAGTGGATGTTCGGAGGACCCTAAAAGGAGTGAATGCATGAAAGGCGGCAGGCCCTGATAACATACCAGGGCGGGTGCTCAGGGAATGTGCTGATCAGCTGGCACATGTCCTTACGGACATATTTAACACCTCGCTGAACCAGGCTGTCGTCCCATTATGTTTCAAGACTGCCACCATCATACCAGTGCCAAAAAAATCCAACATACAATGTCTCAATGACTACCGCCCTGTAGCACTCACCCCCATAATGATGAAGTGCTTCGAGAGGCTGGTCAGGGACCACATCACCTCCAGACTCCCCTCCACACTCGACCCATACCAGTTTGCTTACAGGCCAAACCGCTCCACAGAGGACGCTATATCCTCCGTGCTCCATCTGAGCCTGGAACATTTAGAGGAGAAAAACACCTATGTGCGAATGCTGTTCGTGGATTTCAGTTCAGCATTCAACACCATTATCCCACAGCACCTGATAAGCAAACTGGTTCCATTGGGCCTCGGCACCCCCATGTGTAACTGGCTACTGGACTTCCTCACTGACAGACCCCAGTCTGTGAGGGTTGGAAATAACACCTCCAATACCATCTCTCTGAGCACCGGCTCCCCTCAGGGCTGTGTCCTGAGTCCACTGCTGTTCACCCTGATGACTCACGACTGTTGTGCCAGGTTTAGTACAAACCACATCATGAAGTACGCAGATGACACAACAGTGGTGGGCCTCATCAGGGACGACAATGAGCTGGCTTACAGGGAGGAGGTGAAACAACTGGCGGACTGGTGCAATACGAACAACCTGATCCTGAATGTCGAGAAAACAAAGGAGGTTATCGTCGACTTCAGGAAAACCCGGCACAGTCCCACACCACTTCGCATCAACGACAGCGATGTGGAGGTGGTCAGTAGCACAAAGTTCCTGGGGGTGCAGATCACTAACAGTCTGACCTGGTCGAATAACATCTCATCAACTGTTAAGAGAGCGCAGCAGCGGTTGCACTTTCTGCGCCGGATGAGAAGAGCTCATCTCCCCCATCCCATCCGCACTACTTTCTACAGGGGCACCATAGAGAGTATTCTGACCAGCTGTATCTCTGTCTGGTTTGGGGACTGTAGAGCCTCCGACTGGAAGTCTGTGCAGAGAGTGGTGAGGACAGCGGAAAAAATCATCGGGACCTCTCTCCCATCAATCGGGGATATTGCGACCAAACGCTGTGTGTCTAAGGCCAGCAGTATTATAAAGGACCCCACACATCTCCATCACGGACTGTTCACTCTGCTGCCCTCGGGAAAAAGATACCGCAGCATAAGGAGCAGAACATCAAGGTTCCGCAACAGCTCCTTCCCACGAGCCATCAGACTCCTGAATGCCATGTAATGGGCTGCCACCATTGTCTATTTATCCTTTTCATCCATGCCTATCCTTCGGTTAATTTATTGTGTTGCACAGGGAGCCAAATGCAACGTAATTTCGTTTGGAACTGCATATATCAATGTATTTCTAAATGACAATAAAGTTTGTTTGACTTGTTGACTTGATTTTAGATGATCAGCCGTGATCATATTGAATGGCGGTGCTGGCTCGAAGGGCTGAATGGCCTACTCCTGCACCTATTTTTCTATGTTTCTATGTTTTTTCTATCAGGTCTACTCTGCCATTCAATCATGGCATATCTATCCTTCCTCCTCAACCCCATTCTCCTGCCTCCGCTCCATAACCCCTAACCTGTACTAATCACAAATCTGTCAAACCCCCTTTCACTCTGTCTTTGAAAGGAATACCATGGAAACAAGCTGAAACCTCCATATAATATGTTTATTGTAACGGTGTGGAGAGAGCCAAACTTGTCTTTCTAAAATTTTAATCAAAAGGGAAGCTGGACTGATGTTATAGGAAGAAAATACTTATTTTATTTTGTTATTCAAGCAACATTTGAGGAAGATTTGAAGTCCTGGTAAATATCATATTGACCATCCTTAAACACAGTAAAAATGAAGCAAGTTCCTGTCTTATTTTTGGTTTCCCAGTCCACCTAGAGAAAGATAAGGGAAAGGTACACTGAGGCTCAGAGAATATCTAATTTGTTGCTTGGTTTTAAAGTGGCTTTTGGTGTAATAATGCTAAAAATCTGGGGTTTAGATGTGTGGAGTCGTTTGAAACTGAGGCTGTGAATATGGAATTGGGCAAAGCAGTAGAAGACTATTTGGAGCAGACTCGATGGGCCGAATGGTATAATTCTGCCCCTATTTCTTATTATTTCAAAGGTTTCAAAGAGTTCCAAGGTATTTTATTGCCACGTGTACCAATTAAGGTGCAGTGATATTTATATTACCATAGCGCCATACTAAAAAAAAGCAACATGACACAGAACTACATAAAAGTTAACATAAACTTCCACCACAGTGGATTCCCCACATTTCTCACTGTGATGGAAGGCAATAAAGTCTAATCTTCTTTCCTCATTTTCTCCCACGGTCGGGGCAGTCGAACCATCTGTCGGGGCAATCGAAGCTCCCGCAACCGGTGATCGAAGGCCCGCATCGGGGCGGTCGAAGCTCCTGCGTCTTGGAGCTCCCTAAGTCGTTCTCTAACCAGGGACCGTGAGCTCCATGATGTTAAAGTCCGTTAGCTCCCGTGGTTGGAGCTCCCGAAGTCGAACTTCAGCAGAGGCCGCCAGCTCCTCGATGTTAGGCCGCAGTGCGGACGGAGATACGATACAGAAAAAAATCACGTCTCCGTCGAGGTAAGAGATTAAATAAAAGTTTCCCCCAATCCTCCCCACCCCCACTCACCACATAGTACAAGCTAAAGAACACTGAAAACATACATTTAACACATACTGTAACTCTTAAGCATAAATGGCACCTACACAATGCTAAAAAAAACTACAAAGAAGGAAGGGACAGACAGACTGTTGGTGAGGCAGCCATTGTTGGTGCCACCCAGTGTCTGATATCTTATTCAGCTATCCTGTCAAGCTAATTCTTCGAAAGACTATAAAAAGATCAGAGCAAAACACAAAGTGCTGGAGTAACTCAGCGGGTCAGGCGGCATCAGTTGAGGAAGTGGACAGGCAACATTCCGGGACAGTCTCGACCCGAAACGTCGCCTATCTCCTTCACTCCTTAGATGCTGCTGCACCCGCTGAGTTTCTCCAGCTTTTTGTGTAACCCCCCATTCCGGGACAGGACCCTTCTTCAGCTGGATTGAAATAGGGGGGAGAAATACAGGTGGGGGCGGGACAAAGTCTGGCCGGTGATGGTGAGGCGGGAGGTTGATTGGCAGATGGGTGAAGTAAGTGACAAAGGCTAGCGATGAAAAGGAGAAAAAAGGGTGTCAGATAAGGAGAAAAGAGGAGAGAAATGTAAAGCCGGAAGGGAGAGGGGGGGGGATAAAAGGGAAATTAGAAACTCAGGGATTGGAGCGAAGAGGAAAGAGGGGCATGATAGTGGGAGAAATGGGTGCACTCCAGGATGTGAGGGGGTGAGGGGGTGAGGGGTTGGGGCACAGAAAAGCGTGAGGGTGGGGTAGGGGGCTGTTACTTAAATTTGGAGAATCCTATGTTCATACCATTGGGTTGTAAACTACCCAAGCAGAATATGAGGTGCAGTTCCTCCAATTTGCGCGTGGCCTCACTCTGATAATGGAGGAGGCCCAAAGCAGAAAGGTCAATAGGGGAATGGGAAGGGGAGTTAAAATGGTTTAAAACCGGGCGATCATTTGGTATTTTTAAAGAGTTTGATAGGTTTTTGATTAGTAATTACATCAAAAGTTACAGGGAGATGGCAGGAGAATAGGTTCAGAGGGAAAAATAGATCAGCCATGATTGAATGGTGCAGCAGACTTGATGGGCCAAATGGCCTTATTCTGCTCCTATACCTAATTCAACCTAAGATCATAAGATGCCTGTCACGTTTGATCCCTTCCAACAAAAAATTGTTTGCCACATTCTATATTTGGCAAATATTTACAGGCATTTTGATAACAATTGATAAGATGCAATTGATAAGATAGAAACATAGAAACATAGAAAATAGGTGCAGGAGTAGGCCATTCGGCCTTTCGTGCCTGCACCGCCATTCAATATGATCATGGCTGATCATCCAACTCAGTATCCTGTACCTGCCTTCTCTCCATATCCCCTGATCCCTTTAGCCACAAGGGCCACATCTAACTCCCTCTTAAATATAGCCAATGAACTGGCCTCAACTACCTTCTGTGGCAGATAATTCCAGAGACTCACCACTCTCTGTGTGAAAAATGTTTTCCTCATCTCGGTCCTAAAGGAATTCCCCCTTATCCTTAGACTGTGACCCCTTGTTCTGGATCTCCCCAACATCGGGACCAATCTTCCTGCATCTAACCTATCCAGCCCCTTAAGAATTTTGTAAGTTTCTATAAGATCCCCCCTCAGTCTTCGAAATTCTAGCGAGTACAAGCTGAGTCTATCCAGTCTTTCCTCATATGAAAGTCCTGACATCCCAGGAATCAGTCTGGTGAACCTTCTCTGTACCCCCTCTATGGCAAGAATATCTTTTCTCAGATTTGGAGACCAAAACTGTACGCAATGCACCAGGTGTGGTCTCACGAAAACCCTGTACAACTGCAGTAGAACCTCCCTGCTCCTATACTCAAATCCTTTCGTTATGAATGCTAACATACCATTTGCTTTATAACAGCACATATTTTATTTTCAATCTTATATGAATACTGTAAATCCTCCGTATTACAGACCTCATTATAATGGCTTTTGGTTCTAGAGGACTGACTTACCGATGCCACTCTGACCCACACCACCTCCCTAGCTATTTTTGGGGCACAACTAGTGCCATCGCCGACCCTCACCTGCACTCTGGCTGCCCGCAGGCTGTGACCATTGACTCCATTGATCCTCGCCTCTCCCCCAGCCATCAGCAGGCCAAGGCCGTCAAGGCCGCCAAGGCCCAGTTCCAGATCCAGACTTTGAATAAGCCCCGACCCAAAAGTCACCTATCCATGTTCTCCAGAGTTGCTGCCTGACCTGTTGAATTACTCCAGCACTTTGTGTCTTTTTGTGCATTAACCAGCATCTACTATGCATACAATGATACTCTATTACTCGGTTATCCATTACCTGGTTATAGCGGTCAATCAGCAGTAGCAGACAACAATTCCCCCACTATGGTCCATTACAACGAGGGTTTACTGTACTCGTGAATGTAGCTTTGAGGCTTGTCCACAGGTGGGCGCTACAAGACTACAATGAGCCAAAGATAGACACAAAATGCTGGAGTAACTCAGCGGGACAGGCAGCATCTCTCTCGAGAGAGAAGGAATGGGAAACGTTTCAGGTCAAGAATCTTTGCACACTCCAAGTCAAGTTTCACACATACATGTAGCACATGGTGCTAAAACTGTACACAATAATCTTGGCCACCAAGCAGCTTCCTGATCATGACAGGCAGTGCTTTTCGTTTGTAGACAAAAATATGCCAGTCTGCATATCAATGAATAATTAAGCTACATTCATCCACAATTTTTTTTCCATCAATGTACCCCGTCTTGGAGAGAGAGTTTAGAGAGGGATACATGGAAATAGCATGGAAACAATCTGACCATTTAATAGACAGGCACATTGGTAGGAGAGGTTTGGAGGGATATGGGCAAGAACAGGCAACTGGGACGACATTGGTTGGGCAATTTGATTGCCATCGAAGAGTTTCCAGCATGAATCCCCGTTGATCACCCGTTCATACCAGTTCTATGTTATCCCACTTTCTCATCCACTCCCTACACAATAGGGGCAATTTACAGAGGGCCAATTAACCTAAAAACCCACACCTGGGATTGGGAGGAAACTGGCACTCCCGGAGGAAACTCCCACAGTCTTGGGGAGAACGTGCAAACTCCACACAGACCGAGGCTGAGGTCAGGATCAAATCCAGTCTCTGGCACTGTGAGGCAGCAGCTCTATCAGTTGCGCCACTGTGCCACCCTAATTATTTTTATTTTAAAAGATTATATTAATTACCTTTGCAGAATCTAAAAATCACTTTCTGCATTTGGTTTTAGAATTGAAAAACTTTCAAGATTATATTTATTTAGGATTTCTGTGGGTACTAGTGTGCAGTAGTGTACTTTACTTTAATTTGGAGATACAGGGTGGAAACAGGCCATTCGGCCCGCCAAATCCATGCCGACCATGAACCACCCGTACATTAGTTCTATCCTACAACCCAAGGACAATTTCCAGAAGCCAAGTAACCTACTAACGTGCACGTCTTTGGAATGAGGGAGGAAACCGGAGCATCTAGGGAAATCCCACGTGGTCACAGGGTGAACGTGCAAACACCACACGTGTAGTCAGGATCTAACCCAATTATCTTGTGCTGTAAGGCAGCAACTCTACCTCTCTGACACTGTGTTGCCCCTAACTAATGGAGTCAATGGAGTAGACGTTCAGAAGCTTTTTCCCAAGGGTGAAAGTGTTTTGGACTAGAGGGCATAAATATAAGATGAGAGGGGAAAAGTTTAAAGGAGATGTGCAGGACAAGTTTTTTTTACACAGACAGAGCGTGTAATGGAGTGCCTGGAGGGGTGGTGGTGGAGGCAGATATGGTAGTGGTGTTTTAAGAGGCTTTTAGATAGGTACATGGATATGCAGGGAATGGAGGGATATGATTCATGTCCAGGCAGAGGAGATTAGTTTATCTTGGCATCATGTTCACCAGGGACATTGTGGATCTGTTCCCGTGCTGTTCTGTTCTGTTTTACAGCTTCAAACTTACAAAGGGAAATTTAAATGAAGGTTCTGGCAAAGCTCACTGGATTTTCATTGATTTACTTGTTTTAGTCTGATTGTTTTGCATGTCAGACAGCAGAATTAATAAAGCTGCTTTTTACATTCAATCTGCTTTAACTATTTCAGATTTGATTAAGACGGGATCATTTTTTTGGAAATGCATCAGGCAATTTTCATGTCGCAAAAGAGAAAACCCATTTGGCACAAAGATATCTATCACTGGTAGAGCAACGTTACTCTTAACAAGACATGTATTATTTTATTATCTGCTTAGAAATCAATGATTCCCCCACAATGTCCAAGGGAAGGTAAAAAAACTGCAGCATTGAATGAATTGTTAAACGTTTATCTTAATATCATCCAAATAGTTTTGTATTAGAGATACAACGTGAAAGCAGGCCATTCAGCTCACAGAGTCAACTCTGACCATCGATGTTATCCAACTTTCTCTTCCACTCCCCACACACTGGAGCCAATTTACAGAGGCCAATTAATCTACAAACCCACACTTCTTTGAGATGTGGGAGGAAACCTAAGCACCCAGAGGAAACCCACGCGGTCACAGGGAGAACGTGCAAACTCCACACACGGACAGCACCTGAGGTCAGGATCGAACTGACATCTCTGGCACTGCGAGGCAGCAGCTCTACCAGCTGCGCCACTGTGCCGCTCATTGATTTATAAGTTGTTTCTCAGGCATAAAATAAGTGGCTTGCCTAAGAACGGTTCTCAAGCAAACTTATCCCCCATACAGCATCTTGTGATGAAGTTGTTAATGTGGCTGACAAGATGAACTTGTACTTGTCCCCTGGAGACTCTGACAGTAATGACACAGCTAAAGATCACTTACATACTCTGACAGCTGTCAGAGAAATTGAAATTAAACGGGGGCTTGGAACGTTAACACGTAAAATTAAGCATTGTGCCCTTTACTGTTGATAAGTAAATCTGAACAATCTATTTATTATAATCAGGGATAAATAATGCAACTGAGGGATTATGTGCAAGATTGAATAGGTCAACGGGAGAACTATATAATCTGTTAAACAGTTGATTTCTTGTCAACATGCTACCTTTGTAATTTTGGATTTTCACGACGCTGTTATGACTAGAACTGGCCAAGTTAAATTCAGCCCAGTTAACATATGGGCAGCACGGTGGCGCAGCGGTAGAGCTGCTGCCTTACAGCGCCAGAGACCCGGGTTCGATCCTGTCTGTACGGAGTTTGTATGTTCTCCCTGTGACTATGTGGGTTTTCCCTAGGTGCTCCGGTTTCCTCCCACACTCCAAAGATTTACAGATTTGTAGGTTAATTGGCTTTGGTAGATTGTAGATTGTCCCTAGTGTGTAGGATAGAACTGGTGCGGGGCGATCGCTGGACGGCGGGGACTCAGTGGGCCAAAGGGTTCCACTTCTGGTTCCACTGAACAGAGTTACCTGTGAACAAATAGAAGCGAGGTCCTCAATATTACAGCACTTCCCATTCAATCCAACCCTCGCTGGCTCAAATTACGCCTCAATATAGAATACTTACAATACTAAAACACAAAGAGCTGGAGCAATTCAATGGGTCAGGCGGCATCTGTGGAGGAAATAGACAGGCAGCGGTGTGAATCCTATGCAAAACTCAAAGTGCCAGAGTAACTCAGTGGGTCACTCAGCACCTGTGGAGGGAATGGACATTTTGCATCGCCTATCCACTCCCTCCACAGGTGCTGCCCGACCCGCTGAGTTCCTCCAGCGCTTTTTGTTTCATTCAAGATTACAACATCTCCACTTCCTTGTGCTTCATTATAAATCCTATGTATGGGGCACATAAATGTTAATGAAATATGCCTTTATTATTTTAGTGTTTTGACTGTGAGAGGGACAAATTGACAACTGTAGTAAAGGCTGCAATGTTCTGGAACTAGTATGTCCATTTCTATTTGCACATCGTGTACCTGTCAGTTCCGAAAGAAGATGGTGATAATCAGTTCATGGGCAGATTTTGTCGAGCCCTCCCTCTCCGAAAATAAATGGTTCAGTATTGACATAGAGGTGTGCAGTGTTGACAAGGATTTGTTAAGGTAGATAAATATAGCAAGTTACAGTACGGTTCTAGTAGGCTTCATGAGAACAGGTTTATGTCCAACACCAGCAGATTTTACAGAATGTGCTGATATTCCAACAAGAGAGTATTGGATTGTCAGATAAATCCTTTAGACAGAGCTACAGCTTGATGGTACAGAGCCATCACATGTTGAATGGTCTGAAGAAGGGTCCCGGCTCAAAAAATAAAATCACCTATCCATGTTCTTCGGAGATGCTGCCTGACCCGCTGAGTTGCTCCAGCACCTTGTGTTTTTTTTTTGTTAAGCCAGCGTCTGCAGTTCCTTGTGTCTACATGTTGAATGGTCACCGTTTCTACACAGATAGCATGTCACTGTGAATTAAACAACGTGACGTGGTGTGTTACACGAGGAAGAGCATTGGAGCTGATTTGTGGCTTGTAACCTTCAAAGGCTATTTTGGTTCAAGATCAATGATTGCTCTAATAAGCAATCTGTTCCCTATTAATAAAAGAACATGGTTATTTTCTCACTGTCTGGTAAATTGCATTAAGCCCTGGGATCAAACAGGGAAGCGCTGTCACAAGAACACAGCTTGCTAAACGGATCATACATTATCACATGGCTACACTACCTTTTGCATAAAGATTTGACATCACTTCAAACCCAAGGCTATGAACCAAAATTATCCAACATCGTCAAGAATGAACAATATTCAGTTTAAAAACCCCATTAAGATACATAAAATGAAATAAACAAAATATATACTTAGCAATTTCCAATTGATTATTAAAATATGATTGCCTACTTTTAATAGAGAAACCTTAGAGCAAACTAATTACCCACTGAAATGATTCCCACGTGCCTCGACTCCATCCTCTCCTCACTGGTCCAACCTCTCCCAACCTATGTTCAAGACTCAAAAAGTCACTCGGCTCTTTAATGACTTACGCTTCCCAAACCCCCACTCCCTCATCTTTACTATGGACATTCAGTCACTCTACACCTCCACCCCCCACTAGGAATTCATTAAAGCCCTCCATCTCTTCCTCGACTGCAGAACCAGCCAATTTCCCTCTACTGACACTCGTCTCCACCTAATGGAGCTGGTCCTCACCCTTCACAATTTCTCCTTTGACTCTTCCCATTTCCTCCAAATGAAAGGCATAGCTATAGGTACTGGCTTGCATCGATGCTGCCTCCTGCACCCATGCAGAACACATGGACTTCATTAACATCACCCCCAATTTCCATCCTGCACTAAAATTCACTTGGACCAACTCCGACACCCCCTTCCCCTGTCTTGATCTCACCGTCTCATCACAGGAATTACACTATCAACTGACGTCTATTACAAACCCACTGACTCCCACAACTATCTTGACTACATTTCTTCCCACCCTGCTTCCTGCAAAGACTCTATCCTCTATCCCCAGTTCCTCCGTCAACGCCGCACCTGCGCCCAAGATGAGGTGTTCTATACCAGGACATCCAAGATGTCCTCATTCTTTAACTCATCCCTTCCCACCCAAACCACCCTCTCCCCAGGTACCTTCTCCTGTAACCGCAGGAGATGCACTGCCTGTCCCTATACTTCCTTCCTCGACTGTCCAGGGATTCCAACAGTCCTTTCAGATTGGACAGAGGTTCACTTGCACCTCCTCCAACTTTAACTACTGTATCCATTGTTCAAGATGTGGACTTTTATACATCGTCGAGACCAAATGTAAACTGGGCAATCATTTCGCTGAATACCATTGCTCAGTCCATCTGGACCTACCTGAGGTCCCGGTCCTGATCTTCTCCTGTCCTGACCTAAAATGTGCATGTTCACCAGTGATGCTGTGCATGTTCACCAGTGATGCTGCCTGACCCACTGAGTTACTCCATCATTTTGTGTCGATCTTTGGTATAAATCAGCATCTGCAGTTCCTTTTATATTATAATGAAGATTATAAGATGGTTACTAATCAGGAAGACCACTCAATCCAATTTACATCATCCTTCTGAAAGATTCTGATTCTTTTTTTCAGAATTAAATCCTTTAAAAATTAAAGATTTCACATCCAATACTCTACCAGTAAATCTATCCCAAAAAATAATCATAATTGTTTGTTTAAAAACATCTTGATGTTACTCTCAATTTACTGATGACTTGCGGATGGCACAATGGCACAGCATTTGAGTGGCTGCCTTACAGCGCAGAGACCCGGGTTTGATCCCCACTATGGGTGTTGCTTGCGTGGACTTTGTACATTCTTCCCGTGACTGCGTGGGCTTCCCCCGGGTGCTCTGGTCTCCTCCCACACTTCAAAGATGTGCAGATTTTGTAGGTTAGTAGGCCTCTGTAAATTGTCCCTGGTGTGCAGGATAGTATGCACAGGGTGATGCTGGTCGGCGCGGACTCTTTGGGCCTGTTTCCACACTGTATCTTTAAAATGAAAGTCTATTTTAAGTTAGATCTTTTAAAAAAAAAAATTATTCTGATCAATATGCTTCATGAAGAATACGGAGAAACTAATGGCTGCAGAAGAGATTTAACAGAGAGGATAATCCAGTGCGGATGAACATAAACTCTGAGGTTCGACTGGAGAAGCTGTGTTTGTTTACTTTGAAGCAAAGAAGCTTAAGAAAATATGTTATAAAGGTGTGATAGATTGATTTGGAAAGGAGGAAGCTGTTTCCAACAGTTATCAGCTCAAAGACAAAAGGGCACAGATTTAAACAATTGTGCAAAAGTTACAGGGCAAGCCGGCTTAGAATTTATCATGCAGCGAATGCTTTTGATCTTGAGTATGAGTGGCCATAATAAAGTTAATCCATGCCTTCAAAAGAGAATTGGGTAGGTATGAAGGGAAATAAGTTGTACCGCAATGGTAAAGTTGCTGCCTCACTCGCCAGAGACCCACGTTTGATCCTGATTATGGGCACTGTCTGTATGGAGTTTGTACATTCTCCCCATGACCTGCGTGAGTTTTCTCCGGGTGCTCCGGTTTCCACCCACGCTCCAAAGACGTCCAGGTTTGTAGGTTAATTGGCTTTAGTAAAAATTGTAAATTGTCCCTAGCGTGTAGGATATCGTTAGTGTACAGTGTGATTGTTAGACGATGCGGACTCGTTGAGCCGATGGGCCTGTTTCCACGCTGTATGTCTAAAGTCTAAAGTTGCAAAAATAAAATCTAAAATTATCAGTTCAAAGAAGAATGGGCACATATTTAAACAATTGTGCAAAAGTTACAGGGTGATGTCTGCTCAGTTTTTATTCACGCAGTGAATGTTGTTGATCTTGAACACTGTGAGTAAGAATGACTAAAACAATGTTAATCTGTGCCTTCAAAACAGAATTGGGTTGATATGAAAGGTAATACGTTGTGGGATCAAGGGGATGTAATCAACTTTCTTGTTGACCTTAGAGTTAGCATGGTCTATATGGACTGAATGTGCTATAACGATTTTACAATCAATGCTATTCCTGTAATTTCACCTAAGGTTATATATGTTACATTTTAACTAATTTAAATGCATATTAATTGAACATTTGTCCCTTTATTATTCTATAATATTTGGGTTCTGTCATTATTTTAGAAGTTACTAGACCTGGATGCCTTGAGCACTATTTGTGAAAGACAAAAAGGCTGTGATTTTACATGGAACGGAACAAATATCTTGAGAGCATTTTTGTTTTAAACATTATTATTCTATACTCCAGACTCCCAGGCAATCTACTTTCATAAGCATAAAGTGTAAGCAAACAAACTCTCTCCTACAAAGTAACAAAACACATTTACTGAAGGTTAGTTTAGATGCCTTAACCCACAGATGTGGGATTGAATGCAAACCAGTAACAAGCCATTTGAAAGGGTGACTAGGAATGATAATGTTAAAATGACACCTATGCTACATATTAAACCAAAATGGCACAGAACTCTGCTGTTTATTTGAGAGGCGAAGGAAATTAAACTTCATGTGTGATTTTGCCAGAAAGGATTCACTGACAATCATGAAATCGCACACAGCTAAATCCCACAGATACTGAGTTAGAGGAATGCAAAATATTTTGCTCCCACTTTCTTTCCAAACAAAAATTCAAAGAAATTTGGATGGTAAAACAACATTTTAAAGAAATTTGGGCAGTATATCAATATTTAAAATAAATTTGGATATTAATAATATAGAGGAATATGGACCAAACATGGGCAGGTGAGACTAGTTCAGTTTGGTTTAGAGATGCAATGCGGAAACAGACCTTTCAGCCCACCGAGTCCATGCTGACCATGATCACCTATACACTAGTTCTATCCTACACTTTAGGGACAATTTACAATTTTACCAAGCAATTATCCTACAAATCTGCACGTCTTTGGGATGTGGGAGGAAACTGGAGCACCTGGAGAAAAAGCTTTCAGCCACAGGGAGAATATGGAAATTCCATACAGACAGCACCCGTTGTCAGGATCGAACCCATGTCTCAAGTGCTGTAAGGCAGCAACTAATGTGCCTCCCGAGTGTAGATGGGACATTTTGTTTGGCACGAGCAAGTTGGGCCCAAGGGCCTGTTTCTATGCTGTATGGCCCTGGGACTCTATTTCTATTCCTGCTAGCTTTATCAAGAAAAAAAATCACGTCAGGGTATTTCCAGCAAATTTTGGAAGGTTGGCCACTTGGTTCTCTTGCCTCAACCACAACCATTCAACTGGTTGGCAACCAATTCAAAAGACAACATCTTCAGGCAATTGGGGGACGCATCTTTATATTTTGGGCACATTTGTTACTTTGGTATTAATCTTGGCATGAAATTTTCCAGTGAGTCCAGGAGACAGGAAGAAATCAACAAGATTACATCTGAATACATAAGCTGTTTCGCAAAATTAATATACTATATCAGTTCCATTTTATTGTGTTAAAGGTATTAAAATAATGGTGGAAAGAGTGAAAATGAGGGGCGGATATTTTCTTTACTGTCTCTTGGCACTTGCAGATTAGGCCAATATTGAGTTTAGCAATACTCAACAGTTGACTAATTTAGGTTTAAATTTAGGTTTATTATTGTCGTGTGTACAGAGATACAGTGATCAGTATTTTTCGCATGTTATCCAAATGGATCTAAAATACCATTCATACATACAATCAAGCCAACCATAAGTACAATAGGTAAAGGGGAAGATACAGAGTGCTGAATATAGTTGTCAACATTGTAGCTCTTCAGTTCTATAGACAGTCAAATCTTCAACAATGGGGTGGAGGTGAATCGGGCAAGATTAGACTTTAGAGATACAGCATGGAAACAGGCCCTTCATCCACTGAGTCGGTGCTGACCAGTGATCACCCCGTTCACTAACACTATCCTACACACTATGGATAATTTGCAACTTGCAAAAGCCAATTAACCTACAAAACTGTACATTTTTGGAGTGTGGGAGGAAACCGGAGCACTCGGAGGAAACGCATGCAGTCACAGGGAGAACGTGCAAACTCCATACGGGCAGCACCTGTAGTCAGAATCAAACCCGGGTTTCTGGCGCTGTAAGGCAGCAACTCTGCTTCTGCACCACCGTGCCGCTTATGGAACGACCATTCAGAAGACTGATGACAGAGAGGAAGAATCTGGTGCTGGGTCTGGTGACGTGCACTTTCAAACTTGTGCCAGGTGGAAGCGGGGAGAAGAAGGAATGACTTGGGCGGGACAAGTCTTCGACAGGTCTCCTCCCCTTCTCAGCTCTCCGTCAGCCCTCTGGCTCCTCCTCGTCCTTTCTTCTTCCCGCCCCCCCCCACCCTGCATCAATCTGAAGAAGGGGTTTGGCCCGAAACGTTGCCTATATCCTTCGCTGCATAGATGCTGCTGCACCCGCTGAGTTTCTCCAGCATTTTTGTCCACCTTCGATTATGTTGGCTGCTTTCCCAGGGCAGCATGAAGTGTGGATGGAGTCATAGGTGGGGAGTCTGGTCTGCGTGATGGACAATATTTCCCCTCTTGCTCATGCACCCCTGAATCAGACTTGGAGAATGGATGCCAGGATCAGATGCTGCTAATGAATCATCTTGTTCAAAAGACTACAGTACATTACAAAGACAAATCACAGTCAACCGAAAACAAGAAGTCAGGTGGTAGAAATTTATTTTACATCCTCCTCATGTTTTAATTTTCAGAATAAGATTTTGTTAATTTATTTTGTTTCTATTATTCTGAAGTTATAGTTGGCCCTCTAGCATAATACAACCCGTCTATTTATCATATGTTAGCTAATCCATTTAGAGAGATGAAAGAGGATTTCATTTGATTTTGTACTTTAGCAATGATTCAACTTGTTTACTTCATCTATGAACTGGGTGACTTCCAAGAAACGAACAACATCAGTATGCATTTAAACAGCACCTCGAAAGACATCCCAAGGCTCATCAGGCAAAAGCTGATAGCAAACTGAAAGGAGATGTTGAGGGCCAACAGCTTTGTTGAAGTGGTGGGATTTTTAGAGATCCTTTTGAGGGAAAAAGAGCTAGGTGGAGAGGCACTCAGTAAAGATTAGGTTTAGAGCATTAGTTGATTGAAACCACTCTTCAGTGAAGGACCTGCATACAGCCCAGGGCTAGTGATCTTTACTGTAGTCTAAGAAGTCGCATCACAGCTGGAAGCGCCAATCTTTCACAGTGCCTGAGACCCGCGTTCGATCCTGACCTCAGGTGCTGGCTGTGTGGAGTTTGCTTTGGGTCACCAACATTTTTTGATGACGTCACACGCGATCAACATTATTGAGAATATTAAGACATCAAATATATTACTTGAAATGTTCTCAAATGCCATTGCAATACAAAGTTAAATTAAAATAAATTGAATTGAATTGAATTGAATAGTTGAATTGGATTGAACAGAATTGAGTTGAATTGAATCAAATCGAGTTGTTGAGTTGAATTGGATTGAATTGGGTTCAATTGAATTGATTTCATAAGAGCATGGAAACATAGAAAATATAGAAAATAGGTGCAGGAGGAGACAATTCGGCCCTACGAGCCAACACCGCCATTCATTGTGATCATGGCTGATCGTCCCGAATCAATAACCCGTGCCTGCCTTCTCCCCATATCCCTTGACTCCACTAGCCCCTAGAGCTCTATCTAACTCTCTCTTAAATCCATCCAGTCATTTGGCCTCCATTGCCCTCTGTGGCAGGGAATTCCACAAATTCACAACTCTCTGGGTGAAAACGTTTTTTCTCACCTCAGTCTTAAATGACCTCCCCTTTATTCTAAGACAGTGGCCCGTGGTTCTGGACTCGCCCAATATTGGGAACATTTTTCCTGCATCTAGCTTGTCCAGTCCTTTTATAATTTTATATGTTTCTATAAGATACCCCCTCATCCTTCTAAACACCAGTGTATACAAGTCTAGTCACCCAGAAAACCACTAGGGGTGCCGCATTGATGGCATGGCAGCCTCTGCTTACAGTCTGTCTCTTTTTCTGTCTTTTTTAAATTTTTAGTCAGTTTTAAACGTTTGTTTTGGAGATTTCTTTAGCTTTTCTATGTGGGGGAGGGGGGGAGGGTAAGGGGGAAACCATTTCTCAGTCACTTCCTGTCGAGGACGTGACTATTCTCCGAGTCACGTCCTTGCCTCCCTCCTTTTCGGCCTACCATCTGGATTGGAGTGGCCTTTCCTGCCAGGGACCTGGACCAGAGCTTCAGCAGCAGCGGCACAGCGCTGGATACATCGTGGGGCGGGAAATACCTTACCTGGATCGCCGTTTGAGGCTCCGGAGTGTTGGGCCTGCTGCTTCAACATCGGAGCTATGGTTCATAGAGCTTCCAGCGCGGGCGGTGCTGACCAACATCGCGGAGTCCTGGGATCCCTTTGCTGAGGGCCGCCAGCGTTGAATCTATGCCCAGCGCGGCCTGTGGACTTCGGGAGCCACGGACTCTGGTAGGAGGTGGTCGATTCGGATGTCCAAGGATGTCCTCCGGTCCCGACATCGGACTTTCATCACCCCGACAGGCGGGCCTGAACATCGGGCCGCCCATAGCGGCGACAGCGGGGGGTTTAGGAGCCCCTCGACCACGGGAGAACAACAGTGGACAACAGAGGAGGATGACAGAATTTTGGAACCTTCCCTCATGGTGTGGAACTTTGATCCCGCGGCGTGGGATTGTCTGTGTATTGAAGACTATCGTGTTCTTTATTCTTTGTATGGCTGTGTGGCGACCACACATTTCACGGTACTAAATGTAACTTGAATCTTGTAGTCTTTTCAATCTTTCCTCATATGACAGTCCCGCCATCCCACGGATCAATCTCGTGAACCTACGCTGCACTGCCTCAATCACAAGGATGTCCTTCCTCAAATTAGGAGACCAAATCTGTACACGATACTCCAGATGTGGTCTTACCAGAGCCCTGTCCAACTGCAGAAGACCCTCTTTACTCCTATACTGAAATCATCCTGTTATGAAGGCCAACATTCCATTAGCTTTCTTCACTGCCTGCTGTACCTGCACGCCAACTTTCAGCAGAATTAGCCTATTCGGCCCATCATGTCTACTCCGCCATTCAATCATGCCTGATCTCAACCCCATTCTTCTGCCTTCTCCATATTAACCCTGACGCTGTACTAATGAAGAATCTATCAATTTTCACCTTACAAATATGCATTGACAGCCTCCAGAATTATTTGTGGAATTAATTGAATTGAATTGAATTGTCCCATCTACACCAGTCCCACCTGCCTGTGTTTGGCCTCTAAACCTATCGTATCTAAACCTATCCCTCTAAACCTATCCTATCTATGTACCTGTACAAATGTTACTTAAGCAATGTGATAGTTCCTGCCTCAACTACCTCCTTAGGCAGCTCGTTCCATACACCCACCCTCAAGTTCCGATTAAATCTTTCTCCCCTCATCTAGAGTTAGAAACATAGAAACATAGAAACGTAGAAAAATAGGTGCAGGAGTAGGCCATTTGGCCCTTCGAGCCTGCACCACCATTCAATATGATCATGGCTGATCATCCAACTCAGTATCCTGTATCTGCCTTCTCTCCATACCCCCTGATCCCTTTAGCCACAAGAGCCACATCCAACTCCCTCTTGAATATAGCCAATGAACTGGCCTCAACAACCTTCTGTGGCAGAGAATTCCAGAGACTCACCACTCTCTGTGTAAAGAATGTTTTCCTCATCTCGGTCCTAAAGGAATTCCCCCTTATCCTTAGACTGTGACCCCTTGTTCTGGACTCCCCCAACATGGGGAACAATCTTCCTGCCTCTAGCTTGTCCAACCCCTTAAGAATTTTGTAAGTTTCTATTAGATTCTATTTTTCTATAAGTTGCTGTCTTACAGCGCCAGTGTCCCAGATTCGATCCTGATTACAGGTGCTGTCTGGTCGGAGTTTGTATGTTCTCCCCATCACCTGAGTGCTCTGGTTTCCTCCCACACTCCAAAGGTGTAGAACTTTGTAGGTTAATTTGGCTTCAGTAAAAATTGTAAATTGTCCCTAGAGTGTAGCATATTGCTGGTGTACGGGGATCGCTGGTCGGTGTGGACGCGATGGGCTGAAGGGCTTCTTTCTGCGCTGTATCTCTCAACTAAACTAAATTACTCTGGGCAAGAGACTATGTGTGTCACCCAATCTATTCTGTTTCACCCAGGGAGATGTGAATCTGTGGAATTCTCTGCCATAGAAGGCAGTGGAGGCCAATTCACTGGATGTTTTCAAGAAAAAGTTAGATGTAGCTCTGAGGGATAACGGAATCAAGAGATATGGAGAGAAAGCAGGAATGGGGTACTGATTTTGGATGATCAGTCATGATCATATTGAATGGCGGGGCCGAATGGCCTACTCCTGCACCTATTGTCTATGTTCCTCACATGATTTCTATAAGATCCCCCCTTTAAGCAAGTAAATGTTTGGAATATTTTTGACAAGTAATATGGGTGAAAAATATCTGTTGGTCAGAATAACACCTTTACTCTTCAATGAGGACAATGTGATGTTATACTTCTACGTGAGAGGACAGATAATGTCTCGGTTTCATGGGATTTTTTGAGGATTGCTACACTCACCCATACGCTCCCACCTTTTTCCTTTATTTTTGTCAACGCACATTTGGAGTATTGTGTGCATCTTAAAAATGTTTACACTGTTCCTTTCATTGCGGAACTGAGAAATTTGAGGAGTCTGCTATCCGACGTGATTTTTTTCTACTGATACTCGATTTGCTTTAGGCCACTTCCACAGCAGATGGCGCCATTGTCTGCTGTAATGTGCCTCCATGCACGGACAGCTCCACATATGGGTTGAAACAAGAGTTTAGTTTAGTTAAGAGATACAGCATGGAAACAGGCTCTTTAGCCCATCAAGTCCATGCCGACCATCCATCACATTGGCTCTATGCTATCCCACTTTTTCATCCATTCCCTACATACACGGGGCGATTTACAGAGGGATAAACCTGCGTAGAAAGGAACTGCGGATATGGGTTAATACTGAAGATAGATAGATACAAAATGCTGGAGTAACTCAGTGGGTCAGAAAGCATCTCTGGAGAAAAAGGATGGGTGATGTTTCAGGTCCGGACCTTTCTTTCAGTCTGAAGAAGGGATCCCAACCCAAAACGTTCTCGAACCCTTTTCTCTAGAGATGCTGCCTGACCCGCTGAGTTGCTCTATCACTTTGTGTCTAACCTACAAACCCGCACATCTTGGGGATGTGGGGGGAAACCGGACCACCCAGAACACATGTGATCTCAGGGAGAACGTGCAAACTCCACACACAAACTGTACCCAAGGTCAGGATCGAACCCTGTTCTCTGGCGCTGTGAGGCAGCAGCTCTCACAGCTCTGCCACTGTGCTACCCTGACTAATACAGAACACAGATTCAGGGAATGAACAAATGAAACAGCATTAGATCCGGGATATGATGGAATGCATTCTTTGTGCCATATGCTATGTAAACCTGAGACAATTAAGCATTAATCACAGGTATACATAACAGATTGAAGTGACACACAGCACCAGAGTCATATTAACTCACAACACAATTGCAGCTACCCGTTTTCTGCCAAGGTTTGTTGTTTGTTTTAAAACGAACAGCAATCTGTTAATTTTTCAAAACGTGAAATGGTAATATGAACAGTTTCCATGGTTTACAGTGCTCAGGCACACAGGTGGGAAGATAGAAAAGGTAAGTCTCATCCATAACCTTGCTGATTGCCGTTCCATAAACCTTGGAAGACTAGAATAGTAACGTGAAGCTAGGATCTTGCTATTTCCTCACATGTGTGTGCGTCCATGAGTATGTGTGCGTGTTTAGAGAGAGGGAGAGAATGCGTATGTGCCTATGTGTTTGTGTGTGTGAGGGAGAGATTGAGTGTGTGAGAGAGAGAGATTGAGTGTGTGAGGGAGAGATTGAGTGTGTGAGAGAGAGAGAAAGAAAGAGAGCATGTATGACAATAGACAATAGGCAATAGGTGCAGGAGTAGGCCATTCGGCCCATTGAGCCAGCACCACCATTCAATATGATCATGGCTGATCATTCACAATCGGTAACCCGTTCCTGCCTTCTCGCCATATCCCCTGACTCCGCTATCTTTAAGAGCTCTATCTAACTCTCTTTTAAAAGCATCCAGAGAATTGGCCTCCACTGCCTTCTGAGGCAGAGAATTCCACAGATTCACAACCCTCTGTGTGAAAAGGTTTTTCCTCATCTCCATTCTAAATGACTTACCTCTTATTCTTAAACTGTGGCCCCTGGATCTGGACTCCCCCAACATCGGGAACATTGTTCCTGCCTCTAGCGTGTCCAAATCCTTCCGTTGCCTATTTCCTTCGCTCCATAGATGATGTTGCACCCGCTGAGTTTCTCCAGCACTTTTGTCTACCTTTGATTTTCCAGCATCTGCAGTTCCTTCTTAAATACATCCTTAATAATCTTATATGTTTCAAAAAGATCCCCTCTCATCCTTCTAAATTCCAGAGTATACAAGCTCAGCCGCTCGTATGTGGTGAGGATGTTTCAAGTAGTGAGAGTCCAGGACCAGAGGGCACTGCTGCAAAATAAAAGAACGTACCTTTAGAATGGAGATGAAGAGGAATTTATTTAGCCAGAGGGTGGTATTTTAAAAGCAGATTGATAGATTCTTGGGTTACACAAAAAGCTGGAGAAACTCAGCGGGTGCAGCAGCATCTAAGGAGCGAAGGAGATAGGCGACGTTTCGGGTCGAGACCCTTCTTCAGACTGGTCAGGGATCAGGGAAATGAGAGATATAAACAGTGATGTGGAGAGATAAGGAACAATGAGTGAAAGATATGCAAACAAGTATTGGTGATAAAGGAAGCAGGCCATTGTAAGCTGTTTGTGGTGTGAAAATGAGAAGCTAGTGCGACTGGGGGGGGAGATGGAGAAGGAATGTCAGGGCCAGAGGGCTGAGGGAGAGGTGGGGGGGAGGCAGTCTGGGTTAACAGAATTGAGAAAATTCAATGTTTAAGCCCAGAGGATGCAGACTCCCCAAGCGGAATATGAGGTGCTGTTCCTCCAACTTGCGGTGTTGATCACTCTGGCCGTGGAGGAGGCCCAGGACCGAGAGGTCGGATACGGAGTGGGAGGGGGAGTTGAAGTGCTGAGCCACCGGGAGGTCGGGTTGGTTATTGCGGACCGAGCGGAGGTGTTCGGCAAAACGATCGCCCAGCCTCCGCTTGGTCTCACCGATGTAGATCAGCTGGCATCTGGAGCAACGGATGCAGTAGATGAGGTTGGAGGAGGTGCAGGTGAACCTCTGTCGGACTTGGAATGACTGCTTGGGTCCCTGAAAGGAGTGGATGGGGGAGGTGAAGGGACAAGTGTAGCATCTCTTGCGGTTGCAAGGGAAAGTGCCCGGGGAAGGAGTGGAGCGGGAGGGAAGGGAAGAATTGATAGATTCTTGATTAGTCAAAGGTTACGGGAGAAGGCAGGAGAATGGGGTTGAGAGGGAAAAATTAGATCATCCATGATTGAATGTTGGAGTAGACTCGATGTGGCCTAATTCTGCTCCAATATCTAATGATCACTGCATTTCTTAGAAAATATTCATACTGCTGTGAAACAAGACATGCATCCATCAACTATTTGCACGTATAAAATTCTATATAATTAATTATATAGATATATACATATAACGGTGAAATATTCGAACAATGACAAATTCACCCAGTCTCTCAGTCTTCACGTGCACAGTAGTCAGCCATGAGCTATATTGAACCTTACTGAAATATCCTCACCAGCAATCAGAATTCCAGTGAATTAAAATCCTGAGAGGCTTATAAACAGCTGGTTTCACATTCTGTTCTGCAATAACTACTTCAGTGTAATTGTGTTCCGATTATGAATATGTGATAATACATATTTTGAAACACCAGTTTTTTTGTCTCACCAGTATCAAACGGTAAGACAGAACCTATTACTTCCCTGTAACAACTACAGCAGTTACAATTACATATTTATTGGGATGCTACTGAGTATCAAAAACGCAATGACAACAATAGTGTCAGAGTTATACAGCATGGAAACAGGCCCTTCGGCCCAACTCTTCCATGCCAAACAAAATGCTCCATCTAAGCTAGTCCCATTGTCCATATTCCTGTAAACCTATCCTATCCATGTACATGTCCAAGTGTCTTTTAAATGCTGTTTTACTACCTAACTCAACAACCTCATCTGGCACCTCATTCCATATACCCCGTGCCCTTTGAGTGAAAAGGTTGCCCCTCTGGTTTCTATTGAATCTTGCCACTCTCAACGTATTCCTATGTTCCCTTGTTCTCGAAAAAGAAGACACAAAATGCTGGAGTAACTCAATGGTTCAGGCAGCATCTCTGGAGAAGCTGGAGAGGTGCAATATTCGGAATCGGAACCTTTGGCTCTTGATTTACCGACCTTGAGTAAAAGATTACATGCGTTCACCCCATCTATTCCCTTCATGATGTTGTATGTCTCTATAAGATCACTCCTTGAAGCAAAGTCTAATTTAGGCGCTTCTTAAAACTCTCAATCTTTATTCCCGCCTTGCATTCTTTAATTTCAATTCTGACTTTGTATTGAGACCTGAACTTTCCCATTTCAGAATGCCACATCGTGATTTTCCTTTTAGACCATCTCCCGGGGCATGTAATTCTGATATTTATGGCTGTCTTGATGCACTTTGACCCCAGTGTGAAGCACATTGACGCGTTTAGGAAGAAAGCCGATCAACTCTACATCCTGAGGCCATGCGGTATGTCAACAAATACAACTGTTAATTGGGGATGATATGCCGATATTCTACTGGATAATGTCACTGTGGGGCAGCACTGTAGCGCAGTGGTAGAGTTGCAGACTTCTGCACTTGCAGCAACAGAGGTCCGGGTTTGATCCTGACTGTGGGTGCTGTCTGCATGGAGTTTGTATGTTCTCCCCTTCACCACATGGGTTTTCTCCGAGATCTTAGGTTTCCTCCCACGCTCCAAAGATGTACAGGTTTGTAGGCAAATTGGCTTGGTATAAGTGTAAATTGTCCTTAATGTGTGTAGGATGTGTGGGGATTATTGGTTGGTGCCGTCTCGGTGGGCTGAAGGGCCTGTTTCCGTGCTGTATCTCTAAACTAAACTAAACTAAGCCTTTGCATTTAGAGTGAGTTTCACAGTGTGTTTGCATTGTAAATGGCTCAATTGTAATCATGTATTGTCTTTCTGCTGTCTAGATAGATCGCAACAAAAGCTTTTCACTGTACCCTGGTACACGTGACAATAAACTAAACTGATATCTCTGCACATGTGACCATAAAGCACCGTTGAACCATTAATCAAGAATGTGTTAATCTAAGTCTTAAAAATACACATTGAATGTATATCTGACCGAGGGCATTGTTTCAATTCAGCAGGAACTTGGAGAGAGTAGATTACTACTGAAATATCTCTGGAAGATAATGTGTCCGGAGTGAGAATCATGAATATGCGAAAAGTAAGGGATGGGACAGGATTAGCCTTGAATTGACTCAAAATGAGTCCAATTAGTATCTAGTGTGGGAGGACACCTGAGCAGCTTCCACAGGTGGAACTATTTCTCAGGAAGATGAGGTGGGGAGTTAAATAATGTGTGGGACAGATAATGGTTTCTACAGCACCATCTACACTCCATGTTCCCTCAGCAAGGCCACCAGCATCATTAAGGACGAGCCTCACCAAAGTCTGTCCCTCTCCTCTCCTCCCCTCCCCTCCCCTCCCCTCCCCTCCCCTCTCACATCAGGCAAGAGGTACAGAAGTATGAAAACGCACACCTCCAAATTCAGGGACAGTTTATTCCCATGGACGGAATTCCTGGGGGGGGGGGGAGGGGGAGCCTGTCCCCCCCCCATGTTTTAGGAGTTGGGGACAATCCCCCCCCCCCCCCATGTTTTGTAAAACATGTTGCAGCAAAACTGCCTGGGAATGGCTGTAGCGTCCAGGTGGGCTCGTCTGCCCTGTGACTGGCAGCAGTTCCCACGTCGCGAAAACAAATTGAAAATAAAATGCCTGCGGGCCCGATAATTTCAGGTTAAGGGCCGGTTCTGGCCCGTGGGCCGCAGTTTGCCGGCCCCTGTCCTAGATGTTAGGCCTCGTTGTCCCCCCCCCCCCCCCAATGTTTTAAAAGCGATTTCCCCCCATGGCTATCAGGCATCTGAACCATCCTGTCACCAACTAAAGAGTGGTCCTGACTTCACATCTCCCTCCTTTGAGACCCTCAGATTATCTTTAATTGGATTTTACTGGACTTTATCTTGTTTTAAATGTTATTCCCTTTACCCTGTATCTGTACACAGTGGACAGCTCGATTATAATCACGTATGGGAAGGAACTGTAGATGCTGGTTTACACCAAAGATAGACACAAAATGCTGGAGTAACTCAATGAGTCAGGCAGCATCTTTGCAGAAAAGGAATAGGAGACGTTTTGGGTCTGAAGAACGGTCTCGACCCGAAACATCACCTATTCCTTTTCTCCAGATATGCTCTTCAAGTCACTGAGTTATTCCAGCATTTTGTGTTGTAACTATGTATAGTCTTTCAGCTGACTGGATAGCACACAACAAAAAAGCTTTTCACTCTACCTTAGTACACATGACAATAAACTACACTAAACCTTGTCTTGTACTAAACGTTATTCCCTTTATCCTGTATCTGTACACTGTGGATGGGTTGATTGTAATCATGTACAGTTTTTTCACTGACTGGATAGCACGCAACAAAAACGCCTTTTACTGTACCTCGGTACACGTGACTATAATAAACTAAAGCAACCAAGCTAAACTAAATGAAACAAAACTAAACTAAACTAAATGCAGTCAAGGTGGCGCAGCGGTAGAGTTGCTGCCTTAAAGCCTTGCAGTGCCAGAGACCCGGGTTCGATCCTGACTACGGGTGCTGTCTGTACGGAGATCGTACGTTCTCTCCGTTACTGTGTGGGTTTTCTCCGAGATTTGTAGGTTAATTGGCTTGGTGTATGTGTAAATTGTCCCTCGTGTGTGTAGGATAGTGTTAATGTGCTGGGATCGCTGGTCGGCGCGGACTCTGTGGGCCGCATGGCCCGTTTCCGCGTTGTATCTCTAAACTAAACTAAACTAAAACTAAATCTAAACTACACCAGGTAATGTTGCCACACATCTATCCCTGTACCAAAGCACTCAGAAAGAATAACCTTCAATCCGCTGTTGCTTTCGGACAAAAATATAAGCTGTTCTCATAATTTGATTGCAGACAATGGACTGGAGTGACCTTGAAGGAGAGAAATTCAACAATCTCTTAGGAAACCAGAAAGGGTTCGCTGAATATTAACAGGTTGCACTGGTGAGTCAGTCACAGGGAATGACAGAAGTAAGATTTTATACTGCAGGAGAAGCAGACAAGGGAACCATCTTTTTGTAAAGTTTTTAACCACGTTAATAGTTTAACTCACACCAGAACCAGAGGCTTGAAGACATTTGACATTTAAATTCAGAAACATCTTTAATTTCAGAAATCGCTTATTTTATAGCCTTCTGGTGAGAGAGGCAAAGGTTAAATGAGATGTGGGGGCAAGTGTTTAACACAGGGGGTGGTGGATGTCGTGAATGTGTTGCTAGATATGACAGCGGTGTTTCAGAGGCTTTTAAATATGCATGTGGATTGCAGGGAATGAAGAGATATGGATTACTTGCAGGCAGAGGAGATTGGTTTATCTTGGCATTATGTTTGCCACAAATTGTGGGCCAAAAGGCCCCTTCCTGTGCTGTACTGTTCCATGTCCTATGTTCTAAATATTGCCTTATTAGCAATGGTCAAAAAGGTGAATAAGAACACAAGGAACTGCAGATGTTTATTTATACAAAAATACACCAAGTGCTGGAGTAACTCAGTGGGTGAGACACCATCACCAGGTGACATGCATAGGTGACGCTTGAAATCAGGACCCTTCTTCCGACTGAAGAACGGTTCCGACCTGAAACATCATGTATTCATGGTCTCCAGTGATGCTGCCTGACCCACTGAGTTGTTCCAGCATTTTGTGTATTTTCTGGTAAACAGACATCTGCAGTTCCTTGTGTCTTTATTAGGTTATGCCAGCTATTACTACCTTTCAAAGATAGGAATAGTGCTTTAATATTTTTGTCGTGATATATAGTATTGGTGTTAATATACTTATCATAAATCCTTTCCCACTTCCCCTATCCTGGGTAAAATATTCTGTGCATTCACCCTATCTATTTGCCTCATGATCTTGCACATCTCTATAAGACTCCTCAGCCTTCTGAGCTTCAAGGAATAAAGTCCTAGCCTGCCCAACCTCTTCCTATAGCTCAAACCCTCAAGTCCTGGCAACATCCTTGTGAATCTTCTCTGCATGTTGATCTGTTTCTATCCCCATAGATGCTGTTTGACCTGTTGAGTTACAGCATAGCATGGCCCCAACAAGCTTGGAGGTGACATCTGTGGATATATAGATCAGTACAGCACATGAACAGGCCCTTCGGCAGCACAATGTCCATGCTGAACATGATGTTGGTCAACTAATCTCCTCTGCACTCCACTGAGCCAGATGGCTATCAAAAGTCTCACCATTGCCACTATCGTATCTGCTTCCAACACCCCCTTCTAGTCACCCACCACCCTCGAAAACAGTTGCCCCTCATATCTCCTCTAAACATTGCTCCTCTTACATTAAAGCAGTGCCCTCGAGTATTTGACATTTCCACTCTGGGACAAAGTTTCTGACTGTCTACCCAATTAATGCGTCTCGTAATTATATATATTTCTATCAGGTCTCCCCTCAACCTTCGACGCTCCAGAGAAAACAATTCAAGTTCTTCCATTTCTCTTTAGAACTGCTGTTCCTCACAATATTATCAGCAGCCTGAGTCAAAGACTTTAGGGTGCTTCTTATCTTACTGTATACAAGGAGGCCATTTCTCCTACAGTGTCCACGCTGCTTCTCAAACATCACATTAATCCCGTTTCCTCACTAATTCCATTGCGAACAGTTCTCCCTCACAGACCCATTAACTCCACCTTGAGTCTCTGACTACCCAACTACAAGAGGGTTGGTTTACAACAGCCAAATAACCTCCCAAGAAAAACACAAAGTGCTGGACTAACTCAATGGGTCAGACAGCATCTCTGGAAAACATGGACAGTGACATTTCGTGTCGGGAACCATTGAGCTCTACTGCTGAGCCAATGTGCCACCCTATCTCTCTCCGAACAATGTGCAAAAAGCAGTTTTGGGCCAACAATGGTGCCATTGTTAGATACCACAACAGAAGGAAGATATGAATGGGTCACTGCAAAGTGTACTGGTGAAATGATATTGATTGAATTTGACAAGGACAGATGACTGGTGGGGAAGATCTCAGTGTTTATGAAACCTATTATTTGCAAGATCTCTGTAATGCTTGAATCAGGGCAGACTGCGCAGAATGCAACTAGAAACAACTGCATTGCAGTGTAGAGGGGGTGCTGAAAGTCTGAAGAACCTTCCAGGGATGTTCCAGCAGATGCCGGCTGGGAGATGTCTGCCCTTGAAGAGTCCAGAAGGCATTGTTCATGTTCGTAAGTTCTAGGAGCAAAATTAGGCCATTCGGCCCATCAAGTTTACTGCCATTCAATCATGGCTGATCTAATTTTCCCTCTCAACCCCATTCTCCTGCCTTCTCCCCATAACCCCCGACACCTGCACTAATGAAGAATCTGTCAATCTCCCCCTTAAAAATATCCATCATCTTGGCCTCCACAGCCATCTGTGGCAATGAATTCCACAGATTCGCCACCGTCTGAGTAAAGAAATTCCTCCTCAACTCCTTTCTAAATGTACGTCTTATTCTGAGGCTATGGCCTCTATTCCAAGACTCTCCCACGAGTGTAAACATCCTCTCCACTTCCACTCTATCCAGGCCTTTCACTATTCGGCAGGTTTTAATGAGGTCCCCCCTCTAAATCCTTCTAAACGCTCTCTCTCTCATATTATGCGATATAAACAAATATTGATGAATAGATATTGGTCTTGGCAATTAGATTGTGTATCATGTAACATTTTATCACAGATCTGCACAATTCCTCTACTGTGGCATATATGTTGCTTGAGTGTGAGATTAAGGATGGTTGGACCAATTTGGATTGTTTTCTCTGGAGCTTCTGAGGGTGAGGAGACTTGATAGAAGTTTATAAAATTATGAGAGGCATAGATAGGGTAGATAGTCAGAACCTTTTCCCCCCAGGGTGGAAATACAAAAAATTAGCGTGCATAGCTTTAAGGGGAGAGGGGCAAAGTTAAAGGAGATGTGCGGGGCAATATTTTTTTTCACAGGTGGTGGTGGGTGCCTGGAACCCGCTACCAGAGGCGGTGATGGAGGCAGGTACAATTGTGGTGTTTAAGGGGCTATTCGATAGGCACATGGATATGCAGGGAATGAAGGGATATGGATCACATGCAGGCAGAGGAGATTAGTTTAACGGCATCATGTTGAGCGCAGGCTGGAGGCCCTGTTCCTATGCTGTACTATTCTATGGTTTAGACTATATTTTAGAAATACAGTATGGAAACTGGCCTTATGGCCCACCGAGTGCATGCCAACCAACGTTCGCCCTGTACATTCGTTGCACCCTGGCCACTACCTGTTCAGCCCTCTCCCATCAGGCAAAAGGTATCGGTGTGAAAACACACACCACCAGATTCAGGGACAGTTTCTTCCCAGCTGTTATCAGGCAACTGAATCATTCTACCACAACCTGAGAGCAGTGATCAACTACTATCTACCTCTTTGGTGCCCCTTGGACTATACTTGACCAGACTTTGCTGGCTTTACCTTGCACTGAACGCTATTCCCTTATCATATATCTCTACCGTGTGCAGACGTGGCGCTGACGGATGAGAAGCCGAAGCAAAGAAGTGGAAGCCAAAGAACCGAATGGAAATGAGGCCGAAACAACAAATAACCAAAAGGGCGGGACACCTAAATGCCAATGAACCAAAAAGCTGTGTTGCCTAAACACAAACTCACCAAATGGCCGCTCTGTCGAAACGGCAACTACCGGAAAGGCTTCGTCACCTACAAGCCAACCAACCGAATGCCGTTCACCAGAAAAGTCAAATAAAGGACATGACGTTGCCGGGGGAGGGACTTGTCAGCGATTGGTCCAGACTCGTGTGTCCATCACATCACTGTGGAGGGATGAACATTGTCCCACACCTCCGCTCCACCCGACCCACAGCCTGTGGAGGGTGGCCGCGGGAGTGCGGGGGCTGTCCCGAGGGATGCGCACATTCGGCCGCTTTCAACTTGGTGCTTGGGTTCAGATTGCCCAGTCACCTATGGCTTGTGTGGAAAATTACCCCCACGCTCCCGTCTCCCCTCTTCTCTCTCCCCTCTTCTCTCTCCCCTCTTCTCTCTCCCCCCTCTCTCTCTCTCCCTTCTCTCTCTCTCTCCCCCTCGCCTCTCTCTCTGTGCTCCTCTCTCTCCCCCTCCTCCCTCTCGCCCCTCTCTCCCTTCTCTCCGTCGGCACCACGTCCGGGTACCTATCTCTACACGGTAAATTGTTTGATTGTATTCATGTGCTGTCTTTCTACTGACTTGTTAGCATGCAACAAAAAGCTTTTCACTGTACCTCGGTACACGTGACAACTAAACTGAACTGAACTCTAGCACAGTCCTACACGCTAGGAACAATTTACAATTTACCAAATCCAGTTAACCTACAAACCTGCACATCTTTGGAATGTGAGAGGAAACCGGAGCACCCGTAGAAAACTCACGCAGTGCTGAACCCGGGTCTGTGACAGCAACTGTAAGGCAGCAACTCTACTGCTGTGCCACTGTGCTGCTCCAAGTTCGAATGAGCTCAAGTTTTTTTCTTTGCCTGATAACTGAATTGCTGTAGAAAGACTGGAAAAGGCAGTTTTGTTCATTGAAAAGAGACCTCTGCTCCGAAGAATCAACTCCATGTTTAAAAATAATTCTCCTAGCAACTAACTCATCCAAGGACACATCCGCACAGGGAAACCGATACCTCCTCCTCAGGATGGTCTCAAGCTCCTTTAACTGTATCCAGTTGAGTGAATTGATGGATGCTTCAATCAAGGTGAAGGATTGAGCTGTTATCCTTATTAAAACAAAACCCAGCCATGCTAATACTATGAAACATATGGATTCTCACATTGCAGAGAGATATCAAAGGAGAGGTTTAAGAAGGAAGTGCAGATGCTGGAAAATCGAAGGTAGACAAAAATGCTGGAGAAACTCAGCGGGTGAGGCACATCTATGGAGCGAAGGAAATAGACTACTGACCGACATCCACTATAAACCCACTGACTCCCATGGCTATCTGAACTACACTTCTTCCCACCCTGTTTCATCCCCTACTCCCAATTCCTCCGTCTACATCGCATCTGCACCCAGGATGTGGTGTTCCACACCAGGGCATCAGAGATGTCCTCATTCTTCAGGGAACAGGGGTTCCCCTCTTCTACTATAGATGAGGCTCTTACCAGGGTGTCTTCTATACCCCGTAACTCCGCCGTCACTCCCCATCCCCCCACTCGTAACAAGGGCAGAGTCCCCCTTGTACTCACCTTCCAACCTACCAGCCGTCACATACAACAAATAATCCTCCAACATTTTCGCCACCTCCAACGGGATCCCACCACTGGCCACACCTTCCCATCTCCTCCCCTGTCTGCTTTCCTCAGAGACTGCTCCCTCCGTAACTCCCTGGTCCATTCGGCCCTTCCCACCCAAACCACCCCTTCTCCTGGCATATCCCTTGCAACCGCAGGAAATGCTACACTTGTCGCTTTACCTCCCACCTTAACTCAATTCAAGCGGTCTTTCCAGGTGCGGCAGAGGTTCACCTGCACCTCCTCCAACCTCATCTATTGCTTCCGCTGCTTTAGGTGTCCGCTACTCTACATCGGCGAGACCAAGTGTAGGCTTGGTGATCGCTTCGCCCAACACCTCCGCTCGATTCGCAATTACCAACCTGATCTCCCGGTGGCTCAGCACTTCAACTCCCCCTCCCATTCTGAATCCGACCTTTCTGTCCTGGGCCTCCTCCATGGCCAGAGTGAGGCCCACCATAAATTGGAGGAGCAGCACCTCATATTTCGCTTGGGCAGTTTACACCCCAGCGGTGTGAAAATTGACTTCTCCAATTTCAGGTAGTCCCTGCTTTCTCCTCCCCTTCACAGCTCTCCTTCAGCCCACTGTCTCCGCCTTTTCCTTTCTTCTTCCCCCCCCCCCCCCCCCCCGCCGCCCCACCCTCACAGTCTGAAGAAGGGTCTCGACCCTAAACGTCACCTGTGCCTTCGCTCCATAGATGCTGCCTCGCCCACTGAGTTTCTCCAGTATTTTGGTCTACCTTTAAAAGGAGAGGTGTTAGATTGGATATTTTACTATTCAGTGGGGCTTGGCCAGTCACTGATGGATTCTGCAGGATCCCATTTTGTTGATTGGTTGGCCCTCGGCAGATTATTAAAAATACATTGCATTTACGGTAATAATAATTGCATAAATAATTTTATGACAACAAAAAACTATATAAAGAAACATAAATTTATTAGCAGAAACCACCTTCTTCCATCAATGACAACAAAAGTGCTGAAAGCTTATCCCCATGAACTCCATTCCCATCAGACACAGGAGAAGAATTAGGCCATTCAACCCATAGAGCTACTCACATAGACAGTATCCGAGGTCAGGATCGAACCAGTGGCTCTACCCGTTGTGCCAATGTGCTGCACAATCAGTACCCTAGCTTATGGAAGGACCATTCAGGGATGTTGTCAGCGCAAGCAATTAGATGATATTTTGCCGAGAAGTGATATCTCAGATCCATTCACCCGCCAACTGCGATAAACTTATAATGAGCTCCCAAGCCAGTTTCTATGGCAGAATACATTGACTGAAGAACACATTGTGCTAATCAGGAATTAGGTTTTTGTGGAACTTAACCAAATAATCGTATAATCTTCAACTCAGGACCCACGTTACACGTTAAAAGGACTGGAATAGTTTCTTACCAGCACTTGACTTAGCTAAGATTAACCCATTGCGAACAAGAATTAACAATTAATTTTTGATTAATGACAGTAATAAATTTAATATAACACAGTAGGCCCAGCGATCAAATAGATCACAATAGATAGAAACAGTCCATGCGGCCCACCCAGTCTGTGCCAACCAACGATCAACCCCATACACTATGCACTAGGGACAACTTGCAATTTACAACCCATAGTCAAGATCGAACGCGAACCTCTGTCGCTGTGAGGCAGCAACTCTACCGCCGCACCACCGTGTATTTGGTAGAAAGGTTTATGTTTGTAATAATAAAATGGCTTTTCATACCAGATCTCGGTCGCAATGTTGTTTGTCTTTCCCTTGAACCAATATTGTAATATATGCTGACCTTTCTGTTGCAAGGACATCACTATGCTAGAGATAAACTCAGGCATTTGTCAGTGTATCCATTATCATCACTGCATCCAAACCAATTACCTGAGGAATCAAAGAAAACTGGTTATCAAGGAAAAACACTTAAAATAAACACAGGCTCTCTGGACAACATCATTGACCTTATCTATTTGATCGCTGGGCCTGCTGTGTTATATTAAATTAATTACTGTCATTAATCAAGAATTAATTGTTAATTATTTTTTGCAATGGGTTAATCTTAACTAAGTCAAGTGCTGGTATGAAACTATTCCAGTCCTTTTAGCGAAGCACTTTTAATTATATCCGTGAACTTGTAATGTGGTCCTGAGTTGAAAATTATACGATAATTTGGTTAAATTCCACAAAACTTAATTGCTCATTAGCACAATGTGTTTTTAGTATTAGTAGCTAGTATTAGTAGTAACACACAGCAGCAACAAAGACAGACAAATTGCGACCGAGATCTGATACGTAAAGTCATTTTAATTATTGCAAACATAAACCCTTCTGCCAAATATGAAAAAAACATCAGAAAGAGGGAAATAAAGAAGGAAAATGTTACTAGCGGGTATTTAGCATTAGTAGCCAGTATTCGCAGTAACAAACAGCAACAAAGTATGCGTGGGAGGCAAACAGGCTTGTTCATGTTAACAGAACACAAACCACTGGAGTAACTCTATGCATCAGGCAGCATCCCTGGAGAACATGGATAGGTGACGTTTTGCATTGGGGCTCTCCTTCATCTGATTGGGGGGGAGGGGGAGGGAGAGGGAGGAGGGGACTGAAGAAATCTGGAAGAGGAGAGAGGCAGGACAAAGAATTGCAAGTGATAACTGGTCACAGGTAAGGATGGGAGGGGGTTGATAGGAAGATGGTTGGAACGAAGCCCAGAGGTATAAGAGGAAGGTTTGAGACAGGATTGAAGAGTTGCAAATTGTGAAGCCAGAGGAAGGAATTCAGGAGGAGGGGGAGGTGAGGGGAGAAATAGGTGGGAATCCAGGTCTAGCACAAGGAAGAGGAAGGGAGGGGAGGAGGGAAAAACAGGGGTTGTGGGGGGGGAGAAAGGGGTGGGAGGGTTGTTAGAAATATTGAAATTAAAGGATTCATAAAATTGAAGGATTTAATCTTCATACCGTTGGGTTGTAAGCTACCCAAGTGGAACATGAGGTGCACTTCCTCATGTTAACACCTATTGGGGAAACAGGATATTGGAGACACTACGAACTGCAAATGGTGGTACAGCAATAACAAAAAACACAAACTGCTGGAGTAACACAGCAGGTCAGGCAGCATTTCTGGAGTTATGGCGTCATTGAGTCATATAGCGTGGACACAGGCTCACCGACCAACATGCCCCATCCACTCTAAACCTCTCATATCCATGTACCTGTCTAAATATTTCTTAAATATTGTGATAGTACCTGCCTGATCTACCTCCTCCGGCAGCTTGTTCCATACACCCACCACCCTTTGGGTGAAAAAGTTACCCCTCAGGTTTCCATTAAATCTTCCCTCCCCCCACCCCCCTCACTTTAAAGCTATGTCCTCTGGTTCTCAATTCCTCTACTCTGGCCAGAAGATTGTGCGTTTACATGATCTTTTCCTCTCATGATTTTGTACACGATTTTGGGAGGATGCGTTTAGATGATCTTCGGGTCCCGGCCCTTCTTCTGACTGATTATAGTAGGGTGAGGGAGAAAGCTGTAAGAGATAGAGGCGGGACTAAACCGGGTGAGTGATAGGTGGATACAGATGAGGGGTGGGAATACAGTGAAGCCATGACCACCAGTGCCCTCAACAAGGAATGATCATGATGCCATTATGCCAAATCTTTCATCCCATTCTTCCTCACTCTCGATGTTTTCCCCTAAGAGCCACAAAGGAAGTATGAGAAGTGCTGGAGTAACTCAACCTGTCAGGCAGCATCTCTGGAGAACATGGATATGTAAGGTTTTGGGTCGGGACCCTTCTTCAGACACATATCCATGTTCTCTAGGGTTGCAGCTTAACCGGCAAGAGTTATAGAGTCATAGAGCCTTTAACTTTGTTTAATTTAGAGATACAGTGTGAAAACATGCCCTTCGGCCCACCGAGTACGCATTGCCCAACGATCACCCGTTAACTAGTTCTATCCTACACACTGGGGACAATTTGCAGGAACCAATTAACCTACATACCTGGTACGTCTTTGGAATATGGAAGGAAACTGGAGCAACCGGAGAAAACCCACACGGTCACAGGGAGAACATACAAACTCTGCACAGGCAGCACCCATAGTCAGGATTGAACCCGGTCTCTGGTGCTGTAAGGCAGCAACTATACCACTGCACCACTCTGCCACCCAAAACATACATCAGAGAAACATGTAGCACAGAAACAGACCCTTCGGCCCAACTTGCCCATGCCGTCCAAGATGCCCCATGTACACTAGGCCCACCTGCCCGCATTTGGCCCATGTCCCTCTATACCTCTCCTATCCATGTTATTCCAGCACTCTGTGTCCTTCCTTTTAACGCAACATCTGCAGTTCCTTCTTTCTACAAGGATGGATGAGGATGCTTCACTTCCTAGCATTGCTGCATCCTAATTAAATCTTAATCTCTGTGCTCAGCCGGTTACAGGTCAATAGGTTTATGCACAAGCCTCTTTATCATAGTGGTGACACGATTTTGAGTGAGTCGGCCTTGCAGCCCTTGAAGAATCCCACCTCTTCAGAGATTAACCTCTCTCCGCTGCGATTATTTCCTAGCCAGAGGGGCTGTATGTAATGGAGCGTTAACCAGGGGATGACTCCAGTAGCAAGTTCTTATTAACCATTGTGCAAAGTCATCTACTACAGGTCAGAAAGTTCAAACAAGCTCAAGCTAAATTTTATTCCCTGCTGTTCTTCTTTCAAGCCCAGAGAGTACAGTTCGTAGCTGTCACCAGCAGGGGTTTCAAGTAATTACAGTGGTTTCCCAAAGAGAGGTGATCTCAAATACTGCAAAGGCATGGCCACTGTGTACACACTGAATGTTGCAAAACAAACCCACGTTCATTTGCGGTGTTCAGATTATTTTGTTTGGTTAATTGTCACATCCCAAAGTAACTTAAACAAAGAACAGTGTTCTAATTAAAAGCTGAAGACTTTCTGTAAATGCTAGATTAAAAGATTCATGAAGTGTTGATATAGAGTGTGGAAACAGGCCCTTTGGCCCAACTTGCCCACATCTACCAGCATGCCCCGTCAATACTCGTCCCACCTGCCTGCGTTTGGCCCGTATCTCTCTAAACCTATCCTATCCATGTACCTGTCCAAATGTTTCTTAAACATCATGATAGTCCTGTGCTCAACTATCTCACCCAGCAGATCATTCCAAACACCCACTGGTCCAAAGGACCTGTTTTCACAATGCATCTCTAAGTCTAAAGTTAAAACACTCTGGTCCCTTCAACACAGATTTAATCTTTAAGTCTTTGAAAAGATTTTACTTTGTTCCATACCTTCCCATGCATCCCAAATCAATATTCGATGAGCATTCAGCTGACAAATTGAGTATTATATGTGTAATTGCTCCAAAGTAGCTGCCAACATGGCTTATAGCTTTTTGTTTTGAGCTACATTTTTGCTTGTCTCCATTTGTATAAAATAATTCAGTTTTGTACCAACACATCATTACTGCAGTCTGGCAACTGATTAACTTTTAGCATCCCATAAATTATAATGACTTCAGTTATCTTTTTTCATAGCATGTATTTGAAGTTTAAATGTAATTATCATTGCATTATTTAAAAAAAACCAATCTCTGTATTCTTAGGCATTATCAATATGGTGAACTTTGATACTGGAATACTGGATGCTACGGATGGCAGGACATTGTGCGGTGTTGATTTTCATAAAGCTTGTGGAACTTTAAATGTAACATAATTTTTACTGATGCTCTTTGATATATCTTAACTAAAACTTAACTATTTTAACAAAGTAACTACAGGAATTATTGGAAGCTTGGCACAGTGGTAGAGACCTGAGTTTCAACAAGATGGTTGTTGTCTGTGTGAAGTTTGCAGGTTCTCCCTGTGACTGCTTGGGTTTCCTTCGGGTGCTCAAGTTTTCCTCCAGATCCCAAAGACGTGCGGGTCTGTAGGTTAATTGGCCCTATGTAAATTTCCCTCGAGTGTATAGGGAGTGGATGAGAAAGTGGGATAATATAGAACTAGCGTGAACAAGTGATTGATTGTTGGCATGGCCTAGGGAGGCCAAAGGGCTTGTTTTCAATCAATTCCATGAACATTTGACATGACCTCCATGCTTTTATACTCTCTGCCTCTTTGGAAAGGTCCAACATTGTGATTGCTTTGGTAACCAGTTTCTCATCCATTTCTGCACATTGAAAGTGGATAGCTTAGAAGTAGTGTGAATGGGTGATCGATGGTTGGCGTAGACCCAGTGGGCTGAAGAGCCTGTTTCCATGCTATATCTCTAAACCCTGCATACACAACAGCACCTTTGGAGAGTGATATCCTTACAGTAGGAGAAGGATTAGAGAATTCATGATTATTTAGTAGTTAGGGTGGAAAGATTATGTCTTTGCAAGTCATTAAAGAACAAAATAATTTGGAGTGGCATGGTAGTGCAGCAGAGTTCCTGCCTTACAGCTCCAGAGACCCGGTTTCAATCCTGACTACCAGTGCTGTCTGTACAGAGTTTGTACGTTCTCCCCGTGACCTGTGGATCCAGAGGGCAGCCCAGATAACCTGACATTATGTGGATCCAGAGGGCAGCCCAGATAAAGAGCTTGGGCAAAGCCTTCGGTTACTTTTAAAAAGTCATGACCCCTAGAAAAAAATAAAATAAAATGGACCTTTCAGAAAGGAGTGAGAGGTATTTAGTCTAGTTTAGTTTAGTTTAGAGATAAAGTGCCGAAACAGGCCCTTCGGCCCATCGAGTCCGCGCCGACCAGCGATCCCGCACATTAACACTATCCTAGACACACAAGGGACAATTTACAATTTTACCAAGTCAATTAACCTACAAACCTGTACATCTTTGTAGTGTGGGAGAAAACTGGAGCATCTGGAGAAAACCCTCAGAGGTCACGGGAGGAACATACAAACTCCATACAGGTAGCACCCATAGTCAGGATCGAATCTGGGCCTTGGGCACTGTAAGACAGCAACTCTACCAGACTGCGGGGGCTATTTGTACGGAGTTTGGACGTTCTCCCGGTAATCACGTGGGTTTAGATTTATTATTGTCATGTGCACCAAGGTACATTGAAAAGCTTTGTTTTGCATGCTATCTAATCAGATTAATATAACATACATAAATACAATCAAGTCAATCGCAAGCACAATAGGTAGAACAAAGGGGAAGATATAGAGTGCAGAATATAGTTCTCAGCATTGTAGCGCACCAGTTCAATAGACAAAGTCCAATGTCCACAGTGGGGTGGTGGTGAATCGGACAGTACCCTAGCGTATGGACGGACCACTCAGAAACCTGGTAAGAGAGGGGGAGAAGCTGTTCCTGAGTCTGGCAGTGCATGCTTTTGAGGTTCTGTACCTTCTACCGGAGGTGAACGGGGAGAAGAAGGAATGACCAGGGTGGAACAAGTCATTGATTATGTTGGCTGCTTTCCCGAGGCAGCGTGAAGTGTAGATGGAGTGAATGGTGTGAAAAGACACAAAGTACTGGAGTAACTCAGGGGGACAGGCCACATCTATGGAGAACATGGATAGGCAACGTTTCGGGTCAGGACTCTTCTTCAGACTTCATATTTTCCATGGTTACACAAAAAAAAAAGCTGGAGAAACTCAGCGGGTGCAGCAGCATCTAAGGAGTGAAGGAGATAGGCGACGTTTCGGGTCGAGACCCTTCTTCAGACTTGGTCTGAAGAAGGGTCTCGACCCGAAACGTCGCCTATCTCCTTCACTCCTTAGATGCTGCTGCACCCGCTGAGTTTCTCCAGCTTTTTTTTTTTTTTTTTTTTTTTTTTTTGTGTAACCCTCGATTCTCCAGCATCTGCAGTTCCTTCTTTAACACTTCATATTTTCCATGTTCTCCAGAGATGTCGCCTGACCCACTGAGTTACTCCCGCACTCTGTGTCATTTTGTGCAAACCAGCATCTGCAGTTCCTCGTTTCTACTCGAAGTTGGGGAAGTCTGGTCTGTGTGATGGACTGGGCTACATTGACTTACCAGCGTCTTCTAGAAACAAGAATCTAGGACAGTAAAATGGATTAATCAAGGCAAGTCAGCCAAAGGATTAGCAGAGGCAGACGTGTTTTGTTTAGTTTAGTTTATTATCATTGTCACGTGTACCAAAGTACAGTGAAGAACTTTGTTGTTGCATACTATTCAGTCAGTGGAAAGACTATACATGATTACAATCAAGCTGTTCACAGTGTACAAATACAGGATAAAGGTAATAACGTTTAGTGCAAGATAAATGCCAGTAAAGTCCAATGAAAGATATTTCAAAGGTCTCCAATGAGGTAGATGATAGGCCAGGTTGTGTTTAAATAATTTGATAGGATTTTTTGAAGAACTGACAGGCTGCATTGATGGAGATAATGCAGTCAATGTACAGAGCTATCCAAAAGAATAATAAGAGTAGAAACAGAGCAGGCACATTGGTAACACAGTACCAAGTTGACTAAAACAACAGGGGATTGTGGTGAATGGTTGTTTTTGGACAAAAAGCTGTAAAGGTGGTATTTCACAAGGATCTGCGCTTTATTTGTTGGAGGGAACTGCAGATGCTAGTTTAAACTGAAGATAGACACAAAAAGCTGGAGTAACACAGCAGGTCAGACAGCATCTCTGAAGAAAATAAATAGGTGATGTTACTGGTCGTGACCCGCAGTGTCTGAAGAAAGGTCTTGACCTGAAACAACACCTGTTCCTTTTCACCGGAGGTGCTGTCTGACCCACTGAGTTACACCAGCTCTTTGTGTCCACCTGCTTTTTTTTATCTGTGTTAATGGCCCAGACTTGGGAATGCTAAAATTAATGATGACGATAAAAAAGGACGAGGGCAAATGAAAGCTCTTAAAGATAGCGGAGTCAGGGGATATGGCGAGAAGGCAGGAACGGGTTACCGATTGTGAATGATCAGCCATGATCACATTGAATGGCGGCTGGCTCGAAGGGTCGAATGGCCTCCTCCTGCACCTATTGTCTATTGTCGATTGTCAAACAATGAATAGGATATTCATAGGTTGCAGCAGATTGGAAACAAGCTGGTGGAATGGGCAGATTACATTTAAAGTAGAAACAAAGGAACATAGAAAATTAGGTGCAGGATAGGCCACTCAGTATCCTGTACCTGCCTTCTCTCCATACCCCCTGATCCCTTTAGCCACAAGGGCCACATCTAACTCCCTCTTAAATATAGCCAATGAACTGGCCTCAACTACCTTCTGTGGCAGAGACTCCACTCCACTGCATTACGAGTTAAAAAGACCCATGTCAACCAAATTTTACTTGCGGACATTTTTTCAAAATGCTGAAAAAATTTCCGTGACCTAGCTGAGGCCGCGAGTAGGCGGGAACTTCCCTTGAGCATGAAGGAGAGTTCCAGTGACCTCATAGGATCTCCTAGGACCCCGTGTAGACCATGCTGCAAGTTTGAGTCAAGGGCAAACTCTTCTAAACTCGCAGATTAGGTCACCCAAGTGGGACAGGCCCTTTTGGGCGACTACTCACTACCGAACAGATGACATGTCGTGGGGTGACGCCTGTTTCCGGTATGCCCTCTTGGGTATGAATGCACAAATCTTTGAAGGTGCAGAGTTGGTGGAAGAAGTGGGTATCAAGCCATTCAATATATGGGGCTTTATAAAAAGAGGCAGAGAGTATAAAAGCTAGGGGAGTTATGCCAGATCTTGATTGAATTGATTGAAAGATATAGGTTTCAATCGATTCAATCAAAGAAACAGGCCCACCACTCCCACGTTGACCATCGATCAATTTTATCGTGATGCATCGCAGCATGGTTTGAGAACAGCTCCATCCAAGACTACAAGAAAATTTTGGATGCAGCCAAGACTATCTCACAAATCAACCTCCTTTCCATTGACTCCGGTTACACCACACACTGCCACAGCAAACCCATCAGCACAATCATGGATAAAAATCAACCCAGTCACTCCCTCTTCTTCCCTCTCCCATCAGGTCTCCCGAGAGGTACAGAAGTATAAAAATACATACCTCCAGATTCAGGGACAGTTTCTTCCCAGCTGTTATCTTTAATCGGACTTTACTGGACTTTATCTTGCACTAAACGCTATTCCCTTATCATGTATCTGAACTCTGTGGACGGCTCAACTGTAATCATGTATTGTCTTTCCATTGCACGCAACAAAAGCTTTTCACTGTACCTCGGTACATGTGACAATAAAGTAAACTACACTTAACTAAACTAAACCTGTTTACATCAGTTCTATGTTAGTCCAGAACCAGGTGCCATAGTTTAAGACTAAGGGGTAAGCCATTTCGAACGGAGATGAGCAAACACTTTTTCACACAGAGAGTTGGGAGTCTGTGGAATTCTCTGCCTCAGAGGGCGGTGGAGGCCGGTTCGCTGGATACTTTCAAGAGAGAGCTAGATAGGGCTCTCAAAGATAGCGGTCAGGGGATTTGGGGAGAAGGCAGGAACTGATTGTGGATGGTTACACAAAAAGCTGGAGAAACTCAGCGGGTGCAGCAGCATCTAAGGAACGAAGGAGATAGGCGACGTTTCGGGTCGAGACCCTTCTTCAGACTGGTCAGGGATTAGGGAAACGAGAGATATAGACAGTGATGTGGAGAGATAAAGAACAATGAATGAAAGATATGCAAAAAAGTATTGATGATAAAGGAAACAGGCCATTGTAATGTGTTTGTAGTGTGAAAATGAGAAGCTAGTGCGACTTGGGTGGGGGGGGAGGGGAGATAGAGAGAGAAGGAATGCCTGGGCCCGAGGGCTGAGGGAGAGGTGGGGAGGGGGAGGAGGCAGCCTGGGTTAACAGAATTGAGAAAATTCAATGTTTAAGCCCAGAGGATGCAGACTGCCCAAGCGGAATATGAGGTGCTGTTCCTCCAACTTGCGGTGTTGCTCACTCTGGTCGTGGAGGAGGCCCAGGACCGAGAGGTCGGATACGGAATGGGAGGGGGAGTTGAAGTGCTGAGCCACCGGGAGGTCGGGTTGGTTATTGCGGACCGAGCGGAGGTGTTCGGCGAAACGATCGCCCAGCCTCCGCTTGGTCTCACCGATGTAGATCAGCTGGCATCTGGAGCAATGGATGCAGTAGATGAGGTTGGAGGAGTTGCAGGTGAACCTCTGTCGGACCTGGAAGGACTGCTTGGGTCCCTGAAAGGAGTGGATGGGGGAGGTGAAGGGACAAGTGTAGCATCTCTTGCGGTTGCAAGGGAAAGTGCCCGGGGAAGCAGTGGAGCGGGAGGGAAGGGAAGAATTGACAAGGGAGTTGTGGAGGGAGCGGTCTTTGCGGAAGGCAGACAGGGGGGGAGATGGGAAGATGTGGCGAGTGGCAGGGTCATGTTGGAGGTCACCCTGGCATTCCTTCTCTCTCTATCTCCCCCCCCCCCCCCACCCAAGCAGCACTAGCTTCTCATTTTCACACCACAAACAGCTTACAATGGCCTGTTTCCTTTATCATCAATACTTTTTTGCATATCTTTCATTCATTGTTCTTTATCTCTCCACATCACTGTCTATATCTCTCGTTTCCCTGATCCCTGACCAGTCTGAAGAAGGGTCTCGACCCGAAACGTCGCCTACCTCCTTCGCTCCTTAGATGCTGCTGCACCCGCTGAGTTTCTCCAGCTTTTTGTGTAACCCTCGATTCTCCAGCATCTGCAGTTCCTTCTTTAAAACTGATTGTGGATGATCAGCCATGATCACATTGAATGGCGGTGCTGGCTTGCTAACGGTGGTGCTAACTCTGCATCTATTGTCTATTGTCTATTGTTATCCCACTTTCAAATGCAGTGCCTGCACACTAACAGGCGATTTACAGAAGACCAGTTAACCGACAAACCCGCACGTCTTTGGGATGTGGGATGAAACTGGAGCACCCGGAGGAAACCCTCCGTGAACTGTGGGCGACTGTATTCTGATGCCGATGGTTAGCACCATCCTGCTTTGCACGCCACTTAGAGAGCAATTGTCTCAACAGCTGTGAAGATTGAAACACACCCGACATCCTTGAGGCGTCAAGGAAAGAAATGAACAGAAAGGAAAAAATATCAGCAAACTCAGAAAATGCATCCTTCCAGCTCATACCCCCAAATGAATAAATTGATTTAATATCAGCCCAACTTAATCAATCATTGCAATGAGTTCAAATGTGTATAGATTTTCATTATGCATTCATTTTTAGAAGTCGATGAGTTTATATTTGTTTATATTAAATTCAGCCTGCAAAAGTATGAATATTTATAGATTTTTGTTTTATTTTCCAAAGCAAGTCTATTTTATTTGACATGTTGATAAAGCCGCACTAAGGTGCAGTAATTTTCCAGGATGCATTGACTTGTTGAAACCTCATGTGTCCTATTCTGAATAAGGGGTTGATGCATTTACCGGTGGGCTGTTACTTTAAGGCAGAATTTATCTTGAAGGAACATTCGAGCCAGAGACCTGGGTGACCACATGGATTTTCTCCTGGTCCTCTGGTTTCCTCCCACATCCCAAAGATGTGCAGGTTTGTAAGTTAAATGGCTCCTGTAAATTGTCCCTAGTGTCTTGGATAGAACTAATGTATCGGTGATGGCTGGTCAGCACAGAGTGTGAGCTGAAGGGTCTGTTTCCACAATGTATCTCTAAAGACCTTAAAATGAAAGTACAGCTGGCTCCAATGGCAAGATTGGCCAAGTATCTATGGACAACATGTGTAGATGGACACAAAATGCTGGAGTAACTCAACGGGTCAGGCAGCACCTCTGAAGAAAAGGAATAGGTGATGTCTCAGGTTGGAACCCTTCTTGGTTAATTTGTTTTATTGTTTCTGGCAAGAACTCCCCTCACCCTTGGTGTGGTGATGCACTGTGGATCACGAGAAGCTGACTGGATGACAGGTCGGACAAAAGAGGAAGCTATAATTATGAAGGCAACTCCTCGATGATTTTCCTTTCCACCTACTTTCTTTATGAGTGTTCCTTCGTTATGACTTGCACATTTTTGCACAAATGTCACATAGAGTTGTTTATCTCCTTGTAGGTAACCTGGTATTTCTATTTATTCAACCGTCAAGGCAGTGGTTATGAAACCCTGTGGTGGGCGTCTGATCAGAATAATTGTTGCAGGGAAAAGCTAAATAGAGTCTAATAACTCCCCCCATGAGGCTTGCCATGCTTCATATTATTAAATAAAACCTTTATTTTCAATTATAATTACCAGCTCCTCACCCACAACCTGTCATGTTTTAGATATGCAGGGGAAGCCTTACATGGAGTATACTTATCATTCTCAGCCACTTATCCCCCAAAAGCAATTTATTCGGCTTATCATTCTTTTGCTCTATTTTGAATGTTGTGTGCAGTTGTGGTCGCCCCATCACAAGAAGGATGTGGAGAAGGTGCAGAAGAGGTTTACCAGAATACAGGCACAGAAAGCTGCAGATGCTGGTTTATACCAAAGACAGACACATAGTGCTGGAGTAACTCAGCGGGTCAGGCAGCATCTCCTTTTTCTCCAGAGATGCTGCCTGACCTGCTGAGTTACTCCAGCACTTTGTGTCTATTAGCAGAATACTGCCTGGATTAGGTGTATAAGCTGGAGTCTTAGAGTTATAGTCATAGTCAAGTCAAACAAACTTTATTGTCATTTAGAAATACATCGATATATGCAATTCCAAACAAAATTCCGTTGCATTTGGCTCCATGTGCAACACGATAATTAACAGAAGGTTAAAATGGAATAAAAAAATGGATAAAAGGATAAAATAGACAATGGTGGCAGCCCATTACATGGCATTTAGGAGTCTGGTGGCTCATGGGAAGAAGCTGTTGCAGAACTTTGATGTACTGCTCCTTATGCTACGATATCCTTTGCCCGAGGGCAGCAGAGTGAACAGAGTGATCATACAACATGGAAACAGTATTGTTTCAACCCAACTTGTCCATGCCGTCCAAGATGCCCCATCTACACTTGTCCCACCTGCCCGTGTTTGTCCTTTATCCCCTTAAACCTTTCCTGTGCACAAGGAAAGGCTACAAGGAGAGATTGGACAAACTTGGATTGTTTTCTCAAGAACGTCTGATGGTGAGGGAAGACCAGATAGAGGTATATAAAATTATGAGAGGCATAGATAGAGTAGAGAGTCAAAACCTTTTGCCCCAGGGTGGAAATGTCAAAGACTAGAGTGCATAGCTTTAAGGTGAGATGGGGGGAATGTTTAAAGAAGATGTGCGGGGAATGTTTTTTACACAGAACGTGGTGGGTGCCTGGAACATGCTGCTAGAGATGGTGGTGGAGGCAGATACAATAATCACATTGAAAAGGCTTTTAGATAGGCACATGGATATGCATGGAATGAGGGGATATGGGTTATGTGCAGGCAGAGGAGATTAGTATCATTTGGCATCATGTTCAGCATGGAAATTGTGGGCTGAAGGGCCTGTTCCTGTGCTGTACTGTTCTACGTTTAACCTCTGCTTCACCGGTTGGTTCGCTCCACATCTACTACCACTTCCTTGCTACATGCAGCATGTAAATTGTACTGAAATTAACTTGCTTCATCCTCCGCAACTGAATCAGCTCCTCGGGACTTCCTCACACAGACAACTTTACTGAACAAATGTGCTTAAACATATGCTTCCTTTAGGATTAACAGGGGATTAAAGAATTCCCTCTCCACTCACGACATAGATCTTTGCAAACTTTGAATGTTGTTTGGAAGCAGTAAGATTAACTTAAACAAGAACAATCGAGGCTTCTCATCATGTATTGGAATTAGCTGTCGTTAAATTAGGATTGTTTACTCTGGAACACCGAACGTTGAGAGGAGACCTGATGGAGTTGAGACATACATTGAGACATACAGCATGGAAACAGGCCTTTTGGCACAGGTTGCCTAAGGTGCCCCATCTACACTAGTCTCACCTGCCCGCATTTAGCCCATATCCCTCTAAACCCTTCATAGAAACATAGAAAAAACATAGAAAAATAGGTGCAGGAGTAGGCCATTTGGCCCTTTGAGCCAGCACTGCCATTCAATATGATCATGGCTGATCATCTAAAATGTACTCTGTTCCTGCTTTTTCCCCATATCCCTTGATTCCTTTAGCCCTAAGAGCTAAATTTAATTCCTATCCATGTACCTGTCTAAATGACTTTAAATGTTGTTATATTACCTGCCTCAACCACCTCCTCTGGCAGCTGGTTCCATACACCCACAACCCTCTGTGTGAAAAGGTTGCCCCTCAGATTTCTATTAAATCTTCCCCCTCTCACCTTAAATTGAGGAGAGCAGATACATAGTTCCTTGAAAGCAGTGTCAAAGATAGATAAGATGGTCAAGAAGGTTTTCAACACATTGGCCTTCATCAGTCAGGATATTGAGTATAGATATAGGGATGCTATGTTACAGCTGTATAAGGTGCTGGTGAGGACAGTTGGAGAATTGTGGTTAGATTTGGTCACCCTGCTATAGGAAGGATGTCATTGAGCAAGAAAGAATGCAGAAGAGATTTCCAAGGGTGTTGCTGTGATTTTAGAGCTTGAGCTATAGGAAGAGGATGGGCAGGATAGGACTGTACCCCTTGGAGCACAGGAGACTGGGGTATTCCTATAGAAGTGTATAAGATCATGAGGGGAATAGATAGACTAGATGCAGTGAGTAGGGGAATATGAGAGGCATAGATATGGTCACAACCTTTTTCATTCTATTTCTCCCTGCACTGGCACACTTCTATATCTGTATGAGATTTCCAGCAATTATAGAATATTGCTGTTAAAAATTAACACAGTGCCTAGAATATTAGTCAGAAAATCATTAATTTCAGCATAAAGTGAGGAATACATGAAACAGACCCCCATCAGAAGAGGATGATGATTAGTGACTAACTTCTACAAAATGACTGCAAGTGCACCCTTACGTTTGGTGGAAAATTCTTGCTGATTTCTATTAGGTAATTGAATCTGAGCAGCTTCTCCTTTGGGACTTGTGTCAGCTTTCTCTTTCTACCCACATCACAGAGAAGCTGCAGCAGAGACTGAGAAATTACATTTATATTCTCCCTGGGGGAACTCTGTGGGTCAGGCAGCATCTGCGGTGTTTCTGGTCGGGGCTCATAGAATATAGAACGTAAGGTAATAGAGAACTACAGCACGGAAACAGGCCTGCGGCCAAAATAGCTCCCATACTAGATGCCCTGTCTACGCGTCCCAACTGCCCGCATGTGGCCCATATCCCTCTAAACCTTTACTATCCATGTACCTGTCCAAGTGCCTTTTAAATGCTGTGATAGTACATGCCTCAACCACCCCCTCTGGTGGCTCACTCCATATACCCACCACCCTCTGTGTGAAAAAGTTGCCCCTCAGTCTCCTATTAAATCTTTCCCCTCTCGCTTTAAACCTGCTTCCTTTGGTTCTTGATTCCCCTCCTATGGGCAAAAATCCCAGTGCATAGAACAGTACAGCCCAAGAACAGGCCCTTCTGCGCATAATATCTGTACTGAACATAATGCCAAGATCAATTCTTATCTGGCTGCACATAATCCATAACCATCATTCCCTGCATAACTATGTGCCTATCTAAAAGTCTCTTAAATGCCCCCTTCATCTCTGCCTCCACCACCACCCCTGGCAGTACGTTCCAGGCACTCACCACCCTCTGTGTAAAATACTCCATACATCTCCCATTTACGCTAGCTTGCCCCTCTATCTTAAATCTATGCCCTGTGGTATTTGATATTTCCACACTGGGAAACATGTTCTGACCCTATCTCTGGTTCTAAAGGTTCTACCCTATCTATGCATCTCATAATTTGACGTACTTCCTCCAACACTTAGTTTTATTTCACTTAAGATTCCCAGCTGCAGTTTCTGGTGTCTACATTTATAGTTTGTTAAGTAATGAGGTAAATGGTGTGGATGTAAACTGTCCACTGAACAGAATGATGAGCAATGTAGACGATGGACCAAGATTATTACAGTTCAATAAACTGATGTGGTCCTCATGCGTTATTACACTGTCAGTGTCTAGAACGTAGAACAGTACAGCACAGGAACACAATGTCTGTGCCGAAAGTGATGCCAAGTTAAACTGATCTCATCTGCATGTACATGATCCATGTCCCTCTATTCCAATGGTTCCCGTGTCCACTGCACAGTGAAATTATTTTTGCATGGATCACGCATGCACGAGTCGCCATATTTTGGCGCCATTTACAAAAGTCCAAAGTCCGGTCCACGTGCTCGATGTACTGGAACGGATCCCGATCCAGGCAAGCCCCAGGCTGCTGCAGGGTCTCCTCCGTCACCTTCGACAGGCTCAGCCCGTAAACCAAATTCCCTCTCCTCACCCGACTGCCTCTGTGTCCTGGGGTGAGGCTCCTGCAGCCGACCTTGCAGGCGATGGAGGCAATATCCTGCTCCCTCTCCTATCCCTCCCATCCATCATCACCAGCGGATTCCTCCACCTCAGCTCTCTGGTCTTCGGGGCCAAGCGCGGTGGTTTATGGGCGTTCACCCTGCAGGCAGTGTCCCACCGGGTCTTACTTTGTCACTGCGAAGAAAGACCAAGCATTTCCATGTGCCTATCTAAAAGTCTCTGAAATAACACTGTCATATCTGCCTCCACCACCACCCCTGGCAGGGGTTTTCTCTGGGTGCTCCGGTTTTTCACCCGCACTTCAAAGATATGTCGGTTATTTGCAGTAAAATTGTAAACTGTCCCTAGAGTGCTTGTGTACTTCTTCAGACTTTTTTCGAAGAGCGGGAAAGGCAGGCGGTCTCGGTGGTGTCATTACCAAGGTTTCCCGCTTGTGGCGGGGAGCTGGGAGGGGTACAGGAGGACCCAGGAGATTCGGCAGGAGCATCTAACTAGTTCAGACCATCTAAAGGTGGATAGGAAAGATTGAGACGGAAATGCGACAGGCCTGGGCCTGTGGGACTAGCTCAGGTGAGCAAACTGCTTCTATGAACTAGTTCAGCCGAGGGGCCTGTTTCTATGATTAGAGATCATAGAGTCAAACAGTGTGGAAAGAGACCCTTCAGCCCAACATGCCCACGCCACCAACATGTCCAATCTACATTAGTTTCTCCTGCCTGCTTTTGGCCCACATCCCTCGAACCCTATGCTATCCATATACCTGTCCAAATGTTTATTAAACATTGCGATCGTACCTGCCTCAACTACCTCCTCTGGCAGCTCGTTCCATACACCCACTACCCTATGTGTAAAACCTCAGATGTAAACCTCAGATTTCCATTAAATCTTTCACTCCCTCACCTTAAACCCATGTCCACTGTGTCTCGATTCCCCTATTATGGGCAAGAGTCTCTGTGCGTTTACCCAACCTATTCCGCTCGTGATGTTATACACCTCTATAAGATCACCTCTCATCCTGCTGTGCTCCACAGAATAAAGTCCTAGCCTGCTAAACCTCTCCCTATAGCTCAGAGAATAGGGGGCGCCGTCCTGTATGGTATGGCTGCCCAGTCTGCAGCTGTTTGATTTTAACTCTTTTTTTTATTTTTAGCGAGTTTTAGAGTTTTGTTTTTGGAGTTCTAGTCTTTTTTATGTGGGGGGTGGGGGGGAGGGGAAGAAGGGGAAAACGACTTTTTAGGGTCCCTACCTGGTCGGAGAGGCAGCTTTTCTCCGGGCTGCACATTGAACCCGTCCTCGCGGCCCATCAGTGGGCCTGGAGTGGCGTTTCCTGAGGGGACCGCCCAGAACCTCGGCTTCGGCAGCGGCACAGCACTGGAGCGCTATTTCTCGCGTTGGAACTCTGGTAAGCTGAGACCGCCGAGAAAAAACATCGCGAAGCTGTGGGTCCGTGGAGCGGCCAGCTGTGGGTGGCGGCGCTGACTTTAACATCGCGAGCCAGTGGTGGAGCTCCATCCAGCGCGGCCTTGTTGGCTTCGGAAGCCGCGGACTCCGGTAAGGAAGCGGCCGTTCCAGGTGTCCCAAGCCGCTGAGAGAATTCTCCCGACGCCGGAGCACCATCACCCGGCGAGAACGGCCTGGAACATCGGGCCTCTGTGAAGGCGACTGTGGAGGCCTCAATAGGCCTGACTATGGGAGGACATGGGTTGGGGACTGGACTTTGTGCCTTCCCTCATAATGGGAACCATTGTGGGGGGATGTTTTTTATGTTAAAATCTCTTTATTATTGGTATGTCTGTATTCTATTTTATGTGCTGCATTGGCAAGAAGCATTTCACTACATCAATTGGTGTATGTGACCAATAAACTAACCTTTGAACCTTTGAGAGAAACATAAAAATATAGGCAATAGGTAGGCCATTTGGCCCTTTGAGCCAACACCGCCATTCAATGTGATCATGGCTGATCATCCAAAATCAGTACCCTCTTCCTGCTTTCTCCCCATATCCCTTGATTCTGCTAGCACTGAGAGCTATATCTAATTCTTTCAGACCCTTGAGTCCTGGCAACATCCTGGTATAACTTCCTCGAACCCTTTCCAGCTTGACAACATCTTTCCTATAAAATGGATTCTAATTTTAAAGCTGATTTCCACATAAATCAGGTCAATTAGAGACATGGAGATTCTGATGACATTTACACTGGGCTAGCTGGATATGGCTGGGTCTGTGAGTAATAGTTTATTTAATGAAAACACATTGAGAATGTAATTTTTATTAATCTGTGAACATACTTGGGCCCCGTGGGAGGATATAAATATTTTGACACCGTTTATCCGTAGATATTATTTTGCTTTTCTTACTGTGCGGGATGTTGAGTTATTAATTCTAATGGTCCTGAGCGTGCAAATGTTGGGATGTGGTTGCTGGTAGAGCCACTGCCTCACAGCGCCAGAGACCCAGGTTCGACCCTGACTACGGGTGTTGTCTGTATGGAGTTTGTACATTCTTCTGTAACCACTGGGCTCCAGGTGCTCCAGTTTTCAATCCTGACTTCGGGAGCTGTCTGTATGGAGTTTGCATGTTTTCACTGGGTACAATCACTTGGGTACAATCCGGGTGCTCCGGCTTCCTCCCACATCCCAAAGACTTGCCTTGGCCTTGTTGATTGGCCTCTGTAAATTGCCCCTAGTGTGCAGAGAGTGGATTTGAATGTGGGATAACATAGAACTAGTGTGAACGGGTGATCGATGGTTGGTGTGGACCCGGTGGACTGAAGAACCTGTTTCCATGCTGTATTTTTAATTCAATTCAATTCAATCTGTCATGTATTCCCCCCTTTCAGCCCTAATTCCTAGTGTGTTGTAAACCAATATAGATATCTGCTACTTGGATGTGAACGTGGCATTGAGAACACACATATATAACCACACATACACACACACACTCACATGCATACCCACATACATGCATACACACAAACATGTATGCATATACACACATATACGCATGGAGACACAGACACACAGACACACACACATAAACACGTGCACACATACACACAAAACAAACCTGAATGTGCACATAGACATACAAAGGGGAAAAGATATTGAAACAAATAAATAGAATGCAGTAGCTTGTAATAACATACAGAGGCTGATCAAGCTTTATTCAGCAATGGATAAATATTTGCATTAATCCACAGTGCTGGATAATGGAGAGAATGTCATTAAAGACATTCAAAATCCATTTGGTGGTAAAATGGATGAATTCAAGAGTACCATTTGCTGGTCATTTATCTCTTACAGTTTTGGAGCCATGCCACATTTATCTGTAAAACAATAGCAAGTACTGTACTGTACATTTCTGAAAAGCAATTAATTGCTTGGAGCATTGCAGAACGTGAATGCAACCTTTATGTTTTAACTGGTTTGTGCCTTCCCTAGATCAGATATTTTCAACCTCTCTACCCTTGACTTCCCTTGCATTCTGCGTCACATTTGAGTCTTGGCAATGAATATTAGCAGGACCACAGGGTTATCATAGCGAGCGGCAGTCTCTCTCTCCCACTGCTATGGATTTCCACAGGGATTATACAAACTGGAGACTCGTTTGGTTTTCTCTTCCTTAACCCTGAAGCAATTTCACCAATTTAATTGCAGCTTTCAGTAGGATCAGATAACTGGGCATAAATCTGATATTTAACTTTATGACTGAATGCCTTAGATATTCAATGGATAAACTCAGGTATCTCTTACCTGCTCCCTTTAGCCGTTCCTTTCTCCTGCTGTTTTGAGGCATCCTTTCGTTGTGTTCTGGGAGTTATTAAAGCACAACTTAGAAAGCTAGAAGAGCGGAGGGGCATGGCAAAGTGTGGAAAGTTATAGATGAGCACAGGTGAAGGTTTTCTTTGATAGGCAGATCACAAGCTCATAAGTGACAGGACCAGAATTAGGTCATTTGGCCGATCAAGTCTACTCCACCATTCAATCACAGCTGATCTATCTCTCCCTCCTAACCCCATTCTCCTCCCATCTCCGCATAACCCCTGACACCTGTACTAATCAAGAATCTATCTATCTTTGCCTTAAAAATATCCATTGACTTGGCCTCTACAACCTTCTGTATCAAAGAATTCCACAGATTCACCACACTTTGACTAAAGAATTCCTCCTCATCTCCTTCCTAAAGGAACGTCCTTTAATTCTCTAGTCCTAGACTCTCCCACAAGTGGAAGCATCCACTCAATCCAAGCCTTCCACGATTCACAAATCTACCGGGAACATCACCTGTTCATGTTCTCAGGTACGTTGCCTGACCTGCTGAGTTACTCCAACATTTTGTGTCTTCCCTTGGTAAACCAGCATCTACAGTTCACCAATTACTTGCTACGCTTTGCCCTGCCCCTCCTCCCTTCTAGCTTTCTCCCCTCCCCCCTCCAAACAATCAGTCTGAACATAAGCTATTTAGACTTTGCTTTACTTTAGAGACAGGCCCTTCGGTCCATTGAGTCCATGCCGGCCAGTGACTAGCACTATCTCACACACTAGGGACTATTATTTTTTTTCACCAATGCCAACTAACCTATAAACGTACGTCTTTGGAGTTTGGGAGGAAACTAGAGCACCTGGAGAAAGCTTACGCGGTCACAAAAAGAATGTACAAACTCTGTACAGACAGCATCCATAATCAGGATCGCACCCGGGAGTTCTAATTCTATCGCTGTACTATCGTGCCACTTTAATATTTGAAAGCCTCTTACTTTCCATATATTCTCAGAAGGAAGTTATTGCAGTCTGTCTCCGTGTTGGTTATCTGATTAAAAATGTTTCCAAAATAAGTTGTGAGTTATACAGTAGTTTATGCAGTTGATGTTTGCTTGATTTTTCTTTGAAGTCTGTGATAGATTGCCTGACACGGCCAAGTTTGAAGGATGAAGTTTTCCATTATGCAGCAGATGATTACCTCTTCTGCAAATGGCCATCTCAAACAGTCTGAATCCTGCTCCCGCAGTCATACAGCCATACATGCAATCATACAGTCTAAAGAAGGGTCCCACCCTAAAACGTCACCTATCCATGTTCTCCAGAGATGTTGCCTGAGCTGTTGAGTTACTCCAGCACTTTGCTTCTTTAAAAAAAAATATGCCAGTTCTTTTCCAATATGTTTGCACCTTCTAATCTGAGGTAGCTATTAAGATGTCCAATTAATTATCTTCATCATTTCATAAACGTCAGAGCTCAAACCAAGAAGCAATCTGCTAACAACTTGTACCAACACAGCCCTCTTGGATTTGGCAAGAGATAATGACGTTTTTATATGATCAAACTGCAACGAAAATGGCCTTAATCCTCTCGTCCACCCGTGTGCTGAGCTAAATTTGTCTTTTGTCAAAATATGTTGAATTATGTGGCATAAACCTGATTGTCCCATGCTGTTAGATAATGATTGATGAATAATTGAAGAAAGTTTGACTAAGAATTTCAGGAGATATCAGGGCAGATTTGGCTCAGGATTTCAGATATCAGGGCAAAACATTGACATAGGCAAAACATAGACAGGTGTTGTTTTAGGGTGGGACCCTACTTTATACAGATTGTAATAGGCATGGGGGTTGGAAAGATGGAAGAGAGGAGGAATAGGACAATGCCTGAAAAGAGATAGGTGGATATAGGTGAGGTTTTATTTTGAGAGGGAGATGATTGGACAAAGGCCAGGAATGAAACATTAAAAGGAGTGAGACAAAAGGACTAATGAGGTGTGAATTGTGAAGATAGAATAAGTCATGTAGGTAAAAGGGCAATGGGGGGGGGGGGGGGGGAGGGGGGCGGAGGGGGGGGGGGAGGGGGGGAGGAAGGAAGTAGATGTGAGTCCAGGTGGGGCACAGAGGAGAAAGCGTGGGGTGGGAGGGAAGAAAAGGAGGGGGAGAAATGGTAGTTAGCTAAAATAGTAAGATTAAACGAGAACTTACCAGTTTTAAGTTTGATCTTTATTTTATGAGGAGTTGCGATGAGGGATTTCGTGAAGAACCCGCCAGCACGCATGCGCGACATTTTTCAAAGCAGCGGTGTGGAATCACAGAACCAACAAAAAAGAAATGACTTGTTATAGTAAGATTGAAGAGACTCTAATTACCAGTTGTCTTTATGATCGAGGGTTGGGAGCGGAGGGCACGAAATCCCTCATCGCAACTCCTCATAAAATAAAGATCAAACTTCAAATTGGTAAGTTCTCGTTTAATCTTACTATTTCATTTCGGAGTCACGTGAGTGACTTCGTGAAGACTTCAAAGCTCTGTGATTTCATGCCCTGGACAACGTCCATGCTGTCACACACGCCACTGTAAGGATGGATAGGAGTAATCAAATTTTCAGACTGCTTGTACTGAAAAATAATAATATTTATTAATAACAACAAAAAGAAAAACCCCTCACTGGGGAGTAGTTGTATGTTCTCAACCCGCATTCAGCACGGTCTCTGTGAACATTCCAGGAGCGGTAACAGGTTTGTTATAAAACCGCTGAAAGGTGGCTTCACTAGCCCATCCCGCTGTGGCAAGAATATGGTCCATGGGCACCTCCATGACCTTTGCCGCCGACGTTGATGCAGCCCTGGTGGAATGGGATTTAAAGACATTAGTGTCAATACCTGCTTCGTTCAAGACGATCCTGAGCCATCTGGAGATCGGCTGTACCGTCACTCTATGGTGAGGTTTTTTGTGGCTGATTAGCAGGTATTTTTCCATTCCCCTTAATTTCCGCATCACTCTTATATAGTGGCGGATATGGGTGGCTAAACATAGCCTAGCATCAGCGGGGTATGCTGGAAACACCAGCTGCAGCCCTGTGTATCCAGGTCTGTGCTGCTTAAGTAATTCATCAACAAAGAAAATAACCTTCTCTGGGGTAGAGATCATTCTGTCAATCTTGACCTTGTGAAGTGTCTGTACCCTTTGTGCTGAAGTAAGTGCCAATAACATCACCAGCTTCAGGGTGAGTTTGTCCAATTCAAGCCCAGCCATGGGCGACCATGTCCTGAGTAGGGTTAGTACTTTCCCAATGTCCCAGGTGACGTTGTAATGGGGTCTTGGCGGATTGGAATTAAATAACCCCCGCATTAGTTTGGACACCAGTTTATTGGATCCTACCTCAATATTGAGGTAGAATGATAGCGCACTCCTGGCGCTATTGATGGCACTGTAGCTGAGGTGTTCGTCATGATGCAACCCTGCAAGGAATTCCAGCACATCTGTAATTGAAACGGAGTCATATGCAATGTTCAAGCGGCCGCAGTAGGTTTCCCATTTCCTGATTTGCGTTAAATATTGCCGTCTTGTGGACTCCCTGCATGATGCTCCAATTGTATCCATTGTCCTTGATGAGAGACCATACTGCAGTAATGGTCTATTCAGAACCTGCAAGCCAATAAATTCAAGTGACTATGGCAGGGATGTAGTTCCCCTGTAACAGGGTTCGTCACCAATTGTGGGCAACCCTCTAAGAGGACCCATGGTTGACTGATCATTCCAAGGACCACCGGATACCATGGCTGAGTAGGCCAGTCAGGTATGACAAGAATGCCTTTAGCAGCATCTAGCGGGATTTTCCACAATACCCGACTGATGAGGCAAAATGGAGGAAATGCATAGAAAAACCATTTCCCCCAGTCTAGCGAGAAAGCGTCCATCGCCATTGCCCCAGGATCTGGTTCCCATGATACGTATGTTGGTACCTGATGGTTCAACCGTGACGCAAAAAGGTCAATATCCGGTTTACCAAATTTGCCTGTAATTTTATCGAATATTTGGGGATTTAACATCCACTCAATGTTGTCATTAAATTTCCGTGACCTGGTGTCCGCCACTGTATTGAGCTTACCTGGTAAATAGGTAGCTGAAATCCAAATATTCCGTTGTATGCACCAGAGCCAAATTGTATTAGCCAATTCATCACATGAAATTGACCTGGTACCGCCCATATGATTTAGATATGCCACCGCAGTGGTATTGTGTATTTGGAGACGGACATGAGTGTCAGTAAAGTTTGAACAATAAGCTCTAAGTCCGTGGAATGCTCCTAGCATCTCCAAATAATTTATCCCTTGTGATAACAACAGGGTAGATTCAAGGGTGTCCCATCTGCCTCCGCAACTAGTGTAGTTGTCCGTAGCTCCCCAGCCATGGGAGCTTGCGTCTGTTTGTAAGTATACCACCGGACGAGGCACAATGATGGGTTTAAATGAGTTATGGATATTATCAATGCACCATTGTAACTCAATTTTTGCCTTGAGTGGCAGCTGCATAGGTCTATCAAAATGTCCAGCATTCAATTTTAACACTGAAATCTTGGATCTTTGCAAATTTTGATAATGTAAAGGTCCGAATTGAGCAGCTGGAAAAACTGCTACGATTTTCCCAATCACCTTAGCTGTTTGTCTGATTGATGGTATACTGGCGCAGACCAGATTCTTACATGCTTGAATGATATCCCCAACTTTGTTAGTTGGTATGGTGGCAATCATGCGATTGGAATCCACCGTGAATCCCAGATAGTCCATGATCTGTGAAGGACAGAACTTTGATTTATCTGGATGGATAATAAATCCCATTTTTTGAAATATTTCCACAGGGGCTGAAACTGCCAATTTTGCTGATTCCAGTGTATTCCCAATGATTAGGATATCATCCAGATAAGCCATGACCATATGATTTTGCCTCCTCAGTGTTGCTAGCACTGGCTTGAGTAATTTGGTAAACAATCTGGGGGCTGTGGTAAGCCCATTGGGCAAAGCTTTGTATTGCCAAAGTTGATCCATCCAGGTAAACTTCAAGAACTTCCTGTGATGTTTCTGAATGGATACTGAATAGTATGCATCTTTTAAATCAATGCATGCCATGAAGCAGCCCTCAGAAATCAAAGATTTGGCTGTTTCGAACGTGTCCATTTTGAAATGGGTATATTTTACAAAAGTATTCAAATGGGTTAGATCTATAATGACCCGACATCCACCATCTTTCTTGGTTTTTGTGAATATGTTAGATACAAATTCAATTGGTTCGTGTATAGTTCTTTCTATCACGCCTTTCTCTTGTAGTCTCAAGATTTCAGCATAGCCTACTGTTGTTTCCTTCCTGGAAAGTGCAAATTTGCGATTCGGCATATGCTGAGGTGGAGGAATTTGACCATTTATGAACTCAAACTCATGGCCTTGAATACTTTGTAAGATAAACTCATCTGAGGTGATGGTTTCCCATGCCTCCTTAAAAAACCGTAGTCTACCCCCAACATGTGAGGTTAGACATGCAAGTGCATGAAATCCAGACCGCCTTACCTTCATGGTTATCGGCGGTCCCTGACATGTTTGGTGGGACGTGGAGGTGCTGGGTTGTGCTGGTGATGCGGAAACCGCATCTTCCATGCTGGCCGCTGCGGGCCTTGCCCTAAAAAAGGCCTGGGCTGTTGAGACTGTTGGTATTGTGGAGGCGCCGGAACGTAGGTCCTTGCTGGCCTTTCGGTTTGACCTCGTGGCCTGAAATATGGTGTTTTCCTGGCTGTTTGTCTGGTCAAGGTGTGTGACCTCATAAGACCCACTGTCTTGGCATGGTCATCTAAATCCTTGACCTGCTTCGGGAGGTCTTCTCCGTATAGCTGTCTGGGTGGTGGTGTTGGGGGTGCTCTGCATAGTCCCGCAAATTTGGGGTTTAATGTAGGCTTGATGATGCTTTTCGGAAACGCATTTATCTCATATTGCGTGTTGCATAGCAGTGCCAGAGCATCCTCTTGTTCGGTGTTCAAGTCCACATCATCCACCGACCTCGCAAAAGCGGTAATCCCAGAAGTGAGCAGTTTCAGAATTCTTTGTAACTTCACTTCCTGTGCTCTAATGCCCGGGCTAATATTGCCCCAAATAGGCATGTTCACAATAGGCACATTGAGCGAGTTACAATTACTCGGTGCCATGTGTCTGTTCATGGCCTCCGCTCCTGTAGCTGATGGTTGGTGAGGAAATCAATGGTAGCGGCCAGTTTGGTATTGAGGGGTTGTCCCGATGATTCGGGTAATGCAAACTTGGCTGCCACATCCAGGAGTTCTTCCTGAGGGACCTCAGGTGCTACTGGTGCGTGTACCAAGATCTCCTCTTCTTCTGGCTGCCTCATGCTATCCATTGATGATGGGGATATGTCCATGAGTCCCCTGGAACTGAATGTTTCCCGCCTTTGATTTTGCTGCAGGATTTGTTCCATTATCCTCTCCATCCGATCAATAGCCCTTCATCGTGCGTGAATGGGCGGTCAGTCCTCATGCCCGAAGGAACTTCTGAGGCTCCTATCATCGGCCCGTACCTCGTTGAGGTAATCTCGGTGCCGTGACGAAAAGTCGCTACCAGCCGCCTCAGCGAAACTGAACGACTCCCGCGCGGATCTGCTCATACGCCTCCTTTTGGCTGAGCTAGGCCCGGCATATGCGGTGTGAAGTCGGCACCCAACGCCGCAGCGTGGTGACCCGACATCCGCGCGGGCTTGCCGACTGTCCTTTTCCTGGACCCAGACGGCGTACGGTCCCGTCCTGCCGCCAACGGGGGATGCGGTGACCGTGGCGAGACTCCACCTGTGTGACTCCTCCTGGTCCAACTAGGTGGTGAGTCTACACTGGCCCTCCCTGGTCTGCCAGTGGACTTGGGTCTCGCTAATTCACCAGTCCGCAATCTTGCGGCCTCTGGTGAAACCTCTGCCCGAAAAGGGCTAGGTTGTCGAGCTCTATCCCTGGCTCTTCCACGAGGGCTCAGGGAGAAGGGCCGTGCAGCAGCACGTGGAACCTGTTTGCTCGCATCAGCCAACGATCCTGTTGGCGATAATGAAATGGAGTCAGGGTCTACCTGCTCCGGTGCCGTACCGACTTCCTGCTCTGCGGGAACCCCGCTTGTGCTCAGCTGTGTCGGTGGGTCGGGTCCTGTGACCACAGGGCTCCCCGATTTACGCGCCTTTTTCCCGGCCCGTCTAGCGGGTGCTGTCGTTGAAGAGAGCTCCGGGATTGGCGACCGGCCTTATCCATGTCCCCGTTGGAGAGAAAAAATACTCAAAACAGCAGGGACAACCAACTCAAGGTTGTCTGTACTTACCTGAGTGGTCCTTATGAAGGGCTGGTGGTAAGCCGCGCTCCACCTCCAGCCGTCGACTGCAAATGCGAGCGACGATATGTCGCGCATGCGTGCTGGCGGGTTCTTCACAAAGTCACTCACGTGACTCCAAAATGAAATTCAGTGTTTATACCGATGGGTTGTATGTTTAGTTTAGTTTAGGTCACTTTCATTTTATTTAGTTTAGTTTAGTTTAGGTTACTTTAGGGACAATTTACATTTTTTAAAGCCAAATTAACCTACAAACCTGTACACCTTTGGAGTGTGGGAGAAAACCGGAGCACCCGGAAAAAACCCATGTAGTCACAGAGAGGACATACAAACTCCATACAGACGGCACCCGTAGTCAGGATCAAACCTGGGTCTCTAGCGGAGTGAGGCAGCAACTCTACCACTGTGCCACCATGCCACCCATAACCTCGTAAGCTACCCAAGCCGAATATGAGGCACCGCTCCTCCAGTTTTATGGGGTTGGGGAGAAGGGGAGGGGGAGAAATGGGAGGTACAAGAAAGACAGGAGGAATAGAAAATGGGAGATTGTCAACATTGGTTGCAAATGCAGGGTTCCCTTTAAGAGAAACGTGCACCGTGCTATTTCTAACTGACAGCTATTGACCCTAACATTGTGACGTTGATTTATTTTAAGGAAAATATTATGCAGGCCTGTCGATCTAGGGTGCCGAGCCAGCACACTGCCATCTGCTAGGATTAAGCAGCAGACGAGTTGCTACTGTAGATTGGCGCAGTCTTCCAGCGCAGAAACATTACTTTATCATCAAGAGAGCTCACAATCTGCCCATGAGCTGTCAGAATTTCTCCAAGAAAAGTCAACTGACCTTAAGCCAACCCCAAAGCTAAATCACAACCTGAAACTTGTCCAGTAACAAAGGAGATTACAAAAAGTGGTGGACAGTGCCCGGTCCATCACATGTCCCGACCTCCCCACCATCGAAGGGATCTTTGGGAGTCACTGCCTCAAAAAGGCAGCCAGCATTATGGGAGACCCATGCTCTCATTCCACTCCTGCCAATGGGAAGAAGGTAATCGAGTCGGAAAACCATGGCCTCCAAGTTCAAGGCTTGAACCTGGACGTTCTCTCCCAGGACTCAATTGCCCTGAGCTATAGGGAGAGGTTGGGCAGGCTAGGACTTTATTTCTTGGATTGCTGGACTGAGGTGTGATCTTAGAGAGATGTGTAAGTTCATAGGGTGTTTTACCCAGAGTTGGGGAATCAAGAAGCATAGGTTTAAAATGAGAGGGGAAAGATTTAATAGCAACCTGTGGGGCATTTTTTTCACTCAGCAAGTGGTATGTACATGGAATGAGCTATAACATTCAAGCCAGAAGCCAGTCAAGAGTCAAAAGTATTTAATTGTCATATGCACCGACAATAATGAAATTCTTACTTGCAGCGGCATTACAGGCCTATAAATACAACATACAAAGGTAATATATAATATTTTAAAAATTGACAAATTATGAAGAGCAATACTAGTGCAAAAAATCCGGTCATTAGTTTAGTTTACTCTAGTTTCTTATTGCCTCGTGCACCATGGTACAGTGAAAAGCTTCTTGTCACGTGCTTTCCCATCAGTGCAAAGTCTATACATGATTACAATCAAGCTGTTCACATTGTACAGATACAGGATAAAGGGAATAACGTATAATGCAGTAAAGTCCAGTAAAGATACAGAGATAAAGTCCAGTAAATCTGATAATCGATAGTCCAAGGCTCTCCAATGAGGTAGATGGTACCACTCTCTAGATGATAGGATGGTGCAACCAAAGACAATCCATAGAAGGTCATGTCATTGTGCAGTGTTCAAGAGCCTGATGGTTGTTCAGAGGAAGCTATTCTTAAACCTGGAGGTCACAGTTTGCAGGCATGGTAGGAGTGAGAAGAGAGTGTGGCCAGGGTGGTGTGGGTCTTTGATGATGCTGGCTGCCTTTTTCAGGCAGCACTTGCTTTTGATACCTTCAATGGTGGGGAGGTCAGTACCTGTGATGGGCTGGGTGATATCTACTCTCTGTCATCTCCTTTGTTCCTGTAACCACAATACATTATTTTTATCACTTGACCTGTTTCCATTCTAGACTTCGTTGGATTTTCTGCTGGTAGTTTACTTTACTTTCAAAATATAGCGTGGAAACGCGCTCTTTGGCCGACCGAGATGGTGCTGACCACAATCATTATGTACACTAGCACTATCATACACACTAGGACAATTTATAATTTTACCAAAGCCAATTAACATACAAATCTGAACGTCTTTGGAGTGTGGGACCTTGCAGCCTCCTAGCATCCTCCTCACACCTAACACTGCCACCCAGCTTCGTGACATGCGCAAACTTGGAGATGTTGCATTCAATTCCCTCGTCCAAATAATTAATATATATTGTAAATAGCTGGGGTCCCAGCAATGAGCCTTGCGGAACCCCACTTGTCACTGCCTGCCATTCTGAAAAGGACCCGTTTACTCCTACCCTTTGCTTCCTGTCTGCCAGCCAGTTCTCTATCCACATCAATACTGAACCCCCAATACCATGTGCTTTAAGTTTGTATACTAATCTCTTATGTGGGACCTTGTCGAAAGCCTTCTGAAAGTCCAGATATAACACATCCACTGGTTCTCCCTTATCCACACTACTAGTTACATCCTCGAAAAATTCTATATGATGCGTCAGACATGATTTACCTTTCGTAAATCCATGCTGACTTTGTCCAATGATTTCACCACTTTCCAAATGCGCTGCTATCCCATCTTTAATAACTAGCATTTTCCCCACTACCAATGTTAGACTAACGGGTCTGCAATTCCCCGTTTTCTCTCTCCCTCCTTTTTTAAAAAGTGGGGTTGCATTAGCTACCCTCCAATCCTCAGGAACTACTCCAGAATCTAAAGAGTTTTGAAAAATGATCACTAATGCATCCACTATTTCTATGGCTACTTCCTTGAGTACTCTGGGATGCAGCCTATCTGGCCCTGGGGATTTATCGGCCTTTAATCCATTCAATTTACCCAACACCACTTCCCGGCTAACCATCTTATTTGACCCCCGGTCCCCTGCTATTTCCAGCAGATTATTTATGTCTTCCTTAGTGAAGACAGAACCAAAGTAGTTATTCACTTGGTCTGCTATGTCCTTGTTCCCCATGATCAATTCACCTGTTTCTGACTGCAAGGGACCTACATTTGTTTTAATTAATCTTTTTGTCTTCACATATCTATAAAAAGTTTTGAAGTCAGTTTTTATGTTCCCTGCCAGTTTTCTTTCATAATCTATTTTCCCTTTCCTAATTAAGCCCTTTGTCCTCCTCTGCTGGACTCTGAATTTCTCCCAGTCCTCTGGTAGGTTGTTTTTTCTGGCTAATTTGTATGCTTCATCTGTTCCGGATCTCTGGCACTGTAAGACAGCAAGACAGCAACTCTACTGCTGCTTCATTGTGCCTCTTGTTTTCTCTAGTGGCCGAGCATCCCACAAGAAAAGTGGCATCTCAAGGCTTAGACTTGGTTGGGCTTTCATATAACAAATGGTTGCCCAGAGCATTATTCCCCTCCCACTCAACATTTTTGTCCTCCTTAGATTTAATCATATCTGGAATTCCTCTGCATGGGAATGATTCATCAGATTGGACATGAATAAAAGAAGACTGAACAAATGGCTCTGAACTCTGTATACCATCGAGAAATATTGATATTCATACACTTTGGTATAAGGCACTGATGACTCATTACAGTATTATGTACTATCAGACACGACGGGACATTAAATTATTTAGAGTGCGGATGATAAATGAATTTAATCAGCAAATATGTGTAGACCACTTTATTCCACCGCATAGTCCAAATTGTGAAAATTTGGAGTTAGAATAGAACTGAATGCTGGGGATGTGAGGTTATAGTCATACAGCACTGAAAAAGCCCTTCTGCCCAACTTGCCCATGCTGACCAGGATGCCCCATCTACACTAGTCCCACCTGCCCATGTTTGGCCCATATCCCTCGTTCCATTTACCAGCGCCCTCTGTGTGAAAGAAGTTGCTTCTCAGGTTTATTTTAAATCTTGGAAAGACTCAAAATGAAGGTGTAACTCAGCGGGTCAGGCAGCATCCCTGGAGAATGTAGATAGGTGACGTTTCGGGTCGGGCCGTTCTTCAGAAGGAATGTCACCTATCTATGATCTCCAGGGATGCTGTCTGTCGCAGTGAGTTACTCTAACATTTTGTGTCTTTCCAGGATTTAATAGGAACTTGAGAGGATTTACCTTACCTTGGCAAACCAGCATCTGCATTTTCTTGTTTCTACTATTGGTCTCCTACTAGATCTTTCCCCTCTCACCGAAAAACCTGTGGTTTCTTGTTCTTGATTCCCTTACCCTGGGTAATGGACTGGGGCAGGACAGTGGCGCAGCGGTAGAGTTGCAGTGCCGGAGATCTAGCTTTGATCCTGACCTTGGGTGCTGTCCATACATTCTACCTGAGTTTGCACGTTCTCCCAGTGACTGTGTAAGTTTCCCCTGGGTGCTCTGGTTTCCTTTTACATTCCAAAGACGTGCAGGTTTGTATTATAATTAGCTTGGGTCAAATTGTCCCAGGAGTGTACAATAAAACTAGTGCACTGGGTGATTGTTGGTAGGCGCAGACTCGGTGGGCCGAAGTGCTTGTTTCCATGCAGTATCTCTAAACTCTAAACTCTGTTCATTCACCTTTGATTCCCCTCATGATCGTGAAGTGAGGAAGATCATTTGAGAATCACATCAATAGTCAGCATCAGAAGAAAGGGAAACGGGTTATTGCCTTGAGTTGAGAACCTCTGGTTTCATGACATGGGAGAAAAGCAGCAGTATGCACAGAGCTCTGTCAAGTGCTTCAATAAATGTTAATGTTCGGAGAGATCAGTGAGAATGTGGGAGAGCTCGGGAGAATGCAAGGGAGTGGGATAGGCTGGCGGAGTGCCGTGGGATGAGGAATCAGCAACCGGCAAAATTAAAAATAGTCGAGTTCAAACGGTTCACAAGCAGAGCAAGAAGCCCAGATGAGTTTGAGCAAGGCTTGCTTGTGTTCTGCCTGACCAGATTGTACTGGCGGCGAGATGACTTATTCATCAATGTGCTCACTGCATCCTGGCCTGATGACAGCAAAAGTTATCAAGGGAAACACACTGGTGCATATCAACCACAACAAAAATAGAGGTGGGGGTGGGGTCTGAGGACTGCGAGCATTTCAAAAAAGTTTGGAAAGAACCAAAAGTTTGTTTAGGAGAGGAATAATAGAGTGTAAGAGTAACTGAACCATCCTATCACCAACTAGAGAGAGGTCCTGACCTCCCGCCTACCTCATTGGAGACCTTCGAACCGCTTTTAATTGGACTTTACTGGACTTTATCTTGCAGTAAACATTATTCCCATTATCCTGTATATGTACCCTGTGGATTGCTTGGTTGTAATCATGTGTAGTCTTTCCGCTGACTGGATAGCACGCAAAAAGCTTTTCACTGAACCTATACTGCACGCGATAATAAAAAAAGTAGACTAAACTAAACTATACTGGGGAATAAAAACTTTTAAAAGTAAGTGAAAAGAAAAGATTGTTGACATCAAATGTAAGCCCCTTACAGTAAAAAATTGGAGATTTTAAATAACGGAAACAGAAATGGCAGAGCAATTAAATTATTTATTTTTTAGTTCTATCTCCATGGACAAAGGCAAATATCAATTCCTAGAAATGTAAAGGAATTAAAGAAGAGGGAATTAAGGATGTTTTTATTAGTATTTAGTGTGGCAGTAATTCACAGGACTGTGAAGTGCAACACAGTGGCGCAACATAGAGCTGCCACCTCACGGTGTCAGAGACCCGGGTTCAACCTTGGGTGCTGTCTATACGGAGTTATCACGTTCCCCCTGTAACCATGTGGGTTCCCTCCGGGTGCTCTTGTTTCCTCCACCATCCCAAAGGCGTGTGGTGTGTAGGTTCATTGCCATCTGTAAATTGTCCCTTAGTATGGAGAGAGTGGTGGCGAAAGTGGGATAATGTAGAACTAGGTCGACATGGACTCAGTGGGCCGATGAGCCAATTTCCATATTATATCTTGAAACTAAAACTAACCTTTGTGCGAAGGACTACAAACGATCACAAAAGTAAACTTTTGATACTGGAACAACAATGAAAAGACACTTGGGCAGGTACATGGGTAGAAAAAGTTTAGAGGGATATGGGCCAAATGCAGGCAGGTAGGATTAGTGTAGATGGGGCATTTTGGTCGGCATTCGCAAGTTGGGCTGAAGGACCTGTTTCCGTGGTGCATGACTCTATGACTGAAGGTGATAAGAATGCTGGCAACATGCAGCTGGGTGGGATTGTGCAGTTTGAGGAGGGCACAAAGTGACAAGGTGATTCGGGCAAGTTGAGTGAGCGGGGAAATAAATTGCAGATGCTGGAATCTTGTGTAGAGCACAAAGTGCTGGGGTAACTCAGCGGGTCAGGCAGCATCCCTGCATGACATGGATGGGCACTTTTCGGGTTAGGACCCTTCTTCAGTCTGACTGCAATAAGGGGAGAAAGTTGAAAGAAGGGTGAGGCGGGACAAAGCCGAGTGAATGATAGGTGGATACAGATGATTGGCAGATGGGTGGATGAAAAGGTGAAAAGGAGACAAAGGGGTGACAAAAGGGTACAGAAAGGAGACATAAGTGTGTCATATAATGAGACAGGAGGAGCGAAATGTGAAGCCAGGGGGAGGGATATAAGTGGAAAGGGATGGGGCTGGAGGGGGGAGAAGAAAGGGTGCAGGATAATGGGAGATATAGTTAGACAAAGATTACCAAGATAGGGGGTTTGGTTTGGTTTAGTTTAGTTTAGTTTAGTTTAGTGATACAGCATGGAACATGTCCTTAAGCCCCCTGAGTCCATGCCAACCAGTGATCACCCTTATGCTTGTTCTATCCTACACGTGTAGGTTTTTCCGGGTGCTCCAGTTTCCTCCCACACTCTAGAGACATACAGGTTTGTACTATAATTGTCTTCGGTAAAAATGTGTAAATTGGCCCTGGTGTTTAGGATAGTGCTAGTGTACGGGGTGATCGCTGGTCCCCACAGATCCGGTGTATCTCTTAGCTCTAAAGTCTAAAATCATGACAGGTATAACAGGACAAGGGCAAGACAAAGCTTTGCAAGCTTGCTGAGGTTCTGCAGGCATTCATGTTACACAAATCATTGAGCTGATCTTGTAGGAGATTAAATCAGTAATTTATGAAATCAATGAAATTATAGCAAGAGAGACAGCATCAAAATTAGCTCACCCTTTAACTGAAACTACCTACCTTAATCCCAGTACTTGCTCTCACTTACATTATTTCCCCTGAGATATCAAGCCAACATCCATTAAATTAATGATCTCCATTCAATGGACACCTATGGTTATGTATTCAATGCCTAATTATATTCTCAATGTATTAAGAATCCTTGCGTTTCTTTTTAATTTATATGGCCAAGTAATTGCTCCTTTGTTAATAATCTAGCAACAGGATAAACCAAATTTTAATAATGCTGGACTCGATATTCATCTTCCCTATACTAATGTACAGATGTTGATTCATTGTGCTTTTCCTCACAGTTCTAACAAATCTCCTGAAACCTATTCTGCAGAACTACATATGACCTTTGGATAGCACAGTGCCAGAGACACGGGTTCGATCCTGATTACGGGTGCTGTCTGGACGGAGTTTGCACGTTCTCTCTGTGACCGCGTGGTTTTTCTCTGGGTGCTCCGGTTTCCTCCCACATTCTAAGGACATGTGGGTTTGTAGGTTAATTGACCTTTGTAAATTGCCCAGTATGGTTGAGAAAGTGGGATAACATAAAACTCTACTAACCCAGATAAAATTACAAGAGCGTACTTGAAATCCTCCCCAAAAGCCCTTGCCAATATCGTGTCTTGATCCAAAGGAGATTATCCAGTCATTTCACTCATTGCTGTTTACAGGACCAGAGCGGAGTGACTAGCTGGTAATTTACCCACAGAAGAGTAATCACATTACAAAATGTAATTTGCTTTAAACAAAGCACTTACTGTTGGAACCTCTCTCAGAGATGTTATAAACAAGTCTTACTTACTTACAATGCATTAGCCAGACTGTACTCGGGGAACTGTGTACAGGTCAACAGAGCCTATTTCTCATCTTGTGGTAACAAACAAACATGTGAAGATGTTCAAGGGAAACAAGGAATCACAGATACTGGTTTAGATGCTGAGCTTTAGCCAACCATACCTTTATTAAACACTGCCCTCACCTACATCCACCAACACAGGGGTAGCACTGTGGCGCAGCGGTAGAGTTGCTGCCTCACAGCGCCACGGACCCAGGTTCAATACTGGGAACAGGTGCTGTCTATGCAGAGTTTGTACGTTCTCCCTGTGACTGTGGGTTTTCTTTGAGGGCTCCGGTTTCATCCCATACTCCACAGATGTGTGGTTTCTGCAAATTGACCCTTGTGAGTAAGATGGAACTAAAGAATCAGTGATTGCTGGTCAGCGTGGACTCTGTGGGCTGCAGGGCCTGTTTCCATGCTGTATCTCCAAACTAAACTAAACTAAATTCAACTTACTATGCTTTGTCTTGCACCCACCTCTTTTCCAGCTCCGCCCTCCACTCTCCCCCCCCCACCCCCCCATCCCCTCTGTAGTAATATTGTGGATTGTATGCAAAACAAAGAATTTCACTGAATCCAGGTACATGTGACAATAAAGTATCATTGTACTGAAGAGATTTAATTTAGTTTAGTTTAGAGATATAGCATGGAAATAGGCCCTTCGGCCTACCAAGTCACGCTGACCATTGATCACCCATTCACACACTAGTTCTATGTTATCCCATTTCCTCATCCTACACACTAGGGGCAATTTACAGAAGCCAATTGACCTGCAAACCTGTACATCATTGGAATGTGGGAGGAAACCCGAGCAACCGGAAGAAACCGACACAGTCACAGGAAGAACATGCAGACTCCGCACAGACAGCATCCTTAGGCAGGATCGAACCTGTGCCGTTGATTCTTTCTGTGGAGAAAGTATAGGACCAACTGTTGGTTTTTGTCACTCCTTGTTGAGAATTATATATTCTGAAAGTAACCATTCACTGCGCTACAGAGGACATCTATTTTAATCACATCCCACATTGAGATGTGCTTTTAAACAATGCTTACATTTAAATCCCACTGCAGAGCATTAACACTCGTCGCTTGTAACTCCCCAAACCCACACACTGATTCCACACGCCAGGACTGAAAGTAAACTCCGATCCGACTTTCTTTCTGCACTATAAATAATCACACCATGAAAAATCATATTTTACAGATTGACAACCCTAATGACAAACTATTCAAAAAATGTTCATTCATTTATCAACCAAAACAGTTTCAACATGCAATTAGCATCCCAAGCCTTGTGGCTACAGAGAATGTCCTATTAATGTAATGTGTAATCTTTCCGTCATGCTTCCCAGTTATTTCTGTGGGCCACACGTGGGCCGATCAATCTTTTCATTTCTTTCCTTTGTTAATATTCAGTATCAAGAGTGTCACAGATAATCTTCTTAAATCACCTATGATTATATTTTGTATAATCCCACACAAATGACATGCCTCTCCAATTGGAACATATGGCTTGATGCGTTACGTTCCAATCTTTCCATGTTTCAATTTCCTCTGATTGTTTTACTTAATTTTTTTGGAAACAACATTACTAAGATTATTTTTTTTGTGTCAACCAATGATGGATGCTGACATCTGTACTTATTAAGAACAATTAAAGAATAATTAATGTACAATTTGCGGGCCTACACTCCGGTCCCGTCTACTTTCCCTGGCAGAACTATTATTAATATTCCCAAGGGTTATAATTAGAGGATTGTGGAGCTGCAATCATCCATTATATCAGCAGACTCTGGTGAGGGAGGAAGTGTAGAGAGGGATTAGACTTTGAGTGACACCAAAGCCTGATTTATTTATAAAATGGAGCAGAATGGAGCCCCGATAGAGGACAAAACCATTGCATGGATATCAAAAGAATAAAAAACAACAGTGTTAACATTTTCAAGTGCACCACAAGTGCAGAAGTGGTGGCACAGTGGCACAGCGGTAGAGTTGCTGCCTCACAGCGACAGAGACCCAAGTTCGATCAAACCTGACTCCAGGCACTTCCTGTATGGAGTTTGTATGTTCTCCCTGTGACCGTGTGGGTTTTCTCCGGGTGCACCGGTTTCCTCCCACACTCCAAAGACGTACAGGTTTGTAGGTTAATTGGTTTCAGTAAAATTGTCCATAATTTGTAGGGTAGTGCTAGTGTTCGGGGTGATCGCTGGTCAGCATGAACTCAGTGCGCTAAAGGTCCTCTTTCCACGCTGTATCTCTGAAATCTATTGTAAAGTCTAAAGTGAATATACCCGATGAAGAGAAGAATAGATAGGGTGAATGCACAGAGTGCTTTACTCAGAGTAGGGGAATCGAGAACCAGAGGACAGGTTTAAGGTGAGGTAAGATTTAATATGAACCTGATGGGTAGATGGAACGAGCTGCCTGAGGAAGTAGTTAGGCCAGGTACTATCACTTTAAAAAAAACATTTGGACTAGTACATAGATAAGGTAGGTTTAGAGGGATATGGGCCAAATGCTGGCAGATGGGATTAGAGTGAATGGGGCATGTTGGTCGCCGTGGGCAAGTTAGACCGAAGGGTCTATTTCCATGCTGAATGACACTATGACTCTATAGCACGACATGCACAGTGTGTCTTTTTATTTATTTATGTATTTTTGTTAGAAGTAAGTACAGTAGTGTGGTACCTAAGTACCTAATGCATACATACACATTACCATTCTTGTACAACCTATTTTTTTAATTTAATAATAAAAGAACAGTGAAATAAAAAGGGAAGTAAAGAGTGTCGAAATAGATAGACAAGTGAGTAGAAACAGATAGCGAAGGACAGAGAGCAGAGATAAAAAGCTAAGAGGATTGAAAGAAAAAGAGAAAAGAAATTAGGAGAGATATATCTATTTCGTATCCTACTTGTGTCAGGCAGCATGTGGGAAGGACATGGATAGGTGATGTATTCTTCCGACTGATTGGAATGGGGGGGGGGGGGGGGGGGGAGAAAGCTGGAAAGGAGAGGTGGTGGCTGGACAAATCCTAGAAAATGTTAGGTGGATACAGGTGAGGGGTGAGGGGTGAGGGCAGACGGGGGTTGATTGGCAGATGTGTGGAGTAAGTAACAAAAGGCTAGAGATGAAAAGGAGACAAAAGGGTGTCAGATAAGGAGAGGGTTCTACAGTGGTGCAGTGGTAGAGGTGCTGCCTGACAGCATCAGAGACCTGGGTTCAATCCTTACTATGGGCGCTGCCTGTATGGAGTTTATATGGTCTCCCTGTGACCACGTGGGTTTTCTCCGGGTGCTCTGGTTTCCTCCTACATTCCAAAGGTGTGCAGGGTTGTAGGTTAATTGGCTTCTATAAATTGTCCATGGTGTGTAGTATAGAACTAATGTACGGGCGATTGTTGTCATGGGACTCTCAGTCTGAAGAAGGGTCTCGACCCGAAACGTCACCTATTCCTTCTCTCCTGAGATGCTTCCTGACCCGCTGAGTGACTCCAGCTTTTTGTGTACTTCTAAAACAAGGTAGTTTGCATTGACAGGAGAATTCCTTTGCATATTCAAACTGTTCTCATTTCCATGTAAATGGCCAGATACTAGTTTAGAATAGATTTAGTGACAATTATTTGTGGTCAACTTGTCCAATGTGGAGGCGCGTCACTCACATGCACGATAACAAAAAGCTATTGGTGGATGTATATATAGTTTAAGGGAATCTGAATGATTGGTGTAAGGGAGTCCTTGTTGCAAGGACACAAGTAGAGTTGAGGACAAGTTTCACCAGGAGCTAAAGTTTACTTATGTAATAAATCTGAGTCAATGACTCATGGAATAGGCTACCCCCTCATGCACAAAACACTCACTCACTTAGACAACAAATTAATCTCATTTTCTGAACAGAGAGATATGGATTTGTAGTAGGACAAAGATGAAAGTTGTTGGCTCTGTCTACAGGCTTACTGCCAATGTGACTCATGTATGGAGATGTCAACAACACAACTCCTGCAGGGATTAGCTGAATTATCTTTTCTTGTTAGCAGTTGTGTCATAATTTTTTTTTACTTGGTTAAGTTTTATGAAGAATCTGGCTTTAAAAAAGTTGCTAATATCATTTCTGCTGGGCATTCACCTGGAAACCTTTCCAGGGGCAGCACTGTGGTACAGCGCCTGAGACCCAGGTTCCATCCGGACTATGGGTGTTGTCTGTACAGAGATTGTACGTTCACCCTGTCACCTGCTTGTGTTTTCTCCCACACTCCAAAGACATGCAGATTTGAGTAGGTTAATTGACTTGGTTAAATTGTAAATTGTGCCTACAGTGTGTAGGACAGTGCGAGTGCACGGGCGAGCATGGGCTCGGTGGGCCCAAGGGCCTGTTTCCACGCTGTACCTCTAAACAAAAGTACAGAAAAACCTTGTTATTATGGACCTTGTTATAATGGATTTTACTTCGGAGTCACGTGAGTGACTTTGTGAAGACCGCGCCAGCACGCATGCGCGACATATCATCGACCGCATGCGAAGCGACAGGCAGGGAGGAGGGTCGCTCCTCCACCGGAACGGACCTGCAGGTAAGGTTTTTCTTGCAGGGACTCTGTGGGACAGAGTACCCCACCAACGGGCTGCTTCAAGAGACTGACTGAGGACCGCGGACCGCGGCAGAACTCACCTCAGAGCTCATTGACCCGGCAGGGTCCGGGCTCACAGACTCGCCGTTCGCAGGTAGCGATGGCAGAGCGGCAGCCCAACTTAAACACCGCAGCCCGCAGGAACACCGCGGACTGACGGCTTCAATACACCGGGAAGTCGGGCAGCCCGTTGGCCCAGGAGGGTCCGGGCTCACATAGCGATGGCAGAGCGACAGCCCGACTTAAACACCGCAGCCCGCAGGAACACCGCGGACTGACGGTTACGCTACCTGGAAGTCGGGACCTCCGAGACAGAGTTGGGGCCCCGACTCAAACTCAGGCGTCACAATGCCTGGAAGTGGATCCGGCAGGGTTCGGGCTTACTATCTCCAGTCAGTTCTGCTATCTGTGATTTCACACCGCTGCTTTGAAGAATGTCGCGCATGCGTGCTGGCGGGGTCTTCACAAAATCCCTCATCGTAACTCCTCATAAAATAAGGATCAAACTTCAAACTGGTAAGTTCTCGTTTAATCTTACTATTTTAGGTACGGCAGACGGACCTACCGACCTTCACCACCAGGCCGGGCTGCCGACCCCACCGCCGCCCGCAACGCCACCATGCCGCTTCCAGGCCGGACCTACTGGCACCACTGCCACCACCAACCCTTACCTGCACTCTGGCCACCTACAGGCTACGACCATTGACTCCGCCGATCCTCGCTTCTTCCCCGACCACCAGCAGGCCAGGGCCGTTGACACCTGGATTCCAGGCCCAGTTCCAGACCGCATCTCTAAAGTCTAAAGTCATACTTGCTCTCCTTTTAAAAAAGGACACATAGTGGTGTATTAACTCGTCGGGCCAGGCAGTATCTCTGGAGAACACGGATGAGTAACATTTCAGGTTGGGACCCTTCTTTGAGTTGCTTTATGTACTCAATTGCCCTACAGTCCGTAAAACCTCACCAGAGATGGGTTTCCATTTGACGAGTGCCTTCCGTCAACACTATCTGCCAAAATAACTGTCTTGAATCATTGCTGAATATATTGCAGCAGGACCAATGTGCACGATTATTCATCTACAGCGTTACTCAAAATAAGGGGTTGCCTTACAGCGGCAGAGACCCGGGTTGGATCCTGACTATGGACGCTGTCTGTATGGAGTTTGTACATTCTCCCTGTGACCGTGTGGGTTTTTTCTAAGTGTTCCGGTTTCCTCCCACATTCCAAAGACGCACAAGTTTGTAGGCTAATAGGCGTTGGTAAAAATTATAAATTGTCCCTAGTGTGTAGGATAGTGCTAGTGTACGGGGTGATCGCTGGTCGGCGTGGATTCGGTGGGCCGAAGGCCCTGTTTTGCACTGTATCTCTAAAGTCTAAAGTTTGTCTGCCGCCTGATGTTGCAGCTTGTCAGATAGGCACATTGAAATTCCAGTTCCTCATTGCCTGAATGAACTTCGAAATTATAAAGCCCATTTTTCTTCTGTCATTTCAAATTACTGTTGAATTTACTTTTGGTGTTTGTCGTAACTCTGTGGGATATTGAAATCTACTTTTACCTTTGGCAAATGCAACTTTTTGTTGCTCTAAGTTGACACGGCATCGTGGAGTGGAAATGGTCCAGGAGCTTAAAGTTCAAAGGCATAAATCTATCCACCAATGTACCCTGGACCAACCACTTTGAGGATACGGCCATACAAAGGTACACCTCTACTTCCTCTGGAGACTAAAGATCAGCATGTGTCCAACAACTTATACAGATGCAGCACAGAAAATATTCTATCTCACAGCTTGGCTTGTCAATAACTCTGCCCAAGACTACAAGAAATTGCAGAGATTTGTGGATGTAGCCCAGTCCATTACACAAATCGGACTCCCCACTGTCGACTCCATCAATGCTTCCTACAGCCTCGGAAAAACAACCAACATAATCAAAGACCTTTTTCACCCTGGTCATTCTCTCTCCTCCCTGCTCCTGTCAGGTATAAGATACTAATGTTTTAAAGCATGTACCATCAAACTCAGGAACACCTTCTTCTCCTCTGTTATCAGACAACTAAACATTCCTTCGTATGCTTGGGCGATAGAGCCGATCTTCTATTCCATCCTTTTGCGGATATTGGCCATTTTCTCTGGAACTACAACATTACAGTACTGTAAACTATATTGGGCACTCTGGTACTTTTCTCTTTGCAATACCTGATGTACATGTGTTTGGCTTAATAACTCATGTATAGCAAGATCTGATTTAATCGAGTAGCAGGCAAACAAAGGATTTTTACTGGACCTCGGAACAGTAATAACCTAAAACAAATAGCAGTGTAATGAATCAGACTGAAAAAGGGTCCTGACCCAAACATCGCCTGTCCATGTTCTCCAGAGATGCTGCCTGACCCACTGTGCTACTCCAGCACTTTGTGTCTTTTTTTTTACCAATATTAGAGTGATGGTGCAGTGGTAGAGTTACTGCCTTACAGCTCCAGAGACCCGGATTCGATCCTGACTACGGGTGCTGTCTGGACGGAGTTTGTATGTTCTCCCTGGGGCCATGTGGGGTTTCTCCGGGTGCTCCGGTTTCTTCCCACACTACAAAGACGTATTAGTCGGCTAATTAGCTTGGTAAAATTGTAAATTGTTCCTTGTGCGAGTGGGATAGTGTTAGTGTGCATGGACTGCTGGTCGATGCAGACTCAGTGGGCCAAAGGGCCTGTTACTAGGCCGCATCTCTAAGCTAAACTACATTCAATTAAAGGATGCATTAACCAACTGAACAGATCTTGTCATTTAGCTTTGTACTTGCTCCATTGCCATGGACTTTGCCACTAGAATATTTCCACGAGTGGGAGAGTCTAGGACTAGAGGTCATTGCCTCGGAATTAAAGGATGTTCTTTTAGGAAGGAGATGAGGATAATTTTTTTAGTCAGAGGGTGGTGAATCTGTTTCCCGAATTGTCAAACATCTGAAAGGACACAAAGTGCTGGAGTAACTCAGCGGGTCAGGCAGCTTCTCTGAGACCCGAGAAGGGTCGCGACCCGAAACGTCGCCTATCCATGTTCTTCAGAGATGCTGCCTGACCCGCTGAGTTACTCCAGCACTTTGTGTCATTTTGTTTAATCCAACGCTCATATTACCTTACGATCTGCATGTGATTGCCATTTTAGTGCCTACAAACACAGGCTTGTGATGTGAGCTTTGCAAAGCAGAAACTGATTTGGGACAAACCTTCTCCATAATGGCCTTGCAGAATTACCAAAGGAGACAATCGTTGAACAATCGGAGATTAGGTACCGACCGTCATCATTAGATCCGAGTCTAACCCACTTCCCTCACCACTGTTTGATTAATCTTAACTGAATATGTTGCATCCCACATAGGGAGGTTGCACGGCAGTCGAGGTCACGACCCGTGACCCATACTGTTGCCATGCAACGCCAACTGGAGTACATGCGGTGAACTGCAGGTAAGCATTTACTATGACTGCCAGCACAGCGGGCCCTTCTTCTGTTCCAGCATCTGGACTCCATGCTGACTGTTCCACACTCGTGGACCCCGGGCCGTCTATCCCTGCGGCCGGGGGTAGGAGGACGGGGGCTGGAGGAGGAGAAGGGGGTCGGGGGGGGGGGGGGGGGGAGTGGGGGGGAGGAAGTCGGCGGTGGGGAGGAGGAGGTCGGGGGGGGGAGGTCAGGGGGAGGGGAGGAGGACTCTGGGTGGGCAGAGGGACCAGACCGTCCCAAACTCTGCTGCAGCTGACGGGGGGTGTCGCCGGCCCCGTGTGTGGGCGTTGCCGACCCACAGCCCATGACAGGGCGGCCCAAAGGGGTAGACGGGGTGGAGGGTGGCCGTGGCTGGACAGTGCTGACCCGGGGGGAGAGTGGGGGCTGTCCTGAGGGATGCGCTCCTTCGGCCACTTACACCTTGGTGCTCGGGTTCAGTGCTAAGATACTAGAGCATTTGGTTCAGAGCGCTGTCACCCTCCACAATTATTTACAGCACAAAAATTGACCATTGTTGCGGTTTTTAACAGGTAAGAAAGTATGCGTTTCGTGTGTTAACAGTGAGTGCCGGAAGCTGCCATGTCCTCCAGTTGGATTGAGCTGCTCTGTGCGTCATGCCCTTTGACCCGATGACGGTACATGCAACCCCCCTATTCCAAATCTTTGAACTCAGCGATTACATTTCAGATTTATGACTGCACATTAAAATGCATTAAATGTCGCCACCTTTTGTTATTCACAGACCATTAAGGGTTCAATCATATATGTCAGGAAAAGGCATGAACGTCTGATGCGATGTCTGTGCGGCCATTGACGAAACCTACTGAGGCAGAATGATCGTAGCTGCCTTGTGTTGTTATACTGCTTGCCTTCATAAAAGTTTCTTCAGCTAGTACTTGAAGACAGGGAGTTGTAGATTTAGCCCAGTCCACCACACAGATCAGACTCACCCACCACTGACTCTATCTATACTTTACGCTGTCTTGGAAAAACAGCCAAAAGTAATCAAAGACTTGTTCCACCCTGGTGATTCCTTATTTTTCCTGCTCTGGCCAGGCAGAAGGTATTGAAGAAATTGTACACAGTTGTCAATGTAATCCAGTCCATTACACAGACCAGACTCACCCACCATTGACTCCATCTACACTTCATGCTGCCCTGGGAAAGCAGCCAACATAATCAAAGACTTGTCCCGACCCAGTCATTCTTTCTTCTCCCCGCTCCCATGGACAGATGGTACAGAAGCTTGAAAGCGCGCACCACCAGACTCATGAACAGCTTCTTCCCCTTCTGATAACAGTTCTTCCATAAGTTAGGATACTGTTCAATTCATCTCTACCCCATTGTGGACACTGGACTTTGTCTCTGGAACTGATGCGCTACAAAGCTGGAGAACTATTTTCTCCACTCTGTATCTTACCCTTTGCTCTACCAATTGTACTTGAGTTTGACTTGATGTGTTTAGTATTATCTGATCTGATTAGATAGCATGCGAAACAAAGCTTTTCACTGTACCTCAGTACACATGACAATAAGAAACCTAACCTTAAAACTAAACCTAAACAATTTTCTTAGAATCTTCCGTCAGAGATAACCTTTGCAAAATTGTGATTGATATAGAAAGCAAACAAAGGATTTCAAACCCCACCTCACACCCCTGCCACTACTAATCCTATAATGATGACTTGTTATAGCTCCATCTGATCCTCTGCCTCTCTTAATGTTCAAATGATTCCGCAAGTGATGCCTGTGACAACAGCATATGTATGGTTCTTAAAGCAGCAGCCGTGGAGCTGAGCAAAGATGGATCGCGGGGCCTGCAGGGGGAAGCTTCGAAGTCGGTGAGTTGTGCAGGAGGGGGCCGTTGACGATGAAGGACGTGGGAAGGGGGTCAGTGGAAGAGGAACCGGGATCTCACCTCCAGCACCTTCAAGAACGGCTGCGGGAGGCGTCCCTGGGGCGGAGAAGTGGTCGGGCGAGGAGCGGGCATTGGTTCGTGGGCCAAGCAGTCAAGGACGACGGAGGAGTTCCTGCAGCGGCCTGGAGCTCACCTGGGCTTATCTAGATCGTAGCTACGCCAGTACATCCAGTATGTGGACCAGACTTTGGACTTTTTGTAAATGGCGCCAAAATATGATGATTTGTGCATGCGTGATCTATGCAAAAAGAATTTCACTGTGCAGTGCACACATGACCATAAAGAACTATTGAACCAGTGAACCATTGGTGACTTCGTAAGTCTTGAATGCTTGTCCTGCTTTGTCCCGTCCACACCTATTTTCCAGCCTTGTCCATCCTACTCAAATCAGCTTGAAGAAGGGAAGGCAGAGAGTGCTAGTGTAATTCAGTGGGTCAGGCAGCATCCCTGGAGAACATGGGGGGGAGACTTTTGGGATTGGGAGAGAGAGGGCCAGAGGAGTGGGATGGGGGGGGGGGGGGGAGGGTAGAGGGAGGGCAAGAGGAGTTGTGAGAGAGAGGGCCAGAGGAGATAATAAGGAATTGCCGATGCTGGATAATACACAGGAGTAACTCAACGATTCAGGCAGCATCTCTAGAGAACATGGTTAGGTGATGTTTTTGTCGAGACCATTCTTCAGATTGATGACGGGGTGTGGGGGGAGAAGAATGCTGGAAGAGAGAAGAGCCAGGACAAAGCGTGGCAGGAAATAGGTGAATGCAAGTGAGGGGGGGGGGGGGGGGGTGGGGGGAGATATATGATAGGAACAAGATATATACTTGGAACAAAGGCCAGAGAGAAGCTCTCAGACAGGTTTGAAGAGTTGTGAAGCAAGAGGGAGGAAAGTAGCAGGAGGGGAGGGGGGGGGGAGTGGAGGGATGAAATCGGTGGGAGTGCAGGTGGGGCACAGAGGAGGGAGGGGGGTGGGCGGGAAGAAAAGGCGGCGTGATCAGAAAGGAGTGGTTCGTTACAGATTACCTAAATTTGGAGAATTCAACATTCATACCACTGGGTCGTAAGCTACCCAAGTGGAATATGAGGTGCTGTTCCTTCATTTTGTGCGTGGCTTCACCTTGGCAATGGAGGAGGCCCAGGACAGAAAAATCAGCGTGCGGATGGGAAGGGGAATTAAGATGGTTAGCAACTGGGAGATCCAGTATGTGGGCCAAGCAATGCTGGTCTCAATTACAACGTAAACAAGCAAATGAACCATGGAAAAAGAAAATATATGATCTATCATAGTATTATTTCGGTGTAATATTTTTTTTATTTGAAGTAAATAGTTTACAATATATAGCTTACTTTATAAACTAACACCTTAATTCAGTATTACTACAAATAGCATATCAATACATAATATCTTCTATTTTTATGGAAATAAAGAAAAAGATATATAAAAGAATAAAGAAAAAAAGGAAAAATAAAAGGGAATAAAAATTTTTTTTTTTTCGCACATATATCAATTAAAAATTAAAAAGATAATTTGAAAAACAATAATATTACATATATATATATATATATATAAACAAAAACTAAAGACATTGTACGAGATACTATTTCATTCAGAAATATCTCTAATAAATACACAATATTATCAATTATAGGTAAGTTATTCGCATCGGATCCATAGGGTGCCCGTCGAAGCCGTGATTCCAAGAATAGCTACTTCTCTAAATACTGTATATATGGAGACCATATCAATTCAAAAGAATTATACTTGTCCAAAAGGACAAATCTAATTCTTTCCAAATTCAACGTCTCCAACATCTCTGCTTTCCACATTTTAATTGTTGGGGATAATGTTCCCTTCCAAAATTTAAGTATCATTTTTTTCCCAATTATTAAACAATAATCAAAAAAATTTCTTTGATTAATTGTGAGTACCAAATTTGGCTCCGGGATTCCAAATATTATTAATTTTGGGTCTGGGTCAAGTTTAACCTTAAGGACTTCCGAAATAACTTTAAAAATTTCAATCCAATAAAAATTCAACCGTGGACATGTTACAAAACTATGTATTAAATTTGCTTCAAAATTCTTACATTTATCACAAATAGAGGAAAGGTTAGGAAAAATACTTTTTAATTTGGTTTTCGAGTAGTGTAATCTATATATAACTTTAAATTGTATCAATGTATGTCTGGCATTCAAAGAACACCAATGTATTCTTTGTAAGCTTTCTTCCCAAGTTTCTTTCGTTATAGGTAATCCAATTTCATTTTCCCATGCTTGACGATATGTTTCAGTTGTTGGGTTCTCTTTATCTAAAATAATATTGTAGATATAAGCTATAAGCTTATCCGTATTTGGATGTAAATTAAACACTTCATCTAATAAGCCTGGTCCTTTATTTTTATAGTCGTATGTGTTACATTTAATAAAATCTCTAATTTGTAAATACCTAAAATGATGTTGTGAAGGTAATCCAAAAATATCTTGTAACTCTTCAAATAATAATAATTTTCCATTTCTATAAAGGTGTTCTATTCTTTTAATTCCTAAATCCTCCCACAGTCTAAACCCCGCATCTAAGATTGAGGGTTTAAACAGTGGATTATTCCTAATTGATAACCTAAAAGAAAGATTATCCAGATGTAGGGTCTTAACTATCTGTTTCCAAATACGCCTAGTATTATGAATGATAATGTTGTCCCTATAAGTCTTTTTTTGTACTTCCTTTGGTGCGAAAATAATCGACTCTATAGTGAAGGGTAAACAGTCTTCCTTTTCCATTTTTAGCCACATTGGTTCAACATCCATATTTACCCACCAAAAATTCATATTCTTAATCTGGACTGCCCAATAGTAATATAAAAAATTTGGAAGTGCCAGCCCTCCATTTATCTTCGACTTACATAAGTGTTTTTTACCTATTCTATGGCTTTTGTAATCCCAGACAAAATTATTAACTATGGTATCAATTTTTTTTAGAAAACTTTTTGAAAGAAAAAAAGGAATTGCCTGAAATAAATATAACAATTGTGGTAAAAAAATCATCTTTATAGCATTAATTCTACCGATCATAGATATAGGAAGTGTTTTCCAATATAAAATGTTTTTTTTAAGTTTCTCTAATAATTGATAATAATTAGCTTTAATTAATAATTTATAGGATTTAGACACATTAATTCCTAAATATTTAAATTTATCTGTAACTATTTTTAATGGGTATTTTTGTAATATATTTACATTTATACCAGTTATAGGCATTATGTCACTTTTACTCCAATTAATCCTATATCCTGAAAATACACTAAATTCATTTATAACATTGAATAGCTTTGGAATACTACGTTCCGGCTTAGTAATATAAATCAGAATATCATCTGCATATAAAGATATCTTATTATTTGTTATGTCAGTGTTGTACCCATATATTTCGGGTTCTGATCTGATTCTTTCAGCCAGAGGTTCTATCACCAAGGCAAATAATAAAGGGGATAACGGACATCCCTGTCTGCATCCCCTAAAGAGATTAAATTTAGGTGATAATATTTGATTGGTTAAAATTCTTGCAGTAGGGTTAGAATATAATATTCTTACCCATTTACAAAATCCGTCCCCCAGTTGATATTTTTCCATTATATTAAATAAATATGACCATTCCACCTGGTCGAATGCTTTTTCAGCATCCAACGATATAACTGCTAATTCTATATCTCTCCTTCTTCTCGAGTAAATAATGTTAAACAAGCGTCTAAGATTATGTGATGAGTAACGTTTTGGAATAAAACCTGTTTGATCATAATGTATTATTTTGGAAATCACTAAACTTAGCCTCCGAGAGAGTACTTTAGTTAGTATTTTTTGATCAGTATTTAAAAGGGCAATCGCTCGATATGATCCAGGGTCTTCCAGGTCCTTATCTAATTTAGGAATTAATGTAATTGTAGATTCATTTAAAGAGTCTGGTAATTTTCCTAACTCATAGGTGTGTCTGTACACTGTTTGTAATCTAGGTGAAAGTAGATCGTGAAATTTTTTATAAAATTCTGCACTCAGGCCATCGGGGCCCGCTGTTTTACCATTTTTTAACGATCCAATTGATTCTTCGATATCTATTACAGATATTTCAGCATTTAATAATTGCCTACTCTCAAAATTTAACTTATTAAAATGACATTTTTCTAGAAATGTTTCCATTTCATCTGTTTGCCCTGTTAATTTAGATGAATAAAGATTTTGATAATATTGTAAAAATGTATCATTAATGTCTTTTGGTATAGTCAACGTATTTCCCTGCGCCGATCTAATACTATGTATAGTTTTTTCATCGTCTAATCTTCTGAGTTGTCGTGCTAATAATTTTTGAGGTTTATCACCGAATTCAAAATGAACTTGTTTAGTTTGTTGGTATAATTTTATCACTTGGTCAGCATAAATTTTATTTAATCTATATTTTAATATTGCAATTTTATTACTCAACTCTTTTGAAGGGTGTATTATATTTTCACTATCTAATTGGTTTATCTCTTTTTCTAACTTTTGCTCCATCTTTCGATTTTCTTTATTAAAATGAGCTTGTGCTGATATTATTGCACCACGCATAAATGCTTTAAATGTGTCCCATAATAGTAATGAGGAAGTCTCAGGTTTATCGTTAGTTTCAAAAAATAATTTAATCTGTTTCTCCACATAGTTACAGCAGTCTTTATCCTTTAATATCTGTGTATTGAATCTCCAAATATTAGTTTTATTAACCATATCTTTTAATTTTATCTTAAATGTTAAAGGGGCATGATCTGAGATAATAATATTATGATACTTTGCATCATATGTAAAGGGGAGTAGTTTTGAGTCTACTAAGAAATAATCAATCCTCGAATATGTTCCAAATACCGGCGAGAAAAATGAATATTCCCGTCCGGTAGGATTATCCAATCTCCAAATATCTTTAACATTCAATGTCTTACTAAAGGAGTTTATAAGCTTGCTTGATTTAGAGAGAGCCTTAATTTTTGTAGAAGATCTATCCAGATAATTATCTAAAGTACAATTAAAATCACCTCCAATTATTAAATTATATTGGGTGGATATAGGAATACTATTAAATATTTTCTTAAAAAATAGTGGATTATCAAAATTAGGTGCATATATATTCATAAGAATTACTTTTTTTGAATGTAGTTCCCCTGTAATTATTAAATATCTACCCTCCTTATCCTCTATTAATGAATTAAGTTTAAAAGGTATACCTTTACGAATAATTATTGCAACTCCTCTAGATTTGTGTATAAACGAAGAGTGATATACTTTTGAAATCCATTTCGCGGTTAATCTATATTGAGCATCTTTTTTAAGATGTGTCTCTTGAAGAAACATAACTCCAGATTTCAATCTATTCAACTGAGCTAGTACCTTTCCCCTTTTAATTGGTTCATTGATTCCTTTAACATTCCAGCTACAGAAGGTGATTCCATCATCTCCATTCCTTACATTCATATCCTGCATTTTATTGTTAGGGTGGCTTTTTTTGGAGTAGCCTTCTTGGCTCCTCCAGCCCGACACTACACCCCAACTTCAGTCCGATGCGAATTTCCAATTCCGTTAAACCATATTCATTTAATCTGATTATATAAAATAGATAAAAGTCATAATTATATAATATATAATATAATATCAAGTATGTGTTATGCAAAAAATAACAAAAATAATAACAAATGTGAATATAAAAAAAGTAAAGGGTGAAAAAAAGGTGATCAGAAAAAAAAGAAACTACACTTATATAATGTGTAGTGAGTGCAAGTGAAAGCCACACTAACATGGCTACTAATCTAACGACTTCCGTATTAAAAAAAAAGATGTTAAATATTCCAGCTCTTATTTGAAATACTGTGTATATTGGGGTGGGGGTGCTAACTTTATTTTCTTAATAAATTTTTCTATTATTCATATTACTAATTTTTAGTTGTTAATCTCAGCTATAATTATTATCATAATTAGTAATACTATATAAGGGGAGTAAGGGAAATCAAACTAATTAGTAATTAATAATTAATAATTAAAAATTACAGATTAGTATTTATTAATTAATTAGTAAACATTATAAAACTACAAATCGATGTCCATTATTCCGCCTTTTTCTCAGTAAATGATTCACAGCCACAGGTCCATAAAGTTCATTCATCCACTACCCAGTTGGATCTACTCCTTCTTCCACAGCGTCTCCTTCTTCTCCTTCTTCTCTTTCTTCTGCCTCCTTCAGTATTTTCCGAGCAAATTCCAGTGCCGCTGTATGTTTGGTGAAACGAAGATCCTTATTCTCGTAGGTAACTCTAAGTATTGCCGGGTACACCAAACCATATCTGATCTCCTTTATTCCTTTTATGTCTCTCAAGATGCGTCTTGTTTCTGTAAATAGAGCTCTTCTTTTAGCCACTTCGGCCGGGTAGTCTCTGAAGATACTGATGTTATCTCCTTCGTATTTCAGATTTCTTTTTCTTATGATTATCTTCATCATATCCTCAAAGACACTGTCATAAACCACCTTTACAATTACTTGTCTTGGTGGCGCACCCCTCCTGGGGACCGGTCTTAAAGCCCTGTGGGCACGGCCCAACAGGGGTTCTTCATCCAAATCCAAAATGTCCTTTAGGAGTTTTGCAAAGAATTTACGTGGGTCATAGTTTCCTTCGCGTCCCTCAGACAGACCTACTATGCGCAAATTCTTACGTCTTTGGCGCCCCTCCAAATCAATACATTTCTCATTAATTTTACGTAATAATTCAGAGAGGCGTTTGTTCTCTTCGTTTATCTTCTCATTCTCTCTCGCAGTTGTTAGAGCAGCATCAGTTAATTCTTTAATCGTATCATTTTGTTGATCCAGTACAGTTGACATAGGGCTTAACCTCGCCTCTATTTTCGCATCCATCATCTCTTCCATCAATCGCTCCATCCCAGCAATCTTATCAGTTGCCTCGATCAGTTGATTGTGTATGTCCTCCTCAATTTCTGTTTTCCAATCCGACATCATGGTTTTTACCATTTCTTTAACTTCTCTTGTTAATTCATCTTTGATATTTCGAATATCCATTTTTAAGGCCTTCATTTCATCCTTAGTTTCTTTATAATCTTTCTTCATTTCTGTTTGTGTTTCCTTCAGCATTTTCTTCATATCTGCCAGTAAAGACTTTTTAAAATCTTCCATTTCAGCTTTTCTTTGTGAAATCTCTTCTTGGGAGGCAGCCTGTCCCGAGCCTGAAGCTTTGGTGGGGCCTGCCTCCCTTCTGGAACTTTTCTTCGGCTGTGTGGGGGAGGAGGGATTCATTTTAAATTTCTTACCGGAGTCGCTAAAGTCGCGCGCCTGATGACGTCACGCAGCTTACAATCGCACCCGGAGCCGTTTAAAATCGATCTCCTGCGGTAAGTAGTGTTAGCAACCTCCTCTAATCCCGTTTTTTTTCCAGATTTTTTAAGAGCTGATCTGACGCTGTTCTCTCCTAGAACATGGCGCCACCGGAAGTATTATTTCTAGATTCAAACTGATAAGTATTTGCTGTTGCAAACTCTGTCAGACTGCGGTTCAAATGTGATCTCAGTATTTTAATGACGCCGAGAATGCTTCAGGTCCTTTGATTCCCGAGTCATATCTATGACTTATTTAGTGTCATTTTCTTAATAGATCTCAAATTAGTTTTCTTGGTCAGAAGACGCCACATCAATAACTTTCAAGGGTCTAATGCAGAAGGTGGTTGGATCTGTCGTGCATATTTCCCGCTGCTCCTGACATTACATTATTATGAAATGACCTCCAGGCCAATTTTGTCGAAAGATTATATCCTCTGTCCCAAAAGGGCAAAATACATTGCTAGTCTAAGTCCTAAGTGCTAAAGAGCAGAAACAGGAATGAAGTTTTTTAAAAAATAAACACTTAATGGCTAATTTAATCTAATTTGATTAAACATGTACAAAAGTGCATGAAATCTATGAAATGATTTAATGCGTAGACTTCAGCAAATTTTCCTCAGTGGATTTTGTGTTCTTTAATATGAGAGATATCAGGCAAAGGAATAGAATACCTATCAGCAGTGCTTGTTTCATGATAGTCATAGTCACTGTCATACAGCATGGAAACAGGCCCTTCAGCCCAACTTGCCCATACTGACCAACATGTCCTTTCTACACTAGTCCCACCTGCCTGCATTTGGCCCTTATCCCACTAATCCTGTCCTAAGCATGTACCAATTTAAATGTTTTTTAAATGTTGCAATATTCCCTCCCTCAACAACCTCCATTGGCAGTTTGTTCCATACACCCACCACCCTTTGTATGGAAAAATTACACCTCACATTCCTATTAAATCTTCCCCCCCTCATCTTAAACCTATGTCCTCTGGTTCTCAATGTGCCTACTCTGGGCAAGAGACTCAGTACGTCTACCTATTTCTCCCATGATTTTATACACCTCCATAAGATCACCCCTCACCCTCCTGTGTTCTAATAGAGTCCCAGGCTGCTCAACCTTTCTCTATAGCTCAGGCTGTGGTAATGTCCTCTTAAATCTTCTCTGTACCCTTTCCAACCTGCCATCTTTCCTGTAACATGGTGCCCAGAACTGAACACGATACTCTAAATGCGGCCTCACCAACATCTTATATACTGCAACTTCTATACTCATAGTATGCACCAATGCAGTGTACCAGCATCACTAAAACATTTTAATATTACATAAAGATTTCCAAAAGTTTAAAAATTAAAATGCATTCACTAAATTAAGTTATCAAGCCCATAAACAGCTTAAAAAACACAAAGTGATGAAGTAACTCAACAGGTCAAGCAAAAGGACAAGGTTTAGCTTAGTTTAGTTTAGAGATACAATGTAGAAACAGGCCCTTTGGCCCACTGAGTCCGTGCCGACCAGCAACCACCCCGTACACTAGTTCCATCCTACATAAGAGGGACAGTTTACAGAAGCCAATTAACCTACAAACCTGAACATCTTTGGGATGTGGGAGGAAACTGGAGCACTCGGAGACAACCCACATGGTCAAAGGGAGAACATGCAGACTCTGTACAGACAGCACCTGTAGTTAGGATCAAACCCGGGTCTTTGGCGCTGCAAGGCAGCAACTCTACCACGCGTCACGGGGCCATCCATGGATAAGTGATGTGACAGACGGCACTGAAGAAGGGTTTTGACTTGAAACATCAACTGTCCATATCTTCCATAGATGCTGCCTGACCTGCAGAGTTACTACAGCATTTATGATTTTTTAGTAAATTAGGATCTGCAGTTCTTTGTGTCTTCATAAAAGGCTTATGCAGCTTATAGGACAATAATCCACAATAGAAACAATTGCATGGATGATATGCCTACTGGCACTTTTAGGTCTACAAAAAGGCACTGCTTATCTGTTATTTCGTTGGTAAAACAAATTTTATCTTTTCTGATTAGATATAAATTAATACCATGCATTTCATGACAACTATTTAATATCCTAAAATGTTTATTTTATTTTATTGAGGAGAGAGGGAGCACATTGATCATGCCTTTGAAAATGAATGATTTAGAACATAGAAGAATACAACACATGAACAGGCCGCTCAGCCCACTATGTCTGTGCCAAAAGATGGGGGGGTGGGACATCTCTAGGTTTTGTCTACACATCAACCAGTCAAACCATCATCACCTGTATCCACCCATCACTTGCCAGGCTTTGTCCCACCCCTACCTCTCTTCCCGCTTTCCTCTGCATCCCACTACAATCAGTCTGAAGTAGGGTCCCGAACCGAAACATCACCTATCCATGTTCTCCACAAATTCTGCCTGACCAGTTGAGTTCATCCAGTATTTGTGTTTTGTTCAAGCGATAATATCTTTGCTTTATAGACAGTGTGTTCTAACTTAAATGGTCCCTCAGAGCTTCTCTGCGTAAATTAGATATGTTATATTAAGAATAATATAAGTCTGAAGAAGAGTCTTGACCCAAAATATTTTTCTCCAGAAGCTATTGCCTTGGGAACGGGTTGTGTTGGGGGACAAGGCCTCCAGTGGGGGCTATGGGTGAGTGGTGGAATATTGTCTTGGGGGACCAGGCCTCCCGTGTGACAGGGACCCAATGGGTCCCAGTTGGTCTAGTTTAATTATATAATCACCATCACATGAAACTCATTAAAATACCTCTGCTATTACGAACTGATGCGCTACAATGCTGAGAACTATATTCTGCCCTCTATCTTTCCCTTTACTCCACCTATTGCACTTGGCTGAGTATTAACTGACGATTCCAATAGTATGCAAAACATAGCTTTTCACTGTTTCACACAAGACAATAATAAACTTAAATCTCAATTCAAGAAACAAGCCAAGAGTGTATATTGTTCATTTGTCTCCAGAGTTGCTGCCTGACCTCCCGTGTTATTCGAGCACCTTTTGTTCTTTTAAGCAAAATGTATTTTCTGTTTTTCACTTCCTTCTTTTCTATAAGATGGATTATGCTTTTAATTACATTTTGACGTGTGAAGTTAAATCAACAGATGCAGAAGACGGTGAAAGAAGGAACATGACGGAAGGAAGTCAGAGCCAAAATCATGTATTAGTTTGTTTGTCCCTCTTTAAGTCAAGTAACCCAAGGTACAGGAGACTGAGGGGTGATCTTATAGAGTTGTAATAGATATAGTGAATGCACAGAGTTTTTTTTTACCCAGGGTAAGAAAATCAAGAACTACGACTTATGTTACAGTTGTAAAGATGTTGATGGAGTATTCTGTTCAGTTTTAGTCACTCTGCTATAGGAAGCATGTCAATACACTGGAAATAATACAGAGAAGACTCACAACATCCTCTGATTTTGTCAGGACTTGAGGGCCTGAGCTATAGGGAGAGATTGGGCAAGCTAGGACTTTATTTCTTGGAGCACATGAGGATGAGGGATGACCTTATAGAAATGTATAAAATCATGAGGGGAATAGATATGGTATTTTACTCAGGGTATGGGAATCACGAAGCAGAGGACATTGGTTTAGGATGAGAGAGGAAAGATTTAATAGGAACCTGAGGGGCAACTTTTTCACTCAGAGGATGGTGGGTATATGGAACGAGCTGCCAGACGCGGTAGTTTGGGCAGATACTCTAATAACATTTAAAAAGCACTTGGACAGGTACATGGATAGGAAAGGTTTGGAGTGATATGTGCCAAACACAGGTAAATGGGACTAGCCTAGATGGGGTACCTTGGACGGCATGGGCAAGTTGGGCCGAAGGGCATGTTTCCGTGCTGTTTGACTATGACTACATGATGACTATCAACCATCGACTGATAGTCAGACTATTTCTAATAGTCCTGAGGAATATTTGATGAATCATATGGATGAGGTGTCGTTCTACATTATTATGTTTGGAGTTATATTGTAAGGCTTTCCACGTATATTCTTTGACTTTCGTAGTTGTGGCTGCTGATGACAAGTGTCAGAAATTTCGCAGCATGTGGAAATAACTGCATTCATTTTCCGGTGCCTTCAGTAGGACGTTCTGTTGAAAACTCATTCAGATGTTTAGTGGTTGGATCAATCATTTTTGCTTGCTGATCTAAAGATAATCAGTTTGAAATTTAATGTCAAGGATGACTAAACAGATTTGTTTCCTTTTTACATGTATATTTCCATGCTATTTGACTTCATCATTTATATCATCGGAAGCAACACCAGAGTGAGACTATTTCAGATTTTATTTTAAAGTCCACAAATTAAAATGGCTTTCTCTTTCGCAGTCCAATCAAAATATTCATTGTGTGAAATAAATCATTACACCAAGCTCCTTTAAGCACAACGCTGTAACTAATGCGTAAAATATTTGCCTGCACTGTGATCTCTGCAAGGGCTTTGGTTACGGCTGTTCTTTGACACTTGTGCATGTACTTCAAGAAAGTGTGTGGCTGAGCTACAGTAAATACTTTAAAAAAAAATGAAGATTGAAATTTTGGTCTCAACCATGTTTAGAATGTACAGGTCCACCACCGATTTCCTGGCAGTTCTGATCGTCCCATTACAAAAAATATGTGGAAGTTATGGAGAGGGTGCAGAGGAGGTTTTAATGCTGCCTGGATTGGGCAGGTTGTACCTGCAAACTTTAATCTGGACAAAATTGCGAGAGTGCTTTTGAAATCCCCCCCCCCCCAGAAGTCCCCCCAAAAATGTGCCGTCTAGGTAGGGTTGCCAACTTTATCAGTTCCAAATAAGGGACGAAAGGTCAAAATAAGAGACAATTTCCCAACGGCAATTCGTTGACCGACCTGGCCGTGGCTGGGTGAATGATGAGTTGGCCCGGGTACGGGACTGCACACAAAGCCCAGCCGGCGGGCCAGCTGAGTAGACTTGGCCTGGGCGCGCGATGTCGCCCGCAAAGTCTGGCACCCCATCGAACTCATGAACCGATGATCGGCCATGAGAAGGAGGGCCGGTGGTGTCGTCGGTAAGCGAAGGTCCGAAGGTCGGACAGCTGGCCGTGCTGCCAACCGACGGGGCCACGGGCGAGGTGCTGCTGCTGCACTCCATGGGCTGCACTACGTCGGGACGGGTGAGGCGGGGCCAGATGTGGCGCTCCGACCTGACAGAGCCCTCGACCTGAGCAGTAGCAGTTAAATAAGGGACAAGGGCGGTCCCGTATGGGACAAACCAATTTAGCCCAATGTACGGGATAGTTGGCAACCCTACGTCTAAACCGGGTGAGGTGGCCGATCTCTACCTCATCGGGACTTCTGCGGTCGAGCGGTGGGTCGAAGTTGCCCCCCTGTCGTCGGGACTCTGGAACTCCAGACTGGCTGGAGCCGACGGATCCATTCCCATAACCACCCTCCTCAGCTGATTATACGAGTCGGTATCTTAGCTCCTCGGCTGCTTAGGCGGATCGTACCAAGGATGCCGGAAAATCAGTGGTGGACCTGTACTGCAAGGCTTTTACTGCTTGCAAATATTTATGATATAAATCAACTTGATTGACTGAAAGATACAGCAATGGAAACAGGCCCTTCAGACCACTAAATCCACACCAACCATCGTTCAGGCTACTTCTAGGCTATCCCACTTTCAATGTGCATAAATGGAGGAGAAATATGTTACTAAGGCAATCGCATTGTTGGACTTTTCCAAAGAGGCAGAGAGTACAAAAGCATGGAGACCATGCCAAATGTTGATGGAATTGATTAAAAATAGGCCCTTTGGCCTCCCTAGGCCATGCCAACAATCAATCACTCGTTCACACTAGTTCTATATTATCCCACTTTCTCATCCATTCCCTATACACTCGGGGGAAATTTACAAAGGGCCAATTAACCTACAGACCCGCACATCTTTGGGCTCTGGAGGAAAACTTGAGCACCCGGAGGAAATCCACGTGGTCACAGGGAGATCCTGCAAACTCCACACAGAAAACAATCATGGCGGGTTCGAACTAAGGTCTCTAGCGATGTGAGGCAGCAGCTCTACTAGGTGTGCCACTGTGCCATGCTTCCAATAATTCCTGTAGTTACTTTGTTTACATAGTTACGCTTTAGTTAAAATAGACCAAAGAGCATCAGAAAAAAATAAATTACATATAAGTTACAATTGTTTTGGGTTATCCCATTTTTGCATCCACTCCCTACACACTAGGGGCAATTTTGAACAATAGACAGAATATAGGCAAATGCAGCACAGGACCGGGCCATTTTGCCCACAATGTTTGTGCTGAACATGATGCCAAGCTGAACTGACCATATCTGTCTGCACTTCATCCATATGCCTCCATTCCCTACAAATCCATGTGCCTACGTAACAGCTTCTTAAATGCCACTATCATCTCTACCTCCACCATCACTCCTGGTAATACATCCCAGGCCCCCAACACCCTTTGTGTAAAGAACATGCACCACATATCTCCATTGTGTTTTCCTCCTCTCACCTTACAGCTACATCCTCTAGTGTTGGGCATTTCTACACTGGGAAAAGGGTTCTGACTGTCTAACCCAATGGTTCTTAACCCTTTTGGAACCAGTACGCGCATATGTGAACAAAATACTGTATGTGATATGTACCTTTGTTAGGTTCCTAAACATGGGCTCAACAAATTGATATGTTATTTGTGTCCCTTCATGACCCCTGGCAAAGCTCCAAACGACTCCCTAGAGGGTCATGACTCCTAGGTTAAGAACCACTGGACTCTAACCTATGCCTCTCATGATTTTATATACCACTATCAAGTCTCCCCAAGTTCACATTCCAGAGAAGCAATCCAAGTCTATCCAACATCTCCCTGTAGCTGAAACCCTTTAATCCAGGCAGCATTCTGGTGACAAGGGAATTAAATGTAACATCTCTAAATTTGTGGATGACATAAAACTGGGTGGCAGTATGTGCTGCGAGGAGGATTATATGAGGCTGCAGGGTGACTTGGATAGGTTGGGTGAGGTGATCCGCGTTTGGATAGGTTGGGATAAATTTGAGGTTATCCACGTTTGTGGCAAGAATAGGAAGGCAGATTATTATCTCAATGGTGTCAGATTAGGAGAAGGTGAGGTGCAACGAGACCTGGGTGTGCTTGTACATCAGTCACTGAAAGTAAGCATGCAGGGACAGCAGGCAGTGAAGAAAGCCAATGGCATGTTGGCCTTCATTGCAAGAAGATTTGAGTTTAGGAGCAAAGAGGTCCTACTGCAGTTGTACAGGGGCCTGGTGAGACCGCACCTGGAATATTGTGTACAATTTTGGTCTTCTAATTTGAGGAAAGACATTATTGCTATTGAAGGAGTGCAGCGTAGGTTCACCAGGTTAATTCCCGGGATGGCGGGACTGATGTATGATAAAAGAATGGGTCAACTGGGTTTGTATTTGCTGGAATTTAGAAGGATTAGAGGGAATGTTATAGAAACATATAACATTCTTAGAGGATTGGAAAGGGTAGATGCAGGAAAAATGTTCCCGGTGTTGGGGGAGTCCAGAACCAGGGGTCATCGTTTAAGAATAAGGGGTAGGACATTTAGGACTGAGATGAGGAAAATCTTTTTCACCCAGAGAGTTGTGAATCTGTGGAATTCTCTGTCTCAGGCAAATTCATTGGATGTTTTCAAGAGAGTTATATTTAGTTCATAGGTCTAAGGGAATCAAGGGATATGGGGGAACAAACGGAAAGGGGTACTGATTATGGGTGATCAGCAATTATCATATTGGATGCCGATGCCTGCTCAAAGGGCCAAATGGCCTACTCCTACACCTATTTCTATGTTTCTAAATCTCATCTGCACCTTCTCCAAAGCTTCCACATCGTTTCTGTCTGGGGCGACCAGAACTGCAGGTAATACTCCAAATAATTTACAGACACCATTTAACCTACAAACCCACAAGCCCACAAGTTGTTGATATGTCGGAGGAAACCAGAGCACCCGGAGGAAACCTATGCGGTCACAGGGAGAACATGCAAACTCCACACATACAGCACCTGAGGTCGGGATCATCTGCGTGTCTGGTGCTGTGAGGCAGCATCTCTACCACCTGTGCCACTATGCTGCCAAAAAATATTGCAACAATTTGGAATTGTATTTCAAAAGATAATATCTATTACATATGTTCTATCTTTAGGTGTGTCGAAGCACTGTTATGGAGTGTAGAGAGGGAGGGAGGTAGATGAAAGTCTCATTCTGCTTTTTATTGAGTCGCTGTCAGGTATAGCTTGGTCAGCTACAAGATAGATTAAATTTCAAGTAAGCTTCTACCCTGTAGAGAAAGCTTTATTTAATCCTAATCTCCGAGGAGCAATTCCTACTGCCCTTGCGAGATTTTTTCTTCATTTTCAACGCTTTTTGAATGAGATTGTAGATTTATTGTTCCGAAGTTCAGAGGTTTTAGGAGCAGAATTAGGCCTTTTGGCCCATCAGGTCTCCTCTGCCATTCGATCATGGCTGATCTACCTTTCCCTCTCAACCCCATTCTCCTACTTTCTCTCTACAACCCCTGACACCCATCTTAATCAACAATGTCAACGAGATGTCTGTTCGTCGTCAATTAATCCCTGTCCAGGTGGATCTGATCTTTGACTGTCCTTTGACGATCATTCTACCATCTGATAAAAGAAACTTCCAGCCATCATATTGGGCTGGGTCAAAATCTCTGATACAGCAAGGCAAATGGTGTGATTAATAATTATTCTTTGTGAGTCGATCACTAGTAAATTAATGCTTGAAGCAGGGAATAAAAAGAATAAGATGCTGTGGAGTCTGGTCTGTGTTTCTAGTAGGCATAGGCAAGAAAATGCTGCCCGAGGAAATCAGCCCACTGGAAACAAAGGAAAGCAGTGAGGTTTCAGTTCAGGTTTATTATTGTCGCCTGCACTGAGGTACAGTAAAATACTATGTTTTGCATGGTTTCTAAGCAGATGAGATAATATTATACATCAACACAATCACGTCAAATGCAAGTACAATAGGTAGAGCAAAGGGGAAGATACAGAGTGTAGAATATAGTTCTCAGCATTGTAGCGCACCAGTTCCAGAGACACAGTCCAATGTCTGCAATATGGCAGGGCAGCACACAGGTGCAATGGGTAGAGTTGCGGCCTTACAGTGCTAGAGACGTGGGTTCGATCCCGGCTATGGGTGCCATCGCAACTGAGTTTGTACGTTCTCCCTGTGCTCGAGTGGGTTTTCTCCGGGTACTCCGGTTTCCACGCACACTCCAAAGACTTAAAGTTTTGTTGGATAACTGGTACAGGTCAGATTAATTAGGTTAATCAGCTATAGATTAATTGGCTTCAGTAAAATTGTAAATTGTCTCCTAATGTGTAGGACTAGTGTTGGTGTGCGGAGTGATCGATGGTTGACACGGACTTGGTGGGCCGAAGGGCCTGTTTTTGTAACATATCTCTAAAGTTTGAAAGTCCCTAAAGGTGAATCGGACTGCGCCTTTGCTTATGGAAGCATCATTCAGGTCCCTCAGGAAGAAAGTGTTCCTGAGTCTAGTGGTGCGCAGTTTCAAGCTTCTGCACCTGCCGGACGGGAAGAGGGGAGAGAAGGAATGACCGGTGTGGAACAAGTCTTTGATTGTGTTGGCTGCACATCTGAGCCAGCATGAAGTGTAGTTGGAGTCAATGGTGGGGAGTCTGTCTGTGGCTCTACTAGGCATATGCACAGTTGATCTGTTCCAGTAATTGTTTCTGGAGATTGTAGATTTATAATGAATGTGATATTCTTTTGTTTGTGAACTTCACAACAAATACTCAGAACTTTGTATATTATGTTAATTGCTGTAACCAAAATGTAAAAATGTAATGAGCCCAAGTTTATTTGTAATTACCATCTATCGTGGCTTGTACTGCTCCTTCTAAACCATTGATAGTGTTTCTAAGATTTATCTAAATGCCAAAATATTATCAAAAAAACACCTGGTAATTTTGCCAGCATTATTTTCTCCCTTTTGCCTCACTGAAAATGATTTGCATAATTTTCTCTGCAGCATGTGTATTTAAAAAAAAATTTTTTTGATAAAGGCAATGATATAATAGTGCCCACTCCATAGTTTGCCAAGGCCTTGAAATGTAGTATATAATTCCCAGCTCATCTTATGTGTAATCTTCCCATCAGAGTACTGCTATTTCCTGGTGCCAACCCAGAAAGGAACACATCCAAGAAGGCCAGGCAGCATGTTTTGTGCCGAGATCCTTCTTCAGTCTGATAGTAAATATTTTCATTCATTTATTCATTATACCTTTTTAGATGTCTGATTTCCCTCTCCACTTGCTCTCAGTCTGAAAAGCGGTCCCGTCCCAAAATGTCACCTATTCCTTTCCTCCAGAGATGCTATCTGACCCGTTGAGTTACCCAGCATTTTGTGTCTATCTTCAGTGTGATCCAGCATCTGGAGATCCTTCCTACACATCCAAGATGGCACCCAAATCAGGCAACTCTCTGCACGCTGGTCCCAGAAGTGGATCCGCTATCATTCATCACAATTGCTCCATTCTTTTAAACCTGTATTTTAACAGCAGCATTTCTTACACTAGCTATGCTCTTCTTAATCTTGCACTAAACATAATTCCCTTAATCCTAGATCTGTGAACGGTGGATGGCTTGATTACAATCATGTATAGTCTTTCTTTGATCAGATAGCACGCCAACAAAAAAGGTTTTCACTGTACCTCAGTACACGTGACAATAATAAACTAAAGAAAATTAAACTAAAGCATCACCCATCCATGTTCTCCACTGAGACGCTGAATTACTCCAGCACTTTGTGTCTTTCCATTGCCCATTTATGGCTTTTATCAGTAGAATTGTCTCGAGGCCTATATAGATTAGATACTGCGCAAACATAAAACTTGCAAAACAGGTACACAGATATATGCAAAGAACTAAAACACAAGATATTCATTTTAATCTATCTATGTCTGTGCTTATTCACCATAGAAGCAACCACATTTATCACCCCTATTCATATATCCCAACTTCCTTCGCCCAATTCTTCGATATAATTGTCTTTCTGTCTCACTATTAATCCTGTGAAATATTCCATAGCCCCTTAGCTCTGTAAAGTAGTTTCTTTTACTCCCTGTGTTGAACCACTTTCAATTGTTTTGTATTTGAGACACTTTTTCGTAAGTGGAAACAGTCTGTATCTAACCATCTTCACATTCCATAGACTTAAACCCTTGCACTACATTTCCATATTATATGACAAAAAAAGATGCAAATCCTCAGGTCACCAATTTGAATTCACAAAATCCATCAGATTCTGCAGAAACCTTCTCTTTTCAGGCAGCAATAAATGAATCACACAATTTCTTGGTGTACGAATAGCTATTTTAAAGAAAAACAACACAACTTAGAAAATTAGAAGCGAGTAGGGGAAGAGTAAAGCGTGGTAAGTAATAGGTGAACTCAGACGCCTGTGTTCATTTATTACCTACCTCACTTTGTCCTGCCCCTCCTCTCTTACAGCTTTCCTGTCTCCTCTCCCTACAGTCAGTCTGAAGAAGGGTCCCGACCCAAAACGTCACCTATCCAAGTTCTCCAGCGATGCTGCCTAACCCGCTGAGTTTCTCCAGCACTTTGTATCTTTCTTTATAAACCAGCATCCGAAGTTCCTTGCTTCCTTGCTGTTAACTGCCAATGTTGTTCCACTCAAATTAACAGCACATTAATTATGAAGATAAATATTATCGGAAACTATTTACTGTGGCGGTACATTACTGTACTTCCCAGCAACTCAATCACATGTGGCTTTGAACCACAGATGCAGTTTTGCCATGAACTTTGATGACATGAACGGTTTATCTTCATAGATCATTTCACAAACTCAATGAGACCGGTTCCCGATCTTCGGGGTCAAGCAGGAGACGTGCCTGGGATAATGCCAGGTGGGTTACCGGTTCCCCGGAAGGTGAACCAGGTCCGCTGCCGAGGTATAACCGTGGCTCTCCGGGACCTTCTACCGTCCGCTGTGATGCCTGACTCGCTGAGTTAGAGTCATAGAGTGATACAGTGTGGAAGCAGACCCTTCGGCCCAACTTGCCCACATCGGCCAACATGTCCCAGATACACTAGTCCCACCTGCCCGCATTTGCTCCATATCCCTCCAATAGGGTCCTATCCATGTACCTGTCTATCTGTTTCTTAAATGTTGGATAGGGGGTTTGCATGTAAGGTCACTGGGTCATAGGGCTTGACGCACGGAGCCGCTCAATCCATCTGGAGGACATCGGTAACTTCCAGTATATGTTATTAATGCAAGAAACATGTACTTTCCTACCAGTTAAAAACCGCCAAAATGTTGAATTTTTGGGCTGTAAAAAATTGTGGAAGTCGGGGTAAGCGTGAGAGACATGTATCCAACTTCAGAATTTCAAAAGTGAAGCGAAATGAAGGTAAAGAGAAGCGAGAGCTGAAGGGACAACAACAGCTAAAGTGCTTGGCGAACATTGGCCGTGCAGATATCGGAATTGAAAATGTTGGGAATTATCGTGTTTGCTCACTGCATTTCATCAAGTAAGGCATTTTTGTGGTTTTTCTTGATTCCTTTGGTATCTAAAAAGTCTCAGATGTGATAAATTTGGCTGTAAAATTTGCTTCAGAGGCGTTTTCTTTTTGTATGTAAAACTCACTTGAGAACCATGGGCCATTTAAAAATTTTACAGCCAGATTTACCAGTTCTGAAACTTTTTAGAAGCCAAAGGAAACAAGAAAAAACACAAATAATGCCTTAGTTGATGAAATGCAGTGAGCAAACGGACAATGTTCGCCAAGCACTCTGGCTGTTGTTCTCCCTTCAGCTCTCGCTTCTATCTACCATCATTTCTCCTCACCTTTGGAATTCTGAAGTAGGCTAAATGTCTCTCACGCTTATTTCGATTTCCATAATTATTTACAGCGCAAAAATTGACAATTTTGGCGGGTTTTAACGGGCCCGCTACGCTGGAAACAATGGTAAGTACTTACCTGCAGTTCATCGCATGTACTCCACTTGGCGTAGCGTAGCAACAGTACAGGTCATGGGTGGTGACCCGACTGCCGTGAAACCTCCCTATAGTCCCAGCCTCAACTACCTCCTCTGGCAGCTTGTTCCATACACCCACCACCCTTTGTGTGAAAAAGTTACCCCTCAGAGTTCCTCCAGCACATCATTTTTTTGCTGAAAGAAAAACGATTTTATCAAAAAAATAGTTTATACAATAGTGAGGAAAGCACACCATTGTTTTGGTGTTTCTTTCTGGTTAAGTTTACAGCGCTTAAGAAATTAGTAATATAGCCAGGCCTGGTCTCAACGTAGCATGCCCAGGGGTCTGATCACGTGGATGATATTTTCCTGAGCTTCCAGAGAGTGCGCTCCCTGCCTTGGATGCCCTCCACCGAAAACGGTGCCTGAAGCGGGCCGGGAAGATCATCAAGGACCCCTCACACCCTAATCATGGACTGTTTGCCCTCCTCCCATCAGGGAGGCGGTACAGGAGCCTCAAGTCCCGCACCAGTAGGACGAAGAACAGCTTCTTCAACTACACCATCCGACTGCTGAACTCGGAGCCCAGCTGATAGATTTGTCTGTACCCTGTATTTATTTATTTTCCATATTGCTACCACTGCACTCTGTATTTATTTTTCTATATCGCTATCACTAAGAACGACGCTAAACTGCATTTCGTTTTACCTATACTTGTATTTGTGCAATGACATTAAACTTGAATTGAATTGAATTGAATTGAATTGAATTGATCACAACATCCAACAATTGGTCAGCAACTCCTCACGCTGAACAAATCGTATGGAAGATAGAATGGAGAACAGTACAGCACAGAAACAGGCCCTTCAGCCCACAATCTCCACACCAAACATGATGTCAAGTTAAACTAATCTCCTCTGCCCAAACGTGATCCATATCCCTCCATTTTTTGTATACCTATGAGTCCATCCAAAAGCCTATTAAATGCCACTGTTGTATCTGCCTCAACCACCACCCCCAACAGCATATTCCAGGTATCCACCAGACTCTGTATAAAATACTTTCCCCCACACATCTCCTTTAAACTTTGCCCCTCTCACCTTAAAGCTATGCCCTCTCGTCATTGACATTTCCAAAATAATTCAGACTGTACACCTTATCAATGCATCTCATCATTTTACATACTTCTCACGGTTCTCCCCTCAGCCCTCTACATGCCAGGGAAAATAATCCAAGTCTGTCGAACCTCTCCCTGTACCTAATACACTAATGCAGGTATGTATCATTCTGGTGAACCTCCTCTGCACCCTCCCCAAGCCTCCACGTCCTTCCTGCAATGGGGCGACTAGAACAGCACACAATACTCCAAATGCAGACTAACCGAGGTCCTAGAAAGCACCTATTTAGATGACAGAAAGTCTTTAAGTAATAGGAAAGGAACAATTCATGACAAATTAAGTAGAACATGGATTGGTTTTCTGACCATGTTATTGATATTCCACACCAGGTTTTAATCAGCAATGAGCACCAATGTTGGCACTGAGTTACAAGTACAAGAATAATTAACTCTAGACTCACACCATCAAGCAAATTGTCATAATAATACAATCTTGGCATCTTCAGCATTCACCCCACAGTGCTTACAATTTGATCTCCATACGTTAGCTACGAATGCAGTCTCATGCATGCACCACTGAACACCTAGCCATTTTGCAATGGTAGTAACTTGTTCAGTTAGTAGCCTTGGCAGGAGGTACAGGCAAGCAGTACAGAAGTGTGGGGTTGGAGTTGCAACCTTCACGTGGTCCGCCCTGTTTCGACGAATGCAATCAACCTGGCGTGCACAATCAAGTAAGATCAAATAGAACACGTTGTCCTACAACTTTAGGCTGTGCACGCCATACGCAAGAAGAAGAGGCGCAGAAGTGTAAAAATGCATAGCTCCACATTCAGGGATGGTTTTCCCCCAGCTGTTATCATGCAACTGAACTATACTATCACCAACTAGAGAGCGGTCCTGACTTCTCATCTACCTCATTGCAGACCCTCGGACTATCTTTAATCGAAATTTACTGAACTTGCACTGAACCTTATTCCCTTTAATCTGTATCTGTACACTATGGAAGGCCTGATTGTAATCATGTATATAGACACAAATTGCTGGAGTAACTCAGTGGGTCAGGCAGCATCTCTGGAGAAAAGGAATAGGTGATTCTTTGGGTGGGAACCTTTCTTCAGACTGAAAGTAGAGGTGGGGGGGGGGGGGGGGGGGATAAACTGGAGAACAAATCTCGCTGGCATGAATCATGTATATTATTTTTGCTGACAGGATAGCACACAAATAAAACAGATTTTCACTGTACCTCAATACACGTGATAATAAACTAAACTAAACTAAGCTAGTAGCCTTGCACTTAATGAGATAAAGTATGAACATCTTTATGATTGCTGCCTGTGCTGTTTGTGCATCATTGGCACTTTGCTGAATATAGACACAAAGTGCTGGAGTAACACACCGGGTCAGGCATTATCTCTGGAAGAAAGGACTTAGCACTGTTCTTTCTAGTTTAGTTTAGTTTATTGTCATGTGCACCGAGGTACAGTGAACTGCTTTTTGTTGCTTGCTAACCACACAGCGGCAAGGCTAATATTAGAAGCTCAGGGCGCTGGAAGCTCCCACACGCTCGCCTGCTGCCTTTTGCAAATAAAAGGATAAAACCAACATCAAATTATTGTTTTGTGGGGGAGCTCCCTGCTGTCCAGCTGATGAAGGTAATTACTTGCTTACAAATACCTATTCCCTGACTCCTGAAGCAGACTAACCACATCACAACTCAGTTAACGGTGGTATTATCCATACAGATACTGAGGGGCAACTTTTTCATACAGAATGGTGGTGGGTATGTGGAACAAGCTATCAGAGGAGGTAGTTGAGGCAAGTATTATAACAAATTATAAAGAATATTTGCATAGATACAAGGATAGGAAAGGTTTAGATGGGTATGGGCCAAATGCGGGTAGGTGGGACTAGTGTAGATGGGGCATCTTGGATAGCATGGGCAAGTAGGGCCGAATGGCCTGGTTCCGTATTCTATGAGTCTCTGACTCTATTTTCAGTAACTCACTGAGAAAGACCCAACATGAAAGGTTTTCCTTCAGTGCTTCAAGATTTGGGGGATGTTGTTTTTCCTTCAGGAAGAATGCTTTACCTTCACAGCAGGGCCTCCCTTACATCTAGTGATCATAACCCCAAATCTTTTTCCAGCATTTACAAGAATGTTGCCAGGACTCGAGGGCCTGAGCTATACGGAGAGGTTTGGTGGGAGGTTGGGATGTGGGAGGAAACTGGAGCACCCGGAGGAAACCCAAGCGATCACAGGGAGAATTTATCAGCATTAAACTCCATCTGCCATCTTTCAGCCCATTTTTCCAACTGGCCTAAATCATTCTGTAGACTTTGGAAATCCTCTTCATTATCCACAACACCCCCTATCTTGGTATCATCTGCATACTTACTAATCCAATTTACCACCCCTTCATCCAGATCATTGATGTACATGACAAACAACAAAGGACCCAACACAGATCCCTGAGGCACCCCACTAGTCACCTGCCTCCAACCCAACAAACAGCCATCCACCATTACCCTCTGGCTTCTCCCATTCAGCAACTGTTGAATCCATCATGCAGGAATAGCAAGATGGATTCAACAGTGGCGGAATGGGAGAAGCCAGAGGGTAATGGTGGATGGCTGTTTGTCGGGTTGGAGGCAGGTGACTAGTGGGGTGCCTCAGGGATCTGTGTTGGGTCCTTTGTTGTTTGTCATGTACATCAATGATCTGGATGAAGGGGTGGTAAATTGGATTAGTAAGTATGCAGATGATACCAAGATAGGGGGTGTTGTGGATAATGAAGAGGATTTCCAAAGTCTACAGAATGATTTAGGCCAGTTGGAAAAATGGGCTGAAAGATGGCAGATGGAGTTTAATGCTGATAAATGTGAGGTGCTACACCTCGGCAGGACAAATCAAAATAGGACGTACATTGTAAACGGTAGGGAATTGAAGAATACAGCTGAACAGAGGGATCTGGGAATAACCGTGCATAGTTCCTTGAAGGTGGAATCTCATATAGATAGGGTGGTAAAGAAAGCTTTTGGTATGCTAGCCTTTATAAATCAGAGCATTGAGTATAGAAGCTGGGATGTAATGTTAAAATTGTACAAGGCATTGGTGAGACCAAATCTGGAGTATGGTGTACAATTTTGGTTGCCCAATTATAGGAAGGATGTCAACAAAATAGAGAGGGTACAGAGGCGATTTACTAGAATGTTGCCTGGGTTTCAACAGCTAAGTTACAGAGATAGGTTGAATAAGTTAGGTCTTTATTCTCTGGAGCGCAGAAGGTTAAGGGGGGACTTGATAGAGGTCTTTAAAATGATGAGAGGGATAGACAGAGTTGATGTGGACAAGCTTTTCCCTTTGAGAATAGGGAAGATTCAAACAAGAGGACATGACTTTAGAATTAAGGGACAGAGGTTTAAGGGTAACATGAGGGAGAACTTCTTTACTCAGAGAGTGGTGGCTGTGTGGAATGAGCTTCCAGTGGAAGTGGTGGCGGCAGGTTCGTTGGTATCATTTAAAAATAAATTGGATAGGCATATGGATGAGAAGGGTATGGAGGGTTATTGTATGAGTGCAGGCAGGTGGGACTAAGGGAAAAAAGTTGTTCGGCACGGACTTGAAGGGCCGAGATGGCCTGTTTCCGTGCTGTAATTGTTATATGGTTATATGGTTTAACGTGCAAGCTCCTAACAGACAGCACCCATGGTCAGGATCGAACCCTGGTCCCTGGCGCTGTAAGGCAGTAACTCTACCACTGCGCCACCGTGCCATCCCAAGTTATATTTTCTTTACCAAAATTCCTTATCTCACATCCATTAATACTGAATTCCACAGGCCGGTCCTTATGGGCCTGTCCCACTTAGACACCGACTGCCGGCTACTGTCATGTTGCCGGCAGTCGGCAGAAAAACTGGCAACTGGAACGGCGACTGTCAGAGTGGATCACACAAACACATCGCAAAGGTGAGGGCCAGGGCAAGCGGAAAATTCCCACGGTGCAAAGCCAAGGTGATACAGACAAACACCGCGATGAACAGGAAGATTGTTGCTGTAATTAAGACGGCTAGCACAGTATACGGTAAGTCCTTTAAAAGGGGGGGGGGGGGGGAGAGAGCGGGGGGAGTAGGAGGGAGGAGGAGTGGAGACAACCTTTAAGAAGCAGGACAACTTTTAATAAGCCAGAGATACACAGCTGTGACGTTCGGCGGGCATTTAACATTACCGTTTGGTTATCCTTGGATCTGAGAACTACTGCTTATGTTTTATTTCCCCAATGAGCCAATGAAATTCACCGGTCAGCACCGGCTACAACCTACGAGAACCTAAGAGAATATTCAACCACCTGGCAACCCACTGGGACCTCCTGGCACCCACCTACAGCTCGAGAATTCTGGCTAATCTCCATGGCAGCTTCATTCTAGCCGCCGGTAATTTTTCACCATGTTGAAAAATTCTCAGCAGCCATAATGAGGCCGCGACTAGTTCCCAGAGTGTGGGAACTCCTCACGACCATGAAGGCGACTGCCCGGCAACCACCCGCGAACATGTGGCGAACATGTGGCGACTGCAAAGTCTCCTGTAGTCACCTAAAAAGTCTCCTAAGTGGGACAGGCCCATTATTCATTCTACCATTCTATCAAAGGAGGGAATTAAGGGATAAAATGTGTTTTTTCCAACAGAAATAATCAGTTTGAATTAACACAAGTAAAACTGTATCTCATTCAGATCAAATGATCTTGGTAAATCTCAGGGGGTCACTTCAAGATCTCTGAATAAATCTTTCCTTCTCATTCACTTTTATTAATCAGCTCATGTCCATATGAGGTGCCAACATAAGAACGAGAGATTTTAATATTGAAGTTAATATAATAAAACTATGCTGATTTACATTTCCACCCTCAATAGATAAAGTAAAGGTTTGGATATAAGCAGAAAAAAAACAATAATTCTTGCACTTACAATCCTCAAATTCCTCTAAATCTGCAATATTGCACCGATTCTCTTCATAACTATGTTTGAATGTGTTATATACCCAAATAATCAGTCTGAAGAAGGGTTCCAACCTGAAATGTCACCTATCCATCTCCAGAGATGCTGCCTGACCCGTTGAGTTACTCCAGTAATTTGTGTTTTACTCAACATTGCATGTGCAGTTCCTTGTGTCCCACAAGTAAGTATAATGTTCCAATTTTACTTCAGAGTCACGTGAGTGACTACGTGAAGAAGCCCCGTCAGCGCATGCGCGTCATTACGTCCGATGCATGGCGCACCGACGGGCTGGAGAGAGCAGCTCCACCAGCGGTAAGTAGCAACCCGCAGGTAAGTCAATGTTAAACCTTCCCTGCGAATATTTTAAACTCTGTAAGTCTGGCTCGGGAGCCAGCGAGAGTTAGTGGTATGGACGGTGTTGCAAATGTCACTGCCGTAGTAGAGCGGAACGCGCGGGGGCCGCGGTTACCGCTTATAGATAGTGTCGGGAGATAACGGCTGCGCTAATGCCGGCTCCAATACCGGCTATTGTTTCTACCGGCAGCTCAACTGCCTCCATCAGTTCCAGTGCTTCAGGGCACTGAGGCCACTCCACGAGGGAGGAAGGCCAAAAGAATGTACTCTCAGGCCCATCTTATCTGATGGGTCTGATGATGTGGAAGACTCCCCTCCTTTTAATATAAAGGTATGGGGACGGCTCAACCAAATGGAGAAATGCTCCAAACTTAATAAGCCATGTAAATTCAATCGGAGTCAAATGCCCCTAGGATTCCCCACACAGCCTCTCGCAGAGGCCCATACAGCGAAGAAAACGACACCGCTTATGGATAACAGTGGGAATCGCCCTATCCAGCACCTTGTTTTGGGCTGGAAGAGACCTCCCTAGAGCAAGACTCGGGAGAGCCAGGGCAGGTGGAGTCTGACCCTGAAGTTGGTGTCACTGCTTTTGGGCACACACCAAAGCACATGAGCCATGCTCCAGGTGTCCTGGATGTAGCAAGGAACTTTGCTATTCCGGAAGGTACTGGTGAGGCCATGGGGGAAAACCTGGTGGCCAACATCAACTACATGGCCTCTCACCAGTTGCAAGATGAACAAACAGCTACCCGATACATAACACCTGTGAATTGTGCGTTGCTCAAAGTGCCCACTGTGAACTCTGCTATCAGGGCACAAATGAGTGCAACGATGCGTGGAAAAGATCCAGCAGGTGGTTGGAGGGGACCGATGTCCGGCACACAGCAGGATGTGTTGGCCCTGCTGTGTAATGCATTTTCAAAGTGAATTGCATCCGGAAAATAGTCATAAAACCTACACTAAACCCGCGATTTGCAGCTTTATGCAAGTCCACCAATATTCAAGCACCAAATTATTTATTTGGGGAGGACCTGCTCAAACAAGTCAAAGACTGGAGGAAGAGGCCAAGACAATGGGACTCATGAGGACTACGACCCTTTTGTCAGGATGCCACCTCACAGGTCGGTTTCGACACAAAGGCGGTCAGATCCAGGGGCTGGGGCAAGCAGAGTGGGGCCAGTAGGACGGCGGTATTACCCACCTGTATATGCCAATTCCAAGTATGGTGAAAATGACAAGAACTCCAAGGTAGACTATAGATGATCATTCAGTTCAGGATAAATCTTCTGGGAAATAACCTCCGGTTGGGGGTAGGTTGCAGTTATTTTATGATGAATGGTGCTGCACAACATCTGATCTGTTTATACTGGACACTGTCTCGGGGTCTCGAATAGAGTTTAAGTCTGGAATTCATCCACCTGCACAAAATATGCCTAGTCGGGTATTGGGTTTTTCTGCACCAAAAATTCAGCAAGTAAATGAAGAAATTGCGGGTTTGTGACAAAAAAAAGGGGTAATTAAGAGGACGACATATCATCCTCAACAATTTGTGTCCAATATATTCCCCAGACAGAAATAGATGACGGATATCGAGTTATTCTGGATCTAACTCAGTTAAATTCCTATGTCCAGTATAGGCATTTTTTAAAAGGACACTTTCAATACGGCTAAACAGCTGTTATCAGAAGGTTGTTATATGGCAACCATAGATCTGAAAGATGCATATTATTCAGTACCAATTGATCATCAGTACCGAAGATACTTGAAATTTAGTTGGATGAGATAGCTGTGGCAATTAAAGCATTACCCAATGGGTTGACCTCAGCTCCTAGGTTGTTCACGAAATTGTTAAAACCAGTGCGGGCGCAACTTCATGCCCAAAATCACATTGTAATGGTTTATCTAGATGATATCTTAATCACAAGCAACACTCAGGAGACAGCTGAGGAGTTGGTTTCCGCAACTAAACACCTGTTTGAAAGGTTAAGGTTTCTGGTTCATCCAACAAAATCCAAGTTAGAACCATCCCAAACAATTGATTATTTGGGGTTTGTCATTGATTCAGTTGATATGGCACTGACTTTGCCTACAGCCAAGGCTGTGGAAATCGGGGAGGTCTGTACTAGTTTCACTGAAAAACAACACCCCTCCATCCGGGAAGTAGCCAGTGTTATTGCCAAATTGGTGGCGGCTTTCCCTGCAGTGGAGTTTGGACCCCTGCACTATCAAAGTCTGCAACGGGCTGGACAACAAGCACTTAAAGAACGTGCAGGTCATTTTGATAGGCCTATGCAGTTGCCAGCCAGAGCCATTGCTAAACTACAATGGTGGATTATTAATGTGGCACAAACTACCCAAAATATTTTGGTTCAACAACGTTCAGTGGTTTTACAAACAGATGTGAGTGTTTTGGATGGGGAGCCACAGACAGCGAGTCTAGCTGTGGTGGTAGATGGAGTGTGCAAGAGGGTTTCATCTTGCATAAGCATGGTATAAATTACTTAGAATTGCTGGGGGCATTCTATGGGTTGAAAGCTTACTGTTCAGCAATGAATATTTACATGTTCAGCTCCAGATTGACAATACCACGGCTGTTGCCTGTATCAATCACATGGGAGGAATAGGTCAGTATCATGTGATAATCTGGCTAACCTCATTTGGGACTGGTGTATTCCAGAAGTATCTGGGCCTCACGTATCTACCTGCCAGGAAGAGATAATGTGGTGGCAGACAACAGGTCACAGAAATTTAATGACAACGTATTTGGTTTGCCAGATATTGATCGGCTGCATCCAGGCTAAATCACCAGTTGCCTAAATACGTTTCTTGGGAATCAGATCCAGGAGCAGTAGTGGTGGATGCATTCTCGCTACATTGGGGAAGTATAGTCTTTTATGTTTTCCCCATTTTTGCCTGATTAGGCAATGTGTCACCAAAAGAGAGCAGGTCTCTGCTACAGCCTTTGGTGGTTCCGGACGGGCCTACACAGCCATGGTTCCCATTCGTGCTGAGAATGTTGATTCAGCCAGCCATAGCTGTCCCCAGTTGCAGTAATTTGTTGGTGCATCCAGTAACCGGAGGACGTCATCCGTTACATGATCGTATTAATTGTTAATCTGCAGGTTCTGACCAGACCGTTCCAAGGGTTGGACTGTCAAGTAGGACCATGGGTGCCATAACTGCAGCTTGGAGAGATAGCACTAAAAAACAATATGTGTCTCATATTAAGAAATGAGAGATGTTTGCTTGCAGTCAGATATATCTTATCGTACTGCAAACATTCCGGATGTATTGGAGTTCCTTGCTACATTGCAATTTGATTAACACTTGAGCTATAGTGCCATTAATAGTGCTTGGAGTGCTTTGTCCTCCTATTTAGGGCAGTTTTCAGAAGAACAATATCTCAGGTCTCATCCATTAGTATCCCGATTCATGAGAGGAATCTTTAACAAGAACCCTCCTAAGTCTAGATATATAAAAATCTGGGATGTCAGTATAGTTCTCATACTGCTTTGGCAACGGCTCCAATTAAGTCACTGTTTGATGAAGTTAACACTTAAAGTGGGTATGCTCATGGCGCTAGTATCAGTGCAACGAGTTCAAACATTGCAAAAGCTACAGTTAGATAGGATGTATTTTCTGTAGATAACATTAACATGGATAGGGTCGGGACCCTTCTTCAGACTAAAGAAGAGTCCTGACCCGAAACGTCACCTATCCAATCCCCAGGTTTGCTGCCAGATCCGCTAAATCAAACAAAGCAGGCCAGGAATGGCCAGAACAAAAGTAAGCTTAAAGCATACCCCGTTGACCAAACGTTATGTGCAGTCAAGCACCTGAGTCAATATAAGAGTCTCAGAGGCTCTGAGGCACCAATGCTCATCAGCCAGAAAAAAACTCATAAAAAAGGTGTCAGTACAAACTATTTCTAGGTGGTTAAAACAGGTTTGGATTGTGCTGCAGTAGACACTCATGTGTAAATCTCACTCCACCAGGGCGGCATCAACATCCACAGCGAAGACGCAGGATGTGCCTCTAGACCAAATCCTCGGGGCCGCAAGATGGTCTAAGGAGGCGACCTTCTCCAAATTTTATGATAAACCTGTTCTGACAGTGCAAGGTTTTGGGCATGCTGTTTTGTGTTTGGTTTGATTTCTTTTCTTTCTAAATTTCATTTGTAATTTCCCCCTGGGACAGAGGGGTTATTACTGATTTGTTATTTAAAAAATGATTATTGGATAATTCGAAGCAATGTTCGATACATTATTTATTCACTACTGTGTCAACTGAAGCAGTGTGTCGTATGGAATGGATCTACGCCATGAAATCACAGAGCTTTGAAATCTTCACATAGTCACTCATGTGACTCCGAAGTAAAATAATAAGATTAAACTAGAACTTACCAGTTTGAAGTTTGATCTTTATTTTATGAGGAGTTACGATGAGGGATACGTGCCCTCCACTCCCGGCCCTCATAATCGCAAAGATCATCTGGTAGTTCTAGTCTTCTGAGTCTTACGATATCACTTTGACTATAGTTTCTGTGTTTTCACGCCGCTGCTTTGAAGTATGACGCGCATGCGCCTGGTAGGGCTTCTTCACGTAATCCCTCATCGTAACACCTCATAAAATAAAGATCAAAGTTCAAACTGGTAAGTTCTCGTTTAATCTTACTATTTTGAATGATTAATGCCCAGCTAGAATTTGAAAAACAATGTTATAAATAAACCACCACCCCTAGCAGCATGTTCCAGGCACCTACCACTCTCTGTGCAAAAAAAAACTTGCCCCGCTCATCTTTAAACTTTAGAAACAAAGAACTGCACATGATGGTTTACAGAAGAAGAAACAAAATGCTAGAGTAATTTAGCGGATAAGGCAGCAAACCTGGGGATCGGATAGGTGACGTTTCGGGTCAGAACTCTTCTTTAGTTTGAAGAAGGGTCCCGACCCGAAACGTCGCCCAACCATTTTCTCCAGGGATGCCGCCTGACCCGCTGAAGTGCTCTAGCACTTTGTGCTTTCCTTTAAACTTTTCCCCTCTCATTTTAAAGCTATGCCCTCTAGTCTTTGAAATATCTACCCTGGGAAAAATATTCTGACTGCTTCTGTGACCCAATCTATGCCTCTCATAATTTTACAAACATCTTTGACAAGGTGCTTAATGTGATCAGAAATAAAGAAAAATTTGACATGTGGGAACGTCTGTTTTATGGGATTGAGACTTCCTACAATTCAACCTCAGTGTATTAATAAACTCATTTGCACAAACACCTCTGCAATTGACTTTTTAATTCAATGCAAAAGTACGCAAAGGCAGGCAGGAATTACTGCACAGATTTACACTATCATTTGCAGGCCGATGGCATATCACTTTTATCATAAGCCCACTCATTTTCTTGATAGATACAAAATACTGGTGTAACTCAACGGGTCTGGCAGCATCTCTGGAGATCATGGAAGGGTGACATTTTGAGTCGGGACCCTTCTTCAGATTAATAGTGGGTTGGGGGGTGGGGGGGGGGGGGAAGAAAGGTGGTAGAGAGGAGGGGCACGACAAAGTTAGGAAGGTAATAGGCCAAGTAGCAACAGCCACAGTATGTCAGGCTACAGAACCGTGTCTCAGACATGGTAGTGAGCAACACAGGACCTCACAGGGATCAGTCCTCTATCCCTTTCTGTTCACCATCTACACCTCTGACCTCAGATACAACTTGGACTCCTGCCACTTGCAGAAGTTTTCAGATGACTCTGCAATTGTGGGCTGCATCAGGAAGGGGAGGGAAGCTGAATACTGAGGTGTAGCAAATGTCTTTGTTGAGTGGTGTGGGCTGAATCACTTGCAGCTCAACACCGACAACACAAAAGAGTTAAGGGCCTGTCCCACTTGCTGATTTTTTCGGCTATTGCCGGCATCATTGACTGACGTATCATATCACCGAAAAATACGCGGCATGATGCGGCGACACGGCGTGATGACGTGTGACACACGGTGTTCTTTCAAGTGTAGCAACCACTTTTTTGTTGCCGCTGGATTTTGAAATGTTCAAAATGTTTTGGCGACACTGATATGCCGCCGGCAAAATCGGCAAGTGGGACAGGCCCTTTAGTGGTGGACTTGAGGAAGAGAAGAACACCCCTGTCCCCTGTCTTCATCAATGGTGTGGACGTGCAGTTACTGAGGAGTACAAGTACCTTGGAGTTTACCTAGACAGTAAACTGCACTGGTCTAGGAATTCTGAGGCACTGTATAAGAAGGGACAGAGGCAGCTGTACATTTTGAGAAGGCTTCGCTCCTTCGACATCTGCAATAAGATGCTGCAGATGTTCTATGTATCGGTGGTAGCCAGTGCCATCTTCTTTGCTGTTGTGTGCTGGGATAGCAGGGCGAAGGCCGCGGACGCCAACAGAATTAGCAAGTTCATCAGAAAGGCCGGCTCCATCCTGGGGCAGAGTTGGATTCACTGGAGATCGTCTCAGAAGGGAGGATGGTTCTCAAACTGCAGAGCATCTTGGACAATACAGCTCACCCCTTTCCATGTCAGCCTGAGGAGCGCCTTCAGCAACAGACTGGTACCACCAAGATGCAGCACGGAACGCCACAGAAGATCCTTTTTCCCTATGACTATCAAACTGTACAACTCCTCCCCCTTCTGTCATGGGGTAGACTGACTATGCTTCCCCCTCCAAACCCCCCCCCCCCCCCCCCCCTCCCCAATCTTTGCACATCCCCAATCCTGGGCTTTCCACTCAACATTATAAATTTCATGTTTCATGTATCTTGTTGTGTTTTATGTCTGTTGGCAGACCAATTTCCCTCCTAGACTGTTATCGTATCATATTGTTTCGTATCGTAAGATGCAAGAGCAACTCAACGGATCAAAAAGTACTTTGAAGACGTTCTCCTCCTCTCTCCAGTGGAAGGCCAGTGAAACCCTCACTCACTGCTTCCAGTCTCCCCTCCCACCCCACCCCACAATCAGTCTGAAGAAAGGTCCCGGCTTGCAAAGTCACTCATCCTTGTTCTTCAGACACGCTGCCTGACCCACTGAGTTTGTCCAGCATTTGGTGTTTATCCTTGGTATAAACCAGCATCTGCAGTTCCTCCCTATTGCATTCTGCTTGTGTATCATTCTGCATCACGAGAAAACTGAGAATTACTGTGTAATTTTATAATCAATCACAGTTAATTTTTTTCACGCTCAAAGGCTCAGCAGGCGACTGGCTGACTCCGCGGCTACTTGACCTAATGTTATGGTGTTCTGACTGTTTAATTCCCTGCAAAAAAATGGCCTTTGAAATTCAGTATCATAGATCATGTTTGATCAAAATTGCTCGTTGTAAAGTGAGTTCAGAGATAATGATGGCGTATTTACATAGCATCATTAATGTAATAAAGTGTCGAACGGAAATAAATCTGGGATAAAATCTGGCATCAGGAACGAACATGAAAGAAGCAGATTGTGATTAAAACACGGATTGTTCACAAATGTCCTTCAAGCAAGGACAGACACTGTCTTCGCCTGGTATGGTCTATATATGGCAGCATGTGGATGGCAATGTAATCAATTCATAATTACCTAACGTAGGACTACGTGAGACATACATTGTAGGAACACAACATGTCTTAACCAGTTGCTGTCAGTGTTACGGCTCCCCCTTCAGAATCCGCCTACCTTTCCTCAGTTTATTTAGCTCCTAATTCCCAGATGGATTTCACAGCGACTATTTTACATTAAAGTCCTCTAATTAGATTTATAGAATCATAGAGTCATAGAGTGAAACGGTGTGGAAACGGGCCCTTTGGCCCAACTTGCCCACACCGGTCAACATATTCCAGCTACACTAGTCCCACCTGCCTGTGTTTGGCCCATATCCCTCCAAACCTGTTCTATCCATATATCTGTCTAACTGTTTCTTAAATGTTGGGATAGTCCCAGCCTCAATTGCCTCCTCTGGCAGCTTGTTCCATTCACCCACGACCCTTTGTGTGAAAACGTTACCCCCTATTAAATCTTTTCCCCTTAAACCTATGTCTTCTGGTCCCCGATACCCCTACTCTGGGCAAGAGACGCTGTGCCATCTAGCTCTTACAAGCAATTATGCTCTTCCCTACCCCAGCAGAAATATCTCTGTTCACCAATTCCTTTAGGACTTCATCATTTTGTAGTCCTCGTCTAAGTCACTATTTCACGTTTTTGCATTATAAAAGAGACCAATCTGTATATAAAGCAGTCTGAAGAAAACGACACCTCTCCATGTTCTCCAGAGATGCTGCCTGATCCGCAGAGGTACTCCAGCACTTTTGTGATCATTGCAAGATTTCATCATCTGCAGTTCTTTGTGTGTCCATCTGTTTATCTTTTGTGGACAAGCAAGATGGCGTCCAACCCATGCAACTCTCTGCGTGTGAGTCACAGTAGTGGATCTCCAATCGCTCATTACAATTTCTTCACTCTTTTACATCTCCACTCCAACAGCAGCATTACTTACTTTAACTATGCTCTTCTTAATCTCCCTTAGTGTAGTGGTGGTGCCATCGAGTGTGGCTGCCTTGCCAGCAGCTGTCTGTCCTTTCATCCTTTTTGTTACATTTAATCTGTCAAAAAGTTTGTTTTTGGAGGTCTTTTAGTCTTTTAACGTGTGTGGTGGGGGGGAGGGGAAAACCTGTTATCTCAGTCACTACCTGGTTGAAGATGTGTCTTTCCTCTGAGCCGCATCTTTGTCCCCTCCTCGCGGCCTACCATCTGGATTGGTGCGGCCTTTCCTGTTGGAGACCAGCCAGAGCTTCAGCGGCATCGCAGCATTGTGTTACCATCGCGGAGCGGGCGATGCCTTACCGGGATTGCCGTGTTAGAGCTCCGGACTGTTGGGCCTGCCGACTTGAACACCGTGGAGCTATGGCCTGTGCTCTGCGGAGCTTTCAGCCGCAGGCGGCGCTGACTTTAAACATCGGGAGGCCTGGGATCTTTCGCCAAGGATCGCCAGTGTTGGAGCTCGGCCCAGCTCGGCCTGTGGACTTCGGAAGCCGCGGTCTCCGGTAGGAAGCGGCTGATTCGGAAACTCCAAGCTTCCAAGAGTGTTCTTCCTTTCCGATGTCGGAGTTCCATTACTCTGGCGTGAGGGCCTGAAACATCGGGCCACCGTTGCGGCAGCTGCGGAGGCCTCAATAGGCCCGACCACGGGTGAACAAGAGGAAGAGGACTCGACTTTGTTGCCTTCCCTTTTAGTGGGAAACATTGATTCCGCTGTGGGGGGAGGTTTTTATGCTTTATGTTAAATTCTAAAGTGTTGTGTTTATCTTATTTGTGTGCTGCATGGTAACTCAAATGTCACTGCACCAATTGGTGTATGTAACAATGAATGTCCTTTGTCCTTAGTTCTTTATCCTGTATCTGTACACTGTGGATGGCTTGAATGTAATCATATATAGTCTTTCCATTGACGCAACAAAAGCTTTTCACTGTACCTCGGTACACGTGACAATAAACTAAACTCATAAACTCAACTCAATCATGTGGAATAAACTTCCAGCGGAGGTAGTTGATACTACTTTAACAATGTTTAAAAGACACTTGGACAAGTGCATGGATAGGAGAGGTTTAGAGGGTCATAAGCCAAATGGGACTAGCTTAGCTAGGGCGTTTTGTTCAGCATGGATGAGTTCAATCTTGTGTAGAATCACACAAGAATGAACCCAGTCCAGAGAGTGTATCTTCAAATTCAATCTCCCACCAACCCCACACAATCCCACACTCCAAAGACACTGATTAATTGACCACACAATTATTACTCCCTCACCAATAATCTTTATTCATTGAGACTCCAACCTCACGTTAGTATAGGGCAGCACAGTGGCGCAGCTGTTAGCATCATTACCTCACAGCACCAAAGCCGTGGGGTCGATCCTCTCCTCGGGTGCTGTCTGTGTGGAGTTTGAACGCTCTCCCTGTGACCAGATGGATTTCCTCCCACATCCTAAAGACATACGGGTTTGTAGGTTAATTGGCCCTCGGTAAATTGCCCTCTGGTGTGCAGGAAGTGGATGAGAAAGAGTGATAACATAGAACTAGTGTGGATGGGTGGTCGATGGTCGGCATGGAGTCGGTGGGCCAAAGGGCCTGTTTCCATGCTGTATCTCTAAACTAAACAAATCCTCAGTGAAAGGGACAGTCTTACATCAAAAAACATCTATTTTCTCTGCCTGAAGATATCTGGCAATCTTATTATCCTTTCAAATGGAGAGCCTTAGTGCCTTCTAATACTAGCACGAGTTGACAAATGGCAAGGCATCACAACCTTCTCCAGCTCCAGTCTGTTAGGAGCCAACTGCACAGGAATTCATGGACATTCAGCCTGACAGACTCATAGAGTCATACAGCATGTAAATAGCCCCTTCGGCCCAACTCATCCATGCCGAACAGGATGCCCCATCTACTAGTCCTACCTGCCCTTGTTTGACCCATTTCCCTTTAAGTCTTTCCTATTGATGTACCTGTCCAGGTATCTATTAAATGCTGTTACATGTTGAATGTTGGATCCATCTTCTAGAGACATAATGTACTGCACCTTGAAAAAGTCCAAATGTACACAATATCTGCCAGGTTATGTCCATTCCTCAACCTCATAAACTCCTCACAATGGTTCATGTGTTTTGTTTAGTTTAGTTTGATTTAGAGTCACAGCGTGGAAACAGGCCCTTCGGCCCATTGAGTCCACACTGATCAGGGATCACCCCATACATGAACACTATCCTGCACACTGGGGACAATGTACAATTTTACCAAAGCCAATTAACCTACAAACCTGTTTGATCCTGACTACGAGTGTTGTCCCTATGGAGTTTGCACGTTCTCCCAAAGACTGCGTGGATTTCCTCCGGGTGCTCTGGTTTCCTTCTACACTCCAAAGATGTGCATGTTTGTAGGTTGATTGGCCTCTGTAAGTTGTTCTTAGGGTGGAGGATAGAACTAGTGTAAGGGTAATCACTGGTCAAACCCGGTGGGCTGAAGGGCCTGATTTCATGCTGTATCTCAAAAACTGAAACTAAAACTAGAACTACATGGATACACAGTGATTCGAGCGATCTGGATCATGTGCAGCTAGAGGAGATTAATTCAATTTGGCATCATGTTGGGCACACACATTGTGGGCTGAAAGGCCTGTTCCTATGCTATCCTATTCTATGCTGTAACAGGCTTATTTGAACCATGTAACCAGCACTGTAGATAAAGAGAAAACGGACGGCAGAGTATATTTGGATTTTCAGCAGAAATTTGACAAGATATCAGATAAATGTTTGGTATTTATAATAACGGAAGACAGATTGGACATTATAAATTAGCATGGATAGAAGATTGTCTGAAGATCTGAGAACAGAACATGGGAACAATGGTCCCATTGTGTAGGGAGTCAAAACTGGATTTGCTCTGAACCAATCTGTCACAGACCTCACTGCAGGCCTCAATGTAAAATAACTGAATCTCCTGTTATATCTGCATTAGGAACATGAACTGTTCCACTGTTGGTCTACGTATGAATTGCCATTAGAATTGATCAATTGTATAATTAATTCCTCTGCTGTTCTATCTCTACCCGTGCATTGCTCTTAATGTGCATTGATTGAAATTGTTATACTTCAAGCTTTGTCTAACTTCTCCCTATAGCTACTACCCTATAATATAGATTTGATTTTAGCTCAATTAGTCCTGCAATACATAAATAATTTTACACTACAAGACAACATTTCTGGGCATCAATGTTCTAAATAAAAATATTGGCAGAAAAGATTCTCTTAAATTCTCACTTCTTTTTCTAACATTTGCAATTTTTAACCCATTGTTGTCAACTTTCATTTCTGTCATCCCAAATCTTTCAAGAATTTGGGACATTCATTTCAATGTTCCTCTTCTAGATTGTATGAGGCAAGACTAGATCATATCAAGATGAACTGTTCCACCACTGGCCTGTGTATGAATTGACATTAGAATTGATCAATTGTGTACATTAATTATTCTGCCGTCCGATCTCTATGCACGCATCACTCTTAATGTGCATTGATCAAAATCGTTACACTTCAACATTCTGCACTTCAGTATCAATACCAAAGGTAGCTCTGTTTCCAAGTGGTACTGGCTATCAGTTTAATAAATCAGTCATGACTTGCTATCCAGTCAAGGGGTAAATGTACTTGTGCAGCAGTTCTTTCAATTTGTGCGCTGACTGTGCAAATTTCTGGTTGTTGTAATTCTACATAGCTGGTGATAAATCAAATTGTAAGCTTACTTCAGATGTGGCACTCTCTTGTTGTGAGGTTGATAGGTTTGACCCCAGACCAGAGGGTGAATAATCTAAGATGATGCTGCAGATCAAGGGCATATTTAGTTTCGTTTTGAGATACAGCATGGAAACAGGCCCTTCAGTCCACTGGATCCATGCCGACTATAATGGTGGTATTTACAATGTTCTCATACTGACTTAAGCTTAATGGCTCCTTTACCGACCATCGGTCACCTCTTCACACTGGTTCTATGTTATTCCACTTTCATATCCACTCCTTAGTTTAGTTTGTGTAGGAAAGAACTGCAGATGCTGGTTTAAATTGAAGATAGACACAAAATACGGAGTAACTCAGTGGGAGAGGCATCATCTCTGTAGAGAAGGAATGGGTGATGTTTTCGGTCGAGACCCTTCTTCAGACTGAAACATCACCCATTCCTTCTCTCCAGAGATGCTGTCTTAGTTTAGTTTAGTTTAGTTTAGTTTAGTTTAGTTTAGTTAATTGAGAAATACAGTTTGGAAACAGGCCCTTCAGTCCACTGAAGCCGACCATCGACCACCCATTCACGCTAGTTCTATGTTATCCCACTTTCTCATCCACTCCCCATGCAGTAGGTGTAATTTTCAGAGAGAGCGGAGTCAGGGGATATGGGGAGAAGGCAGAAACGGGGTACTGATTGGGGACAATCAGCCATGATCACATTGAATGGTGGTGCTGGCTCGAAGGGCCGAATGGCCTACTCCTGCACAGATTGTCTATTGTCTATAGTTCCCCAGGAATGTCAGTACCCATGATGGACTTGGCAGTGTCCACCACTCTCTGATCTCGCAGCCAAGGTGAATTAAAGAGCAGCAATCTGACGCATTTGATGCTGGAGGCAGATGTGTGAAAAGACCTTGGTGAACATGGTTCCCTTTCCCAGTTGATGGGAAAAGATGGATCTGGATTTAAATGGAAACAAAACTAGTTTTTCACCAAACAATACATTTTACTTTAGTGCTTTTGACATATTGTATGTATGTGTCAAATGTTGGGTGCAGAAGTCAGGATATCTAATTAATGTTCAAACGCACAGAGCTACATAGCTATAAATCTTCATTCACATGACTTTATCCCAACATTTGCATTGTGATTTCAAGACTATAAAATCTATCGCAAGATGAGATTCCAAATAGAGTGTGAATTTGGCTGGCAAATAATTATCTCTATCCTCGTGCAAATGAGACAAAGATTATCGAACTCCCACAAGCATTGGCACCTTGTTTTAGAAATGTTGCCTTTTCTGGCAGTCAGAAGAATCTTAATGCATCAACTTCACCTTCTAGGAAGAATCTTCTAGGTTAAAGAAAGGGATGGAAAGGGGAGGACAAGATGCCAACAAGTGACTCATGTTGCTCAAGAAGAGAGCGCCATGGAATAGTTTCATCTAATGCTTGAAAGCAAATAAAAATAGATCAGTCAAATGCATTTTTCTTGAAAGCCTTGAAATAATCTTGCTGTTATAGTTTGTATCTTTCAGTCTTTAGTCTTTAACAGCCTCCGACTACGGGAGACTAGATCGTCCCGTCAACGGAGGGCTCGAGGGCCCTGAGCAAAGGGATGAGATTTTAACATTTTTTCGCCTTCCATCACGGTGAAGAATGTGTAGGAGTCGCTGTGATGGATGTTTATGTTAAAATATATTTTGTGTGTTCCGTTGCTTTTTATTTGTATGACTGACGGCAAATGAAATTCCTCGTATGTTGCAAAACGTACTTGGCTAATAAAGTATTATTGTGATTGTGATTGTGATTTATGAAAGTGGCTTTTATGAGGCTTTTAAATAGGCACACAGATATTCAGGGCACGGAGGGATATGGGCCTGTTCAGTTTTAGATTTCGTTTAGAGATGCAGTGCGGAAACAGGCCCTTCGGCCCACTGAGTCCATGCCGACCAGCAATCCTCGTACACTAGCACCATCCTACACATGAGGGACAATTCACAATCTTTACCGAAAGCCAATAAACCTACAAACCTGTACATCTTTGGAGTGTGGGAGGAAACCGAAGCAACGGGAGAAAATCCTTGCGGTCACGGGGAGAACGTACAAACTCTGTACAGACAGCATCCATAGTCAAGATCGAACCTGGGTCTCTGGCGCTGTAAGGCAGCATCTCTATCGCTGCACCACTGTGCCATTTCCGTGCAGTTTGACTCCATAACTCTTCAATACCCGGCAAAAAGCTGCAAGAGGCAAGCGACAGACCTCCATTGATTATGAGGTCAGACGGGAGCTCAATTCCATGGCCAGAGGCAAGGGAACTAGGAAATGGAGCAGTAATTCAGCAGTGTATTTCTTTTTCAGATGGTTAATCATTCATTAGACCACTTCAGACAAACTATCAATTAGTATTCAGTACTTGATGTACCAAAAAGACTAAGCTAAGATCAGATAGTTTTGGAAATCAGCAGACAAAATATAGGTCAGGCTTCAAGTTCCAACTCATTTCCTTAGATCCCTTCCAAAGAAATTCTTGCACCTCCCTCAGGACCACTGAGTGGCACAGTGGTAGAGTCGCTGCCTTACGGTGCCAGAGAACCGGGTTCAATCTTGACTACTGGTGTTGTCGGTACGGAGTTTGTACGTTCTCTCTGTCACCGTGTGGGTTTTCTCTGGGTGCGCTGCTTTCCTCCCAACTCCAAAGGCATGCAGGTTTAGAGGTTAATTGGCTTCTGTAAATTGTAAAGTTGTCCCTAGTGTGTAGGATTATGCTAGTGTATGGGGTGATCACTGGTCAACATGGTCTCCGTGGGCCGAAGAGCCTGTTTCCACTCTGTATCTCTAAAGTTTAAAGTAAAGACAGCTTTGTTCTCCCCAAACCATTGCTTCCTGTCTTATGATCACATTGAGTTACATCAACATTAAAAAAATACTGCCAGACCAGATGGAGCCATTTCACATGATCTATAATAACTGTGGATTTTACCACGGCCAAGTCTATTATCCTGACAAATGTCTATGACAAAACGACACTCCCTTATGCCATCCTTGTGGTCCCTCGCCTGTTAATTTTCCATGTCTAAATATACAGAGAGGAGGTCATTCAGATGTGAAACTTGGCTGAAAGTCCAGATCTGGGTCCAGGATAAATAAGACTATTCCTGTTGTGCATCCACATCACAGACACTCCACACCGTTGCGGGTTGTCCTGATAAATGTACATAATACCGTTGGGCCCCATGTTCACACGGGAGGGCTAGTCCCCTTAACGCAATATTCCACCTCTCCACCAATTCCAATATTGGTGGCCAGTGGCGGGGGGGGGGGGGGGGGGGGGGGGCTTTCTGGAGCGCTGGTATGGGTCTGGTTGGCTGCAGGGACTACTGGTCTCCAGAGAGCTAGTATGGACATTGTGAACCAAATGGATTCTTGGAGTGGCAGCTCAGTCCATCAAGCCTGATGAGCTGGCAGCTCATCACAGCTGGTAGGCTGGCAGTTGACTCACGGCTATTCCTTGAAATTCCATTTCAAGCAGAGTGCAAGGCCACCAAATTCAAATCCATTTTCCTACAATTTAAAGCAGGGTGGAAGGCCACCAAATTCAAGTGCAGTTTCATACCACTTCAAGCAGGGTGCAAGACCACCAAATTCAGGTTCAGTTTCCTACCACTTCAAGCAGGGTGCAAGGCCAGCAAATTCAAGTGCAGTTTCATACCATTTCAAGGAGGGTGCAACGCCACCAAATTCAAATGCAGTTTCATACCATTTCATGCAGGGTGCAACGACACCACATTCAAATGTAGTTTCATACTATTTCATGCAGGGTGCAAGGCCACCACATTCAAATGCAGTTTCATACTATTTCAAGCAGGGTGAAACCACCATAAAACTACACAAAACACCATGCTCACAGTTCAGTGGACATTCATTGTGTTCAGTGGATTCACAGCTCAGACGGAGTAATGACCTCTCCCTCCCCCATCACGCAGAGACTGAGCCACACCCACACTTCCGGGTTTTATAATCCCTCTCCCTCCCACTGGAAAAGGTGTGGCCTTCATGGCGTAATTGACAGGAGAGAGATTCTCAACATTTTTAAAACACTAATAACACATTTGTTTTTCATTGATGGGAAGAATCCTCTGCACCTGATGAGCGGAGGGGGACTGAGTAAGATGGCCAAAAATCACAGCCGTAAGTGGTAGCGTTTTATCTAAAATCAATATAGTGCAAACAGGAAGTTGACAAGTTTAGACAAACAACCATTTGCAGTGCCTTTTTACTTCAACCCAAAGCCCCCCAAACAACCATTTGCATGCAGTGCCTTTTTACTTCAAACCAACCATACTTTCATTTTCAAACCACATTAAGGGCACTTACAGTTAAGTAGACATGTGTTCAGTATTATTCAGAGCTCAGAGAGACGTGACCCTCTCGCTTCCTCCATGTTGCAGAGACTGAGTGAGGCACACCGCTTCCGGGTTTTATATCTCTGATTTTTCATCGATGGGAGAAATCCTCTGGTCCAGTCTGGCGGAGGGGGGCTCTGAGCGAGGTGGCCAAAAATGACGGCCGTAAGTGGCGGTGTTCTCTCGGAAATCAAAAATCAGAGTGAGTCAAAAGCGGTCAAGATCTTACTTTTAGTAATATAGATTATGAGAGGCGTAGAAAGGGTAGATAGTCAGAACTTTTTTCCCAGGATGGAAAAATCAAGTGCTAGAGGGTATAGCTATGAGGTGAGTGGGTCAAAGTTTAAAGGAGATGTATGGGGCAATTATGTTGCCTTCCAGCTCTGGAGACGCAGGTTTGATCCTGACTATGGGTGCTGTCTATACGGAGTTTGTACGTTCTCCCTGTGACTGTGTGGGGATTTTCTGGGTGCTTCTGTTTCCTCCCACACTCCAAAGACATACAAGTTTATAGGTTAGCTGGCTTTGGTGAAAATTGTAAATTGTGCCCGGTGTGTAGGATGGTCGGCGTGGACTCAGTGGGCTGTGGAGCCCGTTTCTGTATGTCAAAAGTAAAGTCTAAAGTCTACAGTAAAGTTCCTTTGCTAATTTATGTCCTCACACCATCTCCCTGCTAAAGTAATAGAAGGCCCCTTGAATTTATGGACAATTGCTTTCTAATTTTTATTAAATAAACGTGCTACAACAAGCACATTTATACCTGGAGCAAGTGTTATAATGGTAAGGTTAAGCAAACTCTTTTAAAACTCAAACCCTGAAGGGCCTGTTTCCATGCTGTGTCTTTAAACCAATCTAAACTAAACTTCAATTAAACTAACTCAGCAGGTCAGACAGCATCTCTGGAGGACATGGATAATCGACAATTCAAATCAGGACCTTTCTTCAGACCAAACAAGTGATCAGACTGAAGAAAGGTCCGACCCAAATCGTCAGCTATTCATTCCCTCAACAGATGCTGCCTGACTGTCTGAGTTCCTCCAGCACTTTGCGTTTTGCTTAATATTCTAGCATCTGCCGTTCCGTGCATCTTTACAGAAACACTATCTGGCTCTATGCCTCTGTGACAAACATTGAGGGGTGATTTATAGAGGTGTATAAAAGCATCATTGGAATAGATAGGGTAGAGGAATCAAGAACCAGGGTATATAGGTTTACGGTGAGAGGGGAAACATGTAATAGGAATCTGAGGAACAACTTCTTCAAACAGAGAGTGGCAGCTATATGGATTCTGTACAGACAGCACCCGAGGTCAGGATCAAAGCCAGGTCTCTGATTCTGTAAGGCAGCAACTCTACCGCTGCTCCACTGTGCCGCACTTTTAAGAAGTTGGGGAATCAAGAACCATCGGGGGAATAGATAGGATGAATACCTTTTACCCAGAGTAGAGGAATCAAGAACCAGGGGACATAGCTTTAAGTTGAGAGGGGAAAGATTTATTATAACTTGATGAGCAGCTTTTTAACACAGAGGGTGGTGGGTATACGGAACATGCTGCCTGAGGAGTTAGTTGCGGCAGGTACTATAACAACATTTAAAAGACATTTGCTTGAGAACATGAGCAGGAAAGGTTTAGAGGGATGTGGGCCAAACATGGGCAGAGGGAACTGGTGTGGATGGGGCACAGTAGTCAGCATGGGCAAGTTGGGCTGAAGGGCTTGTTTCCGTGTTATATGACTCTATGTCTCTATGACACAGCCTCTCTTGCCTTTCTAGGAAAGATTTATTCTTATTCAAGCTGCCTCAGTGTTATCTTTCCTCTGGCATTTTCTCCCCTTCACTCTGCCAGTCCCACATTTCCTTCCCTTCTCTCAGAAGATGTAAGTGTTGATTTAATTTTGTTCCTTCGTTGGTGAGAGCAGGATATATGGCTTCAAACAAGAAATAATTGGGGCAGCTCATTGAAAAATCGTCAACATCATTGCTCAAAGTTCCGACTGCATTAGCAGCACCACCAAACATCAGATAACTATCTTGAATAATTTATTTGCTATTAGATTGGCGCACATTTCAACAGTCTCCCTTGCAGACATATTGGGGTTATTCATCTCACTGACACGTTAACGGCAGCCTCTTGCAGAATTGCTTCACCATCTGATTAGTGATATTGTGCAACTCGGTTGCTTGAAGCTTTGGCATTGTCACACTGTTCACGTGTGTTATGATGGAAGAATAGACTGGGGCGCACTCTAACACAGCCTGGAAGGGGATGGATTTGGAGTCACTAACACTGTTCAGTTTAGCTTAATTTATGGTCACGTGTGCCGAGGTACAATGAAATGCTTTATTGTCAGCAGAAACGGTAGGGCTGCAGAGTGGCACATCGGTAGAGTCGCCGTCTTACAGCGCCAGAGACCCAGGTTCGATCCTGACTACGGATGCCGTCTGTACGGAGTTTGTACGTTCTCCCTATGACCGCGTGGGTTTTCTCCGGTTGCTCCCACACTCCCAAAATGTACAAATTTGCAAATTAATTGGCATCGGAAAGAATTGTAAATAGTCCCTAGTGTGTAGAATGATGCCAGTGTACAGGGATTGCTGGTCGGTGCAGACTCGGTGGGCCGAAGGGCCTGTTTCCACGCTGTTTCTCTAAATTAAAATAAATTAAACAAAACTACATGATTACAATCAAGCCACCCACAGTGTACAGATACAGGTAAAAGGGAATGACGTTTAGTGCAAGATAAAGTCAGATTAAAGATAGTCCAAGGGTTTCCAAAGAGGTAGATAGACAATAGACAATAGGTGCAGGAGGAGGCCATTTGGCCCTTCGAGCCAGCACCGCTATTCAATATGATGATGGCTGATCATCCATAATCCAGAAAACACAATCTAGGCTGATCATCCACAATCCCCAGAGCTCAGGACCATTCTCTAGTTGAAGATAGGATGGCTCAGTTGCTTGATAACAGCTGGGAAGAATTTATGAACATGGATGATAGAAACAAAATGTTGGAATAACTCAGCTGGTCAGAAAAGGAATAGGTGGTGTTTTGGGTCGAGACCCTTCTTCAGACTGCGAGTCAGGGGAAAGGGAAACTAGAGATGTGAAAAGGTACAGAACAAATGTTTCTGCTGAGGGAAAATATATTCATTTGAATGGATTGAAACGGTGCTTTCTGCTAATTTGAGTGAGTGGGCGTTAAAAACCATTTCAACGAGGGGAAAAAAATGTATATATTTATACACACACACATATATAACAAATATATATATATATATATAATGCATGGTAGAGCTTTAAAGCATTGTCCTTGTTGATAGCATGCAATCCTTCAAGCTACAGAATTAATTCTGAATTACTTCTTATCTAATCCTCGAGCTGTGCTACAATGTTTTAGACATGGCCTCTCGTAAAGGAGCAAATGCAAATGTAAAAATCCAGAGCTGACTTTATTTGTGAGGGCATAACAATATTTATGGAATTATCAAGTGTAATGCAGATTGCTGAAATATACCAGCACTGTATCATAATAAAGCAGAGAAAGGCTCTCAACCTGTCAACCTCGTTTTCTCTCTCTCTTTCAGAGTCCTGCATTCAGTAATCCAACCATTCACTCCCACACTCTGTCCCTATAGCTCATAAATTCATAAGTTCTAGGAGCAGAAGTAGGTTATTTGGCCCATCAAGTCTACTCCGCCATTCAATCATGGCTGATCTATCTTTCCCTCTCAACCTCATTCTCCTGCCTTCTCCCCATAAAACCCCTGTCCCACGGTACGAGCTCACTCCAAGAGTTCTCCCGAGTTTGCCCTGATTCAAACTCGGAGATTTACGGTAATGGCCACTCGTCGGTACTCGGGGCTCTCGTGGACATTGTTCATCATGTTGAAAAATCTTCACGAGTCTTCCCGTGCTTACCTGCTATTAGCTGGTCCTGCCGAGTACCTGCTGTTAGTGCTAAGAAACGTCCCCGAGCTCTGATGTACCCGCTACGTGTATTCTCCGTGCTTACCACGAGTTTGATTTTTTTTAAACTCGGGAATGAACTCACACCGTAGGACTGCCATCAACACGTAAAATGAAATAAACTCTCCAGAACTGGAACTGCAAAGACTGCGTGTGACTGAAAAATCTTCACTTTTGCATCCAATATCCTTGAGATAAAGCCTGCTATTCCATTAGTATTTTTATTGCTTTTTATATTTCTGCACCAGCTTTTAATAATCTGTTCACAATGGCATATAAATCTCTTTGCTTGTTCACAGATCCTAATTTCTCACCATTAATCCCACTCCCTTTCTCCTTCTCCATGTCCCAGCGATTTTCTTTCTCATACAACTATTTATAAAATTCATTTTGAAGTCAGTTATTCAATTGGTATTCACCACTTTATCCGCAGCATTTTACTTTGGAAAGATACTGCGAGAGCTCTCTTCCGTGGGAGAAAGTGCACCGAGATAATCACGACACTGAAGCATGGTTTGGATTCTGGTGGAATAGTCGTACAATCTACAACTGCTGGTGCAACTCAGGTAGCCACAACATTCTGGAGTAACTCAGCGGCAGTGACAGGCAGCATCTCTGGAGAGAAGGAATGGGTGACGTTTTGGGTCGAGACCCTTCAGATTCATAAATTTGCAGCCCATATAGAAAGTAGGATGGTAGAACAGTACAGTACAGGAGCAGGCCCTACATCCCACAATGTCTATGCCGAGTATGATACCATGTTTGGTATCTCCAGGTGGCTCAGCACTTCAACTGCCCCTTCCCTTCCATATCCAACATTTCTGTCCTGGGTCTCCTCCATGGCCAGAGTGAGGCCCACCGCAAATTGGAGGAGCAGCACCTCATATTTCGGCATGGGTAGTTTACACCCCAGCGGTATGAACATTGACTTCTCCAATTTCAGGTAGTCCATGCTTTCTCCCTCCTTCCCTTCCCATTCCCAGTTCTCCCACAGCCTACTGTCTCCGCCTCTTCCCTTCTTCTTCCCCCCCCCCCCCACCTTACCCCCACATCAGTCTGAAGGGTCTCGACCCAAAACATCACCTATTCCTTCGCTCCATAGATGCTGCTGCACCCGCTGAGTTTCTCCAGCATTTTTGTCTACCTTCCATGTTTGGTATCTCCACTTCTGCCATCTCCCAGTGCATAGCTTTAAGATGAGAGAGGCAAAGTGTAAAGGAGATGTGCGGTGCAATTTTTTGTTACGCAGGGGGCAGTTGGTGTCTGGAACTCGCTGCTAGGGTGGTGGTAGTGGTAGTGGTAGATATGATAGTGGCATTTAAGAGATTCAGTTCCTGTGCTGTACTATGTTCTATTATTCAATGTTTTATGTATATTCAACGAGATTGAATAGGCTTTACCACAGTATTCTCTGACAGAACCACCAGTCTTTAAAGACAGAAAGACAATTGAACATATCACCATCAATGCCAGAGTCAGTCTACATTATTGAGTCACAAGGTGCAATTGAAAGCAAATGAAGATCAATGTTCGTTCCCAGAGAGAGAGAGAGAGAGAGGACAATTTGGAATATTGAATACTTAAATGTAACCGTTTATATTGAAGTATCCTATATAATCATAGCTATGTTATTTAAGTAGATTCTTATAAAAGGTATACATCAATGATTCAGGGAAGCCACAGTGGCGCTGCGGTAGAGTTGCTGCCTTACAGCGCTCGCAGCGCCAGCGACTCAGGTTCGATCCTGACTACGGATGCTGTCTGTACGGAGTTTGTACGTTCTCCCGGTGACCGCTTGAATTTTCTCCGAGATCTTTGGTTTTCTCCCACACACCAATAACGTACAAGTTTGTAGGTTTATTGGCTTTGTATAAATGTAAATTGTCCCTAGTGCGTGTAGGATGGTGTTAATGTACGGGGATCGCTGGTTGGTGTGGACTCAGTGGGCCGAAATGCCTGTTTCCGCGCTATATCTCTAAACTAAGCCATCATTTTGGAAGCAGATTTTACAATAGCAAAGATTAAGTATTCCTGACACTAGTCAGTCGACGCTGTGTAAATATTTCACAGTCTGCAATGTCATCCATGCCCCTGTTTATGTTGACTCTGTCAGACAAAAGAGGTACACTGGATTTTAATAGCCAGCACTAATTTGCAGTCAATGATAGATGCAAAATGCTAGGGTAACTCAGCGGGTAGGCACTGTATTTCGGAAGAAACAAAAACAATAGCATTAAATTTTCAAGTGCACCACAAGTGCAGAAGTGGCGGCACAGTGGCGCAGAGGTGAAGTTGCTGCCTTACAGCGTCAGAGACCCAGGTTCGATCGTGACTACGGGCGCTGCCTGTACGGAGTTTGTATGTTCTCTCTGTAACCACGTGGGTTACCTCTGGGTGCTCCGGTTTCCATCCACATTCCAAAGACGTGCAGGTTTGTAGGTTAATTTGCTTCCATAAATTGGCCCTAGTGTGTCGGATAGTGCTAGTACACAGGGTGATTGCAGGTCGGCATGGACTCGGTGGGCCGAAGGGCATTGTTTCCATGCTGTATCTCTAAACTAGACCAAACTAAGCTAAAGTCTGTTCTGAGTTGATTGAGCCACCAAATGGAGACACAAGGAATTGCAGACGCTGAAATCTTGAGCAAAACATTAAGAGCTGGTGGAACGCAGGATGTTTCGGGTTGGGACACTTCAGACTTTATAGGCAATGTTTTCACAATCTTACTTTGATGATGACGTTACTTTACTTTATACTTTATTGTCACATGTATCTGAGGTAGAGTGAAATTCTTTGTTTTGCATACAGTACACGATGTATGCAAAGAGTCTGCAAAGAGCATAGGGGGCCGACTAAGTTACAAACGCATTCATTATAGTCCCGATGGACCCTCTTTGCTCTTGGCTAATTTAAGAAGACATTATACATTATAAAAAGATGAGTCCCTAAAGTTAAAAAGAAGGCACTGCACAGACTGGCTAACATGTAGCCATGAGATCAAAGTGGATCTATCTATAGTCCTGTACAATGCCAGTTGCTGATTTAATAGTGGTGATCTAAGTGTGTAAATTATTCCGTGGCCAAGTTATGTCTGACCATACGGTATCCTGGATACACGTCCCCCCCCTCCCCCCCCACGCCAGATTCCTCTTTGTTCTTGCGGCTGCCCCCTCTATCAATGTTTTAAATTAGATCATGTGTAATAAATCCAAATTTGCTGGTGTCAACTTTTCCCATCACCTTCAACCCTTGGGGGTGAGAAAAATGTATTGAGGTGGAGATAATAGGGATAGGTGCAGAGTTGACATTTTTCCTGTGTAGCCCTATATTCGTTCTATTTGTACATTGCAACCCATTCTCAACTGTGGAGTTTATACAACCTGCGTACCACACCTGGCTCCAGCAAGTGAGGCATAATGGTTGAGTTGGTAGAGTTGCTGCCTTACAGTGCCAGGCCTAGGTTCAATTCCAACCTTAGGTGCTGTCTGTGTGGAGTGTGCACATTCTCCCTGTGACCGCGTGGGTTTCCTCCTGGTGCTCCGGTTGTCACCCACATCCCAAAGGCGTGCACGTTTGCAAATTAATTGCCCTCTGTTTGTTGGGTAAATGGCCCTTATGTGTAGGGGAAAGTAGGTTAACATAGAACCAGTGTGAAAGGAATGATCGATGGGCGGCGTGGACTCGGCGGTCAAAAGGGCTGCTGTATCTCTCAACTAAACTACGCTAGTCAGATGTATAAGAGTATAAGAAATTAGGATCAGGAGTACTCTCAGAGGACGTGCGGGGTTTGCAGGTTAATTGTCCTCTGTAAATTTCCCCAAGTGTGTAGGGAGTGGATGAGAAATGGGAGTGTGAACGGGTGATCGATGGTCAGTGTGGACTCAGTGGGCTGAAGGGCCTGTTTCCATGCTGGATCTGTAAACTAAAACTACCGGGCACAGATTATGCTGCGAGATCAGTAATGTGACCTGTTTGCCTGTGAAGGCAGAACACAGCAACGCTGCCTGATTCCTTGTCATGTACGAGGCTGACGCAGTTCCATGGACAGCAGCCAGATTTATTTCATGACCGAAGCAGCAGGTATCAAATCAAATCATTGGCCTACAAGGGCACATTAAGTACTTAATCAACGGGATTCTACAGCTTTATCTGCAGTGCTTCGGTTTGTTGCTAAGGAGTTGCCAGGCAGTCACTGCTCTAATCTCCAAGTGCCTTTTATCTTAAACACTTTTGAGTTCTGGATACCTCTTCATTTCTCCCTTTAGCTCTGGCGAACATATTCTCAGTGTGTTCATTAGCACTTGATGATAACGATACTTTATTGGCACATGTACCTAGGTACAGTGAAATGCTTTGTCTTGCACACGAACAGGTAAAATCACACAGCAGACCTCACCCTGGGCAGTACACAAATGTCGCCGTGTTTCTGGTGCCAACGAAGTTGCAAAAGTTCACCGAACAGTCCTGTCTATTGCCTGCCGCCCCTCGTGGCAGCTGGTGCCCCCTCACCTCCCCCATCGCCGAGTCCCCCTTCATCTTCGGCAGGCCCCAACCCCCCCCCCCCACTGGGTCCCCACCCCCCCACCGCTGGGTTCCCCCGTTCGTTTTCTGTGCCTCCTCCAACCCCCTCCCCCGCCGGCAGCTCTCCAATAGCCTTCCTTGCTCTCTGGTGGCCCACCTCACTCTCCGACAGTCCACCTTGTTCTCCAATGGCTCGCCTCACCCTCCAACAGCCCTCTTCGCTCTCCAATGGTTGTTCGTGGGTCCCTCCTCGCTCTCGGCTGCGTGGGCCCCATTGACGCTGAGTTCGGAGTCAGCCTTGGGCGAGCCGGGCCTACTACAGTGGCTTGTCTCCGCTCGCCGGTTCCTGTTCGCCTTCCTTTCAACACTCCTGAAATGACACGTTCTTAACTTGGTTTCACATCCTTCATTTTTCCTGTTGTATTCGTGATCCCGATGGTCATAGTCCAGCCACAGACGGTGGTGGATGCCATGGCATTGGGTATTTTTAAAGCGCAGATTGACCGATTCTTGTTTAGTAATGGTGCCGGGGATTACGGAGAGAAGGAAGGAGGATGAGGTTGAGAGGAAAAGATAGATTAGCCATGATTGAATGGCAGAGTACACTCGAAGGACCGAATGGCCTAATTCTGCTCGTATGACTTATGAATTTATGAACTTACATATCCTGATGGAAACTGGGTCAAAGCAAATTTCTGCCCAAATAGAAAGACCATTTGCTAATTTCTGGATTTTCAGGGGAGAAACTCAACGCGAATGTACCTTTAGGAAGGAGATGCAAAGGAATTCTTTCAGTCAGAGGGTGGTGAATCTGTGAAAATCATTGCCACAGACGGCTGTGGAGGCTGTCACTGGGTGTTTCTAAAGTGGAGATTGGCAGATTCTTGATTAGTACTGGTGTCAGGGGTTATGGGGAGAAGGTAAGAGAACGGGGTTGAGAGGGAAAGATAGATCAGTCACCATTAAATGGTGGAATACACTTGATGGGCTAATTCTGCTCCTGTAACCTATGAACGAGGAATTGTTGATGTTTTTAAAGCATTCACCCCATACTCTGCAAATATATATATATATATACATAGCCTGAGCTGTTGAGATCCTTCAGCACTTTATGTTTCAAGCAATCTTTGGTTTCGAGTCAGAGTCATAATCATAGTCATTTAGCACAGAAACAGGCCCTTTGGCCAAACTCATCAATTCCGACCAAGATGCACTATCTAAGACTATAAGACAATAAGACATCGGGGCATATATAATGTTGTATACATACATATATACTGTAGCTATGTGATTATACATTATATAGCATATGAATAGCACTCTTGTCTTACTAATATTATATACACACACATATATATATACATACACACACACATATATAAACATACACACACACACATATAAACATACTTATATAGATATGTATACACATACACATCTATATATATATGTGTGTGTGTGTGTGTGTGTGTGTATATGACTCTGACTTGAAACATAAAGTGCTGAAGGAACAGGCAGGGAGGGAATGGATGTGACATTTTGGGCCAAGACCCTTTTTCAGACTGAAATATCTTCACCCACAACATTGCCTGTCCATATATATATATATATTAGAGTTTATATATAAAACTATATATATATATAAATCCTAATAATTTGATTGTGGAACAGTGCATATTGGAAACATTTCTTAGCAGATGTCTTTACTTGATTTGATTGGATGCCAATAACTGAACAGATGGTTTGGCAACAAAATTGAGTTTGATTATTTTATTTTCTCGTTGGGTTTTCACTCTGCTTTTTCAGAGCACCAGTGTTCCTCCAATACGTTATCACAGTTTTTTTTCCATACTACTGTTAGCTAATGATACATGGATAGGAGAGGTTTCGAGATGAAAGATTTAATGGGATATGGGCCAAATGTGGGTAAATGGGACGAGCTTCTTGGGGCATCTTGGTCAGCATGGATGAGTTGGGCCAAAAGCTCTGTTTCCGTGCTGTACGACTCTATGACTCTCATGGCGTGGAGAGTACCAGAGCAACATCTTTATTAAGGCTTCCAACTGAAGACCATGGTCACTGATTCCCCAGTGGAACATACCAGTGGACTTTCAATCACACCCACATATACCCCATTTACAAAATGATGAATAATTCCAATCTCCTCTCAATGATCTGTAAAATGATGGAAACTGTTAGATGGAGTCATTCTGCATAGAAACAAGACCATCTGCCAGGCGCATCCATGAAAACCAAGATGTCCCATCCAAGCTGGTTACATCTGCCTGTGTTTGGCCCATTCCCCTCTAAATCCTTTTTATCCATGTATATTTTGTTTTGTAAAATAGTCTGAAGAAGGGTCCTGACTGAATGGTCACCTATCCATGTTCTCCAGAGATGCTGTCTGACCTGCTGTTTTACTCCAGCATGTTTTGTCTATCTTCAGTGAAGTAGTTGCCTAGCCTAAGCCTGGCCTTACTAATGTAGACCATTTATTGTTACTGTATAGACACGTACTTTTTGTGGTATGCACACGTACAGGTCCACCACCGATTTTCCGATAACTGGTGATTTGACATCTCCTTTAATCCAAACAAAATTACAAGAGCACCCAGAAAATGTGATGCACAAGCCGAGTGTAGTGGCTGATCTCGACCTCATGGGGACTTCCACATCCGGTTTTCCATTCAGCGGGACAAATTTGCCCCCCTGCAGTCGGGGCTCTGGAACTCCAGCCTGGCCCAAGCCAACAGATCTATTCCTATAGCCGATTTATGGGGCTAACATTGCGGGCCGGTATCTTGGCCCCTCAGCGGCCAAGACAGACCATCTTGGTATTGTTGGGACTCCTCTCAGAGGTCATGACCTCTGTTGGTCCGGCAAAATAGTGAGCGAATTGTGAGCAAACATGGACCTGTACTTTTGGATGTGGACTAGGTGGGCTGAAGGGTACCCGGACGGGACGTCGAAGGAGGACAAGCCGAAGACAAGAAGTGGAAGCCAAGATACTGAACAGAAATAACGCCGAAAAGCCAAATAACCAAATGGACACAACGCTAAAAAGCCAAATAACGGACAGGACATCTCCAGGGACGGGATTTGTCCAAGACCTTGTCAGCGATTGGTCCAGACGCCGCGTCCATCACATCACTGGTCGGGAGAGTCGGGTCGATTTTTAATTTTCCTTCCTGCTTTTGGATTGCCAAAGATCATAGAGCAGATTATTTTTGTAAGCATTGATCCTCTCTCTCTCTCTCTCCCCTCCCTCTTTTCTTTCTTTCTCTTTCTTTCTTTCTTTCTTTCTTTCTTTCTTTCTCTTGCTTTCTCTCTCTCTCTCTCTCTCTCTCTCTCTCTCTCTCTCTCTCTCTCTCTCTCTCTCTCTCTCTCTCTCTCTCTCTCTCTCTCTCTCTTTCTCTTTCTCTATCTCTCTCTTTCTCCCTACCATTCCCTTCCTTTCTTCCTTCCCTTCCTTTCTTCCACCGTTCCTCCCTCCTTTTGTAAAGACAACTGCATCTGCAGTTCCTTCCAATTGAAGAAGAACCCTGGCCTGAAACAACTGCTAATCCATTCCCTCCACAGATGCTGCCAAGCCCGGGGAGATGGAGATGGAGAGAAGGAACAGAGAGAGATAGAGAGTTTCCAGCCTCTTAACCCCAAGCACCGTTGTAGATCAACGCTTACAAAAATAATCTGCTCTATGGTCTTTGACAGTCAAAAAGAGGCAAAGGAAAATTACAAATCCCCCCCACCCAGCCAGTGATCGGATGGACGCGGGGTTTGGACCAATCGCTGACAAGGTCTTGGACAAATCCCATCCCCGGAGACGTCATGTCCGTTATTTGCCTTTTCGGTGTTGTGCATTTGGCGTTTCGGCGTTGCGCCCGTTCGGTTATTTGGCTTTTCGGCGCCGTTTCCGTTTGGTATCTTAGCTTCCACTTCTTGGCTCCGGCTTCTCGTCCTTCAACCCCCCCGTCCGCACACGGGGCTGAAGAGCTTGTTTCTACGCCGCATCTCTAAACTCTAAACTAAACTCAGCAGGTGAAGCGGAATCTGTGGACAAGGAAACCAGTCGACCTTTCAGCGCAGGGACCCTTCCTCTGAACTTAATGGTCCAAAACACTCGATGGTCAACAAAGAAGTCTCGCACCCAAATGTGAGTCAGTGTCCTGGCTTCCTCAACATCATGTTCAGCCAAGTGCATTATATTTTCGTCGTCAAGTCTCAGGTGTTTGCAGGAGACACCTTCAATCTTGCTTGAACCCAGTGATGGTGTCTGGAAATTTGAGTGATGAGTTTAATTCCCCGAGCTTCATTGTTTCAGCTTTGATTAGTCTGCAGAGTCTGTCTCCCAAACTCAACACCTGTCCCCTGATTGTTAATGAAAAAAATCTTGCAGGAAAAGCTAAACTAAGAATGGCATGGTATGGTACTTTATTTGTCACATGTAATGAGGTACAGTGTAATTCCCTTTTGTATCCATGTCAGTACAAGTATCACTATGCATAGGTGACATAATCTTGTCCTTATAATACAGTATGTCCCAGTTCTTTGCTCAGACAGCACACGTAGTCAAGATCGAATGCGGTTCCTTGGCGCTTTAATCTCACCGCCCTATCGTTTGAAAAACCGAACGCGAGAAATTACTAAACTGAAGTACTGTTGCGGCACGGGGGAGCAGCGGAAGAGCTGCTGCCTTACCGCACCAGAGACCTGGGTTCGATACTAAGAGCTTGTGGATTTCCATTGGGTGCTCCTTGTTCCTCCCACACTCCAACCACGTAGAGGTTTGTACGTTAATTGGCTTCGGTAAAATTGGATATTATCCCTTGTGTGTAGGATAATGTTAAAGTACGGGGTGATCGCTAGTCGGCACGGACTGGGTGGGCTGAAGGAGCGGTATCTCTAAAGTCTAAAGACTGTGATCTCTTCAACGCAGATTCAATCAATAATGTAGTGCTTCAGTGGAGATCAATTCAATGCTCACCCGTTGTTGGATGTGTAACTTGTTTCATGCAATTTCATATTATATCATCAATACTATTGAAACATAGCTATGTTGTTTGCCGAAAAATAAAATTTAAAAATAAAAGATTCCTTCCACACCATTTTTCTTCAACTGGTTCTATTGCAAATGGTGACCTGAGGTCCAGGCAGAGAAATTATCCCGAGTAGTCATTCTGTATGTAGAACCTTTGTCAAAGATTAGAGAAACATTAGATTTAAAAGGCTGTCCCACTTGGGTGACCTAATTGGCGAGTTTAGAAGAGTTTGAACAAATGACGTTGAAGACCTCCTTCGACTATGTTGAAGAACAGCTTCGACTAACTACGACTAACTTTGGGAAAATTGGACACCGAATAGTAGAGAGTGAAGACAACCTCTTTCGACTATAATGAAGACTATCTACGACTACCTTTAACTGCTTTCGACTACCCTTGATTACCTGCGACTACCATGCTGACCTACTACGACCTGCTACGACTAAACCTATGAGTAAAAAAGTATTGATTTAGTATCGATAAGTATCGATAAGAAAAGTACCATGGCGAACCTTTTTTACACGCGGGCATTTTTTAACATATTGAAAAATACGCTGCGACGTAGCTGAGGCCTCGAGTACGCGGAGACCACTCTAGACCGTGAAGGAGAGTTACGAAGACCTCCTACGACCTTGTGTCGTCCATGCTGCGAGTACAAGTCGAGGGCAAACTCGCCAGAACTCGCGTATTAGGTCCCCAAATGGGACAGGCCCTTTAGAGAACTGCAGATGGAGGTTTATACCAAAGATAGACACAAAGTGCTGAAGTAACTCAGCGTCTCAGGAGAAAGAGGATAGGATGGGTGACCCAAAACATCACCCTTCCTTTTTCTGCAGAGATGTTGTCTGACCCGATGAGCTCGTCCAGCACTTTGTGTCTATCTTTGTCAAAGATTATTGGTTATGTCAAGTGGTGACAAGAATATAGACTTCCTTTCAAGTCTAAAGAAAAAAGGATAGATAAATCAATGTAAACCAGCATCGGGAAGAACCTTTATCGGAAAGAGTTATAGGAAAATGGGTGTTAACCCTGATATTTGTACGCAATTAATGATAAATTAGTGGGATTGTGCATTTAGATTTTAGCTTTAAACTTTAGCGATAATGTAGAAACAGGCCATTCGTCCCACCAAATCCGCACCGACCAATGATTACCCCACACACTAGCACTATCCTACTCACTGGGGAAAGTTTACAGTTTTACCAAAGCCAATTAACCTACAAACCTTGGGTTACACAAAAAGCTGGAGAAACTCAGCGGGTGCAACAGCATCTAAGGAGCGAAGGAGATAGGCGACGTTTCGGGTCGAGACCCTTCTTCAGACTCTGAAGTGAAGGGTCTCGACCCGAAACGTCGCCTATCTCCTTCGCTCCTTAGATGCTGCTGCACCCGCTGAGTTTCTCCAGCTTTTTGTGTAACCCTCGATTCTCCAGCATCTGCAGTTCCTTCTTTAACAACCTACAAACCTTTACTTCTCTGGAGTGTGGGAGGAAACCGAAGCACCCAGAGAAGACATATGTGATCACGGGGAAAACGGACAAACTCCGTACAGACAGCACCCGTAGTCAGGATCGAACCTGGGTCTCTGGCACTGTAAGTGCAGCAACTCTACCGCTGCACCACTGTGCTGCGTTACTTCAACTGATGGGTGAGCTGAGATTGACAGTTGACCTCCCTCATTTGGGCTGACTAGGATTGTAATTAACGTTGACTAAATTGAAACAATTAGTTTTATAGCCTGTTTGGTCTTGTTTAGATCAGTGTCTCATTAGCCATGGTTTTGGATGTTGATCGTTTACCTCTCAGCCAGAAATGTAACAAATTGAAAAATTACATTATCACTAATGTTTGCTGTGATGGGCACACAAACAATCACAGTATAATCTCCTGTTGAACACTGTCGGTATTGTGGAGCTTGGAGTGGATAATTCAGCTCTGTAATTTCTTGGCAGTTTTTCCTTTGGAGCAACAGCTGGTGGAGCCGCTCCCTCACAGGGCCAGAGACCCGGGTTCGACCCTGGCCTTGTGAGGCAGCAGCTCTGCCAGCTGTGCCACCAAAACGAGGTGGAGAAGAGGTATCCCTGAATTCTGCCCGGATTCAAGCTTATTTGCTGTAAGGAGAAGGTGAACAAACCTGGATTCTTTTCTCCGGATCATCAGAGGCAGCACCATTCACACATTCTGTTTGTTGCAAAGTGATTTATCTTAAGAAAGTTCATATATGTTGATTCAAGGGCGAGGTCTGTTTAGTTCAGTTTAAAGATACAGCCTGGAAATAGGCCCTTTGGTCGGACAATGATCACCCGGACACTAGTTATAGGGCAATGTGTGTTAACCTGGATATTTGTACACCATTAATGATGTATCAGGTCAGGTCAGGGTGAGTTCTCCCTGCCACGGGTACCATGTAATCCCATGCTACCTGCTCCATGGTCGATAGTCGGCGACTAAACCGTCTCCCCCACCAGGTTTGCCAGGTGAGGAGGGGGCTGTGGACCCCCAGCACGACCAAAAACAAGACCTGACAAAGGGCGGATGAGCTCCTAGCGAGCCAACGGCCATCCACACTTCCGTAGAAGCTGCGATCATTGTCGTACATAGATTTCTACGGCACCGTGTCCGTCGATGTTTTCAACAATGGTGATGATGAATAATGATAAATTAGTGGGATGGTGCATTTAGATTTTAGCTTTAGACTTTAGAGATAGTGTAGTAACAGGCCCTTCGGCCCACTGAGTCCACCCTGTACACTAGCACTACCCTACACACTAGCCAATTAACCTATACAGAAGCCAATTAACCTATAAACCTGCACGTCTTTTGAGTGTGGGAAGAAACTGGAGCACCCGGAGAAAACTTACACTGTCACCGGGAGAATGTGCAAACTCCACACTGATGGCACCTGTAGACAGGATGAAACCTGGGTCTCTGGTGCTTGAAGGCTGCAATTCTACCACTGCCACTGTGCCACCCTTGAAGCAGCTTCAGTCATGAGGTCCCATTTAAGAATATCTGCTGCCTGGATTCACATACTGTACGATAATCTTCTTGGACCCTTCAGAATATATCTGTACCCAAATACTGTCCCCATTCTTTGCCTTAAAAAAATTGTTGGAGGCAGCTTGAAAATGAAAGCACTCCCCCATCCTTTCCCGGTACTGGATTAGGAGAAGGAGAAATGTTATAAATTAAAACTTGATCATGAATAAAGATCCGCCAGTTCAGTCAGACGAGTGGAGAATTGGATTTAAGAGCTAAATTAACAAGTGCTGCAGAAATAACAGGACTGTTCAACATCTCTGGGTTAATGACCAATGCTACAAATTACAAAATGATTATCTCTTTCAGCTGTTGGGTGCAGTAATTCTTCCCAGTAGATTCCACTTGATAGTGTGATCAGTGTTTACTGTTGTGTATTAATGTGCCAAGAAATTAGAAATGAACTGAGAAATGGGAAGTGGCTTTTTTCCCCGTCGGTCATTGTTCTATCTAACTGACTTTAAACAGCTACAAATGCAACATGTTCACCTATACAACTTGGATTATGAATGAGTCTGATGACTTGAAGTGAAGTAGCTGCATGTATAAAACATCAAATTACATTCCTTAGCGAGAAGGTAGACACAAATGCTGGAGAAACTCAGCGGGTGAGGCAGCATCAATGGAGCTTAGGAACAGGTGACGTTTCGGTTCGTGAAACTTCTTCAGTCTGAAGAAGGGTCTCGGCCCGAAACGTCATCTGTTCCTTCGCTCCATAGATGCTGCCTCACCCGCTGAGTTTCTCCAGCATTTGTGTCTACCCTCGATTTTTCCAGCATCTGCAGTTCTTTCTCAAACAATCCTTAGTGAGAAGGTCTGTAAGCATTTTCCTGCAACACCTGCCGGTCCTTTGTGGAAAAGCTTTTCCAGACCAACACCTAGAACCACTAGTCCATTGGGAAGTGACTCTAGACTACTTTAGACTTTGGAGATACAGCACGGAAACAGGCCCCTTGGTCCACCAACCAGAGTTGCTTGTACACTAGCACTATCCTAAACCCAAGGAACAATTTACAATTTTACTAACGCAATTAACCTACAAATCTAAGGAAGACACAAAGTGCTGGAGAAACACAACGGTCAGGCAGCTTCTTTTGAGAAAAAGGATGGATGACGTTTCAGGTTGGGACCCATCTTCACGCTGAAGACGGAAGAAGGGCCCCGACCTGATACATCAGTACACAGACGCAGCGCCGACGGACGAGAAGCCGAAGCAAAGAAGTCGAAGGCAAAGAACCGAATGAAAACGAGGCCGAAACGCCAACTAACCGAAAGGATGGGACGCCTGAATGCAAACTAACCGAAAACTGCGTAATCTAAATGCAAACTCACCGAATGGGCGCTCTGTAGAAACGCCACCTACAAGCCAAAGAAACGAATGCCGCTCAACAGAAAAGTCAAATAACGGACATGACATTGCCGGGGGGCGGGACTTGTCAGCGATTGGTCCAGACCCCCGTGTCCATCACATCACTGTGGAGGGATGAACATTGTCCCACACCCCCCCTCACCCGACCCACAGCCCGCGTGAGGGTGGGCCGTGGGAGAGCGGGGCTGTCCTGAGGGATGCGCACCTTCAGCCGCTTACAATTTGGTGCTTGGGTTCAGTTTGCCCAGTCACCTCTGGCTTGTGTTGGAAAAATGACCCCCGTGCTCTCTTCTTCCCCTGTCTCCCCCTTCTCCTTTCCCCTCTTCTCTCTCTCCCCCCCTCTCTCCCCCCCCTCTCTCCCCCCTCTCTCTCCCCCTCTCTCTCCCCCCTCCCTTCTTTCAACCACCCTTCTCTCTCCTCCTCCTCTCTCTCCCTTCTCTCTATCTCCCCCCCCTTCTCTCTCTCCATCACTCTCTCCCCCCTCTCTCTCTCCGTATCTCTCTTTCTCTCCCCCCTCTCTCTTACCCCCCCCCCCCCCCCCCACTTACGCAGAGCAGCTATGGAAGTTGAGAAAACTGGCACTGACAGCAAGGATAGACACAAAATGCGGGAGTGACTCGGTGGGACAAGCAGCATCTCTGGAAAGAAGGAATGGGTGAAATTTCGGGTCGAGATTCTTCAGACTCAGTCTTCAGGTCTGAAGAATTGTCTCGACATGAAACATCATCCATTCATCTCCAGAAAATGACCCACCCCTCCCGACGGTGGAGACGAAGGGAGAGAGAGTGAAGGGGGAGACAGAGAAGGGGGAGAGAAAGAGAGAAGGGGAGAGAGAGGAGAGAGAGGGGGGAGCGAGAGGAGGGGGAGAGAGAGGAGGAGAGTGAGAAGGGGGAGAGAGAGGGGAGAGAGACAAGGGGGAGAGGGCGAAGAGGGGAGAGAGTAGGGGAGACGGGAGCGTGGGGGTCATTTTCCACACAAGCAATAGGTGACTGGGGCAATCTGACCCAAGCACCAAGTTGTAAGCGGACGAAGGTGCGCATCCCTCGGGACAGCCCCCATTCTCCCCTCGGAATGCACACAGCAAGCTCCCACGCACAAAACACCAGAATCTGTAAACTGTTTTAAACCGAAGATGGACACAAAAAAGCTGGGGTAACTCAGCGGAACAGACAGCATCTCTGGAGAGAGGACAGGAATGGCGACGTTTTGTGTCATTGTGACCTTTGTTAAGACCTGAGACTGAGTCTGAAAAGTCTTGACCCCGAAACGCCAGCATTTTGTATCTATCCTTGCAGTCAGTGGCAGTTTTCTCAACTTCCATAGCCACTCTGCATAAGTAGGGGAGAGAGAGAAGGGGGGGAGAGAGAGAGGGGGGGAGAGAGAGAGGGGGGGGGAGAGAGAGGGGGGGAGAGAGGGGGGGGGAGAAAGTGGGAAGGGGGAGAGAGAGGGGGGAGAGAGAAGAGGGGAGAGAGAGGAGGAGAGGGGAGAGAGAGAGAAGGGGAGAGAGAAGGGAGAGAGAGAGAGAGAAGGGAGAGAGAGAGAGAGAAGGGAGAGAGAGAGAAGAGAGAGAGAAGGGAGAGAGGGGGAAAGAGGGGGAGAGAGAGTAGAGGGGACAGAGAAGGGGATGACGGGAGCGCGGGAGTCATTTTTTCACAAAGCCATAGGTGACAGGGCAATCTGAACCCAAGCACCAAGCTGTAAGCGGCCGAAGGTGAGCATCCCTGCGGACAGCCCCCATTCTCCCCCACCCGCCGGCAACGTCATGTCCGTTATTTGACTTTTCTGTTGAGTGGCATTCGGTTCGTTGGTTTGTAGGCAACGCCGCCTTTCGGGTAGTTGGCGTTTCAACAGAGCGGTCATTCGGTGAGTTTGCTTTTATGCGACGCAGCTTTTCCGTGAGTTGGCTTTTAGGTGTCCCGCCCTTTCGGTTATTTGACGTTTCCGCCTCGTTTCCATTCGCTTCTTTGGCTTTGACTGCTTTGCTTCGGCTTCTCGCCCATTGGCGCCACGTCCGGGTACCACTGAGTATCGCACGCAGCAAAATATTGCAGAGAGTTGTTGATGGAGCTCAGACCATCACACAAACCAACATCCCTTCTATTGACTCAATTTACACTTCATGCTGCCTCAGCAAGACTAATAGCATAATCAAGGATGAGTCTCGCCCCAGCCATTCCTTCTTCTCCCCTCTCCCAAATGGCATGAGGTACAGAAGTGTGTAAACTCACCTCCAGATTCAGGGACAGTTTCTTCCCAGCTGTTATCAGGCAAATCAAGAACTAGAGAGCGATCTATTCATCTCATGATTTTGTACACCTCTCGAAGATGACCCCCTCATTGTTCATCATAGAAAGGAAAGTCAGAGCCTGCTCAACCACTCCCTATTGCTCAGGCCCTCGAGTCCTGGCAGCATCCTTGTAAATCAGCACCCTTTCCAGCTTGACAATATCTTTCCTATAACACGGTGCCCAAACTGAGCACAATACTCTGAATGCGGCCTCAACAATGTCTTATATAACTGAAATATGCAAGAACTCCCAACTTCTTTACTCAATACTCTGACCAATGAAGGCCAATGTGCCAAAAACTTTATTGACCACCCTATCTACCTGTGATGCCACTTTCAATAACATTGAGATCCCTCTTCTCTACAACACTCCCCAGAGCCCTACCATTCATTCAAATAGCATCTCCAATCATTTTAACTGAGTTTGTTTCATGAGACCAGTGTACGTGGCATGTTTTTTTTCTTGCAACTCAACATTAATGGCTTTCTAATGAACGGAAAACCCTGGCAGGATGATGGCATCCTGCCAACGCACTCTATCTAAGATGGCAATGCGCCAATTCTTCCTGTTGCACGCCCAGAAGATGGCAAATAGCATTTGCTTCACTCAGACAAATGCCGATGGTGGCGTTAAGCCAACTGACCACTCCAGTACAGAGAAAAACTAACGTTGAACATGCCCGAAGGAATATTTATAGACCCACACATCAGTATTACCAAATCTGAGTTGACCTAGATTGGCCCAAATTCAATTATTTGAAAGAAGATTTCAAATGTCCAATCCAAATGTCTTCAACTGGAAAATCCATTTTGATTTTGGCCCCAGATATAAAATAAATATCTTGTTCATCACCACCATACTGTTTTTAATCAATACAAAGAACAAATTGGGAATGCAGGCATTAATGCATATACAATAATTCTGCATAACATAGCTGAGTTTAACTTTGAATACTTGGAATCCAACATTTAAAAATGAAGCAGTTTTATTAATATTAAAATATTTGGCTATTTGCATTGAATGTTTACCATTGGTCAGGAGGAAGTGTTTTAAAGGGTCTGTGATGATTCTCCTCAGAATTATTTGGTTGGCATGGTGATAGAGTTGCTGCCTCAGGGAGCCAGAGACCCAGGTTTGCTCCTGACTAAGGGGATCGTCTGGGCGAGGTTGTATGGTTTCCGTCTGACTGCGTGGGTTTTCTCTGGGTGCTTTGGTTTCTTCCCATGTTCCACTGATGTGCAGGTTTGTTAGTTTAATTGGCCTCTAGTGTGTAGGATAGTTTTAGTTTAGTTTAGAAATACAGTATGCAAACGGGGGGGAGGGGTGAATGTGTAGAGACACAATCAATCTGAAGAAGGCTCCCAACCCAAAATGTCACTTATCCATCCCGTCCATAAATACTGGCAGGTTCATTGAGTTCCACCAGCACTTTGCTTTTTTGCTCATGATATCCCCGTAAGGCTGTTGTAAATAATTGTGTAGGAATATCCAAAATAAATCAGATTTATACTAAAAAATGAAAATAAAATATGGGTCTATGTGGGAAGAGTAGTTGACCTTTCAAAGACTGGACATATATGCACGCAGGGCTGAATGTGTGAAAGAACTGTAGATGCTGGTTTAAATCGAAGATAGACACAAACTGAGTAACTCAGTGGGACAGACAGCATCTCTGGAGAGAAGGAATGGGTGACGTTTCTGGTCGAGACCCTTCTTCAGACTGATGTCAGGGGAGTGTGTGTACAGAGATAGAATGTAGTCGGAGACAGTAAGACTGGTGGGAGAACTTGGGGAGGGGATGGAGAGAGAGGGAAAGCAAGGGCTATTTGAAGTTAGAGAAGTCAACGTTCATACCACTAGGGTGTAAGCTACCAAGTGAAATATGAGGTGCTGTTCCCCTAATTTGGACTGGGCCTCACCCTGACAATGTAGGAGGCCCAGGCCAGAATGGTATGTGTGGGAATGGGAGGGGGAGTAAAAGTGTTGAGCAACCAGGAGATCAGGTAGGTTTAAGCAGACTGAGCGGAGGTGTTCAGCGAAGCGACCGGCAAGTCTGCGCTTGGTCTCGCCGATTTACAGGAGTCCACACCTGGAACAGCAGATACAGTAGATGAGGTTGGGTGAGCAGCGTGAACCTCTGCCTCACCTGAAAATACTGTTGGGGTCCTTGGATGGAGTCGAGGGGGGAGATATAGGGACAGGTGTTGCATCACCCCCGGCGGTATGAACATTGACCTCTCTAACTTCAAGTAACCTTTGCTTTCCCTCTCTCGCCACCCCTCCCCCTTCTCAGTTTTCCTACCAGTCTTGCTGTCTCTGACTACATTTTATCTCTGTACCACCCACTCCCATGACATCAGTCTGAAGAATGGTCTCAACCCAAAACGTCACCCATTCCTTCTCTCCAGAGAAGCTGTCTGTCCCGCTGAGTTACTCCAGCATTTTGTGTCTAACAGGGATGAAAGGATGCCTTTGGTGATTTACTCTAAACCTTATTGTTAGGTTTGTTATAATATTCAATGGTTTAACTGCATAGCCACCCCAAGCCCTCCCACCCAGCCTGCTTATTTGCAATAGTTTGGTTTCAATTATTGTCACGTGTATCAAGGTACAGTGAAAAGCTTTTCTGTAGTGCTAACCAGTCAGCTGAAAGACAATACATGATCGATTATATTCCAGCCGCCCACGTTTAGTGCAAGATAAAGTCCAATCAAAGATAGTCCCAGGGTCTCCCATGAGGGAGATAGTAGCTCAAGACTGCTCTCTAATCATTGGTAGGATGGTTCAGTTGCCTGTTAATAATTGGGAAGAAACTGTCCTTGAATCTGGAGGTGTGCGTTTCCACACTTCTGTACCTCCTCTGAATAGGAGGTACAGAACATTGCATTTGCATCTTACTGCTCTATCAATAGAACTTATGTTAATCCAGTGGAATTGGAGCTGAGAAGACAATCATAATGTTATTCATAAACTACATGTAATGCAGGATAAATGGAGCATGCATGGACTAATAGACCCTTTGTTATTAATGGAACTATTACACACGTTTATGGAACGGAGACAGCACTGAGGATGGAATGTCTATCACCAATCCAGTTTTGAACTGATTAAGATGCCTAGTTGCAATGATGTGATGCCATATTACAATCGCCACTCTTGAATCTATAAGCCATACTTATTAGTATTTTGCCAGCCTGCCTTTCAAGAATTCATTGCTATCCATGTTGTCAGTCATCAAATGTCCTAAATGGCTGAGATGTGGATACAAGGAACTGCAGATGCTGTTTTACAAAAAAAGTGCTGGAGTGTCTCAGTGGGTTAGGTTACACTTCTGGGGTCCATCGTTCTCTGGGGGACATCTCTGGGGAGACATGGATTGGTGAGCTTTCCGGTTGGGACCTTTCTCAGACTGATTGTAGTGGGGGGGGGGGGGGAAAGCTGGAAGAGAGGAAGGGCAGGATAAAGCATGGCAGGTGATAGGTTGATACAGGTGAAGGGGATTATTGACAGGCAGATGGTGAACGAAGGTAAGAGATGGGAGAGGAAAGGAGAGGGAGTGACCGGGGTGAGAGTCGTCCTTGATTATGCTGGTGGCCTTGCTGAGGCAGTGAAGTGTGAAGTGAAGTGTAAATGGGGTCTATGGAAGGGGAATGGACGGTCTGAGGAAGGGTCTGGAGCCGAAACATCACCTACTCCTTTTCTCCAGAGATGCTGTCTGACTTGCTGAGTTACTCCTGCTTTTTGTGTCTAATTTCAATGGAAGGGAGGTTGGTTTGTGTGACGGTCTGGGCTGCAATTTCTTGCCGGCCACAATTTCTTGCTGTCTTGGATGGAGCTGTTCCCAAAACAATGCTGTGACACACCCCAATATAATGCTTTCTACGGCATAGAAACATAGAAGATAGGTGCAGGAGTAGGCCATTTGGCCCTTCGAGCCTGCACCGCCATTCAATATGATCATGGCTGATCATCCAACTCAGTATCCCGTACCTGCCTTCTCTCCATACCCCCTGATCCCTTTAGCCACAAGGGCCACATCTAACTCCCACTTAAATATAGCCAATGAACTGGCCTCAACTACCTTCTGTGGCAGAGAATTCCACAGATTCACCACTCTCTGTGTGAAAAATGTTTTTCTCATCTCGGTCCTAAAAATGTATATATTTTTTTTAAAGCCGAAGCAAATTAACATACAAACGTGTACGTCTTTGGGATGTGGGAGGAAACCCGAGTACCAAGAGAAAACCCACGCGGTCAAGGGGAGAATGTGCAAACACCCTTATCCTTAAACTGTGACCCCTTTTTCTGGACTTCCCCAACATTGGGAACAATCTTCCTGCATCTAGCCTGTCCAACCCCTTAAGAATTTTGTAAGTTTCTATAAGATCCCCCCTCAATCTTCTAAATTCTATTGTTAATAATATTTTTATTAGATGTAGTAATTTCCAAGTAGTAAAACAAATTTACATATACCAACGTAATTCAGTAAATGTACAACTATCATATTCGCTATTATTATCTTCTGTTTTTTAGAAATAAAGAAAGAATAAGAAAAAAGGAATAGACTTTAAATCGAGAAAAAAAAAAAAAAAGAAAATGATTGTGTTTGAATAATAAAAAAAGATAAAAAGTCAAAGAAAAAAAAAAAAAAAAGAAAAAGAAAACAAACACTACTTAGTATATATCTATTCAGTATATATATATAATTCCCCTTTATGAACAATATATGGTATAATATGAATATTTAAGATAGAAACAACAAAATGTATTGTAATTATAACGTCGTATTGCGGAGACGTGTACACAAAACCCAATTAGAAAATCCATATTTTTTTTCGTCAAATCCTGTCTAGTACCCATTGAGTAGTAATGCCAAGAACAGCTAGCCCTTCAAATATTGTATATATGGAGACCATATTTGTTCAAAGATTTCACATTTGTCCATTAGGACAAATCTGATTCTTTCCAAATACAAAGTCTCCAACATCTCTGCTGTCCACATTTTAATTATGGGGGTTAATGTTCCCTTCCAAAATTTCAATATTATTTTTTTCCCTATTATCAAACAGTAATCTAAGAAAATTCTTTGATTTACTGTTAATACGCATTGTGAATCCGGAATTCCTAATATTATTAACTTTGGTTCTGGATCCAGTTTAACTCTAAGAACTTCAGATATAACTCTAAAGATTTCTGTCCAATAATAACTAAGTTTTGAACACGTTACAAAACTATGTATTAAATTAGCCTCTAAATTCTGACATTTATCACAAATAGGAGAGACATTAGGAAAAATTATATTTAATTTGGTTTTTGAATAATGTAACCTATATAAAACTTTAAATTGTATCAATGTATGCCTCGCGTTTAATGAACAGCGATGTATGCGTTGTAAACTTTCTTCCCAAGATTCTTTTGTTATAGATAAACCAATTTCATTTTCCCATGCTTGACGGTATATTTCTGTTGTTGGATTCTCCCTATCCAAAATAAGATTATATATATAAACTATAAATTTTTCTGAATTTGGATGTTTATTAAATACTTCATCTAATAATCCTGGTTCTTTAATTTTATAATCTTGTGTGTTAGACTTAATATAATCTCTAATTTGTAGATACCTAAACAAATTATGTGGTGGTAACCCATAAATTTCTTGTAACTCATGAAATAAAAGAAATTTTCCCTTTCTATACAGATGTTCAATCCTATAAATTCCTAAATCCTCCCATTGTCTAAACCCCCTATCTAATATAGAGGGTTTAAATAAAGGGTTATTCATAATTGGTAGTTTAAGTGACAAATTATCCAAACATAAAGTTTTGACTATTTGTTTCCAAATACGTCTATTGCTATGAATTATAGGGTTGTTCCTATAAATTTTATTTTGTATTTCTCTTGGCGCAAAAAGAATTGAACTTACGTTAAAAGGTAAACAATCTTCCTTTTCCATCTTTAACCATGTTAATCCAAATTTACCCACCAAAAATTCATATTCTTAATCTGGACTGCCCAAAAATAGTACAAAAAATTTGGAAGTGCTAATCCTCCATTTATTTTTGATTTACATAAATGTTTTTTACTTATTCTATGATTTTTATAATCCCAAATAAAACTATTGACAATGTTATCTATTTAAAAAAAAAAACTCTTTGGGAGATAGAAAGGAATAGCTTGAAACAAGTATAACAGTTGTGGTAAAAAGATCATTTTTATAGCATTTATTCTACCAATCATAGATATAGGAAGTGTTTTCCAGTATAAAATATTTTTTCTAAGTTTATCTAATAATAAGGGATAATTAGATTTAATTAATGAGTTATAGGATTTAGATACATTAATACCTAAATATTTAAATTTATCCGTAACTATTTTTAGTGGATATTGTTGCAATATATTTGATCTTATTCCGGTTATAGGCATAATCTCACTTTTATTCCAGTTAATTCTATATCCAGAAAATCTGCCAAATTTAGTTATAACATTAAATAGCTTGGGTATACTGATCTCTGGTTTTGTAATATAAATTAATACATCATCTGCATATAAAGATATTTTATTAGTTGTAGTATCAGTATTATATCCATATATTTCTGGTTCAGATCTAATCCTTTCAGCTAAAGGCTCTATCACCATAGCGAATAACAAAGGCGACAGCGGACATCCTTGTCTACAACCCCTATGAAGCTTAAATTTAGCTGACAATATTTGGTTAGTTAATATTCTTGCAGTGGGATTCGAATATAGAATTCTTATCCATTTACAAAATCTATCCCCCAATTGGAATTTCTCCATTATTCTAAATAAATATGGCCATTCAACCTGATCGAATGCTTTTTCTGCATCTAAGGACATAACAGCTAAATCCCTATCCCCAACTCTTTTTGAATATATGATATTAAATAATCGTCTCAAATTATAAGATGAGTAACGCTTTGGGATAAAACCTGTTTGATCATGGTGTATTATTTTAGTAATCACCAAACTTAATCTTCGTGATAAAACTTTAGCTAAAATTTTTTGATCTGTATTTAAAAGAGCAATTGCTCTATATGATCCTGGGTCTTCCAAGTCCTTGTCAACCTTAGGAATTAGTGTAATTGTAGATTCATTTAGGGATTCCGGCAATTTTCCTTGTTCATATGTATATTTATACACTGCATGTAATCTTGGGGAGATCAGATCTTGAAATTTCTTATAAAATTCTGTACTCAGGCCATCCGGGCCCGCTGCTTTTCCATTATTTAATGATCCGATTGACTCCTCAATATCTTTTATTGATATATCCGCATTTAACAAGTCTCTACCTCCCTGATCTAAGCTGTTAATATTACATTTTTGTAGAAATGTATCCATTTCATCCATTTGTCCTGTTATTTTTGATGAATAAAGACTTTGATAATATTGTAAAAATATATCATTGATATCTTTTGGTGTCGATATATTGCCATTCTCAGATCTAATTCTATGTATCATTTTTTCGTCCTCTCGCTTTCTAAGTTGTCGAGCCAACAATTTTTGCGGTTTATCTCCAAATTCAAAGTGCACTTGTTTAGTTTGTTGATAAAGTTTAATTACTTGATTGGAATATATTTTATTTAGTTTATATTTTAATATTGCAATTTTATTACTTAACAATTTAGAGGGCTGTTTTGTATTCTCCATATCTAATTGTTTTATCTCTTTTTCCAAGTTTTGTTCCGTCTTTCTATTTTCTTTATTAAAGTATGCTTGTGCCGATATTATAGCTCCGCGCATAAATGCTTTAAATGTATCCCAAAGTAATGATGGTGAAACTTCAGGTTTGTCATTAGTTTCAAAGAATAATTTAATCTGTTTTACCAGATAATCATAACAAGCCTTATCCTTTAATATTTCGGGATTAAACCTCCAATTATTAGATTTTATAATTATATCTTTTAATTTTATCTTAAAAGTTAATGGAGCGTGATCTGAAATAATAATATTATGATATTTTGAATCATATGTAAATGGAAGTAATTTTGAATCTATTAAAAAATAGTCTATCCTCGAGTAAGTTCCAAATACAGGTGAGAAAAATGAATATTCTCGTCCTATTGGATTATCTATTCTCCAGATGTCCTTAACGTTTGCTGTACTAATAAAGGAATTTATAAGTATGCTTGACTTAGAAATAGATTTACTTTTTGTTGACGATCTATCTAAATAATTATCCAAAGTACAATTAAAATCTCCTTCAATTATTAAGTTATGTTCTGCAGCTATAGGGATATTATTAAATATTTTCTTAAAAAATAATGGGTTATCAAAGTTAGGGGCATATATATTCATTAGAGTTACTTTTTTAGAATATAATTCCCCTGTAATTATTACATACCGACCTTCTGTATCCTCTATTATAGAACTTAATTTAAAAGGTATACCTTTACGAATGATTATTGCAACCCCTCTAGATTTATGTATAAATGAGGAGTGATACACTTTCGAAATCCATTTAGCTGTTAGTCTGTGTCGAGCATCTTTTTTAAGGTGGGTCTCTTGAAGAAAAGAGACGTCAGACTTCAATCTGTTTAATTGAGCTAACACCTTACCTCTTTTAATTGGCTCATTAACTCCCTTAACATTCCAACTACAGAAGGTGATTCCATTACCTCCAATCTTCCCATTAGTATCTTGCATTTTACTATTAAGGTGGTTTATATTGGAATAACCGTCCCAGCCCGTACAACTCAACATTGTAACCAGACCTTGGGTTGACGAAAATTAGTGTACGTCTTTCTATTTCATATACACGTCTCTTTGAACTGACTATATAATACCAATCGTAAATATTTTCATATACTGTATAATATAAAATCAAATATCTAATATACCTAAAATAATAAAAAGTGTGAGTGAAAGTGAGTTGAAAAGTGTTAGTAAAGTGCTCAGAAAAAAAAATAACTACACCTATATAGAGTGTAGTGTGTGTTAGTGCAAGCCACACTAACGTGGCTACTAATCTACTGACTTCCGTAAAAAAAAAAAGATGTTAATAATTCCAGCTCCAATCTTAAATGCTATATATTTTGGGGTAGGGTACTAAATTTGTATACTTAGTAATAATTCATATTATTAGTGACTATTATAATTACTATTCTAATTAGTAATACTATGTTAGGGGGGGGTAGATAATACTATGTTAGGTGAATAATTGCCATTTTATATGGGTAGATAACACAGTAATCTATCCATCTCTCTTTAAACCAAAATTTAAGTCCATGTCCAATATTCATCCTCCTTCTCCATAATGATTCATAACCGCGGATGGGTCATAAAAGTTCAGCCATCATCTTCTTGGTCTTGATCCACTTGTTCTTCTTCCTCTTCTGTTTCATTCTGTATTTTTCGGGCGAATTCCAGTGCTACAGTATGCTTAACGAAACGGAACTCTTTGTTGTTGTAGGTTACTCTTAATGTTGCTGGATACATCAAGCCATATCTCAGATCCTTCGTATCCTTCAGATTCCTCAGAACACCTCTTGTTTCTGTGAATAAGGATCTTCTCTTGGCCACTTCCGCCGGATAATCTCTGAAGATACTGATATTATCTCCTTCATACTTAAAATTTTTCTTGCGTATTATTATCTTCATCATTTCTTCAAAAGCATGATCGTAAACCACCTTTACAATCATTTGTCTTGGGGGTGCATCCCTCCTGGGAGCCCGCCTTAATGCCCTGTGTGCACGGCCCAACAGGGGTTCTTGATCCAGATTCAAAATATCCTTCAGTAGTTTTGCAGCAAATTTTCGAGGGTCTTGATTTCCCTCGCGACCCTCGCTCAAACCAACTATACGCAAATTCTTACGCCGTTGACGTCCCTCCAGATCGATACATTTCTCATTTATTTTGCGTAATAATTCTGATAGACGTTTGTTCTCGGAGTGGAGTTTCTCTCTCTCCTTGGTGTTTAATACAGCCATCTCCGTTAGCTCTTTAATTGTCTCTTTTTGTTGGTCGAGCGTAATTATAATAGGATCAATCTTATCATCCAGCATTCTTTCCATACCAGCAGCTGCGTCTTTTATCTCCACCATTTGTTTTTGTAACTCAGCATCAGCCTTTTCTTTCCACTCGTTCATCATAATTTTTACCGTTTCTATAACTTCATTTTTTAAATCTTCTTTAATTCTTTCATGAAACACTAGAATATCAGCCCTTAAATTTTTAATATCCTCTTTATAATCCTTCTTATTATCTTTAAGTAATTTCTTCATCTCACCTAGGATATTAACTTTGAGGTCCTCCAGTTCAGCTTTCCTCTGTGAAATCTCTTCTTGGGAAGCAGCCAGACTCGAGCCCAGGGCACCAGTCGGGCCTATTTCCCTTTTTCCAGGTTTTTTTCCGGGGGGGGAGCGAGACATCATTTTCTTGAAAAAGTCGCGCGCCTGATGACGTCACGGACCTTTTAAACGCTACCGGAGCCGTTCCCAGTCGTTCTCCCGCGGTGAGTACGGTTGACTGACCCCTAGACCCCCGTTTTTTATACAATTTTTAGTGGAGCTGTAATGGCGCGACTCCACTCACACCATGGCGCCAACCGGAAGAACCAATCTTCTAAATTCTAGCTTCTGCAAAGGTTGGTGAGAGTTGTTGGGGACATGCCGAACCTCCTAAGCCTGTGCGAATATTGTGCACCGAAGAAAAATCTTTCAATGCAAAACCATCTGTAGTTCCTTCCTACACTAAGAAAACAAATATTGTGTTTTGTTACACCAGTATGATTTACAGGCTCAGATGCGAGAAAGGAATTTACACATTTTTCTCCACAGAGCAACACTGAACACATCATGCACACCTACAATGGTCCCTGCTGGATGGATGTTATAGAGGAAATAGAGTTGAACAGGGATCCATACAGAATAAGTAGAGAACACCTCCCTCACAGTGCATTATCCAAGTTAAAAGAGTATTATCAGACATTGCGATAAGTATGTCACATCACCTTCTGTCTGAGACACAGATTCTGTTAAGCTACCAGAGCACAGAGCTACTGTACCTTGCTCGAGGCAAAGAAATCTCTACCTCAACAAATTAGATCACTTTAAAGCTAAATGATTGCTCAGTCAGCCAAAACACCGTCACGTTGGCGGGAAAAAGAGCATTTGTTTGATTATTTAAGGCCAGCACATTGGCTTGTAGTAAGGGAATCTTTTTCTGTTCATCTGTGGGAAAATATACACCCACCCAAACAGGTTATAGTGTAATACACAACGTGCTGGAGTAACTCAGTGGGTCAGGCAGTATCTCGGAATTTTTTGGGGTGAGTGGCAGCAACAAATCTACTGAGTTACTCCAGCACTTTGTGTCTTTCTTTGTAAACCAGATCTGCAGTTCCTTGTGCCTACATTTTTAATTTTATTTATTGGTGATACAGCGTGGAAACGGGTCCTTTGGCCACCGAATCTGCGTCGTCCAGCAATCACCCCGTACGCTATTTCTATCCTACACACTAGGCGCAATTTTGGAGTGGGAGATTGCAACCTTCACGTGGTCCGCTCTGTTTCAAGGAATGCAATCAACCTGGCGTGCACAATCAAATAGAACAAGTTGTCCCACAACTTTACGCAAGAAGAGGTGGCACAATTTTATAGAAGCTAAATAACCTACAAACTTACAAACAGGTGCATGGGTAGGATGGGTTTAGAGGGATATGGGCCAACACAGGCAGGTGGGACTAATGTAGATGGGGTATAGTGGTCGGCGTGGGCATGTTGAGCCCGTTTCCACACTTGTGTGACTCTATGACTCTAAGTGATAGAAATGGCACCCTTGGAAAGGAAGTGATCTTCATTAAAAATTAGCTGTAGTCCCAAGGAAGTGAAGGCACTCGAGTGTCCCACATATCAGAAGCATTATGGCACCTACCTGTGATTCTGGTGTAAAGGGCAAAATCATTTATTTGTGGTTACTTATCACCTAAACATTAAACAATATAAGTACTCTCAGCATCTTGGGGATGTATGCTATCAATGGCATTCTGTACCTGTAGGAAGCCAGGCAGAGATACTGTATAATCCCGACACAAATCCCGATCTGCAGTTCCTTTTGTCTACATTTAGCTTTCAGTTTTATTTTAGAGATACAGCGTGGAAACAGGTCCTTTGGTCCACCGAGTCTGCGCCAACCAGCGATCTCCCGTTCACACCAGTTCTCTGTTATCCCACTTTCCCCTCCACCCGCTGCACACTGGGGGCAATTTACAGAGGCTGATTAACCTACAACCCGCACGTCTTTGGCAAGTGGGTCGAAGCCAGAAGAGGCCCATGCAGTCAAAGTGAGAGCATGCAAACTCCACACAGACAGCTCCTGAAGTCAGGATCGAACCCGGGACTCTGGCGCTGTGAGGCAGCAGTTCTACCAGCTATGCCACTGTGCAGCCCCCTGACAACTGTAATGTATCTTTCATTTAGTATAATATTAACAGAACCAAGAACACAAGAGAGAATACGTTACAGGGAGATAAATGGGTTATAGACACAAAGTGCTGGATTAACTCAGCTGGTCAGGCAGCATCTCTGGAGAAAATGAATAGGTGATGTTTTGGGTCAGGACCCTTATTCAACATGAAAATAGAAGGGGCGGGGGGGGGGGGGGGGCGGGGGGACTGGAAGTAGGAAAAGGGGAATGATGGGTGTCATGGGATTGCTTTAAGGGCCAGCATAAACATGATGGGCTGCATCATTGCATGGACTCTATGTGGTAAGAAAATAAAATTAAAAAATTCAGATCACTGAATTTTGCATTTTAAGCAGACTTATGGGGTATAAGTCTGCTTAAAATGCAAAATTCAGTGATCTGCCTTCACATTAAATGAAGAAAAGCATTATTAAAATGTAAAGAGTGGTTAACATCAGTTGAAGCTAGACATCCGAGTACAAAGGCCACCTGCAGTTCTTAAAAACTGCTAAAGAGCTAGAGGGACTCATTGCCGTAGTGAGTGCAACTAGTTAAGCATGTCATCGATTCATAGGTACCCAGGAAGGCGTCCAAGTACAGAGCACAAAGACAGATGCTCCACACTGTTCAGGAAGTGAAATACCCAGAGTCAAGACACTAAAAAAAAGCTGCTGAAAGTATAATGACCCAATACATCGCCAAGGTAGGCGAGTGTGTTTTCAAATCAAATCTTATCATGTTGCTCCTCCATCAGTCACAACCTCCGACACTGCTCAATACACCACACAAGCCTCAGCATGTTTCTTGCCACAAATCAGTTAGCAGGAAGACCACAAGACAAGAAGCAAACATTGCCTTAATTTATCCAATAAAATATAATATCGTTCCTTCGATGGAAAAGGAGCACACGTCCATGTTTCAGTCTGCGTCTCTCTTCAATTTAGAAGCTGCATTCAAATGTTTATTGATCAATATTGACGGCAAAAATATTTTTGGAGGTGCTAAGGAAAGTAGCTGTTAACTGTTTAGACCATTTTGGTCATTTACTTTGTTTTATCATTTTATTTTAGTTTAGTTTATTTCAGCGATTTAACAACCAAGCTTATTTCAGTAATTGAAAGTATTAGTGTTAACTGTTTAGTTTATTTTAATAATTTAGGTTATTTTAGGAATATAGTTTATTTTGGTAATAAAAAATTCCGACATTATCTGTTTAGTTGAATTTAATTATTTTTTTATTTTAGTGATTTAGTAACATTATTTTAGTAATTGAACATAATAGTGTTATTTTTAAAGTTTATTTTATCTGATTTTCTTTTTCCTCTGAACTACATATTTATTTTCCTTCATTGTGATGCAATAAGACTTGACACCACCTCTCTCTCTCTCTTAAAAAGACAAAGTGCTGGAGTAACCTATTGGATCAGGCAGCATCTTTGGAGAACATGGAGTGGTGACATTTTGCGTCGGGCCCCTTCTTCACTAACTCAGCAGTTCAGGCAGCACCTCTGGAGAACATGGATAGGTGATCTGTTGGGTCGGGCGCCTTCTTCGCCACTTCGGCTCGACCCGAACGTCTCCCTTCGCCTATCCATATTCTCCAGAGATGCTGCCCGGCCCACTGAGTTACTCCAGCACTTTGTGTTCTTTTGTGTATCACTGTGGAACTGCAGTTCTTTGCTTCTACCTTTCTCTCTTCCTCTCTCTCTCTTTACCAGTAAAAAATTTGGAGCTGAGAAATTCCCTGCCATGTTTTTATATAAGGTACTGTCTTAAAAAAACTATTCTTTCCCAGGTCCAGTTGACCATTCAACTGACTTTGTTGTTTTGCACTATGCAAAAGAGCATATAGCAACTTGTTTATCTATTTCAGCTTTTCTCTGGATGTTTAAGAAATCACTGTCAGAAAAGAGAAAATAAGGGTGTTTAGAGTAATCTACAAATGCCAAACATATTTTGCGTGGTGTGATGACAGCTTTATCTTTGTCTCAATACCTGCAGGCATACTTTCCTAAAATATTTTAATGAGTTTTGTCAATATATTTTTCTTTCATTTCCAAGGATGATGAACCTGCTGCATATTTCCATCATTTTCTGTTTATGAAGAATTTTGATTATTTAGAATAGGAAACCAATTAACTTTTTTTTTAGGAAATATAATTGAGATTTATATTCTGCAAGAGTTCCCCATCCTTTATTAGTAGATATAAGTCTGTTGCTCCTCCTGCTTTGGGCATATCAAGGGCGGCACAGTGGTGCAGCAGTAGAGATGCTGCCTTACAGCGCCAGAGACCCAGGTTTGACCCTGGCTAAACAGAGTTTGTACGTTCTGCCCGTGACCTCCTGGGTTTTCTTCTGTGCTCCGTTTCCTCCAACAGTCCAAAGATGTGCAGGTTTGTAAATTCTGTAAATTGTTCCTAGTGTGTGGGATAGAAGTAGGGTATGGGGTGATAGCTGGTCCACGCCGATCAGCAATCACCTGTACACTAGTTCTATCCTCCACACTAGGGCCGAAGGGCCTGTTTCCACGCTGCATCACGAAACAAAACTAAAATATCAGAAGCATGGTACTAGCCCAAAGTGCAAAATAAAAGTGAAAAAGAAACATGTACCAGACACAGCTCCGTCTGATTGAATGGAAAGAAAAAAACACACAAAATGCCACAGCAACTCAGCAGGCCAAGCACCATCTACAAAGAACGTTTCAGAGGCGATATTTCGGGATACTCCCGGGTTATTTCAGGAACAATCCCCGCGATTTCTCTGTTAGCAAGTGTGGGTCAGTATCCAGCCGGTCTCACTCCAGCCGGTGTCCAGTGAGTTGAAGCAGGAAGATGTAGTATGATTTCATTCAAAACTCCCAGCCCCAGCTCAGAATCTGGCATTTGTGGGGCGTAATGTAGAGAAACAGGACTCCTGTAGCCGGAAGAGGGATGGCGAGGAGCTGGTGAGGCAATTCATTGGGAGCAAGGTCAGGTAGCAGAGGACTCAATCCAGACAGGATTTCAGTTTACGGAGACTGAAATAATTCTAGTCACCGCAGCCTTCTGATCATAGTCATGGAGTCATACAGCATGGTAACAGGTGCCTCACCACAACTTGCCCTTGCCCATGCCAGCCAAGATGACCCATCTATACTAGGTAGACAAAAGTGCTGGAGAAACTCAATTTTCCAACATCTGCAGTTCCTTCTTAAAAACCATCTACACTAGTCCCGCCTGCCTATATTTAGTCCATATCCATCTAAAGCGTTCCTAGCCATCTATCTGTCCAAATGTATTTAAAATGTCATTAAAGCACCTGCCTCAACTAGCTTTGGTAGCTCATTCTATATACCCAGCATCTTCTGTGTGAATGCAGGGTTATGGATTATGTGCAGGCAGATAAGAGCTGGACTTGACGTTGTGGGCCAAGGGGCTGTTCTTGTACTGTACTGTTCTATGTTCTATGCTTGATGAATCTGCAGGGCAAGTTGCATCTGATGCCTTCTGCATTGCGATTTTGTTCTACCTTTCAGAGGATGTAGTTGAGGCAGGGACTGTTGCAACATTGAAGAAGCAATTAGGTACATGAATAGGGCAGGTTTAGTGGGATACGGGCCAAACGCAGGCAGGTGGCACTGGTATAGATGGGACGTTGTTCAGTTTGGGCAAGTTGGGCCAAGGGGCCTGTTTCCACTCTGTATGATTTGATTTAGTCATTTCACAGCCATGCGGCAGTGAATTCCACAGGTCCACCACCGTCTGAGTGAAGACATTTCTCCTCTTCTCCATTCCAAATCCTTTACCCTGCATGGTGCCTTAGAAACAAAAGCTGGATGATGGAACCTCCAGCCCCAGTAACAATGTCACTGTTGGCTGAAGGGGTTAGGAAGTAAAACCATTACAAAAGAACTCATTCCCCATCACTGCATTAAGCTTTAATTCAAAAATATTCACACAGCTTAATGACAGAGCTTAAGCGCTCACCGCAGTGTAGTTATTCATTTGGATAATGCAGAGTTTTCCACATCTTTCCACTTGCATACATACCGTACATTGCAGAAGCATTAATTATTTAAGTATAAAAGGATTTTTTTAAATGATTTTGATCTCTAAAAAACAATCAATGAGCCAAGTCATGACTCCATGACGTGTCTCTAAACTGGCTCTCTGTCCAAATTTATTATTGACAGTGATGCTTATCTTTATGTTTTGTTCATTATGGTGAGTATGCCATATAAAGCAGTCTTAAAGGACAGAGGAAAGTCACAGAGTCACCACGCCATACAGCATGGAAACAGGCCCTTCGGCCCAATTTGCCCATGCCGACCTCAATGTCCCTTGATCCCACCTACCTGTTTTTGACCCATTTTCTTGTGTAGGAAGGAACTGCAGATGCTGGTTTGAACTAAAGATGGACACAAAGTGCTGGAGTAACTCAGTGGGGCAGGCAGCATCTGAGGAAGGATCTCGAACCGAAACGCCATCCATTCCTTTTCTCCAGATATGCTGCCTGTCTCACTGAGTTACTCCAACACTTTATGTCTAACTTCGTACCCAAGGTAATAGCAAATCTTTATTCCAGTGACACTCGTCATATCCAATGGTCACAAATAAGTACATTTGTGGGGATCATGACAGAAGCCTCCTCGTGGCGATCCCTGGAAGCGACGACGAGATGCACTCGGTGACACATCGGACGACAATTCTGTCAACATGTTGGACGACGATAGAAGCCAACAGCGGGCTACATCGTCTGACACACGAGCGGACGAGTATGTTTGTAAGCCGAGGCTTGCACCCTATAACTTTGTAAATGGGTGCATTATTCTTTTTTGGGAAGCTGGATTCTCCACAGACTACAATGAAACAAGAAGTTCTGTAATTTGGATCTGTTATTGAGCCAATGTATCCTAGATAATAAAACATTGCAATGTTTGTGCTGAACTGATGGGGTGGAAGATTGCAACCTTCACGTGGTCCGCCCTGTTTCGACTAATGCAATCAACTCGACGTGCACAAACGGAAGATCAAATAGAACAAGTTGTCCTACAACTTTAGGCTGTGCATGCCACATGAAAGAAGAAGAAGCTGAACTGATCTCATCTGCCTGTGCATGATCCATATTTCTCTATTCCCTGTACTTACAGTGGCTTGCAAAAGTATTCATACCCCTTGAACTTCTTCACATTTTGTCACGTTACAACCACAAATGTAAATGTATTTTATTGGGATTTTATGTGATAGACCAACACAAAGTGGCGCATAATTATGAAGTGGAAGGAAAATGATACATGGTTTTCACATTTTTTTACAAATAAAAAACTGAAAAGTGTGGCATGCAAAAGTATTCAGCCCCCTTTACTCTGATACCCCTAAATAAAATCCAGTGCAACCAATTGCCTTCAGAAGTCACCTAATTAGTAAATAGAGTCTACTTGTGTGTAATCTAATCTCAGTATAAATACAGCTGTTCTGTGAAGGCCTCAGAGGTTTGTTAGCGAACATTAGTGAATAAACAGCATCATGAAGCCCAAGGAATTCACCAGACAGGTTAGGGATAAAGTTGTGGAGAAGTTTAAAGCCGGGTTAGGTTATAAAAAAATATCCCAAGCTTTGAACATCTCACGGAGCACTGTTCAATCCATCATCCGAAAATGAAAAGAATACGGCACACCTGCAAACCTACCAAGACATGGCCGTCCACCTAAACTGACAGGCCGGGCAAGGAGTGCATTGATCAGAGAAGCAGCCAAGAGGCCCATGGTAACTTTGGAGGAGCTGCAGAGATCCACAGCTCAGGTGGAAGAATCTGTCCACAGGACAACTATTAGTCGTGCATGCCACAAATTGGGCCTTTATGGAAGAGTGGCAAGAAGAAAGCCATTGTTGAAACAAAACCATAAGAAGTCCCGTTTGCAGTTTGCCACAAGCCATGTGGGGGACACAGCAAACATGTGGAGGAAGGTGCTCTGGTCTGATGAGACCAAAATTGAAGTTTTTGGCCTAAATGCAAAACTTTATGTGTGGCGGAAAACTAACACTGCACATCACCCTGAACACACCATCCCCACTGTGAAACATGGTGGTGGCAGCATCAAGCTGTGGGGATGCTTTTCTTCAGCAGGGACAGGGAAGATGGATGGAGCCAAATACAGGGCAATTTTGGAAGAAAACCTGTTAGAGTCTGCAAAAGACTTGAGACTGGGGCGGAGGTTCACCTTCCAGCAGGACAATGACCCTAAACAGACAGCCAGAGCTACAATGGAATGGTTTAGACCAAAGCATATTCATGAGTTAGAATTACCCTGTCAAAGTGCAGACCTAAATCCAATTGAGAATCTCTGGCAAGACTTGAAAATTGCTGTTCACAGACGCTCTCCATCCAATCTGACTGAGCTTGAGCTATTTTGCAAAGAAGAATGGGCAAACATTTCAGTCTCTAGATGTGCAAAGCTGGTAGAGACATACCCCAAAAGACTTGCAGCTGTAATTGCAGCGAAAGGTGGTTCTACAAAGTATTGACTCAGGGGGGCTGCCACACTTTTCAGTTTTTTATTTGTAATAAAATTTGGAAACCATGTATCATTTTACTTCGGAGTCACGTGAGTGACTATGTGAAGAAGCCCCGCAGGCGCATGCTCGGCATTACGTTGACGCATGTGGCACCGATAGGATGGAGAGCACAGCTCCCACCAGCGGTAAGTTTAACCCACAGGTAAGTCAGATGAAACTGACCCTGAAGCTGGTGTCCCTACTTATGTGTATCCACCAGAGCACAGGTGTTCCCGATGTAGCACCAAGTTTTGCTATCTCGGTATGGACTGGTGAGGCTATGGATGAACCTGGCGGCCAACATTATTTGGTTTCTCACCTACTCCAAGAAACTGTTATGACTGAAACAGTAAAAAATATATAAAAATATATAAAACACCCGTCTATTGTGCCTCGCTCAGCGTGCCAACAGTAATTGGGCACTCATGAGTGTAACGATACGAGGACAGGAAATGTGTTCCAGCATGTCCTCTAGCTGATATTCAGTTGGCAACACTGCATTTGGCGAAGACATACATGGGTCGATAATGTCCAATACTTTTAAGACATGCTTTACTCTGCAATGCATATTCAAACCCAATTGTATGATGAAAATTGCAATTTGGCTAACATTATACCCCAAAAATGCAGAATTATGTGGGCAAACTATAATCAGATTTATGATTAATGAATACAAACCCCTATATTAAGAGAAGGAGATCTTCTGGTTCATTTACGGAAATACAGAAATGTCATTCCATTACACATGGAATTTCTGGGGAAACAACCTCTGATTGGTTAAGATTACAATTGTTTTGTAATTCTGCATTAAATCTGATCGGCTTGGTGTTTGAATGTACCAGGAACTCGTCAAGTAGAGATAATATATCCCAGACACAAGGATGGGGGTTGCAGAGTTATTCCGGGACTCACAAACTTAAATTTATAGTTCAGTATAAGCATTTTAAAAAATACACTTCTGCACTGTAACAAAGTTGTTATCACAAGGCTGCTATGTGGCTATTTTTAGACTTTAAAAAAATGCTTTATTATTCAGGTACTTCAATTAATTGGATTGGTCAGCTGAAGGAATTACCTAATGGGTTAAATTCAGTCCTCAGATTGCTCACACAATTATTGAAATCAGCACTGGTGTTAATGAGGGCTCAGAATCACATTGTAATGACTTATTTAGAGGATATGTTAATTGTAAATGGGAGACAGCTGAAGAACTGGGTTCAGCAACCATAAGCCTATTGAAAGGGGGTACACAAAAGACTGGAGAAACTCAGTGGGTGCTGCAGCATCTAAGGAGATGGGCGATGTATTGGGTCGAGACCCTTCTTCAGACTCCTACTGAAAGGCTAAGGTTCTGTACATCCAAACAACATGTAAGTTCCAGGCATCCCAAACAATTGATTATTTGTAGTTTGTCTTTAATACAGTTAATATGTCAGTAACTTTATCAACAATTAAGGTTGGGGATGTTACAAATGCCTGTATTTGTCTTGGTAAAAAACATTATCCCACCATCCAAGAAGTAGCTACAGTTACTGGTAAAGTGATAGCAGCATTCGTGCTGTCGAATTGGGACCTCTGCATGATCAAAGTCTGCAAAGACCAGAGTATAAGAGTAAAAAGCGTGCAGGTTATTGATTAGGTCCATGTAGCTACCAACTAAAAAAAGTTGAGGTGAATTCAATGATGGATTCTCAATGTTGCACAAGTTACCAGAAGTGAAAATGTGCTTCAGTAGTCCAGTTCAGTAGTCTTCGGTGTTATTACAGACTGAGCGTGCTCTATGATGGGGAGCTTAGGACAGTGACACCAGTACTGGTGGTCGATGGACTGTCCAAGACAATTAATTCTCCAAATACATGATATGAATTATTTGGAGTTATTGGGGGTGTTTTATGCATTGATAGATGTTGTTCTACAGTAAAGAACTTGCATGTTCATTATGAGTAGACAATACCACAACTGCGGGAGAAGTCAATATTGTGGTAAGACAACAGATCACGAAAGTGCAATGATAATACAGAATGAATGTTAAAATTCAAAAAGATTGTCAGACAGTACGAGTACCAAATGTTGATCTGTTGTGTCTGGATTAAATCTCCAGTGGTCTAAATGTGTCTCGTGGGAGTCAGGCCCAGGAGCATTAACGGTGGATGCATTCTCGCTACATTGGGGAAGTATAGCCTTTTATGTTTTCCCCATTTTGCCTTGATTAGGCAATGTGTCACCAAAATAGAGCAAGTCTCCGCCGCAGGCGTTTAGTGGTTCCAAATTTTGTATTGCTTCGCGGCCTTTTGGCTAAGATCAAGTGTAGTATCTGTTCTTATCAGTTGATATCTGATACATTCCTTATCTAGGACCATTACTACACAGCAATTGTTCCCATTGGTGCTCAGAATGATGATTCAGACATTCATGACAAATCCCAGGTGCAGTAATTGTTGGTACATCCAGTAACAGCAGAAGTAATCCATTACATGACCGTATTAATTGTTAACCTGCAGGTTCTGATGGAATGTCGGATAGGACCATGGATGTCATAACTGCAGCTTGGAGAGATAGCACTAAGAAACAATATATGTTTCATATAAGGAATGGGAAATCTTTTGTATACAGTCAGATATATTTTATCATACTGCAAACATATCGGATGTATTGGAGTTCCTTGCTATGTTGCACCTGAGTTATAGTACCATGAATGGAGCTCGGAATGCTTTGTCCTCCTATTTAGGAAAATTTCAGAACGACAATTTATTGGGTCTCATCCGTTAATATCCCAATTTATGAGAGGAATTTTAATAAAATCCTACCGAACCCAGATATACAGGAATCTAGGATGTCAGTATAGTTCTCACATTGCTTCGGCAATGGACTCCAATTACGTCACTGTCTTTTCAGAAGTTAATATTTAAAGTGGTTATGCTCATGCCATTAATATCAGCACAATGAGTACAAACATTACAAATTTTATGGTTAGATTGTATGCAGTTGTCTGTAGATAAAATAACGTTTTATGTCAATGATCTAAGCAAGCCAAGAAAGGCTGGAACCAATGTAATCTTTAAGACTTACTCTGTCAACTAAACATTGTGTGTGGTTAAGCATCTGACTTAATATATATATTGAATTAAGAGTCTCCGAGATTGTGAGACACCAATGTTCATTACCCACAAGAAACATATAAAAAGTGACAGTACAAACTATTGCTAGATGGATAAACAGGTTCTATATTAACTGTAGTAGACAATCATGTGTTTAAATCTCACTCCACAAGGGCGGTATCAATGTCCGTGGCAAAGGTGCAGGATGTGCCGTTCGACCAAATTCTGGAGACTGCAGGATGGTCTAAAGAAGAAACTTTCCTAGATTTATGATAAACCTGTTGTTACAGTGCCAGGGTTGCATATGCTATGTTGGGTTCTGTTCAAAATTGTTTGCTTTGTTGCATATCATTTGTTGTTATTTCCCCTGGGATAGAGAGGTTATTACTTTTCTTTTTATTATTATTAAAATTTATTGCATAATTTCAAGCAATATATATTTACTCACTACTGTGTAAACTGAAGCAGTGTGTCGTATGGAATGATCTACGGCATGAAAATCACAGAGCTTTAAAATCTTCACGTAGTCACTCACGTGACTCCGAAGTAAAATAGTAAGATTAAACGAGAACTTACCTGTTCAAAGTTTGATCGTTATCTTATAAGGAGTTACGATGAGGGATTACGTGCCCACTGCTCCCAACCCTCATAATATAAATGACCATCTGGTAGTTCTAATCTTTGTGAGCCTTACTATCTTACTCCGGCTATTGGTTCTGTGTTTTTCATGCCGCTGCTTTGAAGTATGCTGAGCATGCGCCTGGCGGGGCTTCTTCACGTAATCCCTCATCGTAACTCATAAAATAAAGATCAAACTTCGAACAGGTAAGTTCTCATTTAGTCTTACTATTTTCCTTCCACTTCATAATTATGCACCACTTTGTGTTGGTCTGTCACATAAAATCCCAATAAAATACATTTACATTTGTGGTTGGAAAGTGACAAAATGTGAAAAAGTTCAAGCGGTATGAATACTTTTGCAAGCCACTGTATGTGCCTATCTAAATACAACAATCGTATCTGCTTCCACCACCACCCCTGGCAATGTGCTCCAAGCCCCCACCAGCCCCTGCGTGCTAGAGTAACTCGGCAGGTCAGGCAGCATCGCTGGAGAAAAGGAATGGGTGATGTTTCGGGTCAAGACGCTTCATCACACACCTCCCGAAATGGCACTTATTCCTTTCCTCCAGAGATGCTGCCTGACTCGCTGAGTTATTCCAGCACTTTGTGCCTATCTTCGGTGTAAACCAGCATCTGCAGTTCCTTCCTACACTATACTGTTCCATGTTCAATATGCAATTTCCAGCAGGAATACCCATTGGAAAGATCACATCAGGAATAGGAATCAAATAGATTTGGACCTCTCCCTTGCCCTGAAGAATCAAAGGTAATTACAAATTCCCAACTAATCTACTGATGGGTGTGATCTGGAGCCTGATCAAAGACCTTTATGTATCTCTCTCTACTACGATACCCACCTATTTATCCATGTCTAAGCCTTTGGGTCAGCTTATCCCTATTTAAGGCTTTTAAATACAGCTAAGCTTCTTATATGCTCACATGGTTTGTGTAAGGCTTTTGTGCTGTGTCAAAAACCAGTACTTGCATTTAGTATGTTACAGGATGATAACACAAACTATTTGGCCAGGGTTTCCTCCTTCATGCCAGTCAAGTAAGTGCATGGTCATATTGAGATTACTAGGAATTGCAAATGCAGGAATCCCGAGTAGAACACAGATTGATGGGGGAACTCAGTTGGTCAGGCCGAATCTGTGGAGGGAATGGATAAACGAGCATTTCTCCCACTTTTGTCCCTTCCACCCAGTTTTACATATCCCTTCCTCGGGCTTTACATTTCACTCCTCTTCTCTTCTTATCCAACACCCTTTTGTCTCCTTTTCATCTCTAGCATTTGTCCACCGATCTGCCAACCCAACCCTGCCTCCCCTGTATCCACCTTTCACTTGCCCGGCTTTGCCCATCCACACCTCTCTTAAATAAATGAACCACCTAAGTCTTCTTGTTTACCAGTCTGAAGAAGAATCCTGACCCGAAACATCATCTATCCTTTTTCTGCAGAGATGCTGCCTGGCCCGCTGAGATACTCCAGTACTTTGTGTCTATCTTTGGAATAAACCAACATTTGCAGTTCTTTCTTTCAGACCGGGGAGAATGACTAGCTACAACTTGTATGCAGAATAAAGAAAACTTGGTACGTTCATCACTTTGTTTATACAACTACTTCAATAAAGAACCAATTAAACTGGAAATAACGACAGGAAAATCTGTTCAATTTGGTCTGAGTAAGATCACTCCTACTTACCCGTGTAGTAATGGCAATGGAAAGTTGGACACTAGAAGAGTCGGAAATTTGCTATTACATACAGTACAATCTGTACTTTGTGCAACTTCAACAGTGATACCCTGCCTTTATAATAGAAAGCTCTTGCTGGGAAATGATTACAGCAGATTAGGTCCTTTTGATCATTTTCTGCACTGACAGGCTAACTTCTGGAATAAATGGACTCCCATAGCCTTTTTGTTTACCAGCCTGAACTCTTCATTTGTATTCCTGCAAGCAACTTGAAAAAGAGAATTACTTTATGTTTTATATCAGAATTCTAGATTTTACACAATTAATCACTTGAGTTCTTTAATAAAAAAAACTCAGCTTGCAGTTATATGACAAATTAAAATGCTCCCTTACTGTCCTATCAATGTGTCTTGGAGCCATAGAGGCTTACAGCAAAGTCACAGGCCCCCTCTGCCCAACTTTCCCAGACCGACCAACATGCCCCATCTACACTAGTCCCACCCGTCTGCTTTTGGCCTTTACCCCTCTGAATGTATCCTATCCATGTACCTGTCCAAATGCCTCTTCAATGTTATGATATAACTTGCCTCGACCACCTCCTCTGGCAGCTCATTCCATACATCCACCACCCTTTGTGTAAAAAAGTTCAGTTTAAAATTTTCCTCACCTTAAACCTTGGTCCTCAATTCACTGGGTCAATTTATAGAGGCCAATTCCATGGATCTAGTGGAGAACTAAATACAACCTTTAACCAATTCTCCCTATTATTGAGCCACCATAAGCTCCCTCAGAAATTCCTGATTTGATTGATTGATACTACATGGAAACAGGTCATTCGGCCCACCAAGTCCACACCGACCATCGATCAGCCGGTCTAGTTCTATGTTATCCCACTTTCTCATCCACTCCCTACACATGAGGGACAATTTACAGAAGCCAATTAACCTGCAAGCCTGCACATCTTTGGGATGTGAGAGGAAACCAGAGCACCCAGAGAAAACCCACGTGGTCTCAGGGAGAAGATACCAATTCCGTACACCAGCACCTGAGGTCAGGATCAAACATGGGTCTCTGGCGCTGTGAGGCAACTCTACCACTGCGCCACTGTTCTGCCCCGTTCTCCGTTCCTGATCTCCGTAGAGTAAAAATGCAGCTCTACAATTGTTGTGCAGAAAAAGAAACTCGGTGATACAAAACAAGCTCACTTCCACCTCATCATTTAACATCTAATCTTTCATGCTTTCATTCGTGAGACTACAGCCTGTACCATTTCATCGCTGCTGTTCTGTGCAAACACCAGCAGGAGGCATGTGGCAACTATAGTAAGGTCTTAAGTGGCGCAAGATTACCTGTTCAACTAACATTGACTGAGTGGTGACTGTAACACACCAAGTGTCAAAATAGAGACCTGTATCTGCAACAGCAACTGCCATGTCCGTCTCAAGACCTCCCCAAATCTGCTATCAGCCTATTAAATATTTTGGAAATGGAACTGGATGCATCAGCCAATTTGCAATGCGAGATTATACAAGCAAACGTGTGATATTGATCAGGTAATATGTTTTGCAGTGATGTTAATTAAAGTATAAATAGTGACCAGGGCAACTGTGAAGGTAACTGCCGAACTAACTTGTTCTAAGGGTGGCACAGTGGTAAATTTGTTGCCTTGCAGCACCAGAGACCCGGGTTAGATCCTGACTGCAGGTGCTGTCTGAGTGGAGTTTGTACGTACACTCTGTGACCACGTGGGTTTTCTCCATGTTTCCCCCTACATTCCAAAGACGTACAGGTTTGTAGTTTAATTGCCGCCTTGTCCCTAGTGTGTAGGATAGAACTGGTGTACAGGTGATGGCTGGTTAGCATGGACTCAGTAAGCTGAAGGGCCTGTTTCCACAGTGTATCTCTAAAGTAAACAAATTATGTCAGTCGTCTTTGACACTGTTGAAACGCAGGAGTCCGTGTGAAGGTCAGTCTCTCGTTGGTGTGGAGAGGCCCCAATGTAAGATTGTAGGGTGGGATGGTTGCCTGAGGGTCAGTATCTAGAGGAAGTTTGTCACCTGAAGAAGGGATGATTGTAAAAATGGGCTTACTCCTTAAACAGAACCTTCCTGCACTGGATGACATGAGCTGGTTCCTGCTTTAAATACCACTAAAGGGGCTGACCTAATTGGGGAGTTAAGAAGAGTTCGAAAATATGACATGTTGAAGACCTCCTTCGACTATGTAGAAGACCAGCTTCGACTAGCTATGACTAACTTCGGGATAATTGGACACCGAGTAGTGGAGAGTGAAACCGACCTCCCTTCGACTATGATGAAGACTATCTACGACTACCTTCGACTTCCCTCGATTACCTACGACCTACTACGACTATACCTACGAGTAAAAAAAGTATCTATTTTTTTCCATGGTGACCTTTTTTAACTCGCAGGCATTTTTTAACATATTGAAAAAAAAAACGCCGCGACCTAGCTGAGGCCTCGAGTATGCGGAGACCACTCTCGAGCATGAAGGTGAGTTACGAAGACCTCCTACAACCTCGTGTCGACCATGCTGTGAGTACGAGTCGAGGGAAAACTCGCCAGAACTCGCGGATTAGGTCACCCAAGTGGGGCAGGCCCTTTAAGCAGATGTCAAGATCAGCAACACCCTTCTCGTTATGTTTAGTTTAGGTTAGCTTATCATTGTCACGTGTACCGAGGTATAGTAAAAAGCTTTGTGGATGCATGCCATCCAGTCAGCGAAACGACTACATATGATTACAATCAAGGTGTCTACAGTGTACAGAAACTAGGTAAAGAATATAACATTTAGCTATACCACGTGGTTTTTCTCTGGTTGCTCCGGTTTCCTCCCAGATTCCAAAGACATACAGGTTTGTTGGCTAATTGACGTGTTGTAAATTATAAATTGTCCCTAGTGTGTGTAAGATAGTGTTAGTGTGCACAGAGCGGTCGGTGCGGACTCAGTGGGCCGATGGGCCTGTTGCCATACTGTATCTCTAAACTAAACTAAAAATTTAGTACGAGATAAGGTTCAGTGAAGCCCGATTAAAGATAGTTTGAAGGTCTCCAATGAGGTAGAGGAAGATATTGTATCTATAACCTCTTATTTATAAACTGTGATCATTAGAGATAGATATAGGCTGAAAGCCTGGCAAGTGATAGGTGGATACAGGTGAGAGGGTTTGATGGACTGATGGGTGGACAAAGTCCAGATGAAGATGAACATGAGATAGAACAGAGAACAAAGAACAGGATCTATTGACCCACAATGTCCGTGCCCAACATGATGCTAAGCTAGACTAATCTCATCTGCTGAGATCCGTTCCCCTCCATTCCCTGCAAAAAAACAAAAATCCCAAAACATCCCCAATGTTAGATTGCACAAATTAGCATGTTGTATTTAAAATACAACTGTACACTTGGCATAGGGGGATTGGAAGAAACACTAAGTTCTAGTAAAATTGTCGAGTAAGCAAGCCAAGATTTTTCATGCAGTTATGTAGCAAACAGTATTTTTAGTGTAATTCAGCCATTTGAATACAGTTATGGCTTAAAACATGGATCCACCTCTGAGTAGACCAGTACATTTTCAAAGGTCATAGAATCATACAGTCATACAGAGGGGAAACGGGACCTTTGGCCCACCTTGCCCACACCGATCAACATGTCCCATCTACACTACTCCCATTTGCCTGCGTCTATCTGTTCTAAACTTGTCCTATCCATGTACCTGTCTAATTGCTACTTAAACATTGCGATAGTCCCTACCTCAACTACCCCTTCCGGCAGCTTGTTTCATACACCCACCACCCTTTGTGTGAAAAAGTTACCTGTCAGATTCCAATAAAATCTTTCCCCTTCACCTTAAACCTATGCCCTCTGGTTCTTGATTTCCCCTAATCTGGGCTAGCACCCGTAGTCAGGATCGAACCGGGGTTTACGGAGCCTTGAGACAGCAGCTCTACCACTGTGTCATGTCATTTTGGGTAACACATTCCAGAGTTGCAGTTCCAAAGAGCTGCTCTGTGCCAGTTAAAGATATCTTGTCCCAAGACTGCCCTCCATCACTTTGATAAGGCACACGGAAGGATGATAAATGCGTTCTTGGGAGCTGATGCGATTGTTTGAGCATCAAAGTGTGACTTGTAAAAGCAAGAGGCAGTGCGCGCACTTCACAAGCAATTGTCTTGTGTGCATTTAATGCCGCACAAATTAAGTCTCTAAAGCAAGGCATTTCAATCTTCTCTGTAATCCTCTTTATCCATCACAGTCATTGGAATACATGAGCCTTTAATATACACGCAAACTAGGGAGCAGTGCTGAGTGGCTATCTGCTTCATTGGAGATTCTCGGACCATCATTAGTCTGACATTACTGGACTTTAACTTGCACTAAGCGTTATTCACGTGATTCCCTTTATCACGTATCTACTCCATGGACAGCTCGATTGTAATCGGGTATTGTCTTTCCGCTGACTGGTTAGCACGCAACAAAAGCTTTTCACTGTACCTCGGTACACGTGACAATAAACTAAACCAAACTAATGTGCATGATTACTATGGGGGTCCCAACGCAGCACTGTAGCATCAGTGGCTAAGATTGAATCCTCACCCTTTTATGGCCCTGATATTACAGGGGAATTAGTGCAGATGGAAATCAATGATAGCCCATGGTGTGTAAATTCTACTGAAATTTGTATAATTTACGATTTGTAACTGTTAACGGATGTAGAGAGAACTTGGGAATTTTGCCAGTTAATTTGAAGATTTCATGAACAAACCAGTAGATTTTCATTAACCACCTTATTCCACTTACTGATCATGATCAACCAGCCGAGGATTAGTTCATCACGTGTGGATTTTTATTGGCTGTCTAAACACAACATACAGCATGGACCTTGAAGATGAATTTGGTCTTGACTGGAGAGTTGGTTTTCTGCCAATTGAGATATCCAAATTAAGCTGGTAAGATTGCCAAGAAGATTTACAAGGATATAACCAGGATTTGAGGGTCTGAGCTTTAGAAAGAGGTTTGGCAGGCTAGGACTTTATTCCTTGGAGAACAGAAAACCAGAGGGGTAACTTTTTTACACAAAGGGTGGTCCGTATATGGAATAAGTTGCCGGAGGAGGTAGTTTAGGCAGGTACTATCACAATGTTGAAAAATCATTTGTACAGGTACATGGATTGAATAGATTTGGAGGGATAAGGGCCAAACCCAGGCATGTGGGGCATGGGAGGTTGGTTTGGGTGGGCAGGTTAGGACCAAGGGCCTGTTTCCATGCAGTTTGACTCTATGAATCTAGTGTCTGCAAAGAAATTCTCGATGCAGGCTTGTATTGTAGCTTTTCATTCTTAAATCCAGCACATCTGCCAGACAGACACATACACTGAAACATCACTCATACATCCCTCCATAGACACAAAAGCAAACGTCGCATTGAAAGCACTGCAGATACACAAACACCGCACACGCATACGATAGCCCTCCCATCACACACACCAGCAACACATAAACATCGCCCATACAAGCATTCACAATGGCAGATGGCAGCAAACCCACACATAAACATATACTTAAACTCACTCATAACTCATACTCACAGACCTCTCTCTAATGCTCTCATGCACTAATGCAGACTCCGTCTCCTACGCACCCACCCACACAGGCACATACAAACACATGCACATCAAAATGGACATGCAGATACTTGGATAGGCACACACACAAACGAAGTCTGCACACAAAATCAAATACATCAAAGGCAGGCTAAGAAATCTTCAGGCATAAGCAACAATGAGACATTCGAGAAACACACAGTGCTAGTCGGATACATTGGCTCAGGCAGCACCTGTAAAGGGAATAGAAAACACTGAGCTGGAGTAACTCAGCGGGTCGGACAGCATCTCATATAAATAAGGATAGGGAATTGCAGAGAATTGTGGACACAGCCCAGATCAACACACAAACCAACATCCCTTCCATTGATGCCATCGGCAAGGCCACTAGTATAATCAAGGACATGTCTCGCCCTGGACACTCCTTCTCCCCTCTCCCATCAGGAAAGAGGTACAGAAGTGTGAAAATGCACACCTCCAGATTCGGGGGAAATTTCTTCCCAGCTGTTATCAGGCAACTGAACCATCCTCTCACCAACTAGGGAGTGGACCTGAACTACTTTCTACCTCATTGTAGACTTTCAGACTATACTATTGAACGTTACAGGACTTTACCTTGCACTAAACGTTATTCCCTGTGACCAGTATATGTACATTGTGACTGGCTTGATTGGAATCGTGCATAGTCCTACTGATTGCTTAGCACACAACAAAAAGCTTTTCATTGTACCTCTGTACACATGATAATAAAATAAACTAAATTAAGGTGGCATTTGGGTATAAAGAAGTCCCGACTCAAAATGGATCACTATGTATCTCTGTCATTCTTCATTGACTGAAGAAGGGTGCCAACCTGAACTGTCACCTATCCATGTTCTCCAAAGATGCTGCCTGAGCCACTGAGTTACTCCAGCACTTTGTGTCCTTCAGAATCCTCTCCTGTGGGTATAGCGGTAGGCATCTTGGCAAGCCCCACCAGCTCGTTACTACCCTGGCTCGCATGTGAAGCAGCCCTTACTGTGGTGTGAATGCTTGGAAAGACCCGGCAGGCAAGGAAACAGGTGAGTTAGGATTTCACAGCAAAGTGTGCCATCTACCTCATTACCACCTTCAGAGCCACAGCTTCCGCACGTAATAATCATCTGTCAAGCTGTGAGATGTTCAACCTTGGTCTGTACGGAGGGTGACAGACATGCTGTCTTACAGCTTGACCTGGCTGCCATCCTCTCATTGATTATTCTCCTCCAAACAGCTCAGACTGTGTAACTGTCCCTGGGAAACATCATGCTGCCAGTTATGCTTGCTGGTGACAAACCAACATTGGAACAGGAGGTAGATACAAAATGCTGGAGTAACTCAGCGGAGCAGGAAGCATCTCTGGAGAGAATGGGTGACGTTTCGGGTCGAGACCCTTCTTCAGACTTCAGATTGGAACAGGAGCTCATGTTGGATAGACTATTCCCCCCAAAACAGTCAAGAGTCAAGGATGCTCTATTGTCATATGACCTGAAAAAGGAAGAATTAAACCCTTACTTGCAGCAGCACAACACATATCTAAAGATAATACTCTTTAAATTGGGGCGGCACAGCGGTAAAGTTGCAGCCTCACAGCTGGGGACCTGGGTTTGATTGCTGCCTGTACGGAATTTGTATTTTCTCCCTGTGACCATGTGGATTTCCCCGGGTGATCTGGCTTCCTCCCACATTCCAAAGATATGCAGGTTTGTAAGTTAATCGGCCTCTGTAAATTTTCCATAGTGTGTAGGATAATATAGAACTAGAGTGAACGGGTGATCAATGGTCAGGGTACACAAAATGCTGGAGAAACTCAGCGGGTGCAGCAGCATCTATGGAGCGAAGAAGATAGGCAACGGTTCGGGCCGAAACCCTTCTTTGAAATGATGGTGGGGGGAGGCGGGGGAAAGAAAGGAAAAAGGAGGAGGAGCCTGAGGGCTGAAGGAGAGGTAGGAAGGGGAGGCGACAACAAGGGTTAACAGCATTGATCAATGGTCAGCATGGGCTCAGTGGGCCAAAGGACCTGTTTCCAAGCAATCTCTCTGAACTAAACTAAACTAAATTAAATATCGTGCAGGAAGAAATCTGCAGATGCTGGTTTATTAGACACGAAAAGTAGAAGGCTCTCGACCCGAAACATCACATATTCCTTTTTTCCAGAGATGCTGCCTGACCTGCCGAGTTATCCTAGCTTTTTGTGTCTATCATCAGTTTAAACGAAATATTAAATGTCTCCATTCACCACGATTAAAATTCCGATTTGATTTGTTATTTCATCCAAGTCATTCTGTAATGGGAATGGAATCAAATCAGATTGTAATCAGATCTCATCCCTTTTTCTAAAAACCATGCTTACGAACAGTGAGCTTCACTCTGCCTGCTCTCGCTAGAATCCATTCCCTCAGCTTCACGTGGTGTGTGTCTATCACATAGAAATGTCACTTTAACAGCACGTCCTTATCTTTTCATTAGACTTGACAAATAAAGGTAGCATGTGTGAACTGAACAGGAAAGAGCCCACCTGTTTCCAATCATCGGCGTGTGTCTGAAATCTGAAGGTTTTTTGTTAGCATAACACATTACCATCCTTTTATCTTAATCTCCACATCATTTTCAGATCCCTGGCTGCAAATGTACCTGCAGCTCTAACACATTCTGTCTGCCATTTGTACAATATGCAACGTATGTGTTTTTTTTGCGTTCTGCTCACAAAGGAACCACAGCCCAGGACATTGTTTTTGTTGAGTCACGGAGCCATGCAAGAGCGGTCCCGGCGGTCGACGAGAGCAGAGACCCGGTGGGCCCACCGTGACCACGTGCGGCGGCAGGGCTGGTCCGACACGAGGGCCCGGTGGGCCGCTGCCTGCATGGGCCAGCTCAGAACTCTCGAAGAGTCAATGAGGAGAGGTATCGCCTCCAGCGCCTTCAAGGTCGGCTGCAAGAGGCGCCCCACGACACAGAGGCGGTCGGGCGAGGAGAGGGACATCGAGTCGCGGGTCTACAGCAGCCTGGTGCTTACCTGGATCGGGAATGCTCCAGTACTTCCAGAATGTGGGAACACTTAGGACTTTGGAGTTTTTTCTTTTTCCTTTGTAAATGGCACCAATTTATGGCAATTGCGCATTTGTGGGTTGTGCAAAAGAATTTCCTTGTGGTTTGCATACGTGACAAGAAGAGACCATTGAGTTGTACAGGATGAAAAGGTTTGTAATTTCCCATACAAGTTGCAACAGTATGCTGGATAGAGAGTCATAAAGAGCCAAACAGGCCCTTCAGCCCAACTTATCCATGCCAGCCAACATGCCCCATCTAAGTAGTCCCACATGCCTGCATTTGGCACATATCCCTCTCTACCCATCCTATCCATGTACTTGTCCAAATGTGTCTTAAACATTGCAATAACACTTGCCTCAACTACCTCCTCCAGCAGTTTGTTGCATACGACCAACACCCTTTGTGTAAAAAAGTTACCCCTCAAGGTTCCTATTAAATCATTCCCCCCTCATGTTAAACCTCTGTCCCCTGGTTCGCAATTCCCCAACTCTAGGCAAAAACCCTGTGCACTTACCCTAATCTATTCCACTCATGATTTTTGTACACCTGTATTCCTTTGTGCGCAGAAGGAAGAGAGGTTATTTCATAGAGTCCAAACCTGCTCAACCTCTCCCTGTAGCTCAGGCCCTCGAGTCCTGGCAACATCCCGTAAATCTTCTCTGCATCCTTTTCAGCTTGGTCTGTTAGTCTTGATGGCGTTGACCCTTTTGATTGTTTCCAGAGCTGGACTGATCCAGACTAATGGAGAATCTTCCATCTGACTACTCGTGTTTCCTTTAGACGGAGAAAATACCTTGTGGAGTCAGGAGATGAGTCTCTTGCTCAAGAATTGCAAGCTGTGCTCCACCTTTTGTGACAAGTCTAGTTATATTTCCGGACTATGTTGTTGAAGATGATGGATTTGGTGATGGTAGTGCTACTAAGTGTCAAGGGAAAGTGTTTGCTGCTCTTACAGATGCTCATTGCCCAGCAGTTGTGCGAATGTTATATCAGTGTCTCTAAGGTACTGGAGTAGAGGATAGCTGGCAGGTTTAACTGACAAAGTCCTTTGTTAAACAAAAGAAAAAAATAAATATTTTCTACTCTCTGTGGCTACGTCTGGGCAGACAACTGGTTGGGCCAGTTCAATAGTCGCTCTGTTACAAGGTATACATGGTACAATTCTTAAAGGGGTTGATACCTAAGGTTAGCGCAACGTTAGAGCTGCTACCTCACAGAGACCCAGGTCCAATCCTGACTATGGGGTGATGTCTGAACGGAGTCTGCATGTTCTCCCTCTGCCCACATGGGTTGTCTCCCGGATTCTCTGGGGTTCCTCCCACATTCCGAAGACATACAGGTTTCTAGGTTAATTGGCTTGATAAATTGTAAGATTGTCACCCGTGTGTGTAGGATAGTGTTAATGTGCGGAAATTGCTAGTCGGGGCAGAGTGTGTGGGCCTCGGGGCCTGTTTCTGCACTGTATCTCTAAACCAAGTTAAAACTAAACTAGGATTTCATAAATCAGCAGAGGGGGAATGGCGGATAGGAATAAACATGCAATTTTATTTATATCCTGTACATCGGGGAGACTAAACGTAGACTGTTTCACTGAACACTTGCGCTAGTTCTGTCTAGGCCTACGGGATCTCCCGGTTGCCAATCATTTCAACTCCCATTCCCATACTGACCTTTCTGTTTGTGCAGACAGCACTCATAGTCAGGATTGTACCCGGGTCTCTGGCGCTGTAAGGCAGCAAATCTACCATTGCACCACCGTGTTAAAGTTTAGAGATACTGCATGGAAAAATGCCCTTCAGCACACGAGCCCACACCGACCATCGATCACTTGTTCACAATAGTTCTATGTTATTCCACTTTCGCATCCACTCCCTACACACAAGGGGGAAATTTTGCGGAGATCAACTAATTTCAAAACCCACACTTCTTTGGGTTGTGGGAGGAAACCAGGGCACCCAGAGGAAACCCACGCGGTCACAGGGAGAACATGCAAACTCCACACACAGACAGCATCTGAAGGTAGGATTGAACCATAGGGCCTCTGGTGCTGTGCGGTAGCAGCTCTACCAGCAGTGCCACAGAGCCGACCCGTAAGTCTTTCCACAGATGCTACCAGACTTTTCTTTTGGCTTTATGGTCCGCTTTAGTCATATTTCAATGAAACGTAATTTAATTTGGTGTACCAACAGCATCTGAACTTTGAGATGAGGTCTGTCTTTGAAACAGTCTGTTACTCTAAATAATTCATGCATGGACTTTATGGGGCTGTTGTGTTCTACTTTTGGACGGTGCATGCCTGCCCCTCGCAGGTGCTGTGGTAGACAGCAGCGGGTGATTGAGACATTGCCATCACATCATGTCTTTCAAATAACATTGCAATCTTGGTCTCGCATTAGTGGCATCATCTGTGACTAGTGGTGTGCTTCAGGGTTCAGTGCTGGGCCCATTGCTGTTTGTGATCTATATCAATGATTTGAATGAGTACGTACATGCCACGATTAGCAAGTTTGCAGATGACACTACGTTGGGTGGCATGTAGACAATGAGCGTGGTTGTCAAAATTTGCAGCAGGATCTCGATCGGTTGGGCAGGTGGGCTGAGGAAAGGTCGATGGAATTTAATATAGAGAAATGTGAGGTGTTCCATTTTGGGAAGTCTAACATGGGCAGGACCTACAAGGTGAATTGTAGGGCTCTGGACTGGTGTGGAGCAGAGGGATCTAGGAGTTGAGGGACATAGTTCTTTGAAACATGGAAACAGAAAATAGGTGCAGGAGTAGGCCATTCGGCCCTTTGAGCCAGCACTGCCATTCAATATGATCATGGTTGATCATCTGAAATCAGTACCCCATTCCTGCTTTCTCCCCATATCCCTCGATTCCATTAGCCCTAAGTGCTAGAGGTGGTGTCACAGATAGTTTGGCTGGTCAAGAAGGCTTTCGGCAGTCAGAACATGGGCTTCATCAGTCAGAATATAGAGTATAGAATCTGGGAGTTATACAAGATCTTGGTGATGCCCCGAATTAACCTTCTGTCTGCAAGAATTGGAACTTTGGGCTTTGTACTCTGTTTCTTCTCATCTTGCTTCCCATCCATGAACTTGTTCACAGGAGGGATACACAAACAAAGGAAGTCACGAGCAAAACACAAAGTGTTAGAGGAATTCATCGGGTCAGGCAGCATCTGTGGAGGGGGTGGACAGCTGATGTTTTGTGTTTGGACCCTTCTTCAGACAAAGACCCTCCTTTTTTTTAAAAAATTGAATGATGCAGCATGAAAACAGGCCCTTCGACCCTCCAAGTCCGCATTTCCCATCGATTACTCATTCGCACAAGTTCTATGTTAACCCACTTTTGCATCCACTTCCAACACACTAGGAGCAATTTACAGAAGCCAATTAACCTACAACCCCACACGTCTTTGGGATGTGGGAGGAAACTGGAGCACCCAGAGAAAACCCATGTGGTCCCAGGGAGAATGTACAAACTGCACACAGCAGCTGAGGTCAGGATCAATCCCGGGTCTCTTGAGCTGTGAGGCAGCAGCTCTACTAATACACCACTGGGCCGCCCCTGCTTCTGTGACATTTTCTGTGTGTTAATACAGAACATGTATTAAATAAAGAATTTGAGTATTAATAGGTGCAGATGATTCTACAAAGTAAAATGCAGGCTCAACATTAGCACAAGGGCTTGCTACCTGTATAAGGCAGTAAAAGAGACCCTGAAATAAATGGCGTGCTTATTAAAGCTGATAAATCTGGTTCTATATAAAGTCGGTACAGTGATGTGACTAGCCTCTCAATGCGCAACAAAAGCACAAAGCATTTCTTGTTTAATTACAAAATCAATTAAATAACTGCTTTTAATGTGATTATTTCAACAGTTTATGCTTGCCTTAATGAGAATCAAGCTCTAGATCTAATTAAGGGGAAAATTGCAGGATTTTGTAATATTTCTTTAATATACAAAGGTAATTTAGAGCCTAAATGATATGCTAATATTGCAGATAAAGCAGTGTCTCAGGATGAAAGGCTGTACTGGTGCATCGAATGTGGCCGTGAATTCTTGCGTCAGTATCTGCCTTCAATTGTAACAAAAGATTGGAAAGTCAAAACTATTCTCACAGTGTTAACACAGTATTTTGCCCATGATAAACGGTGCACGGTGGCGCAACAGTAGAGTTGCTGCCTTAGGCCCTGTCCCACTTACATGTCCTTGGCATGCAAATTACGCGACCTCGTCGTCATGTTGAGGTGCACGGGCATCGTGTGGCCGATCCCACTGAGAAGCACGGAGGGGTATAGAGTTGTGCGCGGTATCGCGCGGCACTCCGGGATTTTGTACCGAATGAAATCTTCGCGCGCCACCAGCCTATCACGCAAGTGATGGCCAAAGTGGGACAGGCCCAAAACCCTGGCGCGACGCAACATCTCGCCTCCAACAGCAGCAGAACAGGCAAACAATCGCCGAGCTCGGCCTGGGGCTCACGGCCATTGCGGTTCGGATCCACCCCCACTTCAACTTCCAGAGCGTGACCAAGAAAATTTCCTGATAGACACAAAATGCTGGAGTAACTCAGCGGGACCGGCAGCATCTCTGGAGAGAAGGAATGGATGATGTTTCGGGTCAAGACCCTTCTTTCAGAGTGAAGAAGAGTCTCAACCCGAAACATCACCCATTGCTTCTCTCCAGAGATGCTGCCGGTCCCGCTGAGTTACCCTGCATTTTGTGTCCATCTACAAAAGACATCACGTGCTCCAGACTGCTGTGTGGGCACATCGAATCGTGCGCGACCTTTGCGGGACCGGCACACCTCAATGCGACCATGAGGTTGCGTAATTAGCGTTCCAAGGACACGCAAGTGGGATAGGGGCTTTACCCAGGCCAGAGACAGAGATCTGGGTTCGATCCTGATTATGGGTGCTGTCTGTATGGAGTTTGTACGTATGTTCTCCGTGTGACTGCGTGGGTTTTCTCCGGGTGCTCCAGTTTCCTCCCACACTTCAAAGATGTGCAGGTTTGTAGGTTAATTGGCTTTGATAAAAATCGTAAAATTGTCCCTCATGTCTAGGATAGTGTTAATGTACAGGGTGATCGCTGGTCGGTGAAGTGCCTGTTTCCATGCTATATCTCTAAAATCTCAAGTTTAAGGTGAGGGGCAAGATTTAATACCAACCTGTATTTCACTCAGATAGTGCCTGGTATATGGAAAAAGCTGCCAGAAGAAGTAGTTGAGAATAAAGACAATCCAATACATATTCATTGCGTGGATGTTGAAACCTAGCGTATAAAAATCAAGAGCGGAAATTATATGGTGAATGCACAATGTCTTTCACTCAGGGTAGGGGAAAATGTGTCTTCTGGTTCTTGATTCCCCTACTCTGGGTAAAAGATGTCTGCATCTACTCTGTATTCACCTCATGATCTTATATCCATACACCTTTTATAAGATCACCCCTCATCCTTCTGAGCTCCAAGGATTTAAGTTTATAAATTGTCCATGGAACCGGTGCACTACAATGCGGAGAAATATAATCTGCACTGTGCACTATTGGACAGCACAGAGGCGCAGTGCTAGAGATGCTGCTTTATAGTGCCAGAGTCCTGGGTTCGATCCTGACTATGGGTGCTGCCTGTATGGTGTTTGTATGTTCTCTCTTTGACTGCGTGGGTTTTCTCTGGCTGCTCTGGTTTCCTCTCACACTCCAAAGATGTGTAGGTTTAATTGGCTTTGTTCAAATTGTAAATTATCCCTAGTAAGTTATTGCCGGTGTAAGGCACGGACCCAGTGGGCCGAAGGGCCCGTTTCTGTGCTCTATCTCTAAAGTATCTTCTGTTTTGCTCTACCCTTTTGAGTTTTTCTACCTAAGTACAGTATTTCTGATTTGGTGGGATAGCATGCAAAACAAATCTCTTCACTGTGTCTCATTTCACATGAATAAATAAACCTAAACCTAAATCTTACTTTTTAACAAAGAGTGAATTAGCATCAAAAAAGAAATATGTCTATGCAGTATCCAAACCAACATTGTATTATATTTCTGTTATTCAGACAATCATTTGCTGCAATTCAATGAAGACCCTCTTCGCTTAATTAACTTGAATTGATTTATGTGGGATAATTACTTCAATGTACAATATCAAACATGACCAAACCCAATTAATTATATACAATTATGCTGCCACACGAATAATTATTTTGCAAAGACTTGATGTATTGTGAAATATGACAGTACTGATTTGAGAATCTTTCCTGTTCCGATTATTAAAATGCATGCCGTCGGTTTTGTTTCATTCGCTTCACAAAACGACAGCTCTTTAAATTTTACGTTAGTTTAGAGATAGTTTCAAGATACAGCATGGAAACAGGCCCTTTGGCCCACCAAGTCCTGCTCACACCTGTTCTATGTTACCCCACTTTCTCACCCACTCCTCTTGCACACACTAGGACAAATTTCACATAAACCCGCACGTCTTTGGGATGTGGGAGATAACCGGTGCTCCCGGAGAAAACCCATGTGGTCACAGGGAGAACGTACAAACTCTGTATGGACAGCACCCGTGGTCAGGATCGAACCTGGGTCTCCAGCGCTGTAAGGCAGCAACTCTACCGTTTTGAGAAGCTGGATTCTCTGCAGACTACAATGAAATCAGAATAAGTGCCGTAATTTCAATCCATTATTAAACCAAATAACTTAGATTATGAAATGTATTAGCAAAGTGAATTATACTGAGACCACACACAAACGTGAAGAACAAGATCTTATGAATTCCGCTTGAGTAGCTTTCAACCCAACAGTATGAATAGTATTCTCCACTTTTAGGTGACACTCACACCCTCTATTCTCCACCACACTCTGTCTTGTGGTAGGCACTTATTTCTGTGCAAACTCCACACAGACAGCACCCAAGATTACAATCGAACCCAGGTCTCTGGCACTGAGGCAGCGGCTCTACCAGCTGTGCCACAGTGCATGTGAAGAATTACTTGAGGTTTTACATTAAGTCCAGTACATTGAGTGGAGTACATTAAGCCCACTATTTTATTACTATAATTTAAAGCAATCTGCTCCTGGGTCAATAGTTCAAGCTTCTGAATAAAAGTTCAGTAACTTATTCATAATCAAGCCTTACCCATACAGTGCAAAGAACTAGGGATGATGTTCTTATTCTGAACTTGTTTTATGGCTTTTCCTGATCCAAGATTTAATGAAAAGGATTAATCTTATTTGCCATTAGCAAACTGCTCAAACAGGAGGAGCTTCTGTCTGCATCAATATCATTAATGCATTGTCATATGCTGACTATTAACGAAATGTCTTTGAAGTACTTAAATTAATTTTGATATTTACCCAAGTTTCCGTGACAAAGACCCATCAAACTCAGTTTGTACTTTAAAATTAGCTTTTAAATTAGTCCAAAGAATAGTGTGGTGCTCATAGTGGTGGAGTATTGTTCTGGTCTGGAACTAGTTTATTATTATCAAGGTACAGTGAAAGGCTTTTTTGTTGCGTGCTAACCAGTCTGCACAAAGACTATACATGATTATAATCAAGCTGACCACAGTGTACAGATACAGAATAAAGGGAATGTTGTTTAGTGCAAGATAAAGTCCAGTAAAGTCTGATTAAAGATAGGCCAAGGGTCTCCAATGACGTAGATGGCAGGTCAGGACTGCTCTCTGGTTGGTGATAGGATGGTCAGTTGCCTGATAATAGCCAGGAAGAAACTGTCCCTGAATCTGGAGGTGTGCGTTTTCACACTTCTAGTACATCTTGCCTTATGGGAGAGGGGAGAAGAGGGAGTGACTAGGGAGAGACTGGCCCTTGATTTTAGATCTCATTGAAGCAGCCAATACCTATCAAATAGTCAGACTCAAACACTTATCTGGGCTCCTGGGGTTATTCACTGAACTGTGAATCCTTGCTCTATAACTGAAGACAATAATAGCTTTTAAAATTAAGTTGGAAATATACTTAAGAGTAGCTCTGCGTAAACAGACTGATAATGGAGGCAATCAGTTGGCTTTTTTGAAAGACAAACAAGATAAGGTGAATAGATCTGTGGGGGTCAAGTGCATTGATGCAACAACTAAGAAAGCACACCAATGTCTCTACCTCCCGAGGGGACTGAGGAAAGGTAGAGACATTGGCATATCACCAATGACTCTTACAAGCTTCTACAGATGTAACATAGAAGTATACTGTCAAGTTGCATTGCAACTTGGTTTGGGAACAGCTCCCCCCAAGACTGCAATAAATTGTAGAGAGTTGTAGTCCATCACAGTCTACTCCATCACACAGATCAGACTCCCCCACATTTGACTCCATTTACACTCTGCAGTACCTCAGAAAAGCAGCCAACATAATCAAAGACTTGTCTCAAGTCCATCAAGTCTCCTCTCAACCTCCGAAGTTCTAGGGAAAACAATGCAAGTCTATCCAACTGTGCAGCTGAAACCCTCTAATCCAGGAAGCATTCTGGTAAACTTCCTCTGCACATTCTCCAAAGGTTCCACATCCTTCCTGTAATGGGGCGACCATAACTGTCCGCAATACTCCAAATGTGGCCTAACCAAAGTCCCACAGAGCTGCATCATGACTACCTGACCGTTATATTTAATTCCCTTGCAATAAAGGCAAGCATACCATAAGCTGCTTTACCACCCTATCTATTTGTGTTGCCACTTTCCGTGAGTTATGAACTTGGACTCCAAGATCCCCCTGCACATCAATACTGTTACTGTAAGGGTCTTGTCATTAACTGTACATTCTCCCAATGCATTCAACCTTCCAAAGTGCAACACCTCACACATGCTCAGGTTAAACTCCATCTGCCATTTCTCTGCCCATTTCTGCAGCTGATCGATATCCCGCTGTATCTTCTGACAGCCTTCCTCACTGTTGGCAACTCCTTCCATTTTGGTGTAATCTCCAAACCTCCTGACCAATCTATCTACATTTACGTCTAGATCATTTATATACATATATATTGTTAAATTGCTCTGTGGTTTAAAAAATGCAGTCAAATCATGAGAAGCTTCCGTCAAGTAAAAAACTGAAAGCATTTATGAGCTAGTGATTTTTCTACCAGTGACATGACACTTCAGAAATGACAGGAGGTAAATATCTTCACCTCAAAGAGGAAAGGAGAAAAATCAATTTGCTGACAGCTGAATTATTTCATAGAAAGCATGAGAAAGCAAGAAATCTTTCCACTAAAAAAAAGACACGAAGCGCTGGAGTAACTCAGCAGGTCAGGCAGCATCTCTGGAGAACATGGATTTGGTAAGGCACTTCTTCTTCCGGTCTGACCAGAAATGTTGCCTATCCATGTTCTCCAGAGATGCTGCCTGACCCGCTGAGTTACTCCAGCAGTTTGTGTCTTTTTCTGCAAATCAGCCCGGTAAATCTGCAGTTCCTTGTATCTAACTCTTTCCACTTTGCTTATCTGGCACTGATACCAATACCCCTTGCTCCCATCACTCACTGACCCACACTAACTCTCTATGCTTCATGTTCTTTCTGCTTACCTGCAAAATAATTTCATGGAAGATCGACTCTCAAATGAAAGTTTACAATTATTTCATCTTCTCTTTTCAGTTTAGTTTAGAGATAGTGCGGAAACAGGCCCTTCAACCCACCATGTCCACGCCGACCAGCGACCCCTAGTGGCGATGACTCTACCACTGCACCACTGGTGCGCCCCACTGCACTGTACTGATTCATCAAAATGGAACGTTACACAAAAAGCTGGAGAAACTCAGCGGGTGCAGCAGCATCTAAGGAGCGAAGGAGATAGGCGACGTTTCGGGTCGAGACCCTTCTTCAGACTGGTCAGGGATCAGGGAAACGAGAGATATAAACAGTGATGTGGAGAGATAAGGAACAATGAGTGAAAGATATGCAAAAAAGTATTGGTGACAAAGGAAGCAGGCCATTGTAAGCTGTTTGTGGTGTGAAAATGAGAAGCTAGTGCGACTGGGGGGGGGGGGGGGGGGAAGATGGAGAAGGAATGTCAGGGCCAGAGGGCTGAGGGAGAGGTGGAGGGGAGGCAGTCTGGGTTAACAGAATTGAGAAAATTCAATGTTTAAGCCCAGAGGATGCAGACTCCCCAAGCGGAATATGAGGTGCTGTTCCTCCAACTTGCGGTGTTGATCACTCTGGCCGTGGAGGAGGCCCAGGACCGAGAGGTCGGATACGCAGTGGGAGGGGGAGTTGAAGTGCTGAGCCACCGGGAGGTCGAGTTGGTTATTGCGGACCGAGCGGAGGTGTTCGGCGAAACGATCGCCCAGCCTCCGCTTGGTCTCACCGATGTAGATCAGCTGGCATCTGGAGCAACGGATGCAGTAGATGAGGTTGGAGGAGGTGCAGGTGAACCTCTGTCGGACTTGGAATGACTGCTTGGGTCCCTGAAAGGAGTGGATGGGGGAGGTGAAGGAACAAGTGTAGCATCTCTTGCGGTTGCAAGGGAAAGTGCCCGGGGAAGGAGTGGAGCGGGAGGGAAGGGAAGAATTGACGAGGGATTTGCGGAGGGAGCGGTCTTTGCGGAAGGCAGACGGGGGGGAGATGGGAAGATGTGGCGAGTGGAGGGGTCACGTTGGAGGTGACGAAACTGGCGGAGGACTATCTGTTGTATGCGCTGGCTGGTGGGGTGAAAGGTGAGGACCAGGGGGACTCGGCCCTTGTTGTGAGTGGGGGAATGGGGAGAGAGGGCAGTGTTGCGGGGTATGGAGGAGACCCTGGTGCGAGCCTCATCTATAGTGGGGGAGGGGAAGCCCCGTTCTCTGAAGAACGAGGACATTTGCGATGACCTGGTGTGGAATACGTCATCCTGGGAGCAGATGCGGCGTAGACGGAGGAATTGGGAATAGGGGATGGAGTCCTTACAGGAAGCAGGGTGGGAGGAAGAGTAGTCCAGGTAGCTGTGGGAGTCAGTTGGTTTGTAGTGGACATCAAAATGGAACCCTTTGCATGCAGGATATTTAAACTGAACAGTCATATTCGGAAGTTCTTTAAAATAAAAGCAGATACTGAGTCCTTGGTTCACAATTATCAGAAAAATAATTCACTTGTAATTCATCATTAATGCCCTCCGACTATCTAAAAGTTTCACTCCTTGTTTGAAGAGTCATTACAATTGAAATAGCATTCTCCACAGTTTGCACTGAATGCCTTTCATCACTTTTGGACATCCCAATGCAGTTTAGATTCTATGAAATGATTGCAAAGTGTGATTACTGCCACTATATAAAACTACTGCTCATACAGCCTTAGAGTTATGTTGCTACACAACATGGAAACAAGCCCTTTGGCCCATCTTGGCAATGCTATAAATGTTGGCATGGTGGATGAGACCCATTTGCTTGCATTTGGCCTCTCAACTCTTCCTTTCCTTATATCTGTCCAAATGTCTTTTAATGTCACAATTGTATCCATTTCTATAGTTTCCTCTGGTAGTCTATTCCAGATACAGACTACTCCTCTGAGTGAAGAAGATGCACCTGAGATTCCTCTTAAATCTCTCCCCTCTCACCTCTAAGCTTGTGCCCTTTATTTATAGAATTCTCTACTCTGGGTAAGACTGTGAGCATTCATTTTATCCATAACCTTCCTGATCCTGTACACCTCAATATGGTCACCCTTCAGCCTCCTACCTTCCAAAGAAATAGGTCCTTGTCTGTCCAACCTTTTCCTACAGCTCAAGCCTGCAGGTGCAGGTTACATTCTGGTAAATCACTTCTGCACCCTTTCCAACTTAATGTCATCCTTCTGGTAGCTGTGCGACCAGGACTACACATTGTACTCCAAGTGTGGGATTACCAATGACTTGTACAACAGCTGCCACATGCTGTCCCAAATGTTGTACTCAATACTGATGAAGGGTCTTGACCTGAAACATCACCTGCCCATGTTCTCCAGAGATGCTACCTGGCCTGCTGAATTACCCTAGCACTTTGTGTTAATTTGTGTATTAACCAGCATCTGCAGCTCCATGTTTCTACACATTACCAGTTGTCAGGTAAGTAACCTTTAGATGACATGGTGTGCCTTTCCTGTATACTGATTTTGTGGCTTAATCTCATGCTAACCATTCAATTATGGCTGATCTATTTTTCCCCTCAACCTCATTCTCCCACGCCGGGTGCTCCTTTGTTCCCGGTGAAGCAGCCTCCGGCTTCGTTTGACGCAGGCCCCTGCCGCGGGCCTCCATCACCTCCCGTGCAAATCCGTTCCCCCCACAGCTTCCAGACAGATGCAAACAGAAACTGGTATGCAACAGGAGACCAGCTGATCTGCCAAGTTTAACATTGGTACAGCTTCTATATTCTCAGACAAAAAGATTTTGCAGAAACTTGACTAACAGTAAAACAAGTCTTGATAACAAAATGGAGCCCAGAAAGACTTAATTAGGTAACAAACAGAATAAAGATGATTATCCACAAGTCCAACTGAGTTGACAGCAGGTCCAACCTTCTGTTACAATGATGGGTGCACTCTATAACATAATGAATGACGTTCCTGAAACTTGGGTGTCGTCACTGCTGCTTTCCACCTCTCTACTTTTAGGCTTTGTCTGTGGTTCCCTGTCACCACATTAACACAATCCACATCATTACTTACTAGTTATTAGCCCTCACTATTGTTTCCCCTACAACAGTTGGGGATTTCACTGCCATAGAAGTACAGTACATTCAGCACTTTGAGACAACTGTAATGTTCTACAATAATTAGTACCAGAGATTTACATGATAAATTGTATGATAAATGTACGAACCTGAATGAGAATAATGCTTTAGCAAATTAACTTGTCAATCCTACAGGTAATGTAGAAAACTGTGATGCAACGTATTTTTTGCAGTGAGATTTAGGTTTAGGTTTATTACTGTCACGTATACAATCAAGCCAAACTCGGGTACAATAGGTAGAGCAAAGGGGAGGATACAGAGTGCAGAATATAGTTCTCAACATTGTAGCGCATTAGTTTCATAGACAAAGTCCGCAATGGGGTAGAGGTGAATCACAGTACCCTCGCTTAAGGAAAGACCATTCAGAAGCCTGATAGCAGAGGGGAAGAAGCTGTTCCTGAGCCTGTTGGTGTGCACGTTCAAACATCTGTACCTTCTGCCGGACAGTTCCGGAAAGAAGAAGGAATGACCAAGGTGGAACAAGACTTTGATTTTAGGAAGGAACTACAGATGCTGGTTTAAACCGTACATATACATAAAAAGCTGGAGCATTTTGTTTCTATCTATTGTGTCTTCTTAAATCAAATTTCTTTAATCTGACTAAAGAAGGGTCTCGACCCAAAACATCACCCATTCCTTCTCACCAGAGATGCTGCCTGTCCCGCTGAGTTACTTCAGCTTTTTGTGACTATCTTTGATTATGTTGGTTGCTTTTCCGGGGCAGTGTGAAGCGTAGATGGAGTCAATGATGGGAAGTCTGGTCTGTGCGATACTGGGCTCCATCTACAACTCTCTGCAATTCCTTGCGATCTTGTTTGCAAACTAAGCTGCAATGCAACCCAACAGTATGCTGTATATTGTGCATCTGAAGAGGTTTGACAGTCTTTGGAGACATGCTGAATTACCTCAGTCTCCTAAGGAAGAAGGGACGTATCTTCATGGCTGTTGCATCAATGTGGGGGGTTGGTACATGACAGATCTTTGGTAATATTAATGCCAAACTCCACACAGTCACCACCCAAGGTCAGGATTGAACCTGGGTCTTTGCCACTGTGAAACAACTGAACCTGGTTGAATGGTGTGCAGTGAGTAGAGCCGCTGCCTCACAGTGTCAGAGTCCTGGGTTTGATCCTGACCACGGCTCCTGTGTGTTGCTGGAGTTGACATGTTCTCTCTGTGACCACATGGGTTTCCTCCAGGTGCTCCGGTTTTCTCCAACATCCCAAACATGTGTGGGTTTGTAGGTTAATTGGCCCTCTGTAAGTTGCCCCTAGTGTGTAGAGAGTGAGTGTGAAAGTGAGAATCAGTGTGATCGGGTGATCGATTGTCAGCATAGGCTTGGTGTTTCCATGACTAATTTATAAATAAAAATAATTTAAACAAAAGCAAAGACTTCATGGCTGATCAGTACTTATCATTGTAAAGAAGATTATGAGTTTAATAAACTTGTCTAATGCTTTATTTTCCATTAATTATAATATGTTATACCAGAGTTATTCTAAGATATGTGCATTGCTTATTAAATGAATTAATGTTGCTTATAATCATAATCAACTTTAGGGCGGCATAGTGGTAGAGTTGCTGCCCTACAGCGCCAGAGACTCGAGTTCGATCCTGTCTGTATGGAATTTGTATGTTCTCGCTATGACCGTGTGGGATTACTCTGGGTGCTCGAGTTTTCTCCCACACTTCAAAGACGTACAGGTTTCTAGATTTTTTTGTAGGAAGGAAGTGCAAATGCTGGGTTAAGCCAAGAATAGACACAAAATGCAGTAGTAACTCAGTGGGACAAGCAGCACCGCTGAATAGAAGGAATGGGTGATGTTTCGGGTTGAGACCCTCAGTGTGAAGAAGGGTCTCGACCCGAAACGTCACCCATTCTTTCTATACAGAAATGCTGCCTGTCCTGCTGAGTTACTCCATCATTTTGTGTCTATCTCAGGTTTCTAGATTAATTGGCTTCGGTAAAAATGTCCCTAGTGTGAGGGATAGTGCTAGTGTATGGGGTAATCGCTGGTCGGCACGGACTCGGAGAGACAAAGGGCCTGTTTCCGCTCTGTATCCTTAGATTTTAAAGCCGAAAGTAAAGTTGAACATTAGTCTGCACTAATAGCAAAGTGCTATCCAGGGACATTGAGAAGAAGAGCAAATTATTCCACTAAAGACAAATGAGTTGATAATAAACCATCTCACACTACCTAAACCTTCATTAAATCCACTCAGCACAAAGCAGAAAATGCTGACATCTGTGGAAAAAGAAAGAGTTAACATTTCAGTCCAAAACCATTTATCAAAACTCAGTGTCACCTGGTTTCTTTTTGAACAGATGCTGCTTTACCTGCTGAATATTTCCAGAGATATCTGGTTTTATTTCTGTTTTCCAGCATCTTCAGTGTTTTTATAATTTCCTGTCAGCATGACCTTTTGGTCACGTCACTTCGTATAAACAGTTTGTTTGTACACACCTCCTAGTTCAGCTTGCACCCCCATTTACAGTCATAAAGTCTTACAGCATGGAAACAGGCCCTTCGGCCCTACTTGTCATTAGCGACCAAGATGCCCCACCTACACTCGCCCCATTTGCTCATATTTGGTCCATATCCGTGTGTCTGTCCAAGTGTCTTTTAACTGTTGCTATAATAACATCCACGACTCACACCTCTGGCAGCTCGTTCTATATACTGTACCCACCATCCTCTGTGGGGAAAAAGTTGTTCCTCAGCTTCCGATTAATATTTTTCTCCTCCTCTCATCCCTCATGTCCTTGAGTTCTTGATTCCCCCAATCTGGGTAAAAGTCTCAGCATTCATCTGATCAATTCCGCTCATGATTTTACACACCTCTATAAGATCACCCCTCAAACTCCTGCACTCTAATGAATAATGTCCCAGCCTGCACAACCTCTCCCTATAGCTCAGGGCCTCGAGTCCTGGCAACATCCTCATAAATCTTCTCTGCATCCTTTCCAGCTTGACAACATCTATCCTAGAACATGGTGCCCAGAACTGAACACAATACTCTAAACGTGGCCTCAGCAATGGATGATAGATACAGTTCTGAATGTCAGAGATGAAGTAGTATTTAAAAAATAAAACGGTTCTGCATTTTACCCAGTCATAAAGAAACAAACAGATACTTCATATTAATAGCTTTGTGGCTGGCACTTTAATTTCATTCTCCCCACCACCACCCTCCAACAAGCAGAACCTCGAACAATTAAGATAATAAATATCAGGCTGGTGCCTTATCTTCAAGCTAGCCTAATTAAACTTTGCATGTAACATGTGGTATTCTCTTATATCAACAGTTAGTAAAAAGATGGATAAATGTGTTTGCTCTCCAGTAATTAAAGCAGATAACAAGAAATGAACTTTACTTTAATGCAAGATTACAGAAAAACAAAACCTTCATTGTCTGACACTAAAATGAAGAGTTGAACAGCAGTAAGTAGGTCATTTAGCATCTGAACCTACATCCTGCATGGACTGTGCCTATTCTAGTCAATTCAACACAGTAGCATTTTAGGGATATTGAGGAAGAACACATCAAGTGAATGTATTTTTATCATTTGGGTCCAATATGTGTGAGGCTGAGCCAAATGCCAACTCTGAGTCCAAAATGAAACTGTTACTGAGGGGCAGCACAGTGGCTCAGAGGTAGAGTTGCTGCCTTAGAGCGCTAGAGACCCAGTTTGTTCCTGACTACGGGTGCTGTCTCTATAGGGTTTGTACGTTTTCCCCGTGGCCACGTGGGTTTTCCCCTGGTGCTCCGGTTCCCTCCCGCATTCCAAAGACGTGCGCTTTTGTAGGTCAATTGTGAATTGTAAATTGTCCCTAGTGTGTAGGATAGTACTCATACCACTGTACCAATGCGCCACTTCTGAGTTTCATTAAGGGTTGGTCGCTGGTCTGCGCTGCTTCGGCGCGTCAAAGGGCCAGTTTCCACGCTGTATCTCTACAGTCTAAAGTCTAAAACTCACTGGGGAAAGATTCAACCATTCAAAGTCCCAACCCTGTAGCAAGTCACTAAAGTAAACTAACACCGGCTTAAATAAACACAGAGTGCTGGAATAACTCAGTGGGTTTGGCAGCATCTCTGGAGGACATGGGTTGGTGATGCTTCAGGTCCGGAGCTTTCTTCAAAAGTAATTTATCCATGTCCTCAGAGATACTGCGTAATCGGCAGAGGTAATCCAGTGCCTTATGTTTTTATTTATATATAAACCAACATCTGTAGTTCTCCATTTCCCCAGTACCTTCTTCTTCAGATGTGTCAGGTATGATACCATCAAGAGTTGGCATTGAGCACCAGCCAGCATTCTTTTTCTCAAACAAAACCACAACACAAATGATCTGGGCATTCATATCTTTGCTCTTCATGTTTAGGTTTAGATTAAGGTTGAAATTTATTATTGTCATGTGTATCGAGGTACAGAGAAATGGCGGCACAGTGGCACAGCGGGTGGGTTGCTGCCTTATGATGCTAAAGTCCCAGGTTCTATCCTGATTATGGGTGCTGCATGCATATTCTCTGTGACCATGTGTGTTTGCATGTTCTCCATGACCAGAGGGTTTTATTTGAGTGCTCCAGTTTCCTCCAACATTCCAAAGTTGTGCATGTTTGTAAGTTAATTGGCTTCTGTGAATTGTAAATTGTACTTGGTGTATAGGACAGAAGAAGTGTGCAGGTGACCACTGGTCAGCATGTACTCGATGGGCCGAAGAGCCTGTTTTCCTGCTGTATCTCTAAAGTCTAAAAGCTTTGCGTTGCATGCTATCCAAACAGACCAGATACAGTATACCATAAGTGAACACAATTAGGTCAAACTCGTGTACGATAGGTAGAGCAAAGGGGAAGTTACAGAGTGCAGAATATAGTTCTCAGCATTGTAGTGCATCAGTTCCAGGGACAAAGTCCAATGTCTACAGTGGGGTGGAGGTGAATCGTTCAGAGCCCTAGCTTATGGATGGACGGTTCAGAAGCCTGATAACAGAGGGGAAGAAGCAATTGCTGAGTCTGGTGTCTTTAATAAAAGAGTAGAATATCTGCCAATTTTGCCTACAGTCCGAAAGCGTGAAAAGAAATTCATGGCCGAAAGCATTTATGAGCTAGTTCGATCAAAAAGTGTTTTATTACGATTATTATTGCTTAAGCCATCTCCACCTGAGCAGTTCCACCATTTGTTTCACAGCTACGCCAAGGTAAACCAATGTCTTATACTCTTCATCACAGGCGAGTAGATTTCCTGAGTATTCCCATGAAAACAGCAGTACTGAAACCACAATCTTTCACCGTGATTTCTACTTATCTTTATATCAATCAATGCCATTTACAACAAAAGCACGGCAAGCTCCTTCTCGTACTTTTGCTTTCCCCACTTTGTAGAGAGTGTTTTTCAATTATCCATTTGATTATATTTAGTTTCAAGTCTTACAGTTCAAAGATAATAGTGGTTAAACAATCTCATTCATTTTATCCCAGACATTGTTCTCTGCATTTTAGAAAATTGCATAATGTGCCAAATTATGCACAAATTTGTGTCAATCTGAAATATATACAATTATTCCTGCATGTTGAATCAAATAAATCTTTTGCAAGACATTAACAGTTTCTAATATTGTTGGTTAACTGTAAGAAAAGTTAGATGCAAAGAAATTGTCACTTTGAACTTGATGAAAACTAGAAATGGTGGCCTTTTATCCCTAATGTGTTCTGTAATGGCTCTTAGATCATCTAGGTTGCATTTCAAGCTGCTAGCTTTTAATTTCGCTTATTGTCACATGTACTGAGGTACAGCAAAAAGCTTTTGTGTTGCGTGCTGTTCAGTCAACGGAAGATTATACGTGATTACTAAGCCATTCACGGTGTACAAATACAGGATAAAGGGAATCATGTTGGTGCAAAATAAAGTCCAGTAAAATTCTATTAAAGATAGTCTGAGGGTCTCCAACGAGTAAAAGATAAACAGAAGACGTGAAAAAAAAACAAAGCGCTGGATGAGGTCTGTGGGTCAGGCAGCATGTTGATGTAATGGACAGACAATGTTTAAGGTTGGGACCCTTGTTCAGATTGATGGCAGAAGAAGAGAACGGGGTTCCCGCTCTCCTTATCTGCGGGAATTGGCTCCATTCCTTGTTGAAGTTGAAGCTGTTGGCTCACTTCGGTTTCCACAGTTGAATTGGGTTCAATCACTACTGACTTTCAATCCAATTAACTTTCCAGTAATATTCCTTTATCAATGGTAATTTTGTTCAGTTCTTTCAATTCGTTCTCATTTAGTTTTCTGTGTCTTCTTCCAAGAAGACTGATGCAATATATTTGTTGGCCCATTTCCAATTTAACTTCTATCTCAGTCTGTGACTGGACCACATTAACACATTCCTTTTTGCTACCTATTGACATTTCTACAAACTAATCTCACTGGATTACTCAAGTATTCCACCTTTCTTCAATTTTTGAAAAGAAGAAAGGTGGAATGCTCAACTTTACTGCTTGTTTTGGCAACAATACAAGGCTTTTGATGTTGTCCTAGTCAGCCAACTTTCTGAATGCCGGTCCCAGAAGTGGATCTGCAACCACACATTACAATCGCTCCACTCTTTTAAAGCCTTATTTCATAGAAACATAGAAACATAGAAAATAGGTGCAGGAGTAGGCCATTCGGCCCTTCGAGCCTGCACCGCCATTCAATGTGATCATGGCTGATCATCCAACTCAGTATCCCGTACCTGCCTTCTCTCCATACCCCCTGATCCCTTTAGCCACAAGTGCCACATCTAACGCCCTCTTAAATATAGCCAATGAACTGGCCTCAACTACCTTCTGTGGCAGAGAATTCCAGAGACTCACCACTCTCTGTGTAAAGAATGTTTTCCTCATTTCGGTCCTAAAGGAATTCCCCCTTATCCTTAGACTGTGACCCCTTGTTCTGGACTCCCCCAACATCGGGAACAATCTTCCAGCATCTAGCTTGTCCAACCCCTTAAGAATTTTGTAGGTTTCTATAAGATCCCCCCTCAATCTTCTAAATTCCATCGAGTACAAACCGAGTCTATCCAATCTTTCCTCATATGAAAGTCCTGACATCCCAGGAATCAGTCTGGTGAATCTTCTCTGTACCCCCTCTATGGCAAGGATGTCTTTCCTCAGATTTGGAGACCAAAACTGTACGCAGTACTCCAGGTGTGGCCTCACCAAAACCCTGTACAACTGCAGTAGAACCTCCCTGCTCCTATACTCAAATCCTTTCGCTATGAATGCTAACATACCATTTGCTTTCTTCACTGCCTGCTGCACCTGCATGCCTACTTTCAATGACTGGTGTACCATGACACCCAGGTCTCGTTGCATCTCCCCCTTACCTAATCTGCCACCATTCAGATAATAGTCTACCCTCATGTTTTTGCCACCAAAGTGGATAACCTCACATTTATCCACATTGTACTGCATCTGCCATGCATCTGCCCATTCACTCAGCCTATCCAAATCACCCTGCAGCCTCCAAGCATCCTCCTCACACCTAACTATACCCCCCAGCTTGGTATCATCTGCAAATTTGGAGATGTTGCATTGAATTCCCTCGTCCAAATCATTAATATATATTGTAAATAGCTGGGGTCCCAGCACTGAGCCTTGCGGCACCCCACTAGTCACTGCCTGCCATTCTGAAAAGGACCCGTTTACTCCTACCCTTTGCCTCCTGTCTGCTAGCCAGTTCTCTATCCACATCAATACTGAACCCCCAATACCGTGTGCTTTAAGTTTGTATGCTAATCTCTTATGCGGGACCTTGTCGAAAGCCTTCTGAAAGTCTAGATATAACACATCCACTGGTTCTCCCTTATCCACTCTACTAGTTACATCCTCGAAAAATTCTATCAGATTTGTCAGACATGATTTACCTTTCGTAAATCCATGCTGACTTTGTCCAATGATTTCACCACTTTCCAAATGCGCTGCTATCCCATCTTTAATAACTGACTCTAGCAGTTTCCCCACTACCGATGTTAGACTAACTGGTCTGTAATTCCCCGCTTTCTCTCTCCCTCCTTTTTTAAAAAGTGGGGTTACATTAGCTACCCTCCAATCCTCAGGAACTACTCCAGAATCTAAGGAATTTTGAAAAATTATCACTAATGCATCCACTATTTCTGTGGCTACCTCCTTGAGTACTCTGGGATGCAGACTATCTGGCCCTGGGGATTTATCGGCCTTCAATCCGTTCAATTTACCCAACACCACCTCCCGGCTAACCTGGATTTCACTCAGTTCCTCCATCTTATTTGACCCCCGTTCCACTGCTATTTCCGGCAGATTATTTATGTCTTCCTTAGTGAAGACAGAACCAAAGTAGTTATTCAATTGGTCTGCCATGTCCTTGTTCCCCATGATCAATTCACCTGTTTCTGACTGCAAGGGACCAACATTTGTTTTAACTAGTCTCTTTCTCTTTACATATCTATAAAAACTTTTGCAGTCAGTTTTTATGTTCCCTGCCAGTTTCCTTTCATAATCTATTTTCCCTTTCCTAATTAAGCCCTTTGTCCTCCTCTGCTGGATTCTGAATTTCTCCCAGTCCTCCGGTAGGCTGCTTTTTCTGGCAAATTTGTATGCCTCATCTTTTGTTTTTATACTATCCCTGATTTCCCTTGTTATCCATGGATGCACCACCTTCCCCGATTTATTCTTTTGCCAAACTGGTATGAACAACTTTTGTACTTCATCCATGCAGTCTTTAAATACCTTCCATTGCACATCCACTGTCAACCCTTTAAGAATCACCTGCCAGTCTATCTTGGCCAATTCACATCTCATACCTTCAAAGTTACCTTTGTTCAAGTTCAGAACCCTTGTTTCTGACTTAATTTTGTCACTCTCCATCCTAATGAAGAACTCAACCATATTATGGTCACTCTTGCCCAAGGGGCCACGCACAACAAGACTGCTAACTAACCCTTCCTCATTACTCAATACCCAGTCTAGAATAGCCTGCTCTCTCGTTGGTTCCTCCACATGTTGGTTGAGAAAACTATCCCGCATACATTCCAGGAAATCCTCTTCCTCAGCACCCCTGCCAATTTGATTCACCCAATCTACATGCAGATTGAAGTCACCCATTATAACCGTGTTACCCTTGTTGCACGCATTTCTAATTTCCTGTTTGATGCCATCCCCAACTCCAATACTACTGTTAGGTGGCCTGTACACAGTTCCCACTAGCGTTTTCTGCCCCTTAGAGTTTCGCAGCTCTACCCATATCGATTCCACATCCTCCACGCTAATGTCCTTCCTTTCTATTGCATTAATCTCCTCTCTCACCAGCAACGCTACCCCACCTCCTTTTCCTTTTCGTCTATCCCTCCTGAATATTGAATATCCCTGGATGTTCAGCTCCCAGCCTTGGTCGTCCTGGAGCCAAGTCTCCGTGATTCCAACTATAGCATAGTCATTAATCGCTATCTGCACCTTCAACTCATCCACCTTATTACGAATGCTCCTCGCATTGAGACACAAAGCCTTCAGGCTTGTTTTTACAACACTCTTACTCCTTATACAATTATGTTGACAAGTGGCCCCTTTCACATCGATCCCTATTACACTTGGCCATACTCTCCTATCCCTTTGTGAGCTTTCTTCCCCGTTAATTCTGGGGTCATTAACCATCGCTTTACTCTCTTTCCCTCTAACTCCGTCCTCGACTATCCCATTTGATACCCCACCCCCCTTATTCAGTTTAAAACCATCCGTGTAGCAGTGGCAAACCTGCCGGCCAGAATGCTGGTCCCCCACCTGTTAAGATGCAATCCGTCCCTTTTGTACAGTTCCCCCTTACTATAAAAAAAATCCCAGTGATCTAAGAATCTAAATCCCTGCCCCCTGCACCAGTTCCTCAGCCACACATTCAGGTCCCATATCTCCCTGTTCCTGCTCTTGCCAGCACGAGGAACTGGAAGCAAACCGGAGATAACAACCCTGGAAGTCCTGCTTTTCAGCATTTTTCCGAGCTCTCTGAAGTCCCGCTGCAAAAAATTCATCTCCTTCTTTCCAACATCATTTGTGCCAACATGCACGACCACTTCCGGCTGGTCACCTTCGCCCTTGAGGATTGTCTGCACTCTGTCCGTAACATCCTGGATCCTGGCACCAGGAAGGCAGCACACCATCCTGGAATCCCGTCTGTTGCCGCAAAAACCCCTGTCCGTACCTCTCACAATGGAGTCTCCAACTACAATGGCGTTGCCCGACTTTGGCCTCTGTGGGTTTGGCTCATCAGCCCTTTTTGTTTGGCAAGCCAGTCCGCCGCTCAGTGGGATACCGTCTTCTGTCCCGGCAGCTTCCACGTGGGTGAACCTGTTCACAAGAGGTACAACACCCGGGGACCTTTGCATCCCATGTTTTCCTCCCTTTCTCACCGTCACCCACCTTCTCTCTTCTAGTGCCTTGGGTGTAACAATCTCACTGAAGGACTTGTCGAGAAACGACTCAGTTTCTCGAATGAACCTGAGGTCATCCACTTGTTTCTCCAGTTCCCCAACACGGTCCTTCAGGAGCTGTACCTGGATGCACTTCTCACATTTGTAGCATCCAGAGGCACCAGCAGTGTCCTTGACCTCCCACATACTGCAAGCATCACACTGCATCAGCTTGCTTGACATCTTCTTTTGCCTCGGTCTCGCCCTATCCAGTACTTCAAAATCCACGGGAAGACTGACTGATTTCAATAGCAGATCTTGCATTAAACGTTATTCCCTTTATCCTTCGGCCCTTCGACCCACCAAGCCCACGCCAACCACCGATCACCCAATCACGCCAGTTCTACGTTATCCCACTTTTGCATCCACTCCATACACACTGGGGCCAATTTACAGAGGTCCAATTCACCAACAAACCCGCACGTCTTTGGGAGACGAGAGGAAACCCGGAGCGCCCCGGAGGAAACGCACGCATTCGCAAGGGGAACATGCAAATTCCACACAGACAACACCAGATATCAGAATTGATATTGTGTCTCTGGTGCTGTGAGGCAGCAACTCTACCAGATGCGCCAGAATTAGGGGTACACCCGAGAATGGGCACATGGGGATGTGAGGGGTGAGGAAAGAGGATGGGGTGGGTTGTTACCTAAAATTGGAGAATTCAATGGTCCAGTACTTACTTACCTGGGGACAAATGCTGAGAGCAGATCTCTTGGTCTCAAATTAGACGGGAGTGTCGAGGCAGCAACTGCGTTCATGTGGCATCATGTGCCCCTGAAGTGCCCTCGAAGCCCTTTGACAGAAAGCCAAGATAACTCAAACTTATTCCCATAGTGGAAATGTCCAACACTAGAGGGCACAGCTGTAAGGGGAGAGGGGGGGAAGTTTCATGGAGATGTGTGGTGCAAGTTTTTTTACACAGAGAGTGGTGATAGGTGGCAGGAACATAATGCAAGAGGTGGTGGTGGAGGCAGATACGATAGTGACGTTTAAGAGGCTTTTTAGAAAGGCCCATGGATATGCAGGGAAAGGAAGAATGTGAATCATATACAGGCAGATGAGATCAAATTCACTTGGCATCATGTTAGGCACAGACAATATGGGCCGAAGCATCCATTCCCGTGCGGTACAGTTCTATTTTCTATAATAATGGTGCTTTACCTTTGATCATCACTTTCACAGATGCTGACTGTCCATAACTATCAGGCTATTAAAACCTCGTTTCCCCAAGGTTGAAAGAGGGCATAGCTTTAAGATAAAATGGGCAAAGTTTAAAGATGTGTGGAACAGGTTTAGTTTAATTGAGTTTAGAGATACAGCGTGGAAACAGGACCTACAGCCCATCATATCCGCACCGACCAACGATCACCTGTATATTAGTTCTATTCTACACACTGGGGACAATTTACAGAAGCCAAGTAACCTACAAACCTAAACGCCTTTGGAATGTGGGAGGAAACTGGAGCACCTGGAGAAAACCAATGTGATCACAGGGAGAACATGCAAACTCTGCTCTTTTACACTGAGGGTGGTGGGAACCTGGAATGTGCTGCCAGGGGTAGTGGGGTAGAGGCATTGGGTGTAAGAGTCAGAAAGTCATGATGCAGCTCTAAGTTCTGGTAATGCCACATTTGGAGTATTGGATGCAGATCTGGTTGTCCCATTGAAGGCCCTTCGGCCCACTGAATCCACGCCGAACATCAATCACCTGTTCACACTAGTTCCATGTTACCCCACTATTTCATTCAGTCCTTACACAGTAGAGGCAATATTTACAGTGGAAAATTAGGCATAAACTTAAACATAGGCATGGGCATTAATTACAACCTTTAGTGAACAGGTATTGTACTTTATATTCTTGATTAATATGGGTGTCAGGGGTTATGGGGAGAAGAAAGGAGAATGGGGTTGAGAGGGAAAGATAGGTCAGCTATGATTGAATGGCAGAGTAGATTTTATGGGCCGAATGGCCTAATTCTGTTCCTATCTATATCACTAAAAGTAAGATCTTGACCGCTTTTGACTCACTGCGATGAGATTTCCAAGAGAACGCCGCCACTTACGGCCGTCAGTTTTGGCCATCTCACTCAGAGCCCCCCTTCGCCAGACTGGATCTGAGGATTTTTTCCATTGATGAAAAATCAGAGAGCTATTAATGTTTAAATTTTTTTTGCCATTCTCTCTGCTGCCCCTGCTGGTGGGAGGGGGGAGGGACTATAAAACCCGGAAGTGGTGTGCCTCACTCGGTCTCTGCAAGATGGAGGAAGCGAGAGGGTCATGTCTCTCTGAGCTCTGAATAACACTGAACACATGTCTACTCAACTGTGAGTGCCCTCAATGTGGTTTGAAAATGAAAATATGGTTGATTTGAGTAAAAAGGCATTTGCAAAGGGTTATTTGGGGGTTTTGGGTTGAAGTAAAAAGGCACTGGAAAGAATTGTTTGGGGGTTTCGGGTTGAAGTAAAAACGCACTGCAAAGGGTTGCTTGGGGGTTTTGGGTTGAAGTGAAAAGGCACTGCAAATGGTTGAAACAAACTACAGAGCGGAGGTGCAGAACCTGGCGGACTGGTGCTCATGGAACAACTTGTCACTTAACACCTCCAAGACCAAGGAGCTGATTATTGATTTCAGGAGGTTGCAGAATGGGGAATACGCCCCAATCTCCATCTATGGGGACAGTGTGGAGAGAGTGTCCAGCTTAAAGTTTCTGGGCACTCACATCTCAGAGGACCTCACATGGTCCACCAACACTGCTGTGCTGGTCAAAACTGCACAGCAATGACTGTTCTTCCTAAGAACATTGAAACGGACTGGCCTGCCCCAACAACTGCTGACGACCGTCTACTGCTGCATGACAGAGAGCATACTAACGTATAGTATCTCTGTGTGGTATCCCAGCTGCACAGAGGCGGAGAGGAGAGCTCTTCAGCGCGTTGTCCACAGAGCGCAAAAGATTATTGGGACACCGCTACCAGCCTTGGAGGGCATCTACCACACACTGTGCCTTAGGAAGGCCATCAGCATCCATAAAGACTCCTCTCACCCTTGTAATAGACTGTTCGAACTACTCCCTTCCGGCAGACACTACAAGGCCTTCTACGCCCGCACCTCCAGACTCAGGAACAGCTTCATTCCCAGAGCTTTTCGCGGCTCTGACCCGGACCTGCTGAGTGCCCCCCCACCCCCATGGACTGCCTCCCTTGGATGGTCACGTCGCACTTTAGTCTGTTTTGACTTTTACTGTTCTAATGTTCTTTTCACAAACCTTATTCTCGGGGTATCTAAACCTAAATTTTATTAGTCATTTAAGTTATGACATCGGATAGAGTTGCAAACCAAATCTCGTTGCACTTATGTGTAATGACAATAAAATATATTATTATTAAATGGTTATTTGTTTAAACTTGACAACTTCCTGTTTGCACTATGTTGATTTTAGATTAAGCGCTACCACTTACGGCTGTGATTTTTGGACATCTTATTCAGTCCCCCTCAGCTCAGCAGGTGCACAGGATTCTTCCCATCAATGAAAAATATTAGTGTTTAAAAAATGTTGAGAATCTCTCTCCTGTCAATCACGCCATAAATGCCACACCTTTTCCGGTGGGAGGGGATTATAAAACCCCGAAGTGTGGATGTGGCTCTGTCTTAGCATGATGGGGGAGGGAGAGGTCCCGACTCCGTCTGAGCTGTGAATCAACTGAACACACTGAATGTCTACTGAGCTGTGAGTTTGATGTTTTGTGTGGTTTTATGGTGGTTTCACCCTGCTTTAAATGGTATGAAACTGCATTTGAATTTGGTGGCCTTGCACCCTCCTTGAAATGTTATGAAACTGCACTTGAATTTGGTGGCCTTGCACCCTGCTTGAAGTGGTTTCAAACTGCACTTGAATTTGGTGGCCTTGCACCCTCCTTGAAATGTTATGAAACTGCATTTGAATTTGGTGGCCTTGTATCCTCCTTGAAATGGTAGGGAAATAGATTTGAACTTGGTGGCCTTGCACTCTGCTTGAAATGGAATTTCAAGGAATAGCCGCGAGTCAACTGCCAGCCCACCAGCCGTGAATGAGCTGCCAGCACATCATGCTTGAGGGGCTGAGCTGCCACCCCAAGAATCCATTTGGCCCACAATGTCCATACTAGCCCTCTGGAGACCAGTAGTCCCTGCAACCAACAACACCCATACCAGCGCCCAAAGCACCCCCCCCCCCCCCCCCCCCACTGGCCACCAATATTGGAATTGGTGGAGAGGTGGAATATTGCGTCGGGGGACCAGCCCTCCCCAACAGGTCCCACCTGGTCTAGTAAGTTATGAATTTATGAACAATTTTCAATGTGAGGAAATTAGGTATCCTTAAGTATTAGCTTTAAAATAACCATGTCCCTCCACACAACTAATAAATAGTACCTTTGGACAAATATAAACTTCAAAAATGAATTGCTTTGGGCATTGTGGCTGTCACTTGTATTTATGGTTCATTCCTAATTGCCCTTCAGAAATTGTTGGTTAGATGATGATCTGAACCGCCAAAGACCTTAGCGAAAGTGTATGGACAGTGATGTGGAAAAGGGAATTCCACGATTTGGAAATGGTACATTGGAAATTCAGATTTGGAAACCTCTTTCAAAGTCAGAATTGCAAATTATACAAAACAATTTAGCCAGACTTTGATTCATTGCCAGGGTTAAACTGGTTGCCCTGGTCTGAGATATATTAGGATGAACTGTAGCTTAGTTTAGTTTCGTCTTGTTTCGTTCCTTTATCCTGTATCTGTACACTGTGAATAACTTGATTGTAATTATTTACAGTCTTTCTGCTGACTGGATAGCATGCAACAAAAATGCATTTAACTTTACTTCAGTGCACATGACAATAAACTAAACTATCAAACTAAACTAATAAAAGAGTAGAAACAAGAAACTGTAGATGTCAGTCTAAACAAATTGATTGATACTAGTTTACAAAAAACAGCACAAAGTGCTGGAGTAACTCAACAGGTCTAGCGACATCTCTTGGGTTTGGGGTCATGAACCTTTTCAGACTGATGTTGCAGACCAGGAGAGTAACATAACCAATAAATTCAATCAATCAACCCCAATACTATTGTCAAATAAACCCGAATCATATACTCATAATTCCCTCAATTTTTAGCACATGGTCATTTCTAATTAAACAGTTTAGTTCAGTTTAGCTTAGTTTGGAATGACAGTGAAAAGCTTGTGTACTTCACATTTTGAGTTTGTTTTCCACAATCATCTTTTGGCACAGCCCTTCTCCAACTTGAAACCCTTAATCCATGAAAAAAGAAAAGTTCACTTCTAAATTTCCCTCAGTTCATCAATACCGACAGCACAAAATACAAGCCCAGGAAATGTTGACCAGTGTATGAAAGATTAATTTCATGCATCATTACAAAGGTCCAACGCCTCTCCCTCCCCACGAAGTTGTCCATTATTTTATTTTTGTTAAATACACGTTAAATATCTGAAGACTTTCACCTGCCTCTTTAATGTAGCACCGTCATTATTGTCTGTAGAAGGATCCCGACCAGAAACATTACCTTTCCATGTCCTCCAGAGACGCTGCCTGACCCACTGGGTCCTCCAGCAGCATGTGGTCTACGGAAAATGTCAGCATCTGCAGTTCCTTGCATTTCCATTGCACTATTCTACTGCAAAACATTCTCAACGTGTAGAAACAATGACCAGCAGATACCGGTTTACAAAAAAACGGGGACAAAATGCTGGAGTAACACAGCGGGTTTCTGCACCTCTTTGTGTCTCCTCATTGTATGTTTACTTTAAAGAAGTTCTCATTCGGTCTGAAGAAGGGTCCCAACTCGCAACATCATCTGTACATATCCGCAGATGTTGCTAGACCCATTAGATTTGGTTTAGTTTAGAGATGCAGCACAGACACAGGACCTTCGGCCCACTGAATCCATGCAGGGCAACGATCACCCCGTACGCTAGTTTTATCCTACGCATTGGGGGGCAATTTATGGAGGCCAATTAACTTACAAGCCTGCACGTCTTTTGAATGTGGGAGGAAGCCGGAGCACCCGGAGAAAATATATGGTCTCACAGGGAAAAGGTACAAACTCCGTACAGACAGCACCCATAGTCCGGATCGAACCCGGGTCTCTGGAGCTGTAAGGCAGCAACTTTACCTTTGCACCACTGTGTTGCCCTGAGTGCTGGAGTTACTCCAGCATTTTGTGTTCTACAGGATCCCAGCATCTGCCGTTGCTTGTACTGTCATTATTGCCTGGGGGAGTCGGATGATAGCTGAGTGTAGGAATATCTTGATATCTCGGAATGTATGTTGAAGTAGTAGAGTATATGCATCTTCTAACTACTATTAGGAAAGTGTAACAATTCTGTCTGCCAGAGTTATAATTGTACAAGATATAAATGTAACCAGCAATATAAGGACAAACATTTATTTCATCAATGAACCTTAGGTCCTGGCAAATCACGTGTTGGCTCTCTACTAGTCAATAACCTTTATATCTATTCTCTGGGACTCCAAAATTAATTGTGGTTAAAATGGGCAGAGCAATGGCAGATGGCGTTTAATTGAGATGAGATGATGCAGTTTTGGAGATTAAATGGAAGTGGAATCTTATGAAGTATAGAGGAACGGAAGGATATTAGGATACACATCTATCCTAATGGCACACATGTAGGTATGGTGGTGAAGAAGGAATACATATACCAACATCCATTGGCATAGAACATAGGAGTTGGGAGACTATGATACGGCTTTGCAAAATGTTGATTGGCACTCTTAATGGTGTTGCACTTCTAATCACTGCACCATTGGGGGTATTTAATTCAGAGGAGAGGGTGCAGAAGAGGTTCATCAGGACTTGGCCTGGGCTGGAGTGCTTCTGTTATGACCGGAGATTGGATGGGCTGGGTTTGGTTTCCTTGTGGAGGTGGAAGTTGAGGGGAAACCTCAGAGGTATACAACATTATGAAGGGCATAGACAAAGTAAGAGTCATAGAGTCATACAGCACAGAAACTGGCCCTTCAGCTCAACTCATCTATTCTAACCAACTAATCTATCCAACTATCTACTGTAAGTTAGTCCCATTTGCCTTTGGCCCTAATATCTATAAATCTTTCCTATCCATGTACCTGTCCAAATGTACCTGTCCAAGTGTACTTGGAAATAAGGAACTTTCCCTCATAGGGAGTGTCATATCCTCGAGGGAAAATGTTTAGAGACATTTTTGAGGAGATCTGAAGAAGAATGATTTCACCCACAGGGTATTTGCATTCCTACATCCTGAGATGCTGGAGTTCAGAACAAGTATCCAATAAATATCTTACAGTACAATATTAATAAGTATCCGGGCAGGCGGCAGAGTAGCACAGCAGTAGAGTTGCTGCCTTACAGTGGCAGAGATTGGTTGATCCCGACGATAGGTGCTGCCTGTACGGAGTTTATATACGTTCTCCTGTGACCGCCTGGGCTTCCTCCAGGTTGCTCCGGTTTCCTTCCATATTCCAAAGACATGCAGGTTTGTAGGTTAATTAGCTTCAGTAAAATTCCAAATTGTCTCTGGTGTGTAAGATAGCGCTAGTTTACAGGGTGATCACTGGTTGGCACAGACCCTTTGGGCCAAAGGGCCTGTTTCCACACTGTATATCTAAGGTCTATGCTTGCATTCGCTAGATACAGAAGATTTATTATAAATCTTATAATTATACTGAGAAATATGAACTAAAAAAATGGGCTCGACAAGATATTTCTTCATAGGCGATTCAAAATAAGAGTGTTGTACAAAAGCATTTTGCATTTATAAACATTCCTATTGCAAAGACTGAGGGCCTATCACTTTTATTGTTTTTCTGGATTTTAGTAGCATGTCCCCTGCTGACAACAGTTATGACAGATGATTTGGTGACTGAATGAGGTTACTGTAATGATATTGTTCTGCTGTGTACAATAGGTTATGGCAGCATGGTAATATACCATTCTATTGATCATGCATTCACACAAATGCAGGTTTTTGATTGTAACAGTTTGACAACAAAGATAATATGGGGTCAATGTCAGCTACTTTAAATGCACTTTCATTGTGCTTCTGCACGTTTCAACTGCTGATTTTATTAAACGCTTTGCTGAAAGTAGCCATTTTTTAAATGTTAAGAGCAGCACAGTGATGCAGCTGGTTGAGCCGCTGCCTCACAGCGCCCGAGACCTCGGTTCGACCCTGACCTCTGCTGCTGTCTCTGTGGAGTTTGCACGTTCTTCCTGTGGGTTTCCTCCAGGTGCTCCGGTTTCCTCCCACATACCAAAGACTTGTGGGTTTGTAGGTTAATTGACCCTCTGTAAATTGCCCCTAGTGTTTAGGGAGTGGATGAGAAAGCGGGATAACAATAGAACTAGAGTGGATGGGTAAGTGATATAAGCGTGGACTCGGTGGGCCGAAGGGCCTCTATCCCTGCCCGATCTTTAAAATAATGGGTCCTGATCTGAAACGTTGCTTGTCCACCACAGGTGCTGCCTGACCAACTGAGTTCCTCCAGCACTTTGTGGTTCACTCAAGATTCCAGCATCTGCAGTTCCTTGTGTATACAATCTAACACTTATATATACCTTTTCCCATCAAAACAATACTTAACATAAATATTTTAACATCAATTCTCTCTGGTAAATTGAATATGAATTGAGGAGAGTGGCTGAAGTTTACCCCTAGCTACAGCCCCAGGCTCTGTTTTAAATCAGTAGAAACAAGGAACTGCAGATGCTGCTTCATACACAAAAGGATACAAAGTGTTGGAGTAACTCGGGTCAGGCAGCATCTCTGAGTTGATAGATAGGTGACGTGTCGGGTCCTCTTCAGACCCGACCCAATGTGAAACGTCACCTATCCATATTCTCCAGCGATGCTGCCTGACCCACTGAGTTACTCCAACACGGTGTCCTTTCCTGTTTTCAATCAGTTCCCTTTGCGACCCGTTTAAAGAAGGCACGGTGGTTTGGGAGTGCTAACATTTTAACTCTGCCTGGAATAAATAATGTTGCTGTTTCCACCGGGGACTAGGCTGTAAACTCGCAAATAATGCGATCATACAGCAGCAGCAGCATTAAATAAGCTCTCTGGAGGTGAGAGAGAGTGACTGAGATTAATGTCTTAACCAGATGCACAGCTCAGCGTTCAAACCTTGGGGATTCAAACTATTAAACACTGCCTGAAACTCTGCAGAATAATTTCAATGTGTGAAAATAAATTATTGCAAAAATCTCATGTCACTTTAATATTTGAATGTGAATGCATGTATTTTTGCCCGTTGCTAATTTTAGTGGGAAATTGGGACTGAATATGAAATGGTCTTCCCTACCTTATGTTCACATCTACATTTTGACTGGAAGGAAAATGGAGAAATAAAATCGTACCAAATGCTTGCATTTTAGCTTTTATACTCGAGTTGATTTGGAGCATCCTTGAAATATAACATAAGTGATGGGAAGGGAAGCACATTCTGTAATTCTGCCACTTTCAGCAACCATAGTATGGTGGCACAGCTGGTTGATCTGCTGCATCACAGCACCAGAGATCCAGTTTGATCCTGATTACGGGTGCTCAATGTGTGGAGTTCGCACGTGGTCCCTGTGACCACATAGTTTTTCTCCGGGTGCTCCAGTTTCCTCCAACATCTCAAAGACATGCGGGTTTGTAGGTTAACTGGCCTCTGTAATGTGTAGGGAGTGGACTGCGAAAGTGAGATGACATAGAACTAGTGTGAACGGATGATCGATGGTCAGCAAGGCTGCAGCAGGCTGAAGGGCCTGTTTCCATGTTGTATCTCTAAACCAATATAAACCTGTCCTTGTTCTGCAGCATCACTTTAGATAATTCACCCTCTGGTCCAGGGTCAAACTTACAACTCTCGCCACTAGTGAGCTCTGAAATAAGCTTACAATTTGATTTATCACTAGCCGTGTGGAATAATAATAACCAAAGACATGCACAGTAAAGGCACAAATTGAAAGCAAGTGCTGCATAGTACATTTAATGCTCGACTGGTGTGATGCAATTTGGAAGAAATTTATGACAATATGCATTGGATTAGATTAGTGTTGGACTAGTGTAATTGGGTGGTTAATGGGAGACTTGATGGGCCAAAGGGCCTGTTTCCATGATGTACGTCTCTATATGTAATGACTGCGGGGATGATGTAGAGGAGAAAAATATGGTTGATTATACTAAACTGAAGATGCAAAAGAGGGATAATCACTGTTTATCTGAAATCCAGTTATGGTGTTAATATGGAGCACCATGTTTTTGGCATGTTCATTGTGTCAATGCCACTGTTCAACGTTCCATTTTCAATCAATCTTGGAGTATTGAATCAGTCATAAATATTAAATAACATGAAACCATCATAATGGTGATATCAACATAAACCTGCAACAAATCCATATTGCATACAAATATCATCAAAGACCCACACAACCCTGGCCACACTCCCACAACCATTAATTGTACTTAACAAGATCCTTTTGTTACAAATTCACAGCTTACAAAATACTGTATTAGTCAAAACTGCTGTTCATGCAGGTGGCAAATATCGACCATCAGATTACAACATCGTCAGCCGCATCCATGACATGCTTGAGCTCCTGCAGTGACCAGCATTCATGGAAGACCTCCAAAGTCCCCATGGACACTGCATGCTCCCTCTCCAGGGCCACGCAGGCACGGACATGGTTTTGGAAGTGGGGCAAGCAGTTAACGCGGATAGAACCCTCGACTGCCCGATAGGTAGATCCACGAATGCCTGACTACTACCATCAAGAAGAAAGTACAGGAGCCTGGAAACAGGCTCACTGTGTAAAACACCAGAGCACCAAGAAACCATGTAGGCGCTGGAAGAACGTGCAAACTCTATACAAACAGTACCCTAGGTGAGGATTGTACCTTTGTCTCTGGCCCTGTGAGGCAGCGGTTCTACCAGCTGCGCCACTGAGCCAACAATTACATTGGAATGATATCCAGTAGAAAGTGCATCTGAAGGCTGGTTTGTACAATAGGTTGGTTATCACTTCAGACTTAAACCTTAATTCATCCTGCATTCTGGACAACAAAATGAAACGTTGTTCCATGTAAAAGCCCTGTCCTACTGTACGAGTTCATTCAAGAGTTCTCCCGAGTTTGCCCTGATTTGAACTTGGAGATTTACGGTAATGGCCGCTCATAGGTACTCGGGGCTCTCGTGGACATTTTTCAACATGTTGAAAAATCTTCATGAGTCTTCCCGAGCTTACCCCGTTTCCCGACTACCTGCCGTTAGCATTACGAGCCAATAAGAGACGTCCCCGAGCTCCGACGTACCCGCTACTTACATTCTACGTGCTTCCACAAGTTTGATTTTTTTAAAACTCGGGAGAGCTCTTAAATGAACTTGTACAGTGGGACAGGGGTTTGAGTTAGGAAGTCTCAAGACAGACAGCTGAAAATAGTCTATAATTTGGCACTAATTCACAAGAGAATGTCAGCCTTACTGCGTGAGCTTACAAAGATGATTGGTGTGGGCAATGGAAATATCACACTTGAGCAGTAAGGAATGACCTTCTGAGAATGGGATTGATAAATCCGAAATGTAGGCGGAATTTAATTAGCATCCACCTTGTGTCTGCTGAATTCTGTCTGCTTCCAGGTTTGAATGCATCTGTCATTTTTTATTTTCTGGTCTTTGTTCTGATATGCATGTAAAATATTATCTTGTCATTTCTAGCTCTTGATCTCACATCTAGGCTTTCTCTTTTGTGGAGGTTTTAATATATACGGAGCGCAAGAATCTGTCACTTGTGCTGCCTGTGAACAGACTTTTCTTGGTCTTTTAATGATCTTTTTCTGTGTATCATGAGATCTGTGTTTGTCTGGTTTGATACCTCTGTCTGACTGTCGTGATATGCCTTAAGTTTGTTGTGCACATAAAGTTTGGTTTAGTTTAGAAATACAACATTGAAACAGGCTCTTCAGCCCACCGAGTCCACACCGACCATCGATCACCCGTTCGCACTAATTCTATGTTATTCCACCTTCTCAACTACTCCCTACACACAAGGGGCAATTTACAGAAGTCAATTAACCTACAAACCCACACGTCTTTGGGACATGGGAGGAAACGGATGCATTCGGACGAAACAAGTGATCAATTGTACACTAGTTCCATCCTACACAGTGGGGACAATTTACACAAGTCAATTAAGCTACAAACCCGCACGTCTTTGCAATGTGGGAGGAAACGGGAGCACCAGGTGGAAACCCTCAGTCACAGGGAGAACATGCAAACTCCACACAGACTGGATCAAACCCGGGTCTCCACCAGCTGTACCACCCTTTGTACCACATGTGATTCATGCACAAGTCATACAGATTTCTCTGTATAACAAAATTTCAATTAGAAAATAGTTTCTAACCACTACAGTCTTATTCCTTCTTGAGATTAACTGTATTCGTCCCCATTAGTCTCCACGTACCATCTTCTTTGCACCACCTACAGATCTTTGCAGGTTCTTTGGCTCCTCCAGATATTCTCTCTCTTTTTACTTACCGTTAGGTCACCAGCAAACTGGCGTGTAAAAGTCATGAAAGTCCACTGAACATTCCTATCAACTGGCTGCACGTGGCAGCATCAACCCCCCTCCCCTCGCCACATCGGGTCCGGCCATTATTATCGATGCCCCCCCCGCCAGAACCCCCCCATTTTTCTTGACGGCCCCCCACCCCATTGTCCCCCCATTGTTCTCGACGCCCCCCCACCCCATTGGGTCACCCCCCTTTGTTCTCGACGTTCCACCTCACCCACGACGCTCTTGACATTCACTTTGCTCTCAGGTCCCTCCTTGCTCTTGGCGGCATGGGTCCCATCGAGACTGGTGGCTCGGGGCCAAATTCGGTGTCCGCGATAGGCGCACCGGGCCTACCGAAGGGTCCTCCGTCGTCATTCTGCAGGAGGCGATCCTCGATCTCTTACCACGGAGAACAGGTCCACCACCGTCGGGCCTGCTTTTTCCAAGACTAAGATTGATCCTTGTGGAATTCAAGTAGTTATAGGCTGAGAATTAGAAAATAATATTGGTATTCTCACTGATTTGAGCATATTAACCAATGCTATTATTTTACCCTCCATCCCACAAACTCTTTCTAGTTTTACTGAAATGGGAAAAAAACGACAGAGTGCTGGAGTAACTCAGCAGGTATGCCCTGGAATTTCATGAAACAGAACTCTATGAAGGAATAGGTAGCTACAGAAATGCAATTGGAGACACAAGGAACTGCAGATGCTGTGATCTTGTGTAGATCAAAGAAAAACACACAGTGCTGAAATAACTGCAGGTCAGGCAGCATCTCTGGAGGACATGGATAGGCGAAGTTTTGTGTTGAGACCCTTCTTCAGACTGATTGTGAGAAAACTGGAAGGGGGAAGACATAATAGATTAGGAGGGGAAGTGGGTTGTTAGGCAGATGGTTGGACAAAGGCCAGAGATGCAGAGCCAGAATGTGGATCGGTGACATTTCATATCCCAATCCTTCTTCACAATCAGTCTGTAGAAGAGTCCCGACTTGAAAACAATGTCTAAAGAAGGGTTCCGGCCAGAAATGTTGGGATTTGGTATGTCAACAAATACTCTACAGGTATATAGTAGAGAGCATTTTAACTGGTTGCATCATGGCCTGGTTCAGCAACTCGAAAGCCCAGAGATTACAGCAAGCGGTGAACACCGCTCGGTCTATCACAGGGACTGACCTCCCCACCATCGAAGGGTTCTACAGGAGTCGCTGTGTCAAAAGGCAGCCAAAATTATCAAAGACTCACACCTCCCTGGCCACGCTCTCATTTTGCTCTTACCATCGGGCAGAAGGTACAGGAATATGAAAACTGTGACCACCAAGTTCATGAATAGCATCTTCCCAACAACCATCTTGAACACCACATTACACTAACCTCAGCAATTATGAAATTCTTTGGACTATCTTGGTTGCACTAAGAACGTTGGGTTTTTTTTCAGTGGTATTACGGTTATTAATTTGTATATTTATTATATACAGTCTGAAGACAGGTACCGACCCAAAACATCACCGGCATATGTTCTCCAAAGATGCTGCCTGACTCATTGATTTATTCCAGCACGTTGTGCCTTTCCTTGGTTACCCAGCATCTGTAGTTCCTTGTTTCTACATTACATATTATCTGTGTATACACATTTATGCACCTGATAAGCTGTAATGTGTAAGAATTTCATTTTTCCATTCACAGTGCGAATGATTGGCTCTATTGACTCTTAATGTTATTACAATATGAACTCTTCTAGCAAAACAAAATTTTAGACTGAATTTACTTATGATCCACAATGTGTAGTGAAGATGACATACAGAACAGCCAGTTAAGAGATCAGCCATTTCTCCGGATTTGTTTGATTTTCTGCAAAACTCAGTCATGTTGATACATCTTAAAATACTTCATAGGAAAACTTGATCAAACAAAATTTGACACAAAGACACAAGCAAATATTAGGACAAGCGATCAAAAGCTTAGTTAAAAGATAGTTTTGAAAAGTGGCACCCAATAATGATAAAGAATAAAAGAGGGTAGCAGGGGGAGTACTAGCTCTTGTAGAATACATGCTTACCTATGTATAGGCAGAAACTTCAGATGCTGTTTACACCGAAGATAGACACAAAATGTTGGAGTAACTCAGCGGGACAGGCAGCATCTCAGGAGAGAAGGCATGGGTGACGTTTCAGGACGAGACTCTTCTTCAGACTGAGAGTCAGGCAAGAGGGAGACACAGAGATATGGAAGGGTAAGGTGTAAACATGAGACATCAAAGGGGATGAATATCAAGGAAAATGTTGAATAGATCATTGTTAGATAGGGGAAGCTGTCAACGAAGTATACAAAGATAACATTTAATTAGGAGGACAATCAGACTGGTTGAAGAACTAGGATGGGGGAGGGATGGAGAGAGAGGGAAAGAAAGGGTTACTTGAAGTCAGAGAAGTTACTTATTGCATGCTCCCAGACAATCAGATTTAGTTTAATGGACACAACATTTTCTTTCATTGCTCTGTATTAAATAAAATATTTTAATTATCAAAAATTGGCAAACGGTATAATAAATTGTTACTGTACAGGTCACTAAATGTGGCAGTACAAGGAGATAGGGCAGTAAAGAAGGCATGTGATATGTTTGCCTTCATTGCTAAGGGCATTGTATATACAGTGCATTCAGAATGTATTCAGACCTCTTCACGTTTTCCACATTTTGTTACGTTAAAGACTTATTTTAAAATTGATTAAATTAATTTTGTTCACCATCAATCCACACACAATACCCCAGAATGAAGAAGTGAAAACAGGTGTTTAGAATTTTTTGCAAAGTAATTAAAAATAAATAATTCAAATATCACATTTACATAAGTATTCAGACCCTTTACTCAGTACTTCATTGAGGCACCTTTGGCAGCAATTAGAGCCTCAAGTCTTCTTGGGTATGACGCTACAAACTTGGCACACCTGTATTTGGGTAATTCTTCCCTGCAGATCCACTCAAGCTCTGTCAGGTTGGTTGGGAGCGTCAACACACAGCTATTTTCAGGTCCCTGCAGAGATGTTCGATCGGGTTCAAGTTCGGGATGGGCCACTCAAGGACATTCACAGACTTGTCACAAAGCCAGTCTTGGCTGTGTGTTTAGGGTCGTTGTCCTGTTGAAAGGCGAACCTCTGACCCAGTCCGAGGTCTAGAATGCTCTGGAGCAGGTTTTCATCTAGGATCTCTCTGTACTTTGCTCCGTTCATCTTTCCCTTGATCCAGTCTCCCAGTTCCTGGCACTGAAAAACATCCCCACAGCATGATGCTGCCACCACCATGCTTCACCATAGGTAAGGTATTGGCCTGGTGATGAGCGGTGCCTGGTTTCCTCCAGACGTGACGTTTGGCATTCAGGATAAATTCAATCTTGATTACATCAGACCAGACAATTTTATTTCTCATGCCTTTTGGCAAACTCTGCGGGCTGTCATGTCCCTTTTACTGAGGAGTGGCTTCCGAGTGGCCACTCTACCATAAAGGCCTGATTTCCACATCCCCACAGAGGAACTCTAGAGCTCTGTCAGAGTGACCATCGGGTTCTTGGTCACCCCCTTGACCATCGGGTTCTTGGTCACCCCCTTGACCAAGGCCCTTCTCCCCCGATTGCTCAGTTTGGCCAGGTGGCCAGCTCTATGAAGAGTCCTGGTGATTCCAAAGTTCCTCCATTTAAGAATGATGGAGGCCAATGTGCCCTTTGGGACCTGCAATGCTGCAGAAATTGTTTTATACTCTTCCCCAGATCTGTGTCGCAGCACTATCCTGTCTCAGAAGTCTACAGACAATTCCTTTGTCTTCATGGCTTGGTTTTTGCTCTAACATGCACTGTCAACTGTGGGACCTTATATAGACAGGTGTGTACCTTTTCAAATCATGTCCAATCAATTTAATTTACCACTGGTGGACTCCAATCAAGTTGTAGAAACATCCCAAGGATAATCAATGGAAACAGGATGAACCTAAGCTCAATTTTGAGTGTCAGAGCAAAGGGTCTGAATACTTCTTTCTGTAAATGTGTTATATTACAGTTATTTCTGTTTAATTACTTTGCAAAAATTTCTAAACACCTGTTTTCGCTTCTTCATTCTGGGGTATTGTGTGTAGATTGTTGATTTTAAAAAAAATTAATCAATTTTAAAGTAAGGCTGCAACGTAACAAAATGTGGAAAAAGTGAAGGGGTCGGAATACTTTCTGAATGCACTGTAAGAGACTGGATGTCTTAATGCAGTTCTACAGGACTTTCATTAGGCCGCATTTGGAATATTATGTGTAGTTCTGGGCGCCCCATTACAGGAAAGATGTGGAGGCTTTGGAGAGGGTGTAGAAGACGTTTAGTAGAATTCTGCCTGGATTAGAGAGTTTCAGTTACAGGGAGAAATTGGATAGACTTGAATTGGTTTCTCTGGAACGTCAGAGGTTCAGGGAAGATTTGACAGAAGTATATAAAATTATGAGAGGCACAGATAGGATAGACATTCAGAACCTTTTTTCCCCAGGGTAGAATTGTCCAACACTAGAGGGCATAGCTATAAGGTGAGAGGGGGAAGATATAATAGAGATATGCGGGGCAAGTTTTTTTACACTGAGGGTGGTGGGGGCTTGGAATAATTTGCCAAGGGTGGTGGTGGAGGCAGCTACGACAGAAGCATTTTAGTACCTTTTAGATTGGCACAGGGATTTGCAGGTAATGGAGGAAACTGGATCATGTGCCGGCAGTTGAAATCAATTGAGTTATGCATCATGTTCAGTACAAACATTGTGGCGCAAAGTGTGTGTCTTGTACTGTACTGTTCAATGTTCTATGTTAAGGAGGTCATTCATTGATTACACCCATGTTGACCTTCCACCAGAGAACTCCTTAGAACCACACACCAGTCCCTTTTCCATCTTGCGAACACCATTAAAATTCACTCTTGTGCTTATTTCATTTCCACACTCTTTGAACCTGTCGCCGTGTTACAGAGTCCAGTGTTTTCACTACACACTGCTCTCCAGTTCTGGAACTGCTGACCATTAAAGCTAGACCTTTCTACCTCCCGAGAGTACAGCTGTTTACATCCCCCCACAGGCTGATAAATCACTAGCCCTGGATGAACTGTATAGGACTGTAAATCAGCTGGAGAACTCCCACCCTGAGTCTGCGGTCATTGTTCTGGGAGACGTCAACAGAGCCAACATGAAGAAGGTTCTCCCAAAATATTACCAACACATCACTTTTCCCACCAGGGGAGAGCAGACCCTGGACATTCAGAGACTGCTACAAGCCCATCCCCCGCTTTTGGGAAGGCAAATCACTGTTTCATTCTACTACTGCCTGCATACAGGCAGAAACTAAAACAGGAAAAAACGGTTTCCAGGGACATTTACAAATGGAACATTGAGGCCCATGAGGTTTTGCAGGACTGCTTTGACAAAACTGACTGGCAGATGTTTGAGGATACAGCAGAAGTCAGCATCAACGAATATACCGTCTCTGTCTTAGGCTACATAGGTAAGTGCATCAATGATGTTGTTCCAAAAGCCACCATCTGCACTTACCCAAATCAGAAACCCTGGGTCAGAGGGGAAATTCGTGCCAAACTCAAAGAACTTCATCTCAGGGGACCCCAATGCCGACAAAGCAGCCAGATATGACATCCGGAAGTTCATCAGGAAAACCAAGTGAGTCTACAGAGACAAAGTGGAATCTAATTGCTACAGCTCTTACCCCAGATGCATGTGGAGTGGATCACGTTGCATCATGGATTACAATGGGAAAAACAGGGGCACTGTCCATCCTACCGCTTAGCTCCCAGCCGAGCTTAACACCTTCTATGCCCGGTCCGATGCAGACAACACAGCGCCCACCATGAGTCCACAGATGTGCAGGGGGACCACCTCACTGACCCTACAAATGGCAGACGGGCTCTCAGGGCGTGCGCTGATCAACTGGCAGAGGTGTTCACCAACATCTTCAACCTCTCCCTGAGTCAGTCTGTGGTTCCCACCCCCCTTCAAAGCATCCATCATTGTTCCTGTTCCAAAGAAACCACTAATCCCCTGTTTAAATGACTACTGTCCTGTCGCACTAACATCAGTCATCATGAAGTGCTTCGAGTGATTAGTCAAAACTCACATCTGCTCCTCTCTCCCTGACACCTTGGACCATCTTCAGTGCGTATAGACCAAACAGGGCCACGGACGATGCCATGGCAACTCACACTGCGCTCACCCACCTGGACAAAGGAAATACATATGTGAGAATGCTCTTCATTGACTACAGCTCGGCATTCAACACTATCATTCCCTCAAAACCCGTCCTCAGGCTCCTTGATCTTGGACTGGAGACCTCCATCTGCGACTGGATATTCAACTTCCTGATGGGCAGGTGAGAATTGGCAGCCACGCCTCTTCCTCACTGACCGTCAACACAGGTGCACATAGGCCTGTGTGCTCAGTCCTCTCCTGTACTCCCTGTTCACGTATGACTACTGCTAAGCACAGCTCCAACATCATCTTAATGTTTGCTGATGACACGACCATCCTGGGCCTCATCATAGACAATAATGAGACAGCCTATAGAGGAGGTAAAGGCACTACACAGCTGGTGCCAGGAAAATAATCTCTCTCTTAATGTCAGCAAAGCTAAAAAATGATCGTGGACTACAGGAGACAGGAGGGGAGTGGACACCTCCTCATCCACATCGGTGATGCTGAGGTTGAAAGGGTCAGCAGCTTCAAGTTCCTCGGTGTGCACATCACTGAGGACCTCTCTTGGACACTGCATACGAACACAATAACTAAGAAAACCCGCCAGCAGCTCTTTTTCCTGAGAAGACTGAGGAAGTTTGGCATGAACGCCAGCTTCCTCACAAACATCTACAGTTGTACCATCGAGAGTCTGCTGATGGGCTGCATCAGTCTGGTACGGGAACTATTCTGTCCACAGCCGCAAATCACTACAGAGAGTGGTGAAGGCGGCACAGCACATCTCTGGTAACAGTCTGCCGGCTATTCAGGACATTTTCCACAGGCAGTGCCTGCGGAAGGCACACAGCATCATCAAGGACATTAGCCACCCAGCACGCAGACTGTTCTCCATGTTACCGTCAGGCAGACGATATAGGAGCATGGCTGCACATACCACCAGACTTAAGAACAGTTTTTATCATCATGCCATCAGGCTTCTGAACTCATAAACACATCATGTATGTTGATTATTTTATTTATTATTGTCTTTTACCTACCAATGTCACTTTTATCTTATCTTTCTTTATCTTAACTTTATCCTAAAAAAAGACACTAAAATTGGATAATTTATCACTACTGTTTCCCATTGTAAACAACCCTACATTTAAACCCTCACTGATGGATAAAGGTTTTTTACAATGGAAAAATCACAGAATTAAAAAGATGGGTCATCTTTATAGGAAAGGCACATTCCTCTCATTCCAGGAGTTACAACAAATTTATGGACTTCACTCAAATGACTATTTCAGATACCTACAACTTAGAGACTATGCCAAATCAAATACACAGGACTATAGAAAAAGGAAGACAGAAATTCTTGATTAATGTTTGAACAAACACCCTAACACAGAAACATTAATATCTTATATCTATAATATCCTATTAGACAGCGATGCACCCACGATGGAAATATATAGGCAATCATGGGAAAATGAACTAGGCCAACCATAAGGCAAGATATTTGGGATGAAAGCTTACAACATATACACTGTTCGTTAAATGCTAGACATTCTTTAATGCAATTTAAAGTATTACATAGATTACACTATTCAAAAACGAAATTAAATGGAATTTTCCCCAGTATATCTCCTATTTGTGAAAAATGTCAGCACTTAGAGGCTAATCTAAAGCATACATTTGTAAGTTGTATATAAATTAATAATTTTTGGACAGAAAATGTTTACGATAATTTCGGAAGTTGTCAACATCCAATTGGACCCCGACTCAAAACTAATAATATTAGGAATATTAGAACAAAATCAAATATTTACAACATGCCAAAGAAGCTTTATCGACTATAGTATAATAATTGGGAAAAAATTGATATTAAAATTTTGGAAAGGCCCTATAACCCCCGCAATTAAAATGTGGATTGTGGAAATGACGGAGACCCTACATTTGGAAACATTAAGATTTGTCTTAATGGACAAACAAGAACTATTTACCAGAATATGGTCTCGATTCATTGACTGTTCAGGGGCAAACCGGTTCAGCACGAGAACGTGACTGAAACCCAAATCAAGGATTAGATGAAGAGTTACATTTTATAATCCACGGACATATCTCCAATGATGTATAATTAGCTGATTATTCCATTCTCTTTTATTATACCTTCTCTCCCTCTCTATTTTCTATCTATATAAAAATTAAAAAATATATAGAAGTACAATTATTATACAATTGATAATATAGACAATATTAATAATGTATGACTACCACAAACCAAATGTTTTTATTATGTATTTACTTCTAATTAAAAAAAAACACAAAATAATTTTATCCTTGTAATATCATTGCTAAGGTGGCCCTGTATTAACCTATATATCAAACACATTAGTCAAACATATTTCATTGTACCGTTGACCCTGTGTTAACCTACATATCTATCTTCTATCTATATCTTCTATCTATATATTACTGTAAGTCTGATCTTGACCACTTCCTGTTGTTCTGTATATTGATTTTAGAAAAAACACTGCCACTTACGGCTGTAATTTTTGGCCATCTTACCACAAGTCCCCCTCAGCTGCGCAGGACAAGAGGGTTTTTCCCATCAATGAAAAATAAAAGATTTATTAGCATTTAAAAAATGTTGAGATTCTCTCTCCTGTCAATCAAGCCATGAAGGCCATGCCCCTTCTGGTGGGAGGGACTATAAAACCCAGAAGTGTGGGTGTGGCTCAGTCTCCGCAAGATGGAGAAGGGAGAGGTCATGACTCGCTGTCTTTAGTGGCCTTGTACCCTGCTTGAAATGGTTTAGAAACTGCACTTGAATCTGGTGGCCTTGCACCCTGCTTGAAGTGGTTTAGAAACTGCACTTCAATTTGATGGCCTTGGACCCTGCTTGCAAGGAATAGCCGTGAGTCAACTGCCAGACCACCAGCCGTGAGTGAGCTGCCAGCACAACAGGCTTGAGTGACTGAGCCGCCAGCCCAAGAATCCATACAGCCCACAATGTCCATACTAGCCCTCTGGAAACCAGTCCCTTCAGCCCACAGCGCCCATACTAGTGCTCCAGAAAAAAGCCCCCCCCCCCCCCCACCGGCCACCAATGTTGGAATTGGTGGAGAGGTGGAATATTGCATTGGGGGACCAGCCCTCCCGTGTGATACTGGGACCCAACGGGTCCCACTTAGCCTAGTGTCAAATAAAACTGAACTGAACTATTATACAAGCCAAGTACAGAGTGCTGGAGGAATTTAGTGAGCCAGGCAGCATCTGTGGAGAGAAAGGGGCAGGCGACGTTTTGAGCCCAGACCCTTCTTCAGACCCGATCAGTCAGAAGAAGTGTCCCGGCCCGAAATGTAGTATGTACACTCCTTCCACAGACTGGCTGGCCTGTTGAGTTTCTCCAGCACTTTGTGTTTTGCTCAAGATTCCCACATCTTGATTAATAAGGGTTTCAAAGGTTAAGGAGAGAAGGCATGAGAATGCGGTTGAGCGGGAACAATAGATCAGCGATTGAATGGCGGACTCGATGGGTTGAATGATCTAATTCTGCTCCTATGTTTTATGGTCTTCTGGTCTTATGAGTTCAGTAGCTCCTTGTGTCTCTGTTATACCAGCTTTGACATTAGACTTTTGATATACAGCGTGGGAACAGGCCCTTCGATCCACCGAGTCCACGCCGACCAGCGAGCACTAGTACTATCTTACACACCTAGGACAAAAGCCAAGTAACCTACAAACCTGTACATGTTTGGGGAGTGGGAGGAAACTGAAGCACCCAAAGGAAACACGGGGAGAACGTACAAATGCCGTACAGACAGCACCCGTAGTCAGGATTGAACCCGGGTCTCTGGCGCTGTAGGGCAGCAACTCTACCGCTGCGCCACTGTGCTGCTCTCTGCTTTTGTCGCTGTCATATGAAAGCCGCGGTGTGCTCTGTTATTGCTTTGTGCTTTTGACTGCTTTATTGGTCATTTGGGCTAGTCTGATGGTTTTTGCTTCAGAAGAGCATCTCCATGCTTTGAGACAAAGCTTCTGTTATCTACACTGACACGTCAGATGCCTCACCAATTGAGAAAGCCGTGGATTCAGTGTGCTTATCCAGTGTGCTAAGCAATAGTATTTTGTGACTCCTGCATACACTCCAATGAACTGCACCAAATGAAAGAGACGTTTTGTGGAAAGGAGGTCAGTGATCGCAATGCGCAGAAGTTGGTTGATCTAAATTTCACAACAGTCTCACAAAAATTAATCCTGTAGCCTTGGCAATAAATAGTGAATGTGCAACTGCAAATCCTACATCTGTTTCAGCAATCTGGAGCTGGAACTGCCAGGTGGTTACAAAAGAGTTATGGTTCCAACTCAATTAATTACATTCAAAAAGATGTAAGAAAATCAAATACTGTATTAAATCAAGAGGCAACTCCATAGGTAATTTTGATGGCTCCATTATTAATTTGCTTCCACTGTAGCACATTTTTATTGAAAACTTTGCTGAAGGCACATGTTGCAAATCACTGGTTTGTTATGCTATGATTCTGGTTCAATTAATATGTTTGGGAAAATTGTTTTCATAAATTCATAAGTTATAGGAGCAGAATTAGGTCATTTGGCCCATCAAGTCTACTCTGTCATTCAATCATGGCTGATCTATCTTCCCCTCTCAACCCCATTCTCCTGCCTTCTCCCTATAATTGCGGACAGCCATACAAATCAAGAATCTTTCAATCTCCGCCATAAAAATATCAATTGATGGCCGCCACAGCCGTCTGTGGCAATGAATTCCACAGATTCACCCCCTCTGACTAAATAAGTTCCTCCACATCTCCTTTCTAAAAGTATGTCCTTTTATTCTGAGGCTATGGCCTCTGGTCCTAGACTCTCCCACTAGTGGAAACATCCACTCTATCAAGCACTTTCACTATTCGGGAAGTTTCAATGAGGTTCACCCTCATCCTTTTAAACCCCAGCAAGTACAGGCCCAGTGCCGTCAAAGGCTCATCAAGTTAACCCAAGCACTAAGTAATTATTAGCAAGGAGAAAATGGTTTGTCCTATTAAAGTGGGGCTGACACAGTGGCACAACAGTAGCATTGCTACCTCACAGCGCCGGAGGCCCGGGTTCGATCCTAACTAATAAAAATAATGTGACTGGACAAAACAGATTGAGAAAATAAAATTGATTGAAATATCTGTTAGGGTTTTTTTTAATGGTTGTAACAAGTAGGTTAAATAAAATGGAACGTAGATTTAGTGAATTATTAAGACCAATATTAGGCAACTGAACCATTCTATCACCAACTACAGAGCGGTGACACAGACCACCAGACTCAAGAACAGCTTCTTCCTCTCTGTTATCAGGCTCTTGAATGCTCCTTCCATAAGTTAGGATACTGTCCAATTCACCTCTACTCTATGGCAGACATTGGACTTTGTCTATGGAACTGGTGCACTACAATGCTGAGAACTATATTCTGAACTCTGTATCTTCCCCTTTGCTCTATCTATTGTACTTGCGTTTGACTAGCTTGTATTTATGTATAGTACTGTCAGATCGGATTGATTATGTATCCAAGAAGGTTTTTGGCTGCAACCTTCCCCCCCATCAGCGAACTGTACACTGCAAGGGCCAGGAAGAGAGCGGGTAAGATCATCTCTGACCCCTCTCACCCTGGCCACAAACCCTTTGAAGTACTTCCCTCTGGAAGGTGACTCCGGACTGTCAAAGCCGCCACAGCCAGACATAAAAACAGCTTTTTGCCACGAGCAGTAGCTCTACTCAACAGCCCAAGGTCTGTAGCCTGCTTTTGCTCTGTTGCTTTATTTTATTCTTCACTTGTTTAAATAATAATGTTTGTTTTAATTGTCAACTGTATATCGTGTTGTTACTTGCAAGCAAAGCACCAAGGGAAATTCCTTGCATGTATACATGTTTGCCTAATAAAATGTATTCAATTCATTTCAATTCAATTCAATAAAATGAAAACAAAGTGTTTAACTGTACCTTGGTACACCTGGCAATAATAAACCTGAACCTAACTCTAAACCTAGGAACATTTTGAAGTGCTTTCTATCCAAGAGGAGCTGGTTGAAAAACTATAATAACATAGTCCTGGTGTACAGGTCCGGCACTGATTTTCCGGGCCAAAGGGCCTGTTTCCATGCTGATAATCCTCTTAAACGCCACTATTGTATCTGCCTCCACCACCAGCCCTGGCAGTGCGTTCAAGGCACACACTACTCTTTATCCAAAAGACAGCACATCTCTTACATTTGTCTCTGTTCACCTTATTGTCTTTGACATTTCCACCCTGGGAAAGCAGTTATGCCCGAGTTATGAATGTATAAAAGGGAATGAAGAAGAACTGTTACATATCTGTTTCAGTGATTCTAAATGATTGGACATATAGGAATGAAATATATATTACTGGAGCAACAAATATATTGATTAAAGTAGCACAGTCGGGAGTGAAAACCTGTTTACTCTGTTACTCTAATCCAATAGCTCACGGACTGAGAATGAATGATAGGAAAAAAGCTAAATATAGATTGACTAAAAAAATTCAATGGAGTGCAAAGTATTTCTACTGCAGGTGTAAATTTTAATTTGAAAGTGTAATGCAGCCTGCATCTGCATATGTGATCAGCCATGATCACATTGAATGGTGATGCTGGTTCGAAGGGTCGAATGGCCTACTCCTGCACCTATTGTCTATAATAATTATCTTGTGTGGCACAGTGGCGTAATGCTGGAGATGCTGCGTGACAGTGCCAGAGACCCAGGTTCGATCCTGATTAAGGGAGGTGTCTGTACGGAGCCTGTACGTTGTCGCTGTGCATTTTCTCCAGGTGCTCCAGTTTCCCCCTACACTGAAGACATGCAAGTTTGTAGGTTAATTGGCTTGGGTAAATTGTAAAATTGTCCCTAGTTCAGTATACTGGGTGATTGCTGGTCGGCGTGGACTTGGTGGTCTGAAGGGCCTGTTTCCGCACTGTATATGACTAAAGTCCAAAGTCTAGAGATTTTTAAATAATGTTTTTTTTGAAAATCATATTTAAAAGAAGCAGCTATTTGCTTATTTGGACTGAAGAATTGTATTCTAAAGGTACATCCCTTTATTCTGAGGCTGTGTCCTCTGGTCCTAGACTCTCCACATTCATTCTATCTAGGCCTTTCATTAGTCGGTAGGTTTCAATAAGGTCTTGTGCATTCCTCTAAACTAGCCAAATACTACCTTTATTTTAAGAACAGTCATCTTCTGCTCAACTCTGGAATCAGTTCTATTATCCCTCTTTGTGCCAAGGCTGCAGAAGGGCCAAGAAGTCATAGAGTCATACAGCATGGAAACATGCCCTTCAGCCCTGCTTGTCCATGCAAGTCAATATGCCCCATCTTTTCCCATTTGCCTATTTGGCCCATATCCCTCTATACCTTTCCTATCCATGTGCCTGTCCACATGTTTTTTAAATGTTGTTAATGTTTCCGCCTCAGCAACCTCCTCTGATAGCTCATTTCATATACCCACCACCCTCTGAATGAAACCCTTGCCCCTCAAGTTCCTTTTAAATCTTTCCCATCTCATCTTGAACCTATACCCTCCAGTTCTTGATTGCCCTATTTTGGGTAAATCTGGATTAGATGCTCTGTGCATTCAGCCTATGTATCTCTCTGATGATTTTATAAACATCTATAAGATCAGCCCTCAGCCTCCTGTGCTCCAAGGAATACATTCCTGGCCTGCGCAACCTCTCCCTATGGTTCAGGTTTTGCCAATATATTTGTATATCTTCTCTGCACCTTTTCCAACTTAGTGGCACCTTTCCTAAAACCAAATTGGGTGACCAAAACTGAATGCAATACTCCAAGTGTGGCTTCACCAATCTCTTGTACAATAGTTGCATAACGTCCCAACTTCTGTGCTTTGCCACAATTGCACCCATTTGATTGATTGAAAGATATAGCATGGAAGCAGTCCCTTCAGCCCATCAACACTAGACCATGCTGACCATTCACACTAGTTCTATGTTGTCCCACTTTCTAATCCACTCCCTACATGTTAGGCACAATTTACAGAGGGTCAATTAACCCACCAACCAGCAAGTCTTTTGAAATGTGGGAGGAAACCAGAGCACCTGGAGGAAACACACACGGTCACAGGGAGAACGTGCAAACTTCTCAAAGACAGCATTCAAAGTTGTGAACTAACCCGGGTCTCTGGCGCTGTGAGGCAATGGCTCTACCACGCATTTGAGGATGTTCATCACATCGGCTCAGGAATGCAGGCACACAAGATTAATCGTCTGTATATGTTTCAGGCAACTGAACCAACGTATCACCAACTAGAGAGAGGTCCTGAACTACCATCTACCTCATTGAAGACCCTCAGACTATCTTTAATCGGACTTTACTGGACTTTGTCTTGAATTACACATTATTCCGTTTATCCTGCATCTGTACACTATGGAAGGCGATTGTAATCATGTATCGTCTTTCCGCTGACTGGTGAGCACGCAACAAAAAAGCTTTTCACTGAACCTCGGTACACGTGACAATAAACTAAACTACACTAAACTAAACCAAACCTGCTCAAGGCAGCAGTTAATTGTAGGCAGCAGGTCTTTCTACCTTGGTACTGCTAAAATTCCACAGTACTACTTGAACAATTTTAATCAGCTTTAACTCTCTTGATTGATCAGCCTTTCATAAGTAAGATGTATGAGCAGCAGTCAGCTGAAACCATGCAGATGTGACATGCTCGCTTGCAATAGTTAATCAATGGAAAACACAGCAAATGCCAGCTGCATGTGGTGGTCAATTAAAACAAAAAGCCACGAGCATTGGAATCACTACTTGTCTGCTTCATTCTGCTAGGAATTGACAACTTTAGAAAATTGAAACCTCCTTGCAATCAATTAACCTACTATCATGAGGGGAATCTACAGGCGCACCACCTGATGGTCCGGCGCCTCCTTTAATCTAGACAAAGTTACGGAGCGCATTTGAAGTCCCGTCGAAAATGTGGCACCTAGGCCGAGTGAGGCTGCCAATCTCAACCTCATCATGATCTCCGCGGCCGATCGGCATGTCTAATTTGCCCCCTGCAGCCACGGCTCTGGAGCTCCAGCCAGGCCGGAGCTGGCAGGTCTGTTTCCATAGCCGACTTCTGAGGTTGATTGTGTGGGCCCGTATCTCCGCCTCTTGGCTGCCTCGGCAGTCCGTTCCGGTACCGTTGGACTTCTCTCGGAGGCACTGACCAAATGGGACTAGCCTAGATGGGGCATCTTGGTCAGCATGGACAAGTTGGGCTGAAGGGCCTGCTTCCGTCCTGCATGGCTCCATGACTATCATGCAAACTGAATTAGGATTGAACCCGGGTCTCTATGGCAGCAACTCTACTGCTATGCCACCCTGCTGCCCAAGTATTCTAGTGCACTTGGGACAGTAACAAGGGCAACAGAGTTTGAATCACTTTGGTGTTTGTTTTCCACAACACTCCTTCCAAGGACCCTGCTGTCTCCATTACTGATACAAACAGAATGAAAAAATATATAATTTGCACTTGTACATGAAACCTTGATGTGTAAATTAATGCAATGTCCTCGTAAAACTAAACAGTCGAATTGTCATGGAAACAGACAAAGAGTTCAGCTCTGAACATATTGCTAACTGCTGCGATAATCAAAGTCACTGATGTCAAACTTTTCCTCTATGTGGTTGACTAGCTAGATATGAATTAACATTAATGAATAATTCACAATAGAACTGTCGGGCAGCAACCCACTTGTTTTAATTATTCTCTACAATGGGCGGCTCAATAACGCAGCAGTAGAGTTGTTGTCATTCAGCGCCAGAGACCCGGGTTCGACCCTGACTAAGGATGCTCTCTGTATGGAGTTTGTACGTTCTCCCTGTGGCCATGTGAGTTTTCCCCAAATGCTCCGGTTTCGTCCCAAACTCTAAAGATGTACGTTGTAGGTTAATTAGTTCTGGTAAAATTGTAAATTGTCCCAGGTGTGTAGGATAGTGCTAGTGTACGGAATGATTGTGGGTTGGAGCAGACTTGGTGGGCCAAAGGACCTACTTCTAAGCTGTATTTCTACAGTCTGTAGTCTACAGAAACAGGTCTATTTTCCAACACTAGGGTTTATGTATTTTTAATCGATATTCATCTACGTAGACTATTGATAAAATGTAAAGATGTAGGTTATCTTGTACTGCAATTACCTATTGTCTGAAGTCTAAAGTTTATCCTCACAGTACCTAACTATAGGGACAACCAGATCAAATTGACTTCAATTTGCATTGCCCTGGGCCAACAGGAGGCAATAGTCCACCACCATCCATGTGTTAGGATCCAACACCTTCTTCAACCACTTTTTCTAAATCCAAAATAATAAATAATTTCCTGGAATCACTTCTATACAAATTACGGAACCAATTGTTTAGATGTTCAGGATGCACGTTCACAATGTTCTGCGTATATTGCATGCATTTCTGGTTGCCACATTATAAGAAGGATGTGAAGGATTTTGCAAAGGGTGCAGAGGATGTTTACCAGAACAATACCTGGTTTAGTGGGTATTAGCTATAAGGAGAGGTTGGACCAACAGTCTTTTCAGGTGAAGCAGAGGTCTAGGCACCTCCTCCAACTTCATCTACTGTATCCGGTGCTCTCGGTGTGGGGTCCTTTAGATCCTCGAGATCAAGTGCAGACTGGGCAATCGTTTTGCTGAACTCAGTTCGCCTTGGCCTACATGATCTCCCGGTTGCCAAACATTTTAATTCCCCTTCCAATTCCCACACTGACCTTTCTGTCCTGGGCCTCCTCCACAGTCAGATTAAGGCCACGTGCAAATTGAAGGAACAACACCTCATATTTTACTTGGGCATTTTACAATCCAGCAGTATGATTTCTCTAAATTCCAGTCATCCCTGCATTCCCTCTCTCCCCCCCTCTCCCCCACCCTAATCATCCTACTAGTTCCACTGTTCCCTTCATTATCACTTCTTCCCCAGCCAACAATTGGCCATTATGGGCTCCACTCTTCCTTGGTCTGTGCCAGCCCTGCTTTGTTCAGCTTGTTCCTACCTCCAGTCCTCCCCCGTTTCTACTTTCAGTCTGAATAAGTGTCCTGACCTGAAACGTAACCTATTCCTTTTTTTTTCAAAGTTGTTGCCTGACCTGCTGAGTTACTGCAGCACTTTGTGTCTTTGGACTGACTTGGGAATGCTGGAGGTTGAGTGGAGACTTGTTAGAAATATATAAAATTATGAGGGGGATAGATAACCTTTTTTCCATGGAAACAATATCAAATAACAGAGGACACAGCTTTAAGGTTAGAAGTTTATAAAATGATGAGAAGCATAGGTAAGGTAGACAGTTAGACTATTTTTACGAGGATAGAAAACTTCAAATACTAGAGGGCATAGCTTTCAGGTGAGACAGGAAAGTTTAGGGAAGTGCAGGGCAACTTTTTTACACATAGGGTGGTGAGTGCCTGGAACACGTTGCCAGAGGTGGTGGAGGAGGCAGATACGATTATGGCATTTAAGATACTTTTGAATAGGCACATGGATATGCAGGGAATGGAGGGATATAGATTATGTGCAGGCAGATAAGAGTTGGTCTTGACATTATGTTCAGCATAGCCATGGTGGGTTGCAAGGGCCCGTTCCTGAGATGTACTGTTCTTTGTCCTACCAGTTAGAGTCATGTATGAGGATGCATGGTCACGATGTTCAGAAAATATGTGACTTAAGACTTTAAGGGCCTGTCCCACTTGGCGATTTTTTCGACAACTCCCGGCATCATTGACTGAGGTATCAGGTCACCGAAAAATTTGTGGCGTGATGACGTATTGACGCGCTGTGTTTTTTCACATTTTATTTGTCGCCGCTGGATTTTGAAATGTTCAAAATTTTTTGGTGACACTGATATGATGCCAGCAGTCGCCAAAAAAATCGGCAAGTGGGACAGGCCCTTTAGACTTTAGAGATACAGTGCGGAAACTGTTTCTTCAGCCCACCAAGTCCGTGCCACCAGCGATCGCCGTATACACTAGCATTATCTGAAATTCTAGGGACAATTTTACAATTTTAACAAATCCAATTTACCTACAAACATGTATGGCTTTGGAGTGTTGAAGGAAACTGGAGCACCTGGAGAAAACCCACGCGGTCACAGGGAGAACATATTAACTCTGTACAGACAGCAGCCGTAGTCAGGATCGAACCCTGGTCTCTGGCGTAAGGCAGCAACTTTACTGCTGCCCCACTGTGCTTGAATTAATTTAAAATACAATTCAACACACAACCAATACCCACTCGTAGCAACAGTGAGGAAACTTCTGTAGCTCAGCAGGAACATACAATTCCAGCAGCTACCAGGAATATTTCATTACAGTTAACAAGTCCCAATGAGAAGAAGCAATCACACTTATTTACCCAAAGGAAGAGAACATGGTTCATGCCCTTCTACATATCAGAAATTTACAGATATTCTCCTCATTTACCAGATGTCAGGATTCATTGGAAATCAGATTGTACAGTGCCCCACTAGATTATTTGCTCAAATTCTGGAACAGGATTGAAATCTTCAAACTGATACTTCAAAGGTGCAAGTGCAATGCACCACAAGGAGGAGACACTACAAAAAAGTTTGAAGAAGGTTCTCGAACTGAAATTTTGCCCATTCGATTCTCCAGAGAAGCTGCCTGACCTGCTGAGGCCAAATTGGAGCTGCCAGGACATTAAAATGGAGTAAAGGCTTCTGTGTTGCTAGGCCACTTTGGTCAAATTAAATGTGCCTTTTGCGGAACTGGGAGAAGCTGCTGAATGGTGACAGTTTGTCTGGAGCCTAGATAAGAGCTGCAGGGAATGAATGGAACATCTGCAGATTCTTACAATAAGGTGTCAATTGCATGGAACTGATTGGATCACTGCAAACCAGATATACATAGTATAACTAATGTTGCAAGATGGCCATCCTGTTAATTGATGATTGGTCGATTTGTTGAGCCTTGGAGGAACTGTCTGAATCTCAGGGTACATGTTGCTATGTTTGCTTCCTTCTAGAAGCTCCTTTCGAATACAATTTATTAGTTACTGTGTTATTGGGTTAGGGAAATGTCTATCATGTACTGTGTTAATCGATATTTATTATTGGACTGTATAAAGACCACCCCCATGTGGTTCGGCCCCTCAAGGTTCAGGGACCTATAAAAAGGTAGCTCCCACGAGGTCCGATGTCGATCTTCTGGAAGAAAGCTTTGGACTGCATGGCCTTTTAGAGTGTCTCTGCTTGCAGGAGGCTAGAAGGGCTTGGCTAAGCAGATACAAGGATCAAACCTGCGGTGGTTAGTTATAGTAGGAGGGAACTATTGTGTTATTCAAAATAAAGTTTAGTTGTGCAAGTGCTTGATTCAGTATATTATTGACTGAAACTAGACTGGGGGGAGCTTAGAATGAGCAATTTACAATTTACTCCAGCATTTTGTGTCGATCCTCCACAAAAGAGTACATTTATTTACACCTATTCTTCACCTAATATTAAGTAGTTTCTTGCTCTTACATAATTCCAACAAATCCCATATATATTTCCTATGATGCCAGTCCGACATCTTTAAAATGTTGCCAAATGTAACTCTATGTTATAATGCACAGTTTTAAAATACTGATGGTATGCGACAAAAAGCATTTCATTGTTCCTCGGCACATGGGGTAATAAACTAAACTAACTAACTAACTAACATGGGAACTGTTAGGGCTGTCGAATTAAATCAGTTTGGAGATATAACATGGAAACATGCCCTTTGGCCCACCGAGTTCATACCAACCATTGATCACCTGTTCTATGTTCCCCATTTCCTCATCCACTCCCTGCACACCAGGGGCAAGTTTACAGAGGCCCATTAAGTTAAAACCGTGCACATATTTGGGATATGGGAAGAAACCGGAGAACCCGGAGCAAACCCGCATGGTCACAGGGAGCTGTTCCTAAACGGTGCTGTGTACTGAGGCACAGTGAAAAGCTTTTAGCAGTGTGCTATCCAAACTATACATGATTACAATCAAGCCGTCCACTGTGTACAGGTACAGGCTGCTGTTGATATAAAGATTTAAGGGAGTGGAGCAATTGTGAAGAATGATAGTAAGTTTAAATGAGAATTTACCAGTTTGAAGTTTGATCTTTATTTTATGAGGCGTTTCGATGAGGGATTACGTGAAGAAGCCCCGCCAGGTGCATGCGCGTCACACTTCAAAGCAGCGGTGTGAAAACACAGAAACTATAGTCGAAGTAATATAGTAAGACTCAGAAGACTAAAACTGCCAGATGATCTTTGCGATTATGTAGGCCGGGAGCGGAGGGCACGTAATCCCTCATCGTAACTCCTCATAAAATAAAGATCAAACTTCAAACTGGTAAGTTCTCGTTTAATCTTACTATTTTACTTCAGAGTCACGTGAGTGACTACGTGAAGATTTCAAAGCTCTGTGATTTCATGCCGTAGATCCATTCTATACGACACACTGCTTCAGTTGACACAGTAGTGAATAAATAATGTATTGAACATTGCTTCGAATTATCCAATAATCATTTTTTAATAATAATAACAAACAAAACAGTAATAACCCCTCTGTCCCAGGGGAAAATTACAAATGAAATTTAGAAAGAAAAAGAACCCAAAACAGCAAGCCCAAACCTTGCACTGTCAGGACAGGTTTATCATAAAATAGTAAGATTAAATGAGAACTTACCAGTTTGAAGTTTGATCTTTATTTTATGAGGAGTTACAATGAGGGATTACGTGAAGAAGCCCCGCCAGGCGCATGCGCGTCATACTTCAAAGCAGCCCATTGCCGAAGCAGTGTGAGAACAATACTGGCATCCCAGATTTCTGTATATTTTGGCTTAGGAGGGTTCTTGTTAAAGATTCCTCTCATGAATGGGGATACTAACGGATGAGACCCGATAGATTGTTGTTCTGAAAACTGCCCTAAATAGGAGGACAAAGCACTCCCAGCACTATTAATGGCACTATAGCTCAAGTGTTCATCAAAATGCAATGTAGCAAGGAACTCCAATACATCCGGTATGCTTGCAGTATGATAAGATATATCTGACTGCAAACAAAACATCGCCCATTTCTTAATATTAGACTCATTTTTTAGTGCTATCTCTCCAAGCTGCAGTTATCATGTCCATGGTCCTACTCGACAGTCCAAGCCCTTGGAACGGTCTGGTCAGAACCTGCAGATTAACAAATTAATACGATCATGTAACGGATGACTTTTTCCTGTTACTGGATGCACCAACAACTTACTGCAGTTGGGTACAGTCATGAATGGCTGAGTCATCATTCTGAGCACCAATGGGAAACATGGCTGTATAGGCCAGTCTGGAACTACCAAAACGCCTGGGTTAGATCCAGAATGACTCGATATCCACCATCTTTTTTCTGTCTGGGGAATATATTGGACACAAATTGTTGAGGATGGTATGTCGTCCTCTCAATTACCCCTTTTTGGGACAAAACCTCAATTTCTTCATTTACCTGCTGAGTTTCTGGTCCAGAAAAAAACAATACCCGACTAGGCATAGTTTGTGCAGGTGGATGAATTCCTGACATAAACTCTATTTGAGGCCCTGAGACAGTGTCCAGTATAAACAGACCAGATGTTGTGCAGCACCATTCATCATAAAATAACTGCAACCTACCCCCAACCGGAGGCTGTTCCCCAGAAGATTTATCCTGGACTGAATGAATCACCCATACCTCTACAGTCGACCTTGGAGTTCTTGTCCTTTTCGCCATACTGTGGTTGTAGTTGGGATATACAAGTGGGTAATATCGCCGCCACTGGCCCCACTCTGCTTGGCCCTGCCCCCGGATCTGACCACCTTCATGTTGAAAACTACCTGCGAGGTGGCATCCTGGCGGAAGCAACGTATGTCTTCATGAGACCTATTGTCTTGACCTCTTTCTCCAGGTCTTTGACTTGTTTGAGCAGGGCCACTCCAAATAAATAATCTGGCGCTTGAATATTGGTGGACCTGCATAAAGCTGCAAATCGCGGGTTCAGTGTAGGTTTTATGGCTATTTTCCGTATACAATTCACCTCGAAATATGCATTACACAGCAGGGCCAACATATCCTGCTGTGTGCCGGACATTGGTGCCCCTTGGACCATTTTGCCAAAGGCCGTGATGCCTGCTCCCACCAATTTGAGAACCTGCTGGAAACGGATTTCTTGTCCATGCATCATTGCACTCATTTGTGCCCATATAGCAGAGTTCACAGTGGACACTTTGAGCGACGCACAATTCACAGGTGTTTTGTATCTGGTGGCTGTTTCTTCCATTATTGTATCTTGTAGCTGGTGAGAGGCCATGTAGTTGATGATGGCCACCAGGTTTTCCTCCATGGCTTCACCAGTACCTTTTGGAATAGCAAAGTTTCTTGCCACATCCGGGACACCTGGAGCATGGATCATGTGCTTTGGTGTATGCCCAAAAGCAGTGACACCAACTTCAGGGTCAGACTCCACCTGCCCTGGCTCTCCCGAGTCTTGCTCCAGGGACGTCTCTATCAGCCCTAAACAAGGTGCTGGCGAGGGTGATTCGCACTGATATTCATAAGCGGTATAGTCTTCTTCGCTATATGGGCCTCTACGTGAGGCTGTCTGGGGAATCCTAGGGGCATTCGAACCCGATTAAAAAAATGTCATGGCTCATTAAAGTTTGGAGCATTTTCTCCATCTGGTCGAGCCGTCCCCATACATTTTTATAAGAAGGAGGGGAGTCTTCCTCATCAGACCAGTTGGATAAGACGGGCCTGAGAGATTTTCTTTTGGCCTTCCACCCTGGTGGAGTGGCCTCAGTGCCCTGAAGCACTGGAATTAACGGAGGCAGTTGAGCTGCCAGTAGATCAGCAGCCGATATCAGAGCCGGCGTTACTGCAGCCGGTATCTCCCAACGCAATCTGCGAGCGCTAACGCTCCTACTACGGACAGATTTCTTCTCAACACGCTCCATTACTAACTCCCACTGGCTGCCGAACCAGACTCACGGAGTTTAAATAACCGCGGAAAAAGTTTTAAATTCACTTACCTGCGGATTTACTATTTACCGCTGATGGAGCTGCGCTCTCCAGCCCGTCGGTGCGCCATGCGTCGGACGTAATGATGCGCATGCGGCTGGCGGGGCCTCTTCACGTAGTCACTCACGTGACTCCGAAGTAAAATAGCATTCATTACCCGCAAGCAAAGGGTCGCCTGGCTTAGGCTCCATTTGTAACTCCTTCCCCATATGAGGAAGAGTCAAGAACCAAGATGTTTAATTGTCGTATGTAGAGACAACAAACTATTAAATTCTTACTTGCAGCAGCATAACAGGTCTGTAAACACAATTCGCACAGATAATTTAGTAAATAAAAATTAGACAATTCCATAACCCCAATTTAAGTGAAAAACACCCAAAGTGCTTAGTGCAACTGAAGACAGTCCTTAGATTTTATTGTTGAGGTTAGTGATGTGAAGTCTGAAGAAGGGTCTTGACCCGAAATGTCACCATTTCTTCGATCCAGAGATGCTGCTTGTTCCACTGAGTTACTCCAGCATTTTGGGTCCATCTGTAGTGTTCAAAAGCCTGTTGGTTGTTGGGATGAAGCTATTCTTGAACCTGGTGGTGATGGTTTTCAGACTCATGTTCCTGCTTCGTGATGGTAGGAGTGAAATGAGAGTGTGGCTAGGGTGGTGTGGGTCTTTGATGATACTATCTGGCTTTTTGAAGCAGCGCTTCCCATTGATTCCTTTGAGAAAGGGGAGGTCAATACAGGTGATGGACCGGGCAGTGTCTACCACTCTCTGTGGTCTCCTTCGTTTCTGGACGTTTGAGTTGCCTAACCAGGATGTGATGCTACAATGAAATTCTTACTTGCAGCAGATTAAGGGCCCCATAAACAATACACATAGATAATATATAATAAACACACAATTAACAAATTCAATTAATTAAGAACCTTTGGGCAGTACAGTTGCGCAGCAGCACGGTTGCTGCCGTACACACCAGCTGTCTGCAGGTGCTCTCTGTACGGAGTTTGTACGTTCTCCTTGTGACGGCATGGGTTTTCTCCAGGTCCTCCATTTTCCTCCAACGTTCTAAAGATGTACAGGTTCGCTGGTTAATTGGTTTCTGTAAATTGTCCCTTGAGTGTCGGATGGAACAAGTGATTGTTGGTCGGCATGGACCCGAAGGGCCAGAGGGCCTGTTTCCACGCTGTATCTCTAAACTAAATTGAAGTAAAACCTAATAGCAATATCTTTTATATTGTACTCGCGTCCAATCATATTTTACGCAATTTGAGACTGATATTTAGTTGTAAAATTATCATATCGAATAAATTCAATTTCTGTGTATTCATTTAGATTACTTTCATTGTTCAATTTACTTCAGTGTTGTTGGATAAGAAGGAAAGCATTAAAATATTGCACTTTTTATTTTGATATTTTTTCAGCCATGGCAGAGAAAGAGATTTAATGCTCATAAATGGAAATGGGGTACTAGAAAATTCCCCGTTTCATGAGCAACAGAGTTTTAATAAAATACATAATTTAGTGTGGGAAATAGATTTACTTTTGGATTGATTAAAAGATATAGCATGAACACAGGCCCGTCAATACCAACCATCAATCAGATCTTCACACTACTTTAGTTCAGTTTAAAGATGCAGTATAGAAACAGGCCCTTCGGCCTACCGAGTCCATGCCAACCATCGATCACCCGCTCACATTTAGTTTTATAGAGGCCGATTAACATACAAATCTGCAGATCTTTGGGATGTTGGAGGAAACCAGCGCACCCGGAGAAAAACCACGTGGTCACAAATAGAACATACCATCTCCATACAAACAGTACCTGAGGTCAGGATCAAACCTGGGTCTCTGGCGTTGTGAAGCAGTAGCTCTACCAGGCACGCCACGATGCCACCCTTGTTTTTTCTCCCACTATATCCTGGGACTACACTTTGTATAATTCACCACGGTGAGGGCATTTGGGCAAACATTAGAGAGCTATCACATGTGCAACCTTTAGAACGTGGACAGATTGTCTCGTTATTCAGCTCCTGTAACTTTACCAATCCATATTAATGGCATGGAACAAAAACAAGAAAGCAGCAGTTTATGCCATCTGTGTGTTACTTTTATCCAATTCAAGGAAGTTTATTTAGCACAAACCAAATGGCTTTCCTGGCTCCTCTTGTTCTTGCTGTGAATTTTGTCATGTTTCAGATGCCTCTTCCCACTTCCTTATCACTGCACAGTGATAGACTAAAGATCAAATACTAAAGATCACCTTTGCTATAGATCATCTGAAAGGATAACATTGCAACATTTGTTCTTAGACTTCAAAAGCAATTTAGGATGTTGTCAGATCCCAAGAGAATCAATATAGTTCATAAGTTATAGGAGCAGAATTAGGCCATTCGGCCCATCAAGTCTACTCTATCATTCAATGATAGCTGAGCTATCTTTCCCTGTCAACCCCACTCTTCTTCCTTCTCCCCATAACCCCTGCCACCCATTCTAATCATGAATCTATCTCCACCTTAAAAATATCCATTGATTTGGCCGCCACAGCCTTCTGTGGTAATAAATTCCACAATTCACCACCTTCTGACTAAAGAAATTCCTCCTCATCTCCTTTCTAAAGGTATGTCCTTTTATTCTGAGGGACTATGTCCTCTGATCTTAGACTCTTCCACTAATAGAAACATCCTCTCCACATCCACTTTATCCGGACGTTTCACTATTCGAGTTCCAACTAACATCGTTCCACCCTTTTGAGTTGAGTTTAGTTTATTGTCACGTGTACCGGGGTACAGTGAAAAGCTTTTGTTGCGTGCTAACCAGGCAGTGGAAAGACAATTTATGATTGCAATTGACCCATCCACTGTGTACAGATGCATGATAAAGGGAATAACATGAATAATGTTTAGTGCAAGGTAATGTCCAGTAAAGGCCGATCGTACATGGTCCGAGTGTCTCCAATGAGGTAGATAGTAGTCAAATCAAGTCATGTCAATTTTATTTCTATAGCACATTTAAAAACAACTCTCCTTGACCAAAGTGCTTTACATTGGTGCAGGTACTAACATGCTACAAACAGTGGTACATAGATCAACAATACATACATAGATGCATACATACAGCGCTCCCTCAGAGGACCTCAAGAAAGGCTTGAGAATAGAAATAGGTTTTAAGTCTAGAATTAAAAGAGTCGATGGAGGAGGCAGTTCTGATGGGAAGAGGGATGCTGTTCCATAGTCCAGCAGTTGCAACCGCAAAAGTGCGGTCGCCCCTGAGCTTCTGCCTAGACCGCGGAATGGTCAGTAACCCCAGGTCGGCCGATCTGAGGGGCCTGGAGGTGGTATGGTGGGTAAGCAGATTTTTGATGTAGGTGGGGGCGAGCCCGTTAAGGGCTTTGTATACATAAAGGAGGAGCTTGAAATTGATTCGGTAAAGCACAGGGAGCCAGTGGGTAGAGGCCAGAATCAGGGTGATGTGGTCCCTTTTTTGGGTGCCCGTCAGGAGTCTCGATGCGGCATTTTGGACCAATTGCAGGTGGGACAGGGATGATAGGCTGATGCCAGTGTAAAGGGAGTTGCAGTAATCAAGGCAGGAGGAGATAAATGAGTGGATGAAGTAGCTGAGGTCTGCTCTCTAGTTGTCAGTAGGATGGTTTTGTTTTTCATCCAAAAGCCTCTTAAATGCCACTATTGTATCTGCCTCCACTACCACCACCCCTGGCAAAGCATTCCAAGCCCCCACCACCCTCTCTGTAAAAAAACTTGCCCCACACATCTGCATTAAACTTTCTCCCTCTCATCTTATACCAAACCCTCTAGTGTTGGATATTTCTACTTTGAAAATTGTAGATCTGTATAGTCCACGCTGACTGTCATTCACCCATTCACACCTAGTTCTATGCTATCCCACCTTCTCATCCACTCCTTACACACTAGGAGCAATTTACAGCAGCCAATTAACCTACAAACCAGCACTCCTTTGGGATGTGGGAGGAAACCAGGGCACCCAGAGTAAACCCACATGGTCACAGGGTGAAAGTGCGAACTCCACACAGACAACACCCGGACTTGAGATCGATCCCAGGACTCCAACGCTGTGAGGCAACGGTTCTGCCAGCTTTGGGACAGTACAGCCTTAATCTCGAGAGATGCTGCCTGACCCGCTGAATTAATCCAGTACTTTGTATTTATCTTCCGCAATAATATATGAAAAGGGCGCGAGGAAAAGACCATCTGGCTTCTCACCGTCCTCCTGTGTCACATTTTGTTTACCTTGGAAACATTCTGCGTCAATCAGATAACCCATATATGTCTGAATTGAGTCCATTGTTCCTCATTTTCGGCAATCGCTGAACACACTTGGAAGGGATATCCTTTGGCTTGGCAGTGATTCTATGTGATGACATTTCCAGCAGGTCTGCACAAGCTATTAGTCAACTGCAAAGACTACCATATAAAAGGAGAAAGTGCTGGAGAAATATTCAACAGATCAAGCAGAATGGCGCAGTAGAGTTGCTGCCTCACATCGCCAGGTTCGATCCTGACTATGGGTGCTGTGTGCACGGAGTTTGTACATTCTCCCTGTGACTGCATAGGTTTCCACCGGGTGTTCAGTTTCCCCCCATAATCCCAAAGACATGTAGGTTTGTAGTTTTAAAGAAGGAACTGCAGATGCTGGAAAATCGAGGGTACACAAAAGGCTGGAGAAACTCAGCGGGTGCAGCAGGATCTAAGGAGCGAAGGAGTTAGGCAACGTTACGGGCCAACACCCTTCTTCAGACTGATGGGAGGTGGGGGCGGCGGGGAGAAGAAAGGAAAAAGGAGGAGGAGGAGCCAGAGGGCTGGGGGAGAGGTGGGAAGGGGAGGTGACAGCGAGGGTTAACAGAATTGAGAAAATTCAATGTTCAAGCCCAGAGGATGCAGACTCCCCAAGCGGAATATGAGGTGCTGTTCCTCCAATTTGCAGTGTTGCTCACTCTGGCCGTGGAGGAGGCCTAGGACAGAGAGGTCGGATACGGAATGAGAGGAGAAGTTGAAGTCCTGAGCCACCGGGAGGTCAGGTTGGTTATTGCGGACCGAGAACAAGGATTGTTCTAACCCTTGTTCTCGGCGTACCAGGGCCCCATCCCCGACCTCTACCTCTGTTACATCGACGACTGCTTTGGTGTCACCTCCTGCACCCATACACAACTGACTGACTTCATCCTTTTCACCGCCAACTTCCATCCGGCACTCAAATACACTTGGACCATTTCCAACACTTCCCTACCATTCCTTGACCTCACCATCTCTATTGCAGGTGAAACACTCCTGACCGACATCCACTACAAACCAACTGACTCCCACAGCTAACTGGACTACTCTTCCTCCCACCCTGCTTCCTGTAAGGACTCCATCCCCTATTCCCAATTCCTCCGTCTACGCCGCATCTGCTCCCAGGATGCGGTATCCACACCAGGTCATCACAAATGTTCTAATTCTTCAGAGAACGTGGATTCCCCTCCCCCACTATAGATGAGGCTCGCACCAGGGTCTCCTCCATACCCCGCAACACCGCCCACTCTCCCAATTCCCTCACTCACCATAAGGGCAGAGTTCCCCTGGTCCTCACCTTTCACCCCACCAGCCGGCAACTCATAGTCCTCCGCCAGTTTCGCCACCTCCAATGTGACCCCACCGCTCGCCACATCTCCCTATCTCCCCCCCAGTCTGCCTTCCGCAAAGACCGCTCCCTCCACAACCTTGTCAATTCTACCCTTCCCTCCCGCTCCACCCCTTCCCCGAGCATGTTCCCTTGCAACTGCAAGAGATGCTACACTTGTCCCTTCACCTCCCCCCTCCACTCCTTTCAGGGACCCAAGCAGTCGTTCCAGGTCCAACAGAGGTTCACCTGCACCTTCTCCAAGCTCATCTACTGCATCCGCTGCTCTAGATGCCAGCTGATCTATATCGGTGAGACCAAGCGGAGGTTTGGCGATCGTTTCGCTGAACACCTCCGCTCGGTCCGCAATATTTCAAAATAGACTTTATTCAAGTAATAAATATATACATTACATGAACCGTGCGAAAAATCCATCCGACATTTTCGGAGGCTACACAAATTGTTCCATACAGTCTATATACGTTGCTCAAATTTCATGAATCTATCCCCCACCCGTGCCACTCATGTGGTCCCCTGGCATGGGATACCTTCCCTTATTTTGAGGGGCGTCTCCACCATACCGTGCCCCCCATGTCCAGCAGCGGAAGGACCTTAGACTGTGGCCCTCCCCCACCGAGCCTTGGCTTTGGCTGCACCGAGCTTCAGTGCGTCCCTCAGCACGTACTCCTGCAGTCTGCTGTGGGCCAGTCGGCAACATTCCCCGACGGACATCTCGCTCTGCTGGGTGGTGAACAATGCTCGGGCAGACCAAAGGGCGTCTTTCACCGAGTTGATGACCCTCCAGCAGTACTCGATGTCAGTCTCTGAATGTGTCCCTGGGAACAGTCCGTAAATCACAGAGTCCTCTGTGACGGAGCTGTGCGGAATAAAGCATACCAGAGGCCCTTGCATTTTTCTACAGACTCTTTTAGCAAATCCACACCAGGTGGATCACCTGTCCCAGAGCAGACTTGACCCAGTTGGCGATGGCCTTAGACAGGATCTTGTAGTCTACATTCAAGAGTGTTATGGGTCTCCAATTCTTTATGTCCTTCATCTCCCCCTTCTGCTTGTAAATTAGGGTGATGTTGCCCTTCCTCATGGGGTCTGACATGCTACCAGCTAGAAGCTCGGTCCGCAATAACCAACCTGACCTCCCGGTGGCTCAGCACTTCAACTCCCCCTCTCATTCCGTATCCGACCTCTCTGTCCTGGGCCTCCTCCACGGCCAGAGTGAGCAACACCGCAAATTGGAGGAACAGCACCTCATCTTCCGTTTGGGGAGTCTGCATCCTCTGGGCTTGAACATTGAATTTTCTCAATTCTGTTAACCCTTGCTGTCTCCTCCCCTTCCCACCTCTCCCCCAGCCCTCGGGCTGCTCCTCCTTTTTCCTTTCTTCTCCCTGCCCCCCCCCCCCCCACCTCCCATAAGTCTGAAGAAGGGTTTCGGCCCAAAACGTTGCCTATCTCCTTCGCTCCTTAGATGCTGCTGCACCCGCTGAGTTTCTCCAGCCTTTTGTGTACCCCAGGTTTGTAGTTTAATTGGTTTCTGTAAATTGTCCCTAGAGTGTAGGATAAAACTAGTGATTGTTGGTCGAAGGGCCAGAGGGCTTGTTTCCAAGGTGTATCTCTAAACTAAATTAAAGTTAAACCTAATAGCAATATCTTTTATTTTGTACCTGCGTCCAGTCATATTGTGACAGATATTTAGTTGTACAATTATCATATCAAATAAATTCAATTTCTGTGCATTAATTTTACTTTACTTAATTGTTCAATTTACGTCAGTGTTGTTGGATGGAAAGGAAAGGATTAAAAAATTGCACTTTTTATTTTGATGTTTTTTCATCCCAACGCAGAGAAAGAGATTTAATGCTCATAAATGGAAATGGGGTACTAAGAAATTCCCAGTTTCATGAGCAACAGAGTTTAAAAAAAAAACATTATTTGGTGTGGAAAATTTATGGATTTATTTATTTTTGGATTAGAAGATACAGCATGAAAACAGGCCCTTCAGCCCATCATCAATACCGACCATCGATTACCTGTTCACACTAATTTAGTTTAGTTCAAAGATGTAGTATGGAAAAAGGCCCGTCGGTCCACTGAGTCCACGCCAACCATCGATCATCTGCTCACATTTAGTTTTATGCTATCCCACTTTCCCAAATTTTGAGTTGTTTCCTCATATCGCCAGAGACCCAGGTTCGATCCTGACTATGGGTGTTGTCTGTACGGAGTTTGTACATTCTCTCTGCTTCCTCCCATATCCCAAAGACATGCAGGTTTTGCAGGTTAATTGGCCTCTGTAAAATGTCCCTATTGTGTGGGATAGAATAAGAGTATGGGTGATTTTTCATTGGCATGGACTCGGTTGGCCGAAGGGCCTGTTTCCACGCTGTGTCTCTCAACTAAACGAAGTAGCATTTCCATCACATGCAGGTTCAGATTTTTTTTATTTGCAGGGATTAATAGTAAGATTAAACGAGAACTTACCAGTTCGAAGGTTGATCTTTATTTTATGAGGAGTTGCGATGAGGGATTTCGTGAAGACCCCGCCAACACGCATGCGCGGCATCCTTCAAAGCAGCGGTGTGGAATCACAGACTCGACGAAAAAGTAAGGATATTAAGATTAAACTGCGAACTAACCAGCTGAACATAATGATCGAGGGTTGGGAGCGGAGGGCACGAAATCCCTCATCGCAACTCCTCATAAAATAAAGATCAACCTTCGAACTGGTAAGTTCTCGTTTAATCTTACTATTTTACTTCGGAGTCACGTGAGTGACTTCGTGAAGACTTCAAAGCTCTGTGATTACACGCCCTGGACAACGCCCATGCTACCACACTGCCGCAATCCTGATGGAGGAAGTTTGTTAAGCAATCCAGACTGGACAATCTGAAAATAATGAACATTTATTAAACACAAATCATAAACAAACCCCCTGACTGGGGACAAATGATATTAGGGAGCAGCCCTGAGTACTGCATCCGCATATGTTGCAGGTCCGGCCAATGGCTTATGGTAGAACCGTTGAAAGGTTGACTCACTGGCCCATCCTGCCGTAGCGAGGACGTGATCCATGGGCACCTCCATGGCCCTCGCTGTTGATGTGGATGCAGCCCTGGTGGAATGAGATTTAAACAAGTTAGTGTCAATACCCGCTGCATCCAACACTTCCCTGAGCCACCTGGAGATCGTCTGCACTGTCACCCGGCGATGTGGTTTTTTGTGGCTTATAAGCAGTCCTTGTTCCGAATTCCTGATCGACCGGGTCAACTCAATGTAGCAACGGAGATGGGTGACTGTGCAGAGTGTGGCATCAGAGGGGTACGCCTGGAATTCCAACTGCAGCCCCAAAGATCCGGGTCGATGCTGCTTCAGCAGGTCTGCAACGTAAAACGTTATTTTCCCAGGGGTAGAGAGCATATTGTCAATGCGCAACTTTTGAAGCGCCTGTACCCGCTGAGCAGACGTGAGCGCCATCAACATGACCACCTTCAGGGTGAGCTGGTGAAGAGGTAACCCCGCCATGGGGGACCATGATCTTAACAGGGACAGGACCACTCCTGCATCCCAGACAACGTTATATCTGGGCCGTGGAGGGTTTGTGTTAAATACACCCCTCATAAACTTCGACACCAGATTGTTGGTCCCCACTCCTACCGGAAGGTACGAGGACAGCGCACTCCTGGCGCTATTGATGGTACTATAGCTGAGCCCTTCATCATAGTGGAGGCCCGCCAGGAATTCCAGGACGTCAGGTATTGTGGCAGAATCATAGGTAACACTCTTCCTTAAACAGAATAGTTCCCATTTCCTGATCTGGGTCAGGTACTGCCGCCTTGTAGATGCTCTGCATGATGCAGCGATTAAATCCATGGCCCTCGGTGAGATCCCCGTGTTCAGCAAAGGCCTTTTCAGAACCTGCAGACCAACAGGTTTAAATAGGCGTGGCACGGATGCGGCTCGCCAGTGACGGGATTAGTAACCAATTGTGGGTTGTTTCCTATTCGCACCCACGGGCGCTTCAGCATCTGAGAGACCACCGGGTACCACGGTTGTGTCGGCCAGTCGGGTATTACCAGAATGCCTGATGCAGAGTCTAATTTAATCTTCTGTAATACCCGACTGATGAGGCAGAATGGGGGAAAAGCGTAGCAACACCATTTCCCCCAGTGGAGCGAAAAAGCATCCAAAGCCACTGCCCCAGGATCTGGTTCCCACGATACATATGTTGGTATCTGATGGTTCAGTCTAGACGCAAATAGGTCAATATCTGGCATACCAAATTTTGTCACAATTTCAGCAAACACAAGGGGATTCAGCATCCACTCAATGTTATCATTAAAAACTCGTGACCTGGTGTCCGCCACCGTATTGAGTATCCCCGGAAGGTACGTTGCTGATATCCAAATACCCCTTTTGATGCACCAGAGCCAAATTGTATTTGCCAAATCATTACAAGATACTGACCTGATACCACCCATATGATTTATATAGGCTACCACCGTGGTGTTATCGATTTGAAGGCGGACATGTGCATGACGCAAATTACTGCAATATGCCCGCAGTCCATGAAAGACCCCCAGCATTTCCAAATAATTAATGCCTTGCACTTGGAGAAGCGTGAACTCATGAGCGTCCCATCTGCCACCACAGCTGGTTACAGTGTCAGTTGCCCCCCAGCCTTGTGCACTCGCATCAGTTTGCAACAGAACCGTGGGATTCGGGAGAATGATGGGTTTGGAACTTACTCCAATATTATGAACCCACCATTCCAGCTCAGTTTGCTCCCCTATGCCTAAGCGCATAGGTCTGTCAAAATGTCCGGTATTCAATTTTAACGCCAGAATTTTACTTTTTTGTAAGTTTTGGTAATGCAACGGACCATAGTTTACGGCCGGGAATGTGGCAACCAGCTTGCCAATTACCTTAGCAACCTGCCGAATGGTTGGCCTGTTGTTGTCAAGTAAACTGATGCATGCTTGTTGAACGTCCACCACTTTGTCAACTGGGACCGTGATTTCCATCTGGTTAGTGTCTATAGTGAACCCCAAATAGTCCATGACCTGCGAAGGGTTGAGCTTGGATTTGTCTGGATGGATTACAAACCCCATTCTTTGAAACAAAGATATAGCAGCCGAGACTGCCAACTGGGCGTGCTCTAGGGTTTTCCCTGCTATGAAAATGTCATCTAAATATGCCATTATAATATGGTTTTGTTTCCTGAGATGTGCCAATAAAGGTTTGACAATTTTAGTAAATAGTCTCGGCGCTGTTGTAATCCCATTAGGCAAAGCCATATATTGCCATAATTGACCTTCCCAGACAAATTTCAAGAACCTTCGATGTTGTTTAGCAATAGGGACTGTATAGTACGCATCCTTCAGGTCAATGCAAGCCATAAAGTACCCATGACTAACCAACTGCTTGGCCGTCTCAAATGTCTCCATCTTAAAATGGGTATATTGTACGAAAGCATTCAACTGGGTTAAGTCGATGATAATCCGACAGCCTCCATCCTTCTTAACCCTAGTAAAGATGTTGGAAACAAACTCCAATGGCTCGTGCATCGTTTTTTGTATCACCCCTTTCTTTTCTAATCGTAGTATTTCAACATGAGCCCGCTCCTTCTCTGACTGAGAGAGTGCAAATCTGCGACTAGGCTCATGTTGCGAAGGGGGATCTCTGCCATTAATAAACTCTATCTCATAACCCTGAATGCTTTGTAAAATAAAAGGATCCGTAGTTAGGGTATCCCAAGCAGACCGGAAACCCCGAAGCCGTCCCCCCACCGGTGAGGTTACTAAAGCTACGTTGTGGACGGACCCAAGCCCCCTTACCTCCAAGGTTAGCGCCGGGGTCTGGACTGTGGTGTCTTCGCTCCTCGTGTGGCGCGGCCCTGTTGCCGCATCTTCCAAGCTGGCTTGGGCTGGCCTTGGAATAAAAAAGGCCTCTGCTGTTGGGCCCCCGCCGAGGAATATGTTTGGGAATATGTTCTGGGGCCTTGGTCCACCGATGTGTGGGGCCTGAACGAGGAACGTGGCTGCTGCCTGGTGTAACCGGGAGTTTTGGATGAATAAGACTGTCTCATCATCCCCACAGTCTTGGCTTCCTCGTCCAGTTCCTTTACGCGTTTAGGCAGGTCTTCCCCAAACAACTGCCTTGGTGGTGGTGGTGCGGTGGAGGTGCTGCATAATCCCGCAAATTTGGGATTCAAATTTGGCCGGATGGAGCTCTTCCTGAAACAGTTTATCTCAAACTGTGTGGTGCACAGAAGTGCTAGCGCATCCTGCTGCTCCTCGGACACATTCGTGGCATCCAGCGACCGAGCAAAAGCCGTGATACCTGCTGTCAGCAGCTTTAAGATTTTCTGGAGCTTGCCCTCCTTGACCCTTGTGTTCGCCGACATATTCCCCCATATTGCTGCATTCACTTTCGGTACGTTGAGGGAGTTACAGTTTGCTGGTGCCTTATACTTCCCCACTGTTTCCGAGAGCACGGTATCCTGGAGCTGGTGCGTAGTCAGGAAATCGATTGACGCCGCTATTTTGGGATGTAGTGGTCCTCCTGCCGCCGCAGGTGACCCAAATTTCGATACCGCCTCCAACATTTCCTGTGGGTTCTGGACCTCTTCTCCCTCCTCAGGCTCACCCATACTTCCTTGCTGGCTCTCAAGCGACGGGGAGATAGAAGGTGGCGGCTGCATGTAGCTCCCAGACCTCTGGGATTCCCGTTCCTGACGCTCCAGGTCCCGCTGATATAGCACCTCCACCATATGCTCCAACCGGCCGATACGACCGTCACCGCTGTACGCGGGCCACTGGTCGTCTTCCCCAGCCTCTCCAGAGGAACCGGGGCTTCCAGCAGTTGTCAACACCCCCACGGAATGTACTGCCGGGAAGTCGCCAGCTCCCACTCCAGCGGGGCTGTGCGACTCCCACACGGACACACCGCTGGTCCGCCGTCGTTTGGACAGCAGCGGCCCCTCTGTCTGATGGGAGGGAAGAGGGCTAGAGTCAGTACTTGCACCAGAAACTGGACTCTCTGATGTCCGTGCGGGCTTACCACCACAGCGTTCCACATATAAACGGGACTGTGGCGGCGCATGGTCTGCTTTACCCGCCTCAGCAGGGGCGCTGGACCGTACTTTGCTGCCACCGGCCCGCACTACGGCAGCCTGTTCCGGTGGTGTGCCGGTACATCCTGCCCCCACAGGGATCCTCGGCACGCCAGCATTGCCACTGGTCTGCTTCCTTGCAGGTTTCCCCAGTGGCTTGTCCCTGCCTGCCGTACCGACAAGGCTGGACTTTAGCGAGGCTTCCCCCCTGTTCTGCCCGCGAGGGACCTTTAAAGGGGGGGATGCACTCGCGGACACGCTTGCTCCAAGAGCCCCACGTGCCTTACCTCCAGCCCTGGTCTTGGGCACTGGAGTTCTAGAGTCAGGGTCTCCCAGCCCCTGCTCCTGCGCGGACACCCTCTTCTTGGCCAGAGGGGTTGTGCCGGGTCTGGTCAGCTGCTCAGAGCTCCCCGACTGCCGCGACTTCTTCCTCGGTGGTGTCTCAGCTGCTCCCGATGTAGCGGGCAGCTCCGAGGACTTTACTCGCTGAACGCGACTCCCACTCCTTCCTCCTTCCATGGCTCTGTAAACACAACACAGACCACACAAAAACGACAAACCAGCTTAAGGTTAACTTACCTGCAGCTGCTTACCTTTTTGAAGGAGCCGGTTGAGGGAGCGCACTCCCCCCCCCAGCTGCCGTGAGCAAATGCGCGCGACGATATGCCGCGCATGCGTGTTGGCGGGGTCTTCACGAAGTCACTCACGTGACTCCGAAGTAAAATTTACTTTTTTTAGTTTACAGATACAGCAAGGAAACGGGCCCTTTGTCCCACTGAGTCCACGCCAACTATCGATCACCTATTCACACAAGTTCTATGTTATCCCACTTTATCATCCACTCCCTGCTCACTCGGGACAATTTACAGAGGACCAATTCACCGACAAACCTGCACGTCTTTGGGATGTGGGAGAAAATCGTCGCACCCGGAGGAAACCCACGCTGTCATAGGAAGAACCTGCAAACTCTGCACAGACTATCCCCGGGGCACAAGATCAAACCCGGGTTTCTGGCACTGTGAGGCTGTGGCTCTACCAGCTGCGCCACTGCGACACCTTGTTGATCGTGAAATCAATACTTGCAGAGAAGATGGAAAAGGTGGTGGCATTTACCAAAGTGTCGGATGAGAAAGCAGTGAGGTGACATTTTAAGCAGTGTTTTTCACATTCTGACTTGCAGCGGTAACTTGCCTGAAAGTAGGACATCAATATCAAAACTAGAAATGCGAATCATGAAATAGAAAGGGATTTCACTCAGCACTGGGACTTATCTGGAGATTATAGTCTGGGGTGGTAGCAGGTCTTATGCAACAATCGTATAGTGATAAAAGGAGATTTTCTCCATCAGACGGGTTTATTTCGTTTTTAGGCTAGGAGCTGCATATCTGAGGGTTCAGGCAGCATGTTCAAGAAGGGAGAATGCAAGATATCTGAGAAATATGAGATGAGAAATAAATGAATAAAATAGATTCACAGACATACAGCATGGAAATTGGCCCTTTAACCCAACTTGCCCATGTGGACCAAGATACCCCATCTACTGGACTTTATCTTGCACTAAACGTTATTCCCTTTATCATGTATCTGTACACTGTGGATGGCTCAATTATAATTATGTACTATCTTTTCTCCGACTGGTTAGCACACAACAAAAGCTTTTCGCTGTACCTTGGACTGCACACGTGACAATAAACTAAACTCAATTCAGCTCAACTCAAATATTTCCTGTCCATTTAGCTGTCTAAATGTCTTTTAAATATTGTTGTAATATCTGCAAAGTGATAATGTCAAGAGCAGCAACAAGAAAGCTCCCAATCGCATGGGAATGGTTTGATGGTTTCTTTATTGTCACATGTGCAGATGTACAGTGAGAACTTGTTCTACATGCTATCCATAAAATCATACCACACAATACATACAATAGATCCTCGTCTGCAACAGCACAGAGTTGCCATGTTTTGGCCCTATAAAGCTCGTGGAACAGCACCGGAACAGGTCCTTCAGCCCACAATGTCCATGTTGAACATGACGCTATGCTACACTAATCTCCTCTGCCTGCACATGATCTATACCTCTCCATTTCCTGCATATCCATATGCCTATCTACAAGCCTCCCAAACACCACCGTCATATCTGCCCCCACCGCCACCCTTGGCAGCAAGTTCCAGGCACCTACCACCCTCTGCTCAACACTACTTTCCCCCGAACATCTCCTTTATATTTTGCACCCTCTCACCTTAAAGAGAAAGGATAAGATGTTTCCAACAAATAATTCTGATTTGTCAAGGGTGTCAGATAAGGAGGGAAGTGCAGTGAAATGTGATGCCAGAGGAGAGCGATATGGGTGGATGGGGGCAGGGAGAGGGGACAGGGAGGGGATAAAAGGGACAGGAGGGATTCTATTTACCAGCATTCTCCCCAACTACAAACAGTCTGAAGAAGGGTTTCAACTCAAAACAATATCTGCCCATTCCCTCCATAGATGCTGCATGACCAATGGAGTTCCTCCAGCACTTTGTGTCTTGGGCAAGAGCCCGGCATCTGCAGTTCCTCGTGTCTCCAAATTAATCCAGGCAGCCTGGCCAACAGTTGACATCACTAAAGTACATAAGATTTTCATTACCTTCTTGCTTTTGCCAGGTTTTTTGTGCAATTGGCTACTGAGCTTCCTTCGAAGACCAATGATGACAATACTTCAGGATGTCTAGGCAAGTAAAGTGCAATACTAATGCAGATCTTTATCGCTTTATTGAAATCACCTATATTATTAACATTTTCTCCTTTAATGGTAATGGCAAAGATTCGCCAACCAAAATGTTAATTGATTCTCTTCCCACCATTACGAGTATTTCTATCATTTTCAGTTATTATTTCCTTCTATAATTCCCTGCACAATGTTCATCTAATCACCCACTCTCAGTTCCAGTAACTATACCACATTTACGTTCCTTAGCGTTGCATAAATGGAAAATATAAATTCTTCTCAGTCCCTTAGATACTAACAAAAATATCTGTAGGTTTCTAGTTCTACTCTCCTCCACCTCCTCGTTACATTTCCGTGTTTTCGTATTTTTTAAATTTTACATCAGAAGTTTGATTTTTTTTACTAGAAGGCTGTTGGATGAGAGGGTTTCAACCACAGGCAGAGGTTGAACACACTTGGATTGTTTTCTCTGGAATGTCGGAGCTGAGGGGAGACTTCATGGTAGTATATAAAATTATGAGAGGCATAGATAGGGTATACAATCTGAACCTTTCTCCTAGGATGGAAATGTCCAACACTAGAGGACTTAGTTATATGGTGAGAGGGGGAAAGTTTAATGGAGAGATGCAGGGCAAGTTTTGTTACACAGAGTGGTTGGGGCCTGGAATGCATGGCCAGGTGTGGTGGTGGAGGCAGATACGATAGTGATGTTTAAGAGGCCTTTAGTTAGGTACATGGAAGTAAATGGGAATAGAGAGATATGGATCATATACAGCAGATAAGATCAGTTTCACTTGGCATCATGTTCGGCACAAACATTGTTGGCTGAAGGGCCCGTTCCTGTGCAGTACTGTTCAATGTTTTATGTTCTAAGTGTAAACACGTTGAATGAAGAATCAAGGATCATCCAGTCATGATTATCTAACGCCAGAGGAAATCGGGTTGTTGGCTGTAATGACAGTGATTAACTCCAAAAGACGTGAAATACTTTGAGAAAATTCATTGATTCACAGAGGCATTGTGTACCTAATGCATTTCATTTTCCATTAAATACCCTTTTACGCAAAAGCTAGCCATGGGTCAGAGCAGTTACAATGCTTCAGAGTATTCAATCAATAATCACGAGTATTTCTGGTTAACTCCTTGCCCATTTAATATATTGATTTTAGGCTTATGTAGATTTATTATGTATAAAATGGTGTCACCATGACTCATTTTTGTGTTATTTTCCAACACATGATTTTCAGTCAGATGAATAAGCTTATGGAGCAAACAAACAGTGCCAACAAATGATGTGGTTTTTAACCTTTGATACATGATTTGATTCTACCTTTTGCTCATAAACTTTACCTAGTGGAGTTCTAACCTTTCAGATTCAGGTTTCCAAACTAACTGGCAATTATATGTTATAAAGGTAACTCGTATTATAGTTAATCCAATTCATTTGGCCCATTCCCCAGTCAATAGGCTTGATATGTGCAAACCCATTTGCTGCGAAAGTTTGCACCACCAGTGCATTTAAAGATAGAAGTTGGGATGTTATGTTACAGCTGTACAAGGCACTGGTGAGGCCACAATTGAAGTATGGTGTTCAGTTTTGATCATCCTACTCCAGGAGGGACGTTAGACACAAAGTGATGGAGTAACTCAGCGGGTCAGACAGCATCTCTGGAGGAAAAGGATAGATGCCGTTTCGGGTCTTGACCCTTGTTCAGAAGATGGATGACTAATAGCCATCTAGATTAATATTTTTTCCTTTAATGGAAATGGCAAAGATTCTTCTTTGCCCCTTCTTCAGAAGGATCCTGATCCGAAACGTCACCTCTCCTTTTCCTCCAGAGATGCTGCCTAACCTGCTGAGTTACTCCAGCACTTTGTGTCAATCTTCGGAATAGACCAGCATCTATAGTTCTTTGTTTACACAAAGGAAGGATGTTGTTCAACTGGAAAGAGTGCAGAGCAGATTTACAAGGATGTTGCCAAGACTCGAGGGCTTGAGATATAGGGAGAGGTTGGGCAGGCTAGGACTTTATTCCTTGGAGCACAGAAGTATGAGGGGTGAACTTTTAGAAGTGTAAATCATCATGGAGTGAATAGATAGGGTAGATGCACAGAGTATTTTACTTCGGATTCACGTGAGTGACTACGTGAAGAAGGCCGTCAGTCCGCTAGCGCGCCATTACGTTGACATGCTTTGCGCGAACGAACCGACCGGCGGCAGTGTTCCTCTGTCCAGGTGTAAGTTCGACCTGACGGTAAGTCTTACCTTATTTCCAGGTTTTCTTGTGTTTTCTGTTTTGAAGGACTCTCTATTCAGAGAAGTACCTGCTCGACATGATTGGGGCGAAGTCCAGCCGGGCCGCAAAACCGGTCAAGGACCGCGGGGAATCCCGGTCTCGGCCACGGATCCCGGGACCGAGGGGAAACCGGCCTCAGAGACCGCGGTAGTGCGGGTAGCTGGCGGCCGTTGGATTTGCCACCCTAAGTCACTGACAACACAGTCAGTGGTTTCCAGACCGGCTGTGGTTCCCCGGAAGGGGGTTAAACAAACCACACGCCGGCAAAGTCTGTGAAGTCAGACCAGGAGGGTTCCCCCCCCCCCCACATACAGGGGCCAGCTATTTCCAGACCCCTGTGGTTCCCCAGGTAGGGAGTAAACCAACAGCAGTGGGGCAGGCCTGTGGAAGTCAGGCCAGGAGGGACCCCACCAACATATAGTGGTCAGCTGCTTCCAGACCGCTGTGGGTCCCTAGAAAGGGGGTAAAACTAAAGGTGAGATGGTCAGGCCTGTGGGCTAGGGGAGTCAGGCCAGGAGGTTTCCTGATGGAGAGGATCCCCTCCTACATGGGTAATGTTTTTAGATGTTCAACCCCACATGGAGCACCTGATGGAGAGGTGCTCCACAATGATATACTCCAAAGGAGGGAGTTATCAGCTCGGGTATTATGGAGAACCTGCAGGCAGCAGCACCTGTTTCAGGGCTGCACAATGTCTCCCTCTCTGAGGAGGGGAGCATTCAGGGTCAGTTTCAGTCAGACCCAGAGCAAAAACCTGACATAGGGCCGCTGGAGGGGCCATGTCAGCGCAGGTTTCCTCAGGGGCCTGTGGCAGCACCTGTTTTCAGGGCTGCCTACGGATCTCCCTCTCTGTGGAGGGGAGTGCGAGTGATCAGTATGGAACTGACTTCAAATTCAAAGTATGTCCGTGGAACATACTGGAGCACGTGAATATGGCTTCAAGAGACTCGCTAATGCTACAAGTGCCGGCAGTGAACAGCGCTACCCGGGTGACATTTGAGGTCATGAAATCCAGGAAATGAAACCAGCCGCCGAATCCTCTCTTCAGGTAAGACTTTTCCCACAGGTCAGACCAGGATGTGGAAGCAAAAATCTGTCGGACTAATCAAGGTACCGACAATGAGCGAAGCATCATCGGTAGGCGATGACACACCCCACGCCTCCATCGGGGGCAGCGGTTCACTGAAGCCGGTGGCAGCTTGAAAGCTGGGCACGGAAATATGGCCAGCGTTGTCTTTCGAGGCAGGCTCAGCATTATGGCCAGAGCTGTCTTGCGAGGCAGGCTCAGTATGATGCAGGTTTTCAGACCAAGGCCAAGCCGGTCTCATAAGACCACCGATAGCCATGGAGGTAGGTGGGTCTGGTTCTTCCAAAACTTGGGTTAAGGACCATTTACATGTTGGTAATATTTACACTTGTGTTTTTCTACAAGTGACCATGATTGCATGAGATCAGATCTGGGTTTAATAAACTGATGATAACATGTGATTACTTTATACTGCACGACATACTTAGGTTCCAAGCAGGCTTGGAATTGGGGCCGGAGTTGTCTTTCGAGACAGGCCCAGTATTATCGGCAGGATTGTTGATTCTATAGAAGCTGTATGGCAAGCATTGATCTCAAAGATGCATGCTATTCAGTTCCCATTCACAGGGATCACCGGAGATATTTGAAATTTATCTGGATGGGTCAATGCTAACAGTTAAACCGTTGCAAAATGGGCTAACTTCAGCTCCCAGGTTTATTAACCGAATTAGTTAAACCTGGGCTACTCAGAGCTCTAGAACATTTGTTATCCCCTATCTGGATGATGTTTTAAATGATGTATTTTAATAAATTAACTGTTCCAGCCCAAACTACACTTGAGGAATTGGGGTCCTTAATCCATCCAGTTAAATTTAAGTTGATACCAATCAGAACAATTGACTGTTGGGATTTACATATAACAATCAACTTAACAGGGACTCCGCCATGGGCCAAGAGGTAGAATTAACAGAAGCCTGTAACAACCTTGTTGTTATTAAGCAGCCATCTACTCATCAACTGTAATTGGCAATATAGCAGCTGTGTTCCAGCGGTGCAAATTGGGCCTTTGCGTTATCAGAACTTACAACGTGCAAAGAATTAACCCCTCAAGTACCATAAAGGTCATTGTTAATGGACCCATGCCTATCCCAGCTGAAGCTGCCGAAGTCACTATGGTGGCAGTATTCAGCATTGCTCCAGTAAGTTTGATCAGTAATCCTCAGCATTATAAACTGATGCTAGTCCTCAAAGATGAGAATTTCCAACTGCCATCTCCAGTTATGGAGGCAGATGCAGTTTGCATGAGTCACCAATTTTTCAGTTATTGGTATCAACTACCTATAAACACTAGGTGCATCCTACAGGTTAAAGGTTATTGTGCGAATATGCATACTCTGCATGCTCAACTCCAACTTGATACACTATGGTGGTGGCATATGTTAGTCACATGGGTGAAAAAAAGTTAAAGTATCCCATGACATTTACCTAACCTCGTTTGAGGCTATTGTATCATCAAGTGAAATAAATGACAAAACAGAACGGATGTTGGATCACAAAGTGTTTAATATCATCATGGCTCAATAGAACACCGAATATTGAATGTTTACTTCCAGGCTCATTTACCGGTTGTAAATATGAGGCATACAGTGGTCAGAGATACACTATCCCCACAAGGGGGAGGAATGTTTCTTGCATGTTTTCCCTCCATACTGACACGTCAGTCGGGTCTTGCAATAAATCCAGCAAGACACCGCTTCAGGTGTTTCAACTGCCTGACTGGCATACGCAGCCACAGATCCCGCCTATGTTGGGAATAATATAGAACCTAATAAGGTCATTCAAAACATAAAACTTGCTGGTTCTGCCTGTGACACGGGAAACTAGCCACTGCAAGAAAATCAATTAATTGACTTGCAGATTCTGAGACGACTTTGCCCACGGCTCAGGTTGTCCAGCCGATCCATGTAGTGCACACTGCAGAGTGCAGGGGAAGCACCATAAGGCAGTACATTTCCACTTCAGCAGATGGGAAGCATTTTCTTCAAATACACATGTTACATACTACTCAGCACGGATACTGATGTCTTACAGTTCATTTTCAAATGTGTCCAAGACAATAATTAAGTAAAGTGCCATTCACTGTGCCTATGTGCTTTCTCATCATATTTTCTGCAGCATTTGAACTCACACTGTCGGGTCTCATGCTCTGATATCCAGAATAATAAGGATAGCTTTAATACAAGTTCTCCCAGGCCCAGTAACACGGAAATATGGGACATAGACGCAATGTTAACATTTTTTCATCAGGGGGCTCCATCTACATCCTCAACTTTAGTCGGCTATCTAAGGTACTTATCCTCATGGCACTGGCCTCAGTGCAATGGGCCCAGTCACAACGTAAATTGCGACTGGACAGGTTGGTAACATCTGCTATTACATAACATTTTATGTTTTGATTTAAATTAACCAGAACTAACCAGGGGCTTAGGTCTCAAACAAGTTTCATGGCATACCCTATGGACCTTTGGTAATGTGTGGTCACACCTTTACAACTATACGTCTGGGTCACCTAGAGCCTCTAAGGCTCCTCACTAGCAATGTCTGTAAGTTACAAAAAACTTCATAGAAGTATTAGTTCTACCATCTCCAGGTGGTAAAACCAGGGTTTTGGCTAACGCATGAGTCGATGCTAATATTTACCATACTCACTCCACCAGGGCTGCTACTACATTAGCTCCAAGGGTTATGTACGTTCCACAGGACCACATCCTAGCAGCTGCAGGATGGTCAAACGAACATACTTTACCAACATTTTATATAACCCATTGCCAAACCGGGGGTATTTGCTAACTCAATTTTAGACTCTGTTTTATAGTTTCTCCCTCAATGAAAGGGGTCATTATTATTTTCTTTTGATGATTAAAGCATCAGCATTTTAACAAATTAAATCATGTCTGAATGCATTAATCTTTTTCACTCATCCATGGTCACTTCATACTGTGTAAAACGCATGGATTTGTTTCTGGCATGACATCGCAGAGCTTTGAGATCTTCACGTAGTAACTCACGTGACTCCAAAGTAAAATAGTAAGATTAAATGAGAACTTATCAGTTTGAAATTTTATTTTGATTTTATGAGGAGTTACGATGAGCGATTACGTGCCCACCGCTCCCAACGCTCATATTATTAAGGTAATCTGGTAGTTGTACTCTTCTCTAATCTTACTATGTTCAGTTCAACCACTATCATCTGTGTTTTCCACACCGCTGCTTTGAAGATTGACGCGCTAGCGGACTGACGGCCTTATTCATGTAATCGCTCATCGTAACTCCTCATAAAATCAAGATCAAACTTCAAACTGGTAAGTTCTCGTATAATCTTACTATTTTACCCAGAGTAAGGGAATCAAGAATCAGAGTACATAGGTTTAAGGTGAGAGGGGAAATATTTAATAGGAAACTGAGGAGCAACATTTTCCACAGAGAGGGTGGTAGGTATATGGAATGAGCTGCCAGATGAGGTCGTTAAGGCAAAAACTATAACAATATTTAAAAGTCATTTGGACAAGTACACGCATAGGAAATAATTAGAGGGATATTGGCCAAATGTGGGCAGGTGGGACTAGCTTAGATGGGACATACTGGTTGGCGTGGGCAAGCTGAGCCGAAGGGCCTGTTTCCGTGCTGTATGACTATGACTCTAGAACTGATCACTCGTCCTGCCTCTGAATAGGTCACTTGAGTAAAATAGTTCATTAGCTATGTCTCTGCCTTGCTCCATGGTTAAAAGGTTAGGAATGTTCCACCTGGGATAATATAGATGCATATACATCTTATCAGGATGCCAATTTAAGGCATTGGTCGGGCAGAGAATGAAGTGGAGTTGAGGTCCATGAGAGGTCTGGGCAAGTAAGGCCCAGAGCTACAGAGCAATAGAGCGAGGCCCAGAGGATGCCAGCATATGGCGGCCAAGGTGGAATGCCATGAACTGAAGGAGAACGGGTACAATTAGTGGTGGACAGAGTGCAGATATCTCACATTCTGGCCGGGTCCAAATCGTGAAGCCTTGTGGCACAAGATGGTAGCATGGACAAGTTTAATTTTCTGCATTCCGTGTTTCATTCTCCTGAACATAGACGTAAAGAAGCTTCTCACAGGCAATCCTATTATAGAGTGAAACATCATAGATTTTACTTGAAACTAGACCTAGCGATACAGCGCAGAAACAGGCCCTTTTGCCCACCGAGTCCGTGTCAGCCAGCGATCACCCCATATACTATCACTATCCTGAACACTAGAGACAAATTATAATTTTACCAAAGCCAATTAACCTACAAGCCTTTTTTTCATCTTTGGAATGTGGGAAGAAACTAGAGCACCCGTAAAAAACCCACGCGGTCACAGGGAGAACATACAAACTCCATACAGACAGCACACATAGTAAGGATCGAACACGGGTCTCTGGCATTGTAAGGTAGCAACTCTACTGCTGCACCACTGTGCCGCCCTTATTCCACTGTACCACTCCATGTAGCAAAATAAAATCATATTGCAACAACAATTTACTGACCAAGCAATTAATAGAAGAACAAACAAATATTGTTCATGAACAACCTTATGGTTTCCCTGCAATATGCTTCTTCAGTACGCCTGCAGAACAGTGACCTGAAGCAGCCATTTTAAATGAGGCATGGGAACTGAGTCAGCACTTTCTCCACTTAAAGTCCTGGAAAATATGTATGTACAGTATATGCAATTATGCTAAAATATTTATGTTTATCTGCAAGCCAATAACTGCTTCTGTCATCAGTTAAATAATCAAATGAGGCATTAAACGATGAGAAATGGGTACATTTTTCAATTGGGACACAAAGTGCTGGAGTTACTCAGCAGGCCAGGCAGCCTCTCTGGAGAACATGGACAGGGTACATTTTGGGTCTTCTCCACGCTGACCTTCATTTGTTTCGACATGGTCTGATTGTTCTTGTTATAAAGCTGTGAGCATAAGAAACACTACCAATGTGTTATCAATCCCCCTCTGGATAGACAAGCATTCAGTGTTAGGCATCATCTTTGGAGAAAAGGAATAGGTAACGTTTTGGTTTGGAACTGTCACCTATTCTTTTTCTCCAGAGATGCTTCTTGACCTGCTGAGTTACTATAGCATTTTGGGTCTATTTTGGTGGCAGTTTCTTCCCACACATCAATCCCCCTCACCTGTACACTCCTACCACTTAAGATAGACACAAAGTGCTGGAGTAACTCAACGGGTCAGGCAATATCTCCGGAGAAAAAGGATATGTGACGTTTCGGGTCAGGACCCTTCTTCAGACTCATCCACCTATCACTTGCCAGGCTTTCTCCCACTGCCACCTCTTTTCCAGCTATTTCCCCCTCCCACCGCCTACTACTATCAGTTTTAAGAAGGAATTCATCACCTATCCATGTTCTCCAGCTGCCTGACCCACTGAGTTACTCTAGTACTTCGTGTCTTTTCTTTGCAAGCCAGCATCAGTTACCCGAGCACTTTATGTATGTGCAGTTCCCTGTGGCTGGTTTAGTTACTTTAATTTGTGTCTGGCCTAGGGTGTTGTACTGTTTGTTGCATCTTGGGCTGTTGCTAGCAGCAGCTGGTACCAGGCTTTGGAAGAATCCCAACCCGAAAGGTCGATTATCTGCGTTCTCCAGAGCTGCTGCCTGACACAGCACTTTGTGTCCTTTTTGTGTTTTTGTGCTGTTCTGTTCTATGTTCTATGTTCATTGTCGATCAACTCTGTGGCACAGTGGCGCAGCGGTAGAGTTGCTGACTTACAGCCCTTGCAGCACCGGAGACCCAGGTTCGATCCCGACCACGGGTGCTGTCTGTACAGAGTTTGTAGTTTCTCCCCGTGACCTGCGTGGGTTTTCTCCCACACTCCAAAGACGTACATGTATGTAGATAAATTGGGTTGGTAAATGTAAAGATTGTCCCTTGTGTGTAGGATAGTGTTGGTTGGCGCAGACCCGGTGGGCCAAAGGGCCAATTTCAGTGCTGTATCTCTAAACTAAACTAAACTAAAAATAAATAAGGTCTTACTTAGTATGATGGATGGGTCTGTGTCAACCTGACAGGTTTCACTAGGAGCAATACATATATCTGCGCCAAACTAATTGTGCCACCTTAGAAGAGACATGAATCTATGCCACACTACAGATTCTGCTCTATATTTCTGACTCTTCTCCATTTTTTATTATCAAGGAAACTATCTGACCTTAAACTGCCAAGTTTTGCTTCCAGCTAAAGGTTGGCATAGTTCGCTATAAATGTGCCACCACAGACCATTGATGTCTGTAATGGAAGTCGACGCGAGGAACTGCAGATGCTGGAATCTTGAGCAAAACACCAAGAGCTGGATAAATTCGACAAGTCAGTCAGCATCTGTGGAGGGAATGAGCAGGTGAATCGGTTGAAAGTAAGACCATTGACATCTTTTTTCTTTAAATCTTGATTTGCTGTGTACAAATTTGTTATACAAATGCAAACTTTAGACTTTAGACATACAGCGCAGTAACAGGCCCTTACAGGCCCTTCAGCCCACCGAGTCCGTGCCAACCAGTGACCACCCGGTACACTAGCACTATCCTACACACTAGGGACAATTTTTACAACTACCCAAAGCTGATTAACCTACAAACCTGTATGTCTTTGGAGTGTGGGAGGAAACCGGAGCACCCAGAGAAAACCCACGCGAACACAGGGAGAACATACAAACTCCATCCAGACGGCATCCATAGTCAGGATTGAACCCGAGTCTCTGGCGCTGTAAGGCAGCAACTACTGCTGCGCCATTGTGCTGCCCTGCATGAATTTCCATTGTTGAGTTTTAACAGTGTGTAAAATAAATCCAGATTTTTCCTAATTATTCATTTGGGATTTTATTTCATTTCCATTCGATCAGTTCGATAATCCAAACCCTATTCATATATGTTCTCTGAAGCAATTCCTCATCCTCAGCATGGCAGTTATATTTTATTTTAAGCTTTACTCAGAACTCTCTATTTGTACCTTTGATAGAACATGAAAGGAAATCTCATGTTACTTGGTATCCACACCTTTTGAAAAAGTTACATTTTTATAATCCATTTATTTATTTGAAAATTACAATGCGGCCTCATCCAAATGACAATTTCCTTTCTCATTTGAAAGCAGTGGATTTGTACAGGACAGGACAAAAGACAATAATAGCATGTATTGGCTTCTCCTGGCAAGTATAGATTCTTAGCCACCATCACAGGGCTGTGTCTCTGACCCCAGAGAAGTTCCCGGTGAGCCAGGACTTATATTGGACAAATATGGACTGATATATTTCATTTATGTGGCATCGGACTTTATATGTCATTTAATCTCCCAGGCCCATATCACCATTCAGTAACATTGGAGCTCTTTCTGTACATCTGTCGAGATCCCTTTAAACTCATGGTTAATAACTATCTTTCTGTACATCCGTCGAGATCCCTTTAAACTCTTGGTTAATAACTATCCATTGATTTTACATTTAAAATTTGCAATTGACTTTGCACCAATTGTCATTTACAAAGTTCTAAATTTCTAACACTCTTGATACAAGAGACGGAAGACATTAGGATCCAAAAAGTGGAAAAAGCAAAGCACTGGACGAACACAGCAGGCCAGGCAGCATCTGTGGAGAGAATGGACAAGGTGGCATGTGGAACCTTTCCAATTTCCATGGATATCACTCCCTCAGCAACTTCTTGGTACGCTCTTCATACCTCGTCTACTACATTTGGTGTTTCCTTTACATCGGCGAGACTTGTACATTTGCAAACACTAAACTATAACTAGCGGGTTCGTCAGTCTCTGCAGGGAGGGAAAAGACGGGTTGGGACCCTTCTTCAGACCGCAACGTCAACTATCCCTTTGCCTCCACGGATGCTATCTGACTGGCTGAATAGCTCCAGAGGTTTGGTTTCTACCACTCTGCTTGAGGGAGTTGTTTATTTTTTGGTTCTGATTTTCAAACAGTGTTCTGGTAGCTCTAGTTCGATCGACCCTAATAATTCCCTCTCATACCCTGAAAACTTAAATTAGATCATTCTTTAATCATCTGATGGTGTAGGTATGAGAAAATCACTCAGGAACTCTAATAAACTCCGAAGAAGGGCCCCAACCTAAAACATCACCAATCTATGCTCTCCAGAAATGCACCCTGACCTGCTGAGTTACTCCTGCACTTTGTGTTCTTCTTTGTAAACAAGCATCCAGTTCCATGTTTCTACATTTTGTCTGCTCCACTGCGAAATTTAGTTTAGTTTAGAGATACAGCATGAAAACAGGCCCTTAACCCCATCGAATCCATGCCAACCACCAATCCCCCACTCACTAGTTCTATCCAACACACTATGGACAAATTACAGAAGCCAATTTACCTACAAACCCGCACGTCTTTTTAGCGTGCAAGGAATCTTGATTAGTACAGGTGTCAGAGGTTATGGGGAGAAGGCAGGAGAATGGGTTAGGAAGGAGAGATAGATCAGCCATGATTGAATTGCGGAGTAGACTTGATGGGCCAAATGGCCTAATTCTACTCCTATCCCTTATGACCTTATGGCCTTATGAAACTGGAGCACCCAGAGAAAACACACATGGTCACAGGGAAAATGTGCAAACGTACAGACAGCACCTGTAGTCAAGATTGAACCCGGGTCTTTGCTATACCTCTACCTCTTTGCTCTGCCTCTGTGCCACAGTGCCGCCTCAAGGTATGCCTAATTTGAAGAAGTTCTCCTCTCACTGACGAAAGATCTGCAAGACCCTATTATTTTTTTGGTCTGCAGAAGTTTCCTGGCATGAAATGTCACGATGTTGCCTGACCCTCTGACTTACTCCTGCACTTCGTGTCTTTTTTGTTATAAACTCATGTGGTTTCAGATAATGAATAAAGACGGTTTATTTTTTGTTAATTCAACCCATGTGCCTGTGCATTAAACATGGACAAGTAGGACATTGTTTATTCAAATATCACTGCAAATCCAATAAGGCAGCGTCTGATAGCAACAGCAAATACATAAATTTAATTTAAGTGTCAAGGTTAATGCAGAATTTCACTGGCGTATGTATTCAGCAACAGATGATTTAACCTGATCAATCTTCACTGCTGCTTTTGCATTATAGTTTGGAGGCTGTATAAGATCATACATCATATGATCTTATGATCATAAGATCATAAGTGGTAGGAATATAGGCCATTCGGCCCATCAAGTCTACTCCGCCATTCAATCATGGCTGATCTATCTCTCCTTCCTAACCCTATTCTCCTGCCTTCTCCCCATAACCCATGACACCCGTAGTAATCTATCTATCTCTGCCTTAAATATATCCACTGACTTGGCTTCCACAGACATCTGTGGCAAAGAATTCCACAGATTCACCACCCTCTGACTAAAGAAATTCCTCCTCATCTCCTTCCTAAAAGAACGTCCTTTAATTCTGAGGCAATGACCTCTAGCCCTAGACTCTCCCATTTGTGGAAACATCCTCTCCACATCCACTCTATCCAAGCCTTCAAGTTGGAGAGCATAAGTATTGGCCAACACTGGCCACATGATCTCCATTCAACACCAGTCAACATGGCTGCCAAACTCTGGAGACACAGGAGGTACAGGCACTGGAATATTGAGCAGAAAGCAAAGTGCTGGGGGAACTCAGCGGGTCAGGCACCATCTCAGTTTTTTATTTTAGAGATGCAGTGTGGAAATAGGCCCATTTGGCCCACCGAGTCCATGCCAACTAGTGATCACCAGTGCACTAGTCCTAGCCTACACACAAGGGACAATTTACCAAAGCCAATTAACCTACCAAACTGCACGTCTTTGGAATTTTAATTTAGTTTACTTTACAGATACTGCTGGAAATTATCCCTTCGGCCCACCAAGTTCGAGCCGACCAGCGATCGCCCCATGCACTGGCACTGTCCTACACACTTGGGACCATTTACAATTTTTACTGAAGCCAATTAACCTACAAACCCGCACATCTTTGGAGTGTTGGCGGAAAATGCAGCATCCAGGCAAAACCAACGCGGTTAAGGAGAGAACGTGCAAACTCCCTACAGACAGCACACGCAGTCAGGATGAAACCTGGATCTCTGGTGCTGTAAGGCTGCAACTCTACCGCAGCACCACTGTGCTGCCTTATATTTGTGGAGGGAAATGTATAGACTACATTTCTTCAGCGTAAAGAAGGTTCCTGACCCAAAATGGTGTATATTCATTTTCTTTACACAACCTTCCTGATCTGCTAAGTTACTCCAGCAATGGAGCCTGATCTGCTAAGTTACTTTGTGTTTTGGCTGTAAATCTCTTTTGGGAGGAGGGAGAGCGAACTGTACTGAGGAAACAGCAGCTGAGTGATGGGTCAGATTATCCTTCAGCCAGAGGAATAACAACTGAAGGATAAACCACATCATTGTTCTGAACAAAACCTCCTGATTTGTAATGTCCCAATTAAACTAAACTAAACTAAATCCAACCCAACTAAACTATCTCTTGAAAACATTAATCATTATCATTATCAATAAGCCAAACTCTCTTTCCTAGTACTACAATGCCTTCATTTGATGTTATTTAATCCACTGTCACAAAGGCAATTCAAGCACTCACAGAGCCTTTAAATGAATAGATGTCATTTAACGGGTCAGAGATTTTGCTGACATTATCTTTAGGAGATGGGTCACCAGGAATGACTGGCACAAAGTGATGGGCAGGGAATACACAAAAGGGTGGAGAAAAAAAGGCTTTTTTCTAACATAACGTAACTTCTGCCAGACTTTTCCTCCACAACATTGCTGGTTCAGCTTAGTTTAGGTTATTGATACAGCATGGTAGCAGGCCCTTCGGCCCACCGAGTCTGCGCCGACCAGCGACCACCCTGCTCTATACTACAGACTAGGGACATTATAATAATAATAATAATGCATAATATTTGCTGGTGCCTTTCTGGACACCCAAGGACACCTTAAAATCACAATACATTATCAATATTAAAATCAAGTTGATTAAAAACAAAAAACAAAAAAAAAACATTTTAAGCCATTAAAATCAGGGTGAACATGGTGGAAGTTATGTCGGGTATGCTAATCTAAACAGGTGTGTTTTGAGTTGTGATTTGAATTGATCGATAGTGTCCAGGTGACGGATGGGAAGTGGGAGAGTGTTCCAGAGACGTGGGCCAGAGCAGCTGAAGGCTCTGGCACCCATGGCGCTGAGTCTAAATGTGGGGACAGTTAAAATTGGAGCTGAGGAGGAACGAAGTGACCGGGAAGGAGTGTATGGTAGCAGCAGGTCAGAGAGGTATTGGGGAGCAAGGTGGTGTAGGGCTTTGAAGGTCAGCATAAGTCTTGTAGTTAATCCGGTGGTGCACAGGGAGCCAGTGGAGCTGAGTGAGGATGGGTGTGATGTGGTCCGATGATCTGGTGCGGGTGATGATCCGGGCTACAGAGTTCTGAATGCATTGGAGGCAATGATGAAGTATATTTACAGATGCCAATTCACATACAAACCTGCCCATCTTTGGAATGTGGGAAGAAACCGGAGCACCCGAAAGAAAACCCATGCAGGGAGAACGTACAAACTCCATACTGACAGCACCCGTGGTCAGAATGAATTCCGGATCTCTGGCGTTGTAAGGCAGTAAGTCTACCACTGCACCACCGTGCTGCCCCTGATGTTCCCCAGGGATACTGCAGGAAATAAAATAGGTGGAAATCAGTCTCCAAACTGGACAGCCTTGCAAGTTCCTGGTTTCCTTTTTATGCATGTGTGCAGGATCGGCACTGAGATGGTGTTGCAACCGTGTGAGTCAGACATAGTCCCTGGCATCTGCCCCATTCTACTGTAGATATCTTGGTTTCTGTAGATTCCTGTAGATGCACCACAGCAAGCATCCTATGCATCACAGCTTGGTTTGGCAACTACACTGCCCAAGACAGCAAGGAATTGCAGATAGTCGTGGACACAGCCCAGTCTGTCACTGACTCTAACTATACTTCATGCTGCCTCAGGAAAACAGCCAACATGATCAAGGACAATGCAGCGCCGGTCATTCCCTCTTCTCCCTTTCTATCGTCGGAAGAAGATACAAAAGTTTGAATGCACGTACCACCAGATTCAAGCATAGCTTCTTCCCGCTGTTATTTGACTCATGATCAGAGCAGATGAAAGGCCTGGACAGGGTGGATGTGGAGAGGATGATTCCAGTAGTGAGAGAGGATAGGACCAGCGGGCAAAGCCTCAGAATAAAATGATGTTCCTTTAGAAAGGAGATGAGGAGGAATTTATTTAGCCAGAGGGCGGTGAATCTGTGGAATTTATTGCCACCAATGGTCGGTGGAGGCCAAGTCATTGGGTATTTTTCAAGTGACGATTGACAGGTTCTTGATTAGTAAAGGCTCATCATGTCTAGGGGAAATTCAGCATGTCTCCAATGACTCTTGACAATTTCAAAAGATGCACCACAGAAAACATCCTATCTGGATCCGGCAATCCAAGCGTGATTTCCCAATCTTCCAATGTACTATGCTGCGTTCTTTGCACTTTTCTTTTCACCTGTGCTTTCTTTGTAGCTGTGCCACTGTATTCCACACTCTGATAGCACACAAAACAAAGTTTTTCACTACATCCCATTGCTTATGATAAACCAATACAGTTACCAATATCCTTGCTATGCTCCTGTATTCAACATACAGTTCAAGCTAGTGTTTTGGGGGAAAGAATAGTGAGGGCTAATAACTAGTATGTAGGGATATTGATTGTGCTAATGTGGTGACTAATGAGCAGATGAAGGTAAAATATGGGGGTAGGGCGGTGGATGTTGTCTACATGGGAAGGCATTTGGTAAAGTCCCCCATGGTAGGCTGATCCAGAAGATTAAGATGCACGGGATTAACAGTGACTTAATTAGTACAGTTATTACAGCTCTTGATTAATACAGGTGTCAGAGGTTATGGGGTGAAAGGCAGGAGAATGGGGTTAGGAGGGGAAGATAGATCAGGCATGATTGAATGGCAGAGTAGACATGATGGGTTGAATGGCCTAATTCTACTATTCCTTATGACAGGGAACCACAGACAAAACATAAAAGTAGATACATGGAATGCAGCAGTGATGACACCCAACTTTGAGGAACTTAACTTTTTTTGTTATAGCGCGCAATCATCATTGTAACAGAAAATTGGATCCACTGTCAACGAAGTTAGACTTGTGGATAGTCATTTTATTCTGTTTGTTAATCTAATTAAGTCTTTCTGTAAGCTCAATTCTGTAATCAAGACCTTGTTTTACTATTAATCAAGTTTATGTGTATTCTTGTCATCTGATAACCATACCATACCAAAGTCGCGCTCAGTAGATACGCTGTGACTGGTCTCCTGGTGTGCACCAGTTTTAATGAATCAACACTTCACTTTGAACACCACGTTCGCATGTCCTTTCCATTTGGCACCAACAGCTAGTCATTGCCTTTTTGAACTAGTTTTATGATCATACCGGGTCTAAAAGCTCTTCTCATCAGAGGTGAACCATTTCAGGATTACAATACCCCCAACATAATGCTGATGTGATACCTTCATTTTAGTTAACAGGCACAACTCCATAACTCTCTGAAAGTAGCAACACAAATAGATAGAGTGGTAAAGAATGCATATGGTCTGCTTGATTTCATAGGTTGGGGCATTGAGTATAAGAGTCATGAAGCCATGATGCAGACTTTGGGTTAGGGTTAGGGTTAGGGTTAGGATTAGGGTTAGGGATATCAGATTTTAAGATGGCGCCTACCTGCGGCGACATAGGACTTTGTTAGGCTGCATTTGGAGTATTGTGTGAAGTTCTGGTCACCTCATTACAGGAAGGATGATGGGGCTTTGGAAATGGTGCAGAGGAGGTTTACCAGAATGATGCCTGGATGAGGGGGTATTAGCTCTAGGGAGAGGTTCGACAGCCATGGATTGTTTTCTCATGACTGCCAGAGATTGAACTTGGCATCATGTTCAGCACAGACATTTAAGGCCAAAGTGTCTGTTCTTGTGCTGTACTATTCTATGTTCTATGTAGGACACAATACCCATTTGATAAGGTTCAAAAGTTCATAAGTTATAGGAGTAGAATTCTGCATTTTGGCCCATGAAGACTACTCCGCCATTCAATCATGGCTGATCTATCTTTCCTTGTCAACCCCATTCACCTGCCTTCACCCGACAACCCCTGACACCCGTACTAATCAAGAATCTGTCAATTCCTAACTTGAAAATATCCATTGACTTGGCCTCTGTGCAATGAATTCCATGGATTCACTATCCTCTAATGAAATTCCTCCTCATAGGACTACTTTTTGAACAGATAGCAGAAGAAACAACGTGAAAGCCTTTTAGAGCCTGGATGATCAGAAGAATCAGATTCATCTTCCTGAATATACTGGCAGAATTAAATGGGAAACCCATCCAACCATTCAAAGGACGAAAGCAAGTTCAGAAAGATTTTGTAGTACGTCAGTACAGTGTAAGGCTTCTGAAAGTTTTAAATAAAGAAAGGCACAATCTGCTCAGTGTCATCTTGTGCATCAGACAATGCACTTTTCAGAGAGACACTGTGTGTTGGAATACACTGTTAAATCGCAGAGGTTGGTCAAGTCCAAAAATATAAACGGCAGATGGGGATCACTGCAGGGGAAGTATGACACCTCTTTGTCATCTTGTTCAATGACCTTTAGGCAAGTGCAAGATATTCTCTTAACATCATTGCTGAAGGAAGAGGGAGCAAACACAGGCATGTTAAATCAAATACCATGGGACAGCTGATAGAATGAGAGAAAAGTATAGGTTTAAGGCGAGATGGGGTGAAGATTTAATGGGAACCTGAGGGGTAACTTCTTTACACAAAGTGTGGTGGGTGTATGGAACATGGTAGTTGAGGCAGGTACTATCGCAACGTTTAAGAAACATTTAGACAGGTACGTGGATTGGGTAAATTTAGAGGGATATGGGCCAAACGCATGCAGGTGGGACTAGTGTAGATGGGGGCGTGGGCACGTTGGGTCGAAGGGCCTGTTTCCACACCGTATGTCCCTATGATTCTATGACTATAGTCCACCAATGCCTCAGAGGGCGGTGGAGGCGGGCTCTCTGGATGCTTTCAAGAGAGAGCTAGATAGGGCTCTTAAAAATAGCGGAGGCTGGGGATATGGGGAGAAGGCAGGAACGGGGTACTGATTGGGGATGATCAGCCATGATCACATTGAATGGCAGTGCTGGCTCGAAGGGCCGAATAGCCTACTCCTGCACTTATTGTCTACTGTCTATTGTCAATGAACCTTCTAAAATTAATTAAAATAAGACCTTTAATTTTAAAGGGGTATTGGATCGTGAGAGAAATGGTGCACTCCGATTTTAAAGAAATAATAGAAAAGATAATTAAATTAGTGAATTATTGAAAGATACAGCATGAAAACAGGCCCTTTGGCCCACCAAATGCACCATTGATCACCCATTCACACTGGTTCTATGCTACCCCACTTTCACTTAAGTAATGATGTTGTTTTGAAAAGCATCAACTAAATAGATGTAGTTAAGGGCGGCACAGTGACGCAACTGGTAAAGCAGCTGCCTCGATGCGCCAGGGATCCAGGTTCGATCCTGACCACAGGTGCTATCTGTGCAGAGTTAGCACGTTCTCCCTGTGACCGCATGGGTTTCCTCTGGGTGCTTCAGTTTCCGCCCACATCCCAAAGACATGCAGGTTTGTAGGTTAATTGGCCTCTGTAAATTGCCGCTGGTGTGTAGGGAGTGGATGAGAAAGTAGGATAGCATAGAACTAGTGTGAACAGGTGATCGATGGCTGGTGGGAACCTGATGGGCCAAAGGACCTGTTTCCATATTATATCCGTCAACCAAGTATGGTCCCAATTGCTCTCAACATAAACAAGTTTCAATTTTCTTGCACAAAGGAGGACTTTGTAGAAAGATAATCTTTTGATGCAAGCTCTGAAGGCATTTTCTTATTATATTGCTATTTCTAGGAGCTTACAATGAACAAATAGGATGCCTTGCTTTTTACACGGTAACATGGAAACTCATCAAAGACCTGGTTCTGACTGCAAACAGTTTCGATTTGTGGAGTCCTACAGCAGAAAAACAGGCTCCTTCAGCCCACCAACAGCCCACCATTTAAATCACTCATTCACACAACCAATGGAATTCTCCTCACAGAGAGACACAAGAAAGTGCAAGTGCTGGCATCTTGAGCTAAACACAAAGTGCTGGGGGAACTCAATGGGTTAGGCAACGGACAGATCACATTTCGGGTCAGCACCCTTCTTCAGACTGATGGAGCAAGGGGAAGAAAGCTGGAAAAGAGGGATTGGGGAGTGGCAAGTAATAGGCAGATACAGGTGAGGACGGTGATTGCAGATGGGTGGAGTATGCGGCAAAGGCTGGAGGTAAAAAGGAGACAAAAGGATATCAGATTCTAAGATGGCACCTATCTGCGGTGACATTTTGCGAATGGCAAAAGGAAAAATAGTGAAATACAGTATTTTTGAACTCATCTGCATCAGAGAATCCACTGAAATCAACGCTGTAAGTAGCGAGCCGCTTAAGCATTTAAATGGTTAGCACTACTGCGAACTCCAGATGTTAGCGACGGTAAGGGAATTCCCGATCAGAGGGGAATCCCCAACCTCGAGGAGGCGCGCAGGTACAGTAAGAACCTTACCTGCAAACACCGGGGAGGCCTTCATGGAGTCCGGAATCAGCAGCAATGGAGCTGGAGGTGCCGACTGTAAGGGAATCCCCGATCTCAGGGGATTCCCCGACCTCGCGAAGGCCCATAAGTACTCTACCTTTAAACACCGAGGAGGGCTCCATTGAGTACGGAAACGTGGCCGCCGAGCCGGACTACAGGTCAGACTGAAGCAGACTTCAGCCCCCTCTCCCTACTATCCTACTGGCCAACGTACAGTCACTTGAAAACAAAGTGGAGGATTAAAGGGCAAGGCTGCTTTATCAAAGGGAGCTGAGTGAATGCTCTGTGTTCTGTTTCACAGAGACATGGCTTACCCCCAGCTCCCGAACTTCCACCAACATGTCTCCTGCTGCACCAGAGGACCCAACACCCTCGACCACTGCTACACCACCATCAAGGATGCCTGTTGCTCTATCCCTCACCCTCACTTCGGTAAATCCGACCATACTGCGGTGCAGCTTCTTCCTGCCTACAGGCAGCAATTAAAGAGCGCACCCCCAGAGGTGAGGACTGTGCAGAGCTGGTCGGCGGGGGTAGGGGGGGGGGGACAGAGGAACAACACCAGGACTGTTTGGAGTCTGTAGACTGGGCAATGTTCAGGGACTCGGCATCGGACTTGAATGAATACGCCAGTCGTTACAGACTTCATTAAGAAATGTGTGGAGGACTGCATCCCAACAAAAACCTTCCAAGTGTTTCCCAATCAGAAGCCTTGGATGAACTATGAGATCCGCACTCTTCTGAAGTCCAGACACCGGGCATTCATGTCTGAAAATACCAAGGACTACAAGAAGACCAGATACGACCTTAGTAAGGCCACCAAAAAGGCCAAAAGGGGCTTCTGCTCCAAGCTGGAGGATGAGACGGATGTTCGGTGCGGTGGCAGGGCCTGAATGCAATCACCTCATACAAGGCGAAATCAGGAGGCAGCACACATGTCAGTGAAACCAGCATCATCAAGGACCCACACCATCCTGGCCACTCGGTCATCTCCCCGCTGCCTTCAGGTACAAAAGCCTGAAATCTGCAACATCCAGGTTCAGGAATAGCTACTTCCCCACAGCCATCAGGCTATTAAACTCAACTCAAACACAACTCTGACCAAAATAGCCCATTGCACTTTATTTGTTCACTTATGTGTGTATATATATATATTCATTGGTATATGGTCACACTGATCTGTTCTGTTCTGTTCTGTAATTATGCCTAGTATATTCTGTTGTGCTGGAGCAAAGCAAGAATTGTATTATCCTCTCTGGGACACATGACAATAAACTCTCTTGAATATCTTGAATCTTGAATCAGATAAGGAAAGAAGAGGAGTGAAATGATAAACCTGGGGGAGGGATATGGGAGGAAGGAGACAGGGTGGGGGAGGAAAAGGGGGAATATAAATGGTCTCTGTTGTCGGGAATTTAGAGAATTATAAGGAAGATGAGTAGGTTACAGTTTGCTTAACCCTGAAGCTCACATACTGGGGAGCATGATGGGAAAATGGCCAAGATAGAATGTAGTTAAAATAGCTAAAGCTGAAACATTCTACTGAGATGCATGCTTCCTTATCAATAGGGTGGAGGATAGTCCTTCACAGTTCTAGCTAGGTTCATATCTGTTCCAATCTTGCATTACAGCTGTTCTTGATCACTGTTCAGCAGGCAAGTCTCCCAAAGGTTAACAAATTACCTCTTTTAAGAGGGGACTCCATTTGGAGAGGAGAATCTGGACATTTATGGTATCTACATCTCAAATATGTGGGAGGGAGATTTCTAAACAACAAGAAATGCAAGGTTAAAATAAACTTTGCGGAAAGCCAAAGATGAAATGTTACAGAGACATTCCCCTTACCAACCAGTATAATTGTGACCTTCCTGCCCCTGGGTCCCTCTCTAGCATCCGTGACAGACCACGTACAGCTAGGGCTGCAATGTATTTGACTAGTGAATAAACTAGTAGTAAAGACACTGTGTGTAAAAGACCATTCTTTACAGTTCTTACACAATTCTTTCAGCGACCTGCCATCACCCGTCATAGTCGCAGCAGGTCGCCGAAAATTTTCAACATGTTGAAAATCCAGCGGCGACCAGAACAAGGTACGACTCTTTGGGCGACTACTCACGACCATACAGGCTTTACCCGGTAACATGTCGCCAGGGTGTCGCCTGTATGATCCTGAGTAGTCTCCCAGTCGCCCAAAGAGTCGTAGCGTCTTTCTGGTCGCTGTTGAATTTTCAACATGTTGAAAAGTTTCGGCGACCTGCAACGACCTATGATGGGTGCCGGCAGTCACCGAAAAAGTTGTGTAAGTGGGACAAGCCCATAAGGGCATTAAAGGTCTTTGGGAGAAGGCAGGAGAATGAGTTTGAGAGGGAAAAATAATCAAATGTTCAAATGGTAGAGCAGACTCGATGGGGCACATAGCCTCGTTCTGCTCGTATGTCTTATGGTCTTACGATCTTTTAACATCTACTGCATTTAACCCCTCAACCAAGTAACCTAGCAACTCAGAATGAGGGAGTGTTAGAGGAAACTGGAGCATCGCAGAAAACCCACTCATGGTCACAGGGAGAACATGCAAATTCCACACTGACAGCATTGAAGGTCAGGAACGAGGTCGGGTCACTGGAGGTGAGGCAGTTTTATAAATTACTGATTTGTTTATTAGTGACAACTTGGGCCTATTCAACACAATCGCTCACAGCTTAGAAGTCCATCATTACCACCCAATTTCAATATTGGAATAGTGAACAGTTTGATTAATTTACATTTTTTGTCAGTATTTTCATAAGAAGGCTAGCTTTGCTCGGTGAAGTGGTAAATTATACAGGAGATATTTCTTGCAAAATAACATGACTGACTCATCCGATACTGATGATGTAATAAATCATTCCAAAATAAAAATGCACGGTGGAAAGAATCTAAATAATCTAAATCATTAACAGAGCAAATATAATTAGTCTTTTGTGCAGGGCCGTTTATTTTTGGTAAACATTGTGTGACCATCATTATCGCTGGAAATAATTTTGTACCACATCAATGCCATCTGCCAAGCGACAAGGTTAGTCTGAAGTACAGATACATGTCAAGTTATTCTCTTGGCCTCAAAATAATTGTGAGAGACAAATTTAATTAGAGTAAAACGCAAAGTGCTGGAGTAACTCAGCAGGTCTGGCAACATCCGTGGAGAGAATGGATAGGTGACGTTTGGGGTTGGGACCTTTTCAGTTTCTAGAAAGGTAGCAATTTTCCTCAATCTGAAGAAGGGGTGAGACCCGAAACATCGCCTATTCATTGCCTATGTTATACCCAGTGGTGTTAGCAGCTTAGCACCTCCTTTTCTCTTAGCAGATAACACATAATTTCAGATAACCCTTGCATTCCCTCACTTTCCACCCCCCCCCCCCACCCCCCCACCCCAGTCATCCAACTAGTTTCTCTGTCATCTTGCTTAGTTTCACTGTTCGCATCCCCTTGGTATCACCTTTCCCATAGCCGACAATGGACCATTGTGGGCTCCATCTTTTCTTGATCGTCAGTGCAGTTTAGATTTGTTCTTTTAATACCTTTCATTCATTTGGTCTTTGTAGCTTTATCTTACCTCTAATTTGCCACTACCTTGACTCTCAATCTGAAGAAGGGTTTCATCCCGAAACATCACCTGTTGCCCGACCCGCTGAGTTATACCAGTATTTTGGGTCTAATACCAATGCCAAGCTTTGTCTTGCCCCCATCTCTTTTTTCCAGCATTCTTACCCCTACTTCATCAAGTAAGTAAGTAAGTAATTTTTATTTATATAGCACTTTTAAAATCAAATCATGTTGAAGCCAAAGTGCTTTACGGAGAAGAAATTAGATTTCCATACATCCATATAAAAGAAAAAAGAAAAAAAAGACACAATACACTATAGGATTCAACATGAAACGTCCCCTCACAGCAGAATCCACTGTGAGAGAAGGCACCAAAAAGGTCCAAGAAGGGTCCAGATCTAAAAAATTGCCAATACATTCGCTCCACAGATGCTGGCTGACCTGCTGAGTTACTCCAGCACTTTGTGCTGTACTCATGATTCTAGCATCTGAAGGTCTTTGTGTCTCCAATATAATGAGAGCACTAAAATGTAGACCCAAGGAACTGCAGATGCTGGTTAACAAGAACAAGAGCATGATATGCGTTGGTTTTGATCTTGACCTTTCTTCAGACTCGAGCACTTGTGTGGAAAAGTACTGCAGGTGCTGGTTTATACCGAAGATGGACACAAAGTGCTCAACGGGTCAGGCAGCATCTCCGGACAAAAGGGTGGGTGACATTCCGGGTCTGGATCCTTCTTCAGACTGCGTTTCGGGTCGGGACCTTTCTTCATGCTGTACTCAGACTTCAAACTTCAGAACATCTGGGATGAGATGTGGGAGGAAACCAGAGCAACAGGAGAAAACCCACGCAGTCACGGAGAGAATGGGCAATCTCCGCACAGACACACCCCAAGGTCAGGTTCAAATGCAGATCTCTGGCCCTGTGAAACCACCCCAAGTACTCTCTCCTGGAATATCATGCAACAGGACTCAATGAAGGGATTGGGAACTACAAAAATTATTATTAGATAGTAAGGAACTGCGGATGCTTTGATCTTGTGTCGAATACAAAGAAAAACACAAAGAAGTGCTGGAGCAATACAATGGGTCATGCAACATCTCTGGAGGCCATGGATAGGCGATGCTTTGGGTCGGGACTTATGAAGAAGGGTTGCCTCAACGCTTCGTACTTTGTTTTTTGGTAAACCAGCATCTGCAGTTCCTTGTGTCCTGAGAGTACACAAAGTGCTGGAGTAAAGGGCCTGTCCCACTTGGGCGACTTAATCCGCGAGACCAGAAGAGTGCCTTCGACCTTCAAGCTCGAGGGCACTCGCCTGGAAAGCCTCGAGCTGGATCGACCGGCCACGTTGAAACTGAAAGCTACACACACACACACACACACACACACACACACACACACACACACACACACACACACACACACACACACACACACACACACACACACACACACACACACACACACACACACACACACACACACACACACACACACCCCCCCCCCCCCCCCCCCCCCGCAAAGGTGGGGGCCAGGGACAGCGAACGAGCGCTGTCTGCGCGATGAAGAGGAAGGTAAATGGCTGCCACAGTGTACCGTAAGTCATTTATAGAGCCCGGGGTAGGGGAGGGGAGAACAGGAGAGAAGGGAGACAGAAGGGGAGGAGAAGGGGGGGAGAGGGGGGGAGAAGGAGAGAGAAGGAGAGAGCAGGGGAGGAGAACGGAAGAGAAGGGGGGAGAAGGAGTGGAGACACTTTTAAGAAGTATAATAAAGTTCGGCGGGCATTTTACCTACCAGTTGGTCTTCCTAGATCGTGAAACTCCAATGAACCAATCAAAATGGCCGGTCAGCGGAGGAAATGGCCTATGGCTGCCCTCAACTGCCTGTAAGTAAATAGCGACCCCACTTCAGTCCCTTTCATGGGAGTGAAAAAGACCCATGCTGACCAAATTTTACTCGCGGAAAATGTTTGAATATGATGAAACTATTTCCGTGACCTAACTGAGGCCGCGAGTATGCGGGAACCTCCCTCGAGCATGAAGGAGAGTTCCAGCCAGCTCATACGACCTCCTAGGACCTTATGTCAACCATGCTGCGAGTTTGAGTCAAGGGCAAACTCTTCTAAACTCGCAGCTTAGGTCGCCCAAGTGGGACAGCCCCTTAACTCAGCGGGTGAGGCAGCATCTCTGGAGGACATGGATGAGCGATGTTTCAGGTCGGCACCCTTCTTCAGGAATATGATTATTGCGGTAGTGCGCCACACAGAAATAATATGTATATTTTAACCCATGGACATATTTCACTTGGCAATGCCTATGCCTTGTTTTGATGTATTATGAAAATATTAGTAGAGTGGTTCTCCTGAGTATGTGCCAGGTATAATGGTTATTAGAAAATTGGCTGGATCATTGCAACCACTGGTACTGGGACCTATGCAATTATCTTTACAATGAAAGCATTTCCATCTGTAATTGACAGCAAACAGATCACTGAATGGAATACTTGGAGATGTCCCATCAAAATAATAATTATTAAAATTCAGAAGCCCATCATTTCCATTCTGACTGTAGAGGCAAGGGACAAAAACCAACATATCAAACATGATTAATGGACTCATTTTGCTCATCGGCATTAAATTAGGACATTTGTACATTGTCTACAACAGTGCTTCTTAAGCTATTTCAGTCTCATTCACCCTTGAATATAAAACATAAATTAACTAATTTCTTCAACTTTTTAATTCAACTTTTTGAACATCCTAAAAATATGTAAAGAAAACGGAGTGAAAACAAAGATTGATTTTCCACTGGAGTTGGAAAATCATTCCATTAGAATGATAAAAAAACATTCCAACGTCTAAGCACTGGGCTTCAGCCCCAATCTACCCTTTCGGGCTTTATTTTATTAGAGTAAATTTGGGAAATATCTTGCTACTTTGAAATTAGAAAAGGATAGGTAGAGAGATAAAAGCATATCAAATTTCACCAGTTTAAGATGCACTGGTCTATAACTCCAACAGGGACCTATTGGAATAAACATGTTATACTGCAGATCCATTATGCATCTAAGAATGAGTCTGAAAAAGATTCTCAACCCGAAACGTCACACATTCCTTCTCTCCAGAGATGCTGCCTATCCTGCTGAGTTACTCCAGCATTTTGTGTCTACCATCGATTTAAACCAGCATCTGCAGTTCTTTCCCACAAATAAGAAAGTAATTGTTCTGTTTCAGGGCATATGACAATAAAACACTCTTCACTCTTGACCCTTGACTTAACCGACTGTAATATGCCATTTCATGTGTGGAGACCCAACAATAACATTTAGGCTGAGCATGAACTACAGTGAGAGAGGTGCCTTTTTTCAGCTTTTTTCAGCTGAGCTCAGAAGTCTCAATACGGCCATACAGGTGGTGGTGGCAGCAACGGCTGAAGAAGCTGTGTGCGCCGGTGGCGGCATCGGCAGTCCAGCGGTGAAGTTCAGCAGGTCCATCCGCTATAACCAAAATTCCTTATAAAGAGATCCATAAACACAAAGTTTACTGGGCAGATAGACACAAAAAGCGCAAGTAACTCAGTGGGTCAGGCAGTATCTCTTGAGATAAGGAATAGTAAGATTGAACGAGAACTTACCAGTTCGAAGGTTGATCTTTATTTTATGAGGAGTCGAAGTGAGGGATTTCGTGAAGAGCCCGCCGGCGCGCATGCTCGACATACTTCAAAGTAGCGGCGTGGAATCACAGAAACCAACAATAGAAATGACTTTGTATAGTAAGATTGAAGTGACTAAGATTACCAGATGAAGGTGATTGAGGGTTGGGCGAGGAGGGCACAAAATCCCTCACTTCGACTCCTCATAAAATAATGATCAACCTTCGAACTGGTAAGTTCTCGTTCAATCTTACTATTTCATTTCGGAGTCACGTGAGTGACTTCGTGAAGACTTCAAAGCTTCTGTGATTACACGCCCTGGACCACGTCCATGCTGACACACCACTACCAGGGATGGATGGGAGGAACAAACTTGCTCAATAGTTCATACTGCAAAACAAGAGCATATTTATTAATAACAAATCAAAAACCCCTCATGCGGGGACATCTCCACGTTCTGACCCTGCATTCAGCACGGCTTCTGTGAACTGTAGCGGAGCAGCAACAGGCTTGTTATAAAAACGCTGGAACACAGCTTCATTAGCCCATCCTGCTGTGGCGAGAATTTTGTCCATGGGCACCTCCATGACCCTCGCCGCTGACGTCAATGCAGCCCTGGTGGAATGAGACTTGAACACATTAGTGTCGATACCTGACTTACCCAAGTCGACTCGAAGCCACCTGGAAATCGTCTGGACTGTCACTCGATGATGAGGTCTCTTATGAGTGACAAGCAGGTATCTCTCCATTCCTCTGATGCGTGCCGTCACCTTGACATAGTGGCGGATATGTGAGGCTAAACATAGCCTAGCATCTGCGGGGTATGCCGGGAACTTCAGCTGCAGCCCTGTGCACCCAGGTCTATGCTGCTTTAGTAGCTCGTCAATGAAAAATACTACTTCTGTAGGGGTAGATGTCATTCTGTCGACACGAAGTTTGTGTAGTGTCTGTACCCTCTGAGCTGAAGTCAGCGCTAGTAACATCACCAGCTTCATGGTGAGTTGGTCCAGTTGGAGCCCTTCCATGGGAGACCACGTCCTGAGCAGGGTTAATACGTCCCTGACATCCCAGGTGATATTATAGCGTGGTGTAGGCGGATTCATATTGAATATACCCCGCATGAGTCTGGACACTAGCCTGTTGGATCCTACCCCAATCTTGAGGTAGAATGATAGCGCACCTCTGGCGCTGTTGATGGCACTGTAACTTAAGTGTTCATCATGGTGCAACCACGCGAGGAATTCCAGGACGTCGGTTATTGTCACGTCATCGTACGTGATGCGAGAGCGGCTGCAGTAGGCTTCCCACTTCTTAATATGTGAGCGGTATCTTCGCCTTGTGGACTCTCGACACGACGCCCCAATGGTATCCATGGTCCGAGCCGAGAGGCCGTATTGGACTAACGACCTGTTCAGAACCTGCAAGCCAACAAATTTAAATAGCCATGGCAGGGATGCGGCTCCCCTGAGACAGGGTGAGTAACCAATTGTGGGCAACCCTTCAAAAAGACCCAAGGCTCGTTGAGCATGTCAAAGACCACCGGATACCAAGGCTGCGTGGGCCAGTCGGGTATAATAAGGATGCCCTTGGCAGCATCTGCCTGAATCTTTCGCAATACCCGACTGATGAGGCAAAACGGGGGGAAGGCATAGAAAAACCAATTCCCCCAGTCCAGCGAGAATGCATCTAGCGCTATTGCCCCAGGATCTGGTTCCCATGAAACGTAGGCTGGTACCTGATGGTTTAACCGTGACGCAAAAAGGTCAATGTCCGGTTTACCAAATTTGGCTGTGACTTTAGAAAAAATCTCAGGATGCAACATCCATTCAATATTGTCATTAAATTTGCGTGACCTGGTGTCCGCCACAGTATTAAGTTCACCTGGCAAATAGGTAGCTGAAATCCAAATGTCTCTTTGAACACACCAGAGCCAAATTGAGTTAGCCAATTTGTCACATGAAACTGACCTGGTATCACCCATATGGTTTAAATATGCCACAGCTGTGGTGTTGTCTATTTGGAGACGGACGTGTGCTCCAACAAGCTTGGAACAATATGCACAAAGTCCGTGGAATGCTGCCAGCAACTCCAAATAGTTAATCCCTTGAGTCAACAACATCGACGACTCAAGGGTGTCCCATCTGCCCCCACAACTAGAGCAATTATCAGTAGCTCCCCAGCCATTGGAGCTTGCATCAGTCTGTAAATATACCACCGGATTAGCCTCCCTAACAGGCTTGAATGAGTTGCTAATGTGACACACCCACCATTGCAACTCAGTTATCGCTTCGGACGGCAGCTGCATTGATCGATCATAATGACCAGCGTTCCGTTTTAACGCAGTAATTTTAGCTCTTTGCAAATTCTGATAATGCAAAGGTCCATATCGTGCTGCCGGAAACAAAGCCACTAGCTTGCCAATTACTGTGGCTGTATGCCGAATCGATGGTATATTGGTGCCAATTAAATCTCTGCACACCTGAGTGACTTCTTCAATTTTGTTAATTGGTATAGTTATCCTCATGCTCATTGAGTTCACCGTGAACCCTAGGTAATTAATTACCTGGGCAGGGCAGAACTTCGATTTCTCTGGATGGACAATGAATCCTAATTGTTGAAATATATTGACAGCAGCTGCAACACCCTGTTCGGCCAATTGCAGGGTGTGGCCCACAATAAAGACATCATCTAAATAGGCCATAACTATATGATGTTGTTGTCTCAAATAAGCCATGATTGGCTTCACCAATTTAGTGAACAATCTAGGGGCTGTAGTGAGCCCATTAGGCAAAGCCTTATACTGCCAAAGTTGCCCCATCCAGATAAATTTCAAAAACCTTCTATCATATTTCTGGATGGATACTGAATAATATGCATCCCTCAAATCGATGCATGCCATAAAGCAACCATGAGAAACAAATGACTTGGCTGTTTCAAACGTATCCATTTTAAAATGAGTATATGTTACAAACGTATTCAAACGGGTTAGATCAATAATGACACGACAGCCTCCATCCTTCTTCGGTCTAGTAAATATGTTCGAAACAAATTCAATTGGCTCATGCACCGTTTTCTCAATCACACCCTTCTGTTCCAGACTTAAAATTTCCCTATAACCTGCTGCCTGTTCTGCAGCAGACAATTTAAACGTACGACCAGGCATGTGCTGGGATGGAGGAATGTCGCCATTAATAAACTCAATTTTATGCCCCTGAATATTCCGCAACACATACTCATCACCAGTAAAATTACCCCATGCACCCAAAAACAACCGTAAACGACCACCAACATGGGAAGTTAAACAGAGAGAAAAAAGAGAACCAGACCCCCTCACCTCCGTGGTTACCGGCGGTCCTTGACACGTGTGGGTGGCCGTGGAGGTGCTGGGTTGGCTTGAGGGCGCGGCGTCTTCGATTTCCACCAAGGTCTCTGCCGACCCTGTCCTAAAAAAGACCCTTGGTGCTGGTTCTGGTGCTGTTGTCGTTGTGGAGCTGGAGGGTGAGTCCTCGTCGAGGCACTGGCCGACCCTCGTGAGCGAATGTATGGAGCTTTTGAGCCTGACGGTGTGGGGGCACTCTGAGAGCGCATGATCCCCACCGTTTTGGCTTGTTCGTCAAGCTCTTTGACTCTCTTCGAGAGGTCCTCACCAAAGAGCTGACGGGGCGGCGGCGGTGGTTTGCACAATCCTGCAAACTTCGGGTTGAGTGCTGGGCGGATGCTGTTTTTGCGAAACCCGTTGATTTCGTGCTGGGTCGCGCACAATAGGGCCAGAGCATCTTCCTGGTCCAAATTCAGTTCGTCCCTGTCCACCGACCGCGCAAAGGCGGTAATACCGGCCGTGAGGTGTTTCAGGATCCGCTGCAATTTTAGCTCCTGTTGACGGATAGCCGCACTGATGTTGCCCCATATTGGCGTATTGACCACAGGCACGTTGAGGGAGTTGCAGTTTGATGGAGCCTTGTGACGGCTCATAGCCTGGATGAGGACTTCTTCCTGCAGCGCCTGATTATTAAGAAAGTCCACTGTGGCTGCCAGCTTTGTATTTAGAGGAAGACCAGATGAATGTGGGGCCGCGAATTTGGTCGCCACATCCAAGAGTTCCTCCGCCGGCACCTCCAACGGAGGTGGTACGGGATCCACCAGAACCTCCTCCTCCTGCTGCTCCAGGCTGATAGTAGATGTTGGTGAAGACGCCCTGTGCCTGTTGCTGCCCTGCTGTTGTTGACGTTGAAGCAGGAGCTCCAGCAGCCGCTCCATACGGTCAATACGCCCTTCACCCTGAACACTCAGGTGGTCGGAGTCCTCCGGCTCTGAAAAGAAAACCGGGCTCCTGTCATCGGCCCGCACCTCGTCGAGGCCCTGCCGGTGCCGGTAGTTGTCGCTAACAGCCGCCGAGGCGAAACTGCGCGATTCCTGCGCGGGCGTGTTCAACCGCCTCCGTTTAGCAGGAGCTGAAGCCGCTGCCACTAAGGACACTTGCGGCGTGGTGTCGGCACCAGCCGAAGCATGGCTGCCTGAAGCCCGCGCAGTCTTGCCGGCTGCCCACATCGTGGACCTTGCCGACGCACGGTCTCGCCCACCCATCCATGGGGGGCTCGGCGACCGTGACGAGACCCGACTCAACCGACCCGTCCCGGCGTCGAGAGTCGGGGTGTGCCGGCTGGACCTCACAGCCGCCCCGGGTCTCGCCCTGGAACCTGACCGCTCCTCCGCGGCAGGCAATGCCTTGGCCCTGACAGGGTTAGGCTTCTGGGCTCCTGCCCTCCCCCTTCTCGGAGGGCTGAGTGGAACAGGCCGTGCAACGGCACGTGCCCTGCTCGAGGTCGCCAGCGAGCCAGCTGACGACCTGACTGCCATGGCAGGGTCCCCCTGCTCTGGCGGCACACCACACTCCTCCTCGTCGAACTCCTCCGAGCTGTGGTGTGCTGGCGGATCTGGACCTGTAATCACAGGGCTTACCCACATCTCCGCCTGAGTCCCGGCCTGCGTTGCCGATGGTAATGGCCCCGGAACTGTTGGCCGTCGAATACGTCCAGACATCCTCCGGCCCTTGAAACTCCCATCCATGTCCTTGCTGCAAGACATAATCAGACAACAAGGACCACCAACTAAAGGTAGAATACTTACCTCCGTGACCCCTTATGAAGGGCTGGCGAGGAGCGCGCTCCACCGCCAGCCGTCGCAGCAACGCGGTACGACGATATGTCGAGCATGCGCGCCGGCGGGCTCTTCACGAAGTCACTCACGTGACTCCAAAATGAAATAGGTGAAGTTTCTGGTCGAGACCCTTCTTCAGACTGAGTGCAGGGTAGAGGGAAATGAGGGATATAGAAGGTACAGAACAAATGAATGAAAGATATGTAAAAGGCAACGATGATCAAGGAAAGGTGGAGCCCACAATGGCCCATGGTTGGCTGTGGAGAAGATGATAACGAGTGATATCATGTATGAAAATCAGCAAGACGACAGTGAAACTAGTGCGATGACTAGGGTGGGGGTGGGACAGAGAGAGAGGGGAAGCAAGGGTTATGAATTATAGGGAAATCAACATTCATTTTAAGCTGCCCAAGCAGAATATGAGGTGGTATTATTGCTTCAAAAGTAGGACATTCTCATCTCCGAACACTTTAAAATCATTCCAACATCAACAAGGGACAAGTGGTAAAATACATTCTATTCATCTGGATGGGTGCAGCTGCAACAACACTCAAGACAATTGATGCTTTCAATCAGAGCAGATCAATTGATTTGGAACACAGCTCAACATTAATTCCCTGCACCAAAGTGAATGATGGTATCTCACATCTCTAGCATCATTTCTCAAACTTTCCTTCTATCACCAAGAGGAACGTGGGTTTTAGGCCAATGGGGATACTACCAATGGCACGTTCCTCACCATCCTGACTTGGGAATACTTTAGACTTTACTTTAGAATTTGGAGATACTGTGTGGAAACAGGCCCTTCAACCCACTGAGTCCATGCTGACCAGCGATCACCCCGTACACTATCCTACACCTCACTAGGAGCAGTATTATACCAGCGCTATCCTACACACTATGGACTATTTACAATTTTACCAAAGCCAATTAACTTACAAACCTGTACATCTTTGGAGTGTGGAAGGAAACCGGAGCACTAGTATTGGTGACACTTCTGGTCAGGACTCTTCTTGAAAATTCAAATTGCCTATCAATGTACCTGTCTAAATGTTTCTTAAACACTGCAATAGTTAATGATGTCTGAAGAAGGGTCTTAGCCTGTCACCCATTCCATCTCTCCCGACATGCTGCCTGTCCCGCTGAGTTACTCCAGCTTTTTGTGTCTATCTTCGGTGTAAACCAGCATCTGCTGCTCCTTCCCACACCCTCAGCCTACCGAGTCCACACCACCCATTGATCACCCATTCACACGAGTTCTAGGGTACCCATTTACTCAACCACACCCTACACACTGGAGGGCCTGAGTGAAAGCCAGAGGTTGGGCAAGCTAGGACTTTATTCCTTGGAGCGCAGGAGGCTGAGGGGTGATGTTATGGATGTATGTGAAATCATGAAGGGAATAGATAGGGTGTATGTGCAGAGTTTTTTTTTTACCCTGGTTAGAGGAATTAAGAACCAGAGAACGTAGATTTAAGGTGAGTGGGGTAAGATTTAATATAAATCTCAGTCGCAATTTTTTCAAGCTGCCAGTGGAAGTAGTTGAGGCAGGTACTTAACAACATTTAAAAGACACTTGGACAGATACATGGATAAGAATCGATTGGAGGGATATGGGTGAAACGCGGGAAATGGGTCTAGCTTAGATAAGGTATCTTGGTCGGCATTGATGAGTTGGGCCAAAGAGCCACTTTTCCACGTTGTATGACTCCATGACTCTACACGCTGCAATTTCTCCCTTGGACTTTCTCCTTGAATTCTTCCTGAAAATAAGAGAGTGTACTGTGAGTGCTGATATCAAACAGAATGTAATAAACCTGTATTAGGAAACCAGCAAACCTAAATATACCATAAACTCCAGCCGCTGATGATAGAAAAAAAAGCAGTGAATGATGAAAAGAGAAAGTGTGAAATAATCAAAATATATATTTTTTGCAACATTCATATTGTAAATTTCTAAATATATTAGATTATTCGGATGCATATAGATGGTTTTGTAACTGAAAAAGGAATCCAAAATACATCAACATAATTAGTCCAATACAGCAGATTTAAAAGACACTTGGACAGATACATGGATAAGAATCGATTGGAGGGATATGGGTGAAACGAGGGAAATGGGACTAGCTTAGATAAGGCATCTTGGTCGGCATTGATGAGTTGGGCCAAAGAGCAGCTCTTGAAGCTTCTTTGCACAAAGGAATGGCTTGCTAGTTTTACTTTCTTCCATGATCCTTTCACTGATTTGCTGCTCCATATCCCTCCTGCCTGAGGAGACTGAGGAAATTTGGCATGTCTCCAGCGACTCTTATAAACCTCTGCAGATGCATCATAGATAGCATATTGTTGGGTTGCATCTAGCTCAATTTGGGAACGGCTCTTCCCAAGACTGAGAAAATGCAGAGAGTTGTAAATGTAGACCAGTCCATCGCACAGACCAGAATTCCCACCATTGACTCTATCTACACCTCAAGCTGCCTCAGAAAAGCAGCCAACATAATCAAAGATTTGCCTAGCCCTCTTCTTCCTGCTTCCTCTCAACCTGCAGAAGGTACAGAATCTTGAAGGCAAGCACCACTAGCTCAGGAATAGCTCTTCCCCTCGGTTATCAGGTTTCTGAACAGTCCTTCCATAAGCTGAGATACTGTCCAATTCAACTCTACCCCATTGCGATCATTGGACTTTGACCTGGAACTGAAGCACTGCAACACAGATCCAGTGCCGCCACCAGGACAATGGGACTTTAAGACCATGAGAAGTCTTGGTACTATTAAGAACTTTGAAACATGAAGAGCACAAGCTGGAAACGTGACGACTCTTTGTGTACTGCATCGGTGAAGTCTACTATTCTTGCACTACAATCCTTGCACTTTTTTACTTGTCCATGATTGTGCTTATCTATAGTATGATTTTAAGCAGATTGTATGCAAAACAAAGAATTTCACTGTACCAACTATGTACATGTGATAATAAAGTATCATTGAATCATTAGTTTTAGTTTTCGTGATACATTGCAGAAATAGGCACTTTGGCCCACCGAGTCCTTGCTGACCAGTGATTCTCGCACACTGACACTATCTTCCACACCCGAGGGACAATTTACAATTATACTAAGCCAAGTAGCCTACATACTTGTAAGTTTTTGGAATGTTGGAGGAAACTGTAGCTCCTGGAGAAAACCTACACAGGTCAAGTGGAGAACATACAAACTCCATACATACAGCACTCATAGTCAGGATCAAACCCGGATCTCTGGCACTGTAAGGCAACAACTGTACAGCTCTGCCACCATGCCACCCGATTGTATTTATGTTTAGTATATCTGATGTGTATGGATAACATGCAAAACAAAGCGTTTCATTATACCTCAGTACACATGGCATTAATAAACCTAACCTAAGCCTGTCCAGTTTTTAGTTCCTACAAAGTGGACAAATGTTGTGACAATCATATGGCTCCTGACAGATGCATTCCTGGGTATATCTTCAAGGGCAAGTGGAACATCTTAATAACGCTGCCTGGCCATCTGTTCAAGTGGTGTGTGCCCACAGTCAACACCAGCACAGAAAGCCTAACGGGATCACAGGAAGCAGCAGATGTCAAAAATGTTTTCAAGGAAATGCTAACAATTCTGCACTGAGATTAGGTAAATAACACGAGAGGTCTTCATTACGTTACAGTTGCATAAATGCACAATGCCTTGTGGTCAGTAGAGGTCAGCACTATCTACATGAATACATTGCAAACTATCCCAAACTCAACACATTTTGGCATTTTGTTTTTACTATTACTGTTCTAAATTTATGAATTGCATTCATTACATGTTTTAAAGAGTAATAGGTAGATATTTTACACCATTCTAAATTTTAGTTTAGTTTAGTTTAATTTTGTTTCATTTAGTTTAGAGATACAGCATGTGTTAATCCTGGCTAAATTGGAGCAGCTAGGACTTCAAAATGGGGTAAAGTTTCAGGGTTGCTGGGAGATTCGGTCAATTTGCAGTTGCTCTCTGCAGAGCTGGGACAAGCTGCGAAGAGGTGCCAGCATGTCTGGAACTTGGATACAATTTGCAAGCAAAGAATATGAATATCTGAAAACTCTGTCAATTAGGTGCAAAATGCATATAATGGATTGGATGGCTGCAAACCAGACATACACGTTGTAAATAATTGTAAATAAAATGTTGCAGAGTTTGACTTTTCCAAGTGTTGATTGGGTGAGGTCCTGAGCCTTGTCTGGGTTTTCTGTAAATCAGGGTAAATGTTTCTATGTTAACTCCCTTACGAAGTCCGTTTTGAATACAATGTAATGACCTGTTGTATCATTGGGGTAGGGTAATGCCTGTTATGTATGGGGTTAATCGATATCTGTAATTGGGTTATTAAGAGACTACCCCCATGTGGTTCAGCCCCTCGAGATCCCGGGACATTTAAAAGTCCACAACCACGAGGCTCAGGGTCAATTTTCTGCGAGAGTACTTGGGACTGTGTGAACGTCTGGAGTGTCTGAGCGAGGCCTAGAGGGCTTGAACAGGCAGACACGAGGATCAAACCCGTGGTGGGATAGGTACAGTATTTGAACTATGACGCGCTTTTGGTAAAATAAAATTTAGTTGATTAAAGTGCTTGATTCGGTGTTTTTACTGAGACTGGGGGGAGGCTTAGAAATGAGCAATTATCATTGGGGGCTCGTCCAGGATCTCAAAAGTCCCCCAAACACAAGTTTGCGATTAAGGATGTTGAGCTGTATCGATCGCGAGTGCAGAAATCGGACCCACGGTGCGGTTTTTGCATTGATCTTCAGCACATCGAGCATTGGAGCGGATCGATCATTCACGGGCTTTGGAAAGGGTCTAATCAAGATCTTTATAACAGTACAGCAAGCACAGGGGAGTGGTTAGCACAACTTTGGGTTGGAGGCCCATAAAACCAGGCTGGGGTTAGAGGCCCTGGTGGGGTTGGGTTAAAGTCCCTTTCCTGGGTTAGAGGCCCAAAACTTTGGTCATAGTTGGCAGACTGCAGCTGCTTCAACTAGAGCTTTTTCGGGCGAGGAGTGGCCCAGGGTTAGACTTGGTATCCGAATTGTGGGGTATTAAAATACAGGTCTTGCATTCAATCGGATCGCTGCCGGGAGTCCAAATTTAAAAAGTACACTTTGAAAAACGGCATCGATAATTCACAGCGCGAAGCGGCTAGGCGCTGGATCCTCGATACTTAGCAGGGAGGTGTGTCTGTGTGTAGGTATCTGAGTCTCTCCCTGAAGTGACGGCCGAAGAGCCTTGCGAAGGTACTGGGCTTGGACGGACAGAGTACAGTTTGGCCGGAATACTCCAGTCCGTTTAAGAATTCAACTGGGCAATTTTAGTTGATTCGAGAGCCCGCAGAGTAGAAAAGATACGCACTAAAAATTAGGGGATCGAGTTCGAGTCTATATTTGCAAAGCCAAATTTAAATACTGGAGTTCTGCCAGTAAGGTGGCATTCAAATTCCTGTATATAGTACTTTGAAGTTGGTGCATGTCCGTGATCGATTCCAAATAGCGGCTGATCAACAGTGAATAGTAACCCTCTGGTTGATTGTTAATTAGTACCTGATAGCGAAGAGTACTTGAGAGTCAGGAGCTTCCTTACTTGATGAAAAGTAATCTGAATAGCGAAGGGTAACCCTAATTCTGTCGATCTTAGAGAGGAGGGATAGAGGTCTTCCTTTAGAAGTCCAGTCTTAGCAGAGGGATAGTAATATTCAGGAGGAAAAGTAATCATTTAAGGAATAGTACTCCTCAGCAAAGAGTAAACTAGGAAGGGGTAAATCTTCGGTATCAGAGGGAGAGGTTCACAGCGTGACAACAGCGTGACGCGGTGTCGAGATCGAGTGTTCGTGAATTGTACTTTAAATCATTTCGTAAATTGTAAAAATCTAGCTATCCGTATTGTCATAGGATCTGGACTTTGTAAATATTCTCTGTATGTAAATAAACTTAGAGTATAGTATTTAGATCGTGTTAAGTCCCCGGACGGTAATTTGTGTTGCTGCTTGCGTGAATGTTTACAGATTTAAAAACTTGAAGTGAGAGTTTGTTTAACGTAGATATTCATATTTGTTTAAGATTGTTTTGTAAGAATCTGAATCAGGGTGGTTCGATCTAGGGTTGTACTCCTTCGATCGCTGCGTCGGGGGAGGTCATCCCGCTGATTGATTGCGCCACGAGGAAGATTAATAGAGTGGGGTTTACTGGATACTTATAATTTATAATGGGGTGTGTTTTGGGTTATTGATAATCGGTGGAATATTTTCATTCTTAATTATCGTTTTTTTAGCATGGTTTGGGTTCGTCTGTTTGTGTAAATTTAAAGTTAATTAAGTGAGAGAGAGATTGCTGCTTGAGAGACTGCAAGTGGGAGTTAGATCCTTTATTTGAAAATTTGGAACTGAATGCAGTGATTGTGATGTAACTGATAAGAGAGTTGGGAGAGAGACTGAATAGGAGCGAGTGGTTTGAATAATTAAACAGGAGTGATTAAATAGGAGTGACCGGGAGACAGTTGAAAGGAAGCGATTGCTAGAGTAAGTGTGAATCGGAAAGACTGTTGACCATTGTGTGGGAGAGATTCCATTGACTTTGGAATCTGGGAGGAGAGGTGATTGAAAGAGGCGTTAGTGTCTGGAACTTTTATTTTGTAATTTGTGCTTTGATCATTGTTCCGAGAATGGGGAATGTCTTTGAGAAGGATTGATCAAACAAATTTAAAAGCCCAAAAGGATAATTTGTGGGGAGCTTCCAAATGAAGCAGATAGACTGAGAGGATTATCAGGGAAATTAAATGCAATTTTGAAATACCAACTTTGGCAGTTGGGGGGAATAAAGTCTTTAATCGGGATAACCTTATAGAAACGATCGTTAGAAATTATGGGAATAGTGAGGAAGGAAACAAGTTAATAGGGATGTGGAAGATATTCTTCACTAAAAAAATAAAAATAAATAAATAGTTTTGTTGTCCTCCCTAAGAATGGCGGCTTGTAAATTGGGAATAGGAGAAAACGATAGAACTGTTCCTTCTCAGGACATTTCAGAGCAGGAACAGGGAGAATTAGCAAGCCAACAGCAGGAGCAGGAGCAGGAGACAGTGTCATCTTTCGGAGGGGAGACTACTGAGACGGCTCTTAATGGGAAGGTGCCGACGGAAATTAAATCGGGTAAATTCGGTAAGAATGAAATTGGGTCTGCACATCCTGAAGGGAGAGATATTTATCATATGTCAGGGTGTGCAGAATTCTTTGTAGTAGTGATAGAGCCACAGTATTCCTCACAGAACTCTCATGTTCCCAATTTGGTGAAAGCGTGCACAGCCTGCGAAACGAATTAGAGATTCCAGTAGCGAAAGCATGAAAGAATCCTTATTGAGGTACCAGGTTAAAACAAATAGCCTGTCAGGGGGTGAGATAGGTGGGGAATATGGATGGATGGGTCCCGACATAGATAATATTATCGTGTCAGAATAACTCACGCAAGAAAACGATTTAGTAAGGACTCCCCGTAGACAATGTGTTTATAAGGAGATGCCTGCATCAGGTATAAATGTTCCCCAGACCACAGACAGTCAGACACCAAGGCAGCCTGGTTCAACGGCAGCCCGGAAATTAGAAATTCAAATAAAAGAAAAAAGAGCAGACGCGGATAAGGAGGAAGAAGACCTCAAGGCCTGGATAGACCTCCAATTCAAAGAACTGACCTTTCCTCGGTTTGGCTGGCGAGGTTGCAGAGCAGTCCGGCCCGATCAGTGTTTTAGTTGTGGGGGACTAGGGTACTGGAGTCGGTCATGTCCCATGAGAGAATATCATCAGGAAAGAAGGGGGCAGAGAAGGAGGGCACTGGGTCACAGAAACCGATGGATTCCAAGAGGGTACCAAGGCTCTTGTGACCCTGAAAGTAGAGGACAGGGACACTGCTAGGGGGATCAGGGGGAAGGGACATTCCAACAGTCCAACCCATTTCGGTAGCCCTGACCTGCCAGTTAACAGCAATATCATCTGTTAAAATTAAAGGGTTCCTCACATGGCCTGAGAAACAGCACTATACATTACAAGGAACACCACCCCTTCCAAGTAGGAGAAGATACATAGAATCCGACTCTCAAAGAAACCCTCACTAAAAGAAAGAAGTACGACAGGGAAACATAGTAGCTAGCGTGAAAAGGGATAGCAACTAAGGAATGGAAATGGCACTAGGGAGAGAAGAAAAAACGTACCGTGCAGGAGGAATGGGAGTGGGGAAAGAAGATATTGAATTAATGTTTTGCTGAGTTTGTGCCTGCAGGACAGTATATCAACGAGAGACTATCTGGGGAGTGAGGTAAAAAAATGCACAGACCCCTAAGAAAGGGAATAGTAAGATTGAACGAGAACTTACCAGTTCGAAGGTTGATCTTTATTTTATGAGGAGTCGAAGTGAGGGATTTCGTGAAGAGCCCGCCGGCGCGCATGCTCGACATACTTCAAAGTAGCGGCGTGGAATCACAGAAACCAACAAAAGAAATGACTTCGCATAGTATGATTGAATTGACTAAGATTACCAGATGAAGGTGATTGAGGGTTGGGCGAGGAGGGCACGAAATCCCTCACTTCGACTCCTCATAAAATAAAGATCAACCTTCGAACTGGTAAGTTCTCGTTCAATCTTACTATTTCATTTCGGAGTCACGTGAGTGACTTCGTGAAGACTTCAAAGCTTCTGTGATTACACGCCCTGGATCACGTCCATGCTGACACACCACTACCAGGGATGGATGGGAGGAACAAACTTGCTCACTAGTTCATACTGCAAAACAAGAGCATATTTATTAACAACAAATCAAAACCCCTCAAGCGGGGACATCTCCACGTTCTTGACCTGCATTCAGCACGGCTTCTGCGAACTGTAGAGGAGCAGCAACAGGCTTGTTATAAAAACGCTGGAACACAGCTTCATTCGCCCATCCTGCTGTGGCGAGAATTTGGTCCATGGGCACCTCCATGACCCTCGCCGCTGACGTCGATGCAGCCCTGGTGGAATGAGACTTGAACACATTAATGTCGATACCTGACTTACCCAAGACGACTCGAAGCCACCTGGATATCGTCTGGACTGTCACTCGATGATGAGGTCTCTTATGAGTGACAAGCAGGTATCTCTCCATTCCTCTGATGCGTGCCGTCACTTTGACATAGTGGCGGATATGTGAGGCTAAACATAGCCTAGCATCTGCGGGGTATGCCGGGAACTTCAGCTGCAGCCCTGTGCACCCAGGTCTATGCTGCTTTAGTAGCTCGTCAACGAAAAAGACTACTTCTGTAGGGGTAGATGTCATTCTGTCGACACGCAGTTTGTGTAGTGTCTGTACCCTCTGAGCTGAAGTCAGCGCTAGTAACATCACCAGCTTCATGGTGAGTTGGTCCAGTTGGAGCCCTTCCATGGGAGACCACGTCCTGAGCAGGGTTAATACGTCCCTGACATCCCAGGTGATATTATAGCGTGGTGTAGGCGGATTCATATTGAATATACCCCGCATGAGTCTGGACACTAGCCTGTTGGATCCTACCCCAATCTTGAGGTAGAATGATAGCGCACTTCTGGCGCTGTTGATGGCACTGTAACTTAAGTGTTCATCATGGTGCAACCCCGCGAGGAATTCCAGGACGTCGGTTATTGTCACGTCATCGTACGTGATGCGAGAGCGGCTGCAGTAGGCTTCCCACTTCTTAATATGCGAGCGGTATCTTCGCCTTGTGGACTCTCGACACGACGCCCCGATGGTATCCATGGTCCGAGCCGAGAGGCCGTATTGGACTAATGGCCTGTTCAGAACCTGCAAGCCAACAAATTTAAATAGCCATGGCAGGGATGTGGCTCCCCTGAGACAGGGTGAGTAACCAATTGTGGGCAACCCTTCAAAAGGACCCAAGGTTCGTTGAGCATGTCAAAGACCACCGGATACCAAGGCTGTGTGGGCCAGTCGGGTATAATAAGGATGCCCTTGGCAGCATCTGCCTGAATCTTTCGCAATACCCGACTGATGAGGCAAAACGGAGGGAAGGCATAGAAAAACCAATTCCCCCAGTCCAGCGAGAATGCATCTAGCGCTATTGCCCCAGGATCTGGTTCCCATGAAACGTAGGCTGGTACCTGATGGTTCAACCGTGACGCAAAAAGGTCAATGTCCGGTTTACCAAATTTGGCTGTGACTTTAGAAAAAATCTCAGGATGCAACATCCATTCAATGTTGTCATTAAATTTGCGTGACCTGATGTCCGCCACAGTATTAAGCTCACCTGGCAAATAGGTAGCTGAAATCCAAATGTCTCTTTGAACACACCAGAGCCAAATTGAGTTAGCCAATTTGTCACACGAAACGGACCTGGTACCACCCATATGGTTTAAATATGCCACAGCTGTGGTGTTGTCTATTTGGAGACGGACGTGTGCTCCAACAAGCTTGGAACAATATGCACGAAGTCCGTGGAATGCTGCCAGCAACTCCAAATAGTTAATCCCTTGAGTCAACAACATCGATGCCTCAAGGGTGTCCCATCTGCCCCCACAACTAGAGCAATTATCAGTAGCTCCCCAGCCATTGGAGCTTGCATCAGTCTGTAAATATACCACCGGATTAGCCTCCCTAACAGGCTTAAATGAGTTGCTAATGTGACACACCCACCATTGCAACTCAGTTATCGCTTCGGACGGCAGCTGCATTGATCGATCGTAATGACCAGCGTTCCGTTTTAACGCAGTAATTTTAGCTCTTTGCAAATTCTGATAATGCAAAGGTCCATATCGTGCTGCCGGAAACAAAGCCACTAGCTTGCCAATTACTGTGGCTGTATGCCGAATCGATGGTATATTGGTGCCAATTAAATCTCTGCACACCTTAGTGACTTCCTCAATTTTGTTAATTGGTATAGTTATCCTCATGCTCATTGAGTTCACCGTGAACCCTAGGTAATTAATTACCTGGGCAGGGCAGAACTTCGATTTCTCTGGATGGACAATGAATCCTAATTGTTGAAATATATTGACAGCAGCTGCAACACCCTGTTCAGCCAATTGCAGGGTGTGGCCCACAATAAAGACATCATCTAGGCCATAACTATATGATGTCGTTGTCTCAAATAAGCCATGATTGGCTGCACCAATTTAGTGAACAATCTAGGGGCTGTAGTGAGCCCATTAGGCAAAGCCTTATACTGCCAAAGTTGCCCCATCCAGATAAATTTCAAAAACCTTCTATCATATTTCTGGATGGATACTGAATAATATGCATCCCTCAAATCAATGCATGCCATAAAGCAGCCATGAGAAATCAATGATTTGGCTGTTTCAAACGTATCCATTTTAAAATGAGTATATGTTACAAACGTATTCAAACGGGTTAGATCAATAATGACACGACAGCCTCCATCCTTCTTAGGTCTAGTAAATATGTTCGAAACAAATTCAATTGGCTCATGCACCGTTTTCTCAATCACACCCTTCTGTTCCAAACTTAAAATGTCCTTGTAACCTGCTGCCTGTTCTGCAGCAGACAATTTGAACGTACGACCAGGCATGTGCTGGGATGGAGGAATGTCGCCATTAATAAACTCAATTTTATGCCCCCGAATATTCCGCAACACATACTCATCACCAGTAAAATTACCCCATGCATTCAAAAACAACCGTAAACGACCACCAACATGGGAAGTTAAACAGAGAGAAAAAAGAGAACCAGACCCCCTCACCTCCGTGGTTACCGGCGGTCCTTGACACGTGTGGGTGGCCGTGGAGGTGCTGGGTTGGCTTGAGGGCGCGGCGTCTTCGATTTCCACAAAGGTCTCTGCCGACCCTGTCCTAAAAAAGACCCTTGGTGCTGGTTCTGGTGCTGTTGTCGTTGTGGAGCTAGAGGGCGAGTCCTCGTCGAGGCACCGGCCGACCCTCCTGAGCGAATGTATGGAGCTTTTGAGCCTGACGGTGTGGGGCACTCTGAGAGCGCATGATCCCCACCGTTTTGGCTTGTTCGTCAAGCTCTTTGACTCTCTTCGAGAGGTCCTCACCAAAGAGCTGACGGGGCGGCGGCGGCGGCGGTGGTTTGCACAATCCTGCAAACTTCGGGTTGAGTGCTGGGCGGATGCTGTTTTTGCGAAACCCGTTGATTTCGTGCTGGGTCGCGCACAATAAGGCCAGAGCATCTTCCTGGTCCAAATTCAGTTTGTCCCCGTCCACCAACCGCGCAAAGGCGGTAATACCGGCCGTGAGGAGTTTCAGGATCCGCTGCAATTTTAGCTCCTGTTGACGGATAGCCGCACTGATGTTGCCCCATATTGGCGTATTGACCACAGGCACGTTGAGGGAGTTGCAGTTTGATGGAGCCTTGTGCCGGCTCATAGCCTGGATGAGGACTTCTTCCTGCAGCACCTGATTATTAAGAAAGTCCACTGTGGCTGCCAGCTTTGTATTTAGAGGAAGACCAGCCGTATGTGGGGCCGCGAATTTGGTCGCCACATCCAAGAGTTCTTCCGCTGGCACCTCCAACGGAGTTGGTACGGGATCCACCAGAACCTCCTCCTCCTGCTGCTCCAGGCTGATAGTAGATGTTGGTGAAGACGCCCTGTGCCTGTTGCTGCCCTGCTGTTGTTGACGTTGAAGCAGGAGCTCCAGCAGCCGCTCCATACGGTCAATACGCCCTTCACCCTGAACACTCAGGTGGTCAGAGTCCTCCGGCTCTGAAAAGAAAACCGGGCTCCTGTCATCGGCCCGCACCTCGTCGAGGCCCTGCCGGTGCCGGTAGTTGTCGCTAACAGCCGCCGAGGCGAAACTGCGCGATTCCTGCGCGGGCGTGTTCAACCGCCTCCGTTTAGCGGGAGCTGAAGCCGCTGCCACTAAGGGCACTTGCGGCGAGGTGTCTGCACCAGCCGAAGCATGGCTGCCTGGGGCCCGCGCAGTCTTGCCGGCTGCCCACATCGTGGACGTTGCCGACGCATGGTCTCGCCCACCCATCCATGGGGGGCTCGGCGACCGTGACGAGACCCGACTCGACCGACCCGTCCCGGCGTCGAGAGTTGGGGTGTGCCGGCTGGACCTCACAGCCGCCCCGGGCCTCGCCCTAGAACCTGACCGCTCCTCCGCGATAGGCAATGCCTTAGCCCTAACAGGGTTAGGCTTCTGGGCTCCTGCCCTCCCCCTTCTCGGAGGGCTGAGTGGAACAGACCGTGCAACGGCACGTGCCCTGCTCGAGGTCGCCAGCGAGCCCGCTGACGACCTGACTGCCATGGCAGGGTCCCCCTGCTCTGGCGGCACACCACACTCCTCCTCGTCGAACTCCTCCGAGCTGTGGTGTGCTGGCGGACCTGGACCTGTAATCACAGGGCTTACCCACATCTCCGCCTGAGTCCCGGCCTGCGCTGCAGGTACTGCCGATGGTAAAGGCCCCGGAACTGTTGACCGGCGAACTCGTCCTGACGTCCTCCGGCCCTTCGAACTCCCATCCATGTCCTTGCTGCAAGACATAATCAGACAACAAGGACCACCAACTAAAGGTAGAATACTCACCTCCGTGGCCCCTTATGAAGGGCTGGCGAGGAGCGCGCTCCACCGCCAGCCGTCGCAGCAACGCGTTACGACGATATGTCGAGCATGCGCGCCGGCGGGCTCTTCACGAAGTCACTCACGTGACTCCGAAATGAAATAAGACAGCACAAGGTAATGTAGCTCCCCAGGAAAAGGTGACCAGCAGGATGAACTGATACTGCCCCTTTAAGACATTTTGGAAGGCCAGCAGACAGAGCAACAGGCTCCTCAGTAACCCTACTCCCTAGTAACTGAAACTAACATGAGAAAGGTAGAAGAAAAGGACCTACCCTAGTGCCCATCTTTGAAATCACCTAGCTACTGGAGAAAGAAAAGGAAGGAGAATAAAGGACATTTTAATCATCTTTGAAAGAAACAACACTGACGACCTATAACGACTTATGGGATAAGCCTCACTTTAAAGGACTGACTACAAATAAAAACATTTCTCTGTGGTTTGGAGTAAAATACCTGAATTGTGTCTAAATTATGGGTATTAGAAATAAATTTGTAAATTTTGGATTTGGTCTCGAAATTGTAAGGTGATGAATTGGAAGGACTTAAAAAAAGTTTGAGATTTGGATTAGACCTGTGGAATCTGACTGAGGACTAATTGGAGTTTGATTATTAACTGACATTGTTATTATCTCATCCCCAGAAAGGCAGACAAAGATGGAAAGGATTGTTCAAAGGGCATCAAGAAGGATGGAACTTAGGAAGATCTGGTAACATGGAATAACTTAGGGAATATGAGGGTTGGAATTAAAATCAGATTTTAAATGGAATTAAGTTTGAAAATGTAAATGGGAATTGGAATTGGAATTATAATTGGAAATGGTCAAAAGAGGAACTGTGAGCAACAGGACTTCCCTTGAAGAGACTGGACTAAGGAATTATTCAGTAGTTAAGAACATGTACCAGCGAGAACCCCGAGACAAAGAACGAAGCCAATAGAATAAACGCGAGAACCCCTAGACAGAGAACGAAGACAACATAGTAATGAGCTAATAGAGTAAAGAACCAACATAGTAGAGAATCAACATAGTCATGAGTTACCATGGTGAAGAGTACATAAATAAGAAGAGGTACTGGAGGAAAGACTGTAAGGGGAAACTTGAATTGTATTGAGAATAGCAAAGCCGATGAATATTCGCCCGATGGATTTGAATTGTTTAACCCTTGATGGTAAAACTGCTTATATTATCAAGGTGGAAAGAAATTGTTCCTGGATTTGGCATTTTTGATTGGACTTAGGATAAAATTAATAGCAAAGGAAATTGATTGTTTAAATTTGAACAGCTGGGAATTCCACAGGAATTGGAATCAATTGTATTATCGGCTACAATTCTGTGGAATAAGAAGGATAAGATAGGCATTGGAATTTGAAATAGTAAATTGAAGGCTGAGACTGAATTTGGTTAAATTGGAACATTTATCATGGCTTGCTTTAAATTAAAGTCACGCCTGTAAGGAAATCTGGACTAAACTCAGCTGAAATTTATATGATTACTGTCATCAGATATACATATTATAACACCGTTTGAGTATGAAGAAGGCTAATTAGTGTCGATCCTAGAATAGTGAAGAGTATGTTAGGGAACAGATAGGAATAGGAATAGTCAATAGATAATAGAATAGGAATCGGTTCGAGTGAAATAGAACTATAGTGGATGTATGGGAAAGCATGAGTGCATGATAGTAACTTGCTTTGTCCCAAGTTTCTTAGCATTTTCTAGTATTTAGGTTCAACTGTGAAAGGTGATGGAAGACTGGGCAGTAACACGGATGGAGGGAATTCACACCCATGAAGACTCGGGAGGTGAAGACTCCTCAGACAGAACTTGTGAAGTTATGCCCATGAAAACATGGGATGCCTGACAAGATTCTGAGAAGAAACATCATCATCTTGTGTTGCTGATAGATGGAAAATGTAAAGCACATTCATGTATATCTGGTTAGCTGATTATTGAGCCATTTTGGTTATCATTAATGATGGGTTATCATTATGATAAAAGGAAGGAATGTTAATCCTGGCTAAATTGGTGCAGCTGGGACTTCAATATGGGGTCATGTTTCAGGGTTGTTGGGAGATTTGGTCAATTTGAAATTATTCTCTGCAGAGCTGGGACATGCTGCAAAGAGCTGCCAGAGTGTTTGGAGTTTAGATACAATTTGCAAGCAAAGAATGGGAATATCTGAAAACACTGTCAATTAGGTGCAAAATGCATATAATGGATTGGATGGCTGCAAACCAGATATATACCTTGTAAATAATTGTAAATAATGTTGCAGAGTTTGACTTTGCCAAGTTTGATTGAATGAGGTCTTGAGCTTTGTCTGGGCTTTCTGTAAATCAGGGTAAATGTTTCTACATTGGCTTCCTTACAAAGTCCGTTTTGAATACAATGTATTCATTGAGTTAGGGGAATGCCTATTATGTATGTGGTTAATCGATATCTGTAATTGGGTTATTAAGAGACCAACCCCATGTGGTTCGGCCCCTCGAGGTCCCGGGACATATAAAAGTCTGCAATCATGAGGCTTAGGGTCGATCTTCTGGGAGAGCATTTGGGACTGCGTGAACTTCTGGTGTGTCTCTGTCTGAGCAAGGCCTAGAGGACTTGAACAGGCAGACACGAAGATCAAACCCACGGTGGGATAGGTACAGTAGTTGAACTGTGCCGAGCTTTTGGTAAAATAAAATTTAGTTGATTCAAGTAATTCAGTGTTTTTACTGAAACTAGACTGGGGGGAAGCTTAGAAACGAGCAATTATCACATGTACCTCTTTGGAATGTGGGAGGAATCCAAAGCACCCAAAGAAGACCCAATCGGTCACATGGAGAACATACAAACTCCTTACAGACAGCACCCATAGTCAGGATCGAACCTGGGTCTCTGGCTTTATGAGGAAGCAACTCCACGTCCACTGTGCCACCTACAAATTATTCCCAACAACAATCATGCTGCTGAACACTATAACAATCAACTAAACTCCGAACTATGAACTAAACTTGGTTGCATTTGGTACTTTGAGCTTTTGCTTTATTTTGCACTAATATTGGATTTCTTTTTTAATGTATTGAACTTATTTTTGGTTTGTTTTGTTATGTTGTCTATTGAGTACTGTGTTCAGACAATAGACAATAGGTGCAGGAGTAGGCCATTCGGCCCTTCGAGCCAGCACCACCATTCAATATGGTCATGGCTGATCATCCCCAATCAGTACCCCGTTCCTGCCTTCTCCCCATATCCCCTGACTCCGCTATTCTTAAGAGCCCTATCTAGCTCTCTCTTGAAAGAATCCAGAGAACCTACCTCCACCACCCTCTGAGGCAGAGAATTCCACAGACTCACCACTCTCTGTGAGAAAAAGTGTTTCCTCATCTCCGTTCTAAATGGCTTACTCCTTATTCTTAAACTATGGCCCCTGGTTCTGTACTCCCGCAACATCGTGAACATGTTTCCTGCCTCTAGCGTGTCCAAACCCTTAACAATCTTATATGTTTCAATGAGATCCCCTCTCATCCTTCTAAACTCCAGACTGTACAAGCCCAGCTGTTCCATTATCTCAACATATGACAGTCTGTAATGCCACGAGTAAGAATTCCTTTGTACTGTTCTGCCACATATGACAATTAAGCACTCTTGAAGCAATTTTCCTCTTGAATTTTGAAATTAGCATTAGAGTGACACTTCTGCAACTAAAATATTTTTGCTTCTTGAATTAATTGGGAGGAATCTGAAAGGCACATACTTATACTAAGATTTTTGATGGAAATGTCAGCATGATGGAATCTGAACAACATTCAGCATTGACTAGTTATGCTAGGCTTATTGTGATACAAGAAATTGCAGACGCGGGTTTACAAAAAAAGACACAAAGAGCAGGAGTAACTCAGTTGGTCAGGCAGCATCTCTGGAAAACAGGGATAGGTGACGTTTTGGTTCGGGCCCCTTCTTCAGACTTCCAAAAACGGGAATTGTAAAAGGATTTTCCAAAATTCAGTTAATAGCCTAAAGCAGATGTATTATCTAATACAGGTAAGATGTATTAATATACATGATTGTGCAACTGTATGAACAGTCAGATATGAATTATGAGCTGAGGTAGGCCAATCAGTCCCTTAAACCTGCTCATATTCAATAAGATTTACACTTAAACTTTAGACCAGACTTTAGGGATACAGCGCAAAAACAAGCCCTTCAGCCCATCGAGTCCGCGCCAACTTAACACACTAGCGCTATCCTGTGGGGCCTGTTTCCGCTCTGTATCTCTAAACTAAAAAAACTAAATTAATAAAGCCGAAATGTAAAGAGCATCACAATTCTTTACAAACCATGACGTGTTACTAACTGCCAGATATTTGATGATATACTCTGCTTCTTCAGAAAACATTACCACAGGGCCTTGATTTCTATTTCACCACACAAATCTACCTGGAATACTGTTTTATCAAGAGCTTCAATATTCTCTATGCCCTGTCCTACTTTACTTCACCCTTCTCTGGAACTACCTAGCCCAGTAGATTTCTGCCCTATTTCTGAGATTGCAATGATTTTTTTTTAATACAAAAAATTAATGAATACAAAAAAAAATCTGCCTTTAAGATGTTTGATTTGTTTGACGTACCCATCTGAATAGTGTCAGAGAATCATATAGCACAAAACAGGCCCTTCAGTACGACCGATACCAACCTTATATACCCCATCTAAGCAACTACAGTCATAAGGATTAAAGAGTCGTGGGAGGCACGTTGGCGCAGCGGTAGAGTTGCTGCCGTACACTGCCAGAGATCCGATTTCAATCCTGACTACAGGCGCTGTTTAGACGGAGTTTGTACGTTCTCCCCCCTGACCGCGTGGGTTTTCTCCAGGTGCTCCGGTGGTTTCCTCCCACACTCCAAAGAAGTACAGGTTTGTAAGTTAATTGGCTTTGGTAAATATTGTAAAATGTCCCCAGTGTATAGGATCGTACTTGTATATGGGGTGATTGCTGGTTCTGCATGGATTTGGTGGGCCTTCGGGCCTGTTTCCATGCTGTATCTCTTAACAAATGTAAACTAAACTGAAAAGGTCTATCCATCCACTACCAATGAAATTAAACACAGCTTGTGCAGAATGTAATGCACAGTAAGACACAAAGTGCTGGAGTAACTCAGCGGGTCAGGCAGCATCTCCGGAGAACATGGGTAGGTGATGTTTCAGGTCTGAACTTTTCTCTAGTCTGAAGAAGGGTCCCAACCCGAAACGTCACTGATCCATGTTTTCTAGAGACGCCGGGTGATCTGCTGAGTTACTCCAACACATTGTGTTTTGTTTTGTAAACTGCAGTTCCTAGTCTCCAGATGTAATACACAATTTGGAAATGAAGTCCGTCCTTAAAAGATTAAAAAACAAAGAGCCTCTTTAATAATCCAGGCAGTCAACCTGTTTAATGTCTATGGGTTCTGACAAACTCCAGGCTGTCTCTGAATGCCAAATAAAACATACATATGCATGTGCTTGCATATAAGGGCAATGATAGATGTTTACAAGGTCTGGGTATTAACACCATCAGAATTTCTGCAGTGAATTTGTTGCATGTAGATTAATACAAGGAGAATAGCTTCTGAATAAAATAATACAAGGTCCATTTGTAGGAGTTGGAGCAAAACATTGAATATTATTATCTTATCTTGTTATTTTTAATATATTCATGGAATGCAGGATTTGTTGGCAAGGCTAACTCTGAATGTCACTCCCTAATTATCCATGATAACATATTGATGAGCTGTCCTCCTGAGCTGTATAGTCCTTAAGGTGAAGATAGTACTGTGGTGATGTTGCAACAGGAATCCCAGAAAGTGACACACTGGCAATGAAGGAACGGCTTTGTATTTCCAGGCAAGCGCAGTGTGTGACATGAAGGGAGATGTACATATCATCCTGTTCCAACTGGCCCTCATCCTCCTCCATGGTGACCTTGATCAATTGTAACACAGTATGGGTGGCATGGTAGCACAGCAGTAGAGTTGCTGCCTTACAGTGCCAGAGACCCAGTTTCAATCCTGACTATGGATGCTATCTATATGAAGTTTGTTCGTTCTCCCCGTGACTGCATAGGTTTTCTACGGGTGCTCCAATTTTCTCCCACATTCCAAAGAACAACAGGGTTTGTAGATTAATTGACCTGTATATTGTAAATTGTCCCTACTGTTTAGGATACTGCTAGTGTACGGGGTGATCGCTGGTCGGCTTGGACTGAGTGGGCCGAAGGACCTGTTTCTACGCTGTATATCTAAAGTCTAAAGTCTAAAATAAAGTAGAGGGCACTTACTACAGTGTGGATGAAATGAATGTTCAGGTTTGTAAATGCTGCATTGTATTTAGAAGTTGTGATGTGATGTTATAGTTTTACAAGACATTGGTGAGGCCGCATTTTGGATTACTATGTTTAGTTTGGTCACTCTGCTACAGAAAGGATGTTGAAACAAATAACTGCACATGTTGCTTACAAAAGGACACAAAGTGCTGGAGTAACTCAATGAGTCGGGCAGCATCTCTAGATAACAGAGATGTGACATTTCGGGTCAGTTTGAAGAAGGGGTCAATTTGAAGAAGGGTCCCGACCCTGAAATGCTACAATAGACAATAGACAATAGGTGGAGGAGTAGGCCATTCAGCCCTTCGAGCCAGCACCGCCATTAAATGTGATTATGGCTGATCATTCACAATCAGTACACCATTCCTGCCTTCTCCCCATATCCCCTGACTCTGCTATATTTAAGAGCCCTATCTAGCTCTATCTTGAAAGTATCCAGAGAACCAGCCTCCACAGCTCTCTGAGGCAGAAAATTCCACAGACTCCCAACTCTCCGTGTGAAAAAGTGTTTCCTCAACTCCATTCTAAATGGCTTACCTCTTATTCTTAAACTGTGGCCCCTTGTTCTGGACTACCCAACATCGGGAACATGTTTCCTGCCTCTAGCATGTCCAAACCCTTAATAATCTTATATGTTTCAATAAGATCCCCTCTCATCCTTCTAAATTCCAGGGTATACAAGTCCAGCCGCTCCATTCTCTCAGCATATGACAGTCCCGCCATTCCAGGAATTAACCTTGTGACCCACTCTGCACTCCCTCAATAGCAAGAATGTCCTTCCTCAAATTTGGAGACCAAAACTGCACAGAATACTCCAGGTGTGGTCTCACTAGGGCCCTGTACAACTGCAGAAGGACCTCTTTGCTCCAATACTCAACTCCTCTTGTTATGAAGGCCAACATGCCATTATACCTGTCCATGTTCCCCAGAGAAAGGATTTTGTTAAGCTGGAAAGAGTGCAGAGAAGATTTATGTGTATGTTGCCAGAACTCGAGGGAGAGGTTGGGCAGATTAGCTCTTTACTCCTTGGAGCGGCGGAGGCTGACGGGTGATCATATAGTGGTGTATAAGGTCATGAGTGGGAAAGAGCAGTCTTTTACCCAGAGTAGGGGAATCAAAAACCAGACCACATAGGTTTAAGGTGAGAGGGGCAAGATTTAATGGGAAACTGAGTGGCAACTTTTTCACAAAGGGTGGTGGGTATATGGACAGAGCTGCCAGAAGAGGAGGTTGAGGGCATCTACTATACAGTATTCACAAGACACTTGGACATTTACATGAATAGGAAAATATCAAAGGGGCATTGGCCAAATGCAGGCAGATGGTGCTGCAGGGCTCTACCAGATGTGTCACTGTGCTGCCCACAGTAGCACATGCTCACAATGTGTATAGCCACTGTACTGATGTTGCAGCTACATTGCTGTGAAGTGCGAGCTACGGAGAGCAGAGAAGAATGTCTTCTTCAATCTCTACCAATCCATCTAAAATTCTTAAAGGATTGGACAGGCTAGATGCAGGAAAAATGTTCCCGATGTTGGGGGAGTCCAGAACCAGGGGTCACAGGTTAAGAATAAGGGGTAGGCCATTTTGGACCAAGAAGATGAAAATTGTTTTCACCCAGAGAGTTGTGAATCTGTGGAATTATCTGCCACAGAAGGCAGTGGAGGCCAATTCACTGGATGTTTTCATAGAGAGAGTTAGATTTACAGTAGCTCTTAAGGCTAAAGGAATTAATGGATATGGGGAAAAAGCAGGAATGGGGTACTGATTTTAGATGATCAGCCATGATCATATTGAATGGCGGTGCTGGCTCGAAGGGCCGAATGGCCTACTCCTACACCTATTTTTCTATGCTTCTATGTTTCTATCAGGACGTGATAAGGGAACAAGAGAATGATATGTCATTGCCTTGTTCACAGATATAAAATAGGAGGATCTGTTTGACATTAGCATCTTGTCATTGTCACACATGTGTTGAGTTTTCATAATGCAAACCATTAGTTGACTTTTAAAAAGAACAAAATATTCCAACTTCAATTTAGGAATAAAAATGCACACACAGTAATTATGATTACAAAAGGCAATTAGATTGTCACTAAAAAACAACAATTTATCACTAAAGTTATCACTCAACTAATCAACACAAAGTTTGGAGACTTTGAACAAAAATGCTATATATGTATTCAAACCAAAGGTATTACTAATAGATAGAGCTACTGCCTTACAGCGCCATAGGCCTGGGTTCAATCCCGACTACAGGTTGTGTCGATACAGAGTTTGCACATTCCCACCATGACTGCCTGGGTTTTCTCTGGGTGCTCCGGTTTTCTCGCACAGTCCAAAGGCGTGCAGGTTTGTACGTTAATTGACTTCAGTAAAATTGTAAATTGTCCCCAATGTGTAGGATAGTGTTAGTACATGGAGTGATCACTGATCAATGAGGACGTGGTGGGCCAAAAGGCCAGTTTACGTGCCTTCAATGTCTCTAAAGTTTAAAGCATTTTCTATTATTTGAAAATCCAAGGGTAAAGGAGAGATTGGAATTAAGAACAATAATCAGCTGAAGAAAATGTTAAAGGCAAATTAATGGCACAAAACACCAACAGATCTTCTGCATTTGTGTTCTGATATCCTCCAATCTTGAAAGAAGCAATTGGAAAACGGGTAAATGCAAAGGTAGTAACATAGCAAAATTGAATAGATTCCAGATTGGAAGACAACAAATGTACTACATGTATTCAGTGCTTTGTTATAGACAAAAGGAAGCCGGTACACATATCGTTCCTTGGTGTTGATATCTATGGACTGTGATCCAAAAGCTGCTTAAGCTATTTATGGGCCTGACCGTCTAATTTAATTAATAAGCTTCTTTCTTAAACTTTTCGAAAATTTAATTTATACATTTTTTTAAATGTAGGTAGTTTTTTGTTATATTATTTTGTACATTTTTTTAATATCTAGTTTTAAATTTTCTAGAGTGAACCGTTTCTATGGCCATTTCTATGTATGCATGTTTTTAGGATAATATTCAATAATAAATACTTTTTTTTGGACTTTTAGAGATACAATGCAGAAACATCCCCTTCGGTCCACCGAGTCTGCACCTGCCCAATGATCCGTACACTAGTATTATCCTATACGACAATTTACAATTTTACCGAAGCCAATTAACGCATGAACCTGTACGTCTTTGGAGAGTGTGAGGAAACCGGAACACCCGGAGAAAACTCACACAGTCACAGTGAGAACGTGCAAACTCCATATAGACAACACCGTAGTCAGGATCGAACCCAGGATGTAAGGCAGTGACTCTACCGCTGCGCCTCTCTGCCACCTCTTAAAGGCACAAGCAGCATTTATCAAATGTTTAACCTATAAGGTAACAGGACAAAATTAGTGGTAAAATGAGAAACCATTATTTCCAAGCTCCTTGCAAACCACTTACCGTCCCAACATGCCCTCCCATTTTACATATCTGTTGTGCTGCTGAAAGTAAGAATGTCATTGTTCCATTTCAGGATATATGACAATAAAACACTCTTGACTCTGGACTCATTATTTAAGAAGACAGCTCACCATTGCGTTCTCGAGTACAGTTAGGGTGGGAAAGAACAAAGACTTTGTCAGCAATGGCTATTTACTGAGAATGAATAAAGCTGTATTACATGAAGGATGTGGAGGCTTTGGAAAGGCTGCAGAGGAGATTTACTAGAATGATGCTTGGATTAGGAGGTATTAGCTACATGGAGATGATGAATAGACTTGGATTGTTTACTTTGGAACTCTGAAGTTGTGGGGAGACCTGAGAGAAGTGTATACAATTATGGGAGGCATAGATAGGGTAGACAGTCAGAGTCTTTTTCCCAGAATAGAAAAATCAAACACCAGAGGGCATAGCTTTAAGGTGGGAGAGGCGATGAGTGGGGCAAGTGGGGCGGTGTGTTCCTGGAACACTGCCGGGGTTGATGGTTGAAGCAGACACAACTGGAGCATTTAAAAGATGTTTGGATAGACACATGGATATGCAGGGAATGGGGAAATATGGGTTATGTGCAGGTAGATAAGTAATGACTTTGGCATCATGTTCGGCACAGATATTGTGGGCCGAAGGGCCTGTTCCTGTGCCATACTGTTCTATGCTCTATGTTCTATGATCAAGACTTCCAGTGTCAATAATAGGTGTAATTGTATTTATCTCGTCATAAATTGTACCTTTACTTTATAAAGGGAGTATACTAACACCATGACATTTTATCCTTGACTGTGTTCAATACCGGGGTGGTGAATCTATGGAATTCAATGTCACACATGGCTGTGGAGGTCAAGCCAGTGGTTATTTTTAAGGGGGAGATTGACTGATTCTTAACACAGGTGTCAGGGATTAAGGGGAGAAGGCAGGAGAATGGCGTTGAGAGGGTAAGATAGATAAGGCATGATTGCATGGTAGTGTAGACTTGATGGGCCGAATGGACTAATTCTAATTTTTGAACTTATGAATACCCATTAGTTTTCCAAAGATAATATCACAAAGGTAAACGAAAGCATGATAGATTCTTTCCAATTAGTAATTCTGAGATCAAAATTAATATTAAACATTTTGCTAATAGCAAGTGTAACTGCTCATGGGCATCTTTGTAGAAACTTTCCTGCAACGATTGACTTCTATGTTGGACTGCTTCTGACTAAAAGTACGGTAAAATCTCTTATAGCCCCTTCATGATACATCGCTGATAATAAGCAATGTGATAAAACATTATACTTGCTTTCTGCACCCTAGACAATTCCTTTATCATTTTCTTGCTCTTTAGAAAAGCCTACACTTGAGATTTTTATCACCGCAAACAAATATCAATAGTTGTTTGAACGAGCTGATCAAGCAATATGCGGCAACATCAGGGCCAAAGTGTTTGCCGTAACAGATATCTGAATGCTTCTGGGATCTACAAATGGTGAGACCAAATGCAGACTGGGCAATCATTTTGTTGAACACCTACGCTCAGTCCGCCTTGTCTTATGCGATCTCCCAGTTGCCAAACACTTTTACTCCCCTTCCTGTTCCCATACTGATCTTTCGGTCCTGGGCCTCCTCCACTGTCAGAGTGAGGTCACACATAAATTGGAGGAACAACACCTCATATTTTGCTTGCACAGTTTACAACCCAGCGGTATGAATATTGATTTCTCTAATTTCAAGTAATCCTTGCATTCCCTCCCTCTCCGACCCTTCTACACCCTAGTCGTCTTGTTTCACTGTTTGTATTGCTTCATTAACACCTCTTCCACAGCCAACAATGGACCATTGTGGGCTCCACCTTTCCTGAGTCATCAGTACCACCTCTGATTTGTTCTGTAACTTTTCATGCCTCTAACCTGTTTCCCTCTCACCTGAATCTCAGTCTGAAGAAGGGTCTTGACCCTAAACGTCACCTATCGATGTTCTCCAGAGATGCTGCCTGGCCCGTTGAATTACTCCAGCATTTTCTGTATATCTGGGATCTTGATATGGTGCTTTCCAAACATCAGTGCTGAAAAATCAGTGTCAGGAAAGAAGGTTCACATGTACAAGCAGGCTTAAATTTGAGGGTAAACACAAATGATGTAAATTTTCTAAAGGATTACTTCTTCCAAACAGCCGCACGGGACCGATCTCAGTAAGATGGCCCTCTCAAGCAGAAATAACCTTGAGAAAATCAATGACTTCCATACCAACGAGATAGAAGTCTCAGAAGTCTCAAACTAACAACTGCGCAGAAGATAATTAACCCAACCAGTGCATTTTATTTTAGTGCTGAGAAGGACATTGAGGACATTTCTGAGAAACTGTCACAATGAGGCGATCAATTAAATGTCGGGAATTATCAGCAGGCTAGAAGCAGGCAAATGCGGTATGCGTTTCAAAAACAATAAAAATCACATGCAAAAAAATGTTTTACCTATGTTTTGCATTGGGTTAAGGATCAGTTTTAGTACTGTCATATGCACCGATGTACAGAGAAAAGCTTTGTTTCACATCCTATCGAATCAGATTAGATAATATTATACATATATACAATCAAGCCAAACTCAAGTACAATAGGAAGAGCAAAGGGGAAGATACAGAGTGAAGAATATAGTTCTCGGCATTGCAGCGCATCAGTTCCATCGACAAAGTCCAATGTCCACAATGGGGTGGAGGTGAATTGAACAGTAGCCCAGCTTATGGAAGGACCGTTCAGAAGCCTGATAACAGAGGGGAAGAAGCTGTTCCTGGGTCTGTTCTTCAAGAAAACATATTTCTAATATTTATTATTTATGATGTTGGAAATATGTGGGTGAACCTTTATCTTTCCCACATAACGTGATGAAATCGAATAGCAGGATTTGAGTTTTATCAATAGAGTGGATAACTGTAATTAATTTTCTGATATTTGAATAATATCACTGAACTTAGGAAGATGGCGCAGCATTGCAGCTGGTAGAGCCACTGCCTCACAGCACTAGAGACCCGGGTTTGATCCTGACCTCAGGTGCTGTCTCTGTGGAGCTTGCACGTTCTCCCTGTGACCACGTGCATTTCCTCTGAGAGCTCTGGATTACTCACCCACCTCATTGACGTGTGGGTTTGGAGGTTAATTGGCCTCTATAAATTACCCCTAGTGTGCACGGAGTGGATGGGAAAAAGGGATAACATAGAATTAGAATGGGTGATGGATGGTCGATGTGGCCTCCGTGGGCTGATGTGCTTGTTTCCATGTTGTATCTGTCTCAGAAGATAGACACAAAACACTAGAGTAACTCAGCGGGTCAGGCAACATGTCTGGAGAAAAGGAATAGGTGATGTTTTAGGTCAAGGCCCTTCTTCAGACTGAGAGTCAGGGGAGAGGGAAACCAGAAATATGAAAAGGTACTGAACAAATCAGATCAGAACCGGCACTGAAAACCCAGGAAAGGTGAAGCCCACAATGGGTTCTCACTCAACTCTATACTTTAAACAGCTAGCAAAAGTCAGCATGGATTCAGAAGGCGATATTCATTCTTGACAAGCCTCCTCATCATTGTATGATTCAGACCATGTGATTATAAATGTCACAGGAGGTAACTACCACTTCTGGGAGAAGGAAGCTATATTCAAGTCTTCCAATGTTTAGCACTCTTGTCTGCAAGGCTGCTGATCACAGTGATTAAGAAACAATGCATCATAAAAGATAATTTTGTCTCCAGACTGAATTGAACTCTTCCTTTGTTGTTGCTTGATGATTCACTCAAAGGGCTATGGAAGTCCCGGTCAACAGGGTACTTGCCAAGAGGGAGGTCCAGGTTGTCAAAGGGATCACTAAACCAACCCAGCCCACCAAAAGGTCAGGAGAGGAGATAATGCTCATTGTTTCCTCTCTTTAGTTTAGTCTAGTTTAGAGATGTAGCGTGAAATCAGGCCCGTTGGTCCACCGAGTCCACGCCGACCAGAAATCACTCACACACCAGTTCTATCCTACACACTAGGGACAATTTGCAGAGGCCAATTAACCTGCAAACTAGCACGTCTTTGGAACGTGGGAGGAAACTGGATCACCTGGAGAAAACCCACGCGGTCACCCCGCGGTCACAGGGAAAAGTTCCTTACAGACAGCACCCGCAGTCAGAATTGAACTCGGGTCTCTGGTGCTGTAAAGCGGCTACTCTCCTGCTGTGCCACTGTGCCCCCCTTGGTAATGGTGAAGGATTGTGGCTGGTGCTAATTCTAACAATGTAGAGGACATAACAGTGACCAAAGCTGGAGTAACTCAGTGGGTCGGGCAGCATCTGAAGAGGACATTACAGTGGTACAAAGCTGAAAGCAAAGCTGCATCTAATTCCTCCCTGAGATGTGTATAACCCCAGACCAATGCCTTCTCTGCCTTCCAAATCCTACACCTTAACAGCGGTAACTGCATATATCTTGCTTTAGTGAGAACAGGGTTATTGACCTGAAATGTCAATTATTTTTTCCCCACAGAGGCTGCCCGACCTACTGTGTGATTCATAGAAACATAGAAATTAGATGCAGGAGTAGGCCATTCGGCCCTTCGAGCCTGCACCGCCATTCAATATGATCATGGCTGATCATCCAACTCAGTATCCCGTACCTGCCTTCTCTCCATACCCTCTGATCCCCTTAGCCACAAGGGCCACATCTAACTCCCTCTTAAATATAGCCAAAGAACTGGCCTCAACTACCCTCTGTGGCAGAGAGTTCCAGAGACCCACCACTCTCTGTGTGAAAAAATTCCTTCTCATCTCGGTCCTAAAGGATTTCCCCATTATCCTTAAGCTGTGACCCCTTGTCCTGGACCTCCCCAACATCGGGAACAATCTTCCTACATCTAGCCTGTCCAACCCCTTAAGAATCTTGTAAGTTTCTATAAGATCCCCTCTCAATCTCCTAAATTCTAGAGAGTATAAACCGAGTCTATGCAGTCTTTGTTCATAAGACAGTCCTGACATCCCAGGAATCAGTCTGGTGAACCTTCGCTGCACTCCCTCTATGGCAATAATGTCCTTCCTCAGATTTGGAGACCAGAACTGTACGCAATACTCCAGGTGTGGCCTCACCAAGACCCTATACAACTGAAGTAGAACCTCCCTGCTCCTATACTCAAATCCTTTTGCTATGAAAGCTAACATACCATTCGCTTTCTTCACTGCCTGCTGTACCTGCATGCCTACTTTCAATGACTGGTGTACCATGACACCCAGGTCGCGCTGCATCTCCCCTTTTCCTAATCGGCCTCCTAATCTGGAGCTTTCAGATTTCCAGCAGCTCCAATTTATTTGGTTTGCCATAACAAATTGCTTAGTTTAGTTTAGAGATGCAGCATGGAAACAGGCCCTTCTCATCAACAAGGACCACATGATAATTTACACAACACTTGGAAATAGTAGCATTATGTTTAGGGCAAGTCATTTGGTAGTTTTCAAAGATCATAAGATCATAAGACATAGGAGCAGAATTAGGCCATTTTAGCCCATCGAGTCTGATCCACCATTCGATTAATTGGTACACGTGACAATGAAAGACCTTTGAAACCTTGACTAAAATATCTTTCCCTCTCAACCCTATTCTTCTGCCTTCTCCCTGTAACCTTTGACAACCTTACTAATCAAGAATCTGTCAATCACCACTTTAAAAGTACACAATGACTTAGCCTCCACTGCCATCATCTTACAATAGGTACCAATCTATCTCTAAACTGGTAAGTGAGTATTTTTTAACACTATGGTAACATTTTGACTAAAGAATCAAATTAAATAAAGGAAACAGATTGATAGACAATAGGTGCAGAAGTAGGCCATTCAGCCCTTCTAGCCAGCACCGCCATTCAATGTGATCATGTTTGATCATCCACAATCGGTACCCCGTTCCTGCCTTCTCCCCATATTCCCTGACTCCGCTATCTTTAAGAGCCCTATCTAGCTCTCTCTTGAAAGTATCCAGAGAACCGGCCTCCACCACCCTGCAGAGAATTCTACAGACTCACAACTCTCTTTATCAAAAAGTGTTTCCTCATCTCCGTTCTAAATGACTTACCTCTTATTCTTAAACTGTGGCCCCTGGTTCAGGACTCCCCCAACATCGGGAACATGTTTCCTGCCTCTTGCGTGTCCAAACCCTTAATAATCTTGTATGTTTCAATAAGATATCCTCGCATCCTTCTAAATTCCAGACCATAAAAGCCCAGCCTCTCCATTCTCTCAGCATATGACAGTCCCACAATCCCTGGAATTAACCTTGTGAAACTACAGTGCACTCCCTCAATAACCATATAACCATATAACAATTACAGCATGGAAAAAGGCCCTCTCGGCCCTTCCAGTCCGTGCCGAACATTTATTTTCCCCTAGTCCCATCTACCTGCACTCAGACCATACCCCTCCATTCCCTACCCATCCATATACCTATCCACTTTACTTTTAAATGTTAAAATCGATCCTGCCTCCACCACTTCTGCTGGAAGCTCATTCCATACAGCCACCACTCTCTGAGTAAAGAAGTTCCCCCTCATGTTACCCCTAAACTTCTGTCCCTTAATTCTCATGTAATGTCCTCTTGTTTGAATCTTCCTTACCCTCAATGGGAAAAGCGTATCCATGTTAACTCTGTCTATCCCTTTCATCATTTTAAAGACCTCAATCAAGTCCCCTCTTAACCTTCTGCGCTCCAAAGAATAAAAACCTAACTTATTCAACCTTTCTCTGTAACTTAGTTGCTGGAACCCAGACAACATTCTAGTAAATCTCCTCTGTACTCTCTCTATTTTGTTGACATCCTTCCTATAATTAGGCAACCAAAATTGTACACCATACTCCAGAATTGGTCTTACCAATGCCTTGTACAATTTTAACATTACTTCCCTACTCCTATATTCAGTGCTCTGATTTATAAAGGCCAGCACACCAAAGGCTTTCTTTACCACCCTATCTGCATGCGATTCCACCTTCAGGGAACTATGCACAGTTATTTGTGGCCCTCCAGCTTTAGAACTCTTTATTCAGAACTGCCGTCGGGACATCAACCGCCTCGACTTCTCCACTCCCCTGTCTCACTCCAATCTCTCCCCCTCCGAACGTATTGCCATCGACTCACTCCGCAACAACCCAGACTGGGTTATCAAACCCGCCGACAAGGGAGGTGCTGTGGTAGTCTGGCGCGTCGATCTCTACAAAGCAGAGGCCACGCGCCAACTCTCGGACACCTCCTCCTACTTACCCCTGGACCATGACCCCACTGACGAGCACCAGGCCACCATCTCGAGCACCATAACCGGCTTCATCAACTCCGGCTCCCTACCCCCCCGAGCCTCCAACCTCATCGTTCCCCAGCCCCGCACAGCCCGATTTTACCTTCTCCCCAAAATCCACAAACCCGACTGCCCCGGCAGACCCATTGTCTCTGCCTGTTCGTGCCCCACCGAACACATTTCCACATACCTTGACTCCATCCTATCCCCTTTTGTTAAATCCCTCCCCACCTATGTTCAAGACACCTCAGACACTCTCCGTCGGCTCCGCATATTCCGTTGTCCAGGCCCCCATCCTCTCATCTTCACCATGGACGTCCAGTCACTATACACCTGCATCCCCCACCAGGATGGTCTCAAAGCCCTCCGGTACTTCCTCGACCAGAGGAGCAACCCATACCCATCCACTGACACCCTTCTCCGCCTAGCGGAGTTGGTCCTTACCCTCAACAACTTCTCTTTTGACTCCTCCCATTTCCTCCAAACACAAGGCGTAGCTATGGGCACACGCATGGGCCCTAGCTACGCCTGCCTCTTTGTCGGGCACGTCGAACAATCTTTGTTCTCGGCGTACCAGGGCCCCACCCCCGACCTTTACCTCCGTTACATTGACGACTGCTTTGGTGTCACCTCCTGCACCCACGCAGAACTGACTGACTTCATCCATTTCACCACCAACTTCCATCCGGCACTCAAATATACTTGGACCATTTCCGACATTTCCCTACCATTCCTTGACCTCACCATCTCTATTGCAGGTGATACACTCCTGACTGACATCCACTACAAACCAACTGACTCCCACAGCTACCTGGACTACTCTTCCTCCCACCCTGCTTCCTGTAAGGACTCCATCCCCTATTCCCAATTCCTCCGTCTACGCCGCATCTGCTCCCAGGATGACGTGTTCCACACCAGGTCATCGCAAATGTCCTCGTTCTTCAGAGAACGGGGTTTCCCCTCCCCCACTATAGATGAGGCTCGCACCAGGGTCTCCTCCATACCCCGCAACACTGCCCTCTCTCCCCATTCCCCCACTCACAACAAGGGCCGAGTCCCCCTGGTCCTCACCTTTCACCCCACCAGCCAGCGCATACAACAGATAGTCCTCCGCCAGTTTCGTCACCTCCAACGTGACCCCTCCACTCGCCACATCTTCACATCTCCCCCCCTGTCTGCCTTCCGCAAAGACCGCTCCCTCCGCAACTCCCTCGTCAATTCTTCCCTTCCCTCCCGCTCCACTCCTTCCCCGGGCACTTTCCCTTGCAACCGCAAGAGATGCTACACTTGTCCCTTCACCTCCCCCATCCACTCCTTTCAGGGACCCAAGCAGTCATTCCAAGTCCGACAGAGGTTCACCTGCACCTCCTCCAACCTCATCTACTGCATCCGTTGCTCCAGATGCCAGCTGATCTACATCGGTGAGACCAAGCGGAGGCTGGGCGATCGTTTCGCCGAACACCTCCGCTCGGTCCGCAATAACCAACCCGACCTCCCGGTGGCTCAGCACTTCAACTCCCCCTCCCACTGCGTATCCGACCTCTCGGTCCTGGGCCTCCTCCACGGCCAGAGTGATCAACACCGCAAGTTGGAGGAACAGCACCTCATATTCCGCTTGGGGAGTCTGCATCCTCTGGGCTTAAACATTGAATTTTCTCAATTCTGTTAACCCAGACTGCCTCCCCCCCACCTCTCCCTCAGCCCTCTGGCCCTGACATTCCTTCTCCATCTCCCCCCCCCCCCCCCCCCCCCGTCGCACTAGCTTCTCATTTTCACACCACAAACAGCTTACAATGGCCTGCTTCCTTTATCACCAATACTTTTTTGCATATCTTTCACTCATTGTTCCTTATCTCTCCACATCACTGTTTATATCTCTCGTTTCCCTGATCCCTGACCAGTCTGAAGAAGGGTCTCGACCCGAAACGTCGCCTATCTCCTTCGCTCCTTAGATGCTGCTGCACCCGCTGAGTTTCTCCAGCTTTTTGTGTAACCCACAGTTATTTCTAGATCCCTCCTAGCAATAATTCCTAGCAAGAATTAATGATGGATCTTCTCATCCGTCCTTTCACAGATTCTGAATTGAGTTGAATTGAATGATACAGCATAGAAACAGGTAATTCAGTCCATCGAGTCCAGTCCGACTGTCAATCATCCATTCACACTGCTTTTATGTTATCCTAGTTTCTCATCCACTCCCTCCCTATACATTATGGAACAATTTATGGAGGCTAATTAATCTACAAAACCCACACGTGTTTGGGACGTGGGAGGAAACCGACCTGGTCACAGGGAGAACTCCACATAGACAGCACCCTAGGTCAAGATCGAGGTTGGGTCTCTGCCGCTGTGAGGCAGCGGCACTACCAGCTGCACCACTGTGCCACAAATTGCGCAACATTCAGAGAAATAATATTTGGTTTGAAATTGCAGGATTAAATTAATAACCATTTACTGAACTTTGATTATTTTGGTGTTGCTAGTGAGCTATTTAAGTGATGAACTTGTTGAACTATAAATTGACTTTGCGAATTAAAGAAAATTGAAATAGACAGATGAAATATTTAACCTTGTACCGAGGATTCTGTTAGTTGAATGTTCGCCACTGAATCTGTGCCAAATGTTGTATTAATATTGATTGCAGAAAGCAGTGATTCTCTCTCTAACTAGAATAGGATTACATAGAACAGGTGAAATGAGTCCTGCCAACTTTTGGAGAAAAGATCAATCATATCCATAATTGATTTTGAATCTTTGCACAACATTTTCTGCAGAAAAATTCATAAACTGACTTCATTAATACTAAAGAAGTGTAAGTATTTAAGTGCTTGGGTGATAAATATTTGATTGAGAAGAATTTCGAAGTCTTGGGGATTTCATGTACAAACGTTGTAGACACAAGGAACTGCAGATGTTGAAATCTTGCATGGAATCTGTGGAATTTTGCCAAAAATGACTGTGGAGGCTTAGTCATTGGGTACTTTGAAAGCAGCGAATGACAGGTTCTTGATTAGCAACGGTGTCTAACGTTATGCCGAAAAGGCAGGAGAATTGGGTTGAGAGGGCTTGATGGACTGGCCATTGAATGGCGGAATGAACTCGATCGGCCAAATGGCCTAATTCTGCTCCTATGACATGAACTTATGAACTTAGAACACAAATTGCTGGAGTAATTCAGCAGGTCAGGCAGCATCTCTGGAGGGAATGAATAGGCAATGTTTCAAATCGGGATTGTTCTTCAGATTCAGACTAGCGTGCATAGGTTTAAGATGAAAGGGTATAAATGGATTTAAAATGGATGAGGGGCATCCTTTACGCATGAAGGGCGCTGTGTATATGGAACGAGCTGCCAGAGGAAGTGGGGCAGACAGTTACAACTGTGACATTTAAAGGGAATTTCAACAGGTACCTGGATGGGAAAGATTTGAAGGGATGTTGGCCATATGCAGGCAAATGCGACTAGCTCAATTATGTTACATAGTTACATGGACAAGTTGGGCCAAAGAGCTTGGTTTTGTGCTACTTATATCCCTCCATGGCTTTCTGCCCTTTCCGTAAAGCAACAAGGAGGTGCAAGTAATGTATCAAGATTCAAATTTAGTGAAAAGCCACTATAAGCTTAGTTTCAAAATATCCCTCATAAGTCTTCGTGTTCCAGAGAAAGGTCTTAAAATATCTTCTAGATGTGAACTCAAAAAAGGGTCTATTCCTATCCCCAGATTTGATTGGATTTACTTCTTGAAATCTGCACAGAATCCAATTTGGAAACAATGTCAAGATAAAATGGTCCAGCTTTCAAACTTGTTTCATCCCTAGCAGAGATCATTTAATGAACGTTTTGAACGTTACATCAAAGTATGTCTTGATTTTGCAAATGTCTCCCCTGGTTCCTGTTTTCCACTGACGTGAGCTTGGTGGGGGAGGCCATGAACAAAAGCAAGTTTATCTTGTTACAATCTGAATTCCTTCCGATCGCTGTTTCAGTTCCATTATTGACTCAGCCGCTTCTGTTCAATTTTAGATGCCAAATGTGTTTGGATGAGCTCAAATGTGTTCCTAATGTGCTCTTCATCAAGAGTTCTGCAGGTGAATGTCTTGTGGCAGTGTTGTTGTACATAATAAATTGTTGAAATTGTTGGACGGCATGGTGGCTCAGCGATAGAGTTGCTGCCTGACAGTGGCAGAGACCCAGGTTCGATCCTGACTATGGTTACTGCCTGTATGGAGTTTGTACGTTCTTCCTGTGACTGCATGGGTTTTCTCCAGGTGTTCTGGTTTCCTCCCACATTCCAAAGATGTGCAAGTTTGTAGGTAAATTGTTTTGTGTAAATTGTAAATTGGTCCTAGTGTGTAGGATAGTGCTAGTGTCGAGGGATTGCTGGTCGGTGGGGACTTGGTGAGCTGAAGGGCCAATTTCTACACTGTATCTCTGAATTATGAACTTGGCAGTGAATACTTCACATGGAGCTTTGAATAGATCTGCAAAAATTGCTTCTTGAGAACAATTTAACTACTTTGAGTTTTATTGCTGACATATTTGAAACTAATTTATATGCAGACTAAAACTAAACAGAACAAGACTCGAACAAGGATACATTTAACAGATGTTTGATATGCCTGAAGAAGGGTCTCGACCCAAAATGTTGCCTATCCATGTTCTCTAGAGGTGTTGCCGGACAGGCTGAGTTACTCCGGCATACTCTTCCATACTCTCCCCCATACTCTTCCTTTCTTCCCTCCTTCCTAGTGCCCCATCTGGACTTGAACCTATTTCTCCCCTTCCCCTCCCCTTCCTCCTCGATCTTCTAGCTTCACAATTTCTCCAATCCTTTTGTCACACACCTCCTGTTTTTACTTCTCCAGCCATTCTCCAACCATCTACCTATCAAACCCTTCGCCCTCTCTTGTGATCACGTATTACCTGCTATGCTTTGTCTTGCCCCTCCTCCCTTTCAGCATTCACCCCATCCCCCCTCCCCCCACTACCCAACCTCCCTGCGCAATCAGTCTGAAGAAGGTCCCGTCCCAAAACATCACCAATCCATGTTCTCCAGGGATGTTGCCTGACTTGCTGAGTTACTCCAGCACTTTGTGTCCTTTTTTTTCTCTTTTGTTGTCCATTCTGTAGTTATGCTTGAGTTTCACTGCAATGCACTATCAGTCCCAAGAAACTATCATTTCTTTTACCTCAAAAAGCCCGCAAGTACTCTCAGGAAAGGTCTAATGGGCCGTGAGCATGCCTGCAAAGAAGCTGTTACATGACTTGCTTCATCAACTTTGTCAAAGATTGTGTTGCTTACCAATGACTTGAGGCTATTTTTCAAAACAAGGCCAGTAAAGATTCTTGCAATTGCTTTCATGATGACTATCAGCATGTGCAACATGTGAAGCTCAGCCCAACTCCTCTCTCTCAATGCACGAGATCTATAGCTTTATGATCCTACCCTTGCTCGCATGACAGCACATTGACAAATAGTTTCAATTCCTTACTTCTGTCCTGGAAAAAGTCTGCCCCTACCTTCAAATCTGATTTAATAAATCTCTTAACTTGGAGTCTTTCTGGTTTTTGCGTTTGATTTCAGGTATAGTTTCTGGAAAATTCTTATTGACCAATAGGTGGGCCACAATTTCATTTCCAATGTAAATGCTTACACACAGTTTGCATTGACAGCAGAAAATCCACAACAGGATTCTGATTTGAATTTTCCTAGTCAATGAGCATTGATAGTAAGATTAAATGAGAATTTACCAGTTTGAAGTTTGATCTTTATTTTATGAGGAGTTACATTGAGGGATTACGTGAAGACCCCGCCAGCACGTATGCACGACATTCTTCAAAGCAGCAGTGTGAAATCACAGATAACAGAAGTTGACTAAATATATAGTAAGATAAGAGAACTAAAATACCAGTTGACCTTCATATAAAGGGTTGGGAGTGGAGGGCACGTTATCCCTCAACGTAACTCCTCATAAAATAAATATCAAACTTCAAACTGGTAAGTTCTCGTTTAATCTTACTATTTTACTTTGGAGTCACGCGAGTGACTACGTGAAGATTTCAAAGCTCTGTGATTTCATGCCGTAGAGACGTGTCCATGCATCACACACTGCATCAGTGAAGAGTGAATTTTAATAGTAAGATTAAACGAGAACTTACCAGTTTGAAGTTTGATCTTGATTTTATTAGGAGTTACATTGGTGATTACGTGAAGAACCCCATCTAGGCCGCATGCGCGTCAATCTTCAAAGCAGCTGTATGAAATCACAAATAACAATCACTGAAGTGACATAGAAAGATGCGTGACTCGAGAACTACCAGATGATCTTTATGAGAGAGGGTTGGGCATGGTGGGCACGTAATCACCAACGTAACTCCTCATAAAATCAAGATCGAACTTCAAACTGGTAAGCTCTCGTTTAATCTTACTATTTTACTTCGGAGCCACGTGAGTAATTCCGTGATGACTTCGAAGCTTTGTGATTTCATGCCGCAGATCGAAATCTCGGCGTCTCACTGCATCGATTGACTCAGGATGAGTGAATAATCAAAATGCATTAGCATGATATTGATTCACATGTATTAATGGTTTACGTTAATAAAGTAATCAATAGCAGCCCCTGTAACTCGGGGAGGCTAAAGTGGACACAAACAGAATGGGCAAAACCCCGGGTCAGTAACCAGGCTATGGAATTTTTTTTTTAAACAATTTAGTTGACCATCCTGCAGTCGTGAGGATATGGTCGATGGGCATGTCCATCGCCCTGGACGCTGACGTTGATGCTGACCTGGTGGAATGAGATATACAATAATCAGTGTTAATACCTGCATAACCCAGAACCTGCTGCAGCCACCTTGAAATAGTCTGAACCGACCTTCCTTTGTGTAGTTGTTTGTTGATTAATGAACAATGCTGATTCCATACTTCTTAGGATTCTGGTGGCCTTGATAACATAGACGTGAGACCGTGGGGTATCCGAAAAATGATCTTAAATCATGCCACCCCTGGTCTGCTCTGCTTGTGCAGACCAGAATGTAAAATGTAATGGCACCTGCAGCCAATTGCATCCTATCTAGCCACCGCGTTTGCAATGTTTGCTGTCGTTGTGCTGATATTAGTGTCATAACTAAGGATGTAGCTGGAACCCCTTGGTGAAGTAATGTTCATACATTTTCAATAACCAACTGCATAATCTAGTAGTGGGAGAACTTGTGTCAAGATCTTCTTAACAACTCGATATCCGGGTTGAACCCGACAGAGTAGTTCCCCTTTGTTGCAGCTGTAGTTTCTCTATAACTGAATTATTGCCAAATACCATTTAAGAATGAACTGGAAAATGTCAGTAATCTGTACCGTATTAAATGTAACATTAACATTTAAACAAAATCACTTCTGATCCCCTCAATAGGAATGTACTGCTTTTTGCAGTGAGCACATTCATGGCTTGATGTGACAACCTGAGGCATAAGTCAATCCATTCAAAATGTGTAAGTCAATAATTGTTTTATTGTGCAAAGGCCAGTCTCCTGAACCGCAGTTTGAACCAGCAAGTTTTTGTTTTTTGGAATAACCGTATACCGTTGTGCCATTATGCCTGATGAAGCAGGCAACATGGCTGTTTAGCCAGTCCGACAGTATGAACCCAAGCGAGGTCTTGCTGACTGTTTTAAGACCCGGCTAATCAGGCAAAAAATGGAGGAAGACATAAAAGAACATTCCTCCTTTTGTAGCGAGAATGTATTTCTCCGCACTGTTGTGCCACATATTTTTGCAATCAGTGAATAAACATGCACCAACATGTCAATATTCGATGTAGTATTGAACCATACTTTCATAATACTTTGAGATCCAATACCTATTCTGTGTTGTAATCGATCTGAACTGGATGATACACCAGTGGCAAAGGAGATTAGGTAATTATTACAGGATACTTTTACTTGATTGCCATGTGACTAACATATGTCACCATCGTAGAGCAGCAACTTGAAAATTGAGCATGTAGAATATGTATATTCGCTCATTAGCCCCATGGGTTGCATCTAGTGTATATATTTAGTTCATAACAACAACTGAAAAATTGGTAATTCATGCAAATCTCCAATACCTCCAACTAAAGATGGTATTCGGAACTTCTCACCTTAAAGTCCTTAGCATCAGTTTGTAATAACTGAATTCAACCCACCACACTACTGGAGCGAGTTTCAAATTCAAATGAATTTATTGTGAAGTTCAGCAATGCTGAATACAGTTTTATTATCATTGTGACTGAGGTAGCTTCAGCTGACAATAGCATAAGGTTGTTAACAATGGTCTAATTGTCCTCTGAGAGGTTGCTACTTACACAATATCAGTTCCTTGGTTTGCTCAGCTGAAACACAGCTGCTATATTGCCAATGACTTGATGAAAATAAAAGTCAGTTTTATAACAGATTGCTTTAACTCCAATCTCTTGCCACAGGGCGGAGTCAAGGCTAATAATAATTAAAGGTAAATCCCAATGACCAACGAACAGTTTATCCCATTCCGCAAAGCTTTACTGTTAATAGTACATTATATTGTCTTTGATAACCTCTGTAATGGGATTTGCATAGCATGGATCTTTGACCCTTATGAATCTGTTGTTAGTCAGGAAAATAAGTTTTCATATTTGGAAAGTTCATATGCCCGACACTCTCCATTCTTCATAATAACATGCCACTCCTGCCGTATTCCATGGGTGGTTTGCATGAGAACGTTTGCCCAATTTCCGAACCTTAACTTTAAAAATAACCCTGGCCATAATCCAAACTTGCTTGGAATGCTACGACTGTGCCTCAACCAGGCACAGTGTTTTGTCCTTTGTGTGTTATACAAAACAAATGTAAATATTACAACTTGTGAACGGTGCGCTACCCATATTTTAGAAGTGCTAGACCCATTTTGTTGAGTAGGGTTGGTAAGGTGCATGTAATTTCTGTGATATCATGCTGCCCCCCAGCTCCAGTGAACCACTTACTGCCGATGAGCGCCTAGGGTGCGTTCTGAAACGATGACTTTTGCCCGCCGTTGGCCTAATTGATTTGTCTGCCGGGTTTTCTTCCCCTGTTGAATAGGCCTACCTGAATCACAGATTAGGCGGCTGGCTCACATCCCCCTGTTGGCGCTGTTCACTGCCAACACATATGTGCTTTAGTATGTTCTATTGACTTCTTTAGAGCCTGGAGTCAGTTATATCTTGACCTTTTGCTCTTCCTTTTTTGTTCAAGATGGTGCTGACACTCCTCCTGTTGGTGTGTGCCCTGCTGTAGCACTGTATGCAACAGTTGCTGAATTTAGGATAGTCGTTTCAAATGGACTATCCAGCCCCGGTGAGGAATCACCCCCCGACTCCATGGGCCAGTGTTCACTCCTGTATCCCAGAACCCATATTAACCACCTGGGGATGGTCTGTAGTGATATTTTCTTATGAGGCTTCATGTGACTAATAATCATAGCTAGTTCAGCGTCTCTAAGGCTCTAGTGACCTTAACATACTGGTGTAGATGTGTGACCACACATAACCAAAGGTCCATGGGATATGCCAACAATTCTAGTTTGAGACCTAATGTCCCTGGTGTATTCTGCTCATTAAGTCATAACATAAATGTAATTTCCCTGCAGAATAATCATCCAGTCACAGCTATGCAAAAACTGGACCCGTTATGCAGACTCAGCGCCATGAGCATAACCACTTGGTTAGTGAGCCAAGGACAGGGATGTTCCAAAGTTAACATCCCATATCTCTGCGTACCTGGCCTGGTGGGTTTCGAGTTGAAGATACCCTTCATAATCTAGATATCAGAAGGTGAGACATGACAGAGTGGATTCTGCTCCCCGCAGCCAATATGCTGAGAAGGCATGTTGGGCACAGTAAATGGCACTCTATTAATGATTGTCAAGCCCCATATAGAAACTGAATTTCAAGACATCAGTCATCCGTGTCAATTTATATGTAATAACAAAATACTTCCCATCTCCTATGAGGGAAGTACTGCTTACTTGGTGCTGTCCCTGCAATTGCAGTGAATACGTCCATAGTTTGGTTTAACAATCCGAGTTACAGGAACGGTCTTCCCAGTCTGCAAGTCAATGAATTGATTTATGTATGCTGAGGATGGTTTCCCGAGTCACGGCTAACCAGCAATATTTTGCCAGGAAATAACCATATAGGGTTCTATCATCATCCTCAACATCAGGGGGAATCATGGCTGTATAGGCCAGTCAGGCACTATGAAAATGCTTGAAGCGGGAAATTGCTGAATTTGCAAGACCCGTCTGATAAGATAAAATGGAGGGAGACAAAAGAGCATTCATCCCCAGTGTAGCGAGAATGCATCCATCATCACTGATATGCCACGTATTTTGCAACTGGTGATTGAGCCTGGATGCTACATTTCAATCTTTAGGTGTTCCATCGAGCCCACAATGTCCTTAAATACTTGCGATCCAACATCCATTCTGTGTTGTCATTGCGTTTACATGATGATACACCAATGCCAAATGAAGTTAGGTAAACTATTACCCGATACTTCGACTTGATTGCACCCATGTGATAAACGTATAACAGCACCAGAGTGTATCAAGTTAGACTTGAACCTGCAGATTATGCATATTCATACAAACCTTTAATCCACATAATGCACCTGGTGTGTATAGCTAGTTGATACCATATAACTGAACAATTGGTAACTCGTGCAAACCCATCCGCCTCCGTAACTCTCCGGAGTCAACCTCTCCGACGACCTCTCTTGGACCCACAATACCTCAACTCTGATCAAGAAGGCTCACCAGCGTCTCTTCTTCCTGAGGAGACTGAAGAAGGTCCATCTGTCTCCTCAGATCCTGGTGAACTTCTACCACTGCACCATCGAGAGCATCCTTACCAACTGCATCACAGTTTGGTATGGCAACTGCTCTGTCACCGACCGGAAGGCATTGCAGAGGGTGGTGAAAATTGCCCAATGCATCACCGGTTCCTCGCTCCCCTCCATTGAGTCTGTCCAAAGCAAGCGTTGTCTGTGGAGGACGCTCAGCATCGCCAAGGACCTCTCTCACCCCAACCATGGACTGTTTACCCTCCTACCATCCGGGAGGCGCTACAGGTCTCTCCGTTGCCAAACCAGCAGGTCCAGGAACAGCTTCTTTCCGGCGGCTGTCACGCTACTCAACAACGTACCTCGGTGACTGCCAATCACCCCCCCCCCCCGGACACTTATTGTTATTTATTCAAATCATTTGCTGTGTCGCTCTTCCAGGGAGATGCTAAATGCATTTCGTTGTCTCTGTACTGACAATGACAATTAAAATTGAATCTGAATCTGAATCTGAACTAAACATGGTATTAGTAACTATCCATCTTTGAGCAATAGCATCAGTTAGTAATTTACTGATGAATTACTGATGAAGGTTAGTGGAGCAATGCTAAATTCTGTTTGTCCACCATGGTGAATTTGATAGTTTCAGCTGGGAATAGCATAGGTCTAGTAGTAATGACCTACATGATACTTGTGAGCTTGCTCCTTTGCACACTGTATAGCTCTGGTGATGCAAAGGCGCAAATAGCACAACTGAAAGCCAATATATTGCCAATCCCAGACAATTTATTAAATTAAAGGTAATCCTAATACTCAATAATTTCAGTTGGTATCAACTTAAATTTAACTGGATGGATGAGAACCCAATTTCTGTAGTATAGTTTGTGGCTGATACTGCTGGTTTGGCAAAAGACAACGTTTTAGAACAACATCCAGATAGGCAATAACAATAGCTTTTAGCTCTGAGCAGCCGAACACTGGTTTTAGTAATTTGGTAAATAGCCTGGGGCTGAAGTTTGTCCATTTTGCAATGCTTCTGATTGTAACATTTTTCCATCCAGTTAAATTTCAAATATCTTCGGTGAGCCCTGTGAGTGGAAACTGTTCCTTTGTTGTTAGACAGTAATGAAGTTTTCTATTCAGGAAAGTCTATACTGCACATGCAAGTTGAACCGGTATCTTTCATCGTGACAATGAGCAGCCCGCAACTGCAGCCTGTCTTGAAAGGCAACTCTGTCTTGCATAAAACAAGTGTAAATTTACCAACTTGTAAATGGTCCACATACCTCATATTTCGGAAAGAACCAGACCCACCCACCTTCATGGTTATTGGTGGTCTTGTGGTAAGCCCAAAGGCCCCTGGCGTGGGTTCTAATTCCATCCCAGATTTGGAGAGTAGGATTGCTGGGGTGCGTGGACCCAATTCCCTTAGGACCAGTTTGGGCCTTGGCCGGAAAGGCCTGCGCCCAGTTTTGAAGCTGCCACCAACTTCAGTGAAATGCTTGCTGTCGATAAAGGTGTGGGTGTATTGTTGCCGTGGTACTTTGATAAGCCGGACAGCTTTAATTCATCATCTGGGTCTTACCTGTTTGGGCAGGTTTCCTGAAGAGAAGATTCGGCGGCTGAACATTGGTAGCATCACTTGAATCTGCAGATTTGGAATTTAAGGCAGGTCCGATGGCATTCTTCTGGAAGCAGTTCATTTTGAAGTGTGCATTGTACCCCCACATAGCGCTGTTCACTGCTGGTCCTTTCAAGAACAATTATGCAGGTGCATGGTATCCCACAGCCGCCACCTGTTCTAGTAATGATGTGGCGTGAGGTGGATGCTGCTTCACGATGGAACTCTGGCCTCCAGGTTTCTTCGTTATCCAAGGTCTTGATGCCATGCCAGAATTTTCTGGAACCTCACGCTTGTACTCCAGTATGTTCCCTGGACATACTTCCGAGTCTTCCGCTCCATGCGGGATAAACGGCCGCTGTTATCCATAAGCGGTGAACCTACCAGCGCAGACCCTGCTGAGTCTCCGGGCTTATCTGACGGCGGTATATTCCCAGCCCGGACCCTGCTGAGTCTCTGGCCTTATCCGCAGGCGGTGAATCTTCAAGCCCAGACCCTGCTGATTCTCCGGGGTTATCCGTCGGCGGTATATTTCTCCTGATATGCCATTCCATGGACCATATCAGGATGGAGCATTAGTGGGATGAGCGCTCTTTGACGCTGTCCATGCTCCACATGGGTAAACGACCGAGGACGTACCATGTCAGAGGGGACCCTCCTGGCCTGCCCAGGCCTTTCAGACTCCGTTGAACCTCTCTGGGCCGCTGGAGTCTGAAAAATGCTCTATCAGAGCTTCCTGCAAGGAGAAAAAACAGACCTGGAATTAAGCTGAAAACCTTACCTACAGGTTTCAAACTTACCGCTGGTGGAGCAGCGCTTCCACAGCCTGTCGATGCGCAATGTAGACGATATGTCGCGCATGCTTGCTGGCGGGGTCTTCACGTAGTCACTCACGTGACTCCGAAGTAAAATTGATTGATTGAGTGATTGATTGAAAGATACAGTGTGGAAGGGCCAGTATGGAAACAGGCCCTTTGGCTCACAGAGTCCACCATGGCCATCGATCACCTTGTTTGCACTACTTCAATGCTACCTTACAAGGCAGTGGTGAAATTAGGACAGTTAATTTCTTGAAATCAGAAAACTTTCTTCTTCTATGCTCATGGCCTTCAGCAAATTATCCTGGTTACACAAGCAATGACCCAGTTGAGGAATCTTGAGCATTGACTTGTCCCCGTGGACTATCCTCGTATATCAGCTGAGCCCATTATGCGTGCATTGATAGTCAGGTAAATTAACTTGACGTGAGAGATGAAGTCCAAGAACAAACCCTCCATGTCAGTCAGGGCCCTTTGGTCCAACTTGCCATGCCAGCCTCTTGCTGGTTTTGTTTTATTTGCTTCCTTCTCCCCTTAGCACACTAGATAACACAGGACTGGAAATAACCCTGCCATGTCAGCTTGGCTGCTGTGGAACGTCTTGCCATATATTTTCAACAACATGTCAGGATGTGAATCTGAATAGTTAATGCTAAAAGCTTTCTGTCAATTCAGCTTGAGTTGTCACTTGGCAAGTAAAATTAATGTTTATTTTATAGGCACAAAGAACTGCAGGTGATGGTTTACATAAAAAGGCACAAAGTGTAATTGGGGCGGAATGTTGGCTCTGCCTTACAGCGGCAGAGACCCGAGTTCAATCCTGACCATGGGCGCTGTGTGTACGGAGTTTGTACATTCTCCCCATGACCTTTGGGGTTTTCATCATGGTCTCCAGTTTTCTCCCCCACCTCAAACACTAATTGTCTTGGTAAAATGATCCCTAGTGCATGTAAGATGGTGTGGGGATCGCTGGTTAGCACTGGCCAAAGGGACTGTTTCCACACTGTATCTCTAAACTAAATTAAACTAATAACTAAGTGACTGAAATGGCAGGTAGTATCTCTGGAGAACATGGAGTGGCGATGTTTTGGGTCAGGACCTTTCTTCAGACTGATCATTCTAAAGGGGAAAAAACTCTGGAAGAGATGTGAGGGTGGAAGAGATGTGGGGGTGCAACTGAAGGTCCTGTTCCTCTGCCGCACTCTTCTATGTTCTAGGTTCCTGGCTCTGTCAAGGGAAATAGTTGTTAGGTGGCAGGGAAAAAAAAGTCAAGAATATGCTCAAAATTTCTGTATATAAATGCAACAATCCCACTGACTCCTGGGAATCTTTGGTCGATGACCAGGCAAAGTAGAGAAGGAAAATTGAGGATGGTTTTGGGAATCTTTGGGTGCAATGAGGCCCATAGGTTTCACAAGGATCATACTACCTTATCAGCTACAGGTCCACCACTGCTTGTGGGGGACGGAGATAATGGCCCGCAAAGTTGACGTTGGAAGTCAGCTATGGCAACTGATCTGCCACTCCCCGCCGCAGGGGGCGAATTCGTCCCACCGATCAGCCGCAGAATTCCCGTTGAGGTCAAGAATGGTCGCCTCACCCGGCCTAGGTGCCACATTTTCAGGGAAGCCTCCAGGAGGGAGTGGCAGGGGAGGATGGTTGGGGGTCTGAGGATTTCAAATGTGCTCTCGTTTGTCCAGATTGAAGGAGGTGCCGGACCACCAGTTGCCATAAAATCAGTGGTGGACCTGTATCTTCTGCGGTATCTGTGGAGGAACTTGTGGTTCCTTGACTGACCCCACTACTGACTTCAGAAATCAGTCTCTGGAACTGATGCGCTACAATGCTGACAATTATATTCTGCACTCCATATCTACCCCTTTGCTCTACCTATTGTGCTTGAGTTTGAACTAATTCTATTGATGTACAGTATATCTGATTTGGTTTGGATAGCATGCAAAACAAAGCTTCTCACTGTACCTTGGTGCCCATGCCAATAATAAACCTAAACCTAAACCCAAGGGAAAGCATATTATCCTCGACATCAAAGATTAAAAATCCTCCACATGATCTAATATCAATAAAACTTCAGCAGAATAGATTTTTGTTGTGATTGAGTTTTCAATCACAACAATTGATAATTCAATAATATCATGCTGAATCTGTTACAGTACCCATCTCAAGTTACTATTGAGCAATCTGCATGTTAATGCACCAGTTGTTAATCATCACTAGACTTTAGAGTTTAGAGATACAGTGCAAAAAACAGGCCTTTGGCCCACGTGTCTACACCAAACAGCAATCACCCCATACTCTAGCATTATCCTACTCACTAGGAACAATTTACAATTTTGACAAAGCCAATTAACCTACAAACCTGTATGTCTTTGTATTGTAGGGGGAAACTGGAGCACCCGGAGAAAACCCACATCGTCACAGGGAGAGCCTACAAACTCTGTACAGACAACACCTGTAGTCAGGATCGAACTGGGGTATCTGGTGCTGGAAGGCAGCAACTCTACCACTGCTTTACTGTGCCGCCCCTAAATCTTATCCTAATGTTTGTCAGTTTGCTACTGGTACTGCATGAAACATTGATACCATTGGGTGACACAGTGCAGCAACTGGTAGAGCTGCTGCCTCACAGTAGTCAGAGACCCTGGTTCGATCTTGACTACAGGTGTTGTCTGTATAGAGTTTTTAGGCTCTTCCTGTGACGACGTGGGTTTTCTCCGGGTGCTCCGGTTTCCCCCTGCAACACAAAGACGTACAGGTTTGTAGGTTAAATGACCTCAGGAAGTGTCTGTGTGGCTTTTTTACGTCCCCCCTGTGACTGTGGATTTCCTCTAATTCTTTAGTTTCCTCCCACATCCCAAAGATGTGCGGGTTTATAGGTGAATTGGGTTTTCTAAATAGCCCATAGTATGTAGGGAGTGATAGTGTGAATGGGTGATCGATGGTCGGCGTGGACTCAGTGGGCTGATGGACTAATTTCCATGCTGTATCTTTAAACTATATTAAATCCCAATCCCTTAGTCATGTCGTGTTAGTTTATTATTGTCAGACGTACCGAGATATAATACAAAACTTGGTTTTGCATACTGAACGCACACAAAGAGAATTTGCTTTCAGTTCCCGTTCCAAATTGCTTTTGTTGATCTACTTAACCTTCATTCTGAATGCTGTTGAAATGTGACCTTTCTTTTGGCAACTGGAACATCAGTTTTTGTTATCCGGATTAGTTGAATGTTGCTGCACAGTTATTAATATTCTTTTACAAACCTGAAAGGAAACTCACATTCTCATCGCCAATCTGTAATGTTTTTATCATTCACTGATTCGAAGGGAATATGATTCCCTCACTTTCATTCCCCTCCGCCACCACCTCAAGGAGTTCCGAGTCCGCCATTACGTAGAGCTTTTCTTCCATCGCCTCTGCCTCTGCACCTTTTTCTATGGGAAGGAATCCTCACAACAGTAATGACCCCTTCTCCACCCGTACTCCTCCTCTTGGACTCCCCAGAACGGCCTTCTACTCTCTCTAGACCTCTTTATTTCTAACTGCTGGCGTGACATCAACAACTCAACATTTCCACTCCCCTTACCTACTCTAACCTCACCCCCTCTGAATGTACAGCCCTCCGCTCACTGCAGCAACCCTGACATTATCATCAAAACCGCTCACAAGGGAGGAGTTGTGGTAGTCTGGCGTGCTGACCTCTACACCAACTCTCAGATACCTCCTCTTACTTATCCTTGGACCATGATCCCACAGACTAGCACCAGGCCTTAATCTCAAACACCATTTCTGATTTCATCTCTTCTGGCTGTCTGCCTTCCACAGCCTCCAACCTTATCGTTTCCCAACCCCGCACAGCCTGGTTTTACCTTCTCTCCAAAATCCACAAACACAACTGCCCAGGCAGACCCATTGTTTCTGCCTGCTCATGTCCCATGGAAATGATTTCCACGTACCTCAATTCCATCCTATCCCCACTGGTCCAATCTCGCCTGACCTATGTCCCAGATACCTCATATGCCCTTCGTCTCTTTAATGACTTCCGAGCCCCCACTCGCTGTTCTTTACTCTAGACGTGTCAAAGTTTGTTTCTTAAAAAGCAGATACAACAAAATTGTTAAAGGTAAACCATGGCAATCTTTAATTGATTCGTCAGACGGGAGTGGCAAATTTGCTCAGTGCTTCTCGGGCTCCACTCACAGAACAAAGGAAAGTTAGCACAATTATACAATTTTCTTATCAGTAAAACCCTCCTACCGAGTCTGAATATGGCATGACTGAAAGATTATGTAGCCTTTCAGAATATAAGAAAAGCTGGGTCCAAATCAAGCTCATCCAATAACAAGTTATTACTTATCTCTGGAGAGTCAGCTATTTTCTTTTCAATCTTGGCTTCTTAATGGCCTTGAATGAAGCACATGTTATTACTGCAGGATTCCATCTTAATTTCTTTATTAAAAAGACAACCTGTCCTCCATATTGTGTTCCATATAATTTGCAATGTCATTCAGATTTGGTACCGAGCCATTCCTTTGTTCTACTAGTCCATGCTTATGTAGAAGAATGAATCCATTTTAGATTTGACTATTAGATTTGACTATGAGCTCTTTCAGACGTCACTCTACACCTCCATCCCCCACCAGGAAGGCCTTAGAGCCCTCCGTTTCTTCCTTGACCGCAGAACCATCCAATTTCTCTCCACTAATGCTCTACTCCTCATAGCGGAGCTGGTCCTAACTCTGAACAAATTCTCCTTTGATTCCTCCCACTTCCTCCAAGTCCAATGCGCAGCTATGGGCACCGACATGGGCCCCAGCTATGCCTGCCTCTTTGTAGGGTACGTTCCAGGCGTACACCGGCCCTATCCCCGAACTCTATTTCCGTTACATTGATGACTGCATCGGTGCTACCTCCTGCACCCATGCATAACTCATGAATCGTACCAAAGATGGCGCCTGCCTGCGGCGACTCTTACGGAGCACCAGAACAGAAAAGAATTACCTACAGCTTCTATCAACTCACCTGCATCAGGGAAATGGCAGTAATCGGTGCCGTTTCAGACAGGCTGCTTTGGCAGCTGAAAGCGCTGGCAATTTTGCGATCTCCCGCAGCTGTGGGAACCCCAGACTTTAAATTTTCCCACGCTGGCTGTGAAACTCCCGACCCGACTGAGGATCCCAAGTACGGCACCTGGAAACCCCGGGATGACCTCCAGAGCCGACGGACTGGATATCCCAGTAAAAATGAAGCTGCTGACTCTGAGGGAACCCCCGTTCATTACGGAGCTGGAGCTGCCGTCTGTGATGGAATTCCTGTTCCAGCTCTGATCCGCAGAAACAGCAGGTACAGGAAACACAGTACCTGGAAACAAAGGGGAAGCCTCCATTGTGTCCGGAAACGTGGCCGACGGGCAGGACTTCAGGTCAGAATGAAGCGCAGGGGACTTCGGCCCCCTCTCCCTACTATCCTACTGGCCAATGTACAGTCCCTTGAAAATAAAGTGGAGGACTTAAGGGCAAGGCTGCTTTATCAAAGGGAGCTGAGGGAATGCTCTGTGTTCTGTTTCACAGAGACATGGCTCACCCCCAGCTCTCCAGACTCAGCGGTCCAGCCTGAAGGGCTCTCCATCTACCGCATGGACCGTACACTGGCATCGGGGAAAGGGAGAGGATGGGGCGTCTGCCTCATGGTCAACTCTGCGTGGTGCTCAGACGTGGCAGTCCTGTCCAACTCCTGCTCTCCACACCTCGAACATCTGGCGGTTAAGTGCCGTCCCTTCTACCTTCTGAGGGAATTCACCTCCATCATCCTGACCGCGGTTTACATCCCACCCCAGGCAGGCTTCCGTCTGGCACTGGAGGAGCTGTACGCCATGGTCAACAAACACCAGACGTCTTACCCCGAGGCATTTACCACCATTGCTGGGGACTTCAATAAGGCAAACCTAAAGAAATCACTCCCCAATTCCCACCAACATGTCTCCTGCTGCACCAGAGGACCAAACACCCTCGACCACTGCTACACCACCATCACGAATGCCTACCGCTCTATCCCTCTACCTCACTTCAGTAAATCCGACCATACCGCGGTGCTGCTTCTTCCTGCCTACAGGCAGCAATTAAAGAGCGCACCCCCAGAGGTGAGGACAGTACAGAGCTGGTTGGGGGGGGGGGGGGGGGGGGGGGTGGCAGACAAACAACTCCAGGACTGTTTGGGGTTTGGCAATGTTCAAGGACTCGGCAACGGACTTGAATGAATACGCCACAGTCGTTACATTAAGAAATGTGTGGAGGACTGCATCGCCACCAAAACCTTCCGAGTGTTTCCCAATCAGAAACCTTGGATGAACTGTGAGATCTGCACTCTTCTGAAGACCAGACACCGGGCATTCATGTCTGATGGTACAGTGGTCAACACGAAGTCCAGATACTACCTTGGTAAGGCCATCAAAAAGGCCAAAAGGGAGTTCTGCTCCAAACTGGAGGATGAGACAGATGTTCGGCAGCTGTGGCGGGGACTGAATGCAATCACCTCCTACAAGGCGAAACCAGGAGGCAGCTCGGATGTTGGCGATACATCACTCCCTGATGAGCTCAATGCGTTTTACGCATGCTTTGATAGGGGGAACACCGATGTGCCTTCCCGAGCCCCCATTCGCTGTGATGGTATTTCAGTCTCAGTCACAGAGGCCAACGTCAGGAAATCCTTCAGAGGGGTGAACCCTCGAAAAACATCTGGACCTGATGGTATACCTGGTCGTGTTCTAAAAACCTGTGCGGACCAACTGGCTGGAGTTTTTACGGACATTTTCAACCTCTCACTTCTGAGGTCTGAGGTTCCCACCTGCTTCAAAAGGGCATCAATAATACCGGTGCCCAAGAAGAGCAAGGTGACGTGCCTCAATGACTATCGACCAGTGGCACTAACGCCTGTGGTGATGAAGTGCTTTGAGATGTTGATCATGGCGCAAATCAACTCCTACCTCAACAAAAACCTGGACCAACTGCAGTTCGCTTACCGCCACAACAGATCAACGGTGGACGCAATCTCACTGGCACTCCACTCCGCTCTGAACAACTTGGACAACAAAAACTCATATGTCAGGCTGTTATTCATTGATTACAGCTCGGCATTTAATACAATCATCCCCGCCAAGATGGTTACCAAACTCGCAGAACTGGGTCTCTGCGCATCCCTCTGCAATTGGATCCTCGACTTCCTCATTCACAGACCACAGTCTGTTCGTATTGGTGGAAATGTGTCAGACTCGATAACAATCAGCACGGGAGCACCTGAAGGCTGCATGCTCAGCCCCCTGCTGTACTCACTCTATACTCATGACTGCGTAGCTGATCATAATGCGAACTCCATCATCAAGTTCGTTGATGATACCACTGTTGTGGAACGTATCATTGATGGGAATGAGTCAGAGTATAGAAGAGAGATCAAGCGACTGTCCATATGGTGCCAGCTCAACAACCTGGCCCTCAACACCAGCAAAACCAAGGAACTGATTATGGACTTTGGAAGGAGTAGGATGGGGACCCACAGTCCTATTTATATCAACGGGTCAATGGTTGAAAGGGTCAAAAGCTTCAAATTCCTGGGCGTGCACATCTGTGAAGATCTTCCCTGGTCCGAGAACACAGATGCAATTATCAAGAAAGCACATCAGCGCCTCTACAAAGATTACGGAGAGTCGGTCTGTCAAGCAGGACTCTAACTTCTACAGGTGCACAGTAGAGAGCTTGCTGACCGGTTGCATCGTGGCTTGGTTCAGCAACTTGAGTGCCCTGGAGAGGAAAAGACTACAAAAAGTAGTAAACACTGCCCAGTCCATCATCGGCTCTGACCTTCCTTCCATCGAGGGGATCTACCACAGTCGCTGCCTCAAAAAGGCTGCAGCATCATCAAGGACCCACACCACCCTGGCCACACACTCATCTCCCTGCTACCTTCGGGTAGAAGGTACAGGAGCCTGAGGACTGCAATGACCCGGTTCAGGAATAGCTACTTCCCTACAGCCATCAGGCTATTAAACTTGGCTCGGACAAAACTCTGAACATTAATACCCCTCCATCTGTTATTTGCACTTTATTAATTTATTCATTCATGTGTGTATTTACGTATATAATTGTAGTCAATGCCTACTATGTTCTGTTGTGCTATGCAAAGAAAGAATTTCATTGTCCTGTCAGAGACACATGACAATAAACTCTTTTGACTTTGACTTTGACTCTGACTTGACTTCATCAACTTCACCACCAATTTCCATCCTGCACTCAAATGTACTTGGACCATCTCTGACCCTCCCTCCCCTTTCTTGATCTCGTAGTCTCCATCACAGGAAAGACTAATGACTGACGTCTATTACAAACCCACTGACATCCACAACTATCTTGACTACACTTCTTCCCACCCTGCTGCCTGCAAAGACGCTATCCCCTACTCCCAATTCCTCCACCTACGCCACATCTGCTCCCAAGATGAGGTGTTCCATACTAGGACGTCCGAGACTCATTCTTTAGGGAACGGAGTTTCCCCTCTCCCATCATAGATGATGCCCTCACTCATGTCTCCTCGGTACCCCGCAGCTCCACCCTTGCTCCCACTCCCCTTAGTGGCAACAGAGACAGAGTCCCCCTAGTCCTAACCTTCCACCCCTTCAGCCATCGCAAACAACACATAATCCTCCAAAATTTCTGTCACTTCTAACGAGATCCCACGACTACCCACATTTTCCCATGTCCACCCCAATTCACCTTCCGCAGTGACCATTCCCTCTGCAACTCCTTGGTTGACTGATCCCTTCCCACCCAAATCGTCCCCTCCCCAGGTACCTTGCCCAGCAACCATAGAAGATGCAACACCTATCACTATACCTCCTCCCTCAACTCTGTCCAGGGACCCCGACAGTCCTTTCAAGTTAGGCAGAGGTTTACTTGCACCTCCTCCAACCCCATCTACTGTATCCGTTGTTCAAGATGTGGACTCTTATACATCGGCGAGACCAGACGCAGACTGGCCGATTGTTTCGCGGAACACCTTCGCTCAGCCCACATGAACCTACCTGATCTCATGGTTGCTGGACACTTTATTTATCCTTCCCATTCTAACACATACTTTTCTGTCCTAGGTCTCCTCCATTATCAGAGTGAGGCTAAACGCAAATTAGAGGAACAGCATCTCATATTTCGCTTGAGCAGCTTACAGCCCAATGGTATGAATATTGATTTCTCTCACTTCAGGTAGCCCTGGCATTCCCCCTCTCTCTACCCCTCTCCTACCCAAGTCGCACCAGCTTGGTGCGACTTTCACCCAACAAACAGCTAACAATGGCCTGTTTCCTTTATCATCGTTACTTTTTTTGCATATCTTTCATTCATTGTGCTTTATCTCTCCACGTCACCGGCTATATTTCTCGTTTCCCTTACTCCTAACCAGTCTGAAGAAGGGTCTCGACCCGAAACATCACACGTTCTTTTCTCCAGAGATGCTGCCTGTCCCGCTGAGTTACTCCAGCTTTTTCTATCTAGCTTCGGTTTAAATTATCATCTGCAGTTCCTTCTTACACTTAGACAGTGACAGTGTTAAATTGTTGTAAAGCGGGCACATCACATGTCAACGACAGATGAACATGTTCTATTGAAGGTGGATGTCCAGACATGAGTAGCGATATCAAACAGCAAGCTTCATCACAGTGAATAAACCTCTGCTCCCGTTCCACGTCACAAAACAACCTTATAGAATGTAATCCTCATCACCCGCATCCACTTATCACCTAATATCAAAACAAAGAACTGCAGATAGACATCAAAAGCTGGAATAACTCAATGGGACAGGCTGCATCTCTGGAGAGAAGGAATGCGTAACGTTTCAGGTCCAGACACCTTTACAGACTCAGACGAGAGTTCTGCAACATCCTCTCTCGCTGCTCCCCCTTTGTGGTGTACTCAAAGGAACTGCAGATGCTGGTTCATACCAAAGATAGACACAGTGCTGGAGTAACTTAACGGGTCAGACAGCATCTCTGGAGAAAAAGAATGGGTGTTGTTTCAATCATGACTGATCTATCGTTCCCGCTCAACCCCATTCTCCTGCTATCTCCTCATTACGCCTGACACCCATACTAATCAAGAATCTATCAATCTCCACCTTAAAAATATCCATTGACTTGGCCTCCACAGCCACCTGTGGTGATGAATTCCACGGTTTCATCACCCTCTGAGTTCATAAATTGCTCATCTCCTTTCTAAAGGTGTTATGTGTCCCTACCTATGCTGAACACTTAGAGACACCATCTTATCGCTACATAATTGCAACCCAAATCTCGCTGCATATGCTTCATGTCTCTTCATTCTTACCAGCAGGTAAATTTTGACATTCGTGGGAACAACAAATAACCGGAGGAGTATCTCTGATGCATGTCTCTTTCCATGTGTCAAAGAAGAATAATGAGGTTTCCTGATTTCCTGGACATTATCTTTTTCTCAGTCATTACCAGCTAAAATAGATTAATTGGTTCAATTAATCATCCCATCACTATAACTGGAATCCTGCTACTATTTTTGCCGATGTTACAGCAGAAATGATACACTGAAATAATTGCCTGTGAAATGCTTTGAGAAATCTTTGAGGCATGATGAAATGATAATTAGTAGTAAATATTTGATTAATCAAAGACATGATGTGGGACTGTGCAACTCCTGAGTTGAGGATACTGGAATAATTAATTAAAAATTGTTTGGTTAATGACGTCATATTTCATTAAAGATCATGGTGCAATGATTGGTGGACTTTCTTTGCTGTTGGGCGGCATGGTAGCGCTATGGTAGAGTTGCTGCCTTACAGCGCTTGCAGCGCCAGAGACCCGGGTTTGACCCTGACTAGGGAGTTTGTACGTTCTTCCCGTGACCGTGTTGATTTTCTCCAAGATCTTCAGTTTCCACCCACACCCCAAGGACGTAAAGGCTTGTAGGTTAATTGGCTTGGCATTATTGTCCCTAATGTGTTTAGGATAGCATTAATGTGCGAGGATTGCTGGTCGGTGCGGACTCGGAGGGCTCAAGGGCCTGTTTCTGTGCTGTATCTCCAAACTAAACTAAACTAACCTATATCGTTGGTGCCAATGTGTACCACGATAGCTGGCTGTTCACCCTCCCCCTCCAGAATGTTCTGCAGCCGTTCAGTGACATCCCTGACCCTTGCACCAGGGAGGCAACATACCATTTTGGAGTCTCGATTGCAGCCGCAGAAACGCCTATCTATTCCCCTTACAATTGAATCCCCTATTACTATAGCCCTTCCACTCTTTTTCTCCCCTCCTGCTGCAGAGCCACCAATGGTGCCATGAACTTGGCTGCTGCTGCCTTCTCCTGATGAGCCATCTCCCCCAACAGTATCCAAAATGGTAAACTTGTTTGGGAGGGAGATGACCGCAGGGGACTCCTGCACTACCTGCCTACTGCTACGCTGGCTAATGGCCACCCATTCCCTTTCTGTCCGCTTAACCTGCGGTGTGACCAACTCACTGTATGTGCTATTCACAAGTTTCTCAGCATCGTGGATGCTCCAGTATGAATCCAGCCGCAGCTCCAATCGTTCAATGCGGTCTGCCAGGAGCTGCAGCTGGACACACTTCTTGCAAACATAGTCACCAGGGACACCGACCATATCCCTGATCTCCCATATGTTGCAGGATGAGCAAACCATGGGGCCTATCTCAAATGACATGGCTCGCCCCCAAATTTCCACACAGAGTGGTGAATCTCTGGAATTCTATGCCACAGAAGGTAGTTGAAGCCGGTTCATTGGCTATATTTAAGAGGGAGTTAGATGTGGCCCTTGTGGCAAAAGGGATCAGGGGGTATGGAGAGAACGCAGGTACAGGATACTGAGTCGGATGATCAGCCATGATCATATTGAATGGCGGTGCAGGCTCAACGGGCCGAATGGCCTACTCCTGCACCTATTTTCTATGTTTCTATGTCTGTGTAAAATGGCCCTTGCCTGCTGCAGTGTTATAAACCAACAGAGTAAAATGTATGGTAATTAAACACTCAATTCCTTCGATTTGGCATAGAGATTCGTGATAAAGTGAGATTTTAAAATCATGTTATATTGTGAATTCTGTGTGAACAGGATCAGTTTGTTATTTGGATACTTTGGCTATTTAAAAAAATATTTTTAGCCTTTTCTTAAGAATGGGATAGATGTTTAGATCTAGTAATTGAATTTAGATTCATTTAATTAATTTGATAACTGATGAATATTATTTTTTTGTTGGGTATTATCTATTTGTTTTAACGTTACAATAATATTAAAGTTCTGATCTTGAGAATAGCAAGGCAGTCTTTTCAAGGCAGTCTTGGTGTTACGTAATATTTACGTCACAACGGTTAATTTTGTAATTAGCTACTTAATTAGGTAATTAACTAATTATACATTAATTTCAGGTCATCCAAGTAAGATGTATGATATTTGATTCAGAATGCTTCAATCTGCAATAACTGCAAATTTCATTCAGTTCTCTTAATTTTTAAGAAAGTTATGGGCTTTTGACTGTCTCGATCACAGCTTTTGTGTTAAGTTAATGGAAAAGCAATAGGGAACAAGATGCTAATTTCCGAGTATGAAAATGACCATAACTTTTTTAATAGTGAAGATATGAAAGTGAATTAGGTATCAAATTATTTTTTTTTAATGCTTTATCTGATGGGACAAATTACAGCCGTGATTTTTAAAATGTCAAAATTTTGTAACATTCCTAATCTATTGATATTTGTTTGATAACAATACTTTATCAAACAATGTGGCATAAGTATTTTTGCACTACAATAACAAAGATAAACATTACTATTGAAAATAATTTTATTTATGAAAATGCTGCTGGAAATATAAATTTGTTATTGCAAGTCTTAAGTTCTCTATCCCTCAAACCCCTTTCCCCCGGTGGCCCAATTGTGTTTTTTAAGTGATTCTCTATAACACAAGGTTTCTTAGGGGTGTAACTATCGTGGGTCATACACAGTGATGATGAGAATATATCTAATAATCTCTCTTTTTATAATCACCTGTACTTGCAGACCAACCCATGGTATACTCATCCTTTTGAAAATTATAAATTTAGTTTGTGATTAAATCTTACGATGCCAATTATACCAGTACTCACCTAAAAGTCCCAAAGGCCCTGGCGGGTTGTATTTTCAACATTCCCATCTCAGCACAGCACTGCAACAAAGTTTCACATCTATATGGTGTTACAACCCATTTGGGGCAACACGGTTCTATCCTGATCTCTGTATGGAGTTTGTACGTTCTCCCTGTGACCATGTATGTTTTCTCCGGGTGCCCCAGTCTCCGCCCACATCCCAAAGACGTGCAGGTAGGTCGGTTAATTGTCTTCTGTAATTTGCCCCTAGTGTGTAGGATAGAGGTAGTGCACGGGTGTTTGTGGTCGGCACGGACTCGATGGGCCGAAGGGTCTGTTTCCACGCTGTATCTCTAAACTAAACTGAACTAAATTAAACTAAACAGGTGTGGCTTGCATCTGACAATTAGCCAGGACAGAAATGGAAATGTATTATTTAATGCATGCACACATGAATAACTACAATTTCTTACCTATTTTGCGTTAGTTAATTACAACTGGTAGACAAATGTATGTTGTGAAGTGAGCTTCAATCAATGGGGAAGAAACTGAACAATGACAATGCTGTCATGTTTAATAGCCAAGTACAGACAGAAAATTGTCAGTGCTGGCGGGGTGAGGAGAGTGTATTTGTAGACCGTCAGCAGTGATAACTGGATGAAACATAATTTCTTACTTTTATGTTAAGATCAAAAGCAACATCAGAAGAAATAAATAATGACTAAAGATCAAAGTCAATCAAAATAAAAGTATGTTGTTTTTTTAAACTTTGAATCAATAGCTAACCATTGTAATTCATTGATTAAAATACATTAATGTACAGGACATACCACATTATACTGTGGTTCTGCTTTCCAGAAAGTTATTAAGTTTAAAGATACAGAATAGAAATAGGTCATTTAGCCCACCGAGTCTACCATTGAACACCCATTCACCCATCCCATTTTCTCATCCACTCCCTACACACTTGGGGCAAAGTTACAGAGGTCAATTAATCTGCAAATGTGCACTTTTCTGGGATGTAGGATAAAATCAGGGCACCCGGAGGAAACCCATGCAGTCACAGAGAGAATGTGCAAACTCCACACACAGACAGCACCCGTAGTCAGTATCAAACCCGGGTCTCTGGCACTGTAAGGCATCAAGCTCTGCTGCTGCACCAGCGTGCTGCTATTTCTCTCTTCCAATTTTGTAGCATCTGGTTTTGCTCCAACATCCCTTGTTCATTATGAAACTCGGTGTACTAGATTTTCTGAGAACTTGCTGGCTCCTATAACTCCTAAAGTTGGAATAAATAAACTTTCTTAGACTTCAGGTTCAATGCTTCAAATCAATCTGCCTGTTTTAATTGTAAACTTTTCCAATTGTCCTTGGATTGTATAAAAATACATTACATGGTGATTTCCTGAACTGATTTTCAACGTAGATTCCTGAAAATAATTATTTGTGTTTTTGCAGAGCATAATGCCGCAGTAATCGTAAATTGCCAAGGTTCTTTTAACAGAGAAATGTTCCAGACAGTTCAACAGTTGCAGAGAATTCTAACACATGCTAAATGCTAATAGAGCTATTAAAAGAGATAATGAAAAACATTATTTCCAAAAGATTATCGGAATGCAGAATAGGTTTAGCAGGTGGAGAGAATTAGAAAAGTGTTTGCAAAGATTGAGACATGTGGAAAGCATGCAGAGAAGATGTACGAGGTTGTTGCCAACTTGAGAGTTATAGGGAGAGGTTGGGCAGGCTAGGACAGTGTTCCTTAGAACGCAGGAGGCTGAGGGGTGAACTTATAGAGGTGTATACAATTATGAAGGAAATAGATAGGATGAATGCACAGAATCTCTTACCCAAGGTAGGGGCATCAAAAGCAAGGGGGCATATGTTTAAGATGAGAGAGGCATGATTTAATATGAAACCTTTTCACTCATGGGGTGGTAGGTATATGGAATGAGCTGTCAAAGGAGGTAGTTGAGGGAGATGCTATACCAATATTTAAAAAGGAAAGGTTTAGAGGGACATGGACCAAATAGCAACAAGCTTAAATAGGGCATCTTGGTTGAGTTGGGCTGAAGGGCGGGTTTCCATTTTGTATGATTCTCTGACTAAAATTCAAAATTCTGTTTCATATATTTGTATTGAGCAGTTGGTTTATTGAGGGGAGTGGAATGTTTTAAAGAAAACGTAGAGCTATGAAAAGCTGAACATACTGTAGATGGAGTAAAGGGAATAGTTAGAAACAATAACAATCTTACATTTAACAGAGGCACAAGAAACTGCAGATGCTGGTTTACAACAAAAACAGAAATACTGAAGTAACTTTATGGGCCAGGCAGCATCTCTGGAGAAATACGTTTCAGAAATAACCAGAAATGCTTCAGGTTGAGACTCTTCTTCAGACTGATTGTAGAGGGGAGAGAAAGCTGGAAAAGAGAGGTGGGGGCAGGACAAGGCCTGGCAAGTGTTAGGTGGATACAGGTGAGGGGAGTTTGTTTGGCACGTGGTTGGACAAAGGCTAGAGATGAAAAATAAAAGGCTGGGAGATTATGAGAAAGGTTTAGAAGGATATGGGCCAAAGGTGGGCAAATGGGACTAGTTTAGATAGGGCATCTTGGTTGGCATGGACGATTTGGTCCAACCAGCCTGTTACTGTGCTGCGTGACTCTATAAGGAGACTACAGAAGAATAGGCAAGAAATGTTAAGCCAGAGGAAAGGATAGAATTAGAAGAGGACGGTGGGTGGGGGAGGGGGGGGGGAGAGGGGGAGGATTGTGGAAGAAACGGAAACCTGTCAACGTGGAGCAAAGGGAGGGGAGGGGAGGGGGGGGGGAGGAACAGATGTTTGGTGGTTAGTTACATAATTTGAGAATACAACATGCATATCACATTTTAGTTTAAATGTAATAGAGTTGGAGACTGGGAGGGAGTGGAGGTTAACAATGTTGTAAGCCAAACTTGAATGAGACCAGTATGGGACAGAATTGTGGCGCCTTGAAGGGAATAAAACATTATCCAGAACATTTCCCTGAAAAATTAAATGGATTAAGTAGAGTTTTTGATAGAGTTGATGGAAGGTTTAAATAATAGAGTATAGGGCTTGGTTTCCTTAACATAACAAACCTTAGAGCCAAATAGTATGAGTAAATATATATCTAAGCGAACTATTTCCAAGGTTTAAAGCTGTTATTCCACACACAGATGGGAAGTCTTGCCAATCCCACCTCTGCAGAAGGAATCACAAATGATAAGGTTGGAGGCTGTTTATCAGCGTTACTCTTTTGCAAGCCAACAATGGCCTGTTTCCTATATCACCGTTACTTTTTTTGCCTAGCTAACAATGGCCTGTGTCCTTTACTACTGTTACTTTTCATTCATTGTACGATATCTCTCTGTATCATCATCTACATCTCTCATTTCCCTTTCCCGTGACTTTCAGTCTGGAGAAGGGTCTCGACCCGAAACGTCACCCATTCCTTCTCTCCAGAGATGCTGCCTGTCCCTGCTGAGTTACTCCAGCTTTTTGTGTCTATCCACCTCTGCAGAAGGTCACTTCCTGAAATAGGAATAATGCACCAGCCACGGAAAAAGCTGTTGACAGGGGTTGTTGAGGCAAAACAGCCAACGTTCCACTTGCAGGAAAATAATTTCCAAGTGACACCAAGTAAAGCGTCATTATTGCTGTTCTTTGCCAAATGCAAAACCTTTTTTCAGATAAATTGAGTGTGTCTGAGAGCCTCTATAATTCACTTATTGGAGATCTTCAGCCATTTGAGAAAAATGAAAGAACAATCTTCACGATACAATCACAGTCACAAGAAAGGCACATTCATGAACAAATGTTACACAATCCTAACACTGAATCTAAAAATTCTTTCACATCTGGTATTTTATTTCCTATTGATCTAATGTCTTAATTATATCAATCAAAAAACAAGCAAGTATAATCATTATCCATCTCAGCTGCCAACAGACACGGTTAATTCTTAACTATAATGACCCTAGTCTTACAGTTTTGTATCTATTTTCACTGTAAGAGTGCTGCGTTCCATTTGCTTTCCTAATTAAAACAAATTGCCCAGTTTAGTGAATGAGTTCACAATTCCACTGCACATTACTAAGGAGGGTATCAACAGTATTTTTGTCACACAGCATATTGGTAGCAGTATAGAAAGTAAAGGGGCTGCCCTACTGCAGCGACCTAATCTGCGAGTTTAGAAGAGTTTGCCCTCGACTCAAACTCGCAGCATGGTTAACACATGTTCCTAGGAGGTGCTATGAGGTCACTGGAAATCTCATTCATGTTCTAGGGAAGTTCCCGCATACTCGCGGCCTCAGCTAGGTCGCGGAACAATTTTCAGCATGTTGAAAATTTTTCCGCGAGCAAAATTGATCGGCATGGTACTTTTGAACTTGTAGTGCAGTGGAGTGGGGTTGCTATGTAGTTAAAGGCAGTCGAGGTCAGCCGTAGACAATCTCCTTCGCTGACCGGGCATTTTGATTGGCTCATTGGAGTTTTCAGCTCCAAGGAAAATCAACCGGTAGGTTAAATGCCCGCTAAACTTTATAATACTTTTAAAAGTGTCTCCGCTCCTTCTCCCCCCCTTCTCCCTCCTTCTCTCCCCTTCTCTCCCCCTCTCTCCCCTTCTCACCCCTTCTCTCCCCCCCTGACCCCCCCCCCCCGCGCTCTCTAAAGGACTTACCGTTACTGTGCCAGCCGTCTTTTACTTTCCTCTGCATCGCGGGTGTGAATTTCAGACAGCGCTCCCCTGCTTTCCCTGGCCCCCGCCTTTGCGATGCGTTTGTGTGTGTGTGTGTGTGTGTGTGTGTGTGTGTGTGTGTGTGTGTGTGTGTGTGTGTGTGTGTGTGTGTGTGTGTGTGTGTGTGTGTGTGGTCGGTCGATCCAGCTCGCGGTTTCATCGCTGATGGTCGATCCAGCTTGAGGTTTTACAGGCAAGTGCCCTCGAGCTTAAAGGTCGAAGACACTCTTCTGAACTTGCGGATTAGGTCACCACAGTGGGACAGCCCCTGAACTGCAGATGCTGGTGTATATTGAAGATAGAAACAAAGTGCTATCTGGTGACATTAGGCAGCATCTCTGTCACGTCAGGCAGCATCTCTGGAATCAAAGTCTGAAGAGGAATCTTGACCCTTCCCAGGATCAAACACGGGTCTCTGGCTCTGTAAGGTAGCAACTCTAGCCCTGCGCCACTGTGCCTACCAACTGTTGCATTGTAACGCATTAGTTCCAGAGACAAAGTCCAATGTCCACAATGAGGTAGTGGTGAATTAGACAGTACCCCAGCTTATGGAAGGACCATTCAGAAGCCTGATAACAGAGGGAAAGAAGCTGTTCCTGAGACTGGTGGTGGGCGATATGAGTTATAAAGTAAGATAGCCACTGCTTTCCTCCCTGAACCTGACCCACCCTTATCCTAATAGTCTCTGTAAAACATCAACAAATTTACTTACAGAAACTGGAAACGAACCAGTGAGCAAACACAAAGTGCTGGGGAAATTCAATAGGTCAGGCAACATCTGTGAAGGAAATGGACAGATTACATTTTGGGTCGTAACCCTTTTTCACTTGCTTGTCTCACAGCACCATGACCGGATGTTTCCCCTTTGCACGGATGTTACTACCCGCCCTGCATGCTCAATTTTTTGGCACCTATTTCCATTTTTCATTGAACATATATATGTGCATGTAAACCTTCAAAAACTGGAATGATTTAGTACGGGTTGGGGTGCAGTGGTAGAGTTGCTGCCTTACAGCATCAGAGACCGGGATTCAAACCTGACTACGATTGCTGACTGTATGGGGTTTGTATGTTCTCACTGTGACCATGTGGGTTTTCTCCATGTGCTTCAGTTTCCTCTCACACTCCAAAGCCATGCAGTTATGTTGGTTAATTGGCTTCGGTAAATTGTCGCTGGTGTGTAGGATAGAACTAATGTATATGTGATTGTTTGTCGGCATGGACATAAAAACATAGAAAATAGGTGCAGGAGTAGGCCATTCGGCCCTTCGAGCCTGCATTGCCATTCAATATGATCATGGCTGATCATCCAACTCAGTATCCCTTACCTGCCTTCTCTCCATACCCCTTGATCCCTTTAGCCACAAGGGCCACATCTAACACCCTCTTAAATATAGCCAATGAACTGGCCTCAACTACCTTCTGTGGCAGAGAATTCCAGAGATTCACCACACTCTGTGTGAAAAATGTTTTTCTCATCTCGGTCCTAAAAGATTTCCCCCTTATCCTTAAATGGTGGGCCGAATGTTGGGCTGAATGGCCCGTTTCCTCTTCCGGTAGCTCATTCCATATATCCTCCAAGTCTGAAGAAGGGTTCCAATCCAAAACATCACCTATCCATGCTCTCCAGAGATGCTGTCTGACTCACTGAGTTACTCCAGCACTTTGTGTCCTTTTATGCAAGCCAGCATCTGCAGTTCCTTGTTTCTACTTTGGGATTAGTGTAAATTGGAGCTTCATGGTCAACGTGGAGTCAGCGGGCCAAAGATCCTGTTCCTGTGCTGTAAAACTCTGTCATTCTATTAGTCTCATTCTATTTGTCTAATTCTTCACCACCCCTAGCTCCCCCTTGATTATTTAACCATCCCCGACCTCACCCTTCACCCCTAGTTCATGCTCCACCATCTGCTCGAATACTTCATCCTTCTGCTTTAGGAATCCCAGAAGTCTGTCAAACTAACTGGCCACAGAAAACCTGGATAAATGATTCAATAATTTATTTTTATCATACTTGTTTTTAAAGATCAAGATATAGAGGAGCAAAATTAATCCATTCGGCCCATTGAGTCTGCTCCGTCCTTCGATCATGGCTGATCTATTGTTCTCTCCCAACCCCATTCTCCAGCCTTCTCCCAGTAACCTTTGACACCCTTACTGATCAAGAATCTATCAATCTCCACTTTTAAAATACCCAACCAGTTAGCCTCCACAGCTATCTGTGGCAATGAATTCTACAGATTCACCACCCAGTGGCTAATGAAATTCCTCCTCATCTCCATTCTGAAGATACGTCCTTTTATTCTGAGGCTGTGTCCACATCCATTCTATCTAGGCCTTTCATTATTTGATAGGTTTCGATAAGATCTAAACTCCAACACGCCCAGAGCCATCAAACGCTCCTCATACATTAACTCAATCATCTCCAATCACAATTATTCATAATTATGAGTTAACCATGGCATAACAGGAGTAAATAATATGGTAGAACTGCGGGAGAACGGTCCTGACCTGAAGTCCATTCCCTCCTCAGATGCTGCCCGACCCACTGATTTCCTCCAGCACTTTACTCAAGATCAAGATTTACTCCAGCTCAAGATTCCAGAATCTGCAGCTCCTTGCATCTTGGATCTGCATTCTCTTACATCTACAAAGAGTAAGTGTTTGACCTGCAACTTTCAATATTGCATTAAATGCTTTGTGGTTCTGAAGCCAGCCTAATGTTGTTGGACTGACTTCAAAAATAAGGTAATTTAATTCAGCCATGCAGATAAGGTTAGCGTTCTACTGTGCATGTAGATTGCACATCTTTACCAAGAACCTGCACAATAGATTAAAGTCTTCTTGTTGTTTTGAGTTATAATACAACAGTTCAAGTAAAAGAAAGTTTAATTTGGATTCATAGATGTAAATGTTCAACTTGATTAAATGACCATTAATCTGATGGCGTGTATCATCCTCTCATTCAAAAACTTGGCTGATCTTCACACTCCATTAAAATCGGGCAGGTTCTGTAATGAGTTGGTGTCTCAAGATTAATGTCCATGGGGCAGTGTCGAATAATTATCTCAGTGTCTTGACAAGTGAGCAACTAAAATAGCAAACACCTGAAAAATATCTCACGAAGCTCACAATGATCCCGTCTAGTTTGTTGCTTCAACCGAGAGAAACCTAAGAAACTTCCTACAATGATTAGATTATGGGATCCAGGCATTTTTGCCAAAGCCAGCATTTGCTGTCCACTGCAAAACGCAAACTGCTGGAGGAACTCCAGTACAGTGGCGCAGTGGGTAGAGCTGCTGCCGCACAGCACAAAGACCGGGTTAAATCCTGACCTTAGGCGCTATCTGTACGGAGTTTGTACATCTTCCCTGTGACATTTTCAACCACTCATTACTGAGGTCTGAGGTCCACACCTGCTTTATGAAGGTGACGTGCCTCAACGACTATCGACCAGTGGCACTAACGTCCGTGGTGATGAGGTGCTTTGAGAGGTTGATTATGGTGCATATCAACTCCTACCTCAACAAGAACCTCGACCCACTACAGTTCGCCTACCGTCACAACAGGTCAATGGAGAATGCAATCTCACTGGCTCTCCACTCTGCACTGGACCACTTGGACAATGAAAACACTTATGTCAGGCTGTTGTTTATAGACTACAGCTTGGTGTTCAATACCATCATCCCATCCAAGCTGGTTACCAAACCCAGTTTCCTCATCTTTGGGCACCCTGTGCGTAGGGGAGAGGGAAGGACCGAGGATGTCCTGGTTGGGTTGGTCCTGTGCCTGGCCAAGCTGGCCATCCACGAGTCATGGCACCAGGCGGAAGAGGGCTCTGCCCAAGCCGGCTGCCTGCCCCTTTTCCACAGTTACGTCCGTGCCTGGGTGGGATTAGAGAGGGACTACTCGCTGAACATGGTTCAGTTCCCCTCCTCTGCAGAAGTAGGCCAGACGCCCCTTTGAGCAAAAATCTGTACCCTGTTCCTGCTTTCTCCCCATATCCCTTGATTCTGTTAGCCCTAAGAGCTTTCTTGTGTAAACATCTAGTGATTTGGCCTCCACTGCCTTCTATGGCAGAGAATGCCACAGATTCACAACTCTCTGGGTGAAAATGTTTTTCCTCATCTCAGATCTAAATGGCCTACCCCTAATTCTTAAACTGTGACCCCTGGTTCTGGACTCCCCCAACAGCAGGATTTTTTTTCCTGCATCCAGCCTGTCCCAATCAAGGGATTGTCCCACTGAGGCCATTTTTTAGGCAACTACAGGCGACTAGGCTGTCGCCACATGGTCACCGGGGTGTTGCCTGTATAGTCGTGAGTCGTCTCCTCAGTCGCCCAAAGAGTCGTAGCGCCCTCCTGGTCACCGCTGGATCTTCAACATGTTGAAACATTTTCAGAGACAGTCAGCAACAGTGGGTTTGACGCCAATGAGCGTAGCTTAACTTCTCCTGACATAGGTCCTGTCGTAGTTATCACCAGGTAACATCGGTTGTCACCAGGTTAACGTAGGTTGTCGCCCAGGTGACATAGGTTGCCGCTGGTGCTGACTTCGATTTTATTTCTTGTTAAAGTGATGATTCTATTTCAATTATGTCGAAGGGGGGACCAGTCGCCTAAAAATCGCCTTAGTGGGACAGGCCCTTTAAGAATTTTAGATGTTTCTGTAAGATCCTCTCTCATCTTTCTAAATTCCAGTGAATATAAGCCCAGTCGATCCATTCTTTCATCATACGTCAGTCCCGCCATCCCAGGAATTAACCAACACTGCACTTCCTCAATAGCAAGAATGTTCTTCCTCAAATTAGGAGACTCGGGTTGAGACAGTGCGTAGTTGATAGAGTTGCTGCCTCACAGCACCACAGACCCAGGTTCAATCCTGACCATGGTTGTACTCAGTATGGAGTTTGCACATTCACCCTGTGACCGTGTGGGTTCCTGTTTCCTCCCGCATCCCAAAGACATTAGTTTCAAAACTTTGTGTCTCTTTCAATCCGAAAGAGGGTCCCAACCCGAAAAATCACCTATGTCCTCCAGAGATGCTGCCTGAGCAATTGAGTTACTCCAGAACCTTGTGTCCTTTCATGCAAGACAGGACTGCCAACATCTCCTGGTTTGGAATGTTGTTTATTACAAACAAAATAATTAAAGGTAAAAAGAGCAAGAAACCAGCTTAGGCTCCTGTCATGTGGGACAAATAATTTCACATCTCTAGTTTATGCTGGCAATGTGAATCGGACTTGGATAATCTTTGATCTGTTTACTATTGACTTTTATTGTAGCATCTGCAATATTGACTGTACTCTTTACAAAAGCACCGTAAAATACACTCCTTTTGGAATGAAATATCGATACTGCCTCGAGCTACTGCACAACCGGACTCTGAATAATGCAGGAGAGGTGTCATACATCTGAGAATATTCCTTAAACAGCACATCCTTCAAATGTTTTTATTCCAATCGAATTTTGGAGGTATTGAAAGCTTGCAAACAAAAAAACACAATGAAGATCCCCCCTGGTTTTCACTTGAGGCAATTGATCAGCTCAATAGCAATATCAAGCTGCCGTTGTGCAGAAGATACTAAAGTGATCTTAGTGTCTACCAATCGCGGTGACAAGTCAGCAGTCCTTCGTTGATCTCCAAATTGACTGTAATGTCCCTGGCAGACAGAAAGCCAAAAACAATGCTGACTTCTGTTCAGAAGGAGCAGCGAGATTGTCAACATGGCCTGACATTAAAAGCATTGCCCACTTTGGTTGATATTTATCCTCAGGACACTGTGAGGAATTTTACTCTCTACTCTACAGTGGATGAGATCAAATAGTTCATGTACATAAGTTCTAGGAGCTGAACTAGGCCATTTGGCCCATCAAGTCTACTCTGCCATTCAATCATGGCTAATCTATCTTTCCTTCTCAACCCCATTCTCCTGCCTTCTCCCCTTAACCCCTGACACCCTCACTAATCAAGAATTTGTCAATCTATGCCTTATGGATATCTATTGACTTGACCTCCACAGCCATCTGTGGCAATTAATTACACAGATTCACCACCCGATGATTCAACAAATGATTTTCTAAAGGTACATCTTTTTATTCTGAGGCTGTGGTCTTTGGTCCTAGACTCTCCCACTAGTGGAAACATGCGCTCCGCATTCACTCTATCCAAGTCTTTCACTATTTGGTAAGTTTCAATGAGGTTCCACCCCCTCACCCTTCAAAAATCAGCCTAGTAAGATGGACACAAAGTTCTGGAGTAACTCTGCGGGTCTGTCAGCACCTCTTGAGAAAATCGATAGGTGAAAGTTTGGGTCGAGACCCTTCTCAACTTAGTGTCAGGTAACGACCAATACTCTGACAAAAGCCTCTTATTAATTTGACAGCTTCCACAATGGGGGGAAATAGACACAAAATGCTGGAGTTACTCAGTGCATCAGGCAGTATCCCTGGAGAATGTAGGTAGGAGTTTATTCAGAACCTGAAATGTCACCTATCCATGTTCTCCATAGATGCTGCCTGGCCCAATGAGCTACTCCAATGCATTGTGTCTTTTCTTGTAAACCAGTATCTGCATTTCCTTGTTTCTATATTGTGTCTATAAGTTATGTTACAGTTGTAGAAGGCATTGGTGAGGCCACATTTAGGCGAGGTTTTGGATCAGGACCCTTCTTCTGAAGAATACTCTTCTGAAGATCCCAATGGTATAAACATTGAAGTCTCCAATTTTAGGTAACTAATCTACAAACCCCCTCCTCCCTTCCCTGTGCCCCAATTGGATGCACACCCATTTCTCCCTTTCTCCTCCCCACAATCTTCACCCTTTCCACCTATATCCCTTCCTCTGTCTTCACATTTCTCACATTTATAATCATCACCTCTTTATCTTATACTTTACCTTTTCATCTCTGACCTTTGTGAATCAAAAATCCACCACCACCTGTATCCACCTATCATTCATCAGACTTTGTCCTGCCCCCCCCCACCCCCCCTCCCCACCCTTACTGCAATCAGTCTGAAGAATGGTCCCAATCAGAATTGTCACCTATCCCCATTCTCCGGAGATGCTGCTTGGCCTGTTGAGTTACTCCAGCACTTCATATATATTTTTTGTAAACCAGCATCTGCTGGTCTCTGTGTCCATAGGGGATTATGTGGGGGGAGGGAAACTAGCCATCAACTGAACACTGACTCCACATTCTCAAATCGATTCAATCAATTTTGATTGCTAGAGTTACATTTCAGTTACACAATGGCCCTGATGAAAAATCAGATAATGCGGTCTCTGGGTTCAAAGGGACAGACAACATATGGACATTGGAGATGCAAGGAAACGCTGATGCTGGAGTCTCGCGCAGTGCTGGAGTAACTCAAGGGGTCAGGCAGCATCTCTGGAGGACATGGATATGGATAGGCGATGTCTCGGGTCGGGACCCTATAGTTTGGTTTAGAGATACAGTGGAAACAGGCCCTTCGTCGCACTGAGTCCGCGCCGACCAGCGATCACCCCGTACACTAGTTCCATCCTACGCACTAGAGTAATTTTTTTACGGAAGCTTACAAACTGGCATTTCTTTGGAGCGTGAGAGGAAACCGGAGAACCCGAAAAAACCCCACACGGTCACAGAAAGGATGTGCAAATTCCATACAGACGTCACCTGCAGTCAGGGTCGAATCCAGGTCTCTGGCACGGTAAGGCAGTGCCTCTACCACTGCACCTCTGTGCCGCCCGTTCTCAGACTGATTGTTGTGGGGGGGGGGGGGGGGGGTGGCTAAAAGCTGGGTAAGAGAGGTAAAACCGGGACAAAGCCAGCCAACTGACTTTCACCCTGACAGCCGTCGCATACAGCACATAATCTTCTGACATTTTCACCACCTCCAATGGAATCCCACCACTAGCCACATCTTCCCATCTCCACCCCTTTCCGTTTTCTGCAGAGACCGTTCCCCCCCCCCCCCCCCCCCGCAACTCTCTAGTTAGCTTATCCCTTCCCACCCAAACCACTCCCTCCCCAGGTACATTATCAGATGCAACACCTGTCCCTATACCTCCTCCCTCGAGTCCGTCCAAGGATCCTGATTGTCCTTTCAAGTGAGGCAGAGGTTCACTTGCACCTCTTCCAACCTCATCTACTGCATCTGCTCTTCCAGGTACAGACTCCTATTTATCGGACTGACCAAGTGCAGGCTCAGTGATCGTTTTGATGAATGCCTCTCCTCAGTCTGCCTCAACTCACGTGATCTCCTGGTTGCTAAACACTTTAACTCCCCTTCCCATTCCCATACTGACCTTTCTGTGCTGGGCCTCCTCCACTGTCAGAATGAGTTCCATTGCAAATTGGAGGAAAAGCACCTCATATTTCACTTGGGCAGCTTACAACCCAGCAGTATGAATGTCGACTTATCTAACTTCTTTCGCTCTCCATCTCTCCCCCTTCCTACTTCTACAGTCTAACTGTCTTCCTGGTTAAAATGTTATCTTTGTGTGCTTCATTGTCACGTTCCCCGAGCTAACAATGATCTATTCCACATTTTCCCTGACCTTCATCCCCTTTGATGTCTTGTTTTCACACATTACCTGAAGTGTGCGCACATGTGGGGCCTTTCCAGAGTGTGCGCCTGTGCGGGGTCTCGGGCCGGCGAGGCCTGCGGAATCTGTGATATTTTTCAGACGCTTTTAAGTTATGTATTACAGAAATTAGTTGTTTAAAACTTAAATAAAGTTTAAGTAAATTTCGAGAAGCGTAAAAGTTTCATTTGCCTCGCAACAATTTAAGCAACTCAATCTCAGAAGTTAAGCAGTGTGGCATCGAGATGGAGAAACTATTGAAGCCACAGCGTTTGATCTGGATCCCAGCCCACCTACTGCTGAAAAGAATTGGAAGCACTGCCTTCATACACTAAATAGCTTATTTGATGAGTGTGGCGACAATGCACCAGACAAATTCAGGACATTAATAGGCTCTGTCTCTTATGATGTATATGATTACATAGAGAAATGTACAACTTATTCTGCTATTTATGTACTAAGCAGACTCTTCGTTAAGACACTCAACGTAATATTTGCTCGACACCTCCTTGCTACTCGTAAACAAATACCTGGTGAGTCACTTGATGAATTTTTACAAGAACTTCAAAGACGTAGCAGTTACAGCTGATCAATATCGACAGGAACTTATTGGAGACTCTTTTATCAATGGTTTGGCATCGCCTTTAATACGACAGAGACTATTAGAAAACAAAATCTTGGATTTACAGTCAGCTTGCAATCAAGCTTACTCATTAGACTTGGCTCAGAAAAAATCAGATGCTTATGGCTCATCTAATGTGTATTCTGTTGCAACTACTACAAAAGAATCTCACCCAAGTACTAATATGGAGCAAGCTATAACAATTTCTACGGATAAATGTGCCCTTGCTGTAGCATATATTTATTCAAAAAGAATGTATTACTTTTGCGGGGGGTAATATTCATAATAGAGAGATATGTCCTGCTCGAGAGGCAACTTGTAATAGTTGTGGCAAGAAGGGACATTATTCTAGAGTATGCAAGTCCAAAGCACCTACTAAAAGTGTGTCTGCTGCCATGTATATGAGAGAGATATGTCCTGCTCGTGAGGAAACTTGTAATAGTTGTGGCAAGAAGTGACATTATTCTAGAATATGCAAGTCCAAAACAACGACTAAAAGTGTGTCAGCTGCCATGTATATGCCTTCTTTATGTGTAATTACAGCTGCATTTTTGCAGCTTGTCTCATGCAGCTACAATGGTAACCATCAATGGCCATACACTTAATGTACTACTTGATTCTAGCAGTTCAGAATGTTTTATAAATGAACAAGTTGTGTCTCGACTAAATCTAACAATAATTCCTTCAGATAGAGAAATCTCAATGGCTCTGACAACTCTCAATACTCAAATTATAGGATCTAGTATTGTAGACTTTATTCTGAACAAAACTAATCATAAATCTGTATGTCTTGGTATTTTGAAAAATTTGTGTAGCGATATAATTCTAGGTCGGGATTTTCAGAAACAGCACAGATTACTTCAAATAATGTATGAAGGAACTATGCCTGATCTTGTATTGTCAAAGCCACCAGTATTGTGTGTTTTTTTCCTGCTGCATCTGTTGAATATCCTTCATTATTCACTAATTTATCCTCTAAGTACAAACCAATTGCTACAAAATCAAGACATTTTAGTAAAAATGACAGAAACTTTATCAACATCAAAGTAACTAATCTTTTACGAGAAGGAATCATAGAACCCAGCTCTTCCCCTTGGAGGGCACAAGTTGTCGTGGTTAAGGACCCCTTGGAGAGACATAGAACGAGACTCTGCATTGATTACTCTCAAACTATAAACCAGTTCATGGAGCTTGATGCATATCCAATACCTCGTATAGAGGAGATTATCAATACATTAGCTAAGCATAAGATATTCTTTATTTTTGACCTAAAAAGTGCTTACTACCAAATTCCTTTGAAAGAATCAGAGAAGAAATACACTGCATTTGAAGCAAATGGGAAATTATACCACTACTGCAGAGTTCCTTTTGATGTAACTAATGGTGTGACTGTTTTTCAGAGAGAGATGGACAAACTTGTTGAACAGGAAAACCTTAAAGATACTTTCCCCTATCTTGATAATATAACTATGGCAGGAAAAGACCAAGCTGAACATGACGAAAATGTACAACGGTATTTAGAAGTTGTACATTCTGAAAATCTAACATTAAATGAGGCTAAGTTAATAACATCAGTGTCATCAATTAATGTTCTTGGTTATTGTGTTGGAAATGATATAATTAAGCCTGATCCAGAAAGACTCTGCCCACTCCAAGAGATACCTGTTCCAGCTACATTAAACTCTCTACGAAGGGTTCTTGGTATGTTTGCATATTATGCTAAATGGATACCAAATTTTTCTGACAAAATTCAACATTTGATTAGAGCAAAATCTTTCCCCCTTGAGTCGACAGCAATTGGTGCCTTTACTTCTTTAAAGAAACAATTAGAATCTGGGACATTGCACGCCTTCAATGAGGATCTCCCCTTTGTTGTTGAATGTGATGCCCCTGATTTAGCAGTATCAGCAACATTAAATAAAGGAGGACGACCAGTGGCTTTCATGTCTTGTACTCTCCAAGGTAGTGAATTGCACTACCCACCTGTCGAAAAGGAAGCTAAAGCAATTATTGAAGCAGTGAGAAAATTGAGTCATTTCCTTGCTCGCCAGCACTTCACTTTGATAACAGATCAGCACTCAGTAGCTTTTATGCTGGATAATCGGAAACGAACGAAGATTAAAAACAGTAAAATTCATGAATGGAGGATTGGATTATCTGCATATAGTTATTCAATTGAGTACCGCCTTGTTAAGGATAATGTTGCTCCGGATACATTAACTTGAGCATTTTGTGTTGGTCTTCACAATGGGCTGTGTCACCCTGAAGTTACTTGTATGTTACACTATGTTCGTTCCAAAAACTTACCTTTCTCCACAGAAGATGTGAAGATGACGTGTGCTTCGTGTAGAATCTGTGCTGAATTAAAACCAAGGTTCTTCCGTCCTGAAGAAGGAAGATTGATCAAAGCTACTCAATCTATGGAACATTTGAGTATTGACTTCAAAGGGCCTTTACCAAAGGCTCCTCTCGAAATGTTTATATACTTATCATAGTTGATGAATATTTGAGGTTTCCATTTGCCTTTCCTTGTCCAAATATGTCAGCTGCTACGGTTATCAATGTTTAGATCAACTGTTTTCATTCTGTGGATTTCCAAGTAACATACATTCTGATAGGGCACCACATTCAAATCAAAAGATTTAAAAGACTACCTTTCTAATAGAGGAATTGCAACAAGTAAAACAACACCATATCATCCTATTGGAAATGGTCACATTGAGAGGTATAATGGAATCATTTGGAAAGCAGTGAAACTGGTTTTAAAGTCAAATGACATACCAGATCAGCAGTGGGAATGTGCTCTACCAGATGCATTACACTCAATCAGATTTCTACTGTCAACTGCTACCAATACTACTCCACAAGAGCGGTTCTTTAACTTCAAACGGCATTCTTCTAGTGGTACTTATGCCATAATGGTTGACTAGCCCTGGGCCTGTGCTGTTTTGTCAGTATGTCCGATCAAATAAGAATGAGCCTTTTGTTGATGAAGTTGAACTGATTGATGTCAACCCTTCTTATGCAACAATCAAGTACAGGATGGACGTCAGTCAACTGTCTCACTTCGTGACCTTGCACCATGTCCGTCTTCTCCATCAGCTCCGTCACTCCTTGATAATATTAATCGAGAACTTCCTTCAACACTCCCATCATCCCCTATGGAAACGTTTATAAGTAACCCTAAAATTGAAAATGTAAATAACAATATGAGTGAAGTTGATGACCAAGCAATGTATGTACCGCCCGCTGTTGAAACACCATTATCTCCTGATGCTCCAGTGCTGCGATGGTCATCAAGACAGACTAAACCTCCTGACCCTCTCAACTTATAAATAGGAGGGGAGAATGAAGTGTGCGCATGTGCGGGGCTTTTCCAGAGTGTGCGCATGTGCGGGGTCTCGGGCCGGCGAGGCCTGCGGAATCAGCGATATTTTCCAGACGCTTTGAAGTTATGTATTGCAGAAATGAATTGCTTAAAGGTTAAATAAAGTTTAAGTAAATTACGAGTAGCGTAAAAGTTTCATTTGCCTCACAACATTACCCTTCCATATGTCTGTCACTCCCTCTTCCCTGACTCAGTCTGAAGAAGGGTCTTGACCCGAAATTTCACCCATTCCTTCTCTCCAGAGATGCTACATGTCCCACTGAGTTGCTCTAGCATTTTGTTCTATCTCAAGTGATAGGTGCATACGGGTGAGGGAGGGCAGGGTAGGCAGATGGGTGGATGAAAATGAGACAAAAGGGTGTCAGATAAGGAGAGAAGAGTCCTAAATTGTGAGGCTAGAGGAAAGGGTGTAGGTGGAAGGGGAACAGGTAGAGAATGGAGAGATGGTCGTGCAATGAGATGGGTCACGGGAAATAGAGAAGGGAGAATAAAGAGGAAGGGATGTTGTCGGTTTGTTACCTAAAATTGGAGAGTTCATTACGTGATTTTGGCTCAAGGTTCCAGCATCTGCAGTTCCTTGTGTCTATCTGTGGCAGAACCTGTGGTTCCTTGACTCACCACACTGCTGACCTCAAAAACCAGTCTCTGGATTGGTGCACTACAATGCTGAGAACTCTCTTCTGTACTCTATATCTCCCCCTTAACTCTACCTATTGTACCTGTGTTTGGCCTAATTGTATTCATGTATAGTATTGATTTGAGTGGATAGCACGCAAAACATACACGTGATGCTGGAATAATAATAAATGTAATATTGAACCCAAATTGCTTATCTCTGCTTCTAAATTTACTTCCTCACAGGTGTCTTCTCTCACCCCTTGTAGATTCAACACAAGACCCAAGGGAGAAACAAACTCAAGGCATGAGGAACAGCAGATGTTGGTTTACAAAATGAAAGGCACACAATGCTGGAGGAATGCTCAGCGGGTCAGGCAGGATCTTTGGGGAATATGAAGAGGGATATGGGCCAAACATGGGCAGGTGGGACTAGTGTAGATGGGCCATCATGGTTGGCATGGGCAAGTTGGGTCGAAGGACCTGTTTCCATGCTGTTTGACTCTATGACTCTAGGTCCTGACCCTTCTTCTTAAGTTTGTTTCTCACACATGGCACAAGACATGCCAACACTGGAGGATGATGTGATGACAAAGTCTTGACAAAAGATTAAAATGGAGCTAGAGAGAAAGGTAGCCTGCAGATAGATATTTGCTGACATTATTACAAATATCTCTGGCATAAATATGCTGCCCTCATTTCTAGAAGACGGAGTATGATTGTGATTCTCCCACAAGTAAATTAAATCCCATTTATATTCTCTTCCAGTCTCTCCAAGCCTACATCAAGGACATTGCAAGGGTAATTCCACAGAGGCCCCTAAACTTATGAAGTAGCTCCACCACAAACCTGAATGTATGTAGCACCTCAGATATGCACTCTTCAAGGAATACTTTAAAGTGGTAGTTGTTTTCTTTTTCACCTGGTTTATTTAAAATTTATAAGCTTCTGAGCAAAAAAGTTGCCACAGTTGTTTCTCAGCAAAACAATAGGTACATGGATAAAAATAATTTAAGGGTCAAACACGGTGAAATGGAACTAGCTTAGATGGAACTTCTTGGTCATGTCGGACAAGTTGGGCCATGAGGCCTGTTTCCTTAGGCCTGACTCTAAGGCTCTCGGCAGACTTTGGTAACACGTTCAGCTGTGAATGTTCCACCTCAGGAGCTATAATTCTCTAAATGCGGCACAGTGGCGCAGTGGTATAGTTGCTGCCTTACAGCGCCAGTGACCCGGGTTCAAATCTGCCTACGTGTGCTGTTTGTATGGAGTTTGTATGTTCTTCCTGTGACTGCGCGGGTTTTCTCCGGGTGTTCCAGATTCCTCCCACATCCAAAGACGTACAGAGTTGTAAGTTAATTGATTTCTGTAAATTGTAAATTGTCCATAGTGAATAGGACAGTGCATGGTGGATCTTATAGAGGTGTACAAAATTGTGAGAGGAATAGATCAAGTAAACACACATAGTCTCTTGCCCAGAGTAGGGGAATCGAGAATCAGAGGACATAGGTTTAAGGTGAGGGAGGATTTATTTAACAGGAATCTGAGGGTAACTTTTTAACACAAAGGGTGGTGGGTGTGTGGAATGAGCTGCCAGAGAAAGTAGCTATGGCAGATACTATCACAACATTTAAGAAACATTTAGACAGGTACATGGATAGGTTAGGTTTAGAGAGATATAGGGCAAGCCCAGGCAGATGGGACTAGTGTAGATAGGACATGTTGGTCCATGTGGGCAAGTTGGGCCAAAGGGCCTGTTTAAACACTGTATTAGTCTCTGGCTCTATGACATGGATAAAGGGATATAGATTATATGCTGCTAGATGAACGGTTGGGCTTGGTATCATTTTTGGAAGACATTGTGGGCCAAAGGACCTAGTTTTGCGATGTACTGCTGTGTGTTCTATGTTCTATGCTAGATAACTTATCTGTGAGTTTGCAAGGCATTTCTGCCCTTCACCAAGTTGGTCTGCAATAGAATGGTAGACATGATGTGGTGATACAAGGAACTGCAGATGCTGGAATATTGAACTAAACTGGAGGAACTGAGTGGAAACAGGCCCTTCAACCCAACTTGCCCGTGCTGACCAATACGGCCCATCTACACTAGTCCCACCTGCCCATGTTTGGCCCAAATCCCTTTTCATGTTTCAGGGTAAGACACTTCTTCATGATTATGGTGCTCGCCCCAGGAGAACTGATGGCAATATGGCGAATAAAATATCTTAATCTTATGGTCATCAATTATCACCCACACTGCCAGTATGCAATGTGTTGTCCGCTAATGTTCGCTAATTCTCTTTCTCAATGAAACGCATCTTCTGAATCTGTCTGAGCTGTGTAAGGTTGGTTGCGTTTGAAGATGGAGTCAATGGTGGGGAGTCTGGACTGTGTCTCCCTCCCCCACAACTCATCCTAGCTCACCCGGGAATAAACATTTCTTATCACACAAATTTGCAGAGAGTTGTAGATGTAGTCCGGCCCATCACACAGACCAGACTCCCCAACATTGACTCCAGCTACACCATACTGCCTTGGAAAAGCAGCCAACATAGTCAAAGAATTGTCCCACTCCGGCCATTCCTTCTTCTCCCTGCTCCTGTCCAGCAGACGGTACAGAAGCTCGGAAGCGTGCGCCACCAGACTGAGGGACAGCTTCTTCCCCTCAGTTATCAGGCTTCTGAATGGTCCTTCCCTAAGCTAGGGTACTGTCGAATTCACCTCTACCCCATTGCGGACATTGGACTTTGTCTATGTATCTTCCCCTTTGCTCTACCTGTTGTACTGGAGTTTCACTTGATTGTGCACAAGTTCATAAGTTCATGTCATAGGTGTAGAAGTAGGCCATTCGGCCCATCGGTCAAATTTGCCATCAAATCATGACTGATTTCTGCTCCTATAACTTATGACCTTATAATCAATCTTTCCTTCTCAACCCCATTCTTCAGCCTTCCCACCATAACCTTTCACACGCTGACTAATCAGGAACCTCTGCTTTAAAAATACCCACGACTTGATCTCCACAGCGGTCTGTGACAATGAATTCCACGTTCATCGCTCTCTGGATAAAGCAGTTCCTCCTCATCTCCTTTCCCAAGGTATAACTTATTTTCCTGAGAATAAATTGTATCTATGTCTGGTATATTGGACAACAGATACAAAATGCTGGAATGACTGAGTGGATCAGGCAGCATCTCTGGAGGAAATAAATGGGTGACGTAATCTGTTTGGATAACATGCAAAACATATATTTTCATTGTACCTCAGTACGCATGACAATAATAATAAACCTAAATATAAACCTAACCCCAACATACTGTTTTATCTCCCTGTGGCTTACTTTGTATTATTCCCAGCAAATCTGGCTTTGTCCAAACGGTTTATTGAGAGCGGGAAGCGTCAGAAATGTTGCTGAACCAAACCCATTCATCAACCAACAGAACACTGTTAAATCATTCCATCCTTGATGTGGCCATTGTGATGAAGGGCAGTGTTCTCAGCTGCCCACCTCCATTTCTATTGAAGCCAAGACACGATCAAACTGAGGAGTCTGCTTTAAAGTAAACCATTTGGAAGCAGCAACTGATATGACAGCTGCTTTAATCAAATTGGACACTGCCGTTTAAATCCCATCTGAATCACGGCTAAGATTCGCTTCCATCGACATGGCCAGCGTTTCAAGATGCACTAAACCCATATTCCTCGAGTACAGTTTGGATCCAAGTTAAAACACAATTAAAAATACCTCATTAACATCTCCCAGGCAGGTTAATTGCAGCAGTAAGTATCCACCCACCAGTAATTAGGAAATCTCCAACTTCAACACATTGGATTGCCTCCGGCATCTGGACACATCTCCATTAATGTCCCCTCCTTGGAAACACCCTGCACTCACATGCTAAACATCAAGATATTTTTCCCCCAAACCAATTTTAATTTGCCAGCTTTTGTAAGTTAAAATTCCCCTATCGTCATGATTGCCATGTTTAAATTAAAGTGCAGATCAGTTCTTAAAGTCTTTAGTCAGGAATCCTTATTATAGTTAAATTATTTGGTTTTCTCACATTCTTGTTGCAGTTTCAAATGTCATTAAATTCAAACTGCACAGAATCAGTACTGCACATCCATTGCTTGGGCGGCACAGTGGGGCAGCTGGTGAAGCTGCTGCATCACAGTGCCATAAATCCCTGGTTCAATCCTGATTTCTGGTGCTGTCTGTGCGGCATTTGCACGTTCTCCCTGTGACCACGTGGGTTTCCTCTGGGTGCTCCGGTTTCCACTCACAAGACGTGTGGGTATAGGGAGTGGACAAGAAAGTGGGGATGACATAGAACTAGCGTGAACGGGTGATCGATGGTCGGCGTGGACTCAGTGGGCAGAAGGGCCTGTTTCCATGCTGTATCTTCCAATCAATACAATTAAAAGTCTGAATCTCTGCCCATCTGACCTGCTGCCCTGAGGTTTCTGAAAGCAATGTTCTGGATTCCCCTTATGGTTTTAAGTATCCTATATAGTTCGATGAACTGCTCAGTGACAGCAAGAATGGGCTGCAGTGGATGCAGTGATCATTAGGGCCTCTAGCCAAATCAATTATAAATTTGTTATGAAGACAGAATCCATTCGCTAGTTGTTGTCGATTAATGGTCCATCTCACACACTGAAGAGCTTAAACCCAATGCCTTGCTGACTTAAAGTGAAATATTTCTGGACTCTTATCATAACTACGCACTGTTTTATTGTTCCAGGTTCCAGCTTCTGCAGTCTATTTTGTCGTCAGAACTATGCATAGATTCAGGGCATATATTTTTGGGAAGTCACAGAACATAATCAGCAAGTGTTGCAAATTGTGTAGACATGAAAGATGAAATATCGAACAGTACAGCATAGCAACAGACCCTTCAGCCCACATGATGTCCATATCCCTCAATTCTATGCATATAAAACATTGCCTATCTAAAGCCTCTTAAACACCACTATTGTATCTGCCTCCACCACCACCCCCAGCAGCTAATTTCATGCACCCACCGCTCTCTGTATCAGAAACTTGGCCCACACACATCATTTAAACCCTGGCAACTTAAATCCATGTCTTCCAGTCCTTGACATTTTGAAACTCAAAAGGATAAAAGCTTGGAATAGATGGGGTGAATGCACAGAGTCTTTTACCCAGGGTAAGGGAATCAAAAACCCTAGAGGACATAGGTTTAAGGTGAGAATGGACAAGATATAATAGGGACCTAAGGGGAAACCTCAGGGTATATGGAATGAGCTGCTTGAGGAGGTGGTTGAGGCGGGTACTATAACAGCATTTAAAAGACACTTGGACAGATACATGGATAGGAAAGGTTTAGAGCCAAACCTGGGCCAATTGCAGGGAAATGGGATGAGTTTAGATGGGGCATCCTGGTCGGCATGGAAAAATTGCCCGAAGGGCCTGTTTTTGTACGACTATGTCAGTAACAGCTAATAAATAGGAAAATGAAACAAAATTCTTCAAACATGGAAAGGATTTATGGATTTAAGTTAAACAGTGGGGGGGAGGGGGGGGGGGGGGCTGAATGACGTAACACTAAAAAATCAATACAACAGGAACTCAGCCTAGGGAAGGACTTGGAGGCACAGTGACTTCTCTTTTGACTCCTCCCATTTCCACCAAACACAAGGCGTAGCTATGGGCACACGCATGGGCCCTAGCTACGCCTGCCTCTTTGTCGGGCATGTCGAACAATCTTTGTTCTCGGCGTACCAGGGCCCCACCCCCGACCTTTACCTCCGTTACATCGACGACTGCTTTGGTGTCCCCTCCTGCACCCACACACAACTGACTGACTTCATCCTTTTCACCACCAACTTCCATCCAGCACTCAAATACACTTGGACCATTTCCGACATTTCCCTACCATTCCTTGACCTCACCATCTCTATTGCAGGTGATACACTCCTGACCGACATCCACTACAAACCAACTGACTCCCACAGCTACCTGGACTACTCTTCCTCCCACCCTGCTTCCTGTAAGGACTCCATCTCCTATTCCCAATTCCTCTGTCTATGCCGCATCTGCTCCCAGGATGAGGTGTTCCACACCAGGTCATCACAAATGTCCTCGTTCTTCAGAGAACGGGGATTCCCCTCCCCCACTATAGATGAGGCTCACACCAGGGTCTCCTCCATACCCCGCAACACTGCCCTCTCTCCCCATTCCCCCACTCACAACAAGGGCAGAGTCCCCCTGGTCCTCACCTTTCACTCCACCAGCCGGCACATACAACAGATAGTCCTCCGCCAGTTTCGCCACCTCCAACGTGACCCCTCCACTCGCCACATCTTCCCATCTCCCCCCCTGTCTGCGTTCCGCAAAGACCGCTCCCTCCGCAACTCCCTTGTCAATTCTTCCCTTCCCTCCCGCTCGACCCCTTCCCCGGGCACTTTCCCTTGCAACCGCAAGAGATGCTACACTTGTTCCTTCACCTCCCCCATCCACTCCTTTCAGGGACCCAACAGTCCTTCCAAGTCCGACAGAGGTTCACCTGCACCTCCTCCAACCTCATCTACTGCATCCGTTGCTCCAGATGCCAGCTGATCTACATCGGTGAGACCAAGCGGAGGCTGGGCGATCGTTTCGCCGAACACCTCCGCTCAGTCCGCAATAACCAACCCGACCTCCCGGTGGCTCAGCACTTCAACTCCCCCTCCCATTCCGTATCCGACCTCTCGGTCCTGGGCCTCCTCCATGGTCAGAGTGAGCAACACCGCAAGTTGGAGGAACAGCACCTCATATTCCACTTGGGGAGTCTGCATCCTCTGGGCTTAAACATTGAATTTTCTCAATTCTGTTAACCCTGGCTGCCTCCTCCCCTTCCCACCTCTCCCTCAGCCCTCGGGCCCTGGCATTCCTTCTCTCTCTATCTCTCCCCCACCCAAGCCGCACTAGCTTCTCATTTTCACACTACAAACAGCTTACAATGGCCTGTTTCCTTTATCATCGATACATTTTTGCATATCTTTCATTCATTGTTCTTTATCTCTCCACATCACCGTCTATATCTCTCGTTTCCCTGATCCCTGACCAGTCTGAAGAAGGGTCTCGACCCGAAACATCGCCTATCTCCTTCGCTCCTTAGATGCTGCTGCACCTGCTGAGTTTCTCCAGCTTTTTGTGTAACCCTAGGGAAGGACTTGATCATTTTAAAAAGGGACACAATGTAGACATAATGGCTACAAGGATTGGGAGCTCTCTTGATGGTCTCAAGCACTACAGTAAATTACAGGATAATGACTGGAAACTAGTTTAGTTTAGTTTAATTTAGTTTTAGTTTAGTTTAGTGCAGTGCAGTGAAACCACTCACTTTTTATGGGGCTGCAGTGCCTCAATGATGGTCACAAAATGGAAAACAATGACATTTGGTTATCTTTGAACAGATGAACAACAGTAGTTTTAGTCAGGCACCAGTGAACAATCTATCCCAAGGGTTATCCCAATTATCCCGTGTCTACAGAAAGGTCCCAACCCAAAACATCCCCTATCCTTGTTCTCCAAAGAATCTACCTGACCCGCTGAGTTACGTCAGCACTTTAGTTTAGTTTAGTTTAGAAATGCAGCGTGGAAACATGCTCTTCAGCCCACTAGGCTCAATGCCGACTAATGATTACCCAAATACTAGTTTTTTCCTACACACTAGGGACAATTTACAGAAACCAATTAATCTGCAAATCTGCACGTCATTAGAACGTGGGAAGAAACTGCAATACCCGGAGAAAACCCATGCGGTCACAGAGAGAACGTGCAAACTCCACACAGACAACACGTGAGGTCAGGATCGAACCCGGGATTCTGGTGCTGTGAGGCAGCAACTCTACTGCCGTGCCACTGTGCTGCCGTATGTGTCTAACCCTATTGCCATGTCTACAAAGAGTTGGATGAATTTTCTGCTGACCATTGCCATCATTGTCATGATGATGGAAACTAGTTGCAGTTAATCATGCAACAGATGGCACAAATTATGCAGTGGGCTTAGAGTGGGGATTTACAGTTCATCAGGTTTCAAATAGTTGATTAGTGTCACTGGAAATTCCAAATGCTATTTCTGTTGGAATTAGAAGGCTCTCTGCCCATTAATTCATCAGTAGCTTTCGACATTAGTCTTTAGAGATACTGCGCGGAAACAGGCCCTTCGGCCCAGCGAGTCGACGCCAATAAGTTACCACCCCATACACTTGCACTATCCCACACACTAGGAATAATTTACAATTTTACCGAGGCCGATTAAGTGACAAACCTGCCCATCATTGGAATGTGGAAGGAAACCGGAGCATCCGGAGATAGCCCAAGTGGTCACAGGAAGAACTTTTGAACTCCATACAGACAGCACCCGAGGTCAAAATCGAACCAGGGTGTCTGGCACTGTGATGCAGTAAATCTACCATTGTGTCACTGTGCCGCCCCTATGCAGTATGTCTAACACTATTGCCATATCTACATGGAGTTGGATGAACATTTCTGCTGACCATTGCCATCATTGGATTTATCATGACAACAACTGGAAACAATTTGCAGCTAATCATGCAACAGATGGCACAAATTATGCATTGGGCTTAGAGTGGAGATTTACAGTTCATCAGGTTTCAAATAGTTGATTAGTGTCACTGGAAATTCTGATGCTATTTCTGTTTGAATTAGAAGGCTCCGTGCCAATTAATTCATCAGTAGCTTTAGACATTAGTCTTTAGAGATACAACGCGGAAACAGGCTCTTCGGCCCAGCGAGTCCACGCCGACCAGTTACCACACCGTACACTTGCACTATCCCACTCACTAGGGACAATTTATAATTTTACCAAGACCAATTAACCTAAAAATCTCTATGTCTTTGTAGTGTGGGAGGAAAACGGAGCACCTGGAGAAAACCCACGTGGTCACAGAGAGAACATATAAACTCCATAAAGACAGCACCCATAGTCAGGATCGAACCCGGGTCTCTGGCGCTGTAAGGCAGCAACTCTACCACTGGGCTACTGACATTGGGTGTTTTAAAAGGGGAGATTGATAAGTTCTTGAGTAGTAAAGGCGTCAAAAGCTACGGGGAGAAGACAGGAGAACGGGTTCGAGAGGGAAAAACAACAGCCGTGATAGAATTGCAGAGTAGACCCAATGGCCCGAAAGGCCTAATTCGGCTCCTATGTCTTGTGATCCTTTACAATGACCAGTGCCCAGAAACTGTAGAATGAATTCCAAAATATAAAGATTGTGAAAAAAATATCCTGAACTCCTGAAACATAGCCAGTTATCTCATTGTAAACTAAGATGGACTAACAATCGAAGGAATATTTATCCAAACATGGTGTAAGGAATCAAGGGATTTGGAGACAAACTATTGGCACAAGTTGAAAGCTGTGAAGAAGCTGAGGAAGCTGTTCACACAAACACAACTGGATGCATTTGGAACTTGACCAACTTCTCTAAACCCCTATGTATTCTGCCAAATATATTTACAAGTCAACACATATTTAACAATGGCAATACAGTCCAAGCAAGTCTAGCTTTGTCCAAACAGCTTTTTGAGTTTGGTAAATATCAGAATTGTCTTTGGACTGGACTTTAGAGATACAGCGCAGAAACAGGCCCTTTGGCCCACCGAGTCTGAGTCGACCAGTGATTACCCCGTACATTAGCAGTATCCTACACACTTGGGACAATTTACAATTTACAGAAGCCAATTAATCTACACACCTGTACATCTTTAGAGCGTGGGAGGAAAGTGGAGCAACAGGAGAAAACTCATGTGGTCACAGAGAGAATGTACAAACTCTGTACAGACAGCGCACATAGTCAGGATCGAACCGGGGTCCCTGGCACTGTAAGGCAGCAACTCTACCACTGCGCTACCGTGCCTCCACTGTCACCAGAGTAAAACTAATTCATCATCCATTCAGAATGCCGATAAACCCAGATGTTCCTAATCAAAACCTTAGTGTCATGTTAATAGTTGAACATCAAGCATTGTAAATGTTACTCGCCCAGGAGAATAAATAGCGTGTAATTTCTATTTCATGAATTAACAATAACCAGGCAAAAAAGGTACGATTAGAGAGGGATTCATCAATCTAATTGTCATAGATGGCACCTTTATGTTATAAAGTGCAGAGATTTCAGTGCAAATGTGGACAGCTTGCAAGAAGACACAAAATGACACAGAGTGCTGGAGCAACTCAGCGGGTCAGGCAACATCTTTGGAGAACATGGATCGATGATGTCAATTTGCAAGAACCCATACACAGAATTGATTCTTTCTGCACATGGGAAGATTCTTCCATGTATTTGGATTATTTGGAGTATCGTGTGCAGTACTGGTCGCCCCATTACAGGAAGGAGCTTTAGAAATGGTGCAGAGGAGGTTTACCAGAATGATGAGAACTGCAGATGGTTTTTTACAAAAAAAAGACACAAAGTGGGGGAGTAACTCAGCGGGGAAAGGGAGTATCTCTGAAGAACAGCTTAGGCGACGTTAAGGGTCGGGCCCCTTCTTGATGCCTGGAATATGGGCATCAGCTTCAAGGAGAGGTTGGACAAACTTTGCTTGTTTTCTCTAGAAAGCCTGAGGTTGCGGAGAAATCTGATAGGTACTGTATACAAAGTTATGAGAGGCCTAGATAGGCATAGGTAAGATCAGAATCCTTTTCACAGAATGGAAATCTCAAATATTGAAGAACACAGCCTTAAGGTGAGATCGCAACGTTGATATGAGGTGTGCCAGGAAAGTGTTTTACACAGAGGGTGGTGAGTGCCTGGAATGTGCTGCAAGGGGTGATGGTGGAGACAGATATGATAGTACTGTTTAAGAGACGTTAGGATAGGCACATGGATATGGAGGGATATGTATTATGTGCAGGCAGAAAACAGTTGGTCTTGGCATCATGTTCGGCACAGACATTGTGGGCCGAAGGGCCAGTTCCTGTACTGTACTGTTCTATGTTCTATGTTAACATTTGTGTTGGATTATTGAGTGTGCCTGGTATTTTCTACCAATGTCGAAAGCAGAGCAGATTCAAGGCAGCAATAGGGTAAAATGGTTAATGCATCAATAATGGCATTGTCATGGCAACTGATTGCTCAGTCATGGGTAAAGATATTCATCTGTCAACGATTCTAAACAAGTTCCCACTCACAAAGAGGACAGTGAACTTGAAAACGTATCCATGTGAAGTATTGAAGAGTTAAAGGCCAGGTGAAGTGTTTACTGAATCACCATAGCAGCATATAGAAATCCCAACGTTGTAACTGTTTGCACTGATCAACCGAGATTGATGGCATTCTGACTCCGAAAACTGAACCTAGACTTAACAGAAACATCAAAATTATACTCAGACATCCTACATAAGATCTGCAGAATTATTAAAAAGTACATGAACAGATTTTACAGATTATGATATATGACATTAATTACCAGATTTATCCTAGAATCTTAAACATGCACACCACCAGACTCAGGAACAGCTTCTTCGCCTCTCAAGCTTCTGAAAAAAAACATCCATAAGCTAGAGTACTGTCAGATTCACCTCTACCCCATTGGACTCTGTCTATGGAACAGATGCGCTACAATGCTGATAACTATATTCTGCACTCTGTATCTTCCCCTTTGCTCTACCTATTGGACTTGAGTTTGACTTGAATGTATTTTATTTAGCATTATCTAATCAGTAGTTTAGTTTAGCTTATTGTCACATATACCGAGTTAAAGTGAAAAGCTTTTTGTTGCATGCTAACCAGTCAGCGGAAAGACTATACATCATTACAATTGAACCACAGTGTACAGATACAGGATGAAAGGGAATAAACCGATAATGGGGATAGTATGCAAAACAAGGTTTTTCTCTGTACCTCATTACACATGACAACCTAAACCTAAACGTATTCCTCATCTGCAGATCTGAGACCACATTTCACAACAGGTCATATTAAACTCTATTGTGGTTAGTAATAGAGTCATATAATCATACAATAAAGAAACCTTCGGCCCTTCGGCCCAACTAGTCCATGCTGACCATCAATACTAGTCCCTCTTGCCTGCATTTAGTCCATATCCCTCTAAACCTATTCTGTCCATAAACCTGTCCAAATAGTTCTTAAATGTTATGATAGTACCTGCCACAACTCTCTCCTCTTGTGGCCCATTCCAAATACCCACCACTCTGTGTGTAAAAAAATTGCCCCTTATGGGCCTGTCCCACTTCGGTGACTTTTTAGGCAACTGCAGGAGACTATACAGTCACCACATGTTCGCCACATGTTCGCGGGTGTTTGCCGGAGAGTCGCCTTCATTGTCGTGAGGAATTCCCACATCCTAGGAACTAGTCGGTGCTTCATTATGGTCGGCGTGAATTTTTTAACATGTTGAAAATTTTGCGGCGACTAGAATGAAACCGCCATGGAGAGTAGCGAGAAATCTCTACACCCTCTCCAGTTTGACAATATTTGAAGATGGCACCAACCATAGTTGAATTATGTTTAGTAAAATTCTTAAGGAGATAGTGAAAGTGAAACTGACCTTGAAGGGAAGGAAATTTACCTCAGGGGAAGGAATAAAAAATGTTAAACATTGCTATAGAGATTAATGTTAATACCAATTGGCACTGACATTTGGAAACGAGATGCGAAAGTGTTAGTTGGAGTATACCTCACAAAGGCATATCTTCTGAAAATAGGCAATAGAACCGAAGGTGCTCAGGTAAATCATTTACAGGGGATTACCACACAGTTGTGTGATAATGAGTGTTTTCCAGAAGTTGATTCTGTACAGATTATGGAAAAAATAACACACAGCTCTATTGAATTTGAGCCATAATCTTTCTCAAATCTTTCTTAAAGCACACGGTATTGGCGGTTCAGTATTGATGTGGATAGAGAACTGGCTGGCAGGCAGGAAGCAAAGAGTAGGAGTGAACGGGTCCTTTTCAGGATGGCAGGCAGTGACTAGTGGGGTGCCGCAAGGCTCAGTGCTGGGACCCCAGCTATTTACAATATATATTAATGATTTGGACGAGGTAATTAAATGCGACATCTCGAAGTTTGTGGATGACACGAAGCTGGGGGGCAGTGTTAGCTGTGACGAGGATGCTAGGAGGCTGCAAGGTGACTTGGATAGGCTGGGTGAGTGGGCAAATGCATGGCAGATGCAGTATAATGTGGATAAATGTGAGGTTATCCACTTTGGTGGCAAGAACAGGAAAGTAGACTATTATTTGAATGGTGGCCGATTAGGAAAAAGGGAGATGCAATGAGACCTGGGTGTCATGGTACACCAGTCATTGAAAGTAGGCATGCAGGTGCAGCAGGCTGTGAAGAAAGCAAATGGTATGTTGGCATTCTTAGCAAAAGGATTTGAGTACAAGAGAAGGGAGGTTCTACTGCAGTTGTACAGGGTTTTGGTGAGGTCACACCTGGAGTATTGCGTACAGTTTTGGTCTCCAAATCCGAGGAAAGACATTCTTGCCATAGAGGGAGTACAGAGAAGGTTCAGCAGACTGATTCCTGGGATGGCAGGACTTCCATATGAAGAAAGACTGGATAGACTCGGCTTGTACTTGCTGGAATTTAGAAGATTGAGGGGGGATCTCATAGAGACTTACAAAATTCTTAAGGGGTTGGACAGGCTAGATGCAGGAAGATTGTTCCCGATGTTGGGGGAGTCCAGGATAAGGGGTCACTGTTTAAGGATAAGGGGGAAGTCTTTTAGGACCGAGATGAGAAAATCATTTTTCACACAGAGAGTGGTGAATCTGTGGAATTCTCTGCCACAGAAGGTAGTTGAGGCCAGTTCGTTGGCTATATTTAAGTGAGAGTTAGATGTGGCCCTTGTGGCTAATGGGATCAGGGGGTATGGAGAGAAGACAGGTACAGGACACTGAGTTGGATGATCAGCCATAATCATATTGAATGGCGGTGCAAGCTCGAAGGGCCGAATGGCCTACTCCTGCACCTATTTTCTATGTTTCTATGCTTCAAATCAAGTGGGGGCAATAATCAAATGTACAAGTTCCTCCGAGAAGATCAAAGAAACTGACAGACCTGAAGAGAAAGTAAATTTGCAAGTAATGTGAATAATTATTTTTGAAATGCGGATAGCAATGTATGTAAATGAGCGATGTTTATGTATGATATGTGTGGAGTAGTTACACAGAAATGGAAAATAAAACAAGATGCTTATGTTTTATCTCTCTCTTATATTCATTATATTCCTGGCATGACATACAGTTAAAGAATAATCCACATAAGCATTTCAAGAACGGCCGATCACTTGTCCCAAACCTAATTAAGTGAAGTCTTTCTTAACATAACAATTCCCTCTTGCATCCAAATTTATACCACGGCTCCGTGAATCAAAACCCTTGCTACTCACTATTCTGTCAGCCATGTAATCAACTTTCTAATCGCTTTGACCCTCGTAGCAACCCGAATGTAACTTAACGAACAATTCCCGACACAATACCTCAGGGGTTCAGCATTTTGAACCAAGGTCTAGCTCTTCAAATCTTACAGTGGAACCTCATTCTCTGTTTCATTCAAGCTGTTGATTCTTAGATTGGCAGCAGTTCTCTCAGCCAGGCCCAGTTTCTTCACCAAATGCACACAGGTACCTTTAACCCATGGCATTAATACGCCATCACTCTCTTTGGAATTTCACATCACAGGCTGCACACGTACTACTTCTTTTCCCGTGCTCTCCACCCCCATCCAGGTGCACTCCCATTTCTCCCACCTCTTCTACCCACCCCCAGTCAATCTCCTTTCCTCTCCTTTGTACACTCATAAGATTATTAAGGGTTTGGGCACGCTGGAGGCAGGAAACATGTTCCCGATGTTGGGGGAGTACAGAACCAGGGCCCACAATTTAAGAATAAGGAGTGAGCCATTTAGAAGGGAGACGAGGAAACACTTTTTGTCACAGAGAGTGGTGAGTCTGTGGAATTCTCTGCCTCAGAGGGCGGTGGAGGCAGGTTCTCTGGATGCTTTCAAGAGAGAGCTAGGTAGGGCTCTTAAAAATAGCGGAGTCAGGGAATATGGGGAGAAGGCAGGAACGGGGTACTGATTGGGGATGATCAGCCATGATCACATTGAATGGCGGTGCTGGCTCAAAGGGCCGCATGGCCTACTCCTGCACCTATTGATTCTTGTCTATTGTCTATCAGACTTTAGACTTTAGAAATACAGCACAGAAACAGGCCCTTCAGCTCACCGAGTTCGCGCCGTCCAGCGATCACCCCACCACCCCAAACACTAGCAGTATCTTACACGTTGGGGACAATTTACATTTTTACTGAAGCAAATTACCCTGTAGGAAGGAACTGCAGATGGTGGTTTAAATTGAAAGTAGACATAAAATGCTGGAGTAACTCACCGGGACAGGCAGCATCTCTGGAGAGAAGGATTTGGTGACGTTTTGGGTCGAGACCCTTCTTCAGACTGAAGCCGAAAGAAGGGTCTAGACCCGAAACCGCCCATCAAAGTCAAGTCAAACAAAAAGTCAAACAAACTTTATTGTCATTTAGAAATACATTGATATATGCAGTTCCAAACGAAATGACGTTGCATTTGGCTCGCTGTGTAACACAATAAATTAACAGAAGGATAGGCATGGATGAAAAGGATAAAAGGATAAATAGACAATGATGGCAGCCCATTACATGGCATTCAGGAGTCTGATGGCTCGTGGGAAGAAGCTGTTGCAGAACCTTGATGTTCTGCTCCTTATGCTGCGATATCTTTTTCCCGAGGGTAGCAGAGTGAACAGACCGTTATGGAGATGTGTGGGGTCTTTTATAATACTGCTGGCCTTAGACACGCAATGTTTGGTCGCAATATCCCCGATTGAGGGGAGAGAGGTCCCGATGATTTTCTCCGCTGTCCTCACCACTCTCTGCACAGACTTCCAGTCGGAGGCTTTATAGTCCCCAAACCGGACAGAGATACAGCTGGTCAGAATACGCTCTATGGTGCCCCTGTAGAAAGTAGTGAGGATGGGATGGGGGAGATGAGCTCTTCTCATCCGGCGCAGAAAGTGCAACCACTGCTGCGCTCTCTTAACAGTTGATGAGATGTTATTCGACCAGGTCAGACTGTTAGTGATCTGCACCCCCAGGAACTTTGTGCTACTGACCACCTCCACATCGCTGTCATTGATGTGAAGTGGTGTGGGACTGTGCCGGGTTTTCCTGAAGTCGACGATAACCTCCTTTGTGTTTTCGACATTCAGGATCAGGTTGTTCGTATTGCACCAGTCCACCAGTTGTTTCACCTCCTCCCTGTAAGCCAGCTCATTGTCGTCCCTGATGAGGCCCACCACTGTTGTGTCATCTGCGTACTTCATGATGTGGTTTGTACTAAACCTGGCACAACAGTCGTGAGTCATCAGGGTGAACAGCAGTGGACTCAGGACACAGCCCTGAGGGGAGCCGGTGCTCAGAGAGATGGTGTTGGAGGTGTTATTTCCAACCCTCACAGACTGGGGTCTGTCAGTGAGGAAGTCCAGTAGCCAGTTACACATGGGGGTGCCGAGGCCCAGTGGAACCAGTTTGCTTATCAGGTGCTGGGGGATAATGGTGTTGAATGCTGAACTGAAATCCACGAACAGCATTCGCACATAGGTGTTTTTCTCCTCTAAATGTTCCAGGCTCAGATGGAGTACGGAGGATATAGCGTCCTCTGTGGAGCGGTTTGGCCTGTAAGCAAACTGGTATGGGTCGAGTGTGGAGGGGAGTCTGGAGGTAATGTGGTCCCTGACCAGCCTCTCGAAGCACTTCATCATTATGGGGGTGAGTGCTACGGGGCGGTAGTCATTGAGACATTGTATGTTGGATTTTTTTGGCACTGGTATGATGGTGGCAGTCTTGAAACATAATGGGACGACAGCCTGGTTCCGCGAGGTGTTAAATAAGTCCGTAAGGACATGTGCCAGCTAATCAGCACATTACTTCTCTCCAGAGATGCTGCCTGTCCCGCTGAGTTACTCCAGCATTCTGTGTCTATTTTCATCCTAAAAACCTATACGTCTTTGGAACGTGGGAAGAAACCGGAGCACCCAGAGAAAACCCACGTGGTCACAGGAAGAACGTACAAACTCCATTCAGACAGCACCCATAGTCAGGATTGAACCTGCGTCTCTGGCGCTGTAAGGCAGCAGCTCTACTGCTGCAGTACTGTGGCACACCTGCTCCGATCTCCGAGTCCCCCATTTCCCTTCTATGTCCCCTCTTTCTCTTCCCCCTGTCCCCTCCCACCCATATCCCTCCTTCCGGCTTTACCTTTCACTTTTTCCCTTTTCACCTCCAGCCTTTGTCACTTACTCCACCCATCTGCCATTGATCCCTCCCCTCGCATATATCCACCTTTTATCACTTGCCAGGGTTCGTCCCACCCCCGCCTCTCTTTTCCAGATTTCTCCCCCTACTCCAAGCAGTCTGAAGTAAGGTCGCGATGAGTCCATTTCCTTCCGACCTTCCCCCTTGCATGCCTCGGCCCACCGGGTCTTCCTTCATCTGGCCACCGGGTCTCTTGGAGCCTGGTCTGGCTTTGCGGTGCCTTCAAGGACACCTTACAGATTTTCCACCTCCCCCCTCTGTCGCCAGATCCTCTCCCTCGAACCACTGACCCTCAGAGAAGTGAGCCACGGGAACTGGCCTGAAAAAAGTTCTCGACCCAAAACATCGTCTGTCCATTTCCTCCAACAGACGCTGCTTGGCCCACTGAGTTCTGCCAGCACTTTGTTTCTCAGTTGGATAATTGGCCAGCAGGTGGGGTTGACCAGCGGGTGACGCTGCATGTGGCAGCCTCACCAACGGCCTGTCTCGTCCCTTTCTTCTTTTGTTGTTTTTTGTTTATTTTACTTGTATGTTTCAGTGTATCTAATGTGGTGGTTGGGGGAAACTTTTTTTATCTCTTCTCCTGAGGGAGTTGCGACTTTTTCCATGTCGTATCTCTGTTCGCACTGCGACCCAACATCATGGAGCTGGTGGTCCCCTTGTTACGAATCGACCTCGAGAGCTCCAATTGGCTGTGTGACTTTCAGCGCTATATCCTTGGCAAATTGTCACAGTTGCATCATTAGGGAGAGCAGAATAAAAATAAACTTGATGAAATAATCACTTTAAGAAATCAGATGTTTTACATGAATCAAGAAGTCATTATCTGAATCAAGACAAGCATTTTTCTTCCCAATAGCACTCAAAGGATCTGAAATATGACAGGCATACAATTTTGCAAGAGCTTTAAAGTTAAATTTAAATCTGATATTACAAAACCTGATACTGTACACATTTCCATGGCAATTTCTCTCAGCAACCCTCTAGGGTAGTGTCTGTGCTATTAAATTGTCATTTATCCCACCACTGAATTACATCTTCCTCATAATTTCACTGAAAGTACAAGTTTCAACATTTCTACAAATCAATAGAAGCTTCTGAAATTGTTGCGGGAGTACAGATGACTAAAAATAGGCATAGAACAGGCAGAGTGGAATGAGACCCTGGAGGTTCAAAACTATGAGAGCGGCCGTGATATTGATCGGCATATTGGTGATTACCATGATTCAATCGCCTCACCCCATAACAGCATCTTTTTGATCATTGTAATGAGTGGAGTCGTACACACATCAAAATACAACACATTAAAGTCCACTTACAGCATTGGTCTACAGAATGTCACAGTACCTAACAGCTACTCAGACTGAATTACGTAAGCAAACTCTTGGTAATATAAATTGCATATTAGGCGGAGCAACGACTAACAAGCACTACAACTGGTTAGTAGGAAATAACCAATCTACAATCATGAATGTGAATTTGAATGTGAATAGAACGAAGAAGCGTACAGCACAGGAACAGCCCCTTCGGCCTACAATGTCCATGCTGAACATGATGTCAAGATAAACTAATCTCATTTGCCTGCACGTAATCCATATCCCTCCATTCCCTGCATATCCATGTGCCTATATAACATGGCCGTTATATAATCTGCTTCCACCATCGCCCCTGGCAGCACATTCTAGGTACTTGCCACCCTCTATGTAAAAAAATCACCTCCGCATGTCTCCTTTAAACTTTGGCTCCCTCGCCTTAAAGGTAGGCCTTCAGGTCTTTCACATTTCTCATAATTTTACATTTTACTTTGCAGGATTTTAATCTACATTTTCTTGCAAATGACACAGATTTTGCTCCATATCAATGCATCAATGGTTCAATGATGCCTTATTTGCCACATGTGTAACTGCACAGTGCAATTATTTTTGAATACATTACACGTGCGGGTGCTGCCATGCATTCAGTTCAGTTTAGTTTATTGTCACGTATACCGAGATGCAGTGAAAAGCTTTTGTTGCATGCTAACCAGTCAGCAGAAAGGCAATACATGATTACAATCGATCCATTTACAGTGTATAGATACATGATAAGAGAATAACATTTAGTGCAAGGTAAAGCCGGCAAAGTCCGATTAAAGGTAGTCCGAGTGTCATCAAAGCGGTAGATTGTAGTTCAGCACTGTTCTCTGGTTGTGGTAGGATGATTCAGTTGCCTGATGACTGCTGGGAAGAAACTGTTCCTGCATCTGGAGGTGTGCGTTTACACACTTTTATACCTTTTGCCTGATGGGAGAGAGGAGAAGAGGGAGTGGCCAGCGTGCAACTCGTTCTTGATTATGCTGCTGGCCTTGCCGAGGCAGCGTGAGGCATAAATGGAGTCAATAGAAGGGAGGTTGTGTGATGGCCTGGGCTGCGTTCACAATTCGCTGCAATTTCTTGCGACCCTGGATGGAGCTGTTCCCAAACCAAGGTATGATGCATCCTGAGCATCTTGGCAACATCTCCAAAATCCAAAGTCCATTTCTGGACCGCCCGTGTGCTCGGTGTACTGGAACGGCTCCCGATCCAGGAAAGCCCCAGGCTCCTGCAGGGCCTCCCTCGCATTAGACTGGATCAGACCGTGAACCGACGTCCCATCCCTTGCCCGGCCATCTTTTAAATTGGTTAATCCTCCTACTGGTCTTGCCACTCGTGTCCAAAGTCCGCAGTGGCTCTCTCCTCCTCGGATGTCCTGCGACCAGGGGATGAACAAGGCCAGGGCCCGGTGGCTTCCCTCAGGCTGCATTCCGCAGAGCCTTCGGGTTCCAGGTGGGTTCCAAGTTCAGTGGCCCGACACCTCGAGAAGGCTTCTGCCGGGCTGCATGCTCCAACTGAATTTAGGATTTAAGAGAGAGTTAGATAGAGCTCTAGGGGCTAGTGGAGTCAAGGGATCTGGGGAGAAGGGAGGCACGAGTTATTGATAAGGGACGATCAGCCATGATCACAATGAATGGCGGTGCTGGCTCGAAGGGCCGAATGGCCTCCTCCTGCACCTATTTTCTATCTTTCTATGTTCCTAACTGTCGGTTTGCTATAACTTACCTTCTGAAAACATTAGAAACAGTCTCCCACAAGTTGCCCTACGTATCCAGAGTACTGGGGCCTGGCTGAAAATGGAACCTCTGAGTGGGGTGAGTGGGGAAAGAGTGGCTAACTCATTGTTTCAAAGGATGAAATGGTGATTTATGGCCTATTTTAGACCAAATCTATCATTCTACATGCAGCTAAGATAAGGTTTTGGAATCAACACTGCAGACCATGTAGCGTTAGCCATGGACTTCATGAACACTGTGCATAGCAAATTACAGTAAGTAAATAATTCACCATTTCATTAGCATGGGATAAAGTGCAATCTGATGTGTACCCCACCCCCACCCCCACCCTCATTATCCCTTCATAGCAGTCCTTCCATCTACATTCCAGGTCAACACATCTAATTCCTACCCCCTGACTAATAGTCAAGAGACATACAGCATGGATACAGGCCCTCTGGTCCAATGGTGCTGACCAAGATGTCCCATCTACACTCATCTCACCTGCCCGCATTTGGCCCATATCCCCCTAAATCTTTCCTATCCATTTACCTGTCCACATTTCTTTTAAATGGTGTAGTGCTTACCTCAATTACCTCCTCTGGCAGCTCGTCCCATATATCCATCCCCCTCTGTGTGAAAATGTTGCCCCTCAGGTTCCTATTAAATCTTTCCACTCCCATCTTAAACCTATGTCCTTTCGTTCTTGATTCCTCTATTCTGGATGGAGGGAGAAATGGCTGCGCATTCCGATGGGGTACAGGAAATAAATGGGGGGTGGGGGGGTGGATAGAGTGTTTATTCATCAATGGTCTCTTTATTGGCACGAGTACAGATATACAGTGCAATGCTTGTTCTCCATTCAATCATATTATACATGATAACATTAGATCCTCTTCTGGAACAGCACACAGAGAATTGCCACGTTACCGACCTCTATAAAATGGACTCCATCTACACTTCACACTACCGCAGTAAGGCCACTAGCATAATGAAGGACCAGTCACCCAAGTTGCTCCTTCTCCCTGCTCTCAGCGGGCAAGAGGTACACAAGCTTGCAAATGCATACCTGCAGATTCAGGGATAGTTTCCTCCCAGCTGTTGTCGGGCAATTTGAACCGTCCTCTCATCAGCTGGAGTGTGATCATGGGTTTGTAGGTTAATTAGCCTCAGTGTGTAGTGAGTGGATGCGAAAGTCGGATTACTTAGAACTTGTGTGAACAGGTGATCGATGGTCGGCATAGTGGGTTGAAAGGCCCGTTTCCATGCTGTATCTTCTAATAAATTCAGTCAAAAAAGAAAGACATGATCCAATTATTAAAAAATAATACAAGTGATGTGCATTAAAGTTAATGTTTTCTGTAGAACAACAGAGTAATATTTCCCCCACTGTTCCACTGTTTTTGTACAGTTATATAATAATTTGCAATTCTGTAGTTTATCATCTTTATTATCAGCTCATAAATAAATGGAACAATAATTGCAAGTAAAAAACCTTAACTGTGCTATTACCTTCACAGCCTTGAGAAAATGGAACTCAATTGCAGTCGAGACACCAACTCGTTTATATTGGGATAATATAAAAGCGACGCACCAAGGTATTTTAAACAAAACTCTAACTTGACCGAGGAAATAAAGATACTGTAACCTTTGTAAAACAAACATTCAGTGTTCTATGAACTATGTTCTGTTTTAACATTTGGAATGATTGTCCAACCTGATGTTTGCCAGAAACTTGCTAGGTTGTGAACAGAGAACATTGAAAGGTAGAGACCAGGAACTGGCCCTTCGGCCCACAGCACCTGTGCCGAACATAATGCCAAGATAAACTTCATCTGCCTACATATATCCCATAAGCCTCCATTCCCTGCATATCCATGTGCCGATCTAAAATCCCGTTAAATACCGCAATTGTACCAGTTCTCTCCGCTGACTGGTTAGCACGCAACAAAAGCTTTTCACTGCACCTTGGTACACCTGACAATAAACTAAACTAAACTATTGTACGAGCCTCCACCACCACACTTGGCAGCGTGTTCCAGGCCCCCATCATTCTGTGTGTAAAACATTTTCCCCACACATCTTTTAATTTTGCCCCTTTCATCTAAAGCTATGCTCTCTAGTCTTTGATATCTCCATCCTTGGCCCCCATCCTCATAACTGTCCACTCTATCTATGCCTCTCATATTTTTATATACTTCTATCAAATCTCATCTCAACTTCCGGCGACCTAGAGAAAACAATCCGTTTGTCTGAACTCCTTTGTGGGTAATATCCCCTAATCCTGGCATAATTCGGGTAAACCTCTTCTACACCCTCGCCAAAGCCTTCCCATCCTTCCTGTAAAGAGGTGATCAGAACTGCACGCAATACTCCCAATGTAGTCTAACTAAAGTCTTATAGAGCTGCATTATATTGTAATTGAATTAACCTAAATTGATTGTAGACTTTAGGAGAGCTCCCCCTCCCCTCACCCCACTCACCATCAACAACACCACAGTCGCATCTGTGGAGTCTTTTAAGTCCCTGGGAACTATCATCTCGAAGGACCTTAAGTGGGGGGCTACCATCGGCCCCACAGTCAAAAGGGCACAACAGAGGATGTACTTCCTATGGCAGCTGAGGAAGCACAATCTGCCACAGGCAATGATGGTCCAATTCTACACGGCCATCGTAGAGTCTGTCTCACCTTCTCCATCATGGTCTGGTTTGGCTCAGCCACCAAGCACGACACCTGGAGGCTGCAGCGAATCGTCCGATCAGCAGAGAAGGTTATTGGCGACTCCGGACTGTCAAAGCTGCCACAGCCAGACATAAAAACAGTTTTTATCTACGAGTAATTGCTCTACTTAACAGCCAAAAATCTGTAGCCTCCCTTTGATCTGGTATTTTGTTGGTTCACATGTTTGATCAATGGTGTTTTATCATTAATGTTATTATTATTAATGTTTAGTGTTTTCTGAGTCATTCGAAACTGTCACTGTATGTCATGTTGTTACTTGTGGGTGGAGCACCAAGGCAAATTCCTTGTATGTGAATACTTGGCCCATAAACTTACTTACTTACTTATATTCCTGACTCTTACACATAATGCCATAAATTTCCCTGATGATGCACATAAACTCCCGACTGAGTTTATAGTAATAAGGAAGTGCAGATGCTAGTTTACAAAAAAGACACAATGCAACAGCAGGTCAGGCAGAATCTCTGGAGAACATGGATAAGTGACAATTCTGGCCAGGACCTATAAGACTGAGTGTAAGGCTGGGCGGAGAGGGTGGGGCAAAATGGGAGAAAATCTGGAAGACAGGAGGGACTAGTATAAGCGGAACATAGGCAAAGGGGGCTTTTCAAAGGCTGAATAGACAACAGTTTGTTGATTAGTTATTAAGTTAATCATGTTGTGATGGATTTATCCAACCATCTGCCTATCAAACCCCACCCCCCTCACCTGTGTCCACGCTTTGTCCTGCCACTCCTATCTTCCAGGTTTGTCCCCCCTCCACCTCACAATCAGTTTGAAAAGGGTCCCGACCTGAAACATCACCTATCCATGTTCTCCAGAGATGCTGCCCAACACGCTGAGTAAATACAGCACTTTGTGCCTTTTCTTTAGACTTTAGAATTTAGAGATACAGCGTGGAAACAAGCCCTTTGGCCCACCGAGTCCATGCCAACCAGCGAGCACCCCATACACTAACCCTATCATACACACTAGGGACAATCTACAATTTTACCGAAGCTAATTAGCCTACAAACCTGTACGTCATTGGAGTATGGGAGGAAACCAAGCACCTGGAGAAAACCCACAGGGTCCCGGGGAGAACGTACAAACTCTGTACAGACAACACCCAAAGTCACAATCGAACTTGGGTCTCTGATGCTGTAAGGCAGTGACTCTACCACTGCGCCACCCTAGGTTTCCTGACTGAATATTGGCAGATCAGTCTCCACAACATTTGGCATCAGGGCATTCTTGGTTGTGGAGGAATGTTGTGGTGAGGGGGAGGATCATTCATTGGGCTGGGAAATTGGATGGGGGGATCACTGCTTACATGTGCTCATGTTAGCAAGGAAGTCCTCCTTCACCCACCACAAAAATCTCTTTTCAAAAGGTTACGTATTAAAAATATCTCTGCAGCACCAACCAAAGTGAGTGCAATTTAATTAACATAATTAATCTCAATTAACCATCATCAAAAGATTGGATGAAAGATTGGAAATTACTCCATTGTATAAAAGGACGTACCAGAACAAAATGTCAATGATCAATTAATTTTGGTTCCACTATTTTTAAACCATTATTTTAGAAACAACTTCACTTAGCAGATTACAAGGATATTTGTCATGGGGATGTATAAATATTTATATGGAAAACACATAACAAATCTTAATTTTATGCAGATTGCTTAATATGAATCTGGGTATTTTAATTTTAATTTTTAGTTTTAAAGATACAGTATGGATGCGTGCCTTTCGGCTCACTGAGTGCATGCAGACCATCGATCACCCGTTTACGCTGGTTTTAAGTTGTCCGACATCGTCATTCATTCCCTACATATCAGGGGCAATTTTACAGAGGGCCAACTAACCTACCAACCTGCATATCTTTGGGATGTGGGAGGAAACCGGAGTACCTGGAGGTAACCCATGCAGTCAGAGGGAGGACGTGCAAGCTCCGCGTAGACAGCACTCGAGGTCAGGATTGAAATCAGGTCTGTGGTGCTGTGAGGCAGTGATTAACTAAATTAAAATTGTTGGAAGAACTTAATGGGTCAGGCAGCATCTGTGGAGGGAATGGACAGATGGAGTTTTCAGGTCAGGACCCTCCAAAGGACTGAATTAGTGTTTTGACCCGAAATGTCATCTGTTCATTCTCTCCACAGATGCTGCCGAACCCATTGAGTTCCTCCAGCACTTTCTGTTCTGCTCAAGATTTCACAGTTACACAAAGAGTGGTGGGTGTCTGGAACGTGTTGCCAGGGATGGTGGTGGAGATAGATACAATAGTGGTGTTTACGGGGCTTTCAATACACATATTGATATGTAAGGAATGGAGGGATATTTATCATGTTCAGGCAGATGAGATTAGTTGATCTTGACATCATGGTCGGCACAGACATTGTGGGCCATAGGGCCTTCTTCTGTGCTGTTTATTTTTATGTTCTATGTTAATTATTGATAGAAAAGATGTTGAGAGGTATGACCCAAATTCAGGCAAATGGGATAGTCTAGACTGCTTAGCATAGACAAAGTGGGCCAAAGTGCCAGTTTCCATGCTGAATGGCTCTATCACTATCAACGTCAGATATAGAATAATCAACCCAGAACTTTAGAGATACAGCATCGAGTCCACACCGTCCAGCATTCACTCCATGCACTATCATTCTCCTATACACTAGGGACAATTTACAATTTACAGAAACCAATTAACCTACAAGTTAACTAACCTAACCAATTAACCTGCACGACTTTGGAATGTGGGAGGAAAACGGATCACACAGAGAAAACCCACGTGGTCACAAGAAGAACGTACAAACTCTGTGTAGACAGCACCAGTAATCCTGGGTCTCGGGCACTGTAAGGCATCAACACTACCGCTGCGCCACTGTGCTGCCTGAAGTTGCCAATAAATCCCAAATAATGTTAGTATAGCTTAAATTATGATGTTGGTTCCTGCTTTCTGTAAACAAGCCTTAAGGAATGCTGGTAGATCTCGGAAATTCTTAACAATAAATTATTTTTGTTAAATCTCTTCTCCAACCAGACAATTCTTTAACTCGTAACAGCCACCTACACAGTGTTAACAAAAGCCAGATAATGTTAACGCATGAAGTAGAATGTTTACAAACCTTGACTAATAATGTGGAAAAGCGCTGGATAATGTTTAGAAGTCTTTATCCAAATGAAACCTTGTTAAAATAAGTATTAGTCATCTATTTAATTAAATTAATTAAGTGCACAAGAGGGCAATAAGCATCGGGACTTGTTACATTACCTGTAGTGTGAATTCAATCTCCATCTGTAAGGCAAACATATTCAGTTCTATCTCAGTTCTATTGTCCTTTACTTCAATCAGTCTGAAGAAGGCACTCGACCCAAAACGTCATATGTCCATGTTCTCCAGAGATGCTGCCTGACCCGCTGAGAAACTCTAGGATTTTGTGTCTATCTTTGGTATAAACAAGCATCTGCAGTTCTTTTTCAATACCATCTCAGTTCAACTTCCTTTATCCCACACATCTTAATATAATTATTAGTCTCTGCAACTAACATTATGTATTTCAAGATAATGAGGTCTATATATCAGGTTCTTGATGTGAAATTTAGTTTCTTTCCATTGTTTTCATCGAGCTACCAAGCTGTTTTCTTGAATCTCACATTGAGTCATAGAATCATAAAACACAAAAACAAGTCCTTTGGCCAACATGTCCATGCCTTCAAAACCACCACCCTTACATTTCACAGTCCCAGTGTCTGCTGGCCATAAAGGCCTGTTGCAGCCATCACCTCATTCAGATCACCAGCGAGCCATCCCCTTCTCCTCTGTGAGCTGTCAGCCTTCGTTCCCCCGGGGGATGCCTCCCGCATCTGACCTAGAGGACACGGAGGTTAACATCCCTTGGATCTTCCTATCATCCTCGACTAGCGTCCGCTGCTGTCGCCGGCTCCCTCCTCCTCTCTGGTTCCTGGTCTTCAGGGAACAAGCAGGTTCCGCGGCAGGCGAGCCAGCCCTGTCATCAGTGTATGGTCATGGCTCATTGAAACCTTCTGCCCATCAACACATGACTCAATCAGTTCACCCTCTGCACTCATTTATCGTCCCTTTAGAGACCTCTATGACGTAGTGAGTTTCACATCACGACTGTTGTGAACGGTTAGGGCAGAGTAATGACATAGTTGGTAAAGCCGCTGCCTTACAGCGTCAGAGACCTGGACTTGATCCCGACCTCGGGTGCTATCTGAGTGGAGTCTGCACGTTCTTCCTGTGACCACATGAGTTTCCGCCGGGTGTTCCATTTTCCTCCCACATCCCAAAGATGTGCGGGTATGAGGGTTATTTAGCCCTTTGTAAGTTGCCCCCTTGTGCGTAAGGAGTGGATGAGAAAGTGGGATTAGAATTAGTGTGAACGGGTGATCGATGGCCGGCATGGACTCAGTGGGCTGAAAGGCCTGTTTCTATGCTGTATCTTTCAATTCAATTCAATTCCATCCAGAATTAATGGAGGGAACGTGAGAACGTTTATCATAAATCTTCTTCCTTTATCCCAATTGATTCTGGACTTTAGTCAATGTGCTACCACAGTTTTAAAAACTGCTCACTTACTTAAGTTAGAGATAGATTGCTACCTATTGTAAAATGATCCTTGAAAACTACCAAGTGGCTTGGCACAAACACAACGTCACTATTTCCAAATGGTGTGCAAATTATTTTGCGGTCTTTGTTAATGAAAAGGGTGACTGCATAATTTCCACACTTCACTGAATTCCTTCCTGATTCCAGTATAATTAAGATAGATGTTAAGACAGAAGGATCCTGAGCGAAACCATTCATCTTGGGTTTTCATTCAAAAATAAAAGCTGGTAATGACGTCATTTATGGAAAGTCAATGACATTTGAAAAAAAAGCTTCCGATATCATTAGCTGCTTGCTCCAGGGCCTTTCTGATGTATTACAGCTGTTTCTGTTTCCAAAACGTCCACCTGATCTAATACTAATTTGGGCACTGGCCTGGAGTTAAGGATTTATATTTTTATTCGTATAATAAGCTAGTGGTATCAAGCCAACAAAATGGAAAATTGCTTAGACAGTCCATAAATAACACAAGAATCCTGATCCCTGCCTTTACTCTTAAGGTCACAGAGGATAAGGGGGACCTCATTGAAGCTTACCGATAGCGAAAGGCCTGGATAGAGTGGATAGGCCGGGGAGGATGGTTCCACAGGTGGGAGAGTCTAGGACCAGAGTCCATAGCATTAGAATAAAAGGTTGTACATTCAATAAGGAGATGAGGAGGAATCTCTTTAGTCTCTGTGGTGAATCTGTGGAAATCATTGCCACAGATGGCTGTGGAGACCAAGACATTGAGTATATTTAAGGCAGAGATTGACAGATGCTTGATTGGTAAGGATGTCAAGGGTTATGGGGAGAAGGTAGGGGAATGAGGTTGCCAGGCATGATTGAATGGTGGAGTAGACGCCATGGACTGAATGGCCTAGTTATGCTCCTATGACGTGTAGAGTTAAACAGTGTGGAAATAAGTGCGTGACATGAAGTGTGGAAATTTCCATGTGGCTTCACTCTGATTGGATCTCCCGGTTGCTAACCATTAAACCATTTTTACTCCCCTTCCCGTTCCCATTCTGACCTTTCAGTCCTGGGCCTCCTCCATTGTCAGAGTGAGGCCACAGGCAAACTGGAGGAACAGTACCTCATATTCTACTTGTGTCGCTTACAGCCCAACAGTATGAACACCGAATTCTCCAATTTATAAGTAACCAACCCCTCCCCCTCCACACACTGGGAGTGCACCCATTTCTCACATTAACCCGCTCATCTCCCCCCTCCCCTCCCCCCCCAATTGATCCCAATACAGGTAGGGTGCCAATCTCATACATTATGCTCATTGAAACCATGTGTGTAAACACAAACCATGCCTTATGCATGAACAGGTGGAACTAAACTATAACACCAGATAAAGTTAGCAAAGCTACAGTGTACCTCTGATAAAAGAGCTTCGATTTAGATGAAACAAGTGCTGGCAGACAACTGAAGGCAACCAGGGAACTAGGGGACAATGACATATTGCCAGAGAGAGTGCTGCCTGAAATAGAACATAGAATATAGAACAATACAGCACAAGAACAAGCCCTTCAGCCCACAATGTCTATGCTGAACATGATGCCAAGACCTTACTTATCACTTATCTGCCTGCACATAACCCATGTTAGATATTTAGTATTTGGTACGATTGGGTATTTTTAAGGTGGAGCTTGATATATTCTTGATTTGTAAGGGTGTTATGGGTTATGGGGAGAAGGCAGGAGAATGGGGTTGAGAGAGGAAAACAGATCAGTCGCAGTTGGCTCGATGGACCGTATGGCCTAATTCTGCTCCTATCACTTATGAACATATCTCTCTAATCCCTGAATATATCCATGTGCCTATTTGACAATGTCTGTGCCGAACATGATGCCTAGACCAACATCTTCCAAGAGATTTCAAGAGAGAGTTAGATTTAGCTCTGAAGGCTAAAGGGAATCAAGGAATATTGGAGAAAAAGCCGGAATTGGATACAAATATTAGATGATCAGCCATGATCAAATTGAATGGCGGTGCTGGCTCGAAGGGCTGAATGGCCTATTCCTGCGCCTATTTTCTATGTTTTGTATGTTTCTGTGTTTCTTGCACATGATCTATATCCCTCCATTCCCAGCATATCCATGTGCAAACAAAAGTCTCTTAAACACCACTAACATATCTGCCTCCACCACCACCCTGAGCAGAGCATTCCAGGCATCGTCCACCCTCTGTGTGAAAAAAAACTTGCCCCTCATAGACAGCACTGGAATTTGCTTTTTAACCGTGTGACCACATGGGTTTCCTCCGGGTGCTTCGATTTCCTAGCGCATCCCAAAGACAATGGGGTTTGTAGGATTATTGGGCTCTGTAAATTGTTCCGAGCTGGTAGGGAGTGAATGAGAAAGTGGGATAACATAGAACTAGCGTGAACAGCTGATCGATGGTCGGAGTGGACATGGTGGGTCTAAACCTATTTCCATGCTTTTTTTCAAAATCTAAAACAACCTGAGGCAGCTGATGTGAGGGTTGTGGCTCTGTATCCTGTCACAACTGGAAAAGATGGCTTTGGTCATCAATGGCACAGTATTTGCACCATCCACGGACACCACCCTGATCGTATCAATTGAAGATGACAGTGTCCTCACCAAAATCTCACATCAGCCCAGACCATCTTGCAAACCAACCTCCCTTCCATTGACTCCATCTACACTTCACACTGCCTCGGCAAGGCCACCAGCATAATCAAGCACCAATCTCACCCCGGACATGCCCTCTTCTCCCATCTCCTATCAAGCAAGAGGTACAGGAGTGTGAAAGTGCACGCCTGCAGATTCAGTGACATTTTCTTCCTAGCTGTTTACCGTCCTTTCCCCAACTAGGGAGCGATCCTGACCTACCACCTACCTCTTAGGTAACACCCAGACTATCTTTAATCAGACGTGACTAGAATTTATCTTGCACTAAATGTTATTGATCCTTGATCCTGTATCTGTATATTATTGGTTGTAGTCATGTAAGGCCTTTCCGCTGACTGGATAGCACTCATCAAAAAGCTTTTCCCTGTACATCAGTACGTAACAATAAACTAAACTAATCTAAATTAGTCTAAAATGATTATTTTTCTCCAGAGATGCTGCCTGACGCTTAAGTTACTCCTGCATTTTGTGCCTATCTTCGGTGTAAACCAGCATCTGCAGTTCCTTCCCAAAATGAACATCACTCTTTAAATCACGTTTGCTCGTCAGCCCATAATCTTTAATTCAGAAACTGCAGAAGATGTAAACTTTTTTGAGTTGCCCCACCACAATTGTGCCTTTACAACCTTTTTTTCCCTTTCGGGGATTTAAGAAATGGCAACTGAACAGTGTGGGAGCAGCAACACTATCTATTTAATCCTCACAGCTAACAGAGCGGGTACCCAGTGGAGGTAGAATCCATAGTGTCTTGGACAGATATAGCACTCCTTCCAGCATGCCAGAGGGTGAGATCGCTCATGAGCTATCTTACAGAGGACTCCAGGGAACTATTTTTATGGAAGATCTTAGAGAAGAAGGTTGATGGGAATAATAAATGAAATGGCCGCTCCATTCGGGGTGTTGCCAGGAAGTAAGTACACATTCTCAAAGGGCATCGGATGGAAAGAGGGATCTCTGTAAAGCATGAAACCACTTTTTCTCCAGAGCGGAGAGAACAAAGACAGTACAAGACACTCACAACACTGTAAAAAAAACTTGCGCCGCACATCTTCCTTAAATTTCTTTCCCTCTCACTTTATTTTAGTTTACTTTACGTTAGAGATAGAACATGGTAACAGACCCTTCAGCCCACCAAGACCGTGTTGAGCGGCAATCCCCGAACACTAAAACTATCCTACTCACTACGGACAATTTACAATTTTACTAAAGCCACTTAACCTACAAATCTGCCCGTCTTTGACATGTGGGAGGAAACCGGAGCACCCGGAGAAAACCCTCGTGGTCACAGGGAGGACGCACACTCTCCGCACAGCCAGCACCTGTAGTCAGGATTACACCCGGGCCTTTGGCGCTGTAAGTTAGCAACTCTATTGTTACTATTAGTTTATGTTAGTTTAGTTTAGTTTAGTTTAATTTATTTTTGTCATGTGTATGGAGGTTCAGTGAAAAACTTTTGTTGGTATATTATATAGTCAAAGAAGACCGTACATGAATATAATCAAGCTGTCCACTGTGCACAGATAAAGAATAAAGGGTACAACATATAGAGCAAGATAAAGTCCAATAAAGTTTGATAAAAGATAGTTCAAATGTTTCCAATAAGGTAGATGGGAGTTCAGGGCCGCACTCCAGCTGGTGATAGGATGATTCAGTTGCCTGATAACAGCTGGGAAGAAACTGCCCCTGAATCTGGAAGTATGCTTTTTCAAACTTCTGTACCTCTTGCCTGATGGGAGCAGGGAGAAGAGGGAGTGAATGGAGTGAAACTGGTCCTTGATTATGCTGGTGGCCTTGCCGAGGCAGCAAGAAGTGCAGATGGAGTCAATGGAAGGAGCTGGTTTACTTGATGGTCTGGGTAGGTCCACAGCTCTGTAATCCTTGCAGTCTTGTATGGAGTTGCTCCCAAATCAGGCTCTGGTTTTGACATTGACATTTCCACCCAGGGAAAAAGATTCTGAGTGATAAGGTGAAGACTGAGAGAAACCTTCTGAGAAGATTGGGGAAATTTGGCATGTCACCAAATAGTCTATCAAACTTTTATAGCTGTACAGTAGAGAACACATTGATGAGTTGCATCACGGCAATGGCCAAGAACAAAGGAGGATGCAGAAAGTAGGGGATGTTTCCTGCATCATCACGGGCATTGTTCTCCCCACCAACAAAGGATTCGACAGGAAACACTGCCTCAAAAAGGCTGTTAATATCACACCATCTTGGCCCCATTCTCATTTCACAACTACCATTGGGAGGAAGATGCAGGTGTCTGGGAACCGGGACCTGCATGTGAAAGAGGAACTTCTTCCCATTAACCCATTACCATCAGAGTCTACAAACACACTGCACAACACAAACCTACCCCAGCAACAAGCTACTATGGACTTTGTTTTATTCGCACTACGGGGCGGCATGATGGAGTAGCGGTAGAGTTGCTGCCTTACAGCGCCAAGACCCTGACTAAGGGTGCTGTTTGTACAGAGTTAATTGGCTGCAGTAAAAATTGTAAATTGTCCCCACAGTTTAGGATAGTGCTAGTGTATGGGGATCACTGGCCGGCATGGACTTGGTGGACAGAAGGGCCTGTTTCCGCGCTGTATCTCTAAACTGTATCTCCTAACTACATTCTTCAGTTTGCACTATCATGGTCTTGTATCGTAGCATAGCTGTTGATTTATTGTATTATTTATTATTGTATATTTATTTGTGTTTTTGCATTAATGTGCCTGTAAAGCTGCAGAAAATAAGAATTTAATTGTTCTGATGTATGTAACAATTGAACGCTTTTCACCCATGTCTCTTGCCTGGGGTGCTAGCTGGCAGCCTGTTTATCATCCTTGATCTGGCTGAAATAAAAGATGTAAACAGCAGACCAGGAATGAAATCAGAGGGGAGAGGGAGAAATGTGGTACAAAATACTGCAGGTGCTCGAGGGGATAGGGGTGTATTACTTGAAATTGAAGAATTCTATATTCAAATCAGCGAGTCCAAACGTAGCCTGGATGATCGTTTCGCTGAACACCTTCGCTCAGTTCTCCTGGGCCTACGCGATCTCCAGGTTGCCAAACACCTTAACTGCCCTTCCCATTCCCATCCTGGCCTTTCTGTCCTGGGCCTCCTCCACTGTCAGAGTGAGACCACACGCATCTTAGAGCCCCTCATATTCCACTTAGACAGCTTATAACCCAGCTGTACATGAATATAGATTTCTCTACCTTCATATAATACTTGCACCCCATTCCCTGTCTCTCTCCCACCCTCATCATTGTACTATTTCCACTGTTATCCTGTCATTGTCTGCATAACTCATTAACACCAAGCCCAGAGCCAGCAATGGACCATTTCCTTGAACATTGTTACGTTTTTGCATATCTTACATTCATTTGTTCAATATCTGTCTATATCACCACCTACAGTGCATTCAGAAAGTATTCAGACCCCTTCACTTTTTCCACATTTTGTTACATTACAGCCTTATTCTACAATGGATTAAAAAAAATTTTTATCATCAATCTACACACAATATCCCATAATTAAAAAACGAAAACAGGTGTTTAGAAATTTTTGCAAAGTAATTAAAAATAAATAACTGAAATATCACTTTTACATAAGTTTTCAGAGCCTTTACTCAGTACTTTGTTGAGGCACCTTTGGCAGCGATTATAGCCTCAAGTCTTCTTGAGTATGATGCTACAAGCTTGGCACACCTGTATTTGGGTAATTTCTCCCATTCTTCTCTGCAGGTCCTCTCAAGCTCTGTCAGATTGGATGGGGAGCGTCGATGCACAGCTATTTTCAGGTCCCTCCAGAGATGTTCGATCGGGTTCAAATCCGGGCTCTGGCTGGGCCACTCAAGGACGTTCACAGAGAATCTTGTTTCTCATGGTCTGAGAGTCCTTTAGGTGCCTTTTGGCAAACTCCAAGTGGGCTGCCATGTGCCTTTTACTGAGGAGTGGCTTCCGTCTGGCCAATCTACCAAGCGTCACGTCTGGAGGAAACCAGGCACCGCTCATCACCTGGCCAATACCATACCTATGGTGAAGCATGGAGGTGGCAGCATCATGATGTTTTTCAGCGCAGGAACTGGGAAACCAGTCAGGATCAAGGGAAAGATGAACGGAGCAAAGTACAGAGAGATCCTTGATGAAAACCTGCTCCAGAGCAGTCTGGACTTCAGACTGGGGCGGAGGCTCACCTTCCAACAGGACAACGACCCTAAGCACACAGCTAAGACAACGCAGGAGTGGCTTTATGACAAGTCTGTGAATGTCCTTGAGTGGCCCAGCCAGAGCCCGGACTTGAACCCAATCGACAGGGCCGGCCTGAAGAGTTACGGGGCCGAATTGGGAACAATTTTGGTGAGCCGCAGGTTCCCAGCCAAGGTCTAAAGAAACATAGAAATATAATTAAAGTCTATTATAGACTTTATATCTCTATGGTAGAATGGAAAGTAATCAAAATGTGCGCTTAAAAAGTGCCTGCGAGTTAATGGACCAAACAGATCTAAGCTACATTTCAATATAAAATTGCATACATGTAAGCCTACAAGTAACAAACAAAATGTGTAGATCACCTCTGAAAAGTACATAGTTACAATACCACTTGTTTTAGTGACTGTGAAATGAAAAAAATAATTAACTAGATCCTGGAAAACGAATAACTATTGGCGAAAAACCAGTCCAGGCATTAAATTTTGGGCTTCTACCCCATCCTAACTTAGGGAGGGGTGGGTGGGTGTGTGTGTGTGTCTGTGTGTGTGTGTGTGTGTGTGTGTGTGTGTGTGTGTGTGTGTGTGTGTGTGTGTGTGTGTGTGTGTGTGTGTGTGTGTGTGTGTGTGTGTGTGTGTGTGTGTGTGTGTGTGTGTGTGTGTGTGTGTGTGTGTGTGTGTGTGGTAGTGAGGGAAGTAGAGAAAGAAGGGAGGGAGGGAAGGAGAGAAAGAAGGGAGGGAGGGAAGGAGAGAAAGAAGGAAAGGAAGGAGAGAAGGGAAAAGAGAGAGAGGAAGGAGAGAAAGAAGGGAGGGAGGGAAGGACAGAAGGGAAAAGAGAGAGAGGAAGGAGGGAGGGAAGGAGAGAAGGGAGAGAGGGAAGAAGGGAAGAGAGCGATAGAAGGGGAGGAGAGAAGGGAGGGAGATGGCCGGCGGCAGGAGCAGATGCCGGGTCCGGGCGGACGGGTGTGAGCTGAGGCCGAGGTTTGCAAACGTTGCACCAACCCCCGGCCCGGCCTTCCCTGTATTGTTCACCGCATCTTCTCAGGGAGAGAGAGGGGTGGAGCCGGGCTGTGTGCATGAAGCACGGCAACTGGAGGGGCGGGAGCGCTGCCATGGGACCATGAGGGAACGACCGATCTTCCCCTTCTCCATTCCCTCTCACACCCCCTCCCCGTCTATCTCTTTCTTTCCCCCTCCACTCCTCTACTCTCTCTCCACCCCTCTCTCCTCTCTCCACCCGGGGTAGATCTACCTGAGCAGAGAGTAGATTACTCTGGCGCGGGGCCCCCTTAGGCGCGGAGCCCATAGAAACATAGAAACATAGAAAATAGGTGCAGGAGGAGGCCATTCAGCCCTTCGAGCCAGCACCGCCATTCATTGTGATCATGGCTGATCGTCCCCAATCAATAACCTGTGCCTGCCTTCTCTCCATATCCCTTGATTCCACTAGCCCCTAGAGCTCTATCTAACTCTCTCTTAAATCCATCCAGTGACTTGGCAGGGAATTCCACAAATTCACAACTCTCTGGGTGAAAATGTTTTTTCTCACCTCAGTCTTAAATGACTTCCCCTTTATTCTAAGACTGTGGCCCCTGGTTCTGGACTCGCCCAACATTGGGAACATTTTTCCTGCATCTAGCTTGTCCAGCACTTTTATAATGTTATATGTTTCTATAAGATTTCCCCTCATCCTTCTAAACAAGCCTAATCTTTTCAATCTTTCCTCATATGACAGACCTGCCATCCCAGGGGTCAATCTCGTGAACCTACATTGCACTGCCTCAGTCACAAGCATGTCCTTCTTCAAATTAGGAGGCCAAAACTGTACACAATACTCCAGATGTGGTCTCACCAGAGCCCTATACAACTGCAGAACAATCTCTTTACTCCTATACTGAAATCCTCTTGTTATGAAGGCCAACATTCCATTCGCTTTCTTCACTGCCCGTTGTACCTGCACACCAACTTTCAGTGACCGGTGTACAAGGACGCCCAGGTCACGCTGCACCTCCCCCTTACCTAACTTAACCCCATTGAGATAATAATCTGCTCCCTTGTCACCAAAGTGGATAACCTCACATTTATCTATATTATACTGCATATGCCACGCATCTGCCCACTCATTTAAATTGTCCAGGTCACTCTGCAACCTCCTATCATCCTCTTCACAGTTCACACTGCCATCCAGCTTTGTGTGATCCCCAAATTTGCTAGTGTTGATCCTAGTTCCCTCTTCCAAATCATTAGCATATATGGTAAACAGTTGCGGCCCCAACACCGAGCCTTGCGGCACTCCACTCTCCACTGCCTGCCATTCTGAAAAGGATCCTACTCTTTGCTTTCTGTCTGCCAACCAATTTTCTATCCTGGTCAACACCCTACCCCAATACCATGTGCTCTAATTTTAGTCACCAGTCTCCCGTGTGGGACCTTATCAAAGGCTTTCTGACAGTCTAGATACACTACATGCACTGGCACCAATTGGGAGCAATTGGTACAATCGGCTTAAGTCTGGCCCTGCCGATCGAACATCTCTGGAAAGACCTGAAAATAGCTGTGCATCGACGCTCCCCATCTAACCAGACAGAGAGGATCTGCAGAGAAGAATGGGAGAAATTGCCCAAATACAGATGTGCCAAGCTTGTAGCGTCATACCCAAAAAGGCTTGAGGCTGTAATTGCTGCCAAAGGTGCCTCAACAAAGTACTGAGAAAAGGGTCTGAATACTTATGTAAATATGATATTTCAGTTATTCCTTTTTAATTACTTTGCAAACATTTCTAAACACCTGTTTTCGCTTATTTATTAAGGGGTGTTGCGTGTAGATTGATAAAAAAAATGAATTTATCCATTTTAGAATAAGGCTGTAACGTAACAAAATGTGGAAAAAGTGAAGGAATCTGAATACTTTCTGAATGCACTGTATAATGTCTTGTTTACCTTTTCCCTGACTCTCAGTCTGAAGAAGGGTCTTGACACGAAACGTCACCTGTTCCTTTACTCCAGAGATGCTGTCTGATCCGTTGAGTTACTCCAGCTTTTTGTGTCCATCTTCAATGTCCGTATCATTGGGTTGTAATCTACCTAATCATAAGTAGTCACCTTCCACCATAATATGGACCAACAGTAACAGTAGAATTCCGTTTCTTGATAGACCTCTGCATGGGACCAGAACTGTTGCAGTCTTCAGCCCACAAATGAAACAGCAACCTAGATTTACTTGGAACAATGACAGATTTTAACTGTGCAACGACACTTTACAAACCATTCCCTTCAATGGTACGCAGGAGATTATATATACATATTTCATCCATGAAATGGTTAGTTAATTCCTCCCAAACCTTTTAAAATATTTATTAAGAAAATATTTATTTAACAAATAAATACATTGCTTTAACTGTAAAGGATAAAATCGCCTCCTACATGTGTTTAGGATTTGATTGAAACAAATCAAAGATGAAATTTCTCCCCAGTAACTACTAGCATTTTGTTAAGTAGAGCAAAACCATTTATTCCTTGCTAACTGTCAGTGTCGTCCTGTGCTTTTCAGTGTAGTGCATAGAAATGTGCGTTCTGTTGCATAACAAAAGGCCATTACATAGAATATAGAACATAAAACAGTACAACACAGGAACAGCCCCTTCGGTCCACAACATCTGTGCCGAACAAATGCCTAAACCAACTCTTATCTGCCTGTACACAAAAGAGTTGCTGCCTTACAGCTCCGGAGACCTGGGTTCGATCATGACTACAGGTGCTGTCTGTACGGAGTTTGTACGTTCTCCCTGTGACCATGTGGATTTTCTCCGGATGCTCCGGTTTTCTCCCACATTCCAAAGACGTGCAGGTTTGTAGGTTAATTGGCTTCTGTAAACTGTCCCAAGTGTGTAGGATAGACCTCATGCAAATAAGGTAATCGATGGTCAGCGAGGATTCGGTGGGTCGAAGGGCCTGTTTCCACACTGTATCTCTCAACTCAACTAAACTAAACTAAACATTAGAATGTTAATTAACATTAAAAAAACTAACTAACCACCTACTTTAATATCACAGTAAATAACAAAATGATAGATTACTAGATTGGATAAAAATAGATAAAGAAGATAAACTAAAAAGGTTGGCAGATCTCACGATAAAACACTCCCCAGATCCAGATGGAATGCATCCGAGGTTGCTGCGAAAAAAAAAGGTGGAAAATGAGAAAGTGTTAGCAATAAACCTCCTTCAAAATGGGAGTGTTGACAGAAGAGTACAAAGCCACAAATCTTACAATAACAGGGATTATTGTAAATACTGGTCAGCTTAATGTTAAACGGGGAATGTTTAAGGGGGGGGGAGGGGTTGCACGGTTATGCTGCGGTAGAGTTGCTGCTTCACAGCGCCAGAGACCCGAGTTTGATCCTGATTATGGGTGCTGTCTGTACGGAATTTGTACATTCTCCCTGTGACCTGTGTGGGTTTTCTCAGGGTGCTCAGGTTTCCTCACAAAAAGTGTGAGATAGAGTAGAAGAGGGACAAATTGTGCAGCTAGAGGAAGGAATATATTGGAGGTGGAAGGGGAGGGGAAGGGTTGCCTGATCCACTGAGTTACTCCAGCACTTTGTATCTTTTTTTGTACACCAGCTCTGCAGTTCCTTGTATCTCCTTTCTACTACTTCCACACACTTGAACAGGTAGATACAAAATGCTGGAGTAACTCAACGGGTCAGGCAGCATCTCTGGAGAAAAAGAATAGGTGACGTTTCGGGTCAGAATCCTTCTTCAGACTGATTTTAAATGGGGGAGGAAGAAAACTGTAAGAGAGGAGGGGCAGCACAAAGCCTGGCAGATAATATGCTGAATTTAATTAAAAAAGGAACTGCAGATGCTGGTTTATACCAAAGATAGACATAAAGTGCTGGAGTAACTCTGCAGGTCAGGTAGCACCTCTGGAGAAAACGAATAAGTGAGGTTTCAGGTCAGAACCCTTCTTCATACAGGTGCATGTGTTCATAAGTTAATTCAGTAGGTGTTAGGAGCAGAATTTGGCCCATGAAGTCTACTCCTCCATTCAATCATGGCTGATCTATCTCTCTCTCCTAACCCCATTCTCTTGCCCTTTCCCCATAACCCCTGACACCCGTACTATTCAAATGTATAGGAATGGTTTAGAAGCATATGGGACAAATGCCAGCAAAGGGAACTAGATCTGATGGGGCATCTTGGTTGGCCTGGGTGAGTTCGGCCGGAGGGCATGTTTCCATGCTGCATGACACTATGACTTTATCTCTCCAAATATCACAGAGAAGAACAGAAACAGATGAAATACGCAGGCAGATGGCAAATTAAATTTATGAATAGAGTACGAACTAACCTTTAAATTGAATTCAGAAACAGAGCCATCCAGCTATTTCCTATTTAAATAAGGCTATTGGCTTTGCCATAAGATGCATTTGCACTGCGTTAAGTATTAATATTAATATGGAAAAACATATCATGTGATAGACTTTCCATGAAAAGATCGATGTAAAAAAGTCCAGCTCTATTTGGAGCACATTATGATATCCTATCCCTTTCAACACTCAAAGTTTACCAAATGTTTGAGAAGCAATAGAGGACATTGCCATTTCCTCCTTCGATTTGAATTATTTATTTTCCATTATCCACAGTTCCAATTATATATCCTCAAATTCCTATCTGTGGTTTATGTTTAGGTGATTCATATCCCGACTGAATTAAGCCGGTCGATTCGAAATCTCATAACAATGCAAAATAGTATCACCTGGTGTGCATATTTAATTGCATGTTGGCATCATAATTGTAGCTATTTCTCCTTCCCCTCATAGGAGAGATTAGACAAAATTGTTTTATTGATATTACAATCAATATCCAGGAGTAGGATAAGTGGGTTGATGTGTGATATAACTTGCCAAGGACATTGGAAGGATTAACTATGGAGACATAAGGAACTGCAGATGCTGGTTTACAAAACAAGACACAAAGTGCTGGAGTAATTCAGCAGGTCAGGCAGCATCTCTGGAGAACATGGATAGGTGACATTTCAGGTCGGGACCATCCTGCAGACTGATTGTAGTAGATGTAGTTTTCAAGAGAGGGTTAGATTTTGCTCTTAGGGCTAAAGGAATCAAGGGATAAGGGGAAAAAGCAGAAACGGGGTAGTGATTTTAGATGGTCAGCCATGATCATATTGAATGGTGGTGATGGCTTGAAAGGTTACTCCTGCACCTATTATTCTATGTTTTCTATGTTTCTATGGTGCCCAAGCCAGGCGACTGAGTGCTGGTCCCAGAAGCAGATTGGCAATCACTCATAATCGCTCCACTCTATTAAACCTCTACTCCAACAGCAACATTTCTCACTTTAACTATATTATTCCCTTGATCATGTGTCTGTACACTGTGTATGGCTCGATTGTAATCATGTGTAATCTTTTCGCGTACTGGTTAGCACGCAACAAACACCTTTTCATTGTACCTCGGTACATGTGACAATAAACTAAACTAAACTGAACAAGAGGGCCGAAAACAGGAAGAGAAGTGGGGGTGGATCAAAGCCTGGCAAGTGATAGGTGGTGGGGGTAGTTTGGATTGGCAGATGTTTGGACAAGATGTTTGAAAAGACAAAAAGACAAAATGATAAGGATAAAAGGGGCATGAAATGTGGTCAAAAGAAAGAACATAGGTGGAAGAGGACGAAAGGAGCGGAGGGGCGGGGAGGAGGGTAGTGGAAAGGGAAAAATGCATGTGCATCCATTTGGAGAACAGAGGGGGATAAAGGTGCGATAGTTACCCAAGTTTGTAGTTACCCATGGAATTGGAGAATTCCATGTTCATACTGTTGGGATGTAAGTTATTCAAGCGGAATATGACTTGCTGTTTCTCCAGTTTGTGTGTAGCCAATTCATGGATTACCAAATCTTAGCCATTTTACATCTACATTTTTTAGATTATTTGAAATATATCTTTTGTTGCACCCTCAAAAAGCAATTTCTGGTCACAACTAATGAGAACATTATACTAAGTTTGTCCAAACACCTCACCAGTACATAAAACATGCTTGCATTCTAGCACAGTATGGGAGAAGTTTTATGTTCTCAGAGATTTTTTATTTCAATTAAGCATGGTGACGCTGTGATAGAGTTGCTGCCTTACAGTGTCAGAGACCCGGGTTCGATCCTGACTACAGGTGCAGTCGGTATAGAGTTTGTACATTCTCCCTGTGACTGTGTGGGTTTTCTCTGGGTGCTCTGGATTCCTCTCACACTCAAAAGACATGCAGGTTTGTAGGTTAATTGACCAGTAAAAATTGTAAAGTTGTCTCTGTTTGAAAGTGCAATGGCAATGGAAACGAAGTGAAAATGCAATCAGCTGTTTGGCTTGAGCCTGCCCTGTGCTTGAAAGTGCAATGGCAATGAAAATTAAGTGAAAATGCAATCAGTTGTTTGGCTTGGCCTGCCCTGTGCTTGAAACTGCAATGGCAATGGAAGTGAAATGAAAATGCAATGAGCTATTCGGCCTGGCCTGTTCTTGAAACTGCAATGCAATTGGAAATTAAATGAAATTAGTTGTTCGGCCTGCCTGAAACCACTAATTTCGGCCCACGAGGCCCCTATTAGCCAAGAAACCAGCCCCTTTTGCCCAAAAATGCCCGTATTAGCCCAGGAGGAGCATTTTGGCACAATGGCCCGTGCCAGGCCAGGAAAAGTCCAGAAAAAATGCCTTTCACTGAGATTTCATTATTTTTTTGTTAAAGAGTCCCTTCGGCCCATCATGCCTGTACTAGCCCAGGAGTCCCTTCGGCCCATCAGTAAGTATTCTCCCTGCAAGTATTAAACCTCACCCCAGTATTTTTCTGCCTCCCTACAAATTCCAAACGGACAGCACCCATAGTCAGGACCGAACCCGGAACTCTGGCGCTGTGAGGCAGCAGCTCTACTGCTGCACCACAGTGCCACCCCCACAGGTCCTTCGGCCCACCCGAGTCCACACCGACAATCAACCACCCGTCCACGATTGTTCTATGCTATCCCATTTTCTCATCCACTCCCTACCCACTAAGGGCGATTTATAGGGGTCAATTAATCTACAAACCTACATGTCTTTGGAATGTGGGAGGAAACCCGAGCACCCACGCAGTCACAGGGAGAATGAGCAAGATCCTGACTACGGATCCTGTCTGTACAGAGTTTGTACATTCTCGCTGTGACCGTGTGGGTTTTCTCCATGTGCTCTGGTTTTCTCCCACACTCCAAAGACGTAGAGGTTTGTAGGTTAATTGGCATTGGTAAAAAACAATTGTAACTAGTCCCTAGTGTGTAGGATAGTGCTAGTGTATGGGGTGATCGCTGGTGGGCGCGAACTCGGTGGAGCGAAGATCTTGTTAGATCTCTAAAATCTACAGCTTTAAGGTCTAAAGTAAAGTAGGTCAGATATGCTACCAACCTGAACTTCTCTCTGGAACCAGCTAGTAGCAGGCATTTCATCAAGCTTATCATTTTGCCTTCTTCTGTAGTCTATGAACAGCACTACCCATGTAGTAACTGTACCCTCTAGCCCAAAAAAAAGACACAAAGTGCTGGAGTAACTCCGCAAGTCCGGAGAATGTGGACAGATAATGTTTTGGATTGGGATCCTTCTCCGCTATCTCACCACACACAAAAATAAGTAACCTCATCAAAAATGTGTTATGCTAATCAGTTTAAAATCACGCACAGAGTCTCCTTGTCAGAGCTAATTGCTGCCTGTAAAATTAATTGATGGAGTATATTCACCAGCACGTTCTTCCTGTTCTCACATTCCCTGGCCACTGTCCACTTCTTCAGTACCTGAAGCTAAAGTGGCAGAAGCATGAGATTGTGTTTTGACTGAGAGAGATGAATGGTTCAATGTTTCTTTGTTGTCGTGTATGCACTGCACAGTGAAACCCTTGCACCCATCACCATTGAGACCAAGGGCAAATGCTGTGTGGTATAGTATCTTCGATAGATCTTGCTTTTTTTCCGGCAAATAATTCATATCCCGGCTCTGTTATTGCTCCACTGATTCCTGCACACACACATTCTCACAGTTCCCTGGTCTACGTCTTAAATGGTATATGCCCCTTCAGGAACTATTGCAGAAACAAAGAATAGCAGGTGCTGGTTAATACACAAAAGGACGGAAAGTGCTGGAGTAACTCAGCGGGTCAGGCAGCATCTCTGGAGAACATGGATAGGTGATGTTTTGGGTTGAGACCCTTCTTCAGACACTTTCTCCATCTGAAGAAGGGTCACCTATCCATGTCTCCAGAGATGCTGCCTGACCTGCTGAGGAACTGATGTATATTGAGGCACACTCCCCTGTCATTATTCAGCTTGATTCACAGAACATAAGCACAATTGACCATAAATGTAGCTAAAGTCTGCTCACTGCCAATAATAACACGGTTCAAAGCTATTTTGATAAATGATCACAGGATCAACTGTATTTACAGAAATCTCTGAGGGGTTCTTTCAAATTTGTTAAGCAGTCTCACTACCTTTAGACTGCTGGCCACAATTTAAATTGGTGATTTTGTCTGAACAGGTTTGTCAGACATTATGTTCCAATTGTGGCAGGTTATTCCATTTTTTACAAGATGCCAGGGAAATGATTTATGTTACTCTCACGCTTTCCCTCAGACTAGTTTTTATTTCTGCAGGCCATGATTTGCATCCCAACGTCATTGCCCAGCCTTTTTATGAAAAATATTCATCAGCAGACTTATTTTTACCAAGATGCCAGCTTGAAGCAGCTGTTCTTGCTGAAACCCCCCCGAGTAAAATCTTATTAAACTGGGAAAGAATTGCTTTTGCCATAGCGACATTGCTGGTCAGCATGGACTCAGCTGGCCGAAGGGCCTGTTTCCACACTTTATCTCTAAGCTAAACATAAAGGGTTCTACGGTAGAGTTGCTGACTTACAGCAAATGCAGCGCCGGAGACCTGGATTCGATCCTGACTGTGGGTGCTGACTGTACAGAGTTTGTTCGTTCTCCCCATGACCTGCATGGGTTTTCTCCGAGATCTTCGGTTTCCTCCCACACTCCAAAGACGCACAGTTTTGTAGGTTTATTGGCTTGGTGAATGTAAAAATCGTCTCTAGTGGGTGTAGGATAGTGTTAATGCGGGGATCGCTGGTCGGCACAGCCCCGGTGGGCCAAAGGGCCTGATTCGGCACTGTATCACAAAACAAATAAAGAAAGGGAATGGAGTAGGTTATAGCCTACTCTATTCCCACTAAATAGCTCACTAAACTCAACCTATTGTTCACTGAGATCTTGGCTGATCTGATCTTGCTTCTCAACTCATTGTTTAGCCCAATCAACACAATTCTTGATTCCATTATGACATTGAAATCATATTGGACATCCAGAATTCAAACCCTTACCTCAACACATTCCTTCCTAAGGAAGAATCAGATCTCTGATCTAGTGAGCTAGGGCTGTAGATAGCTATCATAAATAAATTCTACTGTAGTGTCAACAAAGTTTCAGGGTGATACAGCGGCTGGTAGAGCTACTGTACTGCTTCACTACACCAGAAACCCAGGTTCGAACCTGACCACAGGTACTGTGATATTTGTACGTTCTCCCTGTGACTCCGTGGGTATCCTCCGGGTGCTCTGGTTTCCTCCTATATCCAGAAGACAATCATGTTTGCAGGTTTATTGGCCCCTGCAAATTGCCCCTAATGTGCTATAATTGTCCAAATAATAATTGTGGACAGGCCCTTCGGCCCACCGAGTCCACACCAACCAGTGATCTCCCCGTACACTAACACTATCCTGCATACGAGGGACAAGTTACAATTTTTTTTTACCAAAGCCAATTAACCTACAAACCTGTACATCTTTGGAGTGCGGGTGAAAGCTGGAGCACTTGGAGAAAACCCACACAGTCACGCGAGAATGTACAAATTCTGTACGAAAAGGACCCGTGGTTAGGATCGAACTCTGGCACTATGAGCAGCAAGTCTACCGCTGCATTCACAATTTTACCAAAGCCAATTAACCTGTCAACCTGTACGTCTTTGGCGTGTAAGAGGAAACCGGAGCACCTGGAGAAAACCCACGCAGTCACAGGGAGAATGTACAAACCGAAGGGGCCGAAGGGCCTGTTCCTGTGCTGTTCTGTTCTATGTTCTGTTCCAGCACAATGCCACACATTTCTCCAGTTTGGAACAAGATGTGAGTGGTTACGTTTCACATACTGGTTTGACCAGTTTCATTCCAATCATTCATTGTCGAAAGCACTCATCTTGTTTTAAAATCAGCACAATTTCCTTTTACAAAATCTGTGGAATTTCCCCTATTTTCTGTGGAAAATAGCCACAAATTTTCCATATCAATCATGCTGAAAATTTTTCTAACATGTAGACTGTTGCAAGGCGAACATGGCCTATTATCAAGATCATATTTTGTTAAGAAGAGATACTCAGTGGACTAAACATATCACTGGTAGTACCTTCACAAAAAATGACTCTTGGATAGTCAAAGGAGTATCTGGGGATAGATAATAAATGCTGACACAAGGAACTACAGATGCTGGAATCTTGCGTGGAACTCTAGCTGAATAACTCAACAGGTCAGGCCTCTCTGGAATGGAAGGGCAAGGTTCAGGTCGTGACCCTTCAACAGACCTGTTGTGGTGGGGGGGTGGAGGGGGAGCTGCAAGAAAGGTGGCGCAAGGTAGGGCGGGACGGTGGCGCAACAGTGGAGTTGTTACCTCACAGCGGCAGATATCCACGTACGATCCTGACCACGGGTATTGGCTGTACGGTTTTGATACAGTCTGTATGGTTCTCTTCGTGACCATGTGGGTTTTCTCCGGGTGCTCCGGTTTCCTACCACACTCCAAAGACGTGCATGTTTGTAGGTTAATTGGCTGTGGTATGATTGTACATCGTCCCGAGGATTAGGCATAGGTTAGTGTATGGCGATATCACTGGCTGGAGCGGAATCGGTGGGCTGAAGGACCTGTTTCAACACTGTATCTCTAAAGTAAAATTAAAATTAAAATAAAAGGTGCAAATGGGACAATATCAGGATAGTGACAGGTGGATACGGCTGAGGCTTTCCTTTTTCTGGTTGGCAGATGTGCGGACAATGGCTAAAGATGAAAAGGAGACAAACGGGTTCTAAAAGTGTACAAAAGGAGACAAGGAGCTAGAGGGGTATCAGATAAGGAGAGAAGAGGAGTGAAAGAGGAGTGAAATGTAATTATTGCTAGACTTACTACTGACAGTATGTCCACCTCCTGTGAACTAATAAACTCAGAATGTTTTTAATTTAGCTGTAGCTAAAGGAGCTGATTATTTATTTTGATATATAAATAAGTAGTCATTGCGAGTATACTGAACACTCTTGATTTATGTGGTTAGTCTGCTGTTGGTTTGTAGCCTGAAGCTTGGCTTGATGTGCACATCGAACATAGAATACTACAGCTTACAAACATGCCGTTTGGCCCATAATATCTGTGCCGAACATAATGCCAAGGTAGATAATCTCTGCCTGCACATGTTCCATTCCCTTCATATCCTGCACATCCATATAAAAAAGCCACTTACATGCCATTATTATATCTGCCTCCACCAACATCCCTGGCAGTACATTCCAGGCACCCACTACCCTCTGTGTAAAAAAACTTGCCCCTTACATCTCCATTCAACTTTCCCCATCTTAAAACTGTGCCCTCTAGTCTTTGATATTTCCACCCGGGTAAAAAGATTCTGACCGTCTACCCTGTTTATGCCTCATATAATTTTTATACTTCCCTCTTGTAGATGATATGTGTGTACACCTTTAACAGTAGTGATGTAGCCCTTGCTAACCACTCCCCCATAATCGAGTATAACTGTGACCTTCCCACCCTTAGCTCTCTCTCTAGTGTTCGTGACAGACCACGTACAGCTAGGGCAGTGATGTGTGTGTTTAATTAATAAAGTAGTGGTAAAGATTTCGCTGTGTACGTGCATGTTCTTTACACCTCTTGACCCCCTTCAACCTCTGGCATTCTGTAGAAAGCAATACAAGTTTGCCTAACCACTTTTTATAGCTAATATCCCTTAATCCAGGCAGCACTGGTAAACCTCTTCTGCACCCTCTCCAAAGCCTCCATACCGTTTACTGTAAAGGTGCGACCCAAACTGTAAGGAATACGCCAAATGTGGTCCAACCAAAGTCTTATAAAGCTGCATCATGACTTATTGACTCTTAAACTCAATGCCCCAACCAAAGAAGGCAAGTATACCATATGCTTTCTTTACCAAGAAGGCACTTCTTAATCAAGGACTAGTCGCACTTTGTTTTCTCCCCTCTCCCATCAGGCAAAAGTTATAAATGTGCGAAAACGCACACTTCCAGATTGAGGGAAAGCCAGCTGTTATCAGGCAACTGAACCATCTGGAGATCATCAACTAGAGATCAGTCCTGAGCTACTATCTACCTCATTCGACACCTTTGGGCTATCTTTGATCGGAATTTACTAGACGTTATCTTGCACTAAACGTTCTTGCACTAAACGTTATTCACGTTATTCTCTTGATGTATCTGCACACCGTGGATGGCACAATTGTAACCATGTATTGTCTTTCCATTGTCTGGTTAGCACGCAACAAAAACTTTTCACTGTACCTCGGTACACGTGACAATCAACTACACTCAACTCACTTTATCTACTTGAGTTGCTGCTTTATGTGGAGTGAAGAAAATGAGATGGCACATCACTCCGGTAAGTTGGTGAAGAAGAACGAGGCTTCTCTTCTTATTCCTCTAGCTTTGCTGAATTTATCAACATGCAGCGCAGAAAAAGACACAATCTGATTCACAGGGGGCCACAAGATTAATTTACAAATGCGGTCAGTGACATTGAACCTAAATGTAAACACCAAAAAGATATTAACTGTGCTATTGTACAAGAGATTACAGCCGTACTCTGAAACTTTCCATTACACCGTTTGCAACCTCTCTCTTGCCCTGCTCTCCAAGGTGTTTGAGAAAAGACAAATGCAATTAATGAAACACTTCACAGGGAACCAGAGAGGAAAAAAGTTCACAAGGTATAATCCATCTGTGTAGGCACAATAACTGATAAGCTAAATAATTATCTCTGATACACCATTATTATGTTTTTTTAACTGGATGTTCCACCCATTATCATTCCCCATTTCATATCCAGACAGTCTTAACATCCATTAAGCTGTGAGAGGAAAGGTTTTATCCTGCATAAGAATGTATTAGGTGTAATTAATTTTGCAGCTGACATATAAAACAGCTTGGCATTACGGCTGACTCTGACTACACACTGGGTCACTGTCACACCACTGACCAACGCTACTTTATTTTGAACGAGCCTTGCTTGATATCTGGAAGACATGAACATAGAACAGAACATGAACAGGCCCTTCTGCCCACAATGTCTGTGCTGAACATAATAGCAAGATAAATTGATCTCATCTGCCTGCATGCGAGCCATACCCCCCCATGCCCTGCTCATCTATGGAATAGAAATGCCTTCCACATCTATTTCTTTCGAAATTAGACTTTAGACTTTAGAGATAGAGTGTGGAAACAGGCCCTTTGGCCCACCAAAACTGCGCCGACCAGCAATCACCCGTATACTAGCATTTGTACACAGTAGGGACCATTTATAATTTTTACCGAAGCCTTTAACCTGCAAACATGTTTGTCTTTTGAGTGTGGGAAGGAACCAGAGCACCTGGCGAAAACCCATGTGGTCACAGGGAGAATGTACAAAGTCCATACAGACAGCACCCATAGTCAGGATCAAGCCCGGGTCGCTGGCGCTGTAAGGTAGCAACTCTGCCGCTGCGCCACTGTACATTTTCATATTCATCTATACCATGGATATGCAAGGAATGCAGGGATATGGGTCACATGCAGGCAGAAGGGATCAATTAATCACATCTGCCTGCGCCACTATTGTATCTGCCTGCGCCAGCATTCCTGGCAGAGTGTTCTAGGCACCTACCACCGGCTGTGTAAAAAAAATCTTGTTTCGTACATCTCCTTGAAACTTTGTCGCTCTCACCTTAAACCTATAACCTCTATCTTTGACATCTACACTCTGGGAAAACGGTTCCAATGGAGGGACAAATATTTTCAAGTGCATTCAGACATGTCAGCAAGTCGGTCTATTTGGAACTTTTTAGAATGAGATTGATTAACAATGTTTCACATTTAGTGAAGGTCACATAAGATGCCAATGACAAGAATGAAAATAGTTTTTGCCATAAATCTAATCTAATAATCATTGAGCCATTCCAAAACAGCCACCTTTGAGTATCTCAACTGTTCGTAATGTTTTCAATTATGTTTAATCATCTCATGGCTGAACAGAGGGATTATCGCATTATTTCATATCAAAATGTTTTGATGCATGTTGAAACACCCACATCTAAAAAACATGTACACTTTGACTAAACAAAATCTAGCTCTTTTAAACAGTGATGGGATATGATGTTGTGAACTGCTTTGTATCCTCAGAATACATGGATCAAATCTTTTTTAACAGGAGTTTTGGAAATTTGGTTTGGCTGCCACCTGTAAAATGACATGATTTTGGCTGAGTGTTAATCCAGTTTAGTTCAGTTTAGTTTGTAAATACAGAGTGGAAATGGGCCTTTCAGCCCACAAAGTCCATGATGGACTCATGCTATACACTAGAGCCAATTTATAGAAGCCAATTAATCTACAAACCTACACGTCTTTGGAATGTGGGAGGAAACTGGAGCACCCCGGAAAACATCCGCGCGGTCACGGGGATAATGTACAAACTCTGTATGGACAGTACCCGCAGTAGGGATCGAACTTGGGTCTCTGTTGCTGTAAGGCAACAACTTTACCGCTGCCCTCCATACCGCCCTGGTGGCACAAATCACTCTCCCCAATATAGAGCCAATCTGGAAAATGATGAGAATGAGTTTCACGCAGGTTCCTACTCTCTGAGTTACAGTAAAAGGTATTCAATTTCATGCTGACTTCATTATATCTGAAGGTGAGTCTCGACCCAAAACCTCACCTACCCATGTTCTCCAGAGACATTGCCTGACCCATTGAGTTACTCCAACACTTTTTGGTTTTGTGAATCATTATATCTCTCTGTGGCTAGCAAATCCTATGTAATAAGTATTATCAAAGCACGGAAAGCAGTCTAATAAAAGGAAGGAAAAATAGAAAACGGCATTTGGAATGTGTAAACAGACTTTCACTGAAAGTGTTAGTTTAGTTTAGTGTAGAGGTACAATGCAGAACAGAAACAGGCCCTTCGGCTCACTGTGGCAACGGAGGGAGCCCAGGACAGAAATATCAGTGAGGCAAACTGAACAGAATGGTGAAAGCTGGCTGCTCAATGCACTCAACAGTGTGGGAGGAACCAAGTCTAAGTAAGTAATGGGAAGGGGAGTTAATGTGTTGGCAAGCAGGAAATCCAGTAGATATTCATTAAATTCCATTGATGTTACAAATAGACAAATTGAGAAAATACTGCTAATCCATGAATCTCCTGTTAATTGTGAAGAAGGATCCCGAACTGAAACATCACCTTTCAATGTTCTCCAGAGATGCTGCCTGAATCACTGTTACTCCAGCACTTTGTGTCTCTTCCCAGCCACATCCATAATGGGAGCAAAGATAGCAACTCATTACCAAGTGAGAGGTGAACAAAGAATATCATTTTGCACAGATTAGATTCAGCTTTTGCTATTGTTATTTGAATTGAATTGAACTAAAAGATACAGCATGAAAATAGGCCCAACATGTCCGCTCCGACCATCGATCACCCGTTCACACTGGTTCTGTGTTACACCAAGTAACCAGTCATCTGCAGATCCATGTTCTTACAATTAGAGATGCTTGCTAAATAATAATGAACAGGATGCCAAAACCTGTACACCAACCTGTCCTAAGGGGGTTCGTAATACAATACATTGTGCTGAGCATGGAGCATAAAACTAATTATTTCTCATTCTGTAATGCTGATATTTTTTCAGTAATCCTAAATTCAGACATTCAGACACTTTCTGACAATACCCATGTATGTAACCACTTGGGCAAAAACGTGGCCTCCGGTAAGAGAAGGGAGCAGTGAAAAGTTTAACTGCACGATTTATACTGAAAGTCATTAACGAGCTGCAATTCTTATACATATGCAATTCCATGAAGGCCACAACACAAAATATTTAGTGAACAACATTAGTAATAATTATAGAATTATGGAGAAAAGAAATCTCTTTCACATTGTATGTTATTATTAGGAATCTGTAATTCAGTATAAGTATGTTCAGTCCACGATTAGTTTCAGTATTTTTAAGTTTTAGAGATACAACATGGAAACAGGCCCTTTGGCCCACCGAGCCCACGCCGACCATCGATCACCCGTTCACATCAGTTTCTATGTAATCCCAGTTGCTCATCCACTCCCTGCACACTTTCGGGAATTTACAGAGGGCTAATTCATAAGTTTGTAAATTAGAGGAGCAGAATTAGGCCATTCAGCCCATCAAATCTACTCCACCATTCAATGTTGGCTGATCTATCTTTTCCTCTCAATGCCATTTTCCTCCCTTCTCCCCATAACCCCTGACACCTGTACTAATCATGAATCTATCAATCCATGCCTTAACAATATTCATTGAATTGATCTCCACAGCCTTCTGTGGAAATGAATTCCACAGATTTGCCACCCTCTGATGAAATAAATTCCTCATCATCTCCTTTCTAAAAGTATGTCCATTTATTCTGAGGCAATGGCTTCTGCCCCAATTAACCTATCAACCTGCACGTTCTTTGGGTTATGGGAGGATACTGAAACACCCGGAGGAAACCCAAGTGGTCACAGGGGAGAGCATGCAAACTCCACACAGACAGCACCCGAGGTCAGGATTGAACCCTGGGCTCTGGCGTTGTGAGGCAGCATCTTACCAGCTGCACCACAGTGCCATCCTAATTATTCCAGAATGTCAGATACTGTATAATTAAGATGAGATATTTTCATATTATTTCTCAACCTCTGTTGCAGCCCAGTAACTTCTATCCCTTATGAAATAGACCGACACATCCAATAAATCAGAGCTTCTTCTTTGTGAATATGATAAGCAAACTCAAGCAGCTGTGGAATAACAATATGGAGCCAACCTGTGCCGAGAACATCATCGCTAAGAGATTTCCTCTTCCCTTGAATTATCACATTGTCAAAAACACATATACCTTCCCATGTTTCTGATATGCCTATTTTGGGAAAAACTATAATGCAAAGCAATAACAATATTTTACGAGGAGGTAATATGCTCAACAGCCCAAGTGGTAGTTAATCATTAACTAGCATCCCATGTGTTACACTTCATTCAATTGAAAGTTCTGCTTACAGCAGCACAGTGGCACAGCGGTAGAGCTGCTGCCTCACAGTGCCAGAGACCCACGTTTGATCCTGGCCATGGGTGCCGTTTGTACGCAGCTTGTACATTCTCACTGTGGCCACATGGGTTTTCTACGCATGGGTGCTCTGATTTCATCCCACATCCCAGAGACTTTCAGGTTTGTAGGTTAATTGGCTTCTGCAAATTGCCCCTAGTGTACGGGTGATCACTGGCCAGTGTGGACTTCATGGGCCAAAGAGCCTGTTTCGACACTGTATCTCTGTAAACTACACTAAACACCTGCCCTGTTGAAAATGTCTTTAATTCTGCACTCTGCATATTCTCCCTTTGCTCTCCTATTGTAATTGAATTTGACTTGATTTCATGTATATACCTCGTTATCTGCCACTATACATATAGTGTATAGTAGCAACGGCAGTTCCTTCCAACACAATTCTTAGGTACAGCTAAATGAATGAATGAATTAATTATTAACTGTGCGATACTGTAGTCCTTACTTCTCGTGTCATCATCGGCCACCGCAGCAACCTCTCCATACCGCCGAGGCCACCGTGGTGCCAACTCGGGCCACAGCCGTGGGCCCTGCCAGCCGCTCCACCGACCCGGGCTTAGATGACCCAGGCTCCGACCCGCGAAGCGTAGCTCCTCTGACCCATGAGGCCCCGGCTGGGCTCCAACCTGGGCTTATTGCATATATATATATATGTATATATAAATATATGTGTGTGAATGCATATGCTTGAATCCAGTTATACATAGGATTATAACTGGTTTGTATTAATTTACCACATTCTTAGCATGAATATGTTCCGTGTTATTCGTTTTTGTTTTAAATGGGGGGAATAGTGTGATATAAATATAATTGTGAATCGTAGATGAGCTGTCAAATGCGACCATTATGTTAAATTTGGTGGAGATGTGATTACCTTGAAAGACTGTGTCACATGTTTAACAGAGCAACATTTTATGTGTCTCGCTTCAGTTCAGTTGAATATTGACTGCCACAATAATTCTTCCTAGATGCTTCTAAGCACATAGGCTTATGTAATACTCCTTGGTACAAGAAAAATCCAATATCTCACACCTACTATTGTGTTTCCATATTTCCCTGAATTTTTCGGCTTATTAATATATTGGTTTCTCTGTTTGAATAAGAAGCGTGTGTTTCGTTCACCCTACTGTTTTTTATTTCAGGAGGCCAATATTGTAAGAAGTCAGTACAGATTGTCTCTGGTTGAATCTGTGCTTGTAGAGATCCCTGCTTGTATGTCAATATTTGAAGAGATACTGTATCCCGGAGGGCAGCGAATATTGGAAAGAGCTCCTCAAATGTTTGTATAAGAAGGAAGTGCAGATGCTGGCTGTTTTACAGGGTCCCAGGAACATATCAATGTTCACAAGTGATGCTTGGGAGTGAATCAATTTTTACTTGGGGTAGGAAATTGCAAAGCTTGGTTGTAGCTTACAACCCAATGGTATGAACATTGAGACGCAAGGAACTGCGGATGTTGGTTTGCAAAAAAAATTGCATTTGGTTGTGGGTTGCTTCATTAACTGAGGAGTTGCAACTGGTGTTGAATGCTGTAATCATCAGCAATCATCCCTGCTTCTGACCTTGCAGTGGAAGGAAGGTCATTGATGAGGCAGCTGAAAATGGTTGAGACGAGGACACTACCATAAGATGGTAGAGATTGCAGAGATGTCCTGTGACTGAGATGATTGACCTACAACCACCACAACCCTCCCTTGGAAGATAGACACTAAATGCTGGAGGAACACAGCAGGTCAGGCAGCATCTCTGGAGAAAAGAATTAGGTGACGTTTTGGGTTGAGAACCTTCTTCAGATTGAGAGCCGGGGAGAGGGAAACTAGAGGTATGAAAAGGTTCAGAACACATCAGAGCTGGCACCGGTGACCAAGGAAAGGAGCCCATAATGGCCCATTGTTGACTGTGGAAGAGATGATAACAAAGGGATATATGGATGGAAGCAGTGAAGCTAGCAGGGTGAAAGAGGGAATGCAAGTGTTACTTGAAATTGTAGAAATCAATATTCATACTGCTGGGTTGTAAGTTGGTGCTGGGTCTGATCATACCAGAAGAGATTCTCTCTTTGATTCTCATTGATCCCAGTCGAGCCAGGGCCCCGTGGTGCCACACTCCATCAAATGGTGTCTTGATGGCAAGACCAGTGACTCTCGCTACAACTCTGGTTCAGCTCTTTTGTCCTTGTTTGGACCAAGGCTGTGATGACATCAGGAGATAAGCCACCTTGAGGCCACTCATTCAAACGAGGCTACTGTGAGCAGATTATTGCTGAAGTAAAAACAGCACTATCGACTATCCTTTCCATCACCTTGCTGATGATCGAGGGTAGAGAAATAGGGCAATAATTGGTCAGGTTGGGTTTGTCCAACTTCTTGTGGGCAGGGTACACCTTGGCAACTTTCCACATTGACAGGCAGATGCCACTGTGGCCTGTACTGGAACAGCTTGGCCATTGATGGCCAGTTATGGAGCGCATGTCTTCAGTACTATTGCTGATATGTTGTCAGATTTCACACAATTTGCTGTTGTCATTTCTTTCCTTAATTTCCTTCCTCAAATATTCAATATTCTTTATTAATCAGTGTTCCCTTGCATTTCATCCATACACAAATGCATTGGCACATGATCTCACAACTTGATTTTTTAACACACAACATAATAGCAATTTCATTTTAAACAATGCTAAAAACAAGGAACTGCAGATGCTGGAATACACAAAAGGACACAAAGTCCTGGACTAACTCCGTGGGTCAGAGAGTATCTCTGGAGAACATGGATTGGTGACATTTCAGGTCAGGAACCTTCTTCAGATGTTTTGGGTCAGGAACCTACTATCAGTTTAATTTAGTTTAGAGATACAGCGCGGAAACAGGTCCTTCGGCACACCGCACCAACCAGCAATGCCTAAATGTTAACACCATCCCACACACACAACAGACATTTTACATTTATACTCAAGCCAATTAACCTACAAACCTGTACATCTTTGGAGTGTGGGAGGAAACCGAAGATCTCAGAGAAAACTCACGTCTTGTCGGGTTGGCACCTATTCATGTTCTGCAGAGATGCTGCCTGACTCGCAAGGCTGATCCAGCACTTACTGTCCATTTTAAAAACTATTCGTTATATTTCTATTGGCAGTTTGACTTTCAAGGGGCAATCCCATTGTGAGATCTCAGACACCTAGCAGTGACGCAGAACTGGCCTTTTAATTAACAATGAGGTTGACTTCAACCATACGATTAAGACTTAAGGGCCACTTTGTCCCACTTTGCGATTTTATGGGTGACGACGGGCGTCAGTGAGTGACGCCTGATGTCGCCTAAAAACCGTCAAGTAGTACAACACAGCGGCGTCACAGCGGGTCACCCGTGTGTTACTACATGCGTCACCACGCATCACGACCCGACCACGGCGCGACAACATCTTTTCGGGCTGTCGCCTAAAATGTCGCCCAAGTGGGACAGACACTTTACTTTGGTGTCTAAAGTCTGCATCAACTGCAGCCTTATAAAAACAGTGAAATCTTTTGTAAGTGACATTGAACAAATATCGCCTGTTTGATACCTCTGGTTGTGGATATGGGCGTGGACCTTAGCTGGATATTCGAACCGAACTGAAAATACATAATTAAGATTCAGAGTTTGATAAAATTCTCCCCTGCAATGTGATAGAATTGCTGAGTTGAAATCTGGTCTTTATAAGGAAATTGAATCAATTCACTTGTTATTAAGTATAAGACAATAGCAAAAAATATGTCTGTATTTGATACAAATAGTTTGGAATTGGCTGTTTCAATCAAATAGGTTACGAGGCTGACTACTGAGAGTTTATAAATAAAAATGACACTGATGCAGTTTGGAATAAATTTAAAACAGTTGTAAAGAACTTTCACAACATAAAAAACGATGTTTACAGATCCATAACAACTGGTTTAGAGGTACAGCGTGGAAACAGACCCTTCTTCCCACCAAGTCGTGACTGAGCATTTCACACCAGTTCTATGCTATCCCACTTTCTCATCCACTCCCGACACACTTGGGAGCAATTTACAGAGGCCAATGTTTGTTGGTTAATTGGTCTCTGTAAATTCCCCTGAGCGTGCAGGGAGTGGAATGAGAAAGTGGGATAACCTAGAATTAATGTTTAGTTTAGTTTATTGTCACGTGTACCGAGGTATTGTGAAAAGCTTTTGTTGTGTGCTAATCAGTCAGAATTAACTTCAGCCTCTGCTAATGAAGGTCTAGTGTGTAGGTCCACTTCCATGAGCTAATTTAACTGGAATTAAATGTTACTGTTCACACATTCTGCTGGTCTTTAAGATGTACTAACTTCAGACAGTTTGTTCGGCAGGGACCAGCTCTCTGGACTCCAGCAATCGCTGTATTGGTGATAAATTAATCAGCAATCTCACAAAGAATTCAAGCGACTAATACATCAATGCCTAGAAATGGATTGCACACACTCTTTTTTTCAGCATTATACAATTGGAAATCAATTAATGTACGATACGATACAATAGAACTTTATTTATCCCAGGAGGAAAATTGATCTGCTAACAGTACATGATCAAGATACATGAAACATGAAATTAAAGTGATGAGTGGAAAGGATTGGGGATGTGCAAAGATTGGGGGGAATCAGTCTCAGTCTAGATCATGACAGAAGGGGGAGGAGTTTTACAGTTTGATAGCCACAGGGAAGAAGGATCTCCTGTGGTGTTCTGTCCTGCATCTTGATGGAGGCATCTTAGTAATGTGAAGTAAATCAGATAAATGCAACTATTTCCAGGTTAAATGTTGCCATCATTGGAGTTGACTGAGCATATCCTATTATGTGGTACCTGTAGCAGTTAATTATTTTGTTATTTGGAATTGGGTTTACACCATATCTTGTAGTATCTTGTTGTTTTACTTCATATTCCTTCTGATCTTGTGTCCCATGAGCTAGAAATTCTCACCAGGCCAAGCAATTGACCTTTGTGTTATATTGAATATATTGAGCATTCAGAAAAAAAGTCTGAAGACAGGTCCCGACCCGAAATGTTGTCTGTCTACCCCATCCAGAAATGCTGTCTAACTCACTGCGTTCTTCCAACACTTTATCTTTTCATCTATTTACCAGATTTGTTGGTTTAAAGTGAATTACAACGTAGGCATTTGTTTGGAATTGTGGAATGTACAGCCAAGCCAACACACATCAATGATAAACATTCTGGTCAGTCTTGGCAGAGGCAGAGTCCATCTCACAGACAAGACTCCCCACCACTGACTCCATTTACACTTCACCTAGCCTCAGAAAAACAGCCAACAAAGTCAAAGACAAAGTCATTCATTCTTCACCCCGCTCCCATCAGGCAGAAGGTGCTGAAGCTTTAAATTGTACACCACCAAACTCAGGACCTGTTTCTTCTTCTCTGTTATCAGGCTTCTAAATGGTCCTTCCATAAGTTAGGGGACTGTCTGATTCATCTCTACCCTATTGCGGACATTGGACTTTGTGGAACTTTTGCATTACAATGCTGAAACCTGTATTCTGCACTCTTTATCATCCCTTTTGCTCAACTTAATGCACTCAAGTTTGACTTAATTGCATTTAGGTCTGGTATTATCTGACCTGTTTGGCTAGCATGTAATAGAAAGCTACTCACTGTACCTCGCCACACGTGACAATAATAAATATAAACTAAAACTAAAGCACGATATCACACAATACTTTCACAGTTAGCAGGCCAGTTTTACAAGAAGGACTGGAAATTGTATCAACTTACAGGCTGCTTGAAGTCAAGGTGATACTCTGACACTGGATGAGCTATGGGAAGTCCATTCATTATCCTGCGTGTTTTATTCTTTCAATATATCTCACAGTATTTAAATTCACAAACACTAGGTGTGTGCCACAACTGGACAAGAGATCTGATTGTTTCATAACATGCACTGCAGTGTTCCATGCACAATTTTACATCACTCCCCCTGCCTTGGCACAGTGGCACATCGGTAGAGTGTTGCCTTACAGCGCCAGAGACCCGAGTTCGATCCTGACCACGGGTGCTGTCTGTATGGAGTTTGTACATTCTTCCTGTGACCCACGGGTTTCTATGGCTGCTCCGGTTTCCTCCAAACTCCAGAAGGTTTGTAAGATAATTGGCTTCAGTAAAGTTGTAAATTGTCCCTAGTGTGTAGGATAGTGTTAGTGTACGGGGTGATCGCCAGTCGGCGTGGACTCGGTGGGCCGAAGGGCCTGTTTCCACATTGTATCTCTCGTCTAAAGTCCCACTGGTATTTAAATTGCCCTAATATGCCAATACTACAAAAGGTTACCTGCCAATTGTTCATTCTTAAATAGTAACATTTTTCTTTGAACAATAAATATTTCTTTAATTACCAATTCAAGACCAAATTCAAAGCCTGCAGATAGTGAAACTGATCTCTCACATTCCTTCTGGACAAAACCTAAATTGATTGAATTGATTGATTGAACGACGGAGCATGAACAAGGCCCTTTGGCCCATCACGTTCATGCCAACCATCATTCACCTCTTCACACTGGTTCTTTATTATCCCACTTTCTCATCCACTTCCTACACACTAGAGGCACTTTACAGAAACCATTTAACCTACAAACTAGCACATCTTTGGATGTGTAAAAATATTGGAGCACCCGGAAGAAGCTAACGAGGTCACAGGGAGAACGTGCAAACCAGGTCAAGATCGAATCCAGGTTTGTGGCACTGTAAGGCAGCAGCTCTACACACTGCCCCACCGTGCCTCCCACCCAATACCACATCGATTTGCGTACAGTGACAGAATTGTCTCACTTACAGCATTATCTCAATAAATTAATGTAACGTGTTGGATATAAGCTCACTCAGATTGTTTCTAGGCAGCAAAGCTGTGTTTGGTATTGATTTTTCTTTTGGACGATCTGTTGGTGGTCAATAATTGGCTTAAGACAGATAACAGCCATACTCCTTTAGGTAACAAATGCAAAATACTTATTTGAGGTGAGAGGTTTTTATATTCCACAGCTAAAGTAGTGGTGGACACAGCACGGTCCATCGCGGGTACTGAACTCCCCACCATCCAAGATTTATAAGAGATAGACACAAAATGCTGGAGTAACTCAGCGGGACAGGCAGTATCTCCGGATAGAAGGAATGGGTGACGTTTTGGGTCGAGACCCTTCTTCAGACTGAGAGTAAGAAGAGAGGGAAACACAGAGATAAAGAATGAATGGTGTGAATACGAGACATCAGAGTGGACAAAGATCAAGGAAATGTAGAATAGGCCATTGCTAGCTGGGGAAGGTGACAATGAAGCATTCAAAGATAAAGATTTAATCAAGGGGACAGTCAGACTGGTCGGAGAACTGGGATAGGGGAGGGATGGAGAGAGAGGCAATGCGAGGGTTACTTGAAGTTAGAGAAGTCGATATTCATAGATTCAGAGATGTTGCCTCAAATAGACGGACAGCATCCTCAAGTACCTGCACCATCCTGGCCACACTCCTACCATTGCGAAGAATTGATAGGAGTCTGATTCTTCTGTTTCAGGATATATGACAATAAAACACTCTTGACTCACTTGGCTCTTAACTCTTGACATGGGAAACCTGAAGTCAAGATTCAAGTGTGAGTTATTGTCATGTAGTTTAATTTAGTTTTGGATCAGAGATACATCATGGAATTAGGCCCTTTGGCCCACCGAGTCCATGCCAACGAGCAACCACCCGTACACTAGCACCATCCAACACACTAGGGGTAATTTACAGATGCCAATTAACCTAAAAACCTGCACATCTTTGGGATGTGGGAGGAAACCCACCCACCCAGAGGAAACCCACATGGGCATGGGGAGAACGTACAAATTCCATACAGAGAGCACCCATAGTCATGATCAAACCCAGGTCTCGAGCTCAGTATGGCAGCAACTCTACCGCTATGCCACCTCTACATCCCAAAAATGGAACAAAAAAATTCTCGCTTGAGTAAGTTGGATCTGCACTGCCATCAAAAAGGTTTCCATCAACTGTCGAGTATCCAAAAGTAATCCATTTCATTCATTAGAAGTGAGGCCGACTTGCTCTGAATTAATAAAATGCCTTCATTCATTAACACCAGTGAAAGGGTTGGCAAGGGTGCAAGTACTGAAATCCACTTTGTATTAATAATGCCAACTTATTCGCCAAGATCTGCTAAAATGCGTTGTGTGATTTGTTTCCACCTTTTGTGATCATCAATCTTACTCGTAAAATCTCACAACATTGACAGCTCCAACAGTGCCTGAAAGACCACTCTTATCCCTGTGATTTAAACGTCTCACCGAAAAAAGAGATCCTTATCTCTGCAGTTTTTTTGATTAGAGTGGAGACAAAAAAATATAGATTTGCAGTACCCCTTGAAGGAGTTAACTTATAATTGACTATTCTAAGCAATTAAATGGAGACACAAGGAACTGCAGAATTCTGGATTATTTTGTGTAAACCAGCATGTGCAGTTGCTACATTTGCTACATTTTCCCATTTGAGCACGTTTTATGAAAAATGAAAAAACACCTTTGGATGGGGATAGACCTGTGAATGGGACAGCTTTAAGCTCAGTTGGAAGAAATCCCGAAATGTGAATCAATATTCTTTATCATCGTGCCCTCTCTCTGATTTTTATTCTACTGACCATGCAGTTGTGTGAGCGAAGGAGGAGAACTTGAAAAATTATCATTAGTTATTACCATTAATTATCTAACATTAAATGGAATGTGACATGGTGCATAACACACATGCTATGTTATCGTGTTAATTACAAGCTTATGTTTGGGGTTCTTCAACATGCATCTGCAAACATTATACATTTTCACCTGTGTCTCACATTAGAAATTAATGGTATAATAGGGTACAACATCAATTCCCACATCAATTATCAATACATCTGATTAATGCCTTCTGTGACTAACACCATCATTTGTCATTTGAACAACATAGAATGTAGAACAGTAGTGCAGGAACAGGCTCTTCAACCCACAATGTCCATGCCTAACATGATGCCAAGGGAACTAATAACCAGGTCTGAAGAAGGGTCTCGCCACGAAACGTCACCCATTCCTTCTCTCCAGAGATGCTGCCTCACTTGCTGAGTTACTCCAGCATTTTGTGTAAAAACTTTGATTTAAACCAACATCTGCAGTTCTTTCTTACACATAAACTAATTTCCTCTGCCTGTTCTTGATCTGTATTCTGCCATTCTTCCACTCCATAAACTTATCTAAATGCCGTTATCATATTTGCCTCCACCATCACCCCGTGCATCACATTCCACGCACCCATAACTCTGACTATTAAACCCATCCAGCAATTTTCCCATTAAATTTTACCCCTCTCTCCTTAAAGCTGTGACTTCTGGTCTTTGACGGTTGATAATAGATATTCCCAAAACAACCAAGTTATGTTAATACCTCTGATGATCTTATAACTATCCCAATATTTAAGAAACAGATGCTGGTTTGCACCAAAGATCGACACAAAATGGAGAGAAGGGATGGATGACGTTTCAGCTTGAGATCCTTCATCAGTATGCTGGTCGGCATGGGCAGTTTGGGCTGAAGGGCCAGTTTCCACGCTGTATGACTATGCCTATGATATTCACTTATTTAATGGAAAACAAAACTCTGCTTCATTGAAGCAGCTCCTCGGGACAGATCAAGTTGATGCAGTCAAATAATTACATGGTCGACAGCACGAAGATGTGAGAAAATTGCTGATGACAAAAAAACATTGATTTCACATTTCAGAATTTCATCAACTCAGAAGAAAGCTGGTCCTTTCACAGACTACCTGCGTCCAAATATGTTTTTCACATTTAAAATAGTCTGGAAGAAAATCTCACTACACTTTGAATCACATCCAAACTAATTTAGCAACCACTGAGTCCGCGCCGACCAGTGATCATCTGATACACTAACACTCTCCTACACACCAGAGCCAATTGTCCAATTTCATTTCGGAGTCACGTGAGTGACTTCGTGAAGAGCCCGCCAGCACGCATGCGCGACATATCATCGCTCGCATTTGCAGTCGACGGCTGGAGGTGGAGCGCGGCTCACCACCAGTCCTTCATAAGGACCGCTCAGGTAAGTATAGGCAACCTTGAGCTGGTTGTCCCTGCTGTTTGAACTGTGTTTTCTCCAACAGGGATATGGATAAGAGGAGTACAGGCCGCAGGACTTCCAAAAGGAGTCGTCGGCCATTATTCCCGGAGCTCTATACAACGGCAGCACCCGCTAGACGGGCTGGGAAAAAGGCGCGAAAGTCGGGGACCCCTGTGACTACAGGACCCAACCCACCGACACAGCTGTGTACAAGTGGGGTACCCGCAGAGCAGGAAGTCGGTACGGCGCCGGAGCAGGTAGACCCTGACTCCATTTCACTATCTCCAACAGGGAGAGAATCGTTGGCTGATATGAGCAAACGGGTTTCACGTGCTGCTGCACGGCCCTTCTCCCCGAGCCCTCGTGGAAGAGTCAGGGATAGAGCTCAACAACTAAGCCCTTTTAGGGCAGAATTTTCACCAGAGACCGCTAGACTGCGGACTGGTGGTTTACCGAGACCCGTGTCCACTGGCAGACCACGGAGGGCCAGTGTAAACTCACCACCTAGCAGGACCAGTAGGAATCATGCAGGTGGAGTCTCACCATGGTCACCGCATCCCCCAATAGCGGCAGGACGGGACCGTATGCCACCTGAGTCCAGGAGAAGGACAGGCGGCAAACCCGCGCGGATGTTGGGTCACCACGCTGCGGCGACAGGTGCCGACTTCACACCGCATATGCCCTTCGAGGCAGTCGGACCTAGCTCATCCAAAAGGAGGCAAATGAGCAGATCCGCGCGGGAGTCGTACAGCTTCGCTGAGGCAGCTGGCAGCGACTTTTCGTCACGGCACCGAGATTACCTCGACGAGGTACGGGCCGATGATAGGAACCTCAGGAGTTCCTTTGGGCATGAGGGCTCTGACCTCCCATTCACGCATGATGAAGGGCGCATCGAACGGATGGAGAGGATGATGGAACGGATCCTGCAGCAAAGTCAACGGCGGGAAATGTCCAGTTCCAGGGGACTTTTGGATATATCCCCATCGTCAATGGGTAGCATGAGGCAGCCAGGAGAAGAGGATATCTTGGTACACGAACCAGTGGCACCTGAGGTTCCTCAGGAAGAACTTTTGGACGTGGCAGCCAAGTTTGCGTTACCCGAATCATCGGGGCAACCTCTCAAAACTAAACTGGCCACTACCATTGACTTCCTTACCAACCACCAGCTACAGGATCAGGTCCTATTGTAAACATGCCTATTTGGGGTAATATAAGCCCGGGCATAAAAGCACAGGAGGTAAAATTACAGAGAATCCTAAAACTGCTCACATCTGGGATTACCGCTTTTGCGAGGTCGGTGGACGGGATGGACTTGAACACCGAACAGGAGGATGCTCTTGCATTATTATGTAACGCGCAATACGAGATAAATGCGTTTCGAAAAAGTACCATCAAGCCCACGCTAAATCCCAAATTCGCGGGGCTATGCAGAGCATCTCCAACACCACCACCCAGACAACTATTCGGGGAAGACCTTCCGAAGCAGGTCAAGGATTTAGACGACCATGCCAAGACAGTGGGTCTTATGAGGTCGCACACCTTGACCAGACAAACGGCCAGGAAAACACCATATTCCAGGCCACGGGGTCAAACCGAAAGGCCAGCAAGGACCTACATACCGGCACCTCCACAAAACCAGCATTTTCAACAGCCAAGGCCTTTTTTAGGGCAAGGTCTGCAGCGGCCAGCATGGAAGATGCGGCAACCGCATCACCAGCACAACCCAGCACCTTCACGTCCCAGCAAACATGTCAGGGACCGCCGATAACCATGGAGGTAAGGCGGCCTGGATTTCATGCACTTGCATGTCTAACCTCACATGTTGGAGGGAGATTACGGTTCTTTAAGGAGGCATGGGATACCATCACCTCAGATGAGTTTATTTCACAAAGTATTCAAGGCCATGAGATTGAGTTTATAAATGGTCAACTTCCTCCACCTCAGCATATGCCGAATCGGAAATTTGCACTTTCCAGTAAGGAAGTAGCAGTAGGCTATGCTGAAATCTTGAGATTACATGAAAAAGGCGTGATAGAAAGAACTATCCACGAACCAATTGAATTTGTATCCAAAATATTCACAAAAACCAAGAAAGATGGTGGATGTCTAACCCATTTGAATACTTTTGTAAAATATACCCATTTTAAAATGGACATGTTCGAGACAGCCAAATCTTTGGTTTCCAAGGGCTGCTTCATGGCATGCATTGATTTAAAAGATGCATACTATTCAGTATCCATTTAGAAACATCACAGGAAGCTCTTAAAATTTACCTGGATAGATCAACTTTGGCAATACAAAGCTTTGCCCAATGGGCTTACCACAGCCCCCAGATTGTTTACTAAATTACTCAAGCCAGTGCTAGCAACACTGAGGAGGCAAAACCATACGGTTATGGCTAACCTGGATGATATCCTAATCATTGGGAACACATTGGAATCAGCAAAATTGGCAGTTACAGCCACTGTGGAATTATTTCAAAAAATGGGATTTATTATCCATCCAGATAAATCGAAGTTCTGTCCTTCACAGATCATGGACTATCTGGGATTTACGGTTGATTCCAATCGAATGATTACCACCATACCAACTAACAAAGTTGGGGATATTATTGAAGCATGTAATAATCTGGTCTGCGCCAGTATACCATCAATCAGACCAGCTGCTAAGGTAATTGGGAAAATGGTAGCAGCTTTTCCAGCTGCTCAATTTGGACCTTTACATTATCAAAATTTGCAAAGATCCAAGATTTCAGTGTTAAAATTGAATGCTGGACATTTTGATAGACCCATGCAGCTGCCATTCAAGGCAAAAATTGAGTTACAATGGTGGATTAATAATATCCGTAACTCATTCAAACCCATCATTGTGCCTCGTCCGTTGGTGTACTTACAAACAGACGCAAGCTCCCATGGCTGGGGAGCTACGGACAACAACACAAGTTGTGGGGGCAGATGGGACACTCTTGAATCTACCCTTTTGTTATCACAAGGGATAAATTATTTGGAGATGCTAGGGGCATTCCACGGACTTAGAGCTTATTGTTCAAACTTTACTGACACTCATGTCTGTCTCCAAATAGACAACACCACTGCGGTGGCATATCTAAATCATATGGGCGGTACCAGGTCAATTTCATGTGATGAATTGGCAAATACAATTTGGCTCTGGTGCATACAACGGAATATTTGGATTTCAGCTACCTATCTACCAGGTAAGCTCAATACAGTGGCGGACACCAGGTCACGGAAATTTAATGACAACATTGAGTGGATGTTAAATGCCCAAATATTCGCCAAATTTACAGCCAAATTTGGTAAACCGGATATTGACCTTTTTGCGTCACGGTTAAACCATCATACATATCATGGGAACCAGATCCTGGGGCAATGGCGATGGACGCTTTCTCGCTAGACTGGGGGAAATGGTTTTTCTATGCATTTCCTCCATTTTGCCTCATCAGTCGGGTATTGCGGAAAATCCAGTCAGATGCTGCTAAAGGCATTCTTATCATACCCGACTGGCCTACACAGCCATGGTATCCGGTGGTCCTTGGAATGATAAGTGAACCATGGGCCCTCTTAGAGAATTGCCCACAATTGGTGACGAACCCTGTTACAGGGGAACATCATCCCTGCCATAGTCATTTGAAATTATTGGCTTGCAGGTTCTGAATAGGCCATTACTGCAGTATGGTCTCTCGTCAAGGACAATGGATACAATTGGAGCATCATGCAGGGAGTCCACAAGACGGCAATATTTAACGCAAATCAGGAAATGGGAAACCTACTGCGGCCGCTTGAACATTGCATATGACTCCGTTTCAATTACAGATGTGCTGGAATTCCTTGCGGGGTTGCATCATGACGAACACCTCAGCTACAGTGCCATCAATAGCGCCAGGAGTGCGCTATCATTCTACCTCAATATTGAAGTAGGATCCAATAAACTGGTGTCCAAATTGATGCGGGGAATATTTAATTCTAACCCGCCCAGACCCCGTTACAACGTTACCTGGGACATTGGGAGAGTATTAACCCTACTCAGGATGTGGTCGCCCATGGCTGGGCTTTTGGACAAACTCACCCTGAAGCTGGTGATGTTATTGGCACTTACTTCAGCACAAAGGGTACAGACACTTCATAAGGTCAAGAATGACAGAATGGTCTCTACCCCAGAGAAAGTAATTTTCTTTATTGATGAATTACTAAAGCAGCACAGACCTGGGTTCACAGGGCTGCAGCTGGTGTTTCCAGCATACCCCGCTGATGCTGGGCTATGTTTAGCCACCCATATCCGCCAATATATAAAAGTAACGCGGAATTTAAGGGGAATGGAAAAATATCTGCTAATCAGCCACAAAAAACCACACCATAGAGTGTCGGTACAGACGATCTCCAGATGGCTCAGGATCGTCTTGAACGAAGCAGGTATTGACACTAATGTCTTTAAATCCCATTCCACCAGGGCTGCATCGACGTCGGTGGCTAAGGTCATGGAGGTGCCCATGGACCATATTCTTGCCACAGCGGGATGGGCTAGTGAAGCCACCTTTCAATGGTTTTACAACAAACCTGTTGCCGCTCCTGTAATGTTTGCAGAGGCCGTGCTGAATGCGGGTCAAGAACATACAGCTACTCCCCAGTGAGGGGTTTTCTTTTGTTATAATTAATAAATATTATTATTTTTCAGTACAAGCAGTCTGAAAATTTGATTACTCCTATCCATCCTTACAGTGGCGCGTGTGAGAGCATGGACGTTGTCCAGGGCATGAAATCACAGAGCTTTGAAGTCTTCACAAAGTCACTCACGTGACTCCGAAATGAAATAGTAAGATTAAACGAGAACTTACCAGTTTGAAGTTTGATCTTTATTTTATGAGGAGTTGCGATGAGGGATTTCGTGCCCTCCGCTCCCAACCCTCGATCATAAAGTCAACTGGTAATTAGAGTCTCTTCAATCTTACTCATTTCTTTGTTTGTTGGTTCTGTGATTCCACACCGCTGCTTTGAAGAATGTCGCGCATGCGTGCTGACGGGTTCTTCACGAAATCCCTCATCGCAACTCCTCATAAAATAAAGATCAAACTTCAAACTGGTAAGTTCTCGTTTAATCTTACTATTTTAACCAAAGCCAATTAACCTAAAAACCTGCATGTCTTTGGGGTGTGGGAGGAAAACAGAGCTCGCAGTGGAAACCCACATGGTCACAAGAGAATGTACAAATTCAGTACGGACAGCACCCATAGTCCGGATCGAATCTGGGTCTCTGGCACTGTAAGGCAGCAACTCTACCGTTGCACCACTGTGTCACCCAGAACAATGGTATATTTTTGCTGTATATCAGCTTGGGTAGTTTACAACCTAATGCAAACAATTCATTCTCCAAGTTTAGGTAACATCACCCCTCTCTTTACCAAGTCCCACCCTGATGTGGTCCCATTTCTTCCACTATCCTGCCCTCTTTCATTCTCCTTCCACCTTTATCCCTCCCTCTTCCTTCACATTTTACTCCTCCTCTCTTTTTCTGATATCCTTTTATTTCCTTTTCATCTCTAACCTTAATCCACCCATCTACCAATTTAACCCACCTCCCCTCACCTGGATCCACCTATCATTTGCCAGGCTTTGTCCAGTCCTCATATCCTTTCCTGCTTTCTCCCTCACCCAATAGAATTAGTCTGAAGAAGGGCCCTATCCTCTCTGTTCTGCTGCCCCCTCCCCCCGCCCTACCATGTGCCCCAACTGGACTTGCACCTATCTCTCCCCTCCCCGAACCACATTCCTTCCTCTAGCTTCACAATTCGCAACTCTTCAATTCTTTTGACACACAATTTCTGTCTTCATCCCTGACCTTTGTCCAACCAATAATTAACACCCCCCCCCCCCCAACTGTATCCATATATTACCTGCCAGGCTTTGTCCTTCCCCTCCTCTTTTCCAGCTCCCGCCCCCCCATCAGTCTGAAGAAGGATCCCGACACAAAATATCACCTATCCATGTTCTCCAGAGATGCTGCCTGAGCCACTGAGTTACTCCAGCACTTTGTGTCTCTTACTGAGGCAATTAAATGTGTGGCTTTCCAGCCACATCCATAATGAGAGCAAAGATAACCACTCATTACTAAGTGGGAGGTAAATAACAAATATAATTTTGCACAGATTAGATTCAGCTTTTCCCATTCTTATTTGAATTGAATTGAACAAAAAGAGACAGCATGGAAATAGGCCCACCAAGTTGACGCCGACCATCAAACACCCGTTCATGCTGGCTTTATGTTACCCCACTTTCTCATCCACTTTTCTACACACTAGGGGCAATGTACAGAGGCCAATTAATCTACAAACCCACATGTCTTTGGGATGCAGGAGGAATCTAGAACACCCATAGGAGAAAGTGCAAACTCCACACAGACAGCACCCGAGATCAGGTGCGAACCCGGGTCTCTGATGTTGCGAGGCAGCAACTGTACCAGCTGTGCCACTATGTCACCCTAATATTTGAAATATTAATGATTCAATAAATATTTTACATCGAATGAAATATATATTTTGTACCTGGCCACGCTCTCTAGTTCACTCCTGCCATCGGGAAGAAAGTACAGCAGTCAGAAAGCTCTGACCTCTAGTTTCAGGAACAGCTTCATTCCAACAACCATCAGGCTTTTGAACACTACAAACACCAACTAATCTACAAACTATGAACGATCTTGGTTGCACGAGGGACTTCGAGCCTTTTGCAATAAATATATATATATATTGTTTTTATTTCATTTTTTGTTTATTGTGTTATCTATTACTGTGTTTACAGACCTGTTATGCTGCTGCAAATAATAATTCCACTGCTACATTTTCAGTACATACGACAAGTAAACACTCCTGACTTTTAAATAATTCTCCAAAATATACAACGTTACTATTTTTGCAATATAGATATCTCTCATTTAATGTGAGAGTTAACACTCATCTTTAGTGTTGATTACAATAGACTGCGAGAAATAATTTTTGAGAATTATTCTAAGATGCAGTTCACTACTGATTCTCCGGCACCCTTTTTTCCAGAGCTTTTCTGGATTTTCCATTTGGCGAACCAAGGGAGGTCATGGCCTTCCAGAGGAGTCCAACGGTACTGGAACAGTCCGTCTACTCTACCAAGAGACCGAGATACCAGCCCGCAAAGTCGGCATCGAATGTCGACTATGGGAACTGATCTGCCGGCTCCGGCTGGGCTGGAGTTCCAGAGCCTCGGCTGCAGGGGGCAAATTCAACCCAAAGTCTTGATGAGGCTGAGATTGGCCGCTTCACCTGGCCCGGGCACCACATTTTGGGGGGGACTTCCGGGGGGGAGGGGGTGAATTTCAACTGTGTCTTGTAATTTTGTACGGATTAAAGGAGGTGCCGGAAAATCGGTGGTGAACCTGATCAATGGTGGACCTGTTGTACAGTATACAAGACACAGACCGCTAGAGCCTTTTGAGCAGAATGAGCTCATAAGAAATAGAGAGAAATCTACTCCGGCTACAAAATGAATGCTGTCTTCACTACCTTAGTATCAATTATCATCTGACACCACAAGGGTGGATGAAACCATTCACTGGCAACCTCTTTCTAAAATTATCCTCATTAATTTGTCCAACTTTTATGTGAATTCAAAGAAAGGGAAATTAAATAGCACGTAGCAAGAATGATAAGTACCTTATTAAACTTAAATACAAAATAGCAATTCTAGGTCATTACTTATCAAACTAACCCACTGAAAGTACAGCTGTTCATGCAGCAAAATAATATTAAAATTAGAAGTTTGGGCAGCACAGTGGCAGAAATGCTGCCTTACAGCGCCAGAGACCCAGGTTTGATTTTGACCACGGCCACTGTCACGGCCACGGAGTTTGTACGTTCTCTTTGTGACCGCATGGGATTTCTCCGGGTGTTCCGGTTTTCCTCCCACATTCCAAACATGTGCAGGTTTTTAGGTTAATTGGCTTCAGTAAAATAGTAAAATTTCCCCAGGATAGTGCTGGTGTACAGGGTCATTGCTTCTCGGCACGGGCTCGGTGGGCTGAAGGGCCTGTTTCCGCTCGGTATCTCTAAAGTCTGAAGTCTAAAATACAGACCTCTGTACAACGTGCAGAACTAAACTCGTTGATTTATTCTCAACGAGTTGTTTGCCTGGGATATAGACAAAAAGCAGATAAATGGAGATGAAGTAAGGATCTGCATGGTCTAATGAATGGTGGAACATGGATTTGAACAATCTGCTCCAATTCCTATTGTTACAATTATACTCTCAGTTTCTTATAGCTTCACAAATTGAACCAAGATGGAGAGACAAGAGACTGCAGATGCTGGAGCGTTGAGCAAAACACCGAGTGCTGGAGAAACTCAGCATGTCAGGCAGCATCTGTGGAGGGAATGTACACACGACGGGTTGTGATCATTCTTAAGACCCTCAGTCTCAAAGAGAAACATTGTTTATCTATTCCCTCCACAGATGGTGCCTGACCCATTGAGTTCCTCCAGTACTTTGTGTTTTGCTGAATCAAGATATATCATCTCTTCGATGCTCTTGCCTTTCTCCTTATCTCCTGAAGGGGCATTGACTACATGTTGGGATGGGATTTAACAGGTCCAAATTGCCTTCCTGTAACTCACTCGTAGCACCTTTCTTTGTGTGCAAGTTTAGCCAAGTTGGAAAATTAACCTCTTTTACTTATCCTCACATTATATTTCATAATTATAGAAATAAGTCATTATGCTGGAATTAGTACAGAGAAGGTTTAGGAGGGTGTTGCCAGGACTCGAGGACCTGAACCATGTGGAGAGGTTGGGCAAGATAGGACACGATTCCTTGGAGTGCAGGAGGCTAAGGAATGATCTTATAGAGGATGGAAACAGGCACTTTGGCCCAACTTGCCCACACCGAACAACATGTCTCATCTACAGTAGTCCAACCTGCCTGTGTTTGGCCCATGTCCCTCTAAATCTATCCTATCCATGTACCTATCTATATATTTCTTAAATGTTTATTTGTTTATTTATTTATTTGCACCATGTTTTAAAAAAAAGACAAACGATCAATTTATAATACCATACAGTGCTGGGAGGGAAGGGAAGCCCAGAGGGCTTATACAAAGTCCGCTCCCATCTGAAAATGAGAGTTAATGGCAAATCCGGGGGTAGGAGAAATAAAAAAGACAATAATAAACAATAATACAGTTTAAGAATGAAAACTAAAAATATGAAATTAAAAATATGAAAATAAATAAAATAAGTATAGTATGAGATAAGAATCAACAGAAGAAGTTTGAGTTCATAAATAGCATTATAAAAAGCTGGAGGTCAGAACTGAGGACATGATGAGAAACCTTTTAAGCTCAATCTTAAAGGTGGCTAAGGCGGTGTGAGACTTTAATGACAGAGTCAGGGTATTCCAAAATTTAGGACCTTTAAAAGTAATGCAATGTTGGTGTTTGGATGTTTCGACAAAAGATGAAGATAATTTCTTCTTCAGGTTCGGTAATGGTGAATATTAGAAGAAAGGGTGAAAAGATCATGAAGAGAGACAGGCAAATCATGTTTACATTTAAGATATTTGAAAATAAAAATACATATTTGGAATGCATTCAGTTTATCTACAGACAAAATTGAGTACTTCTTGAAGAGAGGGGCAGAAGGTTCTTGTGAATTTGAGTGAGAAATTAATCTCATAAATTTCTTCTGTGTGATGAGTAGCTTAGAAAGATAGGAAGGATAGGTAGAACCCCAAAAAATATTACAATAATTGAAATAAGGAAAAATCAAACTAATATATTGTTAGATGGGAAGACGGGTGAATAAATGCACAAACCTTTCTCAGAATACCAAGCATTTTCATTGATCTTCTACAGACAATATTGATATGTTCTTTCCAAGTTAAATTTTGATCAATGGTTACTCCTAAACATTTTGTATGTGTTACTTCTGGAATTTCATGTCCATTGATAAAAAAATCAGATTTGTCTTTGGGAAAAAAATTGTTTTTATTGCAGAAGATCATGTAATTGCATTTTTTGATATTGAGAGAGAGCCTGTTCACTTCAAACCACTTAGAGACATGAGACATTTCTTCATTAACTAATTCAACCAATGATTTTAGATCACTATATGAAGCTATAAGATTGGTGTAATCGGCAAACAGGATAGGAAGAAGTACTCTACAGGTATAGGATAAGTCATTTATATAGATCAAGAATAGTAAAGGACCAAGGATGGAGCCTTGTGGTACCCCACAGTGAATTATCAATTTTTTGGATGAGCTTCCATTTAGATAGACAAATTGCACTCTATTTGCTAAATAGTTGGTTAACCATAGAAGGGCTACATCCTTTACCCCACATCTATTGAGTTTAGAGATTAAGATTGAATGGTTGACTGTATCAAATGCCTTGGATAGATCTAGAAAGACACCAAGAGCACATTTCTTTTCATCTAGAGCAGTAGAGATGTTATTAATAAGTTGTAATAATGCATGCTCCGTAGAGTACTTCTTCCTAAAGCCATATTGATGGTTATACAAAATATTATTCACAGTTAGATGGTTTAGGATTCTTGTGTACACTAGTCTTTCTATGATTTTTGAGAGACAGGGGAGAATAGATATTGGGCGGTAATTACCAAAATGTTGCGATAGTAAAGGTGTATAAGATCATGAGGGGGATAGATAGTGTGAATGCACATTTACCTAGAGTAAGTGTATCAAGAACCAGAGGATATAGGTTTAACACAGCGGGACAGGCAGCATTTCTGGCGAGAAGGAATGGGTGACATTTCGGGTCGAGATCCTTCTTCACCACGTCACCCATTCCTTCTCTCCAGAGATGCTGCCTGTCCCGCTGAGTTACTCCAGGTTTTTGTGTCTAGCTTCAGCATCTGCAAATCCTTCCTACACGGATATAGGTTTAATTTGAGTGGGACAGAATTTAATAGGAACATGAGGGGCAACGTTTTCACTCAGAGCGTGGTGTGTATATGGAATGAGCTGCCAGAGGAGGTAATTAAGGTAGATATTAAAACAGGATGAAAAAGTCACTGGACAGGTACAAGGAAAGGAAAGGTTTGGAGGGATATGGGCCAAATGTGGGCAAATGGGATGAGCTTGGATGGGACACCTTGTTCGGATTGGATAAGTTGGGCCGAAGGGTCTGTTTCTGTGCTATACGATTCTGTGAAGCCTGGTGCATTTTAAATATGTTGGACATGCTGATTGCCATGTCATTAAATAAGCAGGCAAAGTGTTAGTCTGAAGAAGGGTCCCAAAACATCACCCATCCTTTCTCTCCAGAGATTTTGCCTGACCTGCTGAGTTACTCCAGCACTTTGTGTCTATCTTCATTAAATAAGCGGTTTGTTGAGCAGCTTCCTGCTGTAGTATTTGTGTGATACATATGTTTCCCACCAACAGTAAACCCAACTTTAGATCTCAGTCTTGCCACAGGCTACCAAGGATTGCTTCACGATCTGTAAAAACTCAATTTGGTAGTGAACTGTGTGATCATCCTTACTACTGACATTGTGAAGGGAAAGTTGCTGATGCTGAAGATAGTTGGGCCATCCATGAGGATAATTCTGCCAGCATGGTGGCACAGCGGTAGAGTTGCTGCCTTCCAGCACCAGAGACCCGGGTTCGATCCTGACTACGGGTGCTGTCTGTTCAGTGTCTGTACGTTCTCACTGTGACCTGAGCGGGTTTTCACCGGGTGCTCCGGTTTCCTCCCACACTTCAAAGATGTGCAGGTTGTCCCTAATGTGTAGGATATTGTTAGTGAGCGGGGATTGCTAATGGGTGCAGCCACGGTGGGCTGATGTGCCTGTTCGCACGCTAAACCAATCTAAACTAAACTAAATTGAACTAAATTAAATTAAACTAAACTAAACTAATATCTTTGGGTTGTGTTTGGTCTCCAATCAGAATTATGTTTTCTTTGGATTAAGACTTGTGTTAAGAGTTATGTTTTAAACAACCAAAATTGGAACAAAGACTATGATCCAACTCTGTAAAAAGTTAGTTTGGTTTAGGGACACAGCACACAAACAGTGACTCCATTGACTCCACGCCAAACATCCATCACCCGTTCTCACTAGTTCCATGTTATCCCAATTTCATATCCCTGCACATTAGAAGCAATTTACAGAGGCCAATAAACCTACAAATCCACACATTTTTTTGATGTGGTAGGAAACATGTGGTCACAGGAAAAATGTTAAATCTGCACACAGACAGCACCCGAGGTCAGGATCGAACCCGGGTCCCTGGCACAGTGAGGCAGCAGCTCCACCTGCTGTGCCCCCAATACTTATTCAATTCTTTTAAAGTGCTGTAGGAATGCATATATTAACGCTGTTGCTCAGCTGTTTCCAGAGACTATTAAACGGTTATTAAGAACTTCTTGCATGAGGCAAGACAACAACAAAATTGTGCAATGACCCAAAGTGTAGTTGTGTTGTGATTAATAATGCAAAAGTAAAACAAGTACACTGGGAGTTAATACACAAACAAAAATAAAACATAAAGCAATATGCACAAATGGATTTGCATGTTTCTACTGTTCCGACAATATAGATAGAATAACATTTCCAGATACACAAATATTTACTGGCAGAAAGCAGAGAGCTAATATAGCCATCTGTCTCAAAAAGCAATTTAATCCTACACAATGCATTTATTCCAGGAGGATCATTTATATTACTAATTGTGTATTGAGGCTAATGTCTAGGAGCAAAACTCGTCTGCTTATATTGCTATCAATGCACTGATTAAATATAGAACACAGAACATGAATGCAATGCTAAGGCTTTATAACACACTGGTCAGACCACATTTGTGAGTAGTTTCTGGCCAGATATCTCAGGAAGGATGTGCTGGTGTCAGAAGCACAGAAAACATAGACAAATAGGTGCTGGAGTAGGCCATTTGGCCGTTCAAGCCAGCACCGCCATTCAATATGATCATGGCTGATCACCTAAAATCACCTCCTGCTTTTCCACCATATCCCTTGATTCCTTTAGCCCTAAGAGCTAAATCTAACTCTCTCTTGAAAACATCCAGTGAATTGGCCTTCACTACCTTCTGTGCAGAGAATTCCACAGATTCACAACTCTCTGGGTGAAGATGTTTTTCCTCATCTCAGTCCTAAATGGCCTACCCCTTATTCTTCAACTTTGACAACTGGTCCTGGTGTTGGAGAGGATCCAGAAGCGATTTTCGAGAATAATCCCAGGAATGTGATGAGCGTTTGACAACTGTACTCGCCTGTGCTCGCTGGAGTTTAGATCGATGAGGGTGGACCTCATTGAAACTTACTGAATAGTGAAAAGCCTGGGATAGAGTGGATGTCCAGAGGATGTTTCCATTAGTGGGAGAGTCTAAGACCAGAGGCCATAGCCTCAGAATAAAAGGAGGTGCCTTTCGAAAGATGAGGAATTTCTTTAGTCAGAGGGTGGTGAATCTATCAATTTCATTGCCACAGATATCTGTGGAGGCCGGTATTTGTAAGGGGGAGATTGATAAATTCTTGATTAGTACGGGTGTCAGGGGTTAAATGGAGAAAGGGGTGGACAGGGAAAGATAGATCAGCCATGATTGAATGGCAGAGTAGACTTGCTGGGCCGAATGGCCTAATTCTGCTCCAATAAATTATTAATTTATGAACTTATGAACAGTACAACACAGGAACGTGCCCTTCTGCCCACATTGTTTGTGCCGAACATGATAGCAAGTTGCAAATGCAAAACTGCAATTGTAAGATTTTTAATATATCATAAGTTTGTAACAAAATTGGTTAACATGCAAACAAGATTATGTATGAATACAATGAAAAATGTACAGGAGTAAAGTCAACCAATATCCAGTACAAATGTTACTGGTATAAAGCCATTGGCAAAAAAAAATACGTATGTTTTCTTTCTATTGATATTACATGACCTTCTGAGTATTTCTAGCATTTTCATTATTTATATCAGATTTCTAGTATGTACAGTATTTTCTAAAATTTTTAATTTCAGTTGAGTTTCCTCCAATGATTCTATAACCATGTTTTATGTAAACCTATATGTGAATCATTGAGCTGTACAGGAGGGAAATAGTCCCTTCATCCCATCTTCTCCTTGATGCCCTTGTTGATGTTTTGGGCCAGTCCCATTTGCATGCATTTACTTTTGGAACAGAGATGAGGAGGAATCTCTTTAGCCAGAGAGTGGCGTATCTGTGGAATTAATTGCTACAGACGGCTGTGGAGGCCAAGTCATTGGGTATCTTTAAAGTGGAGATTGATAGGATCTTGATTAGTAAGGGTGTCAATGGTTATGGGGAGAAGACAGGAGAATGGGGTTGAGAGGGAAAAATAGATCAGCCATGATTAAATGGCAGAGTAGATTCGATGGGACGAATAACTTAATATTAGTCCTATGTCTTCTATGTCTTATACTCTCATGATCTTATAGATTCTTCCTATCCATATATCAAGGGGAGACCGGTGCACGGACAACCACCAGATGGTACACGGCACATGGCAAAAGCGACTTGCTTAGATGGACTATCTTGGTCTGCATGGATGAGTTGGGCTGAAGGGCCTGTTTTTGTGCTGCAGGATGCCTTGTGCATTTTACTATGAGATAGTATAAAAATATTTAAAATACACTTGGATAGGTACATGGATGGGAAAGGTTTAGATGGATATGGGTCAAATACGGGCAATGGGACCAGCGTAGAGGGGGCATTTCAGTGGCAAGTTGGGCCAAAGGGCCTATTTCCATGCTGTTTGACTCTACGACTATGAGTGACTTTTCATTATCAAACCCCTGAAGCATGTGCGGGTAGGTACAACAACTGGACTTGAATGTATTAGCACTTCCAGAAGATCCATTGCTCTTCTCGCGCTACTTTAAGCCTTTCCATGATGTCCTCACTTTTCCCCACGTCATTGTGAAACTCATAGGTACATGCCATTAATCCTGATCTTCAAACCACAGGAACTTAATTCTTTCCCCATTATGACATTATTCAAAGCACACAGTGTACAGTCAGGAGAAACATTCTGGGCGCTAACTTTTAATGATTCACATCAAAGATTGTTCCTAATGTCCACGCCGCAAGATTTAACAAAGCTCTCACCTTTTTCCACTTCTATCAATTACATCCAGTTTGCTATCAATAGTCGTAACTTGCCCTGGCTTCTTAGATGTGGAAAGATCTTTAGAAATGCTGGAGTGTTCTGAAGCCATCTTGAAAGATGCATAGAATAAATTAGAAGACACAAAGTGCTGAAGTAACTCAGCGGGTCAGGCAGCACCTCGGGAGAAAATGGATAGGTGGCTTTTCAGGTTGGGATTCTTCTTCACTGTGATTGTGCTAGGGAGAGTGGGGGAAAAATACTGGAAGCAAAGAAAAACAGGACAAGTTTAACAATTGGATATAGGAAGGAACTGCAAATGCTGGTTTACACCGAGGATCAACACAAAATGCTGGAGTAACTCAGAGGGTCAGGCAGCATCTCTGGAGAAAAGGAATAGGTGGCATTTTGGGTTGACGCCCTTCTTCGGACTGAGTTATTGGAAAGGGAAACTAGTGGTATGAAAAAGTAATGAATAATCAGAGCTGGGCAAAGGTGGAGCCCACTATGGTCCATTGTTGCTGTGCAAGAGGTGATAACAAAGGGATATATGGATGCAAACAGTGGACAATCCATAATGATTGGATGTTGCACTAATATGTTTCCAGACCCATTCATTCGCTCCAGAGATGCTGCCTGTCCCGCTGAGTTACTCCAGCATTTTGTGTCTATCCCCAATAGGATAATTCTTGCAATTTTTGTCATGTCTTTCCTCAACTTTTCAATTAAATTGATTGAAAGTCAACACCTTTCAAACCTGTTGAACTGAGTTCCAGGAGACATAATGAAAAGTGGGTAATTCTGCGCACAATAGGATTCATTGTGAAAAGTGGGTAATTCTGCGCACAATAGGATTAATAGAACTCACATTATGCCGGGAACGTTCCACAGTGGGCTTCTCAGCCAGAGCTGCAGAACGTCAAACAGTGAACGCACCGAGAGCCATTCTCTGGAGCTTCGTCAAATACCCGCCTACGATGCTCATTACAAGTCAGGCTGATCTATATTTACATCAGCGGCACTGGATAGGTTGTCAAGTAATTAATAATTTGGTAGATTTCTTTCTGGCTGTTTTAATGCATCATCGTGGTGGAATTGTTGACCTGTTTTACACAGTGTCAGAGGGGAATGCGTGCTGTTATTGGCCCAGGTCGCTGCTGCAAGCTTTTGTCATCTCTAATATTATTGTTAAGAGTCTGAGCTACAATCCTCTTCAACTGCGGCTCGGTGAAGCAGGGAATTTGACATGGAGCTATAGGCATCTGAAAAGATAAACAAAGCAGACAGTAACAATGAAGTCCCATTAATAGTGTTATCTTTTATATGTCACTTCCACAGTCTATAGTTCTCTCCCCACCCCCACACACACACACACCTACGCATGTCTCTAAACTCCAGCAAGGCAAATAAATGAAGTTAATGGGCAGCTGCTGGCATCTCAGAAACACCAGGCTGTTGTTAAGAGAAGTCTGGCAGTGCTTCCATAACCTTGTAATAATGTTAATCTGTCCATAAGCTAGTTCAGGAAATGTACCAAATGCATTCATTTATACACAGTGAGATTCGTTATGTCTAGGATTGGCCTTGGTACATGGGTGAATAAGTTTAAGCAATAGTTTAGTTTAGTTTATTGACACAATGCAGAACAGGCCCTTCATCCCACTGAGTCCGTGCCGACCAACGATGGGTACATGACAATTTACTATTTTACCAAAGCCAATTAATCTACAAACTTGTACTGCTTTGGAATGGGGGAGGAATCCGGAGCACCAGGAGAAAACTCACGCAGGTCACAGGGAGAATGTAGAAACTCTGTACAGACAGCACCCGTAGTCAGAATCAAACCCGTGTCTCTGGTGCAGTGAGACAGCAAATCTACCAGCTGAAATATTTCCTTTCCTCTAACAAACCTTTCAAACAAAAGCACCAAAAATTAACTGGGTAATCATTCATATGATCTGTTGTATGCAACAATACTATAGAGTCATCGAGTCATACAGCATGGAAACAGACCCTTTGGCCCAACTTGCCCACATTGACCAACATGCCTCATCTTCGCTAGTCCCACCTGCCTGCGTTTGGCCCGTATGTCCCTAAATCTCTCCTGTTCATGTACCTGTCCAAATGTCTCTTAAACATTATGATAGTACCTGCCTCGACTACCTCCTTCAGCAGCTTTTGCCTATTTAATGATTATTGGCTAGGAGATTTAACGATATGCTGTTTGGATTTTTTAAGCACTATAAAATTATATTATAGCAAAATGTAAACTGTCCACAGCTTTGCTCTTTACGGGTAATTTGATTTGGCAGCTTTTAGGAGTGGAAATGACACGCATCCAAAGCACACAAGGGATGAGGCCAGCTTCATGCAACACACTAAGGACTCGTCCACTGTGAAAATAATCCAGGTATCTGTACTTATCATCAGTCCGAACAATGCACTGGGAATCTGCTGTGGAATAGCAGGAACATGATCTGCAGCTGCATTCCCCAGAGGAATCATCAATCACAGGCAACACCTCTGGAGATTTCAGACTATCTTGCGGGCAAACCCATTTCTTTCCATAGTGCTGCTCCCACAGGGCCTCATGCACAGACAAGTCCAGGATAATAATCGATGTCATGACTGGTTACTCATCAGATGGAGGGTTGTTGTTCATCAACCAGATTAAATCAATGATAAACCCCAAATAGCCAATCATTCTAGATGGTACTAATTTGGATTTAATTAGATGGGTGAGGAACCTAATCTCTCAAACAGGTGTTTGGTAACTGAACCCAATTCTTCAGCTGCTTCCTGAGTTTTTACCTATGATCAGAAACATCATCCAAGTATGCCATTACAATGCGACTCTGAGCGCGGAGTCGCACTCATACTGGTTTCAACAATTTTGTAAATAACCTAGGGCTGAGGTTAACCCATTGAGGAAAACTTAAAATTGCCACAACTGTCTCATCCAACTAAATTTCAAGTATCCACTGTATTGGTACTGTATAATATGCATCTTTCAGATTTATGGTTGCCATATAACACCCTTTTGATACCAGTTGCTTAGCAGTACTGAAAGTTTCTGTTATAAAAATGTTTATACTGGACCTAAGAGTCAAATCTGGTTAGTTCCAGAATGACTCGACACCCACCATCGTCAATTTGCCTGGGGAATAATGGACACAATTTGTTGAGGCTGATATGCCTTCCTTTCCATTACCCCTTTTTTGGAATAATATTCCAATTTCATCATTCACCTGGAGAGTCTCTGGTATTGAAAACCCAATACCCGACTAGGTGTATTTTGTACGGGTGGATGTACTTCCGTGATAAACCCCAAAGAGCGATACGTGTAGCAGGGGTCGCCCGGCTTGGTCCTTAACCTGCACCATTGTCTCTAGTTCAATTGCACCTTCCCGTTCTGAAAGGATATGGTTTTTGAGACGGCATCCTGGTCTCAGGATGAGTTTTGATGAGGCCGATTGTTTTTGCCTCAACGTCCAGGTCTTTTCTTGGATATTAGAGAATCTGCGCAAGGCTGGGAACTGTGGGTTGAGCGTAGGCTTGATGGCTATTTTGTGAATAATTAATGTTCAAAATGGGCATTACACAGCAGGGTCCATATCCTGCGGTGTTTTGATAGTGGTGCCCTTATACCATATGCCCAAATGCCATTATTCCTGCTCCAACCAGTTTTTAGGACTTTCTGCAGCCTCAACTCATGCACCCTCATGATGCGCCCCTTTAGAGCAATGCACAGTTAACAGGTGTCTCTGATATCTCTTGCGAAGTTTCCTCCATTATGGAGTCCTGAAGCTGGAGAGGCCATATATTTAAATTGCTGGCCAGATTGTCATCCATGGCTTCGCCAGCGCCTGCCGGTATGGCAAATTTGCTGGCCACATCCGGCACACCCGGAGCATAGCTCATGTGCTTTGGTGTATACACATAAGCAGTCACACGAAACTTCAGGGTCAGATTCATACTGCCCTGGCTCTCCCGGCTCATGCTCACGGGAGGTATCATGCAGCCCTTAAAAAGGCGCTGCTGTTATGGGTCCCCATGCCAGACACGTAGGCATATTATCCTTCATACGTGTACAGCTCTTTTGCTATATGGACCTCTGCTAGAGGTTGCTCAAAGCTGCTGGGGACCCTGGGGTATTAAACCCCGGCTGGAACACCTCCTGGTTGATCATTTTATCTATGAGGTGTTCCATGTTGTCCAAACGTCCCCAACCTTTATTTTTGGAAGGGGCAAAGTCTTTCTGGCCTCACTCATCAGAGTTGACAGGCCTGGACAATTTACTCTTGGTTGCCTCCCGACAGGAGTAGCCACAGAGCTCTAAAGTTGCTGCCGCCGGCTGAACTGCCGGCGGCTGTGAAGTCGGCGTCTCAAAGCCGGCGTACACCCGCTGACCGCAGCCCCGCGGGTAAGTTTTACTTTATTGGCGACACACTCGCCTCATTTTCACTGTTTAATATTTTTTCTTCCTTTGGAAGTATCCCTGCTGGCTCCTGTAACCAGCCTTACATGACCTAGTAAACCACCGCAAGTTTAAAACACTTACCTGCGGTGTTTTACTTACCGCTGGTGGAGCTGTGCTCTCCAGCCTGTCGGTGTGCCAAACTCATCTGACGTAATGGACACGCAGGCGCTCTGGCGGGGCTTCTTCACGGAATCACTCACGTGACTCTGAAGTAAAATTAGTGGTTCTACGATTGATCACTGGTCAGTGTGGACTTGGTGGGCTTGTTTCCATGCTGTATCTTCTAAACTAAACTCAGCGGGTCAATAGTTACTAATACTACAATCAGTCTGAGGAAGGGTCCCAACACGAAACGTCGCCTATCCATGTTCTCCTCAGATGCTGCCTAACCCACTGAGTTACTCCGGCACTTTGTGTCTGCTTTCAAAAAGTTATGTATCTGGAGGCAAAAGTGTTTAAAGACACTTGTGACAGATGTGTCATTATCTTTGGGGAGAGTCTGGAGAGTTCTGAGTTGCAAAAGGATCATGGTGTCTTGCCATACAATTTCTAAGATGCTACTGTGGAAGTAATTAGGAAAGTGAATAGAACACTATACTTACTGCTTGGAGAATTGAACATAAAAGTAGGATGGTGTGTTTCAGTTATATAAGGCAGTGGTGAGACCACCTTTGGAGAACTATGTACACTGCTGGACTACTTATTTAAGGAAATATCTTAATGTGTAGAAAGCAGTTCAGAGAAGGTTTACTGCACTAATCCCTGGAACAGTTAATCTGCCCAATGAAGAAAGATTGGACAATGAAGAAAGATTAGGGTTGTACCTGCTGAAGTTTCAAAAAGTTTGAGTTGATTTTAATTTAGTTTAGTTTTACTAGGTGGAAACATACCACGCCGACCAGCAATCACCTATACACTAGTTCCATTGGAGATAGTAGGGATAAGTTACAATTTACAGATGCCATTTAACCTACAAACCTATATATCTTTGGATTGTGGGAGGAAACCGGAGCACCTGGAGAAAACCCACGCAGTCACAGGGATAACATACAAACTCGTTACTGACAGCACCCGTGGTCAAAATCGAATCTGGGCCTCTAGCGCTATAAATCAGCAAATCTACCATTGTGCAATTGTGCCGGCCTTATTTTGGTGTCTGGAAAGGACATTTCGTCTTGTGGGAAAATCTCAAAGTTAGGAGCAATTATTTGAAAATAAGGGATCACTTATTTAAGCAGAGATGAAGTGCGACTTCCCCTCTTAGATGGCTATGGCGTTTGTGGAACTTTCTTCTTCAGGGGCCAGTGGTTGATGAGTCTTTAAATGTGCAGGAAGGAACTGCAGATGCTGGTTTTATGCTGAAGATGAACACAAAATGCTGGCGTGATTCAGCAGGTCAGGCAGCATCTCTGAGAACATGCATAGGTTACGTTTTGGGTCAGAACCCTTCTTCAGGCTCATCTATCTGTATCTATAAATATTACATTGATTCTTGATAAGCGAAGGAGTGGATGGTTCCTGAAGCAAATTCACTCTTTAATTACTCATCATTTACTGTTGAAAATGAACAGGTTACCAACCTCCACCAGCAGCTGCCTTAACAGAAATTAATTTTGGCGAGGCCCTTAATCATCAGGTGGCAGAAGTACGTGGGAGGGTGCAGGGGCCTTCTCATTAACCTTTGCTGTCCAATCTGCAACAAAGCACAAGAGTTTCATGAGAAACCCGATACAGCTTGCTTATTTACTTATAATGACACAAAAGGAGTCCATCGAACGCAATGGGCTCAGAGCTTCTACTAGAGCAATCCTCCCATTCAGTCCCATACAGCCCCATGTCCTTTTAAAAGACATTTGGACAGGTACATGGATAGGAACGGTGTTGAGGGATATGGTCCATATATGGGCCGGTGGGTCTAGTTTAGTTTAGTTTTAGTTTCAGGAAGCTCCCCGAAAAAATGTAGTGCCTAGGCCGGGTTAGGCGGCAGATCTCGACCTCATCAGGACTTCCGCGGCTGACCGGTGGGTCGATTTTGCCGCCTGCGGCCGGGGGTCTGTAACTCCGGCCCAGCTGCAGTGGGCAGATTCGGTCCCGACTTCCAAGGCCAACTTTGTGAACTGATATCTCGGCCCCACAGCAGCCTAGGCAGAATGTTCCGGTACCATTCGACTACTCTCAGGGGCCGTGACCTCTGTTGGTCCAGCAAAATGGATAATCCCGAATGTCTCTGGAATTAAGGGTGCCAGAAAATCGGTGGTTGACCTGTACAGCAGAGATAGGAAAGTTACAGAAGATGTGCAGCATAGGATCTTCATAAAGGTGCTACAGATAAGAAATTACAGTGAAAAAGGGAGATATGAAACAGTAAAAGTTTTGAAACGCCACTGCCATTTATTTCATCCAGTACTTTGTGCAGAATATTACTTGCTTTTTTTAAGTGCATGCAGTGAACAAGGAATATCTCACTCCATTCAAAACAGAAACTTTATCAAGCAAGTTCAGAATTGTCACTGTGATCCTCCAGTGGCATTGCTGGTATCGTGTGCCGTTGGTATGCTGAGCACAAAACAAGTTTGGGGCATTCCATCAGTGATATGCTGATCCACATCTCCAGCAACAACCCAAAACCACATTCCAAGGAGCATCTACGAATTGTGCCAAATTCTCACTTGGGTCATAGAGTCACACAACACGGAAACAGGCCCTTCAACCCAACTCACCCATGCCGACCAAGATGCCCCATTTACGCTAGTCCCATCTGTCATATCCATATAGATTTTTTCTATGCATTTAAAATGGAGACACACGGAACTGCAGATGCTGGAATGTAGAGCAAAACACAAAGTGCTGGAGGAATTCAGCGAGTCAGGCATCATATGCAGAGGGAATGGATAGCTGTTTCAGGTGGAGCCTTAATAGTAAGGTTAAACGAGAACTTACCAGTTCGAAGTTTGATCCTTATTTTACGAGGAGTTACGATGAGGGATTTTGTGAAGACCCCGCCAGCACGCATGCGTGACATTCTTCAAAGCAGCGGTGTGAAATCACAGATAGTAGAGTTGACTGAAGATAGTAAGATAAGAGAACTAACATACCAGTCGACCTTATAATGGAGGGTTGGGAGCGGAGGGCACGTAATCCCTCATCGTAACTCCTCATAAAATAAGGATCAAACTTCGAACTGGTAAGTTCTCGTTTAATCTTACTATTTTACTTCGGAGTCGCGTGAGTGACTTCGTGAAGACTTCAAAGCTCTGTGATTTCATGCCCTGGAAATGAGTCCATGCTCACACACTGCCATAATAACCAGGAGGAAGTATGTTAACGTATTTCAGACTTGTACAGTTCTGAAAAACAACAATGTATTATTTAACAATAATAATAACCCCTAATTTCTGGGAAAATTATAATACAGAACTTAAAATAGTGTCTGCAAATATCTCAGGCGTGGCCACAGGTTTGTTATAACCGATGGAAATTGTTTCATTAGACCAACCCGCCATTGCAAGGGTGTGGCCCATAGGGACTTCCATCAATGTTTCCAAATGTCCAAATATCCAAATGTTTCTTTCTATGCACCAGTGCCAGATTGTATTGATCAATTCATCAGAAGATATTGACTTAATTCCACCCATATGATTAATGTATGTCACCACGGAGGTATTATCAATTTGTAGGTGAACATGCAAATGATGCATGTCTGACACAGTAAGCCCGAAGTCCGTGAATGCTCCCAACATCTTTAGATGAATACCCAGTGCCTGAAGGAAGGTCATTCCATCTACCACCGCAACTGGAGGTGGTATTGGTTGCTCCCCAGCCGTGAGTGCTGGCGTCAGTTTGAAACACAACCGAAGGGTTTGTGACTGTGATGGGATTTAGAGCAATGTCGAACATTGCTAATCCACCATCCTAATTCCAATTTGTTTTGGCTGGTCTGTCAAAATGGCCAGCATGGTGTTTTGAGTGCTGAAGTTTTGGCCCTTTGTAGATTTCGGTAATGTAAGGGTCCAAATTGTGGCTGGGAAAAGCAGCCACGAGCTTCCCAATTACCCAGGCTATTTTCCGAATAGATGTTTTCCTGACGCAAACAAGGCTGTTATATGCCTCTGTCAAGTCTGTTGCTTTGTCCGTTGGCAAGATGACAGACATATGAACAGAGTCAATCATGAATCCCAAATAATCCATAGTCACAGAAGGCATTTAACTTGGATTTGTCTGGATGGATAATAAACCCCAATTTTTGAAATAGGAGCTTGGTGGCTGAGACAACCATTTTAGCCTATTCCAAGGTTATCCCCACAATAAGATGTCGTCAAGATATGCCATGACAATATGTTTTTGTTTCCGAAGAAACGTCAAAGCTGGTTTCAATATTTTTGTAAACAGCATGGGGCTAATGTTAATCCATTAGGCAGCACTTTATACTGCCAGAGCTATCCCATCCAGATAAATTTCAAATATCTGCGGTGATCTTTGTCCAATAGAGTAGTTCTGAGTAGTATGCATCTTTTAGATCGATGCAAGCCACGAAGTACCCCTTGGAAACTAGTTGTTTTAGCAGTAACAAAAAAAATCCATTTTGAAGTGGGTGTACTGCACAAAAGGATTCAGTTGTGTCAAATCAAATAATGCGGCATCTGCCATCTTTTTTGTTTTTAGGTGAAGATGTTTGATACAAACTCAAGAGATTCATGTTTGGTTTCCTCTATTACTCCTTTTGTATATAGTCTTAACAGTTCCGCATGACCTTCCACTTTCTCTTTTTTGTGAAAGCACAAACTTTTGGCTAGGTGCATGTTGAACCGGAAAGGAGGAGTTTGTCAACAAATTCTATTTTGTATCGCTGAATACTGTGCAGTATGAAAAGATCAGATGTTATTCCCTGAACAAGTGTAACCTTCCCACAACCTGTGAAGAAGTTACACATGCTATGTTCCGAAGGCAACCAGACCCACCTACCTCCATGGTTACCGGTGGCACTGTGTTGGTTTTGTCCTTCCTTGGTTCCTGGTTGGTGGAGGTGTTGTGGTGTGGGGTTGGCGAATCTTCCAGGAAGGCCTATCTGGGACATGGCCTGAAAAAGACCTTTGTGTAGGTTGTACGGTGGCATGTGCACTGCTGGTTCTACACAACCCCGCAAACTTGGGGTTTAGTGTAGGTCGGGTGGCATTCTTCCTGAAACAGTTGATCTCAATTGACCACACAGGAGAGTGCCAGAGCTTCCTGTTGCTCCACTGACATATGTTCCGTCTACATGCCTGGCAAAGCTGGTAATACCCGAGGCCAATAGTTGAGGATTTACCGCAGGCACATTGAGGGGAATTCAGATTCCTGGAGCTAGATGAGTTGTTAAGTAATTTATACTGGCTGCTTGCTGACAATGGTAGCCTCTTTTGTGAGGGCATCACAACTTGGATGCCATCCCGACTAGCTCCTCTTCTTGCACCCCTAGCATGTTGTATGCTTCTGCCAACACCCCCTCTTCAGAGTCAGCCCAGACCCGCTCCCCTGCGAAGACTGTGAGCATTTGGCAGCCCTTTGAAGAGTACTGCCATGGGTCTGCTAGGAGACCCACGGTGACCAGACTCCTGCTGGAGTGGGTCACGTTGGAGCTAGTGCTCCACATCTGCTCAATGCGGGATTAACGACTGCCATCGCTACCCGCGAACGGCAAGTCTCTGAACCCGGACCCTGCCGAGTCAACGAGCTTGCCCGATTTCCCGGTAGTTTTACCGCTAGTCCGACGTGCTCCTGCGGGCTGTTGTGGCTTTAAGTCGGGGCTGCTGCTATGCCGTCTCTACCCGCGAACATCGAGTCTCCGAGCCCGGACCCTGCCGGGTCAACGGGCTTGCCCAACCTCCGGGTCTGTGGAGAAGTGTGCCGCCGCTGACTGCCCGCGTTCCCACGGTCTGCAGTCAGTCACTCAAGGCGGCCCGTTGGTGGGGTATTCTGTGCCACAGAGTGCCTGAAAAGAAAAACCGACCTCAGGTTAGTTGATCCTTACCTGTAGGTCCGTTCCGGTGGAGGAGTGACCCTCCTCCCTGCCTGTCACTTCGCAATGCGTTCGACGATGTGCCGTGCATACGTGCTGGCGGAGTCTTCACGAAGTCACTCACGTGACTCCGAAGTAAAATTCATGTCCAAATGTCTCTTTGGAGTTGTTATGCTGAGTTGGGTACCCAAACATACCTGCCAAGTGAACGACAAGTCACACGGCATCTCCATTTGGTTATTTTGTCTTTCTCTGGTTCTAACTTGCTTCCTTCATTGAAGTCACCCAATTCCCGAAACAAAATAAATACTCCAGCACAACATTTTAAATGAAAGCAGACCATATTGCAGTCGAGGAGGTGCTGGATCAAGGTAAATAAATCTCCTGCGCCTGATCAGATTTATCCAAGGACATTGTGGGAAGCTAGAGAATAAATTGCAGATGCCCTGGCTGAGATACATAATCATGAGACAGAGGTGAAGTACCAGAGAACCATCATGAGACACAGGTTAGGTACCTGAAGACTGGGGGGTGGCTAATGATGTAATACTATTTGAGAAGGGCTGCAAGGAAAAACCTGGGAAATATAGACCAGTTAGTAACATCTATGGTAGGCAAATAAGTGGAGAGGATTCTGAGGGAAAATATAGAGATGCATTTGGATAGACAGAGGCTGAATCGGGATCGTCAACATGGTTTTGTACATGGGAGATTGTTTCTCATGACTCTGAACATGGATAGGTGGCGTTTCTGGTCAGGACCCTTCTTCAGACTGAATTTGCATCTTCTCAGATTATTTTATGGTTTGCTCCTTGTTTGTCGAAAACTAGTCTTGCACAGTGAGCAAGGGATGTGTGTAAGAAGAGTTGTGTGTAGTGTTTAACTATGTTGTGAACACTCAATAACTGTTGGTCTCCGTACACTCTGTGTAAAATACTTGCCCCGCACATCTCCATTAAACTTTCCCCCTCGCACCTTATAGCTATGCCCTCTAGTGTTGGACATTTCCACCCTGGGAAAAAGGTTCTGACCATCTACCCTGACCATGCCTCTCATAATTTTATATACCTCTATCAAGGCCCACCTCAATCTCTGACGTTCCAAGAAAACAATCCAAGTCTATCCAACTTCTCCCTGTAGCTGGAACCATCTAATCCAGGCAGCATTCTGGTAAGCCTCTTCTATACCGTCTATAAAGCCCTTTCCTATAATAGGGCAACCAGAACTGCACGCAATACTCCAGTTGTGGCCCAACTTCTCCATGGATTGTCACCTTGTCGTGGTGGAGAAGTTTATGCAGACCTGATATCCCAAGAGCGATGCCGTCTGGAGCTATGCTCCTGGTAGGGCCACCCATGGCGGTAAGGTCGAGGGGGTGGTCTCTGACAAAGATCAATCCAACCATGACCTCAATGGTGGAACAGGCGGAGGACGATGTCTGTCCTTAGTGGAGCGTCACAACGGCTGGGAATGCGGATGAAGGCTGCAGCAGAAAAGGGTCTTCGGCCGTCTTGGATTCCATGCCACTGGATCCTGACGCAGATCAGTCAAGGACCGTGGGGTGGCTGTCTGTGCACCAGTCTCCACATGTTAAACAAAGTCACGCACAGGCATCCTCCATATAGGGAATAGCACCCAGGAGACACCCATGGTCAGCCATGACCGAAAGGGGCCTAAGGCCCAACCTATGTCCTATAGGGCCGTATCATGAATATGAGATAGTGTATAATGTCACTCCATTAAACATTTCATCCATGTAATAAACCTGGGCTGCAATTTCAGGTGAGGATGTAATTGTGAAATTTCACACGTTGTTTTGTCAAGGTCAATTTATGAATTCCTGTTGAATTAAACAGATTACGATGGATTGTAATAAAGCAGCTTAATTAAAACATAACAAGGAAATATGTTCTGCACGTGTCATAACCCTGATGGTTCCAATCATGTTCTGACTCACTGAAATTACATGGAAAACAAATTCTGGATTTAATCAAATATTGCATTACATGATTTTATAACTGAGTTAATGGTTCAATGGTGCGTTATTGTCATGTGTGCACTGCACAGTGAAATTCTTTTTGCATAGATCATACGTGCACGGGTCGTCATATTTTGGCGCCATTTAAAAAAAGTCCTTAGTCCAGTCCATGCGATCAAAGTACTCGTGTCACCTTCCTTAAGTTTTCCGTTTTAGTTGAATTTAGATATACAGCACAGAAACAGGACCTTTGGCCCACCGAGTCTGCATTGACCAACGATCACCTCGTATACTAACACTGTCCTACATATTAGGAACGATCTACAGTGTTTACCAAAGCCAATTAACCCACAAACCTGTACGTCTATTGAGTGTAGGAAGAAACCGGAGCATTCGAAGAAAACCCATGCAGTCACGGGGAGAATGTACAAACTCCGTACAGACAGCACTGGTGGTCTAGTCAAACCCGGGTCTCTGGCACTGTAAGGCAGCAGCTCTACCACAGCGCCACTGTGCCACTCCAGTTAATACCCGTTTTACTGCATATTTGTGGAGCTTTTGGAACTATTCCCGTTTGGGATTTCCTTTATTTTAAACTTTCACCTTCCAAAACTAAATGAAGATTACAGGTTACAACTCATACAGTATGACCTGCCATGCACTGTCCTGCCGCTCCACTCTTCTAGAAGATCCACACAGTAACAGGGAGAACGTGCAAACTCCACACAAATAGCACAGGGTCTGGATTGAACCCATATCAGTTTAGTTTAGATATACAGGCCCTTTGGCCCACCGAATCCGCACTGACTAGCATTCCCTGTGCCTTAGCGCTATCCTGTACACAAGGAACAATTTACAATTTTTACCAAAGCCTACAAACCTGAGTGTGGAAAGAAACCAGAGCACCTGGAAAAAACCCACACGGTCATAGGAAGAACATACAAACTCCATACAGACAGCACTGGTAGTAAGGATCAAACCGGGTGTCTGGCGCTGTAAGGCAGCAACTCTACCACTGCGCCACTGTGCCATCCTTCACTGTGACTGTGAGGCAGTGTTTGTGATAAATTATTTTCGACAGTATAAAATAAGACTGGTACATGCCAAAGCATGTTTCCTAAGTAAATAAATAGTGTCTTAAATTTAGACCTTTTTATGTTCTTCAGAAGATTTAATCTACCCAGTAATTATTGCAATTCAAATGTAAACCCCTACAAAGTTCATCTTTCCAAAATTAAATGGGGAGTAAAATATTGTTAAATTTAGAATGAGCATATTCAAGAATATTCAGGCAACTTTCACTCACTGACCTGCAATTTGCCTCTGGCAGGCTTCTAATTAAATAATAATACGACACTTTCATTAAAAAAGGTATTCTATTATGAATGCAAATTATTTGCAATCTTGCGCTGACATTATAGCAAGGTAAACAACGCAATTAAAATATGCAGAATTGTGTTGTGGCTGTTAACAATATTAAATCTATAATTTTTCATCCTGCTTGTGTAAAAGTTGATCTATAGCTTAGTTTAGATATAATGTGCAGCATGGAACTGTCCGTTTGGCCCATCGAATCCCTGCCGACCATCGATCAACTGTTTACACTAGTTCTATGCTGTCGCACTTTCGCATCCACTCCCTACACACTGGGAACAATTTATAGAGAGCCAATTAACCTACAAACCTGCACGTCTTTGGGAGCGTGTTGAGTGCCCGCACAGTCACGGAGAAATTGTGCAAATGTCACACAGTCAGCACCCGAGGTCAGGATCGAACATATGTTTCTGGAGCTGAGGCAGCAGGTCTACCAGCTGAGTCACTGTGCCGTCCATAGATAGTTATATGTATTGAAAATCACGTTGTTGGTATATTAGATATTGTTTCCCTTGCAAAATAGTGGTAGTTCAAGATAATCACATTCAATGAACCAATTAATAAAAATCAGGTTAATTCAGAAATTAATACTGTCATTATATTAAAGCCAATTTTATACATTTTTCAGAACTACATTTATATTCAGTTTTAATTTTAGTTGTAGTTATTAGTTTTAAAGGTACAAGGTGGAAACAGGCCCTTCTGCCCACTGAGTCCATGCTGATCAATGATCACCGATGCACTAGTTCCATCCTAAACACTAGGGACTATTTACAGAAGCCAATTAACCTAGAAACCTGTGCGACTTTGGAATGTGGGAGGAAACCAGAGTATCCGGAGAAAACGACACGGTTACAGAGAGAACCCACAATCTCCGTACAGACGTCACCCGCAGTCAGGATGGAACCCGGTTCTCTGGCATTGTAAGGTAGCTACTCTATCAAGTGCGCCATCGTGCTACAGTATGCCACATCTTTACTCTTACAAGATCCCGTTTCTTTACGTTTTGCAAGGAATCACCCATCTTATCTTCCCAGTGCTCCCAGAGATTAAATGTAATGGTTGTCTTAACCATTGGGAATAGATGCTGCCACGATTAATTCAATAATAATTAATAGTAAGATTAAATGAGAACTTACCAGTTTGAAGTTTGATCTTTATTTTATGAGGAGTTGCGATGAGGGATTTTGTGAAGAACCCGCCAGCACGCATGCGCGACATTCTTCAAAGCAGCGGTGTGGAATCACAGAACCAACAAATAAAGAAATGACTTGTTATAGTAAGATTGAATAGACTCTAATTACCAGTTGACTTTATGATCGAAGGTTGGGAGCGGAGGGCACGAAATCCCTCATCGCAAATCCTCATAAAATAAAGATCAAACTTCAAACTGGTAAGTTCTCGTTTAATCTAACTATTTCATTCTGGAGTCACGTGAGTGACTTCGTGAAGACTTCAAAGCTATGTGATTTCATGCCCTGGACCACGTCCATGCTCTCACACACGCCACTATAAGGATGGATAGGAGTAATCATGTTTTCAGACTGGCTGTAATGAAAAATAATAATGTTTATTAATTATAACAAAGAAAAAAACCCTCACTGGGGAGTAGCTGTATGTTCTTGACCCGCATTCAGCACAGCCTCCGCGAACATAACAGGAGCGGCAACAGGTTTGTTGTAAAACCGTTGAAAAGTGGCTTCACTAGCCCATCCCGCTGTGGCAAGAATATGGTCCATGGGCACCTCCATGACCTTTGCCGCCGACGTCGATGCAGCCCTGGTGGAATGGGATTTAAATTCATTAGTGTCAATACCTGCTGTGTCCAAGATGATTCTAAGCCATCTGGAGATCGTCTGAACCGACACTCTATGGTGTGGTTTTTTGTGGCTGATCAGCAGATATTTTTCCATTCCCCTTAAATTCCGCGTCACTTTTATATAGTGGCGGATATGGGTGGCTAAACATAGCCTTGCATCAGCGGGGTATGCTGGAAAAACCAGCTGCAGCCCTGTGAACCCAGGTCTGTGCTGCTTTAGTAATTCATCAATGTAGAAGATTACTTTCTCTGGGGTAGAGACCATTCTGTCAATCTTGATCTTTTGAAGCGTCTGTACCCTTTGTGCTGAGGTAAGTGCCAATAACATCACCAGCTTCAGGGTGAGTTTGTCCAAAGCGAGTCCAGCCATAGGCGACCATGTCCTGAGTAGGGTTAACACTATCCCAATGTCCCAGGTAACATTATAACGGGGTCTAGGTGGATTAGAATTGAATATACCCCACATCAATTTGGACACCAGTTTATTGAATCCCACTTCGATATTGAGGTAGAATGATAGCGCACTCCTGGCGCTATTGATGGCACTGTAGCTGAGGTGTTCATGATGGTGCAACTCCGCAAGAAATTCCAGCACATCCGATATGGTGACGGAGTCATATGCAATGTTCATGCGGCCGCAGTAGGCTTCCCATTTCCTTATTTGCGTCAAATATTGCCGTCTTGTAGACCCCCTGCATGATGCTCCAGTTGTATCCATAGTCCTTGATGAGAGACCATACTGCAGTAATGGTCTATTCAGAACCTGCAAGCCAATAATTTCAAATGACTATGGCAGGGATGATGTTCCCCTGTAACAGGGTTTGTCACCAACTGTGGGCAATTCTCTAAGAGGGCCCATGGTTCACTTATTATTCCAAGGACCACCGGATACCATGGCTGTGTAGGCCAATCGGGTATGATAAGAATGCCTTTAGCAGCATCTGACTGGATTTTCCGCAATATCCGACTGATGAGGCAAAATAGAGGAAATGCGTAGAAAACCCATTTCCCCCAATCTAGCGAGAAAGCGTCCATCGCCATTGCCCCAGGATCTGGTCCCCATGATACATATGTTGGTACCTGATGGTTTAACCGTGATGCGAAAAGGTCAATATCCGGTTTACCAAATCTGGCTGTAATTTTGGCAAATATTTGGGGATTTAACATCCACTCAATGTTGTCATTAAATTTCCGTGACCTGGTGTCCGCCACTGTATTGAGTTTACCTGGTAGGTAGGTAGCTGAAATCCAAATATTCCATTGTATGCACCAGAGCCAAATTGTATTAGCCAATTCATCACATGAAATTGACCTGGTACCGCCCATATGATTTAAATATGCCACCGCAGTGGTGTTGTCTATTTGGAGACGGACATGAGTGTCAGTAATGTTTGAACAATAAGCTCTAAGTCCGTGGAATGCCCCTAGCATCTCCAAATAATTTATCCCTTGTGATAACAAAAGGGTAGATTCAAGTGTGTCCCATCTACCCCCACAACTAGTGTTGTTGTCAGCAGCTCCCCAGCCATGGGAGCTTGCATCTGTTTGTAAGTACACCAACGGACGAGGCACAATGATGGGTTTGAATGAGTTACGGATATTGTCAATCCACCATTGTAACTCAATTTTTGCCTTAAATGGCAGTTGCATGGGTCTATCAAAATGTCCAGCATTCAATTTTAATGCTGAAATCTTGGATCTTTGCAAATTTTGATAATGTAAAGGTCCAAATTGAGCAGCTGGAAAAGCTGCTACCATTTACCCAATTACCTTGGCAGCTTGTCTGATTGATGGTATACTGGCGCAGACCAGATTATTACATGCTTCAATAATATCCCCAACTTTGTTAATTGGAATGGTGGTAATCATTCGATTGGAATCCCAGATAGTCCATGATCTGTGAAGGACAGAACTTCGATTTATCTGGATGGATAATAAATCCAATTTTTTGAAATAATGTCACAGTGGCTGTAACTGCCAATTTTGTTGATTCCAATGTATTCCCAATAATTAGGATATCATCCAAGTAAGCCTTAACCATATGGTTTTGTCTCCTCAGTGTTGCTAACACTGGCTTGAGTAATTTAGTGAACAATCTAGGGGCTGTGGTAAGCCCATTGGGCAAAACTCTGTATTGCCAAAGTTGATCCATCCAGGTAAATTTTAAGAACTTCCTGTGATATTTCTGAATGGATACCGAATAGTATGCATCTTTTAAATCAATGCTTGCCATGAAGCAGCCCTTGGAAATCAAAGATTTGGCTGTTTCGAACATGTCCATTTTAAAATGGGTACATTTTACAAAAGTATTCTAATGGGTGAGATCTATGATAACCCGACATCCACCATCTTTCTTAGTTTTTGTAAAGATGTTAGATACGAATTCAATTGGTTCATGGATTGTCCTTTCTATCACCCCTTTTTCTTGTAATCTCAAGATTTCAGCATAGCCTTCTGCTACTTCCTTGTTGGAAAGCGCAAATTTGCGATTCGGCATATGCTGAGGCGGGGGAAGTTGACCATTTATGAGTTTGTAAAATAAACTCATCTGAGGTGATGGTATCCCATGCCTCCTTAAAGAACCGTAATCTCCCTCCAACATGTGAGGTTAAACATGCAAGTGCATGAAATCCAGGCCGCCTTACCTCCATGGTTACCGGCGGTCCCTGACATGTTTGGTGGGACGTGGAGGTGCTGGGTTGTGCTGGTGATGCGGTTGCCACATCTTCCATGCTGGTCGTTGCGGGCCTTGCCCTAAAAAAGGCCTTGGTTGTTGATATTGCTGGTATTGTGGAGGCGCCGGTATGCAGGTCCTTGCTGGTCTCTCGGTTTGACCCCGCGGTCTGGAATATGGCATTTTCCTGGCCGCTTGTCTGGTCGAAGTGTGCAACCTCATAAGACCCACCGTCTTGGCATGGTCATCTAGATCTTTGACCTGCTTCGGTAGGTTTTCCCCGAATAGTTGTCTGGGTGGTGGTGTTGGAGATGCTCTGCGTAGCCCCGCGAATTTAGGATTTAGAGTGGGCTTGATGGTAGTTTTCCGAAACGCATTTATTTCATATTGCGTATTGCACAACAATGCAAGAGCGTCTTCCTGTTCGGTGTTTAAATCCATTCCGTCCACCGACCTCGCAAAAGCCGTAATCCCAGACGTGAGCAATTTCAGGATTCTTTGCAATTTTATCTCCTGCGCTCTTATGCCCGGGCTTATATTGCCCCAAATAGGCATATTTACTATAGGTACATTAAGTGAGTTGCAATTACTCGGCGCCTTGTACCTATTCATAGCTTCCGCAAGGACCTGATCCTGTAGTTGATGATTTGTGAGAAAGTCAATGGTAGCGGCCAGTTTGGGTTTAAGAGGTTGCCCCGATGATTTGGGTAAAGCAAACTTGGCTGCCACATCCAATAGCTCTTCCTGAGGAACCTCAGGTGCCACTGGTTTGTGTACCAGTATGTCCTCTTCTTCCCCTGGCTGCCTCATGCTGCCCATTGACGATGGGGATATATCCAATAATCCCCTGGAACTGGACATTTCCTGCCGTTGACTTTGCTGCAGGATCCGTTCCATCATCCTCTCCATTCGTTCGATGCGTCCTTCATTGTGAGTGAATGGGAGGTCAGAGCCCTCATGCCCGAAGGAATTCCTGAGGCTCCTATCACCGGCCCGTACCTCGTCGAGGTAATCTCGGTGCCGTGATGAAAAGTCGCTGCCAGCCGCCTCAGCGGGGCTGTACGACTCCCGCGCGGATCTGCTCATTCACCTCCTTTTGGACGAGCTAGGTCCGCTTGCCTCAAAGGCCATATGCGGTATGAAGTCGGTACCTGCCGCCGCAGCGTGGTGACCCGACATCCGCGCGGGCTTGCCGCCTGTCCTTCTCCTGGACTCAGGCGACGTACGGTCCCGTCCTGCCGTTAATGGGGGATGCGGTGACCGTGGTGAGACTCCACCTGCACGACTTCTGCTGGTTCTGCTAGGTGGTGAGTCAACACTGGCCCTTCCTGGTCTGCCAGTAGACTCGGGTCTCGACAAGCCACCAGTGCGCAGTCAAGGGGCTTCTGGTGAATATTCTGCCCTGCAAGGGCTTTGCTGTTGAGCTCTATCCCTGGCTCTTCCACGAGTGCTCGGGGAGAAGGGCCGTGCAGCAGCACGGGTAACCCGTTTGCTCATTTCAGCCAACGTTTCTCTACCAGTTGGAGATAGAGAAATAGAGTCAGGGTCTACCTGCTCAGGCGCCATTCCAACTTGCTGTTCTGCGGGCTCCCCGCTCGTGCACAGCTGTGTCGGTGGGTCGGGTCCTGTAGTCACAGGGCTCCCCGACTTCCACGCCTTTTTCCCGGCCCGACTTGCGGGTGCTGTTGAGAGCTCCGGGAATAGTGGCCGACGACTCCTTTCGGAAGTCCTGCGGCCTGTACTCCTTTTATCCATATCCCTGTGAAGAATTCAAACACCAGGGACAACCAGTTCAAGGTTGCCTATACTCTACCTCCAGCCGTCGACTGCAAATGCGAGCGACGATATGTCGCGCATGCGTGCTGGCGGGTTCTTCACGAAGTCACTCACGTGACTCCGAAATGAAATTGTCAATTACCTGACTATTAACTTTGGAGAAGCCTTTTTTTCCTCTCCGCTGCTCATATTCTTACATTAGCTAAGCAAGTGGGTGGCACAGTGATGGAGCGGGAGGAAACTGGAGATCTTGGAGAAAACCCACGGGGTCACAGGGAGAATGTAAAACATCTATACAGACAGCACCCATAGTCAGGATCGAACACGGGTCTCTGGCGCTGTAAAGCAGCAACTCTACCGCTGTGCCACTGTGCTGCCCTAAATCGAGTGAAGGTATCTTTGAACATGCAAAACCTGATAGATATTTACGATAGAGCATTAGTAACATTTCTGAACTTATTCCACTTTTGTGCCCAAAGACAGCATCACACTGCATTTCTATTATATTCCAAGTGCAAATTTACAGCAAATTGCAGAGTAGAAATTTTACAAAACAGTTTTTGCTAAGAATTGTATTATGTGTACCATTAAAATATACTCTTGCATTGTCATTCTCTAGTCTTAAAGATAGTCTGAGAGTCTCCAGTGAGGTAGATAGGAGCTCAGGACCGCTCTCAACAACTAGAGAACAGTCCTGAGCTACTATCTACCTCATTGGAGAGTTTCAGATCATCTTTAATCAGACTTTACTGGACTTCATCTTGCACTAAACGTTATACTCTTTATCTTGTACCTGTACACTGTGGATGGCTCGAATATAATCATGTATAGTCTTTCCACTGACTGGTTAGCATGCAACAAAACATTTTCACTGTACCTCGGTACAGTGAGAATAAACTAAACTAAACTAAATTAAATTAAACTAATGGTAGTCTTACATACTTCTGTCTTTTAGACCATAAAACCATAAGGCCAAGGATCAGAATTAGGCCATTCGGCTCATCGAATCTACTCTGCCATTTGATCACGGCTGATCTATTTTTCACTCTCAACCCCATTCTCCTGCCTTCTCCCCGTAACCTTTGAGAACCTGTGAATCTCAGCTTTAAAAATACCCAATGTCTTGGTCTCCATAGCTGTTGTGAGAATGACATGTGGGTTCTGCCAAATTCACTGTTCACATTTGTGCGAGTATTTTTGTATTAAAAAAAAATGAAAACCTAATAATTCAATTTGAAAAGCTATTTTCCCACCATGATTCACTGTACATCCACAGCGTTTGACAAAGCATTTTCTTTCTGTGGAAAATAACTGGTTTTACAAAATGTGGATCTCGAGGCAACTGTAATAGGGAAAAGAAATATTTTGACCTTGGTGGCGGTTGGGTTATATAAAGACTTAGACAAATTTTATTGTGTTACTACAGACTGGTTTCAGTGTACATGCTGTTATTGAAAGTTCAACGTATAATGGCAAACACCATATGCGGGTTAAAGTTTCAAAAAAACAACATCAGGGTGAATTCCACCATCAAGGCGAACTTGCGTGGAAGGGAGATCTTTTGCAACACAATATACAGTAAACCCTTGTTTTAATCGACCTCTTTATAACGGTTATTGCGGACGGACCAACCCACCTCAAAAGGTTCACTACTTAATAAACAGAATTTTATCACAAAAACGTTAGGCACACCAACTCAAGCTTTACTGATCATCAGCCGGGAAGTGACGGGGATACACAGTCAAGTAAGCAACATAGACACTTGACTTCCCCCGCGCCACCACTTCAATGAACAAGCTTTGCAACGTGTTTTTATACAGTGTGTCACTTAAGGACATTAGTCATGGCTACATCACTTAATCACATTCCAAAAAAGGTTTTTCGTGGTCACGAGACTTAATCACATTCCAAAGTGGTCATAAGATTCAATCAATACACATCATTACACAACGAGTCTGAGCTTGTCTCGCTTATCAATTGGTAGACACCGGACATTGTCTCAATATACATCAACCTGACGCAAGCCTCTCTCTTATTTTTCTTCTTGAGCCAACTAGAGAAGAAATATGAGCTACAACCTACAGTCAAGTATTCCACCATGTATCTTTTATATATTAAAAAGCATTTAACCTTTTCACACCTCCACTGCCAGGCTGGGCTGTCGACGCCACCCCCAGCCCGCACCACCTCCCCTGACCCTTCCAGGTGAGACCTATGGCCTACACCGCAGGCCCACACAACTTCCTCGGCCACTTCTAGGCCGTGCCTGCCGCCGCCGCCGGCCCATACCTGAGGTCCGGCTGCCCGCGTGTCCCAACCAATGACTCCATCGATCCTCGCCTCAACTCACCTGGATTCCAGGCACCAGTTCCGAACCTGAAGAGTCTGAAGAACGATCTTGAGCCGAAACGTCACCTATCCACGTTCTCCAGTGACGCTGCCTGACACGCGGTTACTCCAGCACTGTGTGTCCCATTGTGTAATAAAAGGTTGTTTGTCTCTAGTACTTGCACAATGATAATTCCAAACTCAGTCATAGCAGATTGGACTTTACTGGACTTTATCTTGCACTAAATGTGATTCACGCCTTTCCCTTTATCATGTATCTGTGCACTGTGGATGGCTCGATTGTCATAGAGTGATACAGTGTGGAAGCAGGTGCTTCGGTCCAACTTGCCCAAACCGGCCAACATGTCTCAGCTACACTAGTCCCACCTGCCTGCATTTGTTCCATATCCCTCCAAACCTGTCCTATCCATGTACCTGTCTAACTGTTTCTTAAACGTTGGGATAGTCCCAGCCTCAACTACCACCTTTGGCAGCTTGTTCCATACACCCACCACCCTTTGTGCGAAAACGTTACCCCTCAGATTCTTATTAAATATTTTCCCCTTCACCATAACCCTATGTCCTCTGGTCCTCGATTCCCCTACCTTGGGCAAGAGACTCTGTGCATCTACCCGATCTATTCCTCTCATGATCTTATACACCTCTATAAGATCACCCTCATCCTCCTGTGCTCTAGTAGGCTGGGATAAGAGACCCAGCCGACTCAACCTCTCCCTATAGCTCAGACCCTCAATTCCTGGCAACATCCACGTAAATTGTAATCATGTATAGTCTTCCGCTGACTGGTTAGCACGCAACAAAAGTTTTTCACTGTATCTCGGTACACGACAATAAACTAAACCCAGAAACTCAGACAATCAGCAATAACATTTACCATTTTTCTCCACCTCTGGTCCGTTATAATGAGGGTTTACTATATTCATTTCTATGGTATTGTGTGTGCACGTCCCTGAGAATTATACCATGTGCCACCAGTTCTCCTGTATACATCATGACTTTGGGAAATTTGAACTGATTCAGAGGCAGCCAGTTTGGCAGAAGCCAAAGACAGTGAGTGAGCATTTTTGTTCCCATAAATTCCTTTGTTTAATAATATCTGTTGATTAATTTCCTGGTTAACCTCCAGTATCTGCGAAATAGGATATTGATTGATAGCATTAGAAATGTTGGTTAATAAAACCATGACTCGATATCTGAAAATTAATTGAACAACAAAACAAGACTCTGGAGAATTCATTGGTAAATTCCAAGGACATTGTAACCCATCTAGAGACAAACCTGTTAAACAGTGATGCATGTTCACTCACAATGAGGAACAGAGATAAACTGGAGGATAACAGTTGCTACATGAGGTGTGTTAACTTTAGAATGTTTTTTTCTAGTTTAATTTAGATTCGAGATGCAGCATGAAAACAAGGACCTCGGACGACCAAATCCATGCCGACCATCACTCACCCGTTTACATTACTTCATGTTATTTCACTTTTGTATCCTCTCCCTACACAGTTGGGGCAATTTACGGTGGACAATTAATCTACAAAACCACACGTCTTTGGGATGTGGGAGGAGACCGGAGCAAACCCATGGAAACCCATGCGGTCACAGGGAGAACGTGCAAACTCCACACAGACAGCACCTGAGGTCAGGATTGAACCCAGATCTCTGGATTGTAAGGCAGCTGCTTTACCAGCTCCCACATTTCAAAGATGTGCCTCTGTAAATTTCCCCTTGAGAATGGGTGATCGGTGGTTGGCACAGACTTGGTCGGCCGAAGGGCCTATTTCCATGTAGTACCTTTCAATCAATCAAAAGTGACCATGTAAAGTCTGTGGAGTAAGGTAGAGACAAAGTTAGATTCCTACCACCTGGCATTAAAAGATCAATTCTGTGGAAGTTTTGTGGCTCCATCACACCTCATGGTCTAAAAGTGCATTTACATTTGTTTCGTGTTGCTGATGAAAAACAACAGGGACCCATATACATAAACTGAAAATACATGAACTGCTTAGCAATTCTATTTAGATTGATATTATGAGACCAATTGTTGTTCCTATTATGCCACTATGACAGCAAATGGCATTGAGCATGAAAACTGAAACTAACTGTAAAATTAACTTATAAAGAATCCCATAAGATTGCTGAAACAAGGAACTGCAGATGCTGGTTTACAAAAGAAAACACAAAGTGCTGGGGTAACTCGGCGGGTCAGGCAGCATCTCTGGAGAACATGGATAGGTGTTGTTTCAGGTTGGTTGTAGGGGACTGGAGGTGGGGGAATGGGAGTCAAAGAAAGCTAGAAGAGAGGAGGGGCAGGACAAAGCCTGTTAAGTTATAGGTTGATATAGGTTAAGATGGTCTTATGAAAGGCAGATGGTTGGACAAAGGCCAGAGATGAAATTCCAAAGGTGTGAGACACAAGGATTAAAGAGTCATGAAATGTGAAGCTGGAAGAAGTAATGTAGCAGGAAGGGGAGGGGGAGGTGCAGGTCCAGGTGGGGCTCAGGGGAAAGGGGGGAGGGGCATTGAAGAAGGGGGTGTCATATTGGGGAAAGAAGGGAGAGGAGGAGTATTATGCTGGCACTCCACTCAGCTCTGGACCACTTGGACAACAAAAACTCATATGTCAGGCTGTTATTCATCGATTACAGCTCGGCATTTAATACAATCATCCCCTCCAAGCTGGTTACCAAACTCGCAGAACTGGGTCTCTGCGCATCCCTCTGTAATTGGATACTCGACTTCCTCATTCACAGACCACAGACTGTTCGTATTAGTGGAAATGTGTCAGACTCGATAACAATCCGCACGGGAGCACCGCAAGGCTGCATGCTCAGCCCCCTGCTGTACTCACTCTATACTCATGACTGCATAGCCGGTCATAGTGCAAACTCCATCATCAAGTTCGCTGACGACACTACTGTTGTGGGACGTATCGCTGATGGGGATGAGTCAGAGTATAGAAGAGAGATCGAGCAACTGTCCATATGGTGCCAGCAAAATAACCTGGCCCTCAACACCATCAAAACCAAGGAACTGATTGTGGACTTTGGAAGGAGTAGGATGGGGACTCACAGTCCCGTTTATATCAATGGGTCGATGGTTGAAAGGGTCAAGAGCTTTAAATTCCTGGGCGTGCACATCTCTGAAGATCTTTCCTGGTCCAAGAACACTGATGCTACTCTTAAGAAAGCACATCAGCGCCTCTACTTCCTGAGAAGATTACGGAGAGTCGGTTTGTCAAGGAGGACTCTCTCTAAATTCTACAGGTGCGCAGTAGAGAGCATGCTGACCGGTTGCATTGTGGCTTGGTTCGTCAACTTCAGTGCCCTGGAGAGGAAAAGACTACAAAGAGTAGTAAACACTGCCCATCATCGGCTCTGACCTCCCTTCCATCGAGGGGATCTATCGCAGTCGCTGCCTCAAAAAGGCTGGCAGTATCATCAAGGACCCACACCATCCTTGCCACACACTCATCTCCCAGCTACCTTCAGGTAGAAGGTACAGGAGCCTGAAGACTGCAACGACTAGGTTCAGGAATAGCTACTTCCCCACAGCCATCAGGCTATTAAACTTGGCTCGGACAAAACTATGAACATTAATAGCCCATTATCTGTTATTTGCACTTAATCAGTTTATTTATTCATGTGTGTATATATTTATATAATGATATATGGACACACTGATCTGTTTTGTAGTCAATGGCTACTATGTCCTGTTGTGCTGAAGCAAAGCAAGAATTTCATTGTCCTATCAGGGACACATGACAATAAAATCACTTGAACTTGAACTTGAATTATGTAGTTACCTAAAATTGGAGAATTCAGCGTTGATACAATGCCAGGCAGTGAGTAGTGGGGTACCGCAAGGCTCAGTGCTGGGACCCCAGCTATTTACAATGTACATTAATGATCTGGATGAGGGAATTGAAGGCAATATCTCCAAGTTTGCGGATGACACTAAGCTGGGGGGCAGTGTTAACTGTGAGGAGGATGCTAGGAGACTGCAAGGTGACTTGGATAGGCTGGGTGAGTGGGCAAATGTTTGGCAGATGCAGTATAATGTGGATAAATGTGAGGTTATCCACTTTGATGGCAAAAATAGGAAAGCAGACTATTATCTAAATGGTGGCCGATTAGGAAAAGGGGAGATGCAGCGCGACCTGGGTGTCATGGTACACCAGTCATTGAAAGTAGGCATGCAGGTGCAGCAGGCAGTGAAGAAAGCGAATGGTATGTTAGCTTTCATAGCAAAAGGATTTGAGTATAGGAGCAGGGACGTTCTACTTCAGTTGTATAGGGTCATGGTGAGACCACACCTGGAGTATTGTGTTCTGGTCTCCAAATCTGAGGAAGGACATTATTGCCATAGAGGGAGTGCAGAGAAGGTTCACCAGACTGATTCCTGGGGTGTCAGGACTGTCTTATGAACAAAGACTGCATAGACTTGGTTTATACTCTCCAGAATTTAGGAGATTGAGAGAAAATCTTATAGAAACTTACAAAATTCTTAAGGGGTTGGACAGGCTAGATGCAGGAAGATTGTTCCCGATGTTGGGGAGGTCCAGGACAAGGGGTCACAGCTTAAGGATAAGGGGGAAATCCTTTAGGACCGAGATGAGAAGGACTTTTTGCACACAGAGAGTGGTGGGTCTCTGGAACTCTCTGCCACAGAGGGTAGTTGAGGCCAATTCATTGGCTATATTTAAGAGGGAGTTAGATGTGGCTCTTGTGGCTAAGGGGATCAGAGGGTATGGAGAGAAGGCAGGTACGGGATACTGAGTTGGATGATCAGCCATGATCATATTGAATGGTGGTGCAGGCTCAAAGGGCCAAATGGCCTACTCCTGCACCTAATTTCTATGTTTCTATGATACTGCTGGGTTGTAATCTACCCAAGCGGAATGGCTGTTCCTCAATTTTGCATGTGGCTTCAGCCTGAATATGGAGGCAGCCCAGGACAGAAAGGTCAGTAAGGGAGTGGTAAGAGGAGTTAAAATAGTTAGCAAGCAGGAGATCACGTAGACCTTGGCGGAACAAATGTAAGTGTTTGGCAAAACGCAACTTGGTTCACTCATCCCTTCCCATCCAAACCACCTGTTCCCCAGGTACTTTCCCCTGCAACCCCAGGAGATGTAACACTATACCTTCTCCCTCACCTCCATCCAGGGAGCACAGCAATCCTTCTAGGTGAAACAGAGGTTTCCTCGAACCTCTTCTAATGTATCCAGTGTTCCTGATGTGGCCTCCTATACATCGGCGAGACCAAGCGTACACTCGACGAACGTTTCACCAAACACTTATGCTAAAGCAGCCGAGGCCTGCTGGATCTCCTGGTTGCAAACCATTTTAACTCCTTTTCCCATACCCACACTGACCCTTTGGTCCTGGGCCTTCTCCATTGCCTGAGTGAGGCCTAACTGGAGGAACAACACCTCATATTCCACTTGGGCAACTTACAATCCAATGGATTCACGTTGAATTTACTAATTCTAGTTAACTACAAATCCCTTCCCCCCTGCTTTCTTCCCTTATATAACCCACCTCTTCTTAACAAAGAGGGACCCAGCGGGCCGCACTGCCGAGAATAAAGAGAGCCGCTGGGAGCAACCCGGCTCTTTTACTTTCAATTACGTCCATGAGTAACGCACATGCAGAAGTTTCAAAATCACAGTCAAATAGCCCTGTTCCCACACTGTATCCCTAAACTAATCTAAACAAGTGTCCAACATCGCCTGTGCAGATCCCAGGTTGTGGAAACAGATGCTGGGTGATTGTTCAGTAAGTGTCTACTTTGGTGTCCCGCTACTTTGATGCTGTAAATAAGAAAATCCGTAATTCTATCCCATTTCTTCTTTTGCTATATTGTTAATAAACATAATCCTCATGAATAAAGCGTAAACCCTAAATGAATAAAGTGTTATTTTTTAATTTTTGTCCCAATGTTCGATGCGAACCCCCCCCCCCCCCCCCGGAAACCGCTGCCCCGATGCAAGTGGAATTTCAAGTCGGCATATTTATGTAATGGGGGATCTTATCTGAAATGAAAATACTTTTAAAATGGTAGGTATTAATAATTAAAATATTTATCGCCTTTAAAAAAATTCCTCTATTCTTGATAAAATTATAAATCTTACTGTTTTTTTTCAAAATGTTCTTATCCCGATGATTGGAGCCATTACCGTCACTCAGCTTTCTTGAGCCGACCCACATGGCTATAAATAGAATAGACGCAAACTACCGACCTCAAAAGACCACGGAATTCAAAAGTCCCCACCCTTGTGAATTTCTCCTGATTCATGGGACGAGAAGCGTGTGAAAACTCAGTGTTTTGCTGCATAGCAGGTACGTACCTTTATTCAGCGCAATTCCCGAACAGTGCTGAACTCTTAGAGAAAAAAAAGTTATTTTTTGATTTGTTCTGGAGAATTTGATTTATCCGGCTGGAGCTGGAGATGGAGCTGGAGCTGGAGATCAGGGGTAAGTAACTGAGCTGGAGATCACGGGTAAGTAAGAACAGTATGCGTCTGCCTATTCATCTGAAGTTAATTTTGTTTTAGAGGAAGTTGGTGAAAAGTTATGTGAAGGTTGCCATTCTTGCTGAAAATCACCACTTTTGTTCGACAATAAACTGTTACGAAGGTATAAAATCAATGCATTAGTATTTTATTTGAGGAAGATACTCTATAATTTGAAAGTGCGACAAAAATTGTATTTTATATTCTTAAATCAGTTATATTTTGCAGTGTTGTTCATCATAAAAATATGACGGATATGACTGAATGCAATGGGCAACCTGGAAAAAGAAGAGGAAAAAATAAATTAAATTCTCTAAAAGATTGCGCCAACATATTTTTCCCATAGTAGAGATGTTCATCTATGTGAAGCAACATTCAAAGTTGCAAAAATTTATGTTTTATTTTTGGGGTTCCAGAAACTTGAAAGTAGACACTTAATGAAGAATCACCCTGCTGCAAGCTCACCCCACCATGGATTTCCCAACCAAAAATATTTCCCTCTCATGACTATTAACTTTCCCCACCCCACATTCCCATAGCCCACTTACCTTGTGATTAGACATAGCCCCTTGAGCGTGTGACTAATTCCCAAACGCCTTTCCCCTCCTGGACCATCTTAAGCTCAACTTTCACCTCCCCACCTCATTAGGCCGATTCTTGTCAACTGTATCCCATCACACAATCTTTACCCTGACGTTTGCCACCCCAGAAATGATATTAGCTGCTTTTTTATGGCAACATCCCCTACATATCCCTTTGGTGGTGGAGAAGTTTAGACTTTAGGCTGCGATCGTGAGCATGTGTCTCTAAATTCGTTTTGCTCCCTTAACTTTTAACTTTTACTTACCACTCTTTCAATGTTACTTGTTATTACTTGAAGAAAAGGCACGGTCTAACTTTTCTTAAAGTGTTGATAACACTTTTATATGCCTTAATAGTGTAAAGGATGGAGACAAGAGGGGAAGAAGTCTCCCCAAGAAAGGAATATGGGAAAGGCACAGCTTCTGACTCTAGTATCTTAGAAGCAATATTGAAAATGAACGATGAACTGAAAAATGAAATGAAAACAAGATTTTGCAGTTTGGAAGAAATGGTGAAAGGAATTTTGAGCAAATTGAAGGAAGTTCAAGACAAGCTGATTATGTTACAAGGTGAATCTCGTGAACAGAAGGAACAAATTGAAACTTGTGAACCCTGGGTCAGGAGAGAGATTTGAAGATTGAAAAACTGGAACGGAGAATGAATGAAAATACTCGAGTACTCCACCAATACAAGATTAAATATATGGATCTGGAAAACAGAAGCCGTCGAATGTATTTGCGAATTGTTGGTTTGCTGGAAGGTCAAGAAGGAGATAGTTATAAAATATGCTTCTAAAATGATAAAGGAGACTTTCAACATCGAGCACAATGAAAATCTTTCATTTTTGGATAACGCACACAGGATTGGGAAGAAATCTGGTTCCCAAGATAAACCGAGACATTTGATTGTTCGGTTTCACTTCTTGCAACTGAAAGAGACTATTCTCCAGGCAGAAAATAGTTGGGCGTGGTTGAATATGAAGGATGCAACTTTTGGTTTGTTCCTGATTATAGTTACGAGCTTTTGGAAATAAGAAAGTCTTTCCATAATGTAATGTCTGATTTGTTTAAGAAAAAGTTGCGCCCATCCTTACTTTACCCAGCTAAACTGCGTATACGACTTTTTAATAGTAACATTCCATTCTTTAATAATTCTCAAGAAGCTTCCAGCTTTCTGGAGGCTTATGAGGGTGAAGTCCTGGCCGGGAGCAATTGATAGCTCATTACGTTATAATTGGAGATTTACTGTTTCTATTTTGACAATATATCATTTTGTAATGTTTAAGAATTTAACTGGATGAGTTGTTTTTCTTTTTTTAATTTACTTTTTAGAATTTTAGTAAGATGGTATCAAACAACAATTTTTACCTTCTTTAAAATACTGTTAATTTAATGTAATGGTATTTCAATTTCAATTCAAGTTTAATGTCATTGCACAAATACAAGTATAGGTACAACAAAATGCAGTTTAGCGTCATTCGTAGTGATAGCGACATAGAAAAACAAATACAGAGTGCAGTGGTAGCAGTATGGAAAATAAATAAATACAGGGTACAGACAAATCTATCAGCTGGGCTCCGGGTTCAGCAGTCGGATGGTGTAGTTGAAGAAGCTGTTCTTCGTCCTACTGGTGCGGGACCTGAGGCTCCTGTACCGCCTCCCTGATGGTAGGAGGGCAAACAGTCCATGATTAGGGTGTGAGGGGTCCTTGGTGATCTTCCCGGCCCGCTTCAGGCACCGTTTTCGGTGGAGGGCATCCAAGGCAGGGAGCGGGGCACCGATGATGTACTGGGCGGTTTTCACCACCCGTTGTAGTGCCTTCCTGTCTGCCACGGTGCAACTGCTGTACCATACCGTAAAGCAGGTGGTCAGGATGCTTTCGATGGTGCAGCGGTAGAAGTTCGTCAGGATCTGGGGGGACAGGTGGGCTTTTTTGAGCCTCCTCAGAAAGTAAAGGCGCTGCTGTGCCTTTTTGATTAGCTTGGAGGTGTTGAGGGACCAGGACAGATCCTCCGAGATGTGTACCCCGAGGAATTTGTAGTTGGAGACCCGCTCCACCTCAGTCCCGTTTATATGGATGGGGGTGTGTCTGCCCCCTCTGTTCTTCCTAAAGTCAACAATTATTTCCTTCGTCGTCTGGGAGTTGAGGACGAGGTTATTGTTGGCACACCAGGTAGTCAGGTGCTGGACCTCCTCCCTGTAGGCTGATTCGTCATTATCACTGATCAGTCCTACCACCGTGGTGTCATCGGCAAATTTTATGATGGCGTTGGAGCCATACTTAGGGATGCAGTCATGCGTGAAGAGGGAGTAGAGGAGAGGGCTGAGCACACAGCCCTGTGGCACGCCGGTGTTCAGTGTTATAGTGGAGGAGGTGAGGTTGTTGACCCTAACAGACTGTGGTCTGTTAGTGAGGAAATCCAGTGTCCAATTACAGAGGGAGGTGGAGATGCCAAGACCGCTGAGTTTGTTGATCAAGCTAGCGGGTATGACAGTGTTAAAGGCAGAGCTGAAGTCAATAAACAGCAGCCTGATGTAGGTGTTGTTGCTGTCCAGGTGGGTCAGGGCAGAGTGTAGGGCCGTCGATATGGCGTCCTCTGTAGACCTGTTTGTCCGGTAGGCAAATTGGTGGGAGTCCAGTGTGGGGGGGAGGCTGGCTTTGAGGTGAGCCAGGATCAGCCGCTCAAAGCACTTAGCGATGACAGGGGTGAGTGCCACTGGCCGGTAGTCGTTGAGACTTCCTGTCGCTTGTTTGGGCACTGGCACAATGGTAGATGTCTTGAGGCAAGTGGGGACGACACCCTGGGCCAGTGACAGATTGAAAATGTCAGTGAGGACCAGGGATAGTTGTCCAGCACATGCCCTGAGCACCCGCCCGGGGATGCCATCGGGGCCGGCAGCTTTGTGCTCATTCACCTTGCTCAGTGCGTCTTGTACAGCAGAGGTGGAGAGACTGAGGGGTTGTTCATTCGGGGGTGGAGCAACTTTGATGGCTGGAGTTTTGTTGTCCCGCTCAAAGCGAGCATAGAAGTGGTTTAGCTCATTAGGAAGGGAGGCGTTGTCCGGGGGGGGGGGTGTTGATTTTATGGTAGTCAGCAATGGACATAATTCCTTGCCACATGCGCCTGGGGTCGGAGTTGTTTCGGAAATGCTCCTCAATCCGCTGTTTGTGATTGAGTTTAGCATTCCTAATTCCCTTTTTCAGATTGGCCCTGGATGAGCTGTATCCCTCAGCGTCGCCAGATTTGAAAGCGGCGTCTCGAGCCTTCAGCAGGAGTCTGACCTCCCTGCTCATCCACGGCTTCTGATTAGGGAAGGTCTTTATCACTTTATGGGTGGTGACGTTATCAGTGCAGAATTTTATGTAGTCCAGAACAGTTGAGGTGTATGAATTTATGTCCACATGGGAGTTAAAGGTGGCCTGGGTGGCAAACAAACTCCAGTCTGTTTGCTGAAACTGTTCCTGTAAGACAGAGACAGCCCCCTCAGGCCAGACCTTCACTGTCCTCACGGTAGGTTTCACACGTCTGATCAGAGGTGTGTATTTGGGGAGCAGGAACAGAGAGAGGTGATCAGACTGTCCCAGGTGGGGGAGGGGAAGGGCTTTGTATGCTTCAGTAATATTAGTGTATACTAGGTCCAAAATATTGTTACCTCTGGTTGGGCAGGAGACATGTTGGTGGAATCTGGGGAGCACAGTTTTTAGGTTGGAGTGGTTAAAATCACCAGCAACAATAAAAGCCCCCTCTGGGTGGGCAGTTAGTTGTTTGCTGATAGCAGCTTGCAGCTCTTCCATTGCAAGCCTGGCATTAGCGTCTGGGGGTACACAGACTGCAGTGATGACAGTCGATGTAAATTCCCTGGGCAGATAGAAGGGCCTGCACTTTAACATCAGGTATTCTAGGTCAGCAGAGCAGTGGCTACCAATCCTGACAGCGTCTGTGCACCATGAGTTGTTCACATAGATGCACAGTCCGCCGCCCTTGGTCTTACCGGATTCCTCTGCAGATCTGTCGGCCCTGAAGACAGTGCGCCCCTCCAGCTCGAGGGCATTGTCGGGAATGTTGTCGGTGAGCCATGTCTCGGTGAAGACCATGGCGTTGCATTCGGCGATCCGTTTGAGTGTGGTGATGCGCAGCCGAAGTTCGTCGGTTTTACTCACCAGGGACCAGACATTGGCGAGGAAGATGCTGGGCAGAGCTGGCTGGTGCGGGTCTGATCTCAGCCTAGCCCGGTGGCCTCCGCGTTTCCCACGTCGCTGTTTGCGGTCCCTGCGCCGCCTCCGGACACTTCCTGTTGGGAGAGCGGGTCTGCTAGACCACGGTGACCTGATGATCTCCGGCGGCAGTTTAAAGTTGTGGCTTCTGGTGCTCGGTTCGTAGAGACGTCCGAGCTCCAGTAGCTCCTGACGTCCGTACAGAGTCTTCGCTCGAGTGCTCCGGGCGAAAACTAAGGTAAGTATAAATAGGAAAAAAAAAACTATCTCGCTAAAACTACGGAGACGCAGAGCCTCACGTTGTACACGCGACGCCATCACATAAAAATATGTGAATATTATAAACATATTATAAATATATTAATTTTTAAGATTTTCTTTGCTATTTTTCTATTTTTTAAATTGAAGGATTTTTTTCTCCCCCTTTCATTAGACAAATTAAGTGAACGCAGTTCTTGTTTTTCATATTTTGACCTTGGATAAATAATATGAAGTAGCTCTTGCTCTTGTGTTCCACTGCCAACATGTACTTTTTTGTATTGAGTGGCAAATATGCTTTCTTTTTACTTTGGGTGCTGTTTTTAGGAGAGATGGGGGTAGGGAAGAGATTAGAATTATGTAGCATACTTACTGTCTATTGGTCTGTTTCGGGTTTTGCATGGGGGGGGGGGGGGCGTGGGGGGAGGGGCCTTTTGCTTTTAGCTTAGTTTTTTTCATCTGCGCAGAATCTGAACTGCAAAAATGACTGAATGCCACCCTAGATTTTTCTTCTTCCAGGATCATGAACTATTATGCTTTAAGAAATTAACCCTTTACATTCCACATGATTTTTACAAACAATATGGATAAAGTTATTAACTTCCTTTCATGGAATGTGAATGGCTTGAACCATCCCATTATTTTAAGTTCTTCGTAGACTAATTGCTCAGATTATATTTGTTCAGGAAACTCATGAAAGGCAAGATGACAATCATCGATTTTTCACCTTTTGGAGAGGACAGCAGTTTCATTCAAATTCACAGGCTAAGGTGAAAGGAGTTTCTATTTTTATTGACTCCTCAATTCCGTTTGTTCATTATGAAACAATTTCTGATCCATATGGTAGATTTTTGGTGATTACTGGTGTTCTTTATAACCAAAAATTTGCTATGGTGAATGTTCATGCACCAAATATTGATCACCCTGAGTTTTTTAAACAGTAAATTGCATCCTTTCCTAATTTAAATGAACGCTTTTTAATAATGGGTGGAGATTTTAACTGTTGTTTGAACCCCTCGATGGACAGATCTGCATCTGATCATGTGCTTCCAAATAAATCAGCTAGTTTTATCAATTATTTTTTACTTGACTGGAATGTTAGAAGTCTGGAGATTTTTACACCCAAATGATAAAGAATTTTCTTTTTTTTCTCATGCATATCATAGATTGACTACTTTATAATAGATTCTATGATTGACTACTCTATAATAGATTCTCGGCTATTTTCATCCGTCACTGCATGTGAGTATGATGCAATTGCTATTTCATTTCAGAGTCACGTGAGCTTGCAGTTGCAGTCGACGGCTGGGGGTGGGAGTGCGCTCCTCCACCAGCCCTTCAAAAAGGACCGCTCAGGTAAGAGGAACTAACCTTGAGTTGGTTAGTTCCTGTGCATAGAATTTTTGTTCACGATGGAAAGGAGTTCGAAATATACCTCCAGCCGCAGGACTTCCGACAGGAGTCGGCGGCTGCATTCCCCGGAAATGCCCCAACCCCACAATCCAACAACACAATGGAGCATCAAAACCCAGAACATCAGGCCCCGCCGGTAACCATGGAGGTAAGGGGGTCTGGTTCTCATGCGAGTGCTACATGTTTAACCTCACACATTGGTGGGAGATTACGTTTATTCTGGGATGCATGGAGCTCTATAACTTTAGACTCATTTATATTACAAAGTATTCAGGGGTATGAAATTGAATTCATAAACGAACAACTTCCCCCGCCTCAACATGTACCAAACCGGAAATTTGCACTTTCCCATAAGAAAATAGCGGAAGGACATGAGGAAATTTTGAGGCTACATGCCAAGGGGGTGATAGAGAAAACGATACATGAACCTCTTGAGTTCATATCCAACATCCTTACCAAAACCAAAAAAGATGGTGGATGTCGGATTATTATTGATTTAACCCATTTGAATACTTTTGTAAAATATACCCATTTTAAAATGGACACATTCGAAACAGCTAAATCACTGATTTCCAAAGGGTGCTTCATCACATGCTTCGATTTAAAAGATGCATACTATTCAGTACCCATACGGAAACATCACCGAAAGTTCTTAAAGTTTGTTTGGATGGATTGGCTATGGCAATATAAAGCCCTACCTAATGGGCTTACAACAGCCACTAGGTTATTTACAAACACTTTGAAACCAGTATTGGCATCCCTGAGGAAACAAAACCATATTGTCATGGCTTATTTAAATGACATCTTGATTGTGGGAAAGACTATGGAATCGACAAATTTAGCAGTAGCAGCTACTAAAACATTGTTTCAAAAATTAGGGTTTGTCATCCATCCAGACAAATCTAGGTTCCACCCTTCACAGGTCATGCACTATCTGGGATTCACAATTAACACCAATCAAATGATTGTTACCATCCCAGATAACAAGGCAATGGATGTTATTGAAGCAGCCAATCAAGGCAAAAGTTGAGTTACAATGGTGGATTGATAATATTCGTGACTCATTCAATCCCATTATTGTACCGAACCCGTCAGTCGTGGTACAAACCGACGCACGCGCCCAAGGCTGGGGATCTACCGACACTACTTCAAGTTGTGGCGGTAGATGGGATTTACATGAATCTACCCTTCTATTATCACAAGGGATAAACTATTTGGAGATGCTGGAGCATTTCACGGGCTGCCAGCTTATTGCATGAATTTACATCATACGCATGTCCGTCTTCAAATAGATAACACCACTGTGGTGGCATATTTAAATCATATGGGTGGTATCAAATCTTGTGATGAATTGGCAAACTCAATCTGGCTCTGGTGCATAGGAAGAAATATTTGGATATCAGCTACCTACCTTCCAGGTAAGCTCAATACAGTGTGGGACACCAGGTCACGCCACTGTAATGATAACATTGATTGGATGCTAAATCCCCAAATATTTGCTAAAATTATCACCAAATTTGGAACACCAGATATCGACCTTTTTGCGTCCAGATTGAACCATCAGATACCAACATATGTATCTTGGGAACCAGATCCTGGGGCAGTAGCGATGGACGCTTTCTCGCTGCACTGGGGGAAATGGTTTTTCTATGAACTTCCTCCATTTTGCCTCATCAGTCGGGTGTTGCAGAAAATAAAATCAGATTCTGCAACAGGCATCTTAATAATACCCGACTGGCCTACACAACCATGGTATCTGGGGCTCCTTGAGATGATTATAGAACCATGGGCACTTATTAACAAGTGCCCGGATTTGGTGACTAACCCCACAACAGGGGAATAACACCCATGCTATGGTCATCTGAACCTGTTGGCTTGCAGGTTCTGAAGAGGCCACTCCTGCAATACGGACCAACACCAAGGACCATGGACACCATTGCAGCATCGTGCAGAGAATCCACTAGACGACAGTACCTCTCCCAAATCAGGAAATGGGAGGCCTACTGCAGCCGGATTAACATCACTTATGACTCTGCCACGATTCCCGTGCTGGAATTCCTCATGGGGCTACATCATAGAATCATAGAATCATAGAAAATAGGTGCAGGAGTAGGCCATTTGGCCCTTTGAGCCTGCACCGCCATTCAATATGATCATGGCTGATCGTCCAAATCAGTATCCTGTACCTGTCTTCTCTCCATACCCCTTGATCCCTTTAGCCACAAGGGCCACATCTAGCTCCCTCTTAAATATAGCCAATGAACTGGCCTCAACTACCTTCTGTGGCAGAGAATTCCACAGACTCACCACTCTCTGTGTGAAAAATGATCTTCTCATCTCGGTCCTAAAAGACTTCCCCCTTATCCTTAAACTGTGACCCCTTGTTCTGGAGTTCCCCAACATCAGCAACAATCTTCCTGCATCTAGCCTGTCCAACCCCTTAAGAATTTTGTAAGTCTCTATAAGATCCACCCTCAATCTCCTAAATTCCAGCGAGTACAAGCCAGTTCTATCCAGTCTTTCTTCATATGGAAGTCCTGCCATCCCAGGAATCAGTCTGGTGAACCTTCTCTGTACTCCCTCTATGGCAAGAATGTGTTTCCTCAGATTAGGAGACCAAAACTGTACGCAATACTCCAGGTGTGGCCTCACCAAGACCCTGTACAACTACAGTAGAACCTCCCTGCTCTTGTACTCAAATCCTTTTGCTATGAATGCCAACAGACCATTCGCTTTCTTCCCCTTAGTGTTTTGCAGCTCTACCCATATCGATTCCACATCCTCCAAGCTAATGTAATTCCTTTCTATTGCGTTAATCTCCTCTCTAACCAGCAACGCTACTCCACCTCCTTTTCCTTTCTGTCTATCCCTCCTGAATATTGAATATCCCTGGATGTTCAGCTCCCAGCCTTGGTCACCCTGGAGCCATGTCTCCGTGATCCCAACTATATCATATTCATTAATAACTATCTGCACATTCAACTCATCAACTTTATTACGAATGCTCCTTGCATTGAGACATAAAGCCTTCAGGCTTGTTTTTACAACACTCTTACCCCTTATACAATTATGTTGAAAAGTGGCCCTTTTTGATTTTTGCCCTTTATTTTTCTGCCTGCCACTTTTACTTTTCACCTTGCTACCTATTGCTTCTACCCTCATTTTACATCCCTCTGTCTCTCTGCTCATGCTCCCATCCCCCTGCCACATTAGTTTAAATCCTCCCTGTCAGCACTAGCAAACACTTCCCCAAGGACATTGGTCCCCTTCAAGCCCAGGTGCAGACCGTCCTGTTTGTACTGGTCCCACCTCCCTCAGAACTGGTTCCAATGCCCGAGAAATTTGAATCCCTCCCCCTTGCACCATTTTTCAAGCCATGTATTCATCTGCAATATCCTCCTATTTCTACTCTGACTAGCATGTGGCACTGGTAGGAGTCCAGAGATTATTACCTTTGAGGTCCTACTTTTAAGTTTATCTCCTAGCTCCCTAAATTCGCCTTGTAGGACCTCATCCCATTTTTACCTATATCGTTGGTGCCAATGTGCACCACGACAGCTGCCTTTTCACCCTCCCCCTCCAGAATGTTCTGCAGCCGTTCAGTGACATCCCTGACCCTTGCACCAGGGAGGCAACATACCATCCTGGATTATCGTTTTCAGCCGCAGAAACGCCTATCTATTCCCCTTAATATTAAATCCCCTATTACAATAGCTCTTCCACTCTTCTTTCTCCCCTCCTGTGCCGCAGAGCCACCAATGGTGTCATGAACTTGGCTGCTGCTGCATTCCCCTGATGAGCCTTCTCCCCGAACAGTATCCAAAATGGTATATCTGTTTAGGTGGGAGATGACCGCAGGGGACTCCTGCACCACCTGCCTACTGCTATGCTGGCTAATGGCCACCCATCCCCTTTCTGTCTGCTTAACCTGCGGTGTGACCAACTCACTATATGTGCTATTCACGAGCTTCTCAGCATCATGGATGCTCCAGTATGAATCCAACCGCAGCTCCCATCATTCAATGCGGACTGCCAGGAGCTGCAGCTGGACACATTTCCTGCAAACGCAGTCACCAGGGACACCGACCATATCCCTGATCTCCCACATGTTGCAGGATGAGCAAACCATGGGGCCGATCTCAAATGACATGGCTTGCCCCCAAATTAAATCAACTCACTCACACAAAAAAATCTTAATTCTTTAAACTAATCTTTACTAAAAAACACTGTACCCTTTTGCTCACTGAAACCTTTTGCTCACTGAACCCTTTTGCTCACTGAAACCTTTAGTTCACTGAACCCTTTTGTTCATTGAACCCTTTTGCCCACTGAACCCTTTTGCTCACTGAACCCTTTAACTCACTTTACCTTTGACTCACTTTACCTTTAATGCAAACCAGGGGTTGCACCAAATCAGCTGCTTCCACCAATCAGCGGCTTCCACCAGAACACTTGTGTGGAACATTACAGGTTTGGGTAACTCATCCTCTTGCTCCAACAACTCCTGGGCCTCTGTTAAAACAAAGCCCCGTGCTCGATTTTTAAACTCACCACCCGGAGACTCCTCCTCTTGCTCCAACGGCTCCTGGGCCTCTGTTAAAACAAAGCCCCGCGCTCGATTTTTAAACTCACTGCCCAGAGAAAACAAAGCCTCGTGCTCGATTTTTGAACTCACCGCCCGGAGACTCCTCCTCTTACTCCAACTGCTCCTGGGCCTCTGGTAAAACCAAGGGCCTCAGCTACAGCGCCATCAACAGTGCCAGGAGCACACTGTCATCCTACCTTTGTATAGGAGTAGGATCTCACCAGCTCGTGTCCAAAGTGATGAGGGGCATCTTCAATTCAAACCCTCCCCGACCACGATACAACATCACCTGGGATATAGGGGTAGTATTGACCCTACTCAGGAGTTGGTCGCCTATGATTGGACTACCGCTGGATAAACTCACCCTGAAGATGGTGATGTTAATGGCGCTAACCTCAGCTCAACGGGTCCAGACCTTGCAAAAGATCAAATTGGATAACATGGTCTCAACCCCTTAGAGAGTAACATTCTTCATTGATAAGTTACTCAAGCAGCACAGACATGGGACTACAGGGGTGCAATTAATATTTCCAGCATACCCCGTTGATGTGAGGCTCTGCATAGCCACCTACATAAGTCACTATATTAAAGTGACGCATACCATCAGGAAAATGGAGAAAGGCTTGCTGATCATCCATAAGAAACCCCATCACAGGGTGATGGTGCAGACGATCTCCAGGTGACTCAGGGTGGTATTGGATGCAGCTTTAAATCCCATTCTATCAGGGCTGCATCCACATCAGCGGCGAGGACCATGGAGGTTCCCATGGACCATATCCTCGCAACAGCGGGCTGGGCCAGCGAAGCTACGTTCCAGCAGTTTTATATTAAACCTGTGACCGCTCCCGCTATGTTTGAGGAGACAGTGTTAAGTACTGGTCCCCAAGAAACGTTTATACCCGAGTGAGGGTTTTTTTGATTTGTATTAATAAATACTATATTATTTTTTCAGCTTGTCAAGTCTGAAATACGTTAACATACTCCTTCCATCAGAATTGCGGCAGTGTGTGAGCATGGACGTGATCCAGGGCATGTAATCACAGAGCTTTGAAATCTTCACAAAGTCACTCACGTGACTCCGAAATGAAATAGTAAGATTAAATGAGAACTTACCAGTTTGAAGTTTGATCTTTATTTTATGAGGAGTTGTGATGAGGGATTTCGTGCCCTCCGCTCCCAACCCTCTACTATAACGTCAACTGGTAAGACTCTCTTCAATTTTACTATATCTAGTCATTGTTGTTTAATCTGTGATTCCACACCGCTACTTTGAAGAATGTCGCGCATGCGTGCTGGCGGGGTCTTCACGAAATCCCTCATTGCAACTCCTCATAAAATAAAGATCAAACTTCAAACTGGTAAGTTCTCATTTAATCTTACTATTTTTGATCATGCACCATTGAAACTATCAATCAAACTACCTGATTCCAAGTTTAGTGCGATTCCAATGGCGATTTAATGCTACTTTGCTTCAAGATTTAAATTTTGTTAATTTTATTAAAGATTAGGTTGCTTTTTTCTTCTGAACAAATTCTACTGAAGAAATATCCAATGGTGTAGTCTCGGATGCTTTTAAGGCATATATTCGTGGACAAATTATTTCATACTCTGCGGGATTAAAGAAATAAACTCAAAACGAAATACGTATATTGGCTGACGAGATTAAAGAAATTGATTAAAAATATTCAAAAGCTCCTAGTTTAGAGCTCTATAAGAATAGAGTTGAACTTCAATTGAGATATGATTTGTTATTAGTATCACCGATTGCGAACCAGCTACTTAAAACCAAAAGTCAATTTTATATACATGGTGAAAAATTTGGTAAATTACTCGCTAATCAGTTGAAAGAGGTGTCGGCCAAATGTCAGATTACTAAAGTGAGTAAATGAGATGGTACACTAACTGTAGACCATGACAAAATTAATAAATCCTTTCAGGAATTTTACACCTCCCTATACCAATCAGAATTTCTTTCTGGTTCCAGTATAATGCATGAGTTTTGAAAGAAACTGAACTTGCCAAATTTATTACATAATGAGTCTCTGTTGTTAGACTAACCCATCAGAGAGGAAGAAATACAGAAAGCAAACCTCTCAATGAATTCTGGTAAAGCTCCCTGTTTAGATGGGTTTACTGTAGAATTTTAAAGTATCTCTCAAGTTTAGTCTCCCTGGCTATGCAAGGTTTTTTAAAGAAGCCTTTTTAATGAATAGATTAACACAATCCTTTTATGAAGCATCTATTTCTTTAATTCTTAAAAAAGATAAAGACCCTACAGAAGTGACATCATATAGACCTATATCACTGTTAAATGTAGATTCCAAAATTCTTTCCAAAATATTAGCTATGAGATTGGAAAATATTTTACCGCAAATTATTTCTGAAGATCAGACAGGTTTTATTAAAAATCGTTACTCATACTTTAACGTTAGGAGATTAATGAATATCGTATATACAGCATCAAATAAAACTCCAGAATGTGTCATTTCACTTGATGCCGAGAAGGCGTTTGATAGAGTAGAATGGGAATACTTATTCAATACACTTGAAAATTTTAAGATTGGTCTAAAACGTATTTCTTGGATCAAGCTGATATATTATATACCTCAGGCTTCTGTACTTACCAATAATCAGAGATCCCCTTTTTTCAGGCTCTTTCGAGGTACTAGACAGGGCTGTCCTTTAAGTCCTTTACTGTTTGATATTGCTTTGGAACCTTTGGCCTATTAGGGAATCCCCTAATATTTTTGGTATTGTCCACGGGAATAAGACACATAAGCTATCTCTTTATGCAGATGATCTGTTATTATTCATTTCTAATTCTGAGAAATCTATTCCGGCAATAGTAGCACTACTTCATCAAATTTGTCGTTTTTCTGGTTATAAACTAAATCTTAGTAAAAGTGAGCTTTTTCCATTAAACAATCTAGTTTCGAATTATGGACAGTTTCCATTTAAATTGACTACTGAATGTTTTATTTATTTAGGTATTAAGATTACCAAGAAACACAAGGATTTATTTAAAGCTAATTTTACGCCTTTAATTGACCATATCAAACAACAGTTTACTAAATGGTCACCAATGTCCTTACCTTTAATTGGCCGAATCAATGCCATCAGTTCTCAAAGGGCCCAGAGGAAGCCTGTTTTCTTTTTCTCCTTTCTCTGAGATGAGAGGCCAACCAGCTCAGACTTGGTTCTTCGACAGTCAAGAAAGAGTCGAGTGTGTTTAATTGTCATATGTTGCTAAAATTAACAATGAAATTCTTACTTGCAGCAACACAACAAGTCTGTAAATGCAGTACTCATAGATAACATAATGAACAAAAGAAAGTTCAATAAATTAATATAAAGCATTATCAGTGCAAAACAAAACTAAAGCCCAATGTCCCTAATGCAACCAAGACCGTTTGTAGTTTGTACGTTAGTTGATGTTTGTAGTGTTTAAGGAAGAAGCTGTTTAAGGAAGAAGCTGTTCCTGAACCTGGACATTACAGTTTTCATGTTTTTACCTGATGGCAGGGGTGAAATGAGAATGTGGCCAAGTTAGTGTGGGTTCTTGATGTTGGCTTCCTTTCCGAGGCAGCACCTCTTATCGATCCTCTTGGTGGTGTTGAGGTCAATACCATTGATGGACTGGGCAGTGTCCACCACTTTAAATCTGAATCCAGCTCATTATTGCTTCTTGGGAACAGATTATGTAAGCAATTGTTCAAACTGATGGTTAAACTCTTTCGAGTTACATAACAGATAGGCAGTAGGAAGCTAATTCCTTGCATTTCCACTCCTGACTTGGAGCTGTCACTGCCGGGAACACAAATAGGCAATCCTACTCTATTGGTAACATTTGCAAATAGCTTGGAGATTGTGATATCTAGGAAGCTTGAAACTTATGGGTGTGCTTCCAGAATAATAGTTTTCCTCAAGTACTTTCAGGATCCTGAAAACAGTGAGTACAATATGGAAATTAAACACAATTGCTTGTGAGTTATTTGATGTGACAAAGAATTCTGTAAATGTGTGGTGGTGATCTGATATCAACAATGCTTACCATATAACATTTATCAAGCATTTCACAATCTTGACTCAATGCATAAATACAACATTTTAATCTTAATCTTTAGCTTTTGGAATTTTTCATCCTTGCACATATTTTAAAATCTTCTCTTATCTTTTTGATATTCTGAAAACCTGAAATCCACAAATGCGGCCAATATAACCAGCTACTGAATCTTCAATTTCTTCACTTAATTTAATCTATCCAAGAGGCTTAACTATCTTTAAAATAAGTTCTGCACTTCACAAACAAAAATACTGACTGATTAAACGTTGACTCAAAATGATTGAAAGGTGAAAGTTGAATGCCTGAAGTTCAAAGGTGAAAGCTCTTGTTAACATAAAATTCTCCTTGTGACTGCGTGGGTTTCCTCCGGTGCTCCAGTTTCTGCCCACATCCCAGAGACATGAGGGTTTGTTGGTTAATTGGCGTCTAGAAATTGCTCAGCCCATGGCTATCCCTGTAACGTTCATCCTATTCTCATTTGGGTAATTTTCCAAGGTAGACAAAAGTGCTGGAGAGGTTGAGGCAGCATCTATGGAGTGAAGGAAATAGGCAATGTTTTGGGCCGAAACCCTTCTTCAGACAGATGTGAGGGTGGGGGGGGGGGGGGCAGGAAGAAGAAATGAAGAGGTGGAGCCAGTGGGCTGAGGGAGAGCTGAGAAGGGGAGGAGAAAGTAAGGACTACCTGAAATTAGAGAAGTCAATGTTCATACTTGTACAATGTACAATGACCATTGACTTCTCTAATTTCAGGGTATGAACATTGACTTCTCTAATTTCAGATGGTCCTTACCTGAAATGTCTACCTTCGATTTTCCAGCATCTGCAGTTCCTTCTTAAACATAGGTAATTTTTCATCTAGTAGCTATCATAAAAATCATAAATATACCACCTTGTTGTCATGATGGAAAGAGTGCAAAGAAGATTGAAGAGGATGTCACCAGGAATTGAGGGCCTGAGCTAAGGGAGAGGTTGGACAGGCTAGGACTATTCTTTGGATTATAGGAGGATGAGGAGTAATCTTATAGAGGTGTTTAAAGTAGGGAAATAGATAAATTGAATGCACAAAGTCTTTACTCAAGGTTAGGGAATCAAGAACCATAGAATATAGATTTAAAGAGAAATGGGAAAGATCTAATGGGAATTTGAGGGTCAACTTTTCACATAGGGTGGTGATTATATGGAATGAGCTGCTGGAGGAGGTAGTAGAGGCAGGTAATAAAACAATATTACAGCATAAGTTCACCAGGTTAATTCCCGGGATGGCAGGGCTGACATATGATGAAAGAATGGGTTGACTGGACTTGTATTTATTGGAATTTAGAAGGATGAGAGGAAATCTTGTAGAAACATAGAAACATAAAAATTCCCAATGGATTGAACGGGCTAGATGTAGGAAAAAAGCTGATCCGGGTGGCGCCATAAGTGCCAACATCGCAAACAGCTTGTCTCGTCCCTTTCTTCTTTTGTTGTTTTTAGTCTGTTTTATTTGTATATTTTAGTGTATCTTTAGTTTTGTATTATGTGTGGGGCGGGGGGAGGGGGCTGGGGAAACTTTTTTTATATCTCTTCCCTCGAAGGTGATGCTACTTTTGCCGTATCGTATCTCCGTCCACACTGCGGCCTAACGTTGTGGAGCTGCCGGTCCCTTTGTTAGGGATTGACTTTGGGAGCTCCAACCGCAGGAGCTTCGACTGCCCCGATCGTGGGAACCTCGATCGCCCCGATGTGGGAACTTCGACCGCCGACTGCAGGAGCTTCGATCGCCCTGACAGCGGATGGTTCGATCACCCCGATCGTGGGAGAAAAGGAGAAGGAGGGTAAAAGTTATTTTCCTTCCATCACAGTGGGGAATGTGAGGTCACCAAAATACAAGATGGACGCGGTGCCTGTGCTGGTTGGGACTCGCAGGGATTGCCGTGAGTGCAGTGATCTCGGTGTTTGCAGGGACATCGCACCATGAGAACATCCTGGAGTCTGGTGCGAGTTTGGACGGCCTTCTGACTGTTCAGGTGGACAGGGACTGCAGAGAGAGTGACAGTGGTCAGTACAACTCTGGTGGTCACATCGCAGTGAAGGAACGAGTGTGTTGGCCGGACATTGAACCGATGGCTGTGGGTCTCCACTTATGCTGTGTGCCCCAGGGATTCTCACACGCCGGTGTGATGGCTGTTTATGTTTAATCTTTATATAGTTTTGTACCTTGTTGCTTTTATGGTATGACTGTATGGTAAATCAAATTTCATTGTACATCGGTACACGTTACAAAAAGGACCATTGAACCATTGACATTTTCCCGATGTTGGGGGAATCCAGAACCAGGAGTCACTGTTTAAGAATAAGGGGTAGGCCACTTAGGACTGAGATGAGGTAAAACATTTTCACTCAGAGAGTTGTGAATCTGTGGAATTCTCTGCCACAGAGGCAATGGAGATCAATTCACTGGATGTTTTCAAGAGAGAGTTAGATTTAGCTCTTACGGCTAAAAGAATCAAGGGATAAGGGGAAAAAAACAGGAACGAGATACTGATTTTAGATGATCAGCCATGATCATATTGAATAGCTCGAAGGGCCGAATGGCCTACTACTGCACCTATTTTTCTATGTTTCTAATATTCTATAGGCCTTTTGGCAGGTACATGGATAGGAAAGGTTTAGAGGGATATGGGCCAAACACAAGCTGGTGGGTCTAGTGTGGATAGGGCATATTGGACAAGTAGGGCTGAAGTGCCTGTTTCCTACATGCAGTGTATGACTCTACATGCAGATTTATACAAAAGTAAAATACATTCAGGTGCTGGAGATGAAAATTTTGGGACATCGTAATGCTGATAAATTGAGAGCTTTAAATAATGGACAAATCAAGACAGGCAAGTAACTTTGTAGAGAGAGAGTTAACCTTCAAATTAATGATATTTGATCAGAACTGCATGCTCAATAAACACCTGTCAATGACTGGTGAGTGTGTGTGTGTGTGTGTTACATGCCAATTTGCAGTTCATGGCAACATTCTAAGGTGATTTTGGACACCAATAGAAGATGCCCTCTCCAGCCCAATTTTCAACTTTGGATTTTTGTGAAAGAAATCATCCTATATAATTATCTTAACTGTTATTTTCCATCTCTCCGTGCACTCATAACCACATGCAAAACTCCAAAGCACTAAAACTCCACAAGCAAGGATGCTGTCTAATTCACCCCATTGTGCACATTGGACTTTGTCTCTGGAACTGGTGCCCTACACTGCTGAGAACTATACTATATTCTGCACTCTGTATCTTTCCCTTTGCTCTACCTATTGTACTAGAGTTTGACTTGATTCTATCTATGTACGGTATATGCGATCTGTCTGTATAGCATGCAAAACAAATCTTTTGACTGTACCTCGATACACATGACAATAATAAACCTAAACCTAAAACTAATCAATTGGTTAACAAGAGGCTTTTATTATAAATTCACAGTTTACAAATAGTTTATTTGAAATGCTCTTTGAAGCAAGAATAGCGGTCAAGACAGCAGCAAAACCAAGCACTTGCTTTTAAGTAGTGCCTTGGGAATTTAGCATTCTAAGGAATTACTGGAGCCGTGTAATATTTAAACCAAAGTACAATAGATTTGTTTAAGATTTTTTTGCTTTTTGTTTTAGAGATACAGCGTGGAAACGGGGCCTTCGGCCTAATGAGTCAGTGGCAAACAACAATCATCCGTTTACGCTAGTTCTATCCTACACACTCGGTGCAATTAATCTACACACCCGCACATCTGGGATGTGGGCGGAAACCGGGGTACCCGTAGGAAACCCACATGGTCACAGGGAGAACGTACAAACACAGACAGCACCCAAGGTCAGGAACTAACCTATGTCTCTAATGCTATGAGGCAGCGGCTCTACTGCTGCGCCACTGTGATGCCCTGCTAATACAGCACTGCCAGAGAACAGTGCCAGAATCAAGAGTATTTCATGTTAAATGGAACAAATTAAATTCTTATATGTAGGATGGAACTGAAGATGCTGGTCAATACCGAAGAGAGACACCCCAAAATACTGAAGTAACTCAGCGGATCAGGCAGCAGTGTGAAGAAGGGTTCCGACACGAAACGTCAACTATTCTTTTTCTCCAGAGATGCTGCCTGACCCGTTGCGTTACTCCGTACACGCTGCGTTGTGTCTAACAATGAAATTCTTACTTGCTGCAGTATAATGGGTCTGTAAACAGAGTACTCGTAGATAACATAATAACCAACAACAGTTCAATAAATTAAAAAGGCTCAACAGTAGTACAAAAAAATCCCGTGACCACGTGGGTTTTCTCTGGGTGCCCAGTTTCCTCCCAAACTCCAAATACATACAGGTTTGTAGCCCAATTGGCATGGTAAATTTGTAAATTGTCCATAGAGTGTGTAGGATCATGTGAGTGTACGGGAATCACTGGTCAGCACGGACTCAGTGGACCGGAGGGCCTGTTTCCTTGTTATATTCTTTAATTTTTGTTTTTTTTGTTTTAAAGATACAGCACGGAAACAGGCCCTTTGGCCCTCCGAGTATGCACCGACCAGCGATCCCGCACATTAACATTATCCTGCACATACTAGGGACAGTTTACACTTATACCAAGCCAATTAACCTACAAACGTATACGTCTTTGGAGTGTGGGAGGAAACCGAAGATCTCAGAGAAAACCCACACAAGTCACGGGGAGAATATACAAACTCCGTACAGACAGCACCCGTAGTCAGGATCGAACCCAGGTCTCCGGCGCTGCAACGCTGCAAAGCAGCAACTCTACCGCTGCGCCACCGTGCTGCCCTTATCTCTAAACTAAACAAAACTAAAATCAGCTTATCATTAGAGATGGTATTTACCTTTCCAAAATATATGTTTTATTGAAAGTCCAACAAATTAGAAGCAGTGCTGGTGAAATGTTGCATTACCAGGTAATTTAAACAAATGCACGTCCCTTTTAATAATCCACAAGGTCAACATGCAATGTCAACACAGATTATTTTTCTTTCTGCATACAAATGGTAGATTCCGAGGCAAAAATCAATGATTTTTCCAAAGACCCAAGTCAAATAACTGAACATAAATTCAGACAAGAAAATCTCTATGTTGTTTGTAGCTTCCTAGCAATTTAATATTCTTTTCACGTTTTATAAAAATTCTTTTCATTTTGATCCTTTCATTTTAAGGAAAAATATAAAGGAAATTGATAAAAGTTTTGGTACATTCATGTCATGAGAATAAGCAGTTATTGCGAAGTGTATGTGTGAATTATTAGATCATGCCCTGTTTGTGCAGTGTGGTCTGATTTGCTAAACATGCGAAAGATGATTTAAAAATGTTTCAGAGCACAGGCAAATTTGTAGGCAAACCGCATGAAGTGATGTGGCAGCAGTCACTAATATTTCTTATTGGGCTTATTCGGAGCCCGAAAGCATGTGCGATCATAAATTCATAACTGGTAGGGGCAGAATCAGTCCATTTGGGCCATCAAGTTTACCCCACCATTTAATCATGGCTGATCTATCTCTCCCTCCTAACCCTATTCTCCTGCCTTCTCCCCATAACCCCTGACACCCATATTAATCAATTCTGTTGTATATATTTCTGCTTTACAAATATCGATTGACTTGGCCTCCACAGCCTTCTGTGGCAAAGAATTCCACAGATCACCACCTTCTGACTAAAGAAATTCCTCCTCCTCTCCTTCTTCTGAACTTTCTGAATGTTTGTAATCGGCAGGGCAGTACTCTGCATATCGCCAACTTGGACAATTTAACATTTTTATCAAGCCAATTAACCTACAAACCTGCACGTCTTTGGAGTGTGGGAGGAAACTGAAGATCTCGGAGAAAACCCACGCAGATCACGGGGAGAACGTACAAACTCCATACAGACAGCACACGTAGTCGGGATCGAACCCGGGTATCTGGCGCTGCATTTTGCTGTAAGGCAGCAACTCTACTGCTGTGCCACCGTGACTGCCCTTCCTAAATCTCCTTCCTGAAGGAATATACTTTAATTCTGAGCCAATGACTTCTAGTCCTACACTCTCCAATTAGTGGAAACATTCTCTCCACATCCATCCTATCCAAGCCTTTCACTATTCGGTAAGTTTCAATTAGGTCCTCGCTCATCCTTCAGTGAGTAGTCATTCTGGAATGACTCCAGTACTCAGGGCGACACAGTGGCGTGGTGGTAGAGTTGTTACCTCACAGCGCCAGACAACCGGGTATAAGACTGACTACAGTGCTGACTGTATGGAGTTTGTACGTTCTCCCTGTGACCATGTGGGTTTTCTCCGGGTGCTCTGGTTTCCTCCCACACTCCAAAAACATACTTGTTTGTCACCTCAGTAAAATTTGTAAATTGCCCCCAGTGTGTTGGAGAGTGTCTGGGGGTGATCGCTGGCTGACGTGGACACAGTGTGATCCCAGACATTTCCTCAGGATGGAATGGGCGAAGACTACAGAGCATAGCTTTAAGGTGACAGGGGCAGAGGTTAGAGATTTGTGTGGCAAGTTTTTTTCACAGAGAGTGGTGGTGGCCTGGAACACACTGCCTGGGGTGGTAGTGGAGGCAGATACTCACTATCGAATTTAATAATTTGACTGAGAAGCCTAAAGAGTTTGCGCTGGACTCAAACTTGCAGCATAGTCGACACGTGGTCCTAGGAGGTCTATGTAACTCTCCTTCATGCTCGAGAGAAGTTCCCGCATACTCGAGGCCTCAGATTGGTCGAGGAGTATTTTTTAACATGCTAAATATTGGTTGGTATGGAAAAAATCGACGTTTTTTTTACTCGTAGGTTTAGTCGAAGTAGGTCATAGAAACATAGAAACATCGAAAATAGGTGCAGGAGGAGGCCATTCGGCCCTTCAAGCCATCACCGCCATTCTTTGTGATCAAGGCTGATCGTCCCGAATCAACAACCCGTGCCTGCCTTCTCCCCATATCCCATGATTCTACTAGCCCCCTAGAGCTCTATCTAACTCCATCTTAAATGGATCTCTTAAATCCATCCAGTGACTTGGCCTCCACTGCCCTCTGTGGCAGGGAATTCCACAAATCATAGGTCGTAGTAGGTTGGCATGTTATTCATAGGTAATCAAAGGCAATCAAAGGTAGTTGTAGATAGTGTTAGTATAGTCGAAGGTAGTCAAAGGTGGTCGTCCTAACTCTCCACTATTCGGTGTCCAATTTTCACGAAGCTAGTCGAAGTTAGTCTTCAACATAGTCAAAGGAGGTCGAAGGAGATCGAAGGAGGTCTTCTACATAGTCGAAGGAGGTCTTCTACATATTCGTAGGAGGTTCTCTACATAGTCGAAGGAGGTCGTAGGAGGTGTTCTACTTCGGCGATACAACAAGACTATGATACTTTTTTAAACTCTCCTAAACTCACAAATTAGGTTCCCGGCAGTGGGACAGGCCCTTAAATGTCGTAATTCCAAGTTTGTGCATAATACAAAAAAAACTGCATGGGAGTGTCAAAAGGGAAGAGAAATTCAAGTCGATGTAGACATCATTAAGGAATAAATAGATAAGAACATTCTTATGCAGCGTAAAGTATGTTTCAGTGGGTGCCTGGAACACACTGCCATGGATGGTGGTGAAGGCAGATGTGATAGTGGCGTTTAAAAGGCTTTTATATCGGCACATACTGCAGGGAATGCAGGGGTAAGGATCACTGGCAGGCAGAGAAGATTAGTTTATCTTGGCATTATGTTTGTTTTGGGCATTGTGGGCCGAAGGGCCTGTTCATGTGCTGTCCTGCTCTATGTTCTATGTTCTAAGTACTAATGTAGAAGCTTAGATTTGAGAGGGGAAATATTTAATAAGTTAATTCCCCCCCTTTCCCCTTCTCCACATCCCCTTCCACCTTTATTCCTCCCTCGGGCTTTACATTTCACTCCTTTCCTTTTCTGACACCCTTTCATCTCCTTTTCATCTTTGGCCTTTGTCCAACTATCTGCCAATCATGCCCCCTCACCAGTATCCACCTATCACTTGTCAGGTTTTGTTCCTCCCCATTTCCGCCCCACCTCTCTTCTGACTTCTGCCACCCCCCCCTCCCCCCCCCCCCCCCCCCCCCCCATATAAGCAGTCTGAAGAAGGGTCTGGACCCAAAATATCACCTATCCATATCCTCCAGAGATGGTCTGAAGAATGGTCTCGACCCAAAATGTCAACCATTCCTTCTCTCCAGAGATGCTGCCTGGCCTGCTGAGTTACTCCAGCATTTTGAGTTTTTGCTCTCTATGTTATGTCCCAGAATATATAAAAGGTTGTGTTCCGTTTCTGTAAATGTGTCATTTAATACCTTGTCAATATGCCACCTTTCTGCCTTACATCAAGAAGTGATTCTTTCAGAAGCTTTTTGTAATAAAAAGTATCCAGCAATTTCTACTACCTACACTCACAGAGAATTGCCTTGGGTCACAAAGGATCGCTGTAAATATCTAAACCATTGAATTAAACCAGATTGTGAGATTTTAATCGTGGTTACACATAGGATTTAGCTTTTGTTGCAGAGAAAGGGAATTTATCTTGTGCTGTGGACAATGTTTATCCTTTTATCAGCAAAACAGAAAATCTTGTCATTATCATCGTTCTGTTGTGGGTGCTGTGTTTCTTTTATTCCCACAATGACTAACCTTCAAGAAATACTTCACTGACAGTAAGGTCCTTTGAGACTTGGTAAGGTGCTGAAAAGTGTATATAAATCTGAGACTTTTTCATCATTTTTTAAAAAAATACACTGCAAATATTAAATTCTGTAAGCATTGAAAATGTTCTGCTCTCTACACAAATATGGAGAAAAAACCTTGCGGAAAACCTACATCATAGATGGAATTAGCAAACATCTATTTTGGTGTAAAAATGTAGTTTATTTGTCTGACTCTGAAGGGACCTCAAATCAACACATCGTAAAAAGACACAAAGTGCTGGAGTAACTCAACGGGTCAGGCAGCATATCTGGAGAACATGGATAGGTGATGTTTCCTGTCAGGATCTAACCCACTGAGTTACACCAGCTCCTCGTATCTTTTTTTCATAAACCAGCATCTGCATTTCCTTATGTCTATCAACACACCAGGTTCTGGGAGCAACTAGTGCGTGTATCGTTTCAATTAATCAATCCATAAAGTCACTCAAGAAATAGGTTTTAATGTGAGGATTTTACCTTTTAACATCAACCGATAATTACCAAAGGACATTAGTAGGGAAGAAGGGTTACACAAAAAGCTGGAGAAACTCAGCGGGTGCAGCAGCATCTTCGGAGATAGGCGACGTTTCGGGTCGAGACCCTTCTTCAGACCATTGCTCTAATCATTGTTTGTCAACAATCACAGTTGGCAAGGGATTAACTTCTGTCAGAACAATGAGCATTTAACCCCATGACCAGTATTTAAGCACTTCATCTAGGTTAACAGCAAAGTCCAGTAAATAAAGGCAAAAACATAACTTTAAGTTTGGGTTAGTTTACAGATACAATGTTGAAACAGGCCCTTCGACCCACCAAATCGGTGTCGACCAGCGAACATCCATACACTAGTTCTACCCTACACAATAGGGACAATTTACAGAAGCCAATTAACCTACAAACCTGCACATCTTTTGAATGTGGAAGTAAACCGGAGCACCAGGAGAAAACCCACGGAGTCACAGGGAGAACGTACAAACTCCGCACAGACAGCACCTGTCTGCAGAAATGACTCAGCCTGATAAGTCGCACATTCCTTTCTCCAGAGATGCTACCTGTTATTCGAGCATTTTGTGTATATCTTGGATGAAATATTTAACCCTGTACTGAGAATTCTGTTAGTTAAATATTCACCACTGAATCTGTGCAAAAATTTGATTATTAAAATTGATTGCAGAAAGTAGCGATCTTCTCTATGACTAGAATAGAATTATATTGAACAGGTGAAATGTCTTGACAACTTTTGGAGAAAAGATCAATCACATCCGTAATTGATTTGGTAGCTATGCACAACATTTTCTGCAGTCATGTGGAGAGCATGCAAACTCCACACAGACAGCACCTGAGGTCGGGATCGAACCTGGGTCTCTGGTGCTCTAAGGCAGCAACGTTACCACTACGCCACTGTGCAAGCACTGTTTGCACAGTTTGCTTGCACAGTAGCGTAATGGTAATAACATACAATGTCTCAATGACTACCGCCCTGTAGCACTCACCCCCATAATGATGAAGTGCTTCGAGAGGCTGGTCAGGGACCACATCACCTCCAGACTCCCCTCCACACTCGACCCATACCAGTTTGCTTACAGGCCAAACCGCTCCACAGAGGACGCTATATCCTCCGTGCTCCATCTGAGCCTGGAACATTTAGAGGAGAAAAACACCTATGTGCGAATGCTGTTCGTGGATTTCAGTTCAGCATTCAACACCATTATCCCCCAGCACCTGATAAGCAAACTGGTTCCATTGGGCCTCGGCACCCCCATGTGTAACTGGCTACTGGACTTCCTCACTGACAGACCCCAGTCTGTGAGGGTTGGAAATAACACCTCCAATACCATCTCTCTGAGCACCGGCTCCCCTCAGGGCTGTGTCCTGAGTCCACTGCTGTTCACCCTGATGACTCACGACTGTTGTGCCAGGTTTAGTACAAACCACATCATGAAGTACGCAGATGACACAACAGTGGTGGGCCTCATCAGGGACGACAATGAGCTGGCTTACAGGGAGGAGGTGAAACAACTGGTGGACTGGTGCAATACGAACAACCTGATCCTGAATGTCGAGAAAACAAAGGAGATTATCGTCGACTTCAGGAAAACCCGGCACAGTCCCACACCACTTCACATCAATGACAGCGATGTGGAGGTGGTCAGTAGCACAAAGTTCCTGGGGGTGCAGGTCACTAACAGTCTGACCTGGTCGACTAACATCTCATCAACTGTTAAGAGAGCGCAGCAGCGGTTGCACTTTCTGCGCCGGATGAGAAGAGCTCATCTCCCCCATCCCATCCTCACTACTTTCTACAGGGGCACCATAGAGAGTATTCTGTCCAGCTGTATCTCTGTCTGGTTTGGGGACTGTAGAGCCTCCGACTGGAAGTCTGTGCAGAGAGTGGTGAGGACAGCGGAAAAAATCATCGGGACCTCTCTCCCCTCAATCGGGGATATTGCGACCAAACGCTGTGTGTCTAAGGCCAGCAGTATCATAAAGGACCCCACACATCTCCATCACGGACTGTTCACTCTGCTGCCCTCGGGAAAAAGATACCGCAGCATGAGGAGCAGAACATCAAGGTTCCGCAACAGCTTCTTCCCACGAGCCATCAGACTCCTGAATGCCATGTAAATGGGCTGCCACTATTGTCTATTTATCCTTTTCATACATACCTATCCTTCGGTTAATTTATTGTGTTGCACAGGGAGCCAAATGCAACGTAATTTCGTTTGGAACTGCATATATCAATGTATTTCTAAATGACAATAAAGTTTGTTTGACTTGTAAAGATGGTGCCTTAGAGCGCCAGAGACCCGGATTCGATCCTGACTCTGGGTGCTGTCTGTACAGAGTTTGTACGTTTTACCTATGATGGTTTTCTCTGAGTGCTCCGGTTTCTTCTCAAGCTCCAAAGATGTACAGGTTTGTAGGTTAATTAGCTTTGATAAAATTGCAAATTGTCCTTAGTGTGTTGAATAGTGCTAGTGTATGGGGTGATCCCTTGTCATCGTGGACTTGGTGGACCGAAGGGCCTGTTTCCATGCTGTACCTCTAAAGTCTAAAGTCTTGGCTGCTACAGCCATCTGCGACAATGAATTCCAAAGATTCACCACTCTATTACTAAGCAGTAGCAACAAGGAAGAAGGGTTTGTAGAAGGGTCCTAACCTGAAACATCACCTATCCATACTCTCCAGAGATGCCCCCTGACTCGTTGAGTCACTCCAGCGCTCTGTCTTTTATGATAAACCAGCATCTGCAGTTCCTTGTTTCTACAAAAGGATGGACTGCCATTTCACAAAATCGTGCTCCTGTCAGGTATCTCGCCCATCAGGGAAATTTATCAGGAATTTTGAAGACACTCTAAAAGGTGATCCAAGGGATGAAACTCCCTGCTAGAAAGAGTGTTAATAACAAACAGGATTCACTGCCAAGTGCAGTATTTTCACTTTTACAAACAAATGCTAGCTATACACCTCCGCCATGAAGCTTAATATCTGATTCTCCACCAGTGAATAATACAGCAAAAGTAAATGTCACACTTATAAATTCTTAAACGTGTTCTAAACAGTCCAATTATTACAAATCTGTAAGTAAATTTGCTCTTGTACTGTTCCAATCACCTACCATCGCCATCTGTAACCGCTTCAAGTAAATCCATGAAATCCATGAGGAATTATTTAGTTCCATGAAAGCCTCTGTTATATTTTTTACTGAAATGTATATCAAAAGCAGGTGGGAATGACTGAGGCAATAAAAAGGTAAAATGGCAATGTCTTGTTGTCTGTGATTGTCCCTAAGCTGACAAGTGGCAATTTGGAGTGAACATGCATGTAAATATACAGGATGCATGAAAAGAAGTGACCAGATTTAACGGTGAGATTTTTGGGTAATTATTCTACATGATAACAGAATCTTTCCCTGGTTACAATATCACCTTTTACGTTAGAGATGCAGCACAAAAAGAGGCCCTTCGGCCCACCAAGTCCGCACCGACCAGTGATCTCCGTCCACTAACACGATCCTACACACACCAGGGAAAATTTTGCAATTTTACCAAACCAATTAGCGTACAAACCTGCACGTCTTTGGAGTGTGGGAGGAAACCGGAGCTCCCGGGGAAAACCCACACAGGTCATAGGACGAATGTCCAAACTCCGTACAGGCAGCACCCAGAGTCAGGATCGAACCCGGGTCTCAGGCGCTGTAAGGCAGCAGATCTTCCACTGCGCCACCATGCCGCCCATTGGAGAATTCAACAGAAAATGGTCTCTTGATTTTTTAAATTTACATTCTCTTGCCATTTCCATTGCATTTGTTCCGCCAAGGCCTACTGCATCTCCGGGTTATTAACCATTTTAATTTCACTTCCCATTCCCTTACTGACCTTTCTATCCTGAGCCTCCTCCATTGCCAGAGCGAGGCCACACACAAACTGGAGGAATGGTGCCTCATATTCCGCTTGGGTAGATTACGATCCACCAGTATGAATATTGAATTCTTCAAGTTTAGCTAACTAATCAATCACAACCCTTTCCCTCTTTCCCCACCACCTTCCATCTATATCCCTTCCTCTGGCATCACATTTCATGCCTCTTCTCCCGTATCTCACTGCCTTTTGTGGTCTTTCCATTTCTAGACTTTGTCGACTCATCTGTCTTTCAAACCCCTCTCACTTGAATCCACCTATCACTCGCCAAGTATTGTCCAACCTCTCTTCCAGCTTTAATGTTATATGTGTCATTCCTAACTGTCACTGTATGTCATGTTGTCACTTGCGGGCGGAGCACCAAGGCAAATTCCTTGTATGTGAATACTTGGCCAATAAACGCATTCATTCAATCAGTCTGAAGAAGTAACCCAACCCAAAATGTCATCTATCCAGATCTTCCACAGATGCTACTTGACCTGCTGAGTTACTCCAGCTCTTTGTGTTTTACTTGAGATTCCAGCATCTCCTTGTGACTCCAAATATTCACAATGTTTATGTTGATAAAACCACATTTGGAAATGTATTCATCTACAGGGGAGAAAAATATAATACAAGTCAGGTAAAGGAGAATCAAAAACAAAAGCACATATGTTTAAGGTGAGAAGGGCAAGCTTTAGTAGGAACCTGAAGGGCAGTTTATTTTTCACAGAGGGTGGTGGGTGTATGGAATGAGCGGCCATAGGAGGTAGTTAAGGCAGGAACTATAACAACATTTAAAAGACACTTGGGCAGGTACATGGATAGGAAAGGGATTAAGGGGATATGGATCGAACACAGACAGGTAGGATTAGCTTAGATGGGGCACCTTGGTCAGATGAACATGTTGGGTCGAAGGGACAGTTTCCACTGTGTATAACTCTTGGACTCTACTACCTCTGGCGGCTTGTTCCATGTGTCCACCACTCTCTGTGTGAACAAAAGATGTCCCTCAGGTTCCTATTAAATCTTTCCTATCTCATCCTAACTTTATGCCCTCTAGTTGTTGATTTTCCTCAGACACTTTCCCTTCAGAGTCTAGGGGGAGTCGTTCTCCTGACCTTTGCTTTCCCAGGAACAATTTATTCAATGACGAATGTTTTGAATATCGATCGTGAAAAAATCTGTCTTATTTTGCAGTCACATCTCCAGACAGACCTTTTCCTGAACTCAACAACGCAAGGTGAAAGTCATTGCTGACTGAAAGTTCTGCATTATTCCAGATGCATTGGCTGATATATATCATAATTCACAGTTTGCAGTTCATCTTCTGCATTGCGAACATCATTTTATCTTCATCTTGTCTGGAGACCCATCAGTCATTGCAAACACAGGAGTATTTGAGGCTTCCGACCTCAATGAATCAAGTGGATAGGGACTGCATTTAGATCAGGCTCCGTGTGAAATCTATGAATCATTAGTAATGCTATAATTCACTGAACATCCAGTGGCTGGGTAACTTGGAGATAAGATTCTTTATGGTTGAACACAAAGTACTGGAGGAAGTCAATGGGTCAGGCAGCATCTCTGGGACCCGACCCAAAACATCACCTATCCATGTCCTCCAGAGATGCTGCCTGACCCACTGAGTTACTCCAGTACTTTGTATTCTATGCAAGATTTCATCCTCTGTCTAAATTCCTGACGGTCTTTGTTGCAAACCCAGGAAGCTCATGTTCTCAACCTTTGTATGGTTCTCGCAATACACCAGCTACTGCTTAGAATGGAGTTCTGCTTTGACTGTGAAGGTATTGCTCTCCTCCTATGACCCTTCCCTCTTGTCCACGTTTCTATCGTGGAGCCAGTAATGTTGACATCCCACTGATTTTAGTTTATTTTAATTAGTTTAGGGATACAGCGCAGAAAAAGGCCCTTTGGCTCACCGAGTCCGCACCAACCAGTGATCCCCACACATTAACACATACACCAAGCCAATTAACCTACATACCTGTACGTCTTTGGAGTGTGGGAGAAAACTGAAGATCTCGGAGAAAACCCACGCGGTCATGGGGAGAACGTACAAACTCCGTACAGACAGCACCCGTAGTTGGGATCGAACCCGGATCTCAGGCGCTGCAAACGCTGCAAGGCAGCAAACTTTACCGCTACACCACCGTACCACCCAAAGGTGTGCTCTTGCATACGCTCCACAGAGAACCAGACATCATCATAATTTGATACATGATCCATCATATGGCTGAGGTGATGAATAAGGCTGTCAAAGGGGCTTTGATTGAATGATACAGCATGGAAACAGGCCCTTCAGTCCACCAGGTCCACACCGATCACCGATCACCCGTTCACACTAGTTCTATGTTATCCCACTTTCTCACCCACTTCCTACACTCTAGAAGTAAGTTTATAAGGCCAATTGACCCTCAAACCTGTACATCTTTTGGGATGAGTTGGAAGAATGATCCTGACCCAAAACATCACCTAATCATGTTCTCCAGAGATGCTGTCTGACCCACTGAGTTACTTATGAAATTACGTGGAAGGAAACTGGACAAAAGCCATGCGGTCTCAAGGAGAATATCCATACTCTACACAGACAGCAGCAGAGGTCAGGATCAAACCAGGGTCTCTGGTGCTGTGAAGCAGCAGCTCTACCAGCAGCGCTACTGGACCTCCCAAGAGAGCAGCATAGTGGTCAGAATTATGGCCAAAAACTACAAAGATAATAGGATCATCTAAGGACATGAGGTGCTCGAGTAAATCGGCAGGTTAGGCAGCATAAAGTCATAGGGTAATACAGTGTGGAAACAGGCCCTTCGGCCCAACTTGCCCACACCAACCAACATGCCCCATCTACACTAGTCCCACCTGCCTGCTTTTGGCCCATATCCCTTTAAACCTATCGTGTCCATGTACCTGTCAAAATGTTTCTTGAATGTTACGATTCTGGCAGCTCGTTCCACACACCCAGGTTCCCATTGAATCGTTCCACCCTCGCCTTAAACCTATGTCCTCTGTTCTCGATTCCCCTACACTGGGCAAAATATTCTGCTTTTACTCGATGTATTCCTCTCATGATTTTGTACACCTCTATAAGATCACCCCACATCCTCCTGTGCTCCAAGGAATAAAACCCTAGCCTGCTCAACCTCTCCCTATAGCTCAGTCCCTCAAGTCCTGGTAACATCCTGGTAAATCTTCTCTGAACCCTTTCAAGTGAGGCAATATATACCCTATAATTGGTGACCAAAACTGAACACAATACTCTAAAAGTGGTCTCAATACAATTGTAACATGACCTCCCAACTTCTATACATGGAATATGGATAGGTGACGTTTTGGATCAAGATCCTTCTTCAGACAGAGATGATCTTTGCTTACCAGAGCAATGGTAACACTACAGCATTCTAATAACTGGCCGGGCGTATTTACCCCTTGCAGATCACATAATTACTAATGAAATGACTGATTTATTTGACTACCTGTACAGGCACTTTGGAAGAATACTATCGCATATCAGTCAGTGACATTTGTTATCTGCAGCACTGTAGGAAGCGTTGTCAATGCAATGCTAATGGTTCCATATTCCAAAAGCAATCATGTACCTTATCCTGCAATATCAAAATCAAATTCTGCTTCCTCACCCTTGATTGAATTCTCTTATATCGCACCACTTTCAATCCTGATCATTCCTACTGCTGCATTCTTGGTCTCAATCTTACCTCATGTACTAGTAAGAGTAAAAATAATATTAAAAGAATATTTTTTAATGACCGAAGAATTTCTGCCATGTGAAGAAGGGTCCAGCCTGAAGCATCACTATCCAGAGATGCTGCCTGTCCTGCTGAGTTACTCCTGCACTTTGAATTCTACATAAGACTCCAGCATCTGTCACTATACCTTTCAGCATCTTGAGACATTCCACCATATGCATTTTACCAAATTTAAGTTTTATAATACCTCCTTGATTTACTTAAGACTTTAGAGATACAATATGGAACAGGCCCTTTGGCCCACTGAGTCCACTTTGACCAGCGACCAGCACTAAGTTCATAGGTTAATTGGCCTCGGTAAAGATTATAAATTTACCCTTATGTGTAGGATAGTGCTAGTGTACGGGGTGATCGCTGTTAGACTGGGACTCTGGTTCCGCACTGTGTCTTTAAAGTGAATTAAACTAAACTGCTGGGAAAACTCTTGCGGCCAGTATACAATTTGAATATTTCAGCAGATGTCTTCAATTTCATATCGGAACAGTGCTTGGGCTCTGTACGTGTAAACAGATTGAAAGCCCTGGTGACTATGCCTCGTTAGTCCTTCACTTCCATTTGTGTAGTTAGCAGCCTCCTTTGATATGAGTCATTATGGAAATTGAATAAGATGAATTATGAATGTATGGCTCAGTGTCGTTTGACTACTGCTTGAGAAATATAGATTCCATAACCACTGAATGCTAAGAATAGGCTGAATATTCCACTAAAATCAGAAAAGTATACATGTTAATTTTGTAACATGCTTATTATGATCTTCATTTTGATCGTTAGAGTGTATTAAACTTCAAACACTTTATTGATTAGTAAGTGTGTCAAAGGTTACGGGGAGAAGGCAGAAAAATGGGGTTGAGGCAGAAATATAGATCAGACGTGATTGAACGGTGGAGTTGACTTGATGGGCCGAATGGCCTAATTCTGCTTCTCACCATTGACTCCATCTACACTCCATGCTGCCTCGGGAAAGCAGCCAACATAATCCCGCCCCAATCATTCTTTCTTCTCCCTGCTCCCATCAGGCAAAAGGTACAGAAGCATGAAGGTGCACACCACCAGATTCGGGAACAGCCTCTTCCGCTCTGCTATCAGGCTTATGAACTAGGTTACTACCATAAGCTAGTGTACTGTCTGCTTCACCTCTACCCCATTGCAGACATTGGACTTTGTCTCTGGAATTGATGCACTACAATGCTAAGAACTATATTCTGCACTCTGTATCTTCCCCTTTACTCTATCTGCTGTACATGAGTTTGAGTTGATTGTATTTATGTTTGGTATTATCTGATCTACTAGAATGGCATGCAAAACAAAGCTTTTCACTGTATCTCAGTACATGTGACAATAACAAACTTTAACCTAAATGTAAAATTGTTCTTTCATGCCACATGGAATGAGGTGCCATTGATACTCACCATTCTTAGCCACAGGACGGCTCATTAATTTTGAAAGGACTTTAATGATCTAATAATTAAGGGCAACACGGTGGTGCAGCGGTAGAGCTGCTGCCTCACGGAGCCGGACACCTGTGTTCGATCCTGTCTTCTGGTACTGTCTGAGTGGAGTTTGCACATTCTCCCCGTGACCACATGGGTTTTCTCCAGGTGATCCAGTTTCCTCCCACATTGAAAAGACGTACAGGTTTGTAGGTTAATTGGCTTCAGTAAAACACAGACTCAATGGGCTGAAGGGTCTATTTCCAGGCTGTACCTCTAAACTAAAATAGTAAGGTTAAACGAGAACTTACCAGTTCGAAGGTTGATCTTTATTTTATGAGGAGTTGCGATGAGGGATTCCGTGAAGAACCCGCCAGCACGCATGCGCGACATACTTCAAAGTAGTGGTGTGGAATCACAGAAACAACAACAGAGAAATGACTTGTTATAGTAAGATTGAAGAGACTCCAATTACCAGTTGATTTATGATCGAGGGTTGGGAGCTGAGGGCACGAAATCCCTCATCGCAACTCCTCATAAAATAAAGATCAACCTTCGAACTGGTAAGTTCTCGTTTAATCTTACTATTTCATTTCGGAGTCACGTGAGTGACTTCGTGAAGACTTCAAAGCTCTGTGATTCCATGCCCTGGACCACGTCCATGCTGTCACACACCACTTATAAGGATGGATAGGAGTAATCAACTTTCCAGACTGTTTGTACTGAAAAATAAGAACAATATTTATTAACAACAACAAAGAAAAACCCCTCACTCGGGGACATCTCCACGTTCTTGACCTGCATTCAGCACGGCCTCCGCGAACTGTAGAGGAGCGGCAACAGGTTTATTGTAGAACCGCTGGAAGATGGCTTCGTTCGCCCATCCTGCTGTGGCAAGAATATGGTCCATGGGCACCTCCATGACCCTTGCCGCCGACGTTGATGCAGCCCTGGCGGAATGGGATTTGAAGACATTAGTGTCAATACCTGACTTACCCAAGACGACCCTGAGCCACCTGGATATCGTCTGGACCGTCACTCTATGGTGAGGTTTCTTGTGGGTGATGAGCAAGTATTTTTCCATTCCCCTCAGTTTTCTCGTCACTTTCACATAGTGACGGATATGGGCGGCTAAACATAGCCTTGCATCAGCGGGGTATGCCGGGAACTTCAGCTGCAGCCCTGTGAACCCAGGTCTATGCTGCTTGAGTAATTCATCTATGAAGAAGATTACTTCCGCAGGGGTAGAGATCATCCTGTTGATCCGGACCTTGTGGAGTGTCTGTACCCTCTGCGCTGAAGTCAGTGCCACTAACATCACCAGCTTCAGGGTGAGTTTGTCCAGCTCAAGCCCCTCCATGGGCGACCACGTCCTGAGCAGGGTTAATACCTTCCCAATATCCCAGGTGATGTTATAACGCGGTCTGGGCGGATTGGAATTGAATATTCCCCGCATGAGTCTGGACACCAGCCTGTTGGATCCTACCTCAATATTGAGGTAAAATGACAGCGCACTCCTGGCGCTGTTGATGGCACTGTAGCTGAGATGTTCGTCATGGTGCAACCCCGCCAGGAATTCCAATACGTCGGTGATGGTTACGGAGACGTATGCAATGTGGGAGCGGCCGCAGTAGGTTTCCCATTTCCGGATGTGTGTGAGATATTGCCGCCTGGTGGACTCCCGGCATGACGCTCCAATGGTATCCATGGTTCTATATGATAGGCCATACCGCAGTAATGGCCTGTTCAGAACCTGCAAGCCAACAAGTTTAGATGACTGTGGCAGGGATGTGGTTCCCCTGACACAGGGTTTGTTACCAATTGTGGGCAACCCTCTAAGAGGACCCAAGGTTGACTGATCATATCAAGGACCACCGGATACCATGGCTGCGTAGGCCAGTCGGGTATGATAAGAATGCCCTTAGCAGCATCTGTCTGGATTTTCCGCAATACCTGACTGATGAGGCAAAATGGAGGAAATATATAGAAAAACCATTTCCCGCAGTCCAGCGAGAACGCATCCATCACCATTGCCCCAGGATCTGGTTCCCACAAAACGTATGTTGGTACCTGATGGTTCAACCCTGACGCAAAGAGGTCGATATCCGGTTCACCAAATTTGGCTGTAATTTTAGCGAATATTTGGGGATTCAACATCCACTCGATGTTGTCATTGAATTTGCGTGACCTGGTGTCCGCCACTGTATTGAGCTCACCTGGTAAATAGGTAGCTGAAATCCAAATATTCCGTCGAACACACCAGAGCCAAATTGTATTTGCCAATTCATCACATGAAACTGACCTGGTACCGCGCATATGGTTTAGATATGCCACCGCAGTGGTATTATCTATTTGGAGATGGACATGAGCATCAGTAAGGTTAGAACAATAAGCTCGAAGTCCGTGAAATGCTCCTAGCATCTCCAAATAGTTTATCCCTTGTGACAACAACAGGGTAGATTCAAGGGTGTCCCATCTGCCCCCACAACTAGAGTAGTTGTCCGTAGCTCCCCAGCCATGGGAGCTAGCGTCTGTTTGTAAGTATACCATCGGATTGAATGAGTCATAAATATTGTCAATCCACCATTGTAACTCAATTTTTGCCTTGAGAGGCAGCTGCATTGGTCTATCGAAATGTCCAGTGTTCAGTTTTAATGCTGAGATCTTCGCTCTCTGCAAATTTTGATAATGCAAAGGTCCGTATTGGGCAGCTGGAAAAAGTGCTATGATCTTGTCAATCACCTTAGCAGTTTGTCTAATTGATGGTATACTGGCCCAGACTAGATCCTTGCATACTTGGGTGACATCCCCAACTTTGTTAGTCGGTATGGTGGCCCTCATGCGATTGGAATCCACCGTAAACCCCAGATAATCCATGACCTGTGAAGGGCAGAACTGTGATTTATCTGGATGGATAATGAACCCCATTTCCTGAAAAATTTCCACGGTGGCTGAAACTGCCAGTTCCGCTGATTCCCAATAATTAGGATATCATCTAGATAGGCCATCACTATGTGATTTTGTCTCCTTAGTGTAGCCAGTATTGGTTTGAGCAATTTAGTAAATAATCTAGGGCTGTGTAAGCTCATTTGTCAAAGCTCTGTATTGCCAGAGCTGATCCATCCAGGTAAATTGCAAGAACTTCCTGTGGTGTTTCTGAATGGATACTGAATAGCATGCATCTTTTAAATCAATGCATGCCACAAAGCAGCCCTCAGAACCCAATAACTTGGCTGTTTCGAACGTTTCCATTTTGAAATGGGTATATTTTACAAAAGTATTCAAATGGGTCAGATCAATAATAACCCGACATCCTCCATCCCTCTTGGTTTTTGTAAATACGTTGGATACAAATTCAATTGTTTCGTGTATAGTTCTTTCTATCCCGCCTTTTTCTTGTAGCCTTAAAATTTCAGCATAGCCTACTGCCGCTTCCTTGCTGGACAGTGTAAATTTCCGATCTGGCATATGCTGGGATGGAGGGATTTTACCATTGATGAATTCAATCTCATGGCCTTGAATACTTTGTAAGATAAACTCATCAAAAGTGATGGTTCCGCATGCCTCCGGAAAGAGCCGTAGTCTCTCACCAACATGTGAAGTTAAACATGCAGGTGCATGAAATCCAGACCGCCTTACCTTCATGGTTATCGGCGGTCCTTGATATGTTTGGCCGGATGTGGAGGTGCTGGGTTGAGCTGATAATGCGGCGTCCGCATTTTCTATGCTGGCCACTGGGGGCCCAGCCCTAAAAAAGGCCTAGGCTGTTGAGGCTGCTGAAATTGAGGCGGAGCTGGAGTGTAGGTCCTTGCTGGTCTAACGGCAGGGCCTCGTGGCCTGAAAAATGGCACTTCCCTGGCCTGCTGCCTGGTCGAGATATGTGACCGCATGAGTCCCACCGTCTTAGCGTGGTCATCCAGCTCCTTGACCCTCTTCGGGAGGTCTTCCCCGAACAACTGTCTGGGTGGCGGCGTAGGAGGTGCTTTGCATAACCCTGCAAATTTTGGGTTCAGCATGGGTTTGATGACGCTCTTCCTGAAGGCGTTTATCTCATACTGTGTGGTACACAGTACAGCCAGCGCATCCTCCTGCTCGGTCCTCAGATCGTCCCCGTCCACCGACCGTGCAAACGCGGTAATTCCAGCAGTGAGCAGCTTCAGGATCCGCTGGAGCTCCATCTCCTGGGTCCTGATCCCTGGGCTGATGCCCCAAATCGGCGTATTGACGATGGGCACGTTGAGGGAGTTGCAGTTTGCCGGGGCTTTGTGCCTGTTTATGGCCTCCGACAGGACCTCCTCCTGGAGCTGATGGTACGTCAGGAAGTCCACGGTGGCAGCCAGTTTGGGGTTGAGGGGTAGTCCTGACATCTCCGATAATGCAAACTTAGTTGCTACATCCAGGAGCTCTTCCGGAGGGGCCTCCGATGCTGGTGCATGGCCCAAAATGTCCTCATCCTCCGGCTGTCTCAGGCTTCCTGCTGGCGATGGGGATATCTCCCTGTGCCCTCTGGAGCATCCGCTCCATCCTGTCAATACGCCCTTCGCCCTTCGAACCCGGGCGGCCGGAGTCCTCATGTTCAACGGAACTGCTGAGGCTCCTGTCATCGGCCCGTACCTCGTCGAGGTAATCTCGGTGCCGGAAGCTGTCGCTACCAGCCGCCGCAGCGAAGCTGAGCGATTCCTGCGCGGATCTCCTCAACGCCTCCTTTGGCGGAGCTCGAATCCGCTGCCTCGGAGGGCAAACGCGGTGAGTGGTCGGCACCCGACGCCTTGGCGTGGTGACCCGACGTCCGCGCGGGCTTGCTGACTGCCCTAATCCTGGGCCTAGACGGCGTACGGTCCCGTCCTCCCATCCACGGGGGACTCGGTGATCGTGGCTGGACTCCACCCGAATGACTCTTGCTGGTCCAATGTCGTTGCTGAATTTCTGATTCTAGGTCACCTCAGGTTCTTTTACCATTTACCTGTGTGTTCAAGTTGGTGAGTCGACACTGGTCCTCTCAGGTCTCCCAGTGGACTTGAGTCCCGCCTATTCACCAGTCCGCAATCCAGCGGCAGGTGATACCTCCCCCCATGAAGGGCTAGGGAGACGGGCTCTATCCCTGCCTCTTCTGCGAGGGAGAAGGGAGAAGGGCCGTGCGGCAGCACATGACCCTGTTTGCCCGGGTCAACCAACGAGCCCGTTGGTGACAGAGATATGGAGCCAGGTCCAGCCTACTCCGGCGCTGCACCGAAGTCCTGCTCTGCGGCCCCCCGCTAGAGCTGCGGTGTATCGGTGGGTCGGGTCCTGTAACGACAGGGCTCCCCGACTCCCGCGCCTATTTCCCAGCCCGACTCGCAGGTGCAGCCATTGAGGAGGGCTCCGGGATAGATGGCCGGCGACTCCTACGGATGTCCTGGCCCTTACTCCTTCCATGTTCCTGTTTGGAGAGAAAACACTCACCACAACAGAACCACCAACTCAAGGGTGCTTAGACTTACCTGAGTCGGCCCTCTGAAGGGCTGGTGGTGAACCGCGCTCCACCTCCAGCCGTCCGCAGCAATGCGTTGCGACGATATGTCACGTGACTCCGAAATGAAATGAATTAGGCAAGGCCATCTAGCTGGCCACTTCCTACTTTTTTTCTTGACTTACACAATCATAGATAGCATTACAAAATAATGCATGAATAAAAAAGGCAAAGATGCCTGTGGCGCTCGAAAAAATTGCTATTAAATTAGTTTCACACTCCTCTCTCTCCCCACATGAGAATGTTTTACCCACCAAGAAGGTGATGAAGGCAGGCGGTCACATTGCATTTTAGAAGTATTTAGAATATCACTTGGAGTGTCATTAAAGGCTATGAGCTAAGCCTTGAAAATGGAATCAATGCAGAAGACACTCGATGGCGGGGATGGACACAATGAGCTGTATGACTCCATGACTCTGTTTACCAAATTCCCTTTATAAAATGAATTGAGCTGGCTTCCACTAATCCTTCACACTCTGTAGTAGAAACTTCAAGTGAGAACAATGTCGTTGCTGAATTTCTGATTCTAGGTCACCTCAGGTTCTTTTACCATTTATCTGTGTGTTCAAGTTAACAACTTTTCTGCTGTGGAGAGTGTTTTTAAAAATATTTAAAATACTTCACAATTTACCAAAGAACTAGCGTGAACGGGTGATCGATGGTCGGCGTGGACCCGATGGGTGGAAGTGCCTGTTTCCATGCTGTATCTTTGAACTAAACAATATTTGGACAGGTACGTGAATAGGAATGGTTTAGAAGGTTCGAGGGACGTGGGCCAAATGCGGGCAGGTGGGATTAGTGTAGTAGGAGCATCTTAGTCGGCATGGCCAAGTTGGGCTGAAGGGCCTGTTTTTGTGCTGTGTGACTCCATTACTCTAAATTAATATAGGAAGATTAAACGAGAACTTACCAGTTTGAAGTTTGATCTTTATTTTATGAGAAGTTACGATGAGGGATTACATGAAGAAGCCCGCCAGCCCGCATGCGCGTCAACCTTCAAAGCAGCGGTGTGAAATCACAGAAACCAGTTGCTGAACTGATTATAGGAAGATTCGAGAAACTAGAACTACCACATGACCTTTATGAAAAGAGAGTTGGGTGCGGATGGCACGTAATCCCTCATCTCATAAAATAAAGATGAAACTTCAAACAGGCAAGTTCTCGTTTAATCTTCCTATTTTACTTGAAAGTCAACGTGAGTGACTACACGAAGACTTTAAAGCTCTGGGATTTCATGCCACGGACACGAGGCCATGCAACACACTGCATTAGTTGACCAGAAATGATTGAAAAGATAATGCATTCAGACATGACATAGATTTAAAACATGCTGATGCTTTTAATAAACAAATGATAATAAAAATAATAGTGCCCCTCACATCCGGGAGCAAATTATAGAACAAAACTTAAAATTGAGTTGGCAAACAACCCGGGCCTGGCAATCGGTTTATTATAAAAAGTTTGGAACGTTCGCTCATTCGACCATCCTGCAGTCACTAGGATGTGGTCCAGCCGAACCTCCATAAACCTTGCTGCTGATGTTGTTGCAGCCCTGGTGGAGTGAGATTTAAAAACATCAGTGTCCACTCCTGCACTAGCTAATACTCATCTTAACCACCTGGAGATGGTCTGCACTGACACCCTCTTGTATGGCTTTTAATAGTAAGATTAAACGAGAACTTACCAGTTTGAAGTTTGATCTTTATTTTATGAGGTGTTACGATGAGGGATTACGTGAAGACCCCGCCAGCACGCATGCGCGACATTCTTCAAAGCAGTGGTGTGAAATCACAGAACAAACAGTCACAATGACTGACATAGTAAGAGAAAAAGAGAACTTTCATACCAGGTGATCTTTATAATAGAGGGTCGGGAGCGGAGGGCACGTAATCCCTCATCGTAACACCTCATAAAATAAAGATCAAACTTCAAACTGGTAAGTTCTCGTTTAATCTTACTATTTTACTTCGGAGTCACGTGAGTGACTACGTGAAGATTTCAAAGCTCTGTGATTTCATGCCCTGGAAGCTCCATGCTCACACACCACTAAAGCTGGGATAAGAGGATGGACGTGATTCAGACAAGACACTGGCTGAAAAACAAAACAGGTATTTATTCATACCAAACACAATATTGTGTCCCATAAGGGTTATTTATCTGGCAGCACTTAAAATCCTCCCTGCATAATTGCCAGGGGAGGTCACGGGTTTGTTGTAAAAGCGGTGGAAGGTTTTCTCATTGTTCCAACCCGCTGTGGCCAGGATGTGATCCAGTGGTACCTCCATCCTTCTAGCCGCCGAGGTGGATGCTGCCCTGGTGGAGTGAGATTTATACACATTAGTATCCACCCCCGCCGCATCCAGTACCACCCTTAACCATCTGGAAATGGTTTGCACCGTGACCCTGTGATGTGGCTTCTTGTGACTGACAAGCAAAGCTGTTTCCGTGCCTCTTAGATCTTTAGTGACTGAAATGTATCGCAGAATCAATGTAACGATACAAAGACGGGTGTCCGCTGGGTAAGCCAGGAACTCCAAAGTACGTCCAGACACTCCGGGTCGATCTTGCTTCAATAGTCCCTGCACCTGGAATGTGATTTTCCCACTGGTAATTGCCATGGCATCCAGACTGAGTTTGTGCAGGGACTGGACCCGTTGCGCCGTGATCAGTGCCATTATCATGACCATTTTGTAGGTTAATTTGGCCAAAGGGAGTCCCGTGTTCGGTGTCCATCCTCTCAGCATCGTCAATACCGTGCTGATGTCCCAGGTATGGCTATATCTGGGCCTGGGGGGATTGGAATTAAATATTCCCCTCATAAATTTGGATACTAGGGGATGTGACCCAATTCCCAATTGGTCACTCCCCTTGCCCAAGTAAGACGATAGGGCACTCCTGGCACAGTTAATGGCGCTGTAGCTTAGACCCTCATCGTAATGAAGGGTAGCCAGAAACTCCAGCACTTCCGTGATGGTGGCGGTTTCGTATGTTGTTTTGGTAGTCACGCAGAATCCTTCCCATTTCCTGATGTAGGTCAGGTACTGCTTCCTTGTGGACTCTCTGCAGGCTGCCGTGATGGTATCAATGGTCCTGTTGGAGAGTCCGAGTCCATGGAGTGGCCGTTTTAAAATCTGCAAATTAACAAATCCATGCGATCATGACATGGATGACATTCTCCTGTAACAGGATGAACAAGCAGGCTAGGTCTTTTATTCACCCTGATACAGGGTTCTGTGGCCATCTTCTGTACCAGAGGGAACCATGGTCGAGTAGGCCAGTCGGGCACTACCAAGATACCCAATGCGGAGTCTTGCTTGATTTTTTGCAAGACCCAACTGATGAGGCAGAAAGGGGGGAAAGCGTAGCAAAATAAATCCCCCCAGTGTAGCGAGAAAGCATCCATCGCTACTGCCCCCGGGTCTGGCTCCCAAGCAACATACGTTGGTAGTTGGTGATTTAGCCTGGACGCGAAAAGGTCGATATCTGGTGTCCCATAACGTTCTACAATATCTGCGAACACATTCCGATCCAACATCCATTCTGTGTTGTCGTTGAATTTCCGTGACCTGGTGTCTGCCACTGTGTTTAGTTTACCTGGAAGGTAAGTTGCGGAGATCCAAATTTCTCTTTGCAGACACCAGTGCCAGATATTGTTGGCCAATTCATCACACGATATCGACTTTACACCGCCCATGTGGTTAATATAGGCTACCACCGTGGTGTTGTCAATCTGTATTCTAACATGAACTTTGTGCATGTTAGTGCAGTATGCCTTAAGGCCGTGAAATGCTGCCAGCATTTCTGAATAGTTAATCCCTAAGTTTTTAAATAGGGTTAACTCTGGTGCACTCCATCTACCTCCACAGCTAGAGGTAGTGTTAGTAGCTCCCCACCCTTTGGCACTGGCATCCGTTTGTAAGGTGATCGAGGGATTGGTGATAGTAATGGGTTTGGAACAATTTTGGGCATTACCCATCCACCAATATAATTCGGCTTTTGCCTTTTCTGGAATTTTCATGGGCCTATCAAAATGGCCAGCATGATTTTTGAGCGCTGTAATTTTGGCTCTTTGTAAGTTTTGGTAATGTAAGGGCCCCTATTGTGCTGCAGGAAATGCAGCTACTATCTTCCCAATCACCCTGGCCACCTGCCGAATGGATGGGACCTTAATGCCAATGAGGCTCCTGCAAGCCTCTATCAGGTCTTCCACCTTGCTTGGTGGTAACGTGACAGACATTTGCACTGAGTCAATAATGAACCCCAAATATTTCATGGTGGTAGAGGGTTCCAATATTGATTTATCTGGATGTATCGTAAACCCCAGTTTCTGAAAAAGATGTTTCGTGGCTGTGACTGCCAAGGTAGCCATTTGCAAATTCTCCCCCACTATGAGGATGTCATCAAGATAGGCCATAACAGTATGATTCTGTTTCCTTAAATAGGCCAAAGCTGGTTTCAATATCTTGGTAAACAATCTGGGTGCTGACGATAACCCATTAGGCAAAGCTTTATATTGCCATAATTGTCCCATCCAGATAAATTTTAAGTATTTCCTATAATCCTTGTGTATGGGTACTGAATAGTATGCATCTTTGAGGTCAACGCATGCCATGTAGTACCCATTGGCTATAAGCTGTATAGCAGTGTCGAAGGTGTCCATTTTAAAATGAATATACTGGACAGAAGTATTCAGGTCGGTCAAATCTATGATGATGCGGCAACCGCCATCTTTTTTGTTTTTAGTGAATATATTAGACACGAACTCCTGAGGTTCTTTAATGGCCTTCTCAATTACCCCTTTTTCTATCAACCTCTGTAGTTCAGCATGCCCTGCTGCCTTATCTCTATGAGAAAGGACGAATTTCCGACTAGGTGCATGCTGTACCGGGGTAGGGAGTTTGTGAATAAATTCAATTTTGTAGCCCTGAATACTCCTGAGTATATAAGGATCAGAGGTAAAAGTGAGCCAATTCTCGAGGAACATGTGCAACCTGCCCCCTATCCAAAGTGAATTTGGGCCAGTAGTGTTCCTGGGGATCCCAGACCCACCTACCTCCATGGTTACTGCCGGTGTGGTGGCTTCTGGCCTTGCTTCCTCGGCTGGTTGTAGTTGTTCTGGGAGTGGCGCATCTTCCAAGAAGGCCGGCCTGGGCCTTGGCCTAAAAAAGACCGCTGAGCAGGTATGCCGGCCTTCGAGCTTTCACCACCGGCAGACCTGTTAGGGTAACTCTGCCCGGTGGGTGCGTAGGGGTGCGTTCTGTGTGGGTGATGAGGCTTAGTGTACCCAGGTACTTTAATAAGGCCCAAAGCCTTAGCCTCCTCGTCAAGATCTTTAACCTGTTTGGGGAGACCTTCCCCGAATAGCAGGCTTGGAGGCTGCGTCTTCCCAGGCTTACACAACCCCGCGAACTTGGGGTTAAGCGCCGGCTTTATAATGCTTTTCCTGAAATTATTTATTTCATACTGTGTGTTGCACAGTAAGGCCAAAGCATCTTGTAGCTCTTCCGGCATATCCACTCCTACTGCTGTTCTGGCTACTGCAGTAATCCCTGCGGTTAGGAGCTTCAGGATCTTCTGAAGTTTCATCTCCTGCCCTCTACTCGAGGGGCTCATGTTTCCCCATATCGGGTTGTTCACCGCGGGTACATTTAATGACTTGCAGTTTTCTGGCGCCATATATTTGTCTGCTGTGGCATTGATGGCCTGTTCCTGAAGTTGGTTAGTGGCCATATAACCAATGCTGGCAGCCAGCTTGGGGTGGATGGGTAGGCCCTTCTGGTTGGGCATGGCATGTTTGCTCACCACATCCATATAATCTTCACACACCCCTGACGCTGCAGGCGCTTCAGCCAACTCCCCTTCTTCTGGGTCAGCCCAGTTCTGACCCTCAATGCTCCCCTGTAGAGAAGGGGATACATTAGGCAGTCCTCTAAGGGAACTTGCCGTGGGCCTCCTAGGGGTCCCACTGTGATCCTGCCCCTGCTTTAGCAGGTCACGTTGGAGCAGCTGCTCCATCATCCGCTCAATGCGGTCAAGGCGACCTCCGTCGCTGCCAGCGAGCGGGGTGCCCTCGGGACCGGACTCCGCTGAGTCGGCCCCGGCCGACTTCCGGGTAGTTTTCCCCGACCGTGGCGTACCAACGGTCTCAAAATCCGAAAAGTCGGGAACTGCAGGTAGAACCTGTAGCTCTGGAGAGGCGGTTCTCCGTTGGCTGCTGTCCTTAGCCGCTGATTTGGCCGCCGCTCTCTTAGATTTTCTCCCTTCCATAATGGTCGACTCACTCCTTCGGTGAGACTTACCTGGCGTGAGCTTTTTAAACTCACGCTGGAGGAGCCCTGCTCCTCCCGACCGTCGCTTCCGCATGCGTATGACGATATGTCGCGCATGCGTGCTGGCGGGGTCTTCACGTAGTCACTCACGTGACTCCGAAGTAAAATAACTAATAAACATTGCCAGTTCAGTGCCTCTAAGGCTCTTTGTAACCTTAAAATACTGTTGCATATGTGTGACCACACACAATCTATAGTCCATAGGTTATGCCATAAATTCCAGTTTTAGACCTGACACCCCTGGTCTGCTCTGTTTAATTAGCTCATGTACATAAAATGTTATTTTGTTGGTAGATGTAACCATTCTGTCCAGCCACAGCTTATGCAATGACTGTACCCATTGCGCCGAAGCCAGCGCCATGAGCACAACAACTTTATATGTGAGCCTGACCAAAGGCAAGGATGTAGCTGGAGCCCCACCGGCGAAGCAGCGTCAGCACAATGTTAACATCTCATAGCTCCCTGTACCTGGGCCTGGGGGGATTTGTGTTAAAGATACCTTTCATAAATCTGGATATCAGCGGGTGAGACCCGACAGAGTGGTGTCCCGATCCCAGCAACAAATATAATGACAAGGCACTTTTGGCACAATTAATGGCACTATAACTCAATCTTTCGTCAAAGAACAGTTTTGAGAGAAACTCCAAGACATGAGTTATTTGTGCCATATCATACATTATGTCAGACTGCAAACAAAACACTTCCCATCTCCTGATGTAAGAGATGTACTGCTTCTTGGTGGTATCCCTCCTAGCTGCAGTGATCATGTTTGGTGTGACAATCCGAGCCCCAGGAAAGGTCTTCTTAAAGCCTGCAAATCAACAAATTGATTCGATCATGCAGCGGGTGGCCTTACGGGATGAACCAGCAAATTTTTGCGTTTGGAAACAACGATGTAAGGTTCTCTTACCATTCCCAATATCAGTGGGAACCATGGCTGCGTAGACCAGTCAGGCACTATGAAAATGCCTGAACCAGAAACTTGATGGATTTTTTGCAAGCACCGACTGATGAGGCAAAATGGAGGGAATGCATAAAAGAACATTCCTCCCCAGCGCAGCAAGAATTCATCTATTGCCACTGCCTCAGGGTCTGACTCCCATGCAACATACTTTGGTAACTGGTGACTGAGCCCAGATGCAAACAAATCGATATCCGGTGTTCCATACCGGGCAACAATGTTGTTAAATACTTTATGATCAAACATCCATTCTCTGTTGTCATTGAATTTTCGTGACCTGGTGTCCGCCACCATATTAAACCTACCTGGCAAATAGGTAGCTGAAATCCAAATGCTTATTTCGATACACCAGTGCCAAATGAGGTAAGCTAAATTATCACAGAATACTGACTTGATTCCACCCATGTGATTAATATATGCCACTGCTGTAGTGTTGTCAATCTGTAGTTGAACATGCACATGATGCATATTCCCACAATAAGCTTTTAACCCATAGAATGCCCCCAGCATCTCTTGGTAGTTAATACCATGTAACTGAAGAATTGATTACTCATGCACATCCCATGTGCCCCCACAACTAGAGGGGTATTAGTAGCTCCCCATCCTTGATCACCAGCATCAGTTTTTAATATAACTGAAGCTTTGCTGACAAAAACGTTACTGGACCAATGCCGAATATTGGTCGTCCACCATTGTAATTCTGATATAGCTTCAGCAAGGGTCTGTTAAAATGACCTACATGGTATTTGAGTGCTTGCTCCTTTGCACGTTGTAAATTTTGATAATGCAAAGGCCCAAATTGTGCAGCTGGAAAAACAGCCACTAATTTGCCAATTACACTGGCCACTTGTTGAATAGATGGCTGCTCCATCATAACAAGGTTGTTACAGGCTTCTATTAACTCCAATCTCTTGCCCCAGGGCAGAGTCACAGACATATTGATAGAGTTAATGGTAAATCCCAAATAGTTAATGACTGTAGTTGGTATCAACTTGGATTTAACTGGATGGATGAGAAACCCCAATTTCTTAAAAATGTGTGTTTCGTGGCTGAAACTGCTAATTTAGCTAATTTCAGCATTTTCCCTATGATTAGAATATCATCCAGATATGCCATAACAATGTGTTTTTGAGCTCTAAGTAGCCCAAGCACCGGTTTCAATAATTTGGTAAACAATCTGGGGGCTGAAGTTAACCCATTAGGCAATGCTTTAAACTGCCACAGTTGCCCCATCCAGCTAAATTTCAAATATCTCCGGTGATCCCTGTGAATAGTATGCATCTTTGAGATCGATGCGCCATAAAGTATCCTTTGGAAATCAGCTGTTTGGCTGTAACGAAGTTTTCCATTTTGAAATGTCTATACTGCACATAAGAGTTAAGTTTTGTTAAATCAAGGATGATTCGACACCCTCTATCTTTCGTTTGTCTGGGGAATATATTAGAGACGAATTGGTGATGTTCATGACTCGACTTCACAATTACCCCTTTTGTGTATAATGTGTGAATTTCAGCTTGTATATCCAAACCTTCCTGTTGGGAATGAACAAACGTCCGGCTTGGTGATTGGGCGGCAATGAATTGGGAAGAAATTGATGTTATCCAACGCCATTCATGCAAAAACAAGTGTAATCTACCGCCAACTTGTAACTGGTCCACACACCCCATGTTCCGGAAAGAACCAGACCCACCTACCTCATGGTTACCGGTGGTCTTATGGTAGGCCGAAAGGCCCTTGATGCAGGTTCTATTTCCGCCATCGAGGTTTAGAGAGTAGGACTGCTGGGGTGCGTGGATTGTGCATTTTCCACAAGGGCCGGCTTGTATACCTCTGCCGAGAGAATTCAGCTTTCGAACTGCCACCAGCTTCAGTGAACCGCTTACTGCTGATGGGAGTGTACGGATGCTGCCGCCGAAACGGTGAAGCTTTGCTCGTCATTGGTGCCTTGATCAGCCCGACAGCTTTTGCTTCTTCATCCAGGTCTTTTACCTGCTTCGGTAGATCTTCCCCGAACAGAAGATTCAGCGGCTTGACATTGCTGGCCTTACATAAGCCTGCAAATTAGGGGTTCAAGGCAGGTCTGATGGCGTTCTTCCGAAAACAGTTTATTGTGAAATGTGCATTGCACATCAATGACAGGGCATCCTGCTGGATGTCTGATAAGGGTCCCCCATCCACAGATCTGCCAAATGCCACAATGCCTGAAGCCAGCAATTTTAAGATTCTTTGGAGTTTCACCTCCTGGGCTTTGATGCCCCCTCCAATGTATCCCAGCTTTCAGGGATGCACAATTTATAGGTGTATGGTACTTTGTAGTTGTTTCCACCATCACCTGTTCCCGCAATTGGTGCGATGTGAGGTAGTTTATGCTGGCAGCTAGCTCTTCCTGCAGCGGCTCCCCTGTTTGTGAGGGTATCGCGAACCTTGATGCCATGGCAGGCAATTCCTGAACCTCACGTATGTCGTGCATCCCGGTATGTTCCCCAGACATACCTCCGAATTTGGAGTCAGTCCAATACTGACCCCGTACGCTACCTCTTCAGAGTGGGAGACAATATGCAGCCCTGGACCAGGCACTGCCGCAGACCCCTGAAGAGACCTGCGCTGATATGTTTCCGTTTCACGGAACATATCATAATGGAGCATCCTTTCCATAAGGTGCTCCATCCGGGATAAACGCCCGAAGACGTTATCCATGACTGTAGGAGGCGACTCCTCCTGGCCTGACTCGTCTGAGTAAACAGGCCTGTCAGACTTCCTTTTGGCTTTCCCCCCTTTTGGGGTTGCCTAGGTGCTTTGGGCCAGCACCAAGTCTGAAGTTGCTGACCGCACTGTCAGTGACTCGGACGGCGAAACCGCCGGCCGCCGGCTACCCGCACTCCCGCGGCCCTCCGTAGCCGGTTTCCCCCGTCTGGATTTCGTCCTGGATTCCATATCCACAGCAAACTCTGTAAAAGAGATTTCCCAACCAAAATATACAACATCAGAATAAGTTTGAAACTTACCTGCAGGGTTTTAAACTTACCACTGGAGGAGCGATGCTCCTCCCAGCCAGTCGTGCGCCATCCGTTAGACGTATTGACGTGCATGCGGGCTGGCGGGCTTCTTCACGTAGTCACTCACGTGACATCGAAGTAAAACTAAACATTTTTCTGGGTTTTTCTATCGGTATAAAAAATGGATGTTCATTTTGCAATATTTAGCACATAACAATGTTAAGTATATCTAATTTTCAGCATAGTCCATTATTATACAATAGCCTCTGTTCTGTAAACAAAGCAGTTGAACATTTTTGAATAATTGAAATTTTTAATCCTTGTTAACATTTTAATGAACCTACTCTGCATCCAAGCAAAGACCTTGAACTCTTTCGTACACTGTGAAACACATAAATTGACACCAAACTCTAGCGGGTCCTAAGCAGTATTGTAAAGATATCTCAAGTCAGTCTGAAGAAGGGTGCCGCTCTGAAACTTCACCCATCCATGCCTTCAAGAGATGCTGCCGGAACTGCTGAGTTCCTCCAGCACAACGTGTTTTACTCAAGGCTTCCTCAAGCCCCTGTCCCACTTAGGAAACCTGAACGGAAACCTCTGGAGACCGTGTGCCCCACCCAAAGTTTCCGTGAGGTTTCCGTTCAGGTTTCCTAAGTGGGAAGTTCCACCGAAAGGTAAAATACTCGCTCACTTTTTTAAACTTATTAAAATTGTCTCCACTCCTCCCCCTATTCTCTCCCCTTCTCCCCTCTTCTCTCTCCCCTTCTCTCCCCCCTTCTCTGCCATTCTCTCCCTCCCTCCCGCGCTGTCTAAAGGACTTACCATGCTCTGTGGCAGCCGTTTACTTTCTTCTTTAACGCGCAGAAAGTGTTCCTCCGCTGTCCCTGGCCCCCCACCTTCGCGATGTGTTCGTGTGTGAGTGGGCAGTCAGCAGCAAAGATCCTATAGGATCTTTGGTCAGTAGATGCAGCTCACGCTTCGGTTGAGGCTCTCCAGGCAAGTGACCAGAAACTCTGGTGACTCACGGGAACCTCTGGGAAACTCACGGGAACCTCTGGGAAACTCACGGAATGATCGTGCAACAAAGTGTCAAATTTGAGTTTAGTATAGAGATACAGTGCGGAAACTGGCCCTTTAATTCACTGTCTGTGACAACAGTCGATCCTCATACACTAGGGACAATTTACAATTTTTACGAAAGCCAATTAACCGATAAACGTATAGGTCTTTGGAGTGTGGCAGGAAACCAGAGCACTCAGTGAAAACCCACGCAGTCACAAGGAGAATGTGTAAACTTCGTACAAGACAGCACTCATATTGAACCTGGATCTCTGGAGCTCTAGAGCTCTAAAGGGCCTGTCCCACGTGGCCATAATTTGTGCGTAATTTATGCAACATCGCATGTGCGCATGGTGCGCATTCCATGTGCATGATACGCATTACGCACACATGGTCAGTGACGCGCGGCCGCGCGTGGCGTCGCAGGATTTTGTGATGCACAAAATCTTCACGCGCCATCTGCGTGACGCGCAAATGACGGCCAAGCGGGACAGGCCCTTAAGGCAGCAACTCTACCGCTGCACCATTCTGCCAACCTTACACAAAACCTGTCTGATTTACTTGGTGGGTTAGAAGCCGACTTTTATTTTACATAGAAACATAGAAACATAGAAAGTAGGTGCAGGAGTAGGCCATTCAGCCCTTCGAGCCTGCACCGCCATTCAATATGATCATGGCTGATCATCCAACTCAGTATCCCGTACCTGCCTTCTCTCCATACCCTCTGATCCCCTTAGCCACAAGGGGCACATCTAACTCCCTCTTAAATATAGCCAATGAACTGGCCTCAACAACCCTCTGTGGCAGAGAGTTCCAGAGACTCACCACTCTCTGTGTGAAAAAAGTCTTTCTCATCTCGGTCTTAAAGGATTTCCCCCTTATCCTTAAGCTGTGACCCCTTGTCCTGGACTTCCCCAACATCGGGAACAATCTTCCCGTATCTAGCCTGTCCAACCCCTTAAGAATTTTGTAATTTTCTACAAGATCCCCTCTCAATCTCCTAAATTCTAGAGAGTATAAACCAAGTCTATCCAGTCTTTCTTCATAAGACAGTCCTGACATCCCAGGAATCAGTCTGGTGAACCTTCTCTGCACTCCCTCTATGGCAATAATGTCCTTCCTCAGATTTGGAGACCAGAACTGTACGCAATACTCCAGGTGTGGCCTCACCAAGACCCTGTACAACTGAAGTAGAACCTCCCTGCTTCTATACTCAAATCCTTTTGCTATGAAAGCTAACATACCATTCGCTTTCTTCACTGCCTGCTGCACCTGCATGCCTACTTTCAATGACTGGTGTACCATGACACAGAGGTCGCGCTGCATCTCCCCTTTTCCTAATCGGCCACCATTTAGATAATAGTCTGCTTTCCTGTTTTTTCCACCAAAGTGGATAACCTCACATTTATCCACATTATACTGCATCTGCCAAACATTTGCCCACTCACCCAGCTTATCACAGTCTTCCTTGCAGCCTCCTAGCATCCTCCTCACAGCTAACACTGCCCCCCAGCTTAGTGTCATCCGCAAACTTGGAGATATTGCCTTTAATTCCCTCATCCAGATCATTAATATATATTGTAAATAGCTGTGGTCCCAGCACTGAGCCTTGCGGTACCCCATTAGTCACTGCCTGCCATTGTGAAAAGGACCTGTTTACTCCTACTCTTTGCTTCCTGTTTGCCAGCCAGTTCTCTATCCACAACAATACTGAACCCCCATTGCCGTGCTGTGCTTTATGATTTAGTGCGCATATTAACCTTTCGAGTGGTACATAGTTCACATTTCTGTCAGGAGAGGGATATGAGAGGAAAGAAGAACCAAGAGTCCACAAACATAGAGTTATGCTTTAGGCAAGAGTTGGCTGATACAATAAATGAGAATGTACCGCTTGGGTAAAAGGGAAGGGATTTTTATAAATGGTGAGAATCTCTCAAATATTCAAATAAATAAATTTGGGCCGGCACCGTGCTGCTGCCGTTGAGATGCTGCCTTACAGCGCAAGAGACCTGAGTTCTGCCTGTGTGGATTTTACACATTCTCCCTGTGACCGTGTGGGTTTTCTCTGGGTGACAATAGACAATAGACAATAGACAATAGGTGCCGTATGTGAAGGCAGTATAAATTTGTCTAATTGTTCTCAATTAGTTTTGTAAAAAATCCAATGTCAGGTACCTAATTCTAAATGAAATAGAACCAATCTGTTGCTGTGAAGTATAAAAGCATTTGAAGTTAACCAGACTTGTTCTCACGAAATGCAATGAAATACAAGTGGGTTCTTCCTGGTGAGTTGCAACACATTCCAAGAATACATTTCCGCTAAACATGTGTACCAAGCATATCACTCATCATTCTTTATCAATGCTAAATTGCTTGATCTCTACATTTAGATGATAATGTACGTGAAACCTCACCTTGAAATGTCCTTTCACTTACAGTCTTACGTATAATAGTAAGATTAAACGAGAACTTACCAGTTTGAAGTTTGATCTTTATTTTATGAGGAGTTACGATGAGGGATTACGTGAAGACCCCGCCAGCACGCATGCGCGACATTCTTCAAAGCAGTGGTGTGAAATCACAGAAAATACAGTCACAATGACTAATATAGTAAGATAAAAAAGAGAACTTCCATACCAGGTGATCTTTATAATAGAGGGTTGGGAGCGGAGGGCACGTAATCCCTCATCGTAACTCCTCATAAAATAAAGATCAAACTTCAAACTGGTAAGTTCTCGTTTAATCTTACTATTTTACTTCGGAGTCACGTGAGTGACTACGCGAAGATTTCAAAGCTCTGTGATTTCATGCCCTGGAAGCTCCATGCTCACACACCGCTAAAGTTGGGATAAGAGGATGAACGTAATTCAGACAAGACACTGGCTGAAAAACAAAAATCAGGTATTTATTCATACCAAACAAAAATAGTGTCCCCAAGGGGTAACTATCTGGCAGCACTCAAAATCCTCCCTGCATAAGTGTCAGGGGAGGTCACGGGTTTATAGTAAAAGCGGTGGAAGGTCTTTTCATTACTCCAACCCGCTGTAGCCAGGATGTGATCCAACGGTACCTCCATCCTTCTAGCCGCCGAGGTGGATGCTGCCCTGGTGGAGTGAGATTTATATTTGTTAGTATCCACCCCCGCCGCATCCAGTACCACCCTTAACCATCTGGAAATGGTTTGCACCGTGACTCTGTGATGGGGCTTCTTGTGACTAACAAGCAAAGCTGTTTCCGTGCCCCTGAGATTTTGAATGACTGTAATGTATCGTAAGATTAATGTGACGATACAAGGACGAGGATCTGCTGGGTAAGCCAGAAACTCCAAAGTATGTCCAGACACTCCGGGTCGATCTTGTTTCAACAGTCCCTGCACATAGAAAGTGATTTTGTCACTGGTGATTGTCATTTCACCCAGGTTGAGTTTGTGCAGGGACTGGACCCGTTGTGCCGTGATAAGTGCCATAATCATGACCATCTTGTAGGTGAGTTTAGCCAAAGGGAGTCCCGTGGTTGGTGTCCATCCTCGCAGCATAGTCAAGACTGTGCTGATATCCCAAATACGGCTATATCTGGCCCTGGGGGGATTAGAATTGAATATTCCCCTCATAAATTTGGATACTAGAGGATGTGACCCAATTCCCAATTGGTCACTCCCCTTGCCCAAGTAGGATGATAGGGCACTCCTGGCACAGTTAATGGCACTATAGCTCAAACCTTCATCGAAATGAAGGGTAGCCAAAAATTCCAGCACTTCTGTTATGGTGGCGGTTTCATATGTCGTGTTGGCTGTGACGCAGAATCCTTCCCATTTCCTGATGTAGGTCAGGTACTGCTTTCTTGTGGACTCTCTGCAGGCTGCTGTGATGGTATCAATGGTCCTGTTGGAGAGTCCGAATCCGTGAAGTGGCCGTTTTAAAATCTGCAAATTAACAAGTCCATGCGGTCATGACATGGATGACATTCTCCTGTAACAGGATGCACGAGCAGGCTTGGTCTTTTGTTCACCCTGATACAGGGTTCTGTGGCCATCTTCTGTACCATAGGGAACCATGGTTGGGTAGGCCAGTCGGGCACCACCAAAATACCCGATGCAGAGTCTTGCTTTATTTTCTGCAAGACCCGACTGATGAGGCAGAAAGGGGGAAATGCATAGCAAAATAGATCCCCCCCAATATAGCGAGAAAGCATCCATCGCTACTGCCCCCGGGTCTGGCTCCCAAGCAACATATGTTGGTAGTTGGTGATTTAGCCTGGACGCGAAAAGGTCGATATCTGGTGTTCCATAACGTTCTACAATATCTGAAAACACATTCCGATCCAACATCCATTCTATGTTGTCGTTGAATTTACGTGATCTGGTGTCTGCCACTGTATTTAGCTTACCTGGAAGGTAAGTAGCTGAGATCCAAATTTCTCTTTGCAGACACCAGTGCCAGATATTGTTAGCCAATTCATCACATGATATCGACTTTATACCGCCCATATGGTTAATATATGCTACCACCGTGGTGTTGTCAATTTGTATTCTAATATGAACTTTGTGCATATTAGTGCAGTATGCTTTAAGGCCGTGAAATGCTGCCAGCATTTCTGAATAGTTAATCCCCAAGTTTTTGAATAGGGTTAACTCTGGTGCACTCCATCTACCTCCACAGCTAGAGGTAGTGTTAGTAGCTCCCCACCCTTTGGCACTGGCATCCGTTTGTAAGATGATCAAGGCATTGATGATATTGATAGGTTTGGAGCAATTTTGGGCATTACCCATCCACCAATATAATTCAGCTTTTGCCTTTCCCGGAATTTTCATAGGCCTGTCGAAATGGCCAGTATGATTTTTGAGCGCTGTAATTTTGGCTCTTTGTAAGTTTTGGTAATGTAAGGGCCCAAATTGTGCTGCAGGAAATGCAGCTACTATCTTCCCAATCACCCTGGCCACCTGCCGAATGGATGGGTCCTTAATGCCAATGAGGCTCCTGCAAGCCTCTATCAGGTCTTCCACCTTGCTTGGTGGCATCGTGACAGACATTTGCACTGAGTCAATAATGAACCCCAGATATTTCATGGTGGTAGAGGGTTTCAATATTGATTTATCTGGATGTATCAAAAATCCCAGCTTCTGAAAAAGATGTTTCGTGGCTGTAACTGCCAAAGTAGCCATTTCCAAATTCTCCCCCACTATGAGGATGTCATCAAGATAGGCCATAACAGTATGTTCCTGTTTCCTTAAATAGGCCAAAGCTGGTTTTAATATCTTGGTAAACAATCTGGGTGCTGACGACAACCCATTAGGCAAAGCTTTGTATTGCCATAATTGTCCCATCCAGATAAATTTTAAGTATTTCCTATGATCCTCGTGTATGGGTACTGAATAATATGCATCTTTGAGGTCAATGCATGCCATGTAGTACCCATTGGCTATTAACTGTGTAGCAGTATCGAAGGTGTCCATTTTAAAATGAATATACTGAACAAAAGTATTCAGATCGGTCAAATCTATGATGATGCGGCACCCGCCGTCTTTTTTATTTTTAGTGAATATATTAGACACGAACTCCTGAGGTTCTTTGATGGCTTTCTCAATTACCCCTCTTTCTATTAATCTCTGTAGTTCAGCATGCCCTGCTGCCCTTTCTTTTTGGGAAAGGACGAATTTTCGGCTAGGTGCATGCTGTACCGGGGTAGGGAGTTCGTGAATAAATTCAATTTTGTAGCCCTGAATACTTCTGAGTATATAAGGATCAGAGGTAAAAGTGAGCCAATTCTCGAAGAACATGTGCAACCTGCCCCCTACACAAAGTGAATTTGGACCAGATGTGTTTCTGGGGACCCCAGACCCACCTACCTCCATGGTTACTGCCGGTGTGGAGGTTTCTGTCCTTGCTTCCTTGGTTGGTTGTGGGTGTTCTGGGAGTGGCGCATCTTCCAAGAAGGCCGGCCTGGGCCTTGGCCTAAAAAAAGACCGTTGTGCAGGAATGCCGGCCTTCGAGCTTTCACCACCGGCAGACCTGTTATGGTAACTCTGCCCAGTGGATGTGTAGGGGTGCTGTCTGTGTGGGTGGTGCGGCTTAGTGTAGCCAGGTTTTATAAGGCCCAAAGCCTTGGCCTCCTCATCAAGGTCTTTAACCTGCTTTGGGAGATCTTCCCCGAACAGCAGGCTTGGAGGCTGAGTCTTCCCAGGCTTACACAACCCCGCAAACTTGGGTTTAAGCGCCGGCTTTATGATGTTTTTTCTAAAATTGTTGATCTCATACTGAGTATTACAGAGTAGAGCCAAAGCATCCTGGAATTCTTCCGGCATATCCACACCCACTGCAGTTCTTGCCACTGCCGTAATCCCTGCGGTTAGGAGCTTCAGAATCCTCTGAAGTTTGATCTCCTGGCCTCTACTTGAGGGGCTCATGTTTCCCCATATAGGGTTATTTACTGCAGGTACATTCAATGAGTTGCAGTTCTCAGGTGCCATATATTTATCTGCAGTAGCATTAATGGCCTGTTCCTGCAGCTGGTTCGTTGCCATATAGTTAATGCTGGAAGCCAGCTTAGGGTGGATTGGTAAGCCCTTCTTGTTAGGCATAGCATGCTTGCTTACCATATCCATGTAGTCTTCACACACCCCTGACACCGTCGGCAATTCAGCCAGCTCCCCTTCTTCTGGGTCAGCCCAGTTCTGACCCTCAATGCTCCCCTGTATAGAGGGGGAGACATTGGGCAGTCCTCGATAGGAACTTGCCGTGGGCCTGCTAGGAGTCCCACTGTGACCCTGCCCCTGCATTAGCAGGTCACGTTGGAGCATTTGCTCCAACATCCGCTCCATGCGGTTTAGACGACCTCCGTCGCTATCTGCGAACGGGGTGTCCTCGGGACCGGACTCCGCTGAGTCGGCCCCGGCCGACTTCCGGGTGGTTTTCCCGCCCGACCGTGGCGTACCAACGGTCCCACAGGGCGAAAAGTCGGGAGCTGCAGGTAAAACCTGTAGCTCTGGAGAGACGGCTCTCTGCTGGCTGCTCTCCTTGGCAGCTGCTTTGGCCGCTGTTCTTTTCGATTTTCGTGCTTCCATCGCTGTATACTATGTCGTCGACTCACTCCTCCGGTGAGACTTACCTGGCGTAAGCTATTTAAACTTACGCTGGAGGAGCCCCGCTCTTCCCGACCGTCGCTTCCGCATGCGTACGACGATATGTCGCGCATGCGTGCTGGCGGGGTCTTCACGTAGTCACTCACGTGACTCCGAAGTAAAATTGTCCAATAAAACTGTTTCACATGGAATCTAGAATTTAGACTTTATAGATACAGCATGGAAACAGGCCCTTGATCCCACTGAGTCTGACTCCGCTATCTTTAAGAGCTCTATCTAACTCTCTCTTGAAAGCATCCAGAGAAATGGCCTCCACTATCTTCTGAGGCAGAGAATTCCACAGATTTACAACTCTCTGGGTGAAAAGGTTTTTCCTCATCTCTGTTCTAAATGGCCTAACCTTTATTCTTAAACTGTGGCCCCTGGTTCTGGACTCCCCCAACATTGGGAACATGTTTCCTGCCTCTAGAGTGTCTAATCCGTTAATAATCTTATATGTTTCAATAAGATTCCCTCTCATCCTTCTAAATTCCAGTGTATACAAGCCCAGTCGCTTCATTCTATAAACATATGACAGTCCCGCCATCGCGGGATTTAACCTCGTGAACCAACGCTGCACTCCCTCAATAGCAAGAATGTCCTTCCTCAAATTTTCTCCCATATTCCAAAGACGTACAGGTTTGTAGGTTAATTGCCTTCTGTAAATTGCCCCTTGTGTGTGGGATCATACTTGTGTATGGGTGATCACTTGTGGGCGTAGACATGGTGGGCCGAAGGACCTGTTTTCACACTGTATCTCTAAACTAAACTAAACTATCAAATATTGATGCTCAGAGGTCTCTGGGATCTATTTTATGAAAAAAAACACTGAAAGCTACTCTAAGCAATTAAGAAGGCAGATGCTGTGTTGCAAGGGATTTGAATGCATGTGTAAATTGTACTGGGCTTTGACAAGATCTCATTTGGAATGCCGTGTGCAGATTTAGTCTCCGTAGCTGAGGAAGGATATGCTTGTAAGATCATTTTATGATTCATTTCAAAATAGAGTATTTTTCCCAAAAGATAACACTGAATATTGCAATGTTGGAAGTTGGGAGAAATCACACTGTTATTGTGGAGAGGGAGAAATCAATGGGCAGCAAGAAGGAACTGCAGATGCTGCATAACAAAAATAGTGTCACAAATTGCTGGAATAGCAATTCAGGCAGCAACCCAGTTGCAAAGGGATCCACAGATAAAGTGATTGATCTCAACATTGCAGAGACCCACAGCAATCAGGTAATAATAACAAACCACAACATACAGGAAAGTACAGCACAAGAACAGATTTAATGAGTTGGACAAAGTGAGTTGCAACACATTCCAAGAATACATTTCCGCTAAACATGTGTACCAAGCATATCACTCATCATTCTTTATCAATGCTAAATTGTTTGATCTTTACATTTAGATGATAATGCACATGAAACCTCACCTTGAAATGTCCTTTCACTTACAGTCTTACGTATAATTGTCCAATAAAACTGTTTCACATGGAATCTAGGATTTAGACTTTAGAGATACAGCATGGAAACAGGCCCTTGATCCCACTGAGTCTGCACCGACCAGCGATTACCCCTACACTAACAGTTTCCTACTCACTAGGGACAATTCACAATGTTTTTATGTAAGCTAACTGACCTACAAACCTAGACATCTTTGGAGTGTGGAAGGAAACCAGAGAACCCGGCGAAATTCCACACGGTCACAGGAAGAACCCACTTGTATTTCATTGCATTTCGTGAGAACAAGTCTGGTTAACTTCAAATGCTTTTATACTTCACAGCAACAGATTGGTTCTATTTCATTTAGAATGAGGTGCCTGATATTGGAATTTTTACAAAACTAATTGAGAACAATTAGACAAATTTATACTGCCTTCACGTACTGCATCGATTTATTATTCCTATATGCGATGTTAATAGATTCAAGTTGGGTATGATTTGGTGACTCCCTCTTCTCCCCTCTCCCATCAGTCTAGAGCAACAGAAGGTTGAACACATATACCTCCAGATTCAGGACAGTTTCTTTTTGGTTGTTGACAGACAACTGAACCGTCCTCTCATTAGCTCGAGTGTGGTCCGGACCTACCATCTACCTCATTGAAGACCTTTGTTCAGTTTAGTTTATTGTCATGTGTACCAAGGTACAGTGAAAAGCTTTTGTTGCGTACAAACCAGTCAGCAAAAAAGAGCATAGTTAAAGTGAGTAATGCTGCTACAGGAGTAGAGGTTTAAAAGAGTGGAGTGACTGCAGATTCACTTCTGAGACCAGCATGCAGATAATGCCCGTCTGGGCACCATCTTGTCTCCTTTAAACAATCTTTAATCAGACTTTCTCAGCGGGTTGCTTGATTGTAATCATGTATAGTATTTTCTTTGACTGGATAGCATGCAAACAAAACATGTGGCAATAACAAACTAAACAAAAAAACTAAACTAAACTAAACTAAATATGAATTGTTTATAGTCCCAGTATGAGCATCTGACTGATGTTAAGTCTAACAGGTTCTTTCTCTTTGCACAAAGCAATTTTTAGACAAGCAGGAATGCATAAAGTGAATACTTAAATACATAAATAAAGGAGGTAGATCAAAGTTAGATCTGGAATTGTTTTCATTTTAAATGTTTGATCAAACGGAGATTACAACCTTGGGGATTTCATCTGCATTGAAGGTATGGTAAGCTTTAGTAGGTATGAACAAAGGTATGAAAGTAATCTTGGTGGAAGTCAAGTAGACAATGCCTGGGTCGATTAAGGAAGTTAGTTAAAAATCAAATGTCTTGGGATTGAAGTTACACTCTGGAAACTTAGTCACATAAATCTACAATATAGTCACATATATTGTGCATTTAGTGAGCTACATTTGAGAAACCAGTGATCAAATGGCATTGTGTGAATTAAGAACTGAACAAATATGGGTGGCACGGTGGCGCAGCGGTAGAGTTGCTGCCTTACAGCGCCAGAGAGCCGAGTTCAATCCTGACTATGAGTGCTGTCTGTACAGAGTTTGCATGTTCTCCCTGTGACCAGATGGGTTTTCTCCGTGTGCTCCAGTTTCCTCCCACACTCCAAAGAAGTAACGGTTTGTAGGTTAATTGGTTTTCTGGAAATGTAAATTAACCCTCGTATAAACATAGAAACATAGAAACATAGAAATTAGGTGCAGGAATAGGCCATTCGGCCCTTCGAGCCTGCACCGCCATTCAATATGATCATGGCTGATCATCCAACTCAGTATCCCGTACCTGCCTTCTCTCCATACCCTCTGATCCCCTTAGCCACAAGGGCCACATCTAACTCCCTCTTAAATATATCCAATGAACTGGCCTCAACTACCCTCTGTGGCAGAGAATTCCAGAGACCCACCACTCTCTGTGTGAAAAAATTCCTTCTCATCTCGGTCCTAAAAGATTTCCCCCTTATCCTTAAGCTGTGACCCCTTGTCCTGGACGTCCCCAACATCGGGAACAATCTTCCTGCATCTAGCCTGTCCAACCCCTTAAGAATCTTGTAAGTTTCTATAAGATCCCCTCTCAATCTCCTAAATTCTAGAGAGTATAAACCGAGTCTATGCAGTCTTTGTTCATAAGACAGTCCTGACATCCCAGGAATCAGTCTGGTGAACCTTCGCTGCACTCCCTCTATGGCAATAATGTCCTTCCTCAGATTTGGAGACCAGAACTGTACGCAATACTCCAGGTGTGGCCTCACCAAGACCCTATACAACTGAAGTAGAACCTCCCTGCTCCTATACTCAAATCCTTTTGCTATGAAAGCTAACATACCATTGGCTTTCTTCACTGCCTGTTGTACCTGCATGCCTACTTTCAATGACTGGTGTACCATGACACCCAGGTCGCGCTGCACCTCCCCTTTTCCTAATCGGCCACCATTTAGATAGTAGTCGGTTTTCCTATTTTTGCCACCAAAGTGGATAACCAAAGTGGATAAAGGATACCTGATCATGGACTAGCCATCGTGGACTTGGTGGGCTGAAGATCCTGTTTCCATGCTGTATCTCTAAAGTCTAAAGTCTAAATACATGGTTAGATAGTGAAATTGGAGAATAGACTGAGCACACAGCCTTGAAGTGCTCCTGTTATCAAGAAGAAGATCATACTGATTGTGGTCTGCTGATGGGAAAATCTGGGATGCAATCGCATTGGGAACAAGCAAGGATCCAGTTCCTTGAGTTTGATGGTGAGTTTAGAGGGGATGTTGGTGTTGAACGCTGAGCTGTAGTTAATGAACAACAACCTGATGTATTTGTTCTTATTTTCCAAGTGATCCAGTGCAGAGTGGCGGGCCAGCGAGATCACATCCCGTTGATCTACTGCGGTGGTAGGTGAATTTAATTGGATGTCAGTCCTCACTAAGGCAGGAGTTGATATGCATCACAACCAAAGCAATTTAGTTTAATTTAATGTGGAAGCAGGCCCTTTGACTCACCAAGTCTGCACCAACCAAAAATCACATGGTACACTAGTTCGATCCTACACGCTAGGGATAATTTACGTAAGCCAATTAACCTACAAACTGTAAATTATAAATTGGCGCTAGTGTGTAGGATAGAGCTAATGTACGGGATGATCACTGGTCATCACTCAGTGGGCTGAAGGGCCTGTTTCCGCAACAAAACTCTAAACTAAACTAAAACTTATACCAAACCGGCTGTTGAAATGCTTAATCTTGTTTCCAGCCTGCATTGAAGAAGGTATAAAGGATATTTCTTGTGTTACCTGCAGACAACATTCTCCTCCACAAAAAAGCAGGCCAATCCGTGGAATTGAGGAGATGGATCACGTGGTACTGTGGCCATGTTGCCTGCCTGCGTGATTTAAACATTATCACGATGAATCACGCAGAGTGGATTGCCTGCAGTGGTGTCCCCTTTATTAAAATCATTGCATCATTTGCAAATACTTTTTGACAGGCTCAACCTTACAACAGGGAATACAGATAGACATACTAACATTTTTCTACTTCACATTAAATATCTACATATTTAGTGTGAATAAAATGTACTCAATTTTACTAAATTCTACTTATCTGTTGTGCTTTGTTGTGCTCAGTATAGAGATACAGCATGGAAACAGGCCCTTTATTTGCAGGGCAATGCAACAATAATTTCCCTCCTTGAATGTGTTTGATTGAAACTCCTGCTATGGTGCTCAACTATTTGTCTTTCACATCAGGGCTCCGATGCAACTCAAAGTTAATAGAAAATATAAAGGTTTGTTTGATATATAATACTTTTTTGCAAAAGAAAAAAAAACTTGAATAAAATGAATTTAAGAATAGACTGTGCGTTTTATTATGGGAATTGAACTTTATTAAGTTACATCAGCTCCCCTCAAGCAGGATGCAGTTATTGAGTTGGGGGCCCTTTACCTCCAAAGTAATTCATTACAAAAACAGGCCAACAAAGAGTATTAATTTAATTAGATTTATACTGTGTTCCCAGTGAGAAATCAATACGGAATGATGTCTTCAAAGTGGGCATTTATTGAAGAAAGTTTTTTTGTGGAGTGGCAAAATGAAAACTGAAAAGATTGTGGATGCTGGAATCTATAGCAAAAAACAAACTGCTGGAAGAAACAAAAGACACAATGTGCTAGAGTAACTCAGCAGGTCAGGCAGCATCTCTGAAGAAATTGGATAGGCGACGTTTTGGCTGAGACCCTTCTTCAGACTTTTTTTAATTTGAGGAGATTGAAGCAGAGGTTAGGCTTAGATTTAGTCTCATTATTGTCTCGTATATGGATACAATCAGTTCAAATACAAGTACACAGTGGGAAAGATACACATTTCAGAATATAGTTCTCAGCATGGTCGCACATTGTAGTGCGATGTTACTTATCCATCTTCTCAACCAATGCTGCCTGACCCGCTTAGTAACTCCAGCACTTTATGTCTTTTTTTTGTAAACAACATCTGCAATTCCTTGCTTCTACACTTAATCCGCTGGAGGAACTCAGCATGTCTACAAAACCCGTTTGATGTATCTCTCTCTCTCACTGCTCCGCTTCTGTTTCCCCAGATGAAGAGTTCACTCCCATACATTTCAGGTCAACAGGCTTGCAGTCAATTTTACTTCTGCAAGAGATGGAATCAACTGAGGAACAAATTTGTTCAGAAAACCGGACAGCACAGTGGAGCTATGTTGGAGTTGCTGCCTTGGGGAGAAGAGGGAGTGACCGGGGTGAGACACATCTTTGATGATGGTGGTGGTATTGCCGAGGCAGCGTGAAATGTAGATGAAGTCAATGGAAGGGAGGTAGAAGTTGGTGATTTACTCATAGTCATTTACTCCTAGAGTGATTCAGCACGGAAACAGCCCTTTGGCCCAACTCATCCATTCAAACCAAGAAATCACATCTAAGCCAGTCCTATTTGCCTGTATTTGGTCCATATCCCTCTAAACCATTCCTACCAATGCTTAGGAAGTTTGGCATGTCCTCAAGAATGCTTGCCAACTTCCACAGGTATGTTGTAAAAAGCATTTCTACGAATCCTGTACCCGTACACTGTGGAAGGCTCAATAATAATTTCCGCTGACAGGATAGCACACAACAAAAAGCTGTTCATCGTACTTTGGTAGAAGTGACAATAAACTAAACTAAACTAGACTACCTGTCTGTGCGACTTTTACCTTAATTTACTTAAACCCTAATCCTTAAATTCTATGCAAATACACTTTAATGATTTTATCCAAAATACTTTAAACATGTTTAACTCAAAATACAAGTGCCTTTATTAACACTAAACAAACAAATGATTTGATGGGAGGACATTTCCTCATGATCTATGTTTATAATATGCGCTAATGGTTTATTCTTCAATGGTTTCTTTATTGTCACATGTACCAAGTAGAGCGAGATACTTTTTCTGCATACAGCTCAGCAAGACTATCCCTGTACATAAGCACAGTGCCTTGGTACAGAATGTACAGAGCAGCCCACTGAGTCCATATGCAAGAGGTGGCATTTTGGTGCCATTCTACAGTCCCAGCTGCAGCTGGCCACAAACGCCAGATGCAGCATTGCCCCCATCTGATCGTCCCATAAATTGATGTCTCTCTCCACATCTCGCACTCACCGATCATGTGCAGATGTCAATAAACCCAACTTTAAATCGACTAACTATGTTTAACATTTAGACAGGTACATGGATAGGACAGGTTTAGAGGGATATGGGCCAAAGACAGGCAGGTGGGACTAGTGATGAAGGGACATGTTAGCCAGTGTGGGAAAGATGGGCTGAAGGGCCTGTTTACAGACTGTATGACTATGACTTAATTTGATCCTGTCAGATTTTCTGGATCTGCAGTCATTCATTTAAAATAGAAATATCGACTTGGATTTTCTTTGGATGCAACAGCAGCAGTCACAAGGGAGAACATCAAACATAGATAATGAGATGAGTCCCATGTTTCACTCCCTGGAATGTGTAAAATTGCATCGGAAGAAAACTACCATGGATAAAAATAAAGCCTGGAGGGAGAATTGCAACATGGGATTTACAGTGGATGAGAAGTGCAAAGAATTGTACTGGGTAGCTAGCCATAACTTGTCTTATTATGTACTTAATCTGAGAATGTTAATATATTTGAATACACAAGGAACTACAGATGCTGTTGCACAAAAATTACACAAAATACTAAAGTAACTCAACGGGTCAGACAACATGTGTGAGTATAGACAGGTGACGTTTTGGGTCTTTAGTTTAGTTTAGAGCTACAGCATGGAAACAGACCATTCGGCCCATCCTGTCCATTCCGATCATTGATCGCTCGTTCACACTAGTTCTATGTCATCCCACTTTTGCATCTACTCCCTGCTCACTAGGGACAATTTACAGGAGCCAAATTAACCGACAAACCTGCATGTCTTTGGAATGTGGGAGGAAATTGGAGCACCCGGAGAAACACAATGTGTTCACAAGGAGAACGTGCAAACTATACACACTGCATCTGTAGTCAGGATCGATCCTGGGTCTCTGGTGCCATTGAGGTCACCCAATTCTTTTTCTTTTCTCAAAATCTTGATATGGGTTACAGCCTTTATTAATTAAACTCTGATTTTTCTTGAAAGTATTCACTAAATCCAATCATTGGTGTGCTGTAAAATGGTGTACTCATTGAACTGGATCCATTACTTTGGCCTTCTTAAGCTCCCAACTAAAAGACCTGAATCATCTCCGGCTGACAGTAATTGCTGGGTAACTAATTCTAGCTAGACACCTAATTGATTTTGCAACTGCATAGGACATGCTTAACACCAATCTGAGCAGATGTTCCCTTCAGTAGGAGTGGTTAGAGCGAGACTCATGATTTCAGCTGCTACTTTATTCTTTATAGTGAGTAGGAGGAAATAGTAGAGACAGTGGAAGAAAATCAAGGTCGAAGATGTTTGTCTGGTTGGACGCTATGAGCTCCTGATGAAACGTTAATTATTGAGGAGCATCACATATGGACAGGTCTCTCAAACAACTTCAGTGATGGGACACTGGTGCAGTTGGTAGAGTTGCTGTGTCACAGTGCCAGAGACTCAGGTTTGATCTTGAGCTTGGGGGTTTGCATCTGTGTGGGGGTCTGTGTGGGGGGGAGTTGCATGTTCTCCCTGTGACTACATGAGTTTCCTCTGGGTGCTCTGGTGTCCTTTGACATCCCAAAGATGTGCGGGTCTGTAGGTTGATTTGGCCTCTGTAAAATTGCCCCTAGTGCGTTGGGAGTGGATGAGAGAGTGGGATAACATAGAACTTGCATGAACGAGCGATCGGTAGTCGGCGTGGACTCAGTGAGTAACTCAGGAACAACACAAAGTGTTCCAGCCACATGTGTTTCCTCCCCATTTTATTGCTCCCATGGTCCCAGCTATGCTGGCCTGATTGTCTTTCAAAGCCTTTCTCCCTTTGTCATGAACAGCAGCTTCAACTACTCCCCACTGCTTCTCTCCAGTTCAGCGTAATGGGAATTTGGCACGGGTTATCCTGGTCATCCCTCCCATGTGGGAGGTTTATTTTATGTGTATTAACATGATTGTGTTTGAAGCTCAGCGATGAACATGTCAAATGCATATTTAGACTTTAGAGGTACAGTGTGGGAGCAGGCCCCTCAACCCACCGTGCCAACAAACAATCACCCACATACTTGCAATAACCTACACACTGGCGACAATTTACAGAAGTCAAGTCACCTGCAAACCTTTACATCTTTGGAGTGTGGGAGGAAACCTGAGCACCCGGAGAAAACCATGTGGTCATATTAGGAACATGCAAACTCCGTACAGACAGCACTATAGTCAGGCTCAAACCCTGGTCTCTGGTGCTGTAAGGCAGCAACTCTACCACAGCGCCACTGACCCAGTTTTATTTCATGACACATCAGGGATATTCAATCTTAGGGAAAGTAGCACAAATAGACAGAGAATAAGAGATGGAGACTGATATTATAACTGCATGAATCAAACACTTAATAAAATAATATCAATACCTGAGAAGAAACAAATAATAAGTTTTTACTTTAGAATGTACAACTATATTATAAAAAGACACAAAGTGCTGGAGAAATTCAGTGTCAAGCAGCATCCCTTGAGAACATGGGTAGGTGACGTTATGGGTTGGGACCCTGCTTCAGACTATATTAATCCTGCTTCAAGTTGCACATGGAGTTGAGATGCTGTACTCATAGAACATAGACTGCAGAATAGTACAGTAAAGGCCCTGTCTCACGGTGCGAGTTGACCCACGAGTGACCCAGTGTGACAGACTCGTGGTTGTGTACGATATTCCAAGTTGATGCTCAAGTGTTTGAGGCGAGTTCCCACGGGTATGGTAAGTTTGCCGTTTACTTGTACTTTCTGCGATGTTCCGAGTTCGTCTCCAGAGTTACCAAGATCCCCTCCCGTTTGCTCTTGAGTTACCAAGTTCCTCTCCCGCTCAGGGCGTGTGTTGTTGCTGCAGTCCGGGATTCGCATTTAAAGCACTCGGTTATCTTCAGCAGTTCAGGCGAGGACAGGTTTGTGGGGGGGGGGGGGCGAGGGATGGTGGAATTGGGAGAAGGCAAAGACTATGGGTGGGGAGGAGTGAGAGGGGGGCTAGGAATGGCATCTGCGAAACGGGTACTCAACCTTTAGGGTCCCGGCCCGAAACATCCCTATACATTTTATGATTTCCCTCCAAAGATGCAGTCTCCCGTGGTTTCTTTGCACAACTCTCTTCCCTCTCTCTCCCAACATTGGGGGGGGGGGGGGGGGATGACGACAAGATGGTTTAAACGGACCTTACCCCCACTTCATGCTTCTGTTGCGCATAATTCAGCAGTAAAACCTCTCTTCCCCTTACCCAGCGACGCCCGATTCCTCGCACCCCCACAAGTTCACATCGACGAGGGATGAATGAGCGGGGAGTCTGAAGAAGGGTACCGACCCGAAACATCACCCATTCCTTCTCTCCAGAGGCGATGCCTGTCCCACTGAGTTACTCCAGCATGTTTGTGTCTATCGTCGGTGTAAACCAGCATCTGCAGTTCCTTCCTACACACGGACAGTGAAGTGCCTCGGCCAAATTAGGAACATTAGGATTCTCTGATGTGAAGGAAGTCTGGTTTGCGTTTCTTACACTTGATCATATCCAAAACTAAAGTATAGATAGACACAAAATGCTTGAGTAACTCGGCGGGACAGGCCGCATCTCTGGAGAGAAGGAATGGGTGGCGTTTTGGGTAAGTCTGAAGAAGGGTCTCGACTCCATTCCTTCTCTCCAGAGATGCTGCCTGGTCCGCTGAGTTACTCCAGCATTTTGTGTCTATTAAAGAGTTCCCACGGTAGACGCACGAATGACTAAACTTAACGCACGGGCCACTACGATATAACTCTGAGTTTAAATGTTTCAATTTTAAACTTGACCACGAACTTTGACTCGTGGAAAAAGTCAAACATGTTTGACTTTTTTCACGAGTTCACAAGTTTCACAGGTACCTGCCGTTAGCGCCACGAGTGGACAAGTTGATCGCGCGAGTTCCGACGTTCCCGCTACGTTGGCTGTACGTGATCACCACGAGTGAAAACTCGGGGTCACTCGTGGGCCAACTCGCACCGTGAGACGGGGGTTTAAGGAACATGGCCTTCGGCCCACAATGTTTGTGCTGAACATGATGGCAAGTTAAACTATCACCTCTGTCTGCATGTGATCCATATTCCTCCATTCCCTGCATATCCATTAGCCTATCTAGAAGCCCCTTAAATGCCATGATCGTATCTGCCTCCACCATCACCCCTGGAAGTACATTCCAGGCAACCACCACGCTCGGTTTAAAAAACTCTTTCCCCACACATCTGTTTTAAATTTTGCCCCTCTCACTTTAAAGTTATGCCCTCAAGTCCTTGACATTTTGACTCTAGGAATTCTGACTGTCCACCCTAACTATGCCTCTCATAATTTTACAGACCTATCAAATCTATCTGACTACTATCAACGTTCCACAGAAAACAATCCTAGTTTGTCCAACCTCCCCTTATTACTAATACATTCCAATCCAGGCAACATCATAAGTGATCATAAGTGATAGGTGTAGAATTAGGCCACTTGGCCCATCAAGTCTACTCCGCCATTTAATCATGGCTGATTTATCTATCCCTCCTAGCCCCATTCTCCTGCCTTCTCCCCATACCCTCTGACACCCTTCCTAATCAAGAATTTGTCTATCTCTGCCTTAAATATATCACTGACTTTGCCTCCACAGCCGTCTGTGACAAAGAATTCCAATTCTGATAAACCTCTTCTGCACGCTCTCCAAAGCTTTCCCATCCTTCCTGTAATGGGGCGACTAGAACCATACAACACTCTGAATACTCGTCACAAAGTTATTAAGTATAGTTATTGATTGGGTTATTATAGAATCCTAGATTTACAGAGGCACGCAGCATGGAAAAAGGCCCTTCAGCCCAACTTGTCCATGCCGACCAAAGTGCCCCATCTAAGCTGGTCCCATTTGCCCGCATTTGGTCCATATCCCTCTAAACCTGATCAATTAATGAATAATATTATATCATATTATATTTCAGCTCTTTGCACTTTGTGGTTCAAATATTCATTCCAGCTAACAATCTATACTGACGCTTCTGGTTATAATTGTTTTGAGTGGATTCGATGAGACTTGTACTTCAGAGATGCCTCCCAGTGTTCTGTCTACTCAATGTATTTATTTCTCTGCTCTGCCGGGGGTATCACTGAATTTTTCATGGGCCTACATAGGTAACTGGAAAAAGCAACAGGGTTCAGTCAATAAAGTCAATGCCAGAAGCAAAGGCACAGACGCTTCTATTTTGAAATCTATCCGATTTGAGCTGCACTATTCAAGTGGCACAAGTTAATGGTATGGGTCTAAAAAAAACTACAAGTCCCAAAGTATCACAGAAGATGAAATCCAAAATTTAGCTTCCAGCAAATGGACAGGTTGCCACACCAGGAGTCCCACTAAGCTAGCTAATGAATGTTGCCATGGAAACCAAGCACTGAAGCAATATGTTTGTGCAACTGTGCAGGAGAGCTTTCTTTAAAATGTCCCTTTTTGAAAAAGACCACTTGATATACAACAATATCAAATGGTATTGATATCACTTGACATCGTCACTATCTGACTGATATCAGTCAAATATCTACTCACTGATATCACTAGATATCAGTCAGTTAGATCACTGATATTAGACTTTTGACTTTAGATATGCAGCATGGGAACAGGCCCTTCGGCATACCAAGTCAGCGCCAACAAGCGATCACCCCGTACACTAGCACTGTCCTACATACTAGGGATAATGTACAATTATACAGAAACCAAGTAACCTATGACCCTGCACCCTGTACATCTTTGGAGTGTGGGAGAAAACTGGAACTCCCGCAGAAAACCCATGTGGTCACATGAAGATTGTATAAACTCCATACAGACAGCTCCTGTAGTCAGGATAGAACCAGGGTCTCTGGTACTGTAAAGCAGCATTTCTACCACTGTGCCACTGTATCTTCACAACTTATTGTCAACAAGAAACGCTCCTTACAATCTAAACCACATCTATGAGATTCCAGCTTTGCGAAGTTACTGTAGATTATACTGGAGGTAAAACATGTAGAAGTTTTGGAAAAACAGGTGAATATTCGGCAACACTGGATTCCACCAGAGATTGGCTCCAAAAAATTGAAAGGCATGATAGCCATTTCAGTTCATAATAAATTGTAAATATTTAAGGTAAGAGGGGCAAAGTTTAAAAGAGATGTGCAAGGCAAGTTTTTGTTTGCACAGAAAATCGTAGGTGCCTTGAACATGCTGCAGGGTTGGTGGTGGAGGCAGATACAAAATGGAATTGATGAGGCTTTTAGATAGACACATGGATATGCAGGGCATGGAGGGATATGGAATATGCAGGAAGATAAGAATTGCCGTTGTGATCGGCACAGACATTTTTAGTTTAGTTTAGTTAGGAGATAGAGAATCGTAACAGGCCCTCCCGTCCACCAAGTCCGCGCCGACCATCAATCACTGGTTCACACACTATTTCTATGTTATCCCACTTTCACATATACTCCCTATACATTAGGGGGCAATTTACAGAGGGCAATTAACCGGAGGCCCCCAGAGGAAACCGACACAGACACAGGGAGAACGTATAAACACTGCACACAGACAGCACCCAAGGTCAAGATCAAACCCGGGTCTCTGGCGCTGTGAGGCAGCGGCTCTACCAGCTGCGCCACTGTGCCTACTTGTGTTTCAAAACAGACAGTATAATTTATAGTTATAGTGAGGTGGTCACTGCGAGGATGCAGATAGAAAGTCGATAGGTTTTGGTATGCTAGCCTTTATAAATAAGAGCACTGAGTATAGAAGCTGGGATGTAATGTTAAAATTGTACAAGGCATTGGTGAGACCAAATCTGGAGTATGGTGTACAATTTTGGTCGCCCAATTATAGGAAGGATGTCAACAAAATAGACAGGGTACAGAGGAGATTTACTAGAATGTTGCCTGGGTTTCAACAGCTAAGTTACAGAGATAGGTTGAATAAGTTAGGTCTTTATTCTCTGGAGCGCAGAAGGTTAAGGGGGGACTTGATAGAGGTCTTTAAAATGATGAGAGGGATAGACAGAGTTGATGTGGACAAGCTTTTCCCTTTGAGAATAGGGAAGATTCAAACAAGAGGACATGACTTTAGAATTAAGGGACAGAGGTTTAGGAGTAACATGAGGGGGAACTTCTTTACTCAGAGAGTGGTAGCGGTGTGGAATGAGCTTCCAGTGGAAGTGGTGGCGGCAGGTTCGTTGGTATCATTTAAAAATAAATTGGATAGGCATATGGATGAGAAGGGTATGGAGGGTTATGGTATGAATGCAGGCAGGTGGGACTAAGGGAAAAAAGTTGTTCGGCACGGACTTGAAGGGCCGAGATAGCCTGTTTCCGTGCTGTAATTGTTATATGGTTATATGGTTATAGGTGATCACCAGGAAAGGGTGTAGGCAGAGAGTGTAGGAATGACCTGCAGTCTTTCCACTCCAAGACAAATACAGTATACCCTTGTATATACAGTTGGTGGTGGGGGAGAGCAGCAGCAACAGTCAGGTCTCTGGCACTAGGCCTGGCTCTGAGGCACGGCGGGGAAAAGTGAAGGTGTTTTAAGCAGTTTATCATTTCATTGTCATTTGATGTCAACAAAACACAGTAAGCTGATGCAGCACTATGAAATACAGATATTGTGCCATGGAGGGCTAAGAAATTGTGCAATAAATGAACAAAGAAAATGGAGAAAATAAGCAAGGAATTCAGGACTCTTTCCAAACACTAGCATGGGAATGGCACAAACTAGTTTGATTTGGCCACACACTTAATAACTTCTCTGATGAAGTGTTTTGTCCAAGAAACATTAATATGATGAACACAAAGTTGCAGCTCTATAGGACTTTGGTTGGGCAGCATTTGGTATATTCCATGCAGCTCTGGTCACCCCATTACAACAAAGATATGAGGCTTTGGAGAGGGTGCAGAGGAGGTTTACCAGAATGCTGCCTGGATTGGAGGGTTTCAACTATCGGGAGAGGTTGGACAGACGCATTCTTTTCTCTGGAATGTCTGAGGTTGAGGGGAGACTTGACAGAAGCATAAAAAAATTATGAGAAGCATAGATAGGGTAGACAATCTGAACCTTTTTCCCAGGGTGGAAATGTCCAACACTAGAGTGTATAGATATGAGGTAAGAGTAAAGATGTGCATGGTAGGTTTTTTACACAGAGAGTGGTGGGGTCTTGGAATGCATTGCCAGGGGTGGTGGTGGAGGCAGATACAATAGTGGTGTTTAAAAGGCTTTGAGATGGGCACATGGATATACACTGAATGGAAAGAAACTGATTGAAACATCTACACGCAGATGTGATTTGTGTAACTAGGCATCATGTTTGGCACAAACATTGGGGGCAGAAGAGCCCATTCCTGCGTTGTACTGTTCTATGTTCGATACATTTAAATGTATCGAACATTATCTTATTTGCCATGTTTTAAAACATTATCACAATAAATGTTTCCTAGACTGATCAGTAATGTTCCTGTCTTTAAATCACCGAGATCCCATATTTGATCTCACAATGCCTGATAAACTCCACCAGGATGGTAATGAAACTATAACATTTGGAATCTAGAAAGAAAAGAAATTGGCCTGACTCCTGTATTCGACTGCCAGTACCACCTCGTTAAAGTCAAAAAGGGAGGCTGTTACATAAGAACAGAATGAAGCTCTGCTTGGAAAACTAAACTACCTCCACTGTCAAGTATCACACATTGAAAAAGTAATAGTGTTTATTAGCCACAATCATAGCTCAAGGATAGTCAAGGAAACAATATCTTCAGGGGAGTTGTGATGGGGAATCGGGGACTGTCGACGATTTTAAGTATTTTCAATTTGTCTTAACAGCAGAAGGCAGAAAAACCATTCCAGCTATAATAGGAAATCAAGGGACTAATAAGAGGGAGGAACTCAAAAATAACCACTCTCAATCTGAAGAAGGGTCCCGACCCGAAACGTCACCTATTCCATTTCCCCAGAGATGCTGCTTGACATGCTGAGTTACGCCAGCATTTTGTGTCTATCTTCAAGAGTAAGTAAGATCGGCAAAGAAAAAAAGTAACAGAGAAATAAAGTGGCTTACAAGCTTTCATATCTCTGGACCTGACGACAACAACAAGGAACTGTCGATGCGGGTTAATAGACAAAATAAGCCACAAAGTGCTGGAGTAACCCAGCAGGTCAGGCAGCATCTCTGATAGGTGATGTTTTGGGTTGAGACCCTTCTTCAGAATGATTGTGGGGGAGGAAAAGAAAGCTAGAAGAGAGGCGTGGCATGAAAAAAACGTGGATGCAGCTGAAGAGGGAGAAAGTTGGACTTCATGACTGTAGTTGGTCATGGATATAGCAGATGCATTGCATTTGATCCACCAAAATTCATTTGTCCCAGGAACAGTATCAGTGGATTGTAAAACAGAAAATATATCACTCTATCCAAGAGAACAAAGTATAAATAGAAAACTAATGCCCAGTTGTTGGATACGTTAAAGTCCAATATTAACTATGTGATAAGAGGAAACTACAAAAGTTTGTGGAATTTACAATTTCAAAACAAGGACCTCATGTATCAAATGCATTCATTTTTGAAGGATGTCAATGGTAAAATAGATTTAGTTTTAAGTTTAGCATTAGGTTTATTGAAAAGCTTTGTTTTGTATGCTATGCCTTCAGATATGATAATGCAATACGTAAATACAATCAAGTCAAATTCAAGTAGCATAGGTAGAGCAAAGGGGAAGATACAGAGAGTAGAAGATAGTTCACAGCATTGTATCACATCAGATCCAGAGACAAAGTCCAATGTCCGCAATGGGGTAGAGGTGAATCGGACAGTAGCCTAGCTTATGGAAGGACTGTTCAGATGCCTGTTAACAGAGGGGAAGAAGCTGTTCCTGAGTCTTGTGGTGCTCGCTTTCAAATCTCTGTACCTTCTGCCCAGGGGGAATGAATGGATAGTTTAGTTTATGATACAGTATGGAAACAGACTCTTCTGCCCACTAAGCCCGTGCTGACCATAGATCACCTGGACTCTAGCTCGATGTTATCCCCCTTTCGCATCCTACACACGAAAAGCAATTTACAGAAGCCAATTAACCTACAAACCTGAACATCTTTGGGATGTGGGTGGAAACCGGAGCACCCAGAAAAAAACCACGTGGCCACAGGGAGAACGTACAAACTCCACTCAGATAGCACCCGTAGTCAGGTTCGAACCTAGCTCTCCGGCACTGTAAGGCAGCGTCTCGACTGCTGGGCCACTGTGCTGCCCACTATGTTGCATTTTAAACTTTAAAAGGGACTTTGAAAGGGGACACATAAAAAAATGTTATACAGGATAAGAGCTAACATGGTTGGATGAAATATCCTTTTATGAACAGAAAACTGGCTAAAGAAAAAAAAAAGTGAAGGGTAGAAATAAAGAATTAATGTTGACTACAAATATGGGGCATCACTAGGATCAGTGCTTGGGACTCGGGTAGCTATAAACTGCAACAATGATTTAGATTGAAGATTAGTTATATCAATAGTGCTTTTTATTGTCACATATGCAAAATGCAAATGCACAGTGAAATTATGTTCTTATAAACAGTCCAGTAGAGTCTTGTCATCCCCAAGCACATCCACAATTAGCATATTACACGGAATACAGTCTACTGATGCCGCATGCAAGAGGCACCATGCTCTGGCACCATTTTCAAAGACCAGTCCACGCTCTAGGTATTATGAGCCGGACCCAATCTAGGCGAGCTCCAGGCTGCTGCGGGCCTCCAGCCATGGCCTTCCCTTGGATGTGTATCATATCCAACTATGTTGATGGGATGCAGACCTAGATGGGAAGCAACCTCTAAAGGGCAGCTTGCTATTATTTTGGAAATGATGGAGGATTACACTGAGGATTGGACAGACCAATTAGCAGGATTAATTGAATTAACGATTGAATTTGTCCTGCTTTTTGTGAACAGAACGTACAGATCTGGGCACATTTCCACGTTGTCGGTCAGATACCAGGTTGTAAATGTACTGCATTAGCTTGGCTAGACACACAATTACTTCTGGAGTGCAGGCATTCAGGTCTACATTTGGGATGTTGTTTGGTCCAATAGTTTATCTCATATCTAATAGTCCTAGCTATCTTTCTTGCTATCACATGGAAGACAGAATTGGCTAACGTCTAACCTCTAATGGTGAGGGTCTTAGGAGAAACTAAAATGGTTCAGCAAACTATTTAGTCTTTTATCCTCCTGGGTAATCACTAAAATACTATAAATAAGGAAGAGATAAGGTAGACAGTCAGAATGTAGAAACAAAGAACTGCGGATGGTGGTTTATACTGAAGAACAGTCCCGACCCAAAACATCACCTTTCCCTTTTTCTCCTGAGATGCTGCCTGACCCGCTGTTTTACTCCAGCATGTTGTGTCTATCTTAGGTAGACAGTCAGAATCTGTTTACCAGGTTGGAAATGTCAAATATTAGAGGGCATGGCTTTAAAGTGCGAGGAGCAAAATGTAAAAATGCGCAGGGCAAGTATTTTACACAGTGGGTGGTGGGTGCTTGGAATGCACTGCCGGGTGGTGGTGGGCATTTAATAGAGGTTTAGATAGGCACATAGATATGCAGTGAATAAAGAGATATGGATTATGTACACACAGATAAGAGTTGTTCTTAGCATCATGTTCGGCACAGACATTGTGGGCCAAAGAGCCGGTTCATAGAAACATAGAAAATACGTGCAGGAGTAGGCCATTCAGTCCTTCGAGCCTGCACCGCCTTTCAATATGATCATGGCTGATCATCCAACTCAGTATCCTGTACCTGCCTTCTCTCCATACCCCTTGATCCTTTTAGCCAAAAGGGCCACATCTAACTCCCTCTTAAATATAGCCAACGAACTGGTCTCAACTACTTTCTGTGGCAGAGAATTTGAAAGATTCACCACTCTCTGTGTGAAAAATGATTTTCTCATCTCGGTCCTAAAAGACTTCCCCCTTATCCTTAAACTGTGACCCCTTGTTCTGGACTTCCCCAACATCGGGAACAATCTTCCCACATCTAGCCTGTCCAACCCCTTAAGAATTTTGTAAGTCTCTAAAAGATTCCCCCTCAATCTTCTAAATTCCAGCAAGTACAAGCCGAGTCTATCCAGTCTTTCTTCATATGGAACTCCTGCCATCCCAGGAATCAGTCTGGTGAATCTTCTCTGTACTCCCTCTATGGCAAGAATGTCTTTCCTCAGATTAGGAGACCAAAACTGTATGCAATTTTCTGTGCTGTACAGATCTATGTTCGATGTTCTACAAGATTACTCTATAATATTCTTACTGTGTACAGGTACAAAATATTCTTGCCCTACCTTCTCCTGCAAGACAATCTGGATATCTTTGTTCCAGGTTAGTTTACTTTGGATGTGTAGGAGGGAACTGCAGATGCTGGTTTACACTGTAGATAGACACAAAATGCTGGAGTAACTCAGCACGATAGGTAACATCTCTGGACAGAAGGAATGGGTGATATTTCAGGTCGAGACCCTAGTTTACTTTGGAGATATAGCTTTGATACGGCTTTAGTCAGAGGTGGTGAATCTGTGGAATTCATTGCCACAGAAGGTTATGGAGGACGTCATGGATATTTCTAAGGTGGAGATTGGCAGATTCTTGGTTAGCACGGGTGTCAGAGGTTGTGGGGAGAAGGCAGGAGAAGGCAGGAGAATTGATAGATCAGCCATGATTGAGTGGCGGAGTAGACTTAATGGCCTAATTCTAGAACTTATGAAACAGGCCCCTCAACCCATTGGGTTCATCCTGACTATCAACTGCTAATCCTTCTAGTTCTGTAATTTCCCAACAAGAGGAAACATCCTTTCAATGCTTACCCTGCCTCGACCCTTTACAGTCTTATTAATTCCAGAAAGATTAATAAAATATGCTTCAGTGTGCTTTTTAGAAGCTTGCAGTGATTATGGTGCATACATTTATTATGATGCTGTTGACCGAGGTCATATCAAACCAAACTGTAATCACCAGTCACTGCTGTGGAGTCTAATTTCCATGAAAATACAGTATCGTTCTAGTTTCCAAGGAGACACTTCACTGTAACAGTGGGCATTTTGGCTGACAACCATGAAGATATGGCGGATACCCAAGATAGCACCCAAGATACGTTTACATGCATTCAACAATACATTATGTATGCATGCATCCTCAACACCTACAACCACTAAATAGGCAGTCAATGGATGAAACCCTTCCTGTGAAGGTGTTCATTGCATTGTCAAAGGGGCATGACCAATAACACAGGCAACACTGTTGATCAGTAGTGTACAGTTCTGTTCCCCCCATTATCAGAAGGATGTGGTCTTTGAAGATGGTGCAGAAGAGAATATTGCCTGGATTAGTGGGTATTACGTGCAAGTAGAGATTGGACACACTTGGATTGTTTTCTCTGGAGTGCTGGAGGTTGAAAGGAGACCAGATAGAAAAATATAATGTTGTGAGAGGCGTCGATAGGGTAGACAGGCAGAACCTTTTTTCCTTGGAGGGAAATGTCAAAGACTACTGGGCATGGCTTTAAGGTGAGAGGGGCAAAGTTTAAAAGCAGAGGAGATTAGTTGATCTTGGCATCATGATCCCCACAGACATTGTGGGCTGAATGGCCTATTGTTGTGCCAGGTTCTATGTTGACATTTTTCACCTTGCAGTCTCCTGCCAATGATATTAGAGTCCAACAGTCTTGGTGTGATGAAGAGTGAAGTCAACTGCAAAGATGAAAAAGTGTTTCATGCACTTCTCTGGAGCCCATTGACCAATATAAGGAATGTCCTTAGATGCAACTTGAAATACAGTATGGGCTACATTTTGAGAATGGTGCTCGTGTTCATAAAATCTGGCTGTGGAATGTTGGATCCCATTGAAAGTGGACACCAGATCTAGAGCGGTTATGCTACGTAACTATGATACAACCGCTACAGTCTTCAGAAACATTGTTCATGGTTCAGATGGAGCTACGTGTGCCTTGGCCAGAAATCATAGGTGCCTACATACCTGTCGTTTCTCTTTAAATAAATACAACAAAGTAAAGAGCTTATGCCTTCTCGGATCAATGGTCAATGGTTCTTTATTACGTACAAACATGTACAAACGTACAGTGACATTTTTTGTTTTGCATACAATTCAGTAAAGTATTACCATAACTAAGCACAATTATAAGTCTTGGCGCTATTTTCAAAGTGGGTCAGGACTCTTCTTCATTATGCGGTGAAATATAAAAAACAGTTGAAACCGAGAATCACCAGAAGTTAATCACATCAGGAGGTTATTATCGGATAAGGAGGTGCTAGTGTTTTAATATTAACGGAAACAAAGAGTAAAAAAACTGAACTGGTAAACAGATGGCTCATTTGGGTTGCAAGTGTGAGATCTCATGTTCTTCTGAGCTTCCAGAGAGGAAAGGAAGGTTGAGTTCAAAAAATTGATCAAACACAAGGCAAATACTGTGGTTGTCAGAAATTCAAAATGAAAAAAGAAATGCTGAAAATAGTAATGATTTATCGCGAAAATTTGACATTTCCATTTCCTGGTTATTGCCAAGTTCCAGTGTGGCATGTAGTTAGTTTGCCATTGATCATTCAAAGTGTCTTGCCTGTATTCTCCGTGTGACTCTTGTGCTGAATTGGGTCCTTTTCTGAACCTCAATGATGAAAGCGAGGCCCTGACCGTGTGTACAAAGACTTCTCATTGTTGCAATCTGCTGCAACTTTCTTCTTCCTCTCCTTCTCTTCCACTCCTTCCTTCTCTTCCGGGTGCCGCACAGATCTTCAGTTGATGAGTCCTCGCTATGGAGCATGACGCAGACCCAGAAAAAGACACAAAATGCTGGAGCAACTCAGAGGGTCAGGCAGCGTCTCTGGAGAACATGGATACGTGACGTTTCTGACATGACTAGAGTCTAAAGAACTGTCCTGACCCAAAATGTTATCTCTCCAAAGATAGGCACAAAATGCTGGAGTAACTCAGCAGAACAGGCAAAATGCTGGAGTAACTCAGCGGAACAGGCAGAAAGTCAGTGGGACAGAATTCTCTGGCAGACTGAGGTCTGTCTGAAGAAGGGTCTCGACCCGAAACATCACCTATTCCTTCTATCCAGAGATGCTGCCTGTTCCACTGTTATTCCAACACTTTGTGTCTATCTTCGGTGTAAACCAACATCTGCAGTTCCTTGTTCCTCCATGAACCCCCAAACCCAAGTGATCCAAGCTAGAGGACGCTGATTACATTCTCCATTATACACCCAGTGATACACTGGCCTCTTGTGTAAAAGTCAGTCAGAAGAAGACAGCTTAGTCTAGTTTAGTTTAATTTAGAGATACAGCATGTGAACAGGCCACTGTGTCCACCGTATCTGTGCTGACCAGCAATCACCCATACACTAGTTCTAGATAAATACCAGGTGGTAGACTAACCCGCTGAGGTACTCCAGCACTTTGTGTCTTTTTTTGTTAACGAGCATCTGCAATTCCGTATATCTCCATTTTACTGCTCCACTGCTAAATATTCTCAAGGCATTGTCTTCTTTGAAGACATTCTCCTCCTCTCTCTTCAACCAGTCTGAAGAATGATCTTTACCCAAAACATCACCTATCCATGTTCACCGAAGATGCTGTTTGACCTGCTGTGCTACTCCAGCACTTTGTGTATTTTATTGTGAACCATCATGTAGTTAGTTTAGTTTAGTTTAGTTTGATTTTGTATGGTTTGGTTTAGGTTAGTTTAGTTCAGTTTAGTTTATCATCACGTGTACTTAAGTACAATGATAAGCTTTTGTGTTGCAAGTCAAAGTCAAAAGTCAAACAAACTTTATTGTCATTTAGAAATACATTGATATATGCAGTTCCAAACGAAATTACGTTACATTTGGTTCCCTGTGCAACACGCTAATTAACAGAAGGATAGGCATGGATAAAAGGATAAATAGACAATGGTGGCAGCCCATTACATGGCATTCAGGAGTCTGATGGCTCGTGGGAAGAAGCTGTTGCGGAACCTTGATGTTCTGCTCCTTATGCTGCGATATCTTTTTCCCGAGGGCAGCAGAGTGAACAGACCATGATGGAGATGTGTGGGGTCTTTTATAATACTGCTGGCCTTAGACACGCAACGTTTGGTTGCAATATCCCCGATTGAAGGGAGAGAAGTCCCGATGATTTTTTCCGCTGTCCTCACCACTCTCTGCACAGACTTCCAGTCGGAGGCTCTACAGTCCCCAAACCAGACAGAGATACACCTGGTCAAAATACTCTCTATGGTGCCCCTGTAGAAAGTAGTGAGGATGGGATGGGAGAGATGAGCTCTTCTCATCCGGCGCAGAAAGTGCAACCGCTGCTGTGCTCTCTTAACTGTTAACTGGATGCTATCCAGTCAGCGGAAAGACTATACATTATTACAATCAAGCCATTCACAGTGTACAGAAATAGGATAAAGAGAGTGTTGCTTAGTGCAAGGTAAAGTCCAGAAAAGTCCAATTAGATATAGTCAGAGGGTCTCCAATGAGATAGATGGTTGCTCATGTTCGCTCTCTTAGTTTGTTCAATTGCCTGATAACAGCTGGGAAGAACAGGGAAGAAATCTGCAGATCCTTGCATCTCCATTTTACTACCTCACTGCGAAATCTCCTCAAGGTATGTTTCTTTTGAAGAAGTTCTCCTTTTTCCATCCAGTGCGATGCAAGGTCCCAACCCCGAAAATTCACCTATTCGTGTTCTGCAGAGATGCTGCCTGACCCGCTGAGTTACTCCAGCACATTGTGTCTCTTTTTTCTGGAAACATAGTGGCCAGATTCACAGAGAATGATACTCTCCTGTGGGAAGTCGACTTCTGTGCCATGAAACAGCAAAGTAGATCTCGTCTGAAGGTCCGAAAAGTGTAAAAGCCTGCTGTTATTCTGAAGCTGTCGTTAATTATTAGTTTCAAACCCGAGACCAAGGGATGAGAAAAGTGCAAAGAAAAATCAAGTATGTTTTTTCAGGCTGCTCAGTCAGACCTGGATTTTAGCCAAGAAAATTCATATGGAGCTGCGTTATACAATCATTCTTAATGAGAAGTCAATATTGTGTGCAAGGCGATGTGCAAGGGTCACCTTATCTGAACTTAGCCTGGTAGAATTGAATTGATCATTTAAATGCTCACATGCTCTATTCCCCCCCCCCGATTACAATCAGCATGAAGACATGTCACATTTCTCTTCCCACTATGGATGCTGCCTGATCCGCTGAGTTTCTTCAGCAATTCAATGATTAAATGATCAATGTCATGTTGTCATGTGTACGTAGGTATAGTAAATTTCCCTTTGTACATACAGTTCAGTAAATGCTTACTATACATAGACACAATCATACTTTAGTAAGATTGGGAAATTAAACTGAGACAGGACACAATAGTCGCCATGTTTCTGTACCCTTAAAGTTTCAAAGTTGTTAAAAATGTAGTCTTAACTTTGCTGTAAAGGCCCGTTGTCCTGGCGACGGAACTGGGTCAGAGTTCACTTTCATCAGGTTACCATTACATTTTTAGGTCCGAGAAGGTTTTATCATTTAGCATTATTGAAGCCTTCATCAGTCAGAGTATTGAGCACAGAAGTTGGGAGATGTTGCAGTGATGTAAGACTCTGGTGAGGCCACAGTTAGAGTATTGTGTTCAGTTTTGGGCACCATGTTCTAGGAGAGATGTCAAGCTGGAAAGGGTGCAGAGAAGATTTACAAGTAAGCTGCCAGGTCTTGAGAGTCTGAGCTACAGGGAGAGCTACTATTCACTCGAACATCACACAGACTGGACAAAACAAACTTCTGTGTAGAGTTATTGGATGTTGTGGAACTGTTACTACAACACTGAGAACTATGTTCTGCACTCGGTATCTTTCCCTTTGCTCTACCTATTGTACCTGAGTTTGGCTTGATTGTATAATCTGATGTATTTGTATAGCATGCAGAATAAAGGGTTTCACGCTGCCTCAGTACACGCGACAATAATAAACCTAAACCTAAGATAGTAAATAATTGTGAACCAAGCACTGATCCCTTTCCAGTCTGAAAATGACCCATATTTTCTGACTCCCCATCTTCCTTGTGATAACTTGTCTTCAATCCATTTCAAAACATCTCTCCCTATCCAATGAGCTCCTATTAGTGTGGCGATTAGTGTGGCGATGCAATGCTTTTGTGCACTGGCTTTATTGAATATTTTTCTGGGAACTCTATCAACTCTGCATGATATATAGAGTCATCGAGTTATACAGCATGGAAACATGCCCTTCAGCCCAACTTGCCCACACCAACCAACATGTCGCATTTACACTAATCCCACCTGTCAGCGTTTGGCCCATATCCCTCTAAACCTGTCCTGCCTCAATTACCTCCTCTGGCAGCACGTTCCATTCACCCACTACCCTTTGTGTGAAAAAAATTACACAATTTTTGCAATTACTGAGTTACTCCAGCTGAGTTACTCCAGCATTTTATGTCTACCTTCGATTTAAACCAGCATCTGCAGTTCCTACCTATGCATTTTCTCGGCACCCTTTTAAGCATGACAACATTGTTCCTCTAACATGATGACCAAAACTGAATGCAATACTCTAAATGTGGCCTCAGCAATGTCTTAAACAACTGTAACATGCCCACCCGACTTCTATACTCGTGTTTCTGATATCAAACAATATCATTGGTGTCCCGAGAAAAGATCCACGTGGCCGTATTTGACAAGAGAAAGACAATGCCTTTACTAATGGTAACACAGAAGACATTAGAGAACCCTCCAGTGGTAAAAAACTATAGGCATGGTCTTATCTAGAGCAAAGTGAAAATCTTGAAGGGATATTTAATCTGCCACTGTCGGAGATTTGAGAGGTACAATTTGTCACCAGAGACAAGAGGAAATCGTTGGTGAATATGTTGTCAGGTCAAAGACATTGGTAAAGAGGTGTAATCTTGGAACTTGGGGTGGCACAGTTGCCGTCTCACAGCGCCAGAGACCAGGGTTTGATCCTGACCACAGGTGCTGTCTGTGGGGAGTATGCACATTCTCCACGTGACTGTGTGGATTTCCTCTGGCTGCTTCGGTTTCCTCCCACACACCAAAGTCATGCGGGTTTGTATTCAATTAGTCCTCTGTAAATTGCCCCCAGTATGTATGGAGTGGATGCGAATGTCGGATAACATAGAACTAGTGTGCACTGGTGATCGATGGTCGGCGGTTATAGGCTCGGTGTGCCAAAGGGCAAATCAAGCTGTCCACAATGTACAAACACAGGAAAAAGGGAATAACATTTAGTACAACAAAGTCCAGTAAAATCCAATTAAAGGTAGCCCGAGGGTCTCCAATGAGGTAGATGTTAGCTCAGGTCTGCTTTTTAATTGGTGAGAAGATGGTTCAGTTGCCTGATATTAGCTGGGAAGAAACTGTCCCTGAATCTGGAGGTATGTGTATTCACACATCTGTAACCCTTGGTTGATGGGAGGTGGGAGAAGAGGGAGTGACCAGGGTGAGACTGGTCCTTGATTATGCTGGTGCCCTAGCCGAGGCAGCGGGAAGTGTCGATGGAGAAGGAAAATGCAGATGTAAAAGGAAAAGTTCTTGCAGAAGAAATAAATCATCACAATTTTGTACCTTGGATCATCATTGTGGATGGTTCTCTTACATGCACACAAGGCTAACATCAGAAGATTTCTGGGCTTCAAGGAATTCAGAAGGCATTAGGATAGGACAGTGATAAAATGGACATAGTACAAGGTAGACAAAAATCCTGGAGAAACTCAGTGGGTGAGGCAGCATCGGAAAGCAAGGACAACCTGAAATTGGAGATGTCAATGTTCATACCGCTGGGGTGTAAACCACCCAAGCAAAATATGAGGTGCTGCTCCTCCAATTTGTGGTGGGGCTCACTCTGGCCATGGAGGAGTCCTTGGATCCTCGAATGGAGTCCAGAGGGGAGGTACAGCGGCTAGTGTAGCATTACCGCAGTTCGCATTGCTTTCTCCCTCCTTCCTGTCCCTTTCCCAGCTCTTGCACAGCCTACTGTCTCCGCCTCTTCCTTTTTTCTTCCCAACCCCTCCTCCCCCATCCCCACATCAGTCTGAAGAAGGGTCTCGACCCGAAACGTCACCTATTCCTTTGATCCATAGATGCTGCCTCACCCGCTGAGTTTCTCCAGCAATTTTGTCTACCTTCGATTTTTCCAGCATCTACAGTTATTTCTTGGACATAGTATAAGATCACCACTACACTGAGTAGCAGAACAAGATTGAGGAGCAGCACCTTTGGAGTCATAGAGTCACACAACTTCCTATCTACACTAGTTCCACCTGCCTGCGTTTGGCCCATATCCCTCTAAACCTGTCCTACCCATGTATCCGTTTAAATGTTTCTTAAACTTTGCTATAATACCTGCCTCAAACCTCCTCTGGCAGCTCATTCCATACACCTACCACTCAGTTTGAAAAGGTTACCCCTCAGGTACCTATTAAATATTCCCCCCCTCAAGTTAAACCTATGTCCTCTGGTCCTCGATTCCCCTACTCTGGGCAAGAGATTCTGTACGTCTACCCGATCTATTCCTCTCATGATTTTGTACAACTCTGTAAGATCACCCCTCCTGCGCTTCAAGGAATAGAGTCTAGGCCTTTAGAAGGGAAGGCAGCAATCCTTTAAGTTGTTTCAGATTTGTGATATTACAGCTTTCCACAGTCAATAAAGTCAGGACATTGAATTTCTATCCAAAATGCTTTCTTCATTATATAACTCCTTTGCAAGTTCTCTGAATTTGGGAAGAAGCCATGGTTTCACAAATGATGATGTGTAATCTTTCTCTGAAAAAAACCTTTCAGAAATCTCCCCCTTGTCACTTGGAGGTAATTGACCCCACACAGACTACCAACATTTTCACAACCAGTGCTGAAGAGCATGTAAAAACACTACCAGGGAGGTTCTGTCACCCACACTACCACAAAAAAACAATCCGCTATCAAAATGTGTTGGAAGGAACTGCAGATGCTGGTTTTAAACCGAAGATAGACCCAAAAATGCTGGAGTAACTGAACGGGTCTGGCACATCTTTGGAGAAAAGGAAAAGGTCATATTTCGGGTCGTGACCCTCCTTCAGACTCTTTCGAGTCGAGCTTCAGTGCAAACCAGCATCTGCAGTTTCTTTCTTCACATTTGGTCTACACCACTGTGCAATCTCCTCAAGGCATGCCTACTCTAAATCAACTATCAATTTCATTTTTGTAGTTACCAATTGTCTGAGGATAAAAGACCTGGAACATCTATAATCACCCAAGAATTGATAGTGAATTGTTAGTAATTTTAAGCGGATGTGGCACTGGGATAATTAGAGGAAAGACAAAGAGAAGAAGGGAGTTCTTTTACTATATAACACAAGCATAATTATTCTGTAGATACCAGATGGCCCTTCCATCAACTGTTCTAAAAATGCATTCATGAACTTTTAATAGAAGTCTGTGCTGAGGAAAACCTTTTCACACCTTTGAAGGGTATCTTCATTCTGAATAGTTGCTGGTACATTTTGCTGATAATTATTCCTGTTTGCACCTTGTACCCAGCCATCCAGCATCTGCTCTTTGACAATACCTACTCAGAGCCTCATGTCTGCACCTTCATTCATCCCGATTATTAATAGCAATGCAGGATTTGCACTCTTTGATTGACACTCTGAGGTACGGAACGCAAAAGCTAGCAGTTTTGGAAGGAGTTGTGCTGGCACAGGGGAATGACGAGGAGGGTTTGGAGGAGTGAGTCGGGGAGAGGATCAGAAGAGGTTAGTTGGGAAGTCAGTGGGGAGCTGGTAGGGTTAGTTGGGTGGACAAAAGGCACAGTGAGGAGTGGAGTATAGTAGGATGATGACCATAAGACATAGGGGCAGAATTGGGCCATTTGGCCCATGAAGTCTGCTCCACCATTTGATAATGGCTAATCTATCTGTCCCTCTCAACCCCATTCTCCTGCCTTCTCCCTGAAATTTTGACGCCCTTGGGAATATGAGAGGAATCACTCAAAATAGCAGAAGGGATGTACCTGGAAGTAGTAACAAAGAACTGTAGATACCGGTTAATACGCAAAAAGTGCTGGATAACTCAGCAGGGTCAGGCAGCATCTTTGGAGAACATGGATAGGTGACGATTGGTGAATTGGCAGAACACACAAATTCAGTGTAAATGGAATGCACCACCTCACAAACAGCACACTCATCAATGCCTTTGGGAAATGATATTCCTGCCCCATTTCCCAATGCCATCTGATATTCCTGCCCACTCCTCAATGCCATCTGATATTTCTGTTCCATGCCGGCCCCTCAGAACCAACAGAACGGGAGTAGAACCAAAATGTAATAACAAGGAAAGAGAGGAGAACTTCGTCAAAGTAGGTATACCTTGAAGAGATTTTGCAGTGGAGCGTAATGACTACCTCCCCCAGAAAGTCTGAAGGGTCGCGATCCAAAACGTTGCCTATCCAAGCTCTCCAGAGATGCTGCCTGACCCACTGAGTTACTTCAGCACTTTGTGTCAAAGCAAGTTATTTCAAATGTCTAGGAGAAGAATTGTATGCAGAAGTTGCATGGGAAGTTTTGCAGAAAGACCAATACGTGCGCTTCCAGTATACTATACATCCAATCACATTTAGTAATGGGATTTTTCATGGAATTCTAACAGAGTGAACAAAATAGAAACATTGTCACCGGGACAGAATTTCAAAATCACTGTCCTTCAGTTGTTCCTTTCTCTTCGTATCTCCTCCGAACAATGCTTGCTTTAGACTTTCGAGATACAGCATGGAAACAGGCTCTTTGGCCCAATGAGTCCATGCCATCCAATGATCACCCATACACAAGCTTTATCCTACACACTAAGGACAATTAACATTTTACAGAGGCCAATTAACCTACAAACCTGCTTATCTTTGGAGTGTGGGAGGAAACAGGAGCACCTAGAGGAAACCTACGCAGTCACAGGGAGAACATGCAAACTCCGTACAGACAACGCCTGTAATCAGGATCGAGCTCGGGTCTCTAGCAATTCTATCGCTGCGCCACTGTGCCGCCCACTTGCGATCCCTGCAAGCTCTAGAAAGACTACTGCCAGCTTTGTGATTCGAGCCAGCCCACAAAGTGGCACGACTCCGTTTCATTTGAATACACAGGATAAAAATTCATTGGCATGTAACGTTTATATAGAAAATCCACTTCACCCTCAATCCATGTGCAAAATTGGATTCCCAGAAGAGTTACAATTATTTTGAGTTTTGTCGTATTCAGCTATTGCTATTAGATATGTCTTCAACACACTATGATAGCTTGCTACATTAAATTGATTTATTTAATGCCCCAAGAGTGCTCTAGCCTATCAAACTAAAATAGCCAATGGACAATATCTGAGCCTTTCATTATTTAAAAGAACTCTTCACATCTAAAGCCACATTTTGGTTTGTGATTTATTCATCTCCTCTCCATACAATGATAAAAACATTTATTTCTTCCCACCTACTTTTCCATACGTGCTTATTATGAATATCTGGTTATTGCACAGAATCTGTTAGCCATGAGTTTTATTTTACTATTTGTCCTCATGCTTTTATCTGAATGTCAATACAGAGATCAATAGTCATTCAAGTGGAGTTTCGGAGCAAAGGGAATGCTACAGAATAGTAAGATTAGATGAGAACTTACCAGTTCGAAGTTTGATCTTTATTTTATGAGGAGTTACGATGAGGGATTACGTGAAGACCCCGCCAGCACGCATGCGCGACATTCTTCAAAGCAGTGGTGTGAAATCACAGATGGCAACGTAGACTAATATAGTAAGATAAGAGAGAACTTTCATACTAGTTGATCTTTATAATAGAGGGCTGGGAGCGGAGGGCACGTAATCCCTCATCGTAACTCCTCATAAAATAAAGATCAAACTTCGAACTGGTAAGTTCTCATCTAATCTTACTATTTTACTTCGGAGTCACGTGAGTGACTACGTGAAGATTTCAAAGCTCTGTGATTTCATGCCCTGGAAAACTCCATGCTCACACACCGCTATGCTGGGATAAGAGGATGAACGTAATTCAGACATAACACTGGCTGAAAAACAAAAATAGGTATTTATTCATACCAAACACAAAAAATACATATCCCATGAAGGGTAAATTATTTGGCAGAGCTCAAAATTCTCCCTGCATAAGAGTCAGTGGAGGCCACGGGTTTATTATAAAAGCGATGAAACGTCCTCTCATTGCTCCAACCCGCTGTGGCCAGGATGTGGTCCAATGGTACCTCCATCATCCTAGCCGCCGACGTGGATGCCGCCCTGGTGGAGTGAGATTTAAATATATTAATGTCTATCCCCGCCGCATCCAGAACCACCCTTATCCATCTAGAAATGGTTTGCACCGTGACTTTGTGGTGAGGCTTTTTGTGGCTTATGAGCAAAGCTTTCTCCGTGCCCCTGAGATTTTTTTGTGACTGAGATGTAACGTGATAATAAAGTGACAATACAAAGTCGAGTATCTGCCGGGTAGGCTAGAAACTCTAAAGTATGTCCAGACGTTCCGGGTCGATCTTGTTTTAATAGCCCCTGCACATAAAAGGTGATTTTGTCATTGGATATGGACATGGCATCCAGATTTAATTTGTGCAGGGACTGGACCTGTTGTGCCGTGACGAGTGCTATGATCATTACCACCTTGTAGGTAAGCTTGTCCAGGGTAAGTCCTGAGTTAGGTGTCCATCCTCGCAGCATAGTTAATACTATGCTGATATCCCATGTGTGGTTGTATCTGGGCCTGGGGGGATTGGAATTGAATATTCCTCTCATTAGTTTTGATACTAATGGATGTGATCCAATGCCCAATTGGTCACTCCCCTTGCCCAGGTAGGTCGATAGGGCACTCCTGGCACAGTTAATGGCACTATAGCTCAGTCCTTTGTCATGGTGAAGGGTTGCCAAGAATTCCAGAACTTCTGTGATGGTGGCTGATTCGTAGGTAGTGTTGGTTGCAGAGCAGAATTTTTCCCACTTCCTGATGTAGGTCAGGTACTGCTTACGGGTGGACTCCCTGCACGATGCTGAGATGGTATCTATGGTTCTGCTGGTGAGTCCGTACCCCAAAAGTGGCCGTTTCAGAACCTGCAAATCAATAGGTCCATGCGGTCATGACATGGGTGGTGTTCCCCTGTGACGGGATGTATAAGCAGGTTAGGTCGTTTATTGACCTTAATACAAGGTTCTGTGGCCATCTTCTGTATCATTGGGAACCATGGTTGGGTAGGCCAGTCGGGCACAACCAAAATACCCGATGCGGAGTCTTGTCTGATTTTCTGCAAGACCCGACTGATGAGGCAGAAGGGGGGAAATGCATAACAGAACAAGTCCCCCCAGTGTAGCGTGAAAGCGTCCATTGCTACTGCCCCTGGGTCTGGTTCCCAAGCAACATATGTTGGCAGTTGGTGATTTAATCTGGACGCAAAAAGGTCGATATCTGGTGTCCCATAACGTTCTACAATATCTGTGAACACTTTTCGATCCAACATCCATTCTATGTTGTCGTTAAATTTGCGTGACCTGGTGTCTGCCACTGTATTTAGTTTACCTGGGAGGTAAGTGGCTGAAATCCAAATTTCTCTTTGCAGACACCAGTGCCAGATATTATTAGCCAATTCATCACACGATATCGACTTTATTCCACCCATGTGGTTAATGTAAGCCACCACCGTGGTATTGTCAATTTGTAATCTAACATGTATATTGTGCATGTTAGAGCAGTATGCCCTAAGGCCATGAAATGCTCCCAGCATTTCTGAACGGTTAATCCCCAGTGTGTTGAATTGGGTTAGTTCTAGTGCATTCCATCTACCTCCACAACTAGTGGTGGTATTAGTTGCTCCCCAACCTTGGGCACTGGCATCAGTTTGTAAGATGACCGAGGGATTGATGATAATGATGGGTTTTGAACAATTTTGAGCATTCTCCATCCACCAATTTAATTCGGTTTTTGCCTTTTCTGGCAGTTTCATAGGCCTGTCGAAATGGCCTGCATGTCTTTTAAGAGCTATAATTTTAGCTCTTTGTAGGTTTTGATAATGTAATGGTCCGAATTGTGCTGCTGAAAAGGCAGCCACTATCTTCCCAATTACCCTGGCCACCTGCCGAATGGACGGATCTCTGATGCCAGTAAGGCTCCTGCAAGCCTCTATCAAGTCCACCGCTTTGTTTGGTGGTAAAGTGATAGACATTTGCACCGAGTCAATGGTAAACCCCAAGTAATCCATGGTGGTTGAGGGTTCCAGTTTTGATTTATCTGGATGTATGATGAATCCCAGCTTTTGGAAAAGATGTTTTGTGGCTAAAACTGCCAATGTAGCCATTTCCAAATTCTCCCCAACAATGAGGATATCATCAAGATAGGCCATTACAATGTGATTCTATTTTCTTAGGTAGGCCAAGGCTGGTTTCAATATTTTAGTAACCAGTCTGGGTGCTGATGATAACCCATTGGGCAAGGCTTTGTATTGCCATAGTTGTTCCATCCAGATAAATTTTAGGTATTTCCTATGATCCTTGTGAATTGGTACTGAATAGTATGCATCTTTGAGGTCAATGCATGCCATGTAGTACCCATAGGCTATTAACTGCCTAGCTGTGTCAAAGGTATCCGTTTTGAAATGAACATACTGAACAGAAGTATTTAGTTCGGTCAGATCTATAATTATGCGGCACCCGCCATCGCTTTTATTTTTGGTAAATATATTGGATACGAACTCCTGAGGCTCTCTGGTGGTTTTCTCAATTACTCCTTTTTCAATTAGCCTCAACAGTTCAGCATGCCCTGCCGTTCTTTCTTTTTATGAAAGTATAAACTTCCGGCTAGGTGAATGCTGGACCGGGGTAGGGAGTTCGTAAACAAATTCAATTTTGTAGCCCTAAATACTTCCGAGTATGTAAGGATCAGAGGTAATTGTGCGCCAAACTTCATAACACAAGTGCAACCGGCCCCCCACATTTTGTGAATTTAGGCAAGGAATGTTCCTGGGGAAGCCAGACCCACCTACCTCCATGGTTATTGTCGGTGTTGTGGCCTCTGTCCTTGTTTCTTTTGTTGAGTTGCACGGTGTAGGGGTGGCGCATTTTCCAAGAAGGCCGGGCTGGGCCATGGCCTAAAAAAGACCGTTGTGCAGGTGGACCGGCCTTCGAGCTTTCACCACCGGCAGGTCTGTGATAATATCGCTGTCCGGTGGGTGTGTAGGGGTGCTGCCGTTGTGGGTAATGAGGTTTAAATGAACCGGGTACCTTGATGAGGCCAATGGCCTTGGCCTCCTCGTCCAGGTCTTTCACCTGTTTGGGAAGGTCGTCCCCAAACAGTAGATTCGGCGGTTGAACGTTCCCTGGTTTGCACAACCCCGCAAATTTGGGGTTGAGTGCCAGTTTTATGATGCTCTTCCTGAAGTTATTAATCTCATATTGTGTGTTGCACAATAGAGCCAGGGCATCTTGTAATTCCTCCGGTAACTCAATTCCCACTGCAGTTCTGGCCACTGCCGTAATCCCGGCGGTCAATAGCTTCAGGATCTTCTGCAGTTTGACTTCTTGCCCTCTTATCATGGGGCTCATGTTCCCCCAAATGGGGTTGTTCACCGTAGGAACATTTAGGGAGTTGCAATTCTCCGGAGCTAAATATTTTTCGGCTGTGGTATGAATAGCCTGCTCCTGGAGCTGGTTTGTAACCATATAATTAATGCTAGCTGCTAGCTTGGGATGGATAGGTAGGCCTTTCTGAGAAGGCACTGCATGTTTATTGACCATCTCCAGCAACTCATCCTGCACCCCAGACACTGTAGGTTCTTCAGCCAACTCCCCCTCTTCGGGGTCAGCCCAGTTCTGACCCCCAATGCTCCCCTGCGTAGAGGGTGAGACATTAGGCAGTCCGTGATAGGAGCCTGCCGTGGGCCTGCTAAGAGGCCCACCGTGACTCTGCCCCTGCAAAAGCAGGTCACGCTGGAGCATTTGCTCCATCATCCTATTTGGCAACCTGAGGTCCATAACTTTGCCAAAAACAAAACCATTAGGGGAACTCGGTGGGTCATTTAGTATCCATGGAGGGAAACCATATAACCATATAACAATTACAGCACGGAAACAGGCCATCTCGGCCCTTCAAGTCCGTGCCGAACAACTTTTTTCCCTTAGTCCCACCTGCCTGCACTCATACCATAACCCTCCATACCCTTCTCATCCATATGCCTATCCAATTTATTTTTAAATGATACCAACGAACCTGCCGCCACCACTTCCACTGGAAGCTCATTCCACACCGCTACCACTCTCTGAGTAAAGAAGTTCCCCCTCATGTTACCCCTAAACCTCTGTCCCTTAATTCTAAAGTCATGTCCTCTTGTTTGAATCTTCCCTATTCTCAAAGGGAAAAGCTTGCCCACATTAACTCTGTCTATCCCTCTCATCATTTTAAAGACCTCTATCAAGTCCCCCCTTAACCTTCTGCGCTCCAGAGAATAAAGACCTAACTTATTCAACCTATCTCTGTAACTTAGCTGTTGAAACCCAGGCAACATTCTAGTAAATCTCCTCTGTACCCTCTCTATTTTGTTGACATCCTTCCTATAATTGGGCGACCAAAATTGTATACCATACTCCAGATTTGGTCTCACCAATGCCTTGTACAATTTTAACATTACATCCCAGCTTCTATACTCAATGCTCTGATTTATAAAGGCTAGCATACCAAAAGCTTTCTTTACCACCCTATCTATATGAGATTCCACCTTCAAGGAACTATGCACGGTTATTCCCAGATCCCTCTGTTCAACTGTATTCTTCAATTCCCTACCGTTTACCATGTAATTCCCTACCGTTTACCATGTAACGGACAGATGAACCTCAAATCCTCTTTAATACTCTCTCCTCCCATCTTAATGTTATGTCCTCTGGTTTTTGATACACTTAGGAGAAAAAAAAAATCTAAATATCCACCCTATCTACGGCAGGATGTTGGGCAAGGACAAGTTGGACTGAATGGCCTGTGTCCATGACTCCATGACTATATGATTCTTTGTGTATAAAATTGAGTCATGGAGTTATGCAGAATAGAAACTGGCCCTTCCAACTTGTCCTTTCCGTACAATTTGTCCCTGCCAACAACTTGCCTCCATTTGGCCCATATTCCTCCAAATCTGCTCTACCAGCGCCAGAGACTCAGATTTGGGAATTATGGCCACTATTCCCACAGTGCTTCCCCACTGACACTTGTAAACTCCTGTCCGGTTTCATGTCTTAAGATAGGATATTGTAAAGCCCCTCTCTCATCGTTCTCAATGCATATTGTCCCAAATGAATTTTGTGGATGCATTTAATAAATTCTGCTCTATCTAAGCACTTTGCACCAAAACATAGTTAATATCAGGAAAGTTAACATCCTCCACTACTGCAGGATAACCCTATTTCCCTCAGACCCTTCTGCAATGTGCTTGCAACATGTTCCTCTAATTTACACTAATTATTGGGAAGCTTAAAGTGTAATTCAGCCAAGAATCGCCCTTCCTTATTCCTACATTTTACCCATATGGGTTCCCAATCCAAATGCTGTTTAAAAAAAAAAATTATTGTCAGAGGCTAAGCTGTTTGCTAGATTTCACAGCCTGGCAGGCAGGAAAGTTCTCCAGAAAATGTCACCTTTTTAAAAATCCTAACAGAAGGTTACCACTTGCCCTGTTAAAACATTACTAAATACCTAGTCTTATTCTGGGAAATGGCATCTGCAAGCCTTCTGCTGCTGTGTCTAAATCTGGTTTCATGAAGCAAGCAGCAGTTTATAGATTTTTATTTTGATGGGTTCATGAGCCATCACTTGAATGGGCAGGTGGGATTTAGCAGTGGAAATCCTACCAGCATGCACGAAGATACTGCTTGTTTCAGAGTTGATTGGGGTAAAGATTGCAGAGAACTGAAGACATAGCTTGTGGGTACAGCATTTTAAGTAGGATGGACATTAAATAAAAATTACATATGATGTTCAATCAAAGGAAGAGGGTTATAAAAATGAAGATAGAGATTAAGTGCTGGAGTAAAGGGCCTGTCCCAAGATGCGAGTTCACCCAAAAGCTCTCCCGAGTTTGAAAAGAAATATCAAACTCGTGGTACCTCATCACAAGTATTTTTTTACTCTTGGAAATTTTTCACATTGTTGAAACAACTTCATGAGTTTCCGTGTTTCCCGAGTATCTGCCATTAGCATTGCGAGTCGCTACGAGACATCCACGAGCTCCGACGTACCCGCTACGTACATTCTATGTACTTACCCAGAGTTTGATTTTTTAAACTCGGGAGAGCTCTTGAGTGAACTCGCATCGTGGGACAGGCCCTTAACTCTGCAGCTCATCAGTTCATAACTTCTAGTAGAACTCTCCACCCTTTTACTGAAAAAGAGAGAAACAATTATAATAGGGAACAAGGAAGTGGCACAGAATAAAACAAAAATAACTTGCAGCTACCTTCATGGAATAAGGCACATAGCTTCCTGACACATGACAGAACCAAAGGTCAAATGAGAATAAGGAACTAAAGGAAATAAGTACGAGTCAAAAATAATGAGAGAATTTGACAATGAAACTGATCAGGAAGTAGTGACTTTTTATTGCGCTCATTTGTTTGATAAATGGGAGAATAGTTTTTTTAAATGACAGGAAACATGAGGTGAAAGCTAACTCTGGGGAAATACAAGGATGAACAGATGGCTACAGAGCAGGGTGGTACAGTGGCGCAGCAGTAGAGTTGCTGCCTTACAGCACCAGAGACTCGGTTTCGATTCTGACTACAGGTGCTGTCAGTATGGAGTCTACACGTTCTCCCCGTGACCTGCGTGGGTTTTCTCTGGGTGCTCTAGTTTCTTCCCACACTCCAAAGACGTACAAGTTTGTGGGCTAATTGGCATGGTAAAGTTGTAAATTGTCCCTAGTGTGTAGGATAGTATTAGTGTGCAGGGATTGCTGGTCGGTGCTGCCTCAATGCGCAAAGGGCCTGTTTCCATGCTGTATCTCTAAACTAAACTAAACTCAAAATCTAGACATTTACCGGTGATGAATTATTTAAAATATATAAAATGCACAAGTACCCATCTCTCAGAAACAAACCTGCGACAATAAACGGCCTTGGATAAACCGACTTGTTTGAGAAACTTACCACTGCTTTACGAGATGATCTTTGTGTCTGTTCCTGTCTGAGCCATAATTAATAAGGCAACTGGGGCCTAACATGCAAGCCAGATTCAGGGTACAGGTTAAACACAAAGTTCCCCCAACACAGAGTATTTGTAAAATGATGGAACATTTGATCGTGCTGATGTTTAAGGGGGCCTGATGTATTTGTACACAAGTCACTGAAGGTGAACATGCACATACAGTTTTGATTAAGAGGATAAATGCTAAATTAGCATTTATAATGAGAAGACACAAAGTGCTGGAGTCACTCAGCAAGACTGGCAGCATCTTTGGTGCACATGGATAGGTGACGTTTCGGGTCAGGATCTTCTTCAGACGGAGATGTTCCGGTCTTCAGGTCTTCGTTGCTGTTACTCCGGCACTTTGCATCCTTTTTTTGTAAATGGATGGAGTTAAGAGAGAGTTAGATAGAGCTAGTGGAATCAAGGGATATGGGGAAAAGGCAGGCACGGGTTATTGATTGGGGACGATCAGCCATCATCACAATGAATGGCAGTGCTGGCTCGAAGGGCCAAATTGCCTCCTCCCGCACCTATTTTCTATGTTTCTAACCACCATCTGCAGTTCCTTGTTTTTGCAATGAGAGGATTTGATTGGTTGTATGCATTCCCGGTGAAACCTGGAATATTGTGGAAACAAGGAACTGCGGATAAAGGTTTACAAAGCAATGTCTGCAGCAAAGATTCACTCGATCGGTTCCATGAATAGTAGCTTTCCCATCTGAGGAGTAAATGAGTAGTCAGGGACTGTGCTCTCTAAATATTTGAACAATCTTGTCAAAACTAACACAATTTCTAAAGGGTCTGATTGACTATTAGTTAGCAGATGTTTTTTTACTAACTGAGGAATCTAGGACAGGAAGAAATGTAGAAACAAAGAACTGCAGGTGCTGGTTTATACCAAAGAAAGACACAAAGTTCTGGAGTACCACAGCGGGTCAGGTAGCATCTCTGGAGAAAAAGGATGGGTGACGTTTCGAATTGGGACCCAGTCTGAAGAAGAGTACACCGAAAATGCTGGAGTAACTCAGCGGGTCAGGCAGCATCTCTGGAGAAAAGGAATAGGTTTTGTGTCGGGTTGAGACCCTTCTTCAGACTGAGCAGACTTGAGAAAATGGCTCGGGTATTTAGGACTGAGATGAGGAAATATTTCTTCACTCAGAGGATGGAATGTCTGTGGATGTTTTGAACTTTGTGTCATGTCAATGTACAGTTGGTGGTCGTTATTTGCAGTAGTACCACGCAACTGTCCTCTCATTCATTTCCCCATTGATGTAAAGGTTCCATCGTCTGCCCATAAGACATAAGACACAGCATTGCTGAAAATGTCTGCACAGCACTGTTTAAATATCTTCAGGAAGGAATGAACAGGAGGGAGTGTGCAACTCTCCCATTGTGCGGGGATCATCAAGTGTTTGTTTCATCAAGATGTTTGCTTCACACATGCCACTACCTGGCACAGCTATGCCAGAGGCAAGAGAAGCTAACATATCATTTTCTTGGAGGTCCAAAGTTACAAGTCAGCTAGATCGTATCTTGGATTATCACAAAAATACTACCACATATTTGAAGGATGTTTTCCAATTCTTACCCACATAAATATTTCAAGCTTTATTATTTTTCACACCGCAAACCCAAAGAAAACACAGGCAATTAATCTACAAGGCTTCACTGAGCTGATGAATATAACAATAACCTGATATGAAAGGAAAGAACTGCAGGAGTTTGTAAATTGAGCTGTAAGAATTGCAATGTAAGGAAACAAACAGCATAAATATGGTTCAATGGTTCTTTATTGTCACATGTGTAAATGAACAGTGAAATTATTTTCTTACTTGTAGTCCAGTAGTGAATCGCCATACCTAAGCAAAATCCCCGGTTGGCAAAGGGTACAGAAATGCTCCACTGAACCCCCATCCAAGGGGCACCAGGATTTAGAGCCATTTTCAAAGTCCAGTCAGCGCTTTAGGTCTTAGGAGCCTGATCCAGGCGATCTCCAGGCTGCTGCAGGGGCTCTAGCCTTCACCTTCCTAAAGTTTTTGGGGGAGAATTGCACTTCTGAAGAACTTTAATATCAAAAATTATGCCCGTAGATTTGTATAAGCACTGTTATTGTTTACAGTTTACAATTCCTTTTGCCCTAATAACAGTCTTGTGCTTTAACATTAAATTCTCCCATTTTAGATAGCCAACCTACAAACAAATATCCCTCTACATTGTCCCCCCTTTCCCCCCCTCCCTTGTCACTGTGCCCCACCTAGACCTGCAACCATTTCCCCTCTTCTCCCTCCTCTTTCCTCCTTTCCCCTGCATTCCTTCTTCTGGCTTCGCAATTCACACCTCTACTATCCTTATCTCACAACTTTTGTCTTTTCAACTCGAGCCTTTGTCTAACCATCTGTCTCTCAACCCTTCCCTTCACCTGTTTTGTTCTGACCCTCCTCTGTCCACCATCCCTATCCTCCCTGCCGTGCTCCAAATATTCTTATTCAGACAGAAACAAAAATAAAATCAGTATAAGCAGTAAAATTCTTTATTTTGTCAGGCGGGTGTGGTAAAAACTCTTAGCAGTATGCTGATAACAAACTATACAGAGAAGTCCCACACAAAGGGACACTGATTTATATATGTATATATACCCCACTATTCAACAATTCAGCAATACGTTATCTACAAAGCTTAGTACAGCCTCTTGCTTCTTAAGATTGACAGATCCTTAAGATTGACAGCATCTTAAGATTGACAGGTTCTTCTGACAGAGGAAGGGTTAGCCATATATGGTTATATGAGAAGGTTATATTTCTGCAGAACAGGCATTTGAGTTTTTTCAACTTATGACGCACATCATAATCTTATAGAACAAAGGGTTAGTCTGAATTCTCTCCTATGTTTATGTTATAGAGGAGACATTCATGAAGATGTGCTTGTTATCTCGCTTATGTTATTGGAAAGGGGAACATCGACAGTTTGCTGACCTTGTTAATGTACTGAAAGCAAGGGTTAGTGCTTTTTTGCCAGCTTTGCAATTTAATAGAAGACGGTGAAAGCTTGTCTTAGTTTCAGCGGAATCCATTTTGCATCTTTAAATCATTATTAACTTCTACACCCCCACCACAATCAATCTGATGGGGTCCCTATCTGCAAAAGATAGTAAGGGAACCCTATCCATGTTCTCCAGTGATGCTGCCTGACTCCATCTCCATTGGTGGCATGGTGGCACAGCACTAGAGTTGTTGCCTTACAGCGTGAGAGACCCAGATTCGATTGTGACCATGGGTGCTGTCTGTATGGAGTTTGTATATTCTCCCCATGACTGCGTGGGTTTTGTTCAGGTGGGTTCCTTGAAACCAAGAAACAAAAGGAAGCCCTTTAACCTCTCAAAGCCGTTCCACCATTCAAAACCAACAGAACAGATCTGCACCATCAGTACATATGCAATTCCCCCCCCCCCCCCCCCCCCTCAACCGCACGTTGGGGGAACAGACCCAACGGGTCTGCACTTGGTCTAGTCACCTCTAAATCCCATTGCTAAATATGGTCCTCTTTAACTGCTATTTATTGAATACACATTTGGCATTGCATATGTACTGATGGTGCAGATCTGATCGGTTGGTTTTGAATGGTGGAACAGCTTTGAGAGGTTAAAGGGCTTCCTTTTGTTTCTTGGTTTCAACGATTTCAACAACTTACATCTGAAAAGACAGCATTGCTATCTGTTTCTCAAACACAATGTAACTCTATTGGGAGTGTATGTTAATTCAAAAATAAATGCCATCTCTGTTTAGTAATATGTTCAACAAATGTGGAGGTCCAAGGGTACAACATTAACAACAATGATCAAAACTGAACACTTGGCATTGTTGCAGAATCAAGGGAATGAGATCCAACTTTGCTGTACTTGAGAATGTTCGGAACATTGAACAGTACAGCACAAGAACAGGCCCTTCAGCCCACAATGTCAGTGCTGAACATTATTCCAAGTTAAATTAATCTCCTCTGCCTGCGCGCAAGCCATATCCCTCCATTTCCTGCATATTTATGTGCCTTCTAAAAGCCTTTTAAACGCCACTATCACCATATTTGCCTCCACCACCACACCTAGCAATGTGTTCCAGGTACCCAAGCAACATTTGAACATTATCCCCTCACCTTAAAGCTCTGCCCTCTAGTTTACTTCTGCAGACATATGTTTGGAGTTTTACATTTTTTTAATTATTTTGATTTACACAAGTCACATTGCTTTATTACTTAAAACTTGTTTGTTTTTTAACTAATATGATTCCCTTACTTCCAATTTCCTGGGCTTGTCACAGGGAGAACATGCAAACTCCAAACAGCTAGCACCGGAGGCAGGATCATACTCGGATCTCTGGCATTGTGAGGCAGCAGCTGTTTGTTTAGTTTGGTTTAGTTTAGTTAAAAGATACAGGCCAGAAACAGGCCCTTCGGCCCGCCGAGTCTGCACCGAACTGCAATCCCTGCACATTAACACTATTCTACACTAGGGACAATTTTTACATTTACCATGCCAATTAACCTACAAACCTGTACGTCTTTGGAGTGTGGGAGGAAACTGAATTTCTCGGAGAAAACCCATGTGGTCACGGAGAGAACATTCAAACTCCATACAGACAAGCACCATAGTCAGGATCGAACACGGGTTTCTGGCGCTGGAAGACATCAGCTCTGCCGCTGCGCCACTGTTTATATTTGTAAAGATTATTAATCATATTTTGACAATAAAAATACACTATCAAATCATCAACTGCAGAAGCAAATGTAATAAAATACAGTTGATTAAATCCATACAAACTGAATAATGATATTATCGATGGACAAACTAAAACTTTTAAGGAAGTGGCCAGTAGAGATAAAAGAAAGGAATTATTCTATCACCAACTAGACAGCAGTCCTGAGCTACTATCTACCTCAGTGGAGCCCCATGGACTATCTTAGATCAGACAAATTTATCTTGCACTAACCGTTAATCCCTTTATCATGTATCTGTACACTGTGGATGGCTCAATTGTATTAATGTAGAAACATTCCGCTGACAGGTTAGCACACAACAAAAGCATTTCAATGTACCTCAGTACACATTACAATAACCTAAACTAAATTAAAATTAAACATTAAACCTATAAGCCCCAGACAAATGTATAGATGACTAGAATTCTTTGTATCCATCACTAAGCATTAGATGTACCCAAAAAAAGTATAGACAATGTCAAATGATGGTTATTTTTAATTTTCCAAACAATTTTCCAGCAATTGTCCCATGGTTTTGCAAACAGAATACATGCCATGAGCTAGCACTAACATTCTTCACCTTGAAATGAAAATGGAAAGACAAAAGACTCATTGATGATGAAATCTTGACACATAATGTATTTGCCATGATATTTTAATCACCTCCATTAAACCTTTTTTCCCACTGCTTGAAATAAATTGGCTTGCAATATCCAATTTGATCAGTTTAAGACTGATCAATAAAAACCAGAGGTGGAATGTAAATAATTAGGCACAAGATACGAGTATGCTCCAAATCAAGACATACACAAATCGAAGCATGCATCATCTCCAATTTTTCTCAGACTTCATCTTAAATTATACATTTAAGTTCAGATAGTTCAATTGCTTAATTAAGTATTGGCTGCGGCATCTCAGAGATTAATCTAGTCAATATTGTTTTGCAAATCTAAATGAACTTGTTGATTTGCGTTTCCACTGAATAACAGTCAGCGTTTTTAGATTGTTTTGTATCAATAGACTGTGGATAGTTTCTGGAATTTGATTTTAGGTGAATGCAGATGCATTACTTTAATTATCTCATGGTGCGTTAGGGAATGTTTATTATGAAATACAAGGTCTTTTATCAGGATTAGTGAGTAAATATGTTTTTAATAACATGTATTGGTCACATTTTCAAAAACATAATTTTCTGATTGTGTGGATCCCTACAGGCAAATTATATCCTGGGTTACTATAGAATGTTTATTTAACCATCCGTTTACTGTGATCAGCAGTCGAGGATGATGGCACAGATGTCTCTGATTATTTAAAACAAAACTGCAAATGGTTTATTTGTCAGATGTTGTCAAGCTGGAAAGGGTGCAGAGAAGATTTACGAGTATGTTGCCAGGATTTGAGGGCCTGAGCTATAGGAAGAGGTTGAGCAGGCTAGGACTTTATTTCTTGGAGAGCAGGAGGATGAGGGGTGATCTTATAGAGGTGTACAAAATCATGAGAGGAATAGATGGGGTCACTTGCAAAGAGTAGGGGAATCAAGAACAAGACAACATAGGTTTAAGGTGAGGGGGGAAAGATTTAATTGGAAACTGAGGGGTAACGTTTTCACACCACTGGTGGTAGGTGCATGGAGCGAGTTTCCATAGGAGGTAGTTGAGGCAGGGACTATCACAATGTTTAGACTGGTATATGGATTGGCCAGGTTTAGAGGGATATGGGCCAAAGTCAGGCAGGTGGAACTAGTGGCTATGACTCTGTGACTCTATGTTGTATTTCTAAAATGGAAAATAGAAAATACTGGAAATAGGTCAGGCCAATTCTGTGGGAAGAAAAGCATAGAGTTAATGTTTCACGTTGACGACTCTTCATCAGATCTAGGAAGAAAACAAAATAAGCTAGACACAAAATGCTGGAGTAACGCAGCGGGACAGGCAGCATCTTTCAATAGAAGGAATGAGAGATGTTTTAGGTTGAGACCCTTCTTCAGACAGAAAGAAGCTGTTAAGCTGTAGAGAGGGTGGGGAAAGGGATTGCCTCGATAGGGTGACCATGGAGATAGTTGAAAGTCAGTTTATTTAGTTATTGAGGGAATGGAATCAGTTTGAGTGTGAGAACAAGGTGGCACAGTAGCGCAGCCAGTAGAGCTGCTCCCTCACAGCGCCAGAGACCAGGGTTCGATCCCGACCTCGGGTGCTGTCTGTATGTGGGGTTTGCATGTTCTTCCTGTGACCATGTTGGTTTCCTCCCACATTGCAAAAATGTGTGGGTTTGGAGGTTAATTGACCACTGTAAATTGCCCTGAATGTGCAGGGAGTGGATGAGAAAGTGGGATAACCGACCTGGCGTGCAAAAGGACTCAGCGAGTTAGGCAGCATCTTTGAAAAACATGCATAGGTGTCATTTTGGGTCGGGACCCTTCTTTGTACATAGACATAATATGAATAGGTGATCGATCATCAGCGTGAACAGTGCAAAGGGCCTGTTCCCATGCTGTACCTCAAACTAAACTAAACATGTAACAGGACACAATTGTCAAGATTTTAGGATGAATGCCTATGGATAAAATTTGGGAAGAATTATGTGCATTTTACCCTACGGTGCGAAAGGATTGTGTGGTAAGCATTCAGGGTGTTCTAAAGCAACATGAGGGAGCGTGATATACGGTGGCATGCAAACCTTGGCAGGTCATTTAACATAGACGGAGTGAAGTTTCTGTGCTTTTTGTTTCATTTATGGCTACTTCTGGTAGGCAGAAGAAACATATGTTATATCAGTTGTCTCCTGCCGTAGTTTTGTTTGGTTTATTGTTGTACATGGGACCCTTGGGAGCTGGGCCTGACCAGCCCTCCATTTGTTACATTTGCTCTCACAGTGCAGATATTTCTAATGCTAACAGGAATATCTATTATTTGTACAAATCCATTTACTTCATCAAAGTTTACTACCATTAAATGGCAAAAAGAATGTCTTTTTCCAAACGTGTGACATCTTTTTCATTAATGTACAGGGTAATTTAAATTTAATGTCTGACAACCACATTTGTTTTCCATCATTCCTGTCGGTAGTTCGGGACACAGTGCAGGAATAACTCAGCGGGTCAGGCACCATGTCTGGAGAACATGGATAGGTGACTTTTACGGGTCAGGACCACCTGGCCTGTCTGAAGAAGGGTCCCCAACCCGCAACATCACCTCTATCCATGTTCTCCAGGGATGCTTCCTGATCTGCTAAGTTACTCCAGTTACTCTAAGTTATGTCTTTTTTTTATAAACCAGCATCTTCAGTTCATTTTTTCTACCAATCTGAAGAGGTTGAGGATATATCACAGCCCGACTAGAAATGTTTTCTGGCCATTTCCCTCCATAGATGTTCCTTCAGCACTTTGTGTTTTGCTCAAGGTTTCAGCAATTGCAGACGTGTGTATCTCCTTGAGTTTGACCATCATTGAACAGATTCATCAATGACTTTCCCCCACAACAAAAGATGAAAAATGGGAATGCTCCCGATAAATTCCTCATTTACCACTTTGATAATGATGATAGACATAGTCATAGACATAGAAAATAGGTGCAGGAGTAGGCCATTCGGCCCTTCGAGCCTGCACCACCATTCAATATGATCATGGCTGATCTTTCAACTCAGTATCCTGTATCTGCCTTCTCTTCATACCCCCTGATCCCTTTAGCCACGAGGGCCACATCTAACTCCCTCTTAAATATAGCCAATGAACTGGCCTCAACTACCTGCTGTGGCAGAGAATTCCAGAGACTCACCACTCTGTGTGAAAAATGTTTTCCTCATCTCGGTTCTAAAAGAATTCCCCCTTATCCTTAAACTGTGACCCCTTGTTCTGGACCTCCCCAACATCAGGAACAATCTTCCTGCATCTAGCCTGTCCAACCCCTTAAGAATTTTGTAAGTTTCTATAAGATCCCCCCGCAATCTTCTAAATTCTAGCGAGTACAAGCCGAGTCTATCCAGTCTTTCCTCATATGAAAGTCCTGACATCCCATGATCCTGTCTCTTTGTACATACAACATGATCAACACGACATTCATTAAAACACAAAGTGCTGGAGTAACTCACTGGGTCAGGCAGCATCTCTGGAGCACATGGATAAGTGATGGTTTGGGTTGGGCTCCTACTTCAGACTGATTGTAGTAATGAGGAGAAAGCCGGAAAAGAGAGTTGCAGTGAGGACAAAGCGTGGCAAGTGACATGTGGACACAAAATGCTAGAGTAACTCAGCGGGACAGGCAGCATCTCTGGAGTGAAGGAATGGGTGATGTTTTGGATCGAGACCCGAAACATCACCCATGCCCTCTTTCCAGAGATGCTGCCTGTCCCGTTGAGTTACTCCACCATTTTGTGTCTATCTTTGGTTTAAACCAGTATCTGCAGTTCCTTCCTACAGAAATGACATGTAGATGCAGGTGAGTGGGGATGTTGATATGCAGACGGGTGGACTAAGGCTAGAGATAAAATGGAGATAAAAGGGTGTCAGATAAGGAGAGAAGAGGGTTAAGATGTGAAACCGATGATAAATCTATGAATGCAGCTCCAATTTTTACCTCACCAAGTTGGACAGTAATTTTGGAAAGGGAAACCCATCTGTCTCACTTGACAGAGTTAACATAGATGCTGCATGACATAGGGAGCAATTCCCGCACCTTACAATGATAGTCATACAACACGGAAACAGTCCTTTTGGCCCAACCAGTCCATGTTAACCAAGATGCTCCATCTAATTTGCCTCTATTTGGTCTGTATCCCTCCAAACCTTTCCTATCCATATACCTGTCCAAGTGACTCTTAAATGCTGTTTTAGTACCTGCCTCAGCTATGTACCTCCTTTGACAACTCGTTCCATACACCCACCGCCCTCTGAGTGAAAAGGTTGCCCAACAGGTTTGTATTAAACCTTGCCCCTCTCACATTAAACACAGGTTCTCCTGCTTGTTCCCCCTACCCAGGATAAAAGACTGTGCATTCACTGTATGTATTCCCCTCATTTTCTATTTTTAGATTTCCAGCTTCTGCAGATTTTTGATTTAAAGTTTTCATTTTTCTCTGAATGCCAACATCAATGTGCATAATAATTTGACCACAACAGTATCTTCTCTCCAGTTCATTTGAAAATACATCTTTTAGACCTGTGTTTGAGAAGAAATGTGTTGGACAGTTAATGTTTAGTTTAGTTTAGTTTAGTTTATTGTCATGCATACCGAGGTACAGTGAAAAGCTTTTGTTGTGTGCTAATCAGTCAGAGGAAAGACTATACATAATTACAATCGAGCCAGTTGTTGATAGAATGGTTCAGCTGCCTGATAACTGCAGGGAAGAAACTGTCCCTAAATCTGGAGGTGTGCATTTTCACACTTCTGTATTCTTGCCTGATTGGAGAGGGGAGTTAAGGGAGTGACTGGGGTAAGACTGGTGATTATGCTGGTGGCCATGCCGAGGAAGCATGAGATGTAAATGGAGTCAATGGAAGGGAGGTTGGTTTATGTGATGGTATGTGCTGCGTCCACAATTCTTCGCAATTTCTTGCGGTCTTGGGTGGAGCTGTTCCCAAACCATGCTAGATGCATCTGATAAAATGCTTTCCACGCATTTCCATTGATGTGATTCCACCTCTTGTAAATTAATAAAAGACAACAAACAAGACCTGACCTTCCACATTTTCAATAATGTGATGAAGGAGAAGTTAATGACTAAGATGGAGCCTCTTTGAGATATTTATGTTAAGTGCAAATATATCACTTTTATTTTCCTTGTTCTTATCCTGCAGGTTCATCTATCCATTTTTTAAAATGAATGTACTATTTTCAAGAGATCTGTTTTGTGTTTTCTGTAGCCACCACGAGTGAGGCTTCATGCAAACTCATATTCTGTTTGGATAGCCTACAACCCAATGGTATGAACGTTGAATTCTCCAATTTTAGGAAACTGACCAACAAACAAATTTTTCCCCCCTCTTCCCTGTGCCCCACCTGCACTCGCACCCATTTCCCCCTCTTACACCCATATTCTTTCCTGCGGCTTCACAATTCACATCTCTTTTATCTTTGGCTCACACCTTTTGTCTTTTGTCCAACTAGCCTTTGTCCAACCATCTGTCCATTAACAACACCCTCATCTGCAAGCACCCATCACTTGTCAGGCACTTTGAGTCCACACTGATCATTAATCACCAGTTCACACTAGTTTTAATCCTACTTTTTCATCCATTCCCTATACACCAGGGGTCAATTACAGAGGGCAAGTAAATTACAAACTCGCCATCTTTGGGATGAGGGTGTAAACTGGAGCATCTGGAGGAAACACACACCGGTCACAGGGAGAACGTGCCAACTCCACACAGACAGCACCCAAAATCAGGATCATACCTGCGTTTCTGGTGCTGTGAGGCAGCAGCTCAACCAGTGGGCCACTGGATCACTCCTTTTGCTTATGAAAAGGAATAACCTTCTGCCTAATTAAAGTTATCTATGCCAAATTTGGATCCATTGAAAATATTCAAGCCTCAGCCATCTGCCTCCAAATAGAAATGGAAATGTGGTCAGGATTGAACCTGGGTCCCTCGCGCTGTAAGGCAGCAATTCTACGGCTGCGCCACTATGCTGCCCCTATCTGATGTACCAATGGCACCCAACCCAGTCCGAATTGATTTACCACCTTTTGACCAATCTCTTGGTGAAATACTAATCCATCTCTCTCCCTTTAATCTTCATATCATCACAGATGCCTCTCCGTGAAATATGGCTTCCTTGGCTATTTTTTATTTACTGTTCTGCCATTCAGTAGCAAGGTTCCCTCTAAGATTCATAAAGTCATTTAGTATTTAAGGCATGTAATTGTATTATAGATTTGTTGCCAGGGCTCATGTCATTCAAGTCTCCAATCTATATGCTTAATAAATCCTGACAACATAATAGTTACACCGAGAGCTTCAAATACAACTGTCAGAGGTCAAATTTATTTCAAAATATATTTGCTACAATTTACTTTACATGTGAATGAGGATGAAAACAGAATATTACAATAGCACTCTTTTTACCAGCAACATTACTCATTGTGATCAGAAATGAAGTACATAATTTTTCTGTGGAAAGGTAGCATAACGAACATTTCTTCCCCCACACTCATAAATTTCCATTGGCAGACAATAATTTTCCATTTTGGATATTGAAGGGATCTCCAGGAGTCACCGACTCAAAAAGTCATCCAATATCTTCTAAGACCCGCACCACCCTGGCCACGCTCTCATTTTACTACTGCCATCGGGAGGAAGATACAAGAGTCTGAAAACTATGACCAACAGGTTCAAGAATGGCTTCTTCTCAACAAGAATCAGGCTCTTGAACACTACACAACACTAACCTCAACTATGAACTTATGTGGACTGTCTTTGGTCGCACTGAGGATTTGGGGTTTTTTGCACTAGTTTATCACTAACTTCCTGTTTATTTGATTTTATCTTTGAGTATTGCGTATACAGGTCAGATAGGCTGCTGCAAGAGAGAATGTCATTGTACCATTGTTGGTACAAATGACAATTAAACATTCTTGACTCTTGAAGATAGACACAAAATGCTGGAGTGGTTCAGCGGGATAGGCAGCATCGCTGGAGAGAAGAAATGGGTGACGCTTTCTTCTCTCCAGAGATGCTGCCTGGCCTGGTGAGTTACTCCAGCATTTTGTGTCTATCTTCGATTTAAACCAGCATTTGCAGTTCTTTCCAACATTTCTTTACCCTTGTGGTTTTTACCAGGGAGAATAAGTTATCAACTGGTACGTTTGTAAGCACAGAGTGAATTGTGGCAAATTGTGCATCTAGTGACTACTGTTAATGCCAACTACACTTGCAATCTCCTCTTTTAGGTGCAGCATGATAAGGAGATGTTTTACATTCAAATCAACATCAGCTGACAATGGGCCAGAACTGTGGTGCAGCAGTAGTGTTGCCACACATCGCCGGAGTCCCGGGTTCGATCCTGTCCAAGGGTGCTGTCTGTACGAAGTTTATACGTTCTCCCTGAAAACGCGTGGGTTTCCTCCGGGTGCTCCGGTTTCCACTCACATTCCATAGACATGTGGGATTGGACATAATTGGCTTTGGTAAAAATTGTCATTTGTCCCTATTGTGTAGGATAATGCTAGTGAACGGAGGTGATCACTGCTCAGCGTGGACTCGATGGGCCGTAGGACCTGTTTCCATTCTGTATGCCTAAAGTCTCAAGCTGGTCTGGAAACAGGTGTTTACCATAACCTTGCAATCGGGGACAAAATGGCATGAAAAAATTATTGTTTGATTGAAAGATCCATCGGCCCTGGCCCACAAAGCCAACGTCAACCATTGATCACCTGTTCACACTAATTCTATGTTATACTACTTTCTCATCCGCTCCCTACACTCTTGGGGGCAATTTACTTGGGGCTCTATCTAATTAACCTGCAAACCTGCTCATCTTTGGGATGTGGGTGGAAACTGGAGCACCCTAAGGAAACACAAGCAGTCACTGGGAGAATATAGAAACATAGGTGCAGGAGTAGGACATTCGGCCCTTCGAGCCAGAACCGCCATTCAATATGATCATGGCTGATCATCTAAAATCAGTACCCCATTCCTGCTTTTTCCCCCATACCCCTTGATTCCTTTAGCCCTAAAAGCTAGATCTAACTCTCTCTTGAAAACACCAGGGGTGTTTTATGTGGGAAATGGCAGCCAAGCCAAATGCCGATGGCATTCCTGGTTAAAATACCAATATGCACGGGGTACAGATGCAAACAAAGACCGTGTTTATAAAGGAACCTGGAAAAATATGCCTATCTAGCAATGTCATGAACCATTTTAATGAAGACACAAGGAACTACAAATGCTGGCTTACTCCAAAGTCTCAAGAAGGATCCTGACCCAAAATGTTACATATCCACGTTGCCCACTGATGCTGCCTATCCCGCTGTTGCTCCAGTACTTCATCTCTTTTTTTCGCCATCTTAATGACTCTACTTTGCGTGCCACTATGTGCTGGGTGTCAGCTTGTTTTTATTCTACTGCTCAATCATGGCAAATACTCACAATTGTTTCATAGCATCTCATTCCTTGCTTTTTACAGCCAAGCACACCATCAAACAAAAACTTGAAAATGAAAGTCGTGGCCTGTTGACATGTTCCAAAGGCTTCACAAATCAAATCATTGTAAATCTATCTATTAACAGAATGTATGATCACTTTCTAGCCTGCCAAATTTGTCTTCAAGCTGTTGCAAGATAAAAGTTTTGTTCTTTTATCTTACAATATCATCAATGTTTCTGAGCTGGCAGGACAAGACAGCCCTAGGCCTGCTGGATTTCCCAGTTGCCAACCTTTTAAACTCCCCTTTCCATTCCCATACTGGCCTGGGCCTCCTCCATTGTCAGATTGAGGCATCACACAAATTAAATTAACACCTACTAATTTCTCCAAATTTAAGTAACCTATGAATCCACCCCACCTACCCCCCCCCCCCCCCACCCCACCCGTCACACCCCAACCCCCCCCCCCCCCCACCCCACACCCCAACCCCTCTCCTCGCTCCCTCCTTCCTTGTCATTTTACTAGTTCCACAGTCCTCCACATTGTTTCCCTCTGGAGACCACACCTTCCCGAATAACAATGGACCTACCAGGCAATGACCTGCTGGAGGTCATCTGCAGCTGGCCCTGATTGGTCCTGGTCTTTTCTCGCCACAGTTCTTCACCTCGCCCTGCAGTCTGAAGAAAGGTCCCAACCCGAAACATCACTCATCCATTTTCTCCAGATAGGATGCCTGACCCACTGAGTTATTTCAGCCCTTTGTGTCTATCTTTGGTATAAACCAGCATCTGCAGTTCTTTGTTTCTGCAAGACAGTTTATAGATGGTTCCTGCATGAGTCCTTCATTTTCTTTAGATGGATTCCACATATCACAAAGGAGCAATCAGCAAACTGTATTTATCCAGGATTTACAAAGGGTGGCACGGTGGCTTAGCGGCAGAGCTGCTGCCTTACAGCGTCAGAGACCCGTGTTCAATCCCACACTCCAACGACGTACAGATTTGTAGATTAATTGGCTTCGGTAAAACTGTAAGATTGTCCCTTGTGCGTGTAGGATAGTGTTAGTGTGTGGGGATTGCTGATCTGTGTGGATTTGGTAGATCAAATGACCTGTTTCTGTACTATATCTCTGAACTAAACTAAGTTATTCTGTTGTATCTCACATGTAACCACAATTAGACACCTTGAGCTATTGGTATGCCTTCCAACCCTTACTCACCACACTACTTGGATGAGATGTTTGGTTATGCTATGAGATGTCCATCTTGGCCAGTTTGGTTGCATCAGTTTAGGATGAGAGTTTGGCCATTTACTCAGCAACAGTAAAATGAAGTGGATTAGTTATCACTGCTCACAGCCAAAATTTGTCAAAGCCAATTTTTTATATCATTTATCTGTGTCTATCTTCCAGCTGTAAGCTCAATTTATTTTGAAGTATGATACTGTATATCAAGCAGATATATCATATTTAAACAGCGATTCATCTTGTTAATTTCAATAGTGAATGTTCAATTACTCAAATATCAAAGGTGTTTTAATATTTAAATATTGCCATGAGCGATATGACAGCAATTTTGTGAACTCACCACATTTTTAAAGTGTGCATCATTTTTTCAGACATTGAGGCCCTGAATTTCCTTGGATGTTTTGTTGCTATGATACTTATGCCTTGTTGGAAGATTGCCAGAAAGTCCAGAAGTTGATAAGGATACGTAAAAATAATTCTCCATTATTATAAACTCCATACAGACAGCACCCGTAGTCAGGATTGAAGCCGGGTCTCTGGCGCGATGAGGCAGCAACTACTAACCCGCTGTTCTACTGAGCCACCCTAGTTAAACTAAACTAAATTAAACTAAACTATCAAAATTCTCTATTATTTGCTATCCTTCAGCAGATTCCGAGGATCACCAGAAGAAGAGCTCTGACCGCGGGGTCTGTGGACTTTAACTGCATAAAGCCCACGGTCTCCGGTAAGAAGTGGGCGACTCGGGAGCTCCATGCCGCGGAGTGTCCCAATCCGTCCCGATGCCGGAGTTTTGATCATCCCGACGAGAGGGCTTGTACATCGGACTGTCGGCAATGGCAAGTGCAGAGGGTTCAAGGCCCCAACACGGGTGAACGAAGAGGCCGATGACTGAACTTTATTGCCTTTCATCACAGTGAAGAATGGTGATGCCACTGTGGTGGATGTTTATGTAAATTTTTATTTTATGTGTGTATTGTGGTCTTTTCACTTAGTACGGCTGTATGGTAACTCAAATTTCACTGTATCTTAGTTGGTTAAGTGACAATAAACGTGAACTTGAACTTGATCAACACAAGTGCCACATGGAACTATTAGTCACAGTGGAGTGCTTGTAGGAGAGGCACGTGCCGTCAGGCTAGGCAAGGTAAGCACTGCCTACCCTGACTAAAATTATAACATAGTAATAACTAAATATAAATAATAAAGGCATGGGAGAATTATGCCTATGTAAGAGATCGATCTCTTAGGTAGACATAATTCTCCGTGCCTTTCATCCGCAGCGCTTGTAACACGGGAAGGTCTGTGCAGCCCACGTGCCGTCAGCGCTGCCTGAAGCCGTCAGTTTCAAGCGGGGCTGAAGGCAGCAGAAATTCTGCCTTTGCTGCACTGCGCATGCGCATCAGTCTACTGCGCATGCGCTGCGCAAGTTTCTTGGCGGGGTTTTCAAATATCGATTGTCACTATTTTAAGTGTATGTTAGGTAACAAAGAGAGAAGAATGGAGTTTGTGTACCAATAATGTGGTAAGTACATTTTGTGTTTATGTTTTTAAATACCGTATTTCCCGGGGTGTGGGGGTGGGGGGGAGAGCTCCTTTCACAGCGTTTGGCGAGTCTGGCCCAGGGTAAAGTTGCAGGAAGGGCACGAATGTTATGAGTGAGGGGATTGGGATAATGCCACTTGCGACCAGCGTGCAATGACAAGGCCGCTCGCTAGCCTCACTCATGTCCTTAAATTCCGACAGCGTGATTGAAAACTACTCGGCTGTGGGAATTTAAAGATTTTCAGGAAGCCGCTGACATGAGCGAAGTCAGCGAATGGCAGATAACAGATGTTCCGACGGAGAGCACTGCCAAAGGTGAGCGGGCCGGCAGAAGGCGCTGAAGTGGCGGCCAGTTCTGCTGTCGGGTCCCGGTGGCCGCTGGCAGCTCCCCGAGCTGCTTCTATCCCCAGCTACAGTGGGTGGCTTCGCACCCGCTGAACTGCGGTAGCGATGAGTGAGTGAGTTACTGGCATTATCCCTGACACCCTCCTTCTCAACACTCGTGGCCTCCCCACAACTTTACCCCTGGCACAGACTCTCCACACGCTGGAACTGTTCCCCCAATTGGTCTAGGACTAGGAAGCCTAGGAAGGGCAAATTGAAATGTCACTGGTTTTTAATTAATTTATTTATTTATCGGAGATAACAGTCTGCGCATGCGCAGTTTAATATTTTTTTTAACGCGGACTGAGTGCCTACCCTGAGTAATTACTCACGGCACGTGCCTGGTGTAGGAAGTTCTGTGGTTGAAGGGAAATAAATGCATCACCAGCTGCCTATCCACTGAGATATATCTCTCAGCAAAGGCTTGTGTGAACCAAATGGAGGGACTAATCAGCTTGGCTTTATCTGTTCAAACTTGATACTCGATATAGATATACCTCTGACACAATCCTACTGGATGAGTTATAGATGCAGTGTCTTTTTGGAGACCAATTTCTGCCCTTATACTGTACTCACTCTCATGGGGACCTGTGAGACTACCAATGTAAAAAATGATCCGTAATGTTAAAAGAAAACATCAATGAGGTGTCACAAGTCATCTGTCGCAGCAGAATAATGCAGCACAATACACGACCACGTAGCCTGACATTGCTCACTCCTCTGCCACCAGCAAGCTATGTGACCATGCCTAAGAGTACACCTCAAACACCAACTAAACTCCAAACTGCGTTTGTATATTCTTATCCCATCCCCAAGTCAATTTCCATTTTATTTCCCCTCTTTCCTCTTTCCCCTGACCTTTCCACTCATATCCCTCCCTCTGGCTTTACATTTCATACCTTTCCTCTCCCTGACAACCTCTTGTCTCATTTCCATCTTTAACCTTTGTCACTCGACCATTTGCCAATCAACCCCCCCTCGCTGTATCCACCTCTCACTTGCCTGGAGTTTGTCCAGCCCCACCTCTCTTTTCCAGCTCCCCCCTCCCCCCTCTTACTCCATCCAATCAGTCTGAACAAGGGTCCAGACCCGAAACTTCGTCTGTCCATTCCTCCCCAGATGCTGCCTGACCTGCTGAGTTCCTCCAACACTCTGTGTTTTGCTCAAGATTCCAGCATCTGCAGTTTCTAGAGTCTCTATAGGCAACAGATGTTGGTCAATGTTCATCTCAAATGCATGAAGAATATAAAAGAAAAACACAATTTAAGCTACAGGGTGAGCCTTTAGGCCAACAATGAAATCATTCACAAGTCTATAAAAAGATGAACTTTGGAAAGTAGCCAATGGGTCAATTTTGAATTAATCATGAAAAGAAATTGTTTCAAAATCAAGCAGGTTATCTAAATGGCCTTCTGCATTTTTAATGTATTATTTTGGAAAGTGCAGTTACAATGAAATGTAGTCATGCTGTTATTAACCAAAGTGCCTTAAATGTTAGGCAAAAATAAATTTTAGAGTGATGCCCTATCTTTTTATTTCTTAAAGTAAACAGGTAGCTTCCCTCTAAATCATCACTTCAATTGAATTTGTCTAATATGCCCACTCATGTCTTGGGTTTCAGCTAATACATAATGACTAGAGTGCATGTATTTTCAGAAGTTAATTTGCCAGAGTAACACACCTCCTATGCTCCTGTTCAGCCCATGTCTTCAGTGAAATGAGGAATAAATATTTTAGTTTTATTGATACACGAGGAACTGCAGACGCTGGAATCTTGCAAGGAACACAAACTGCTGGAGTAACTCAGCGGGTCTCTCTATTTCAGTTTTATTTCTGGCTTTCTCTTGGAGTTTTGGAATTACTTTACCTTGCTGTCTTCCTTCCTAGTTTCAAAAATCACAAACAATTAGTTAATCCAGGTCACTAATGTGAAACTCAACAGGGATGAACAGGGTGAATGGAGCCGATCACTAAAATTTGGACACAAAGTGCTGGATTAACTCAACGGGTCAAGCAGCATCCCGAGAACATGGATAGGTGTAGTTTTGGGTCAGAACCCTTCTCCAGACCAAAAATGTCACCTATCCATGTTCTCCAGGGATGCTGCCTGACCCACTGAGTTACTTTGTGTCCAGCACTTTGTGTCCTTTTGTGTAACCCAGCATCTGCAATTCCTTGGTTGTACATTTTGACTGTTGCTCCAGCAGTTGGGTTATTTGCTCCGTAATTATAGTATAACTCCAGCATTTTGTGTCTGTCTTTGATGTAAACCAGCATCTGCTGTTCCCTATTATTACCTTCCTAAAACAAGTTCTCCAGTGAAGAGCATTTATAGAAGGTCTGCTTTTAATGTTCCATGAAGACATTTATATGTCAGGCCTTCCAGTTTTATCACTGTATTGCATGTTGTGATAACATTCAAATCATGGCACTGGGTTGAAAAATCTGGGACATAGACGCAAAAATGTTCAAGGAACAACAATGAATATTTCATGCTGGTTGGTACATGATTTAAATAAGAACATAAAGGATATACGTCCCCTCAACATTTGGTATCCACAATAATAAGAAGACATTTAGTCCGTTTCCAGTTAGATTATTCATGTTTATCTGACTCATTCATGTCATTGCCTTTGCTGTTTTCATTGATTACCTTTGAATCTTAACTTCTATTAATCTCTTTTGAGAATGATTAACTATGAGCATCTGCACTACTCTGTTGGAGACAATTCCTAAGATTTGCAACCCTTTGGGTGATAAAATGTCTCTTAAATCTCAGTCCTCAATGGCTAACTGTTATCCCCAGTCCTCCATCATCTCCGAGACCCGCTGAGCAAAAAAATAATTCTTTCAACAACTCCGCATTAAATGGTTTAGCAATTTTATATCTTCCAATAAAATTGTCCACCTTGTCCGAAATAGAGGCCTACTTAATCTGATTGGGCAAAGCTCCCGTCAAAGGGCTAAATCCAAAGATTTATCTTTTCTTTCAGAAGAGTATGCACCTTCCTTAATTATGGACTTCAAACCTGTACTCAATATTCCAGCTGCAGTCCCAGCAAGTTCTTAACAAGTTGCAGAGAGACTTAACTTCTGCACTCTTATTCAATAATTCTACTATAATAGAAACATAGAAACATAGAAAATGGGTGCAGGAGTAGGCCATTCGGCCCTTCGAGCCTGCACCGCCATTCAATATGATCATGGCTGATCATCCAACTCAATATTCCGTACCTGCCTTCTCTCCATACCCCCTGATCCCCTTAGCCACAAGGGCCACATCTAACTCTTAAATATAGCCAATGAACGGGCCTCAACTACCTTCTGTGGCAGTGAATTCCAGAGATTCACCACTCTCTGTGTGAAAAATGATCTTCTCATCTCGGTCCTAAAAGATTTCCCCCTTAACCTTAAACTGTGACCCCTTGTCCTGGACTTCCCCAACATCGGTAACAATCTTCCTGCATCTAGCCTGTCCAACCCCTTAAGAATTATGTAAGTTTCTATAAGATCCCCCCTCAATCTTCTAAATTCTAGCGAGTACAAGCCGAGTCTATCCAGTCTTTCTTCATATGAAAGTCTTGACATCCCAGGAATCAGTCTGGTGAGCCTTCTCTGTACTCCCTCTATGGTAAGAATGTCTTTCCTCAGATTTGGAGACCAAAACTGTACGCAATACTCCAGGTGTGGTCTCACCAAGACGCTGTACAACTGCAGTAGAACCTCCCTGCTCCTATACTCAAATCCTATGAAATAATAAAAATAGATAAGCAAAAACCAGCAGGTTGTAGACATAGTATACAAGAGAGACAAAGAATAGAAATATGCTCGGTCCTGACCTCCCATCTAACTCATCGGAGACCCACGAACTATCTTTAATCGTACTTTACTGGACTTTATCTTGCACTAAACGTTATTCTCCTTATCCTGTAACTTTACTCTGTGGACAGCTGAATTATAATCATATATAGTCTTTCCGCTGACTTGATAGCACACAACAAAAAGCTTTTCACTTCATTGCGCTCGGTACACGTGGCAATAAACTAAACTAAACTAAGCTCTTTGGTGCACTGAGTCCACACAAACCATCAAGTACCCATTTTTACACTCACTTACTGTATTTTCTCAACATTCCAATCAACTCCCCCACACCGGTAGATTCTACCACTTCGTACACAATTTACAGAGGAGAATTAATATACCAACCTGCACCTCTTTGGGATATGGGAGAAAATCAGAGCAACCAGGGGAGATCCATGTGGTCACAAGGAGTGAATGCAAGTACACATGGACATCCACAGTATTGAGTGCATCTGGCCTGATTCAGTATGATCATTGAGTCCGTCTCATAGAACCACAAAGTTCTAGAGCTGTACAGTATGGAAGCAGGCCCTTCATGCCGACAAAGTTGGCATACTGTGCTAGTCCCACAAGCCTGCAGAAACAAGGAACTGCGGATGCTGGTTTATACTAAAGATATTCACAAATGCTGGAGGTTCAGGCAGCATCTCTGGAGAAAAAAATGGGTGATATTTCAGGTCGAGACCCTTCTTCAGACTGCAGATAGAATCATAGAGTCATATAGCATTGTATCAGGCCTTTTGGCCCAACTTTCCCACACTGATCAACATGTCCCATCTACACTAGTCCCATCAGCCCATGTCCATGTACATGTCTAAATTATATGCCTGCATAGGGTACACAAAATGCTGGAGAAACTCAGCGGGTGCAGCAGCATCTATGGAGCGAAGGAGATAGGCAACGTTTCGGGCAGAAACCCTTCTTCTGACTGATGGGGGGTGGGGGGAGGCGGGAGGAAGAAAGGAAAAAGGAGGAGGAGGAGCCCGAGGGCTGAGGGAGAGGTAGAAAGGGGAGGAGACAGCAAGGGTTAACAGAATAGTGAGAATTTGATGTTCATGCCGAGAGGATGCAGACTCCCCAAGCGGAATATGAGGTGCAGTTCCTCCAATTTGCGGTGTTGCTCACTCTGGCCGTGGAGGAGGCCCAGGACAGAGAGGTCGGATACGGAATGGGAGGGGGAGTTGAAGTGCTGAGCCACCGGGAGGTCGGGTTGGTTAATGCGGACCGAGCGGAGTGTTCGGCGAAAAGATCGCCAAGCCTCCGCTTGGTCTCACCGACATAGATCAGCTGACATCTAGAGCAGCGGATGCAATAGATGAGGTTGGAGGAGGTGCAGTGAACCTCTGTCGCACCTGGAATGACTGCTTGGGTCCTTGAATGGAGTGGAGAGGGGAGGTAAAGTGACAAGTGTAGCATCTCTTGCGGTTGCAAGGGAAAGTGCCCGGGGAAGGGGTGGAGCTGGATGGAAGGGAAGAATTGACAAGGGAGTTGCGGAGGGAGTGGTCTTTGCGGAAGGCAGACAAGGGGGGAGATGGGAAGATGTGGCGAGTGGTGGGGTCACGTTGGAGGTGGCGAAACTGGCGGAGGATTATGTGTTGAATGTGCTGGCTGTTGGGGTGAAAGGTGAGGACCAGGGAGACTCTACCCTTGTTGCGAGTGGGGGGGATGGGGAGAGAGGGCAGTGTTACAGGGTATGGAGGAGACCCTGGTGCGAGCCTCATCTATAGTGGGGGAGGGGAATCCCCGTTCCCTGAAGAATGAGGACATTTGTGATACCCTGGTGTGGAACACCTCATCCTGGGAGCAGATGCGGCGTAGACGGAGGAATTGGGAATAGGGGATGGAGTCCTTACAGGAAGCAGGGTGGGAGGAAGAGTAGTCCAGATAGCCGTGGGGGTCAGTGGGTTTATAGGGGATATACGGCTGCATTTGGCTTATAGTCCTCTAAACAGCTCCTGTCCAAATACCTGTCGAAATGTATTTAAAAAATCATAATTGTATCCACTTCTATAGCATCCTCTGGCAATTCATTCCGGATGGACTGCGCTGTTGGTGCTGAGGTCCCTTTTAAATGCCTCCCCTCTCACCTTAAGCCTGTGCCCTCTCGTTTTAGAATCCTCTACCCTGGAGATGTGAACGTTTACATTATCCGTGCCTCTCATGATCGTCTAAGCCTCCAATTCCAAACTGTGCATGTCCTGTCCAGCTTACAAGAGTCCGATATGCACAGCCAATACATATGAACAAGCATTCGGGAGATAGTTGGGATGGATTTTCCAGTGCTACAGGGATCTTCTGCCATGTTGGTTCCCGGCGAGCTATTCAGGTTATGAATAATCCTCAGAATCTGTTGTAACCTGGGGAGGACTTGTCATCCTAATTTTGTTCTAGTGTGGAAATATATTGAATATGTTTTAAAAGGGTGGCACAGTGGCGTAGTTGGCAGAGCTGCTGCCTCACAATTCCAGAGACCCGGGCTCGATCCTGAACTTTGGTGCTGCCTGTGTGGACTTTACACATTCTCCCTATGACCATGTGGATTTCTTCCGGGTGCTCCGGGTCAATGGTTCAATAGTCCTTTATTGTCACGTGTACCGAGAAATTTGATTCACCATACAGTCAGGGCCATCTTAACGCATGGGCACGCTGGGCAGTTGGCCGGGGCCTCATGAGCATAGGGGCCCCATGCTCATCTATGTATAATAAAATGTTATTGTAGAACATGAAAACGGAGAAGAACATCGCAAGTGCATGACGACATCTTTGATTTGGCATAAAGAAACTGGAAGTGTAGGGGCCGCAGTGCACTGCTTTGCCCGGGGGCCTATAATGCTGTTAAGACTGCCCTGCATACAGTCATACCAAAATAGCAACAAGATAAAAAAACTACATAAAGATTAAACATAAAAAGCTAGCACAGTGGCATGTGAGAATCCCTTGGGCACACAGCATAAGCGGAGACCCACAGCCATCAGATCAATGTCCGGGCCACACACACGCTCCTTCACCATGATGTGGCCAGGGTTGTACCGATGGCTGTCACTCTCTCTGCAGTTCCTGTCCGCCCAAACAGGCGGAAAGCTGAACACACTCGCACCAGACTACAGGATGTTCTCATGTCTCTACAAACATCGAGATCATCTCACTCACGACAATCCCTCCGAGTCCCCACCAGCGCAGGTAGCATGGCCATTTTGTTTTTCAGTGACCTCACATACCCCACTGTGATGGGAGGCGAATAACTTTTACCTTCTTCCTCCTTTTCTCCCATGGTGGGGTCGATCAAAACATCCACAGTCGGGCAATCGAGGCTCCCGCAGTCGGCGATCGAAGCCCCCGCGATGGGGCAATCGAGGCTCTCGTGATTGTGGCGGTTGAAGCTCCTGTGGTTGGAGCTCCCAGAGTCGATCCCTAACAAAGGGTCCGCCAGCACCACGATGTTAGGCCGCAGTGCGGTCGATTCGGAAAAAGTTGCATCTCCGTCGAGGGAAGAGATTAAAAAAATGTCCCCCACATCCTAAAGATGTGCGGGTTTTGTAGGCTAATTGTCCTCTGTAAAATTGCCCCTCGCATGCAGGGCGTAGATGAGAGGGTGGGATAACATAGACCTAGTGTGAACAAGTGATCGATGGTCGCTGGACGTGGTGGGTCAAAGAGCTTGTTTCCATGCTCTATCTTTCAATCAATTCAAATGTTTTTTGAGATTAAACACTAGATGTGTTTCTGGTAGGAACAACTAAAGAGAATGATGTTAAAGTGCTAAATAATGTTCGGGAATGAAGCCAGAAAGCAGTGTTCATGTAGATGTCAGTAGAATTCCAGAAATCTCTCTTTTTTTTCAATTGAGATGGTAACTCTACAGTAACAAGGTGTATGAAAAAAGGTGGTTAAATGGTCTTATGAGGGATAAAAAATATACGTCGCGATCAGTTCTTAGTTTTACATTCATTTTTTGTATCGAAAAAAGCAATTTCAAAGTAAGTTATTCAAAAAAATTGTTTTTCAGTCGGTATTAGTGTCTTATTTCTATGGTCAACAAAAGAGGAGAGACATAGCTGTTTCAATCTCTATATCTTTCCCATATTCATATAGGATAAATTATAATCCTCTCTCTAACTCTACACCTCAGGTGATCCATTTTAAAGACTTTTGTGTACTGTCTGGTTATTACTTTTTTTTAAATTTCTAGGCATGTTGCAATGTAATGCAGTACAACAAAAATATAATCTCAACTTCTTTTCACCACTTTGTGATACAATTATCTTCCCTTTTGACTATTGAGGTCAAATAACATCTGAATGCTCTTAACTGCAAAAACAAGCTCCAGGTTGAATGTAAGTTCTTCCTTCCATTGTCTCTGTTATATCAACAATTTACTTGCCTGCAATTTCAGTGGCATGACCTTATTTGTTCCATTAAGCGCTATCGCACAGCTCACTGTTTTATAAATCATGTCCATGCAATATCGCAATTAGGAAGGAACATATCCAACTTTTCCATTTCAAGCACGGAACATGATAAACACTTACACATGCACACTTAGCTTATTGGCAAGTGCAGGTGAAAAACAAATCAAAACAGTTGAGGTTGGATATCTGAAATTTAAAACATCATAAAATGCTGGAGACACTCACCAGGTCAGGTGGCATCTGTGCAAAGAAAGAACAAATTAATATTTCGGATCGGAGACGCTTCATCGTAACTTTCATTGACCCATCTTCATCATGAGAAAGGGTCTCAGATCTGAAACACTTAAGGGACTGTCCCACTTAGAAGACCACCACCGTGACCTCCGGCGACCTTAAGCGACTTTAAAAAATCAAGGTCGGGGTGGCCTACGACCTTCCACGACTATGTGTACGACCTCCTACGACTATGTTGAAGACCTCCCTCGATAATGAAGAAGACCTCCTTTGACCTCCTTCGACTATGTTGCGGATTGGCTTCGACCATGTACGTTTTACTCAATGATGGTCTCTGGCAAATCATTCTGAACCGCGCAAGCAAGGAAGGAACTCGTTTGTAGAGGATGTTAGTAAAAATACAACTACTGCTGTTTGCAGTAGTCCTTTTGCTTCAGCAGCCTTTTAAGAAAGGCAGAAGGGAAACAGCATGGGTGAAGAGGAAGCACAAGAAGAGGTCTCAATGGGTGAATGGAGATGATGTGATGGACTGTCCCAATACACCAGATGACTGGATGAGAGCGGTGCTGGGCTTTGACAAAAGATGGAACTTTAAGCACACATGTGGGGCAGTGGATGGCAAGCATGCCTTTCTTGTCCCTGTCCCTGTACCCCTCATTTTCCTTTTCGTACAGGATGGCATTCTGCTGGAACCATTCTTCAAGGTCCCCCTCCTGCTGCCTGGTGAAGGTGTAGGGCATAACCTTCCTCCAACCCTCCCTCACCAACAATGGGGCATCTGCTCTGATGCTGTGTGAGACACAGGAGACACAATGAGGCAGTGAAGGATGGGGTGATGGTGGGGACATATACTACTACCTGGTCTCCTCCTCCAGGGGTCTCTCATGCAGGGCTACCTCCTCCTGCACTATCACCTCCTGTGGCATCACTTCCCGTCACTCCTCCTCCTGGGTGGGCAACACCTGCATGGCAGTTTTTTTTAGGGTTATGGCCTCCCCCTGTGCTGCTGCCTTTTTGGCTTTTTGCCTTTTGAATGAACATACCCTGGAGTGACAGAGGTGATGTGTTGCTGTTTAAATTACCTTTTTTTTTTCTACTGACCTTTTTTTCATACCCAGAGCTATTACCTTCGACTACCTTCGACCACCTTTGACTAGCATCACGACCTAGTGGGACCGACCTCGACTAGACCTACTACTAAAAAAATATTGATTTTTCCCACAGCTACCTATTTTTAGTTGCGGCCAATTTTTAACATCTTGAAAAATAAGCTGCGACCTAGCTGAAGCCTCGACTACGCAGAGACCACTTTCGACCATGAAGTAGACAGACAAAAACCACGTATGACCTCATGGCGACCTTCCCGCAACTATGGGTCACGGGCAAGGTCGCCAGAGGTCGCGGTGGAGGTCGCCCAAGTGGGACTAGGGCTTCATGCTGTTTCTTTCCACAGATGGTACAGTACCTGATCTGCATTTTTAATATTTTCCATGCTTATCTCTATTAAATTATTAGTCAGAAAAAGTAAAGACTATTAAAAAAAAAAGTTCCCAGTGCTATGTTACATTAGGATTTGATCTATTTAGGCAAAGTATAACTATTGCTATAATCAGAGGAATAACAATTTTCAAGGTGTAATTTGTACTAATTATAAATTTCATAAATGCTAAGAGTTTGCCACTATGCATGTGGGACCTTAGAGATACAACATGGAAACAGGCCTTTCAGCCCACTGAGTCCGCACCGACCAGCAATCACCCCATACGCTAACATTATGCTACACACTAGGGACAATTTACAACTTAACCGAAGCAGATTAACCTACAAACGTGTACATCTTTGAAATGTAGGAGAAAACCGAAGCACCCGGACAAAACCCATGCAGTTACATGGAGAGCATACAAACTCCATACAGACAGCACCCGTAGTCAGGATCGAACCCGGGTCTCTGGCACTGAATTGCAGCAACTCCACTGCTGTCCCACTATGCCAACCTTTGGTATGCTGTAACTCTAGGTAGCAGGGTTAGTTTAATTCAGAATACAGCCTGGAAACAGGTCCTTCATCCCACCGAATCCAAGCCGATCATCGATCACCCATCACACTAGTTTTTTGCTATCCATTTTCTCATCCACACCTTGCACACTAGAGACAATTTTACAGAGGGTAATTAACCTACAAACTCGTACCTCTTTGGGATGTGAGAAGAGATCGGTGTAACTGGAAGAAATCCACGCGGCCACAGGAAGAATGTACAAATTCCACACAGACAGCACTCGAGGTCAGGGTCTAACCCGGGTCTCTGACTCTGCGAGGAAGCGGCTTTATCAGCTGCCCCACTGCGCCGCCCTGGACTGAATATTGTGGTTTACCTTTCAGCTATCAAGAACATAAGGGCAGCACAGTGGTGGGGCTGGTAGAGCTGCTGTCTCACAGCATCAGAGACCCGGGTTCGATGGCGCTGTCTGTGTGGAGTTTGTACGTTCTCCCCAGTGATTGCATGGGTTTTGTCCTGGTGCTCCGTTTTCCTCTCACATCTCAAAGACATGCAGGTTTGAAGGTCAATTGGCCTCTGTAAATGAAATTGCCCCGGGTGTGTAGGGAGTGGATGCAAAAGTGGGATAACATAGAACTAGTGTGAATGGGTGATCAATAGTCAGCGTGGACACAGTGGGCTGAAGGGCCTGCTTCCATGCTATATCTCTAAAACTAAGCATTAATTTTGAAAATAAGAACATCAAGCTATAATGATTCACTGGGTACTTTGCCAATAAAAACACTAATGGACTCACAAAGGTGCAAAAGACAATTCAGTAAGTGGGTATAATATTGTGAAAAATCTAATTATGCAAGAAATCATTTGCAGAAATGTATATATTTAGTTGTTACTAAGGAAACAAAAATAGCAGCTGAAATCTCTACATAGATAACTGGCATGAAGAAATTTGAATATCAGCCAATTATCAGCAATCATAACAAAAATGTGTCCAGGATTTTACTTACAGTTGATGCAAGTGTGGAATAATGAGTAGAAATTGAAGAGAATGCACCATTGTTTCTGCATTACTAATGTATCACTTTGTAGTATTACTCACAGTGAAACGTTTTGTTTTGGGTTACGAAAATAGCCATTTACAAAGACCCATCCTTCCAAGACTCAAATGGGAATACATTTAGATTTTAGACTGGTTCTGGAGGAAATATTTTCCAATACAATTTTTATGCTGATCTTTATAAAGTGGCATAGGATCAGAAGCATACACTTTGAGCTGAGCCCAATCCTTGTTACTTAGTTTGACACCTTATCCAAAGAAAAGAATGTCCTTTGGCTCTCTGATACTGCAAAACAGGCGTGAAGTAGGCACCAATATCACGTTTTGTAGACAATTTTGGTATGAGTGAAATGAAGAAGTTAGAGATGAGGCAATGAACTTTGAGAGTAAAACAGAAATGGTTCAATGGTTCTATTATTACCATGCACACTAAGGTACATTGAGATTCTTGTACAAACAAAGAACTGCAGACACTGGTTTAGGCCAAAGATAGGAGTAACTCATCGGTTCATGGCAGCATCCCTAAAAAACATGGACCGTTTTGTGTCAAGACCCTTCTTCAGACTGACTGTGTGGGGGGAGGGGGAGGAGGGAGAATGCTGGAAGAGAGGAGAGAGAGGACAGAGTCTGACTGGTGATGGGTTGAATTGATGCAGGTGAGCGGCGGGGTAGGGGTGTGGGGGGGGTTGATATATGGTGGACAAAGGCCAGAGATGAAAAGACAGAAGGTGTTAGACAAAACAATTACGAATTGTGAAGTTAGAGGAAGGAATATAGGTGGAGGTGGAGGTGGATCGAGACGGGAGAAACAGGGTGCAAATCCTGGTGGGGCACAGGGGGCGGGGGGCGGGGGGGATGGGGAGAAAGAAGAGAGAGGGGGAGATTTGTATAGTTAAAATATAAGATTATTTCTAAATTACTCACTTAATCAACATAATCACCAACTTATGAGGTAATGAGTGATACAGTGTGGAAACAGGCCCTTCAGCCCAACTTTCCCACATATCCCAGCTACACTAGTCCCACTTGCCAGCGTCTGGCCCTTATCCCTCCAAACCTGTCCTATCCATGTACCTGTCTAACTTTTTCTTAACTGTTGGCATAGTCCCTGCCTCAACTACCTCACCTGGCAGCTTGTTCCATACATCCACCACCCTTTGTATGAAAAAGGTACCCCTCAGATTCCTTTAACATCTCCTCTTGTTTTTGGTTTGTGCGCGAAACAATGAACAAATAGACAGGAGACACGAGGAACTGCAGATGCTGGAATTCCCCATCTCTCCCCGACACGTTTTCCACTCACATCCCTCCCTCTGGCCTACATTTCATGCCTCCTCTTCTCTCTTTATCTGACAGCCCGTTATCTCCTTTTCAGCTCTAGCCTTTGTCACTTGTCCCGTCTGCCAATCAACCCTCCTCACCTGTATCCACCTATCATTTGCTATGCATTATCCTGCCCCCAGCTCTCTTTTCCAGCTATCCCCCCCTCTTCCACAATCCGTCTGAAGAAGGATCCTGACCCGAAATGTAGCCTGTCGATTCCCTCCATAGATGCTGACATTACATGACATGACATGCCGAGTTCCTCTGGCACTTTATGTGTAGCACTATGAGCAAATAAAATCGGTGTTAGCCAAATTAATAGCAGGACCATGTTTCATGTAAACTGTTGCATGTGCAATACTTTGAATGTGGTGGGTTATATTATGGTTTCCCTTTTGCAAATAATGTCATGAAACCTTTATCATTCACCTATCCCACCAGAGCAAGCAAATATGGTCTAATACAATACACCAATTTATGAATGGCAAATGGCAGTGCTCCCTTGATACTGCATTAGAATGCCAGCCTTAGATTAAACCCATCAACTTGTGACCTGGATCTGATTGCTGCCATCTGAGAAGCAACTTAGATACATATCTGTGTTGATAAAATTTTAATAAAGTTGTTTATTACAGCAAAGCAATGGGATAAGAATGACAATGGAAAGAAGCAGCAGAGGGTCAAAATCTATATTTAAATTGAATAAAATAATACCTTACATGAAATATAAAACCGTAAACTAGGCAATACTCAACATATAAAACGAGACAGAAAATGCCAGTGCTTGAAATATACAGCCTGGGTTGGCATTTTGAAAAGATCTGTGTTTCAACCTAACACCACGTTCCTTCCTTTCACAGTTCTGTATTTATTTTGGGGTTTTTAGTTAAAGTGGAACAAGGGCAGCAGAGTGTCACAGCGATAGAGTTACTGCCTTAAGGCCTGTCCCACTTACGCGACCTTTACAGGCGACTGCCGGCACACGTCATAGTTCGCCGAAATTTTCAACATGTTGAAAATTCAGCGGCGACCAGAAAGACGCTACGACTCTTTGGAGACCTCTCACGACCATAGGCTGTATGGTCATGAAAGATCTCCTATGGTCGTGAGAGGTCACCCACAACATATCGCCAGGGGTCGCCTGTATGGTCGGGAGAGGTCTCCAAAGAGTAGTAGCGTTGTTTCGGATCGCCGCTGAATTTTCAACATGTTGAACATTTTGGCGACCTATGACGGGTGCCGGTAGTTGCCTGTAAAGGTTGCGTATGTGGGACAGGCCTTTTACAGCACCTGAGACCCAGTTTCGATCCTGACTTGTGGTGCTGTCTGTATGGAGTTTGTACGTTCTCCCTGTGACCACATGGGTATTCTCCGGCTGCTCCGATTTCCTCCCACATTCCAAAGACATAGAGGTTTATAGGTTAATTGGCTTCTGTAATTTGTCCCTAATGTATAGGATAGTGCTAGAATACGGGTGATCGCTGGTCGGCGCAGGCCCGGTGGGTCGAAGGGCCTTGTTTCCATGCTGCTTCTCCAATGTCTAAAGTCTACAGCTAATGAGCTTGTTTCTCACGATCCTCAGGAAACTGGTGAAAGCCTGTATTTTAAACTTATATTTTTTAATTTATTCTGAGTTATTTAATCCATTACAATTCTCCTCAGAAGAAATCTCAGTCTAGAAATTGTTCAAGACTTTGAAGATTTTGGTAATCCAGTAATGCGCATGGGCCTGTAATGTTACACTGTCCATGATACCCAGGGGACACAAGGAGATCAGAAGCTGGAACCTTGAGCAAAACACCGAGTGGTGGAGGAACTCAGTGGGTCAAGCAGCATCTGTGGAGGGAAATATCTGAAGATGGGTCCCAACACCAAATGTCATCAGTGCATATCGCTCAGATGCTGCCTGACCCACTGAGTTCCTCCACCAATTTATCTTTGTCTTTTCCGAGGCAGTGTGAAGTGTAGATGGAGTTATTGTCTGGTCTGTGTGATGGACTGGGCTACATCTACAACTCTGCAATTTCTTGTGGTCTGGGGCAGAGCTATTCCCAAACCAATCTTGATGGCTGCCATCCACATGGAACCCAAGGTTTCAAGTACAGTAAGATTAAAATAAAGGAATGTAAAAATGTACACAAAATTCTTGGATGATGATGCAAAGCAGGATGATCATATGTTGGAGGTCACAGAGGGTTGGACAACAGTTGAAAGAAGCCCAGGGTACAACATATTTATACGGATGAATGCAATATATATAGTGAGGTCAGACCTTCAATCAGAACATAGAACATAAAACATGGTGCAGCACAGAAACAGGTCCTTCGGCCCACAATATCGGTGCTGTACATGGCATACCATGAACTCATCTCCTCTACCTGCACCAATGATCTCATACAGCACTATACAATCACCCCTCAGCTTCCTGCACTACAAAGAATAGTCCTATCCTGCCCAACCGCTCCCTATACAGTAGCTCAGCCCCTCAAACCCTGACAACATCCTCATAAATCTTCTCTGCACAACATCCTTCCTATAGCAGGGCGACCAAAACTGAACACAATATTCTTAATGTGGCCATATTAATGTCTTGGAAGCCCCTGATCAAATTGAGTGATCCTGAATTTCGAGTAAATTGAATTTTGCAACCTCTGTATTCACTTCACTTGCCAATTGCTGAACTTGTAATGAAAGTAGTTCATTGTATTTAAAATGTTTCGGATTGATCTGAATGTGAAGCAAGTTCTTCCATCTGAGTTTCATAATCCTCCATGATCTGGTAATTCTTCATGAAGCTGTGGGAACCTCCCAGCACTAATGTATTTTAAATATATATTTTTCGTGTGAGAGGAATCCTTCTTGGGAACATTTAAGTTTTTTTGGTACCAATTTTACTCACAAAATCCTGCGATCAGTCTTACACTCCAAATATCCTTCAGTGTACCGGTAATAGATGCAGTTGGTACCAACTAATAGTCAAAGGCCTTGAGGAATTATCTCAGAAAAGATAAAATTGGATAAAGTACACAAGTGAAATTAATAATTAGAGAGCCATGAATGGCAATAGATGCCATTCTATTCTTGCAGCCTGTGCAATTCAGGTCCCACTCCTGCAAAGGGCTGAGAGTCAGAACCTTTGGCATAGCGTGAAAATGTCAAAAACTAGAGGGCATAGTTTTAAGGTGAAAACTTATCCTGTCTTTTTTAAATGATAAATGGTATCATCATCTCCTTATTCAGCCAGACCCCGTAAAATACAAATAGGTGGGCAGCAATGGTGCAGTGGTAGAGTGGCTGCCTTATTGCACCATTGGCTATGGGTGCTGTCTGTACGGTGTTTGTAGGTTCTCCCTGTGACCACATAGGTTTTCTTCAGGTGCTCCGGTTTCTTTCTACACTCCAAAGACGTACAGGATTGTAGGATAATTGACTTTGGTAAAAATTTGTATATTGTCCCTACTGTGTAGGATAGTGCTAATGTACGGGGTGATCATTGATCGGTGCAGATTCAGTGGGCCAGAGGGCCTATTTCCATGCTATATCTCTAGTCTAAAGTCTAAAGTGAACAAAAAAATATCCTGAACACTCCTCTGGAACATTGGCCACTGCTTGTAACCTGGTCATTGAATCATAATCTCGAGGAAATAGTTTGCCTTCATCACCTTAAAAACTTGTATCAGATCACCTTTTAAGCTCCTCTGTGCCTTTGATCAAACACAATGTAATGTAATTCAGCACCGATACTGCGTAAACACAAGCACCACACAGCTACGTTTTGACACCCTGCGTTTTGACAGGGAGTACAGCATGTTCCTAGAAAAGGGTTCAAAATAAATGTTTGAATGCAAAGCTGTATCATTGGTGCATGAATCAAGGAATTTGTATTGGGAGGAACGAAACAACCGGCGGAAATCCACGTGGTCAATGGGGAAACGTGCAAACTCCACACAGACAGCACCCATGGACAGAACTGAAACCAGGTCTCTGGTGCTGTGAGGCAGTAGCTCTACCAACTGCAAAAACAAAGAACTGCCATTTGTGGTTAATACATACATGGACACATAGTGCTGGAATAACTCAATGGGTCGGGCAGCATCCCTGGAGAACATGGATAGGTGACGGTTCAGATCGGGACCCTTCTTCAAAGTTGAAACATCACCTATGCACGTTCTCCAGGGATGCTGCCTGAACCACTGAGTTACTCCAGCACTTTGTCGGTTTTTTTGTAAACCTTCATCTGTGGCCCTCTGTGTTTTTGCAGTTTGTGTTTGTCTACTTACTCTTTATTCCGTATCTCAGATATTTGGGCAGGATTGAACACAGGTCTCTAGCACTGTGAGGCAGCAGCTCTATCGCTTAACCACTGATCCCATAACTGGAAGTACAGACCTCAAACAATAACATAGTTGCCGCATGTAGCATATTTCAGAATGGAACACCTGAGTGTGTTCCCCTCTTCAAAAATATTACCAAAGTCTACATCCCAATCTTCTCCTTTATGATACTAGTCACACTACTTTCTAAGAGCAATGATTCCTAAAGTGTATGTGCTGGAAGCAACTAAACTAATACAAAACCCTTAAAATCCTCCTTGATCTCCTGGTATATCATTCCCGAAAGAACTAAACAAATACGTTTCTCCAAACCAAAACTCTGGAAAAGTTCGTCAAAAACCTGTAAATAAAAACTTGGAATTAAGTATTTTTGCCACTGGAGTTCTTCACTGTATTGTTGCGGTCCACTTTGACTTTATTGATGTTGAATGAACATTGTTCAATTATTCATCCAGTCTACCTTTCTGCAAACTCTGGTGGATGTCAGTTGCCTGGGAGAATGCCCTTCACAACATGGTCTCTAGCACAATTCACACTACAATCATGCCTTCGCTTTAGACCTAACTAATTCAGCACCGATATTGCACAAGCATGAAGCAATGCCATATTTATATCTTTTAAATGTTTGAGAGTTCATTTTAGCATTAGTGCAGGGAATAGAGGGATATGAAGAAGGGTCTCGACCCATTATTATCTAAATGGTGGCCGATTAGGAAAAGGGGAGATGCAGCGTGACCTGGGTGTCATGGTACACCAGTCATTGAAAGTAGGCATGCAGGTGCAGCAGGCAGTGAAGAAAGCGAATGGTATGTTAGCTTTCATAGCAAAAGGACTTGAGTATAGGAGCAGGGAGGTTCTACTTCAGTTGTATAGGGTCTTGGTGAGACCACACCTGGAGTATTGCGTGCAGTTCTGGTCTCCAAATCTGAGGAAGGACATTATTGCCATAGAGGGAGTGCAGAGAAGGTTCACCAGACTGATTCCTGGGATGTCAGGACTGTCTTATGAACAAAGACTGCATAGACTCGGTTTATACTCTCTAGAATTTAGGAGATTGAGAGGGGATCTTATAGAAACTTACAAAATTCTTAAAGGGTTGGACAGGCTAGATGCAGGAAGATTGTTCCCGATGTTGGGGAGGTCCAGGACAAGGGGTCACAGCTTAAGGATAAGGGGGAAATCCTTTAGGACCGAGATGAGAAGGACTTTTTTCACACAGTGGTGGGTCTCTGGAACTCTCTGCCACAGAGGGTAGTTGAGGCCAGTTCATTTGCTATATTTAAGAGGGAGTTAGATGTGGCCCTTGTGGCTAAGAGGATCAGAGGGTATGGAGAGAAGGCAGGTACAGGATACTGAGTTGGATGATCAGCCATGATCATATTGAATGGCGGTGCAGGCTCGAAGGGCCGAATGGCCTACTCCTGCACCTAATTTCTATGTTTCTATGTTTCTATGAAACGTCATCCATTCCTTATCTCCAGAGATGCTACCTGTCCCGCTGAGCTACTCCAGCACTTTGTGTCTACCTTCAATTTAAACCAGCATCTGCAGTTCCTTCCTGGATCATATGCAGGCAGATTAGATCAGTTTAATGGTAACATCTTTGGCACAAACATTGTGGGCTGAAGGGCCCATTCCTGTACTGCACTGATTTTAGTTTTTAGTTTCAGTTTTAGTTTTAGAGATACAATGTGGAAACAGGCCCTCCAGCACACCAAGTCCACGCCAACCATTGATCACCTGTACACACGTTCTATGTTATCCCAGTTTTGTGTCCTACAATTTTCGGACGCCAATTAATCCACAAACCCCCATGTCTTTTGAATGTAGGAGGAAGCCGGAGCACCCGGAGAAAACCCACACAGTCACAGGGAGAACGTACAAACTCCGCGCAGACAGCACCTGTAGTCATTATCAAACCAAGGTCTCTGGTGCTGTAAGGCAGCAGCTCTACCTTTGCTCCATTGTACCACACAATGGTTCTATGTTCTATGTTTATTACTCGCTTTTCATTTCTTCCATTAGTTTCACAGCTCCTTCCAATTCATCACTAAATCTTTTCTTGAACATTTGTTATGACTTCTTTCTTTGTTTGACATGGAGCCGCTATGCACAGAAATACTTTACCTTCCTCTGCATTAGGCAACGCTGAGTGGAAATAAATTATACCTTTCTTGAATGCCTTCCATAGTTCCATTAATGCCTTAGTCCACCGTAGTGTTTTCCAATTCATATGTGCCAGGTTCATTCGTAAATCACTGAAATTAGCTCTTCTGCCATTGAGCATTTTCACTTTTGATGGAGTAGCATTGAATAGGTCAGCAAGCTATTAATTTATTTTGTTGGATATCCATTTTCATCAACTGAAGGATCACTTGTTCGATTGTCTGGTGTGGAAAGATAAATTTGGGTTCTCATTCGGTTTCTATTCCCAAGAGACTAATCTATGATTGCTTCTCTTCATAAACCCTTCAAAATCAATGCTAGTGTTACAGCCATGTTCTTCTTGATTATGCTTGGCTTATGTCTCAAGCTTTAAGCTTCACACAATTCGTTAATTGAATTTAAGAACATTGTTTGTCGGATTCCACATTTTAATCTATCCACACTTCATGCTGCCTCGGGATAGCAGTCAACATAATTAAAGACCTTACCCACCCCGGTCATTCCTTTTTCTCCCTGCTCTCATTAGGCAGGAGATACAGAAGATTGAAAGCGCGCACCACCAGATTCAGGAACAGCTTTGTCTCTTCTGTTATCACATTTCTGAATGGTCCTTCCATGAGCTAGGGTACAGTTCTGATTCTCCAACCTACATCATTGCAGATATTGGACTTAGTCTCTGGATCCACACCAATTCTGCATTCTGTATCTTCCCCTTTGCACTACCTATTGTACAGTATTTGAGGATGGCTTGATTGTGTTTAAGTATAGTATTATCTGATTTGATTGGATAGCACTCAAAACAATGCTTTTCACAATACCTTGGTACAATTGACAATAATAAATCTATACCTAAACCTCATTACATGGAGTCAAGGGGAAAATCCCAAAGGATGCAAAAAAAAATTGGAGAACACTTAATTGGAGAATCCATTTACATGGATAGGATAGGTTTGGGGTGATATGGACCAAACGCAGGCAGGTGGGACTAGTGTAGATGGGACATGGTGGCCAGTGTGGGCAAGTTAGGCCGAAGGGCCTGTTTCCAAACTGTATCACTCTATGACTCTATGAATCTATAACACCGATAAGGTTATGGAGATGAGGTTGTGGAAATCTTCAGTGATGCAGAGTCACCTGGTTATTTTTATAAGACCTTTGGATGTTAATTTTTTGAATCATTTTTCACTATCATCTTTTCATGGTACCAAGGACGTGGCGTTGAAGGATGAGAAGCCGAAGCAAAGCAGTGGAAGCCAAATAACCGAACGCAAACAAAGCCGATAACCCAATAACCAAAAGCGTACGAAGCCTAAAAGCCAACTAACCGAAAGGGTGGGTTGCCTAAATGCAAATTCGCCGAAAGCCTGCTATGCTGAAATGCCAACTCACCGAGAAGCTGCGTCGCTTACAAGCCAACTCACTGAAAGGCCGCTCTGCCGAAAAGCCAAATAACGGACATGATGATGCCGGGGGGGGGGGGAACGTCAGCGATTGGTCCAGAACCCCGCGTCCATCACATCACTGGCCGGTGGAGACGCGAGACTCTGAACCCCAGCACCAAGTTGTAAGCGGCCGAAGGAGCGCATCCCTCAGGACAGCCCCCACTCTCCCACGGCCACGGTCTCCCTCCACCTCGTCTCCCTCATGCAGCCACACTGTAACAGGCTGTGGGTCGGCAGCGCACATACACACACACGGGGCCAGGTGAAGCAGAGGTGTGAGTCAGGCTGGTCCCTCCGCCCACCCAGAGTCACTGACCTTTTTTTTGTCCCAATGAGTGTAGTTAGTTACCGTTTTTTTTAGCTGGATATGTGTGGAGGGTGGGGGGGCGGGGTGAGGGAAACGTTTTAAATCTTTTCCCTGTACGGAGGAACCGACCTTTCCTCTGTCGGGTCTCCGTTGTCGTTGGGGCCTAGCACCGCGAAGCGGCCTCCAACCGGACTTGGGGCTCCAGTCGCGGAACTTGCAGACTACTCACCATCGTGGAGCTGGCCAAGTTAGGAACGGGAGGAGCTGTGGTGGCGCGCTGCTGCTGCCCGACCCTGGACATTCGGAGGCTCCAGCTGCAGGACGGCGACACCGGGAGCTCACGGGTCCCTGGTGGGAGACCACTATTCGGAGCTCCCGTGGCGGTAACTTCTCCCACCCGAGATGCAGATTTGAAAATGACCTGGAGCAGGGCCTTACATCGCCCGGCGCGGCTTTAATGGCCGCGGGTCTTGCTAGCGCCCGCCGGGGGCTCCAACATCAAGACCCGGAGCGGGGACTTGCATCGCTCGGCGCGGCCTTAATGGCCGGGGGACTTATTTACCATCGCCCGCCGGCGGCTTTGACTCTGACATCGGGAGAAGAATGGGGAGTGTAGGGGAGAGATAAGACTTTGCCTTCCATCACAGTGAGGAGGAGATTCACTGTGATGAATGTTTGTGTCAATTGTGTTGTGTCTTGGTTCTTTTTGTGTTTGTATGACTGCAGAAACTAAATTTTGTTTGAACCTCAATGAGGTTCAAACACTGAACGAGGTTTTCCTCATTGTCGGCGCAGCTCGTGAAGCCCTGCCCCTCCCGTCCCCTGCGCGCTCATTCTAGCTGTGGGTTTCCAGAGAGCAGAAGTCGCTTTTGTCTCTGCATTTCACAGTACACTCACTCACCCGGCTCCTCTCCACCCCCCCCCCCCCCCTCATCTCACCTCCTCCCCTCTCCTCCCTCCCTCTCTCCCCTCTCCTCTCTACCCGTCACAGGGGACGACCTCCTCTCCGGGAGGTCCGATCGTCTGTCCCCCCCCCCCCCCCCCAGGCCCGGCCCGGCTCTGTCACACTGGTGGGTACACTTACCTTTGCGGAAGCCACGATCGGCTGGTCCCCCCGCTGCTTTTCATCGTCCTCAGATTACACCGTGCCTCGCTCGGGCTGCCCCCTCCTCTCTCTCTCTAACCCCCTTCTCCCTCTCTCCCCCCCTCTCTCTCCCCTCTCTCTTCCTCCCCTCCCTCTCTCCCCCTCCTCTCTCTCCCCTTCCTCTCCCCAACCCCTGCCCTCCCCCACCCTCTTTCCCCTAAACCCCCTCCACACCCTCCCCTCCCTTACCCCCTTCCCTCCACCCCCTCCCCTACCCCCTTCCCTCCACCTCCCCCTCGCTTCCATCCCCCCTCTCCCCCTCCCTTCCCACCCCCTTCCCTTCCCCTCTCAGCCCCCATTTCCCCCCTCCACTTTCTCTCCTCTCTTCCTCCCCCACTCTCCCTCTCTTCCTCCCCTCCACCCCCCCTCCCCCTCTGTCTCTTGCCCTTCTGTCTCTGCCTCTCTCTCTGTCTTTCCCCATTCTCTCTCTGTCCTTACTTTCTACCCCACCCCCCCCCCCCCTCCCAGGCGCGCCTGCAAGTTGGGGGCTATGCGTCAGTGGATAGGGCGGTTATGGGGTAAAAGGAGCAAATTAATAATATTAATATAACATCAAAAGGGGTAGTTAATGTGTGTGTTGGGGTGCTTGACTAATTATTACTACCGTATCCTTTTAGAATGAAAATGCACATGTCCAGAGAGCATAATTCCACTTTAATTAATGTAATCAATTTGTTGTCTTTTTCCATTTTCCATTTCATCTTGATGAATTTGCTAGAATTTACGTCTGGTATTCAAGGAAATACGTTTCAAAAGCAAAATGACAGAAACCCACACACACACACACACACACACACTTAAAAGTATATAGATGTGTGTATAGGATGCATATTAATTAATGACCTCCACATTTCAATGTTCATCTGGAGCATTTACTGGTGATATTTGTCATGTGTTGGACAGTTTATTGGGCACTCAAGGAAAACCAATTACTCATATGCACGAGTACTTTCATGACAAATGCATATAACAAAATACGAAATCGCAACAGTAGGCCGTTTATCAAAAGAATGGATGATCTTCAAAACCATATTCCCTCTCCATCCCCAGCATTGACCAAATATCCAAAGGTCTATTGATCTCCATTTTGACTGCAATTAGTGATTAGATGTCCACAGCTTGTCTTAGAAGATTCCACAGATTCACCAGCTTCTCAATGAAGGCATTTTGCCTCATTTTAATTCTAAATTGTCTACACCTTACTTTGAAACTGTGACCCTTAATTGTGGACTCCCCAGTCATGGGAAATAGCCTACTCATTTCCAACACAATGAATAATCCAGCATAATTTTGTACATTTCAATAAGATTTGGTTCAGATACAACATGGAAACAGGCTCTTCAGCCCACCGAATCCATACAATCGATCACCTATTCACAGTAGATGCTCATTTACAAAAAAAAAAAATTGCATCTCTGGAGAACATAGATAGGTGATGTTTCAGGTTGAGGCCCTTTGTCAGACTGATTCACTCTAGTTTTAAGTAACCCAATTTTCTCTCTAGACACCAGGAGCAATTTACAAAGGCCCAATCAACCTACAAACCCACACGTCTCTGCCAGAGTACCCGGAGGAAACCTACATTGTCATTGGGATAATGTGTAAACTCCACACAGACAGCACCTGAGGTCAGGATCAAAACCGGGTTTCGGGCATTTTAAATACTAGAAAACGGGCTCAGTCTATTCTTCTCATCATATAGGCACTCCAGGAACCTCTTTGATGATTTGGTGCTGCGCTTTCTTTATTGCAATGGTATCCTTTTGTTTTAGTTGAAGAGACAGCAGATTGAGTGCTACTGTCAACTTGAGATGGATTCCTTTATTCCTATTGCTTTGCTTCCAATCTGTTAACCGACTCAATCCACACATATATTGGGGTTACTTAGAGAAAAGAGGAAGAAGGTATATGTCTACAAAGCCAATCCCACGTGCTTGCTCAAGGAGCCACACTGAACAACTCTCCAATGAAAAGATGAACAGATGTTCAGAATTCCTAAATCAAAGGTGTTAGAAACATATGGGCTTTTGACGCCAGAACTCCAACTAAGCATCAATGCCCAAATCACTTTGTCCAGAGAAATCAATATTGCTCTCACCTTGAACTAGTTAACTTCAGATCCAAGTGGTGGCCATGGCTGCTCCGTGTCACATATCCCTGAGAAACCATTCAGGATCATTAACAAACATTATTCAGCAATTCTCAGTCAATATTCTCAACATTTGATCATCAAAATGTGATCATACTTATCTCAGTTCTGTAAGACTCTCTCAGTTAAATTTAATATAGTTGAGTTGCAATTCTATTTGCTCCATTGGGTTATATGATGTCTCAAGGTGTTCAGTTTTGGAACATTAGTGAGGAATGAGATGCTAGTCCGCAACAGGAATTGCAACTGGAATGATATTCTAAATTTGTGTATCCAGATGGCAGAAGGTATAAGGAACCACAGATGCTGGAATCTTGAGCAAACCATAAAGTACTGGAGGAACTCATCAGATCAGGCAACATCTATGGAGAAAATCTATGGAGAGTTTCAAAGTCTTCGGGAGACATCAGAACCCATTTATCTCCAGAAATTACATTGTTTATATCCGACTTCCTATCAGTTCCTCGCTGATGGTCCAAGTCCCAGAGAAAGCCTTGTATCATGTGCTTCTTCTGAGGAATGGAGGATTGTCGGGGAGTCACCTTCATGGTCGTGAGGAGTTCCCGCATTCTGGGAACTAGTCACGGCCTCATTATGGTCGCCGCAAATTTTTCAAAATTTGCGGCGACTAGAATGAAGCCGCCAAGGAGAGTCGCGAGAATTCTCGTGCCGTAGGTGGGTCGCCAGGAGGTCCTAGTGGGTTGCCAGGAAGTCAAAGGTTCTCGGAGGTTCTCGTAGGTTGTAGCCGGTGCTGACCGGTGAATTTCATTGGCTCTTTGGGGAAAAAAAAGTAAGCAGTAGTTTTCAGAACCAAGGATAACCGACCGGTAATGTTAAATGTCTGCCGAGCTTCACGGCCAGGTATCTCTGGCTTATTAAAAGTTGTCTCCACTCCTTCTCCCCCTAGCCGTCCTAATTACGGCGCCAACCTTCCTGTTCAACGCGGTGTGTGTCTGTATCACCTTGGCTTTGTACCGTGTGAATTGTTTAGTTAGTGCCCCCCCCCGCTTGCCCTGTCCCCCGCCTGAATAACGGGCTGGTGAAGGAAGCGATGTGTTTGTATATGTGTGTTCCACTGTGACAATCGCCTTCCAATTGCCGGTTTTCAGGCGCCGGCAGTCCGCTGAAAAATCGCCTAAGTGGGACGGGCCCATAAGTTTCCAAAATTCTTTCATCACCAAGGTTTTGTTCATGTCCCTCTAGTTGTTTCTTTGCAGTTTAATTGATGTAGAATGATGATAATGAGCAGTCAACTTTGTTCCTTTTCCCTTGTACCTAGTATCTTCCGAAGAGTCTACCAGGGACTATACTGGAAGTTGGACAATTTTTTTTAACATATATCAAGCCAATTAACCTACAAATCTGTATGTCTTTGGAATGTGCGAGGAAACGGTAGATCTCAGAGAAAACCCAGGTAGGTCACGGGGAGAAAGTACAAACGCCATACAGACAGCGCCCATAGTCGGGGTCGAACCTGGGTCTCCGGCGCTGCATTTTGCTGTAAGGCTGAAACCCTACCGCTACACCACCGTCACTGTTAACATTCTTGTTAACATTTTACCTTGCAACTTGGAGGATGGTAGAGGCTGCACTCTAAGGACTTAGATGTTTTTACAATAACAATTCTTATGTAACAGGATAACTTCCATTTGTATAGTTGCTTTAGTGTAATTGATACCTCAAGGCATTCTGTAGAAACATAAAAAAAGTACACTAATATTTTAGAGATGGTACAGAATATAATCAATTATGCAAGTTGAGAAGTCTTGAATAACGTGGAGAAACTTTTGCGCCCTCAGCAGGGGTAAGAGTGGTTTATTTATCTTGGGGACAAAAAGAATTGCAGATGCTGATTTATCAAAAAAAATCTGAAAGAACTAGTGTAACACAGCAGGTCAGACAGCATCTCTGGAGGACTTGGATAAGTGACGTTTTGGGTCGGGACCCTTCTTCAGAATCTAAAGAAGGGTCCCGACCCGAAATGTCACCTCACACTGTCCTTCAGAGATGCTGCCTGAACCGATGGGTTACCCCAGCATTTATATTTTCAGTAAAACTTATGTTGGAGGTTCTCCTCAGCTCTTTTAATAACAGGGTAGGTTACAGTGGTTTCTCCACTCTGGCCAAGATTCCATTGATGCAACTGGATTAAACTTTGGACAGATGACCAAGGCATCTGATTCCAGCCACTGATTCCCAGTCACCCAAGTGCAATGATGGTTTCAACAGTGGCAACAGTTCAAAGACTACCCCTTTCACAAATGGATGAAGAGAGATAAACCAGTGCCTAATTTCCATTGCAGCAAGAGAAGCTAACAGGTGACTTCAGATAGAAATTTAGAATCATTACGTTTTGATGGAGTGAGTGAGCAAAAGCTGTTACTTGTAGCTGAGGAGGTGTCATCAAGTTATAATCTTAGGTGAGAATGAGAGAAGAAAGGAGAAAAACAAACATCCTTGGTACAGTAATACAAATGAACTGCAAATGCAGGGTGCTGAATCTCTGGAATTAGTTGCCACAGACAGCTGTGGAGATCAAGTCATTGTGTATTTTTAAAGCGCAAATTGACAGATTCATGTCAGGGGTTACAGGGAGAAGGCAGGAGAATAGGGTTGAGAGGGAAAGATAGATCAGCCATGATTGAATGGCGGAGTAGACGATGGGCCAAATGACCTAAATCTGCTCCTATAACTTATAAACTTATGAATGTATACCAAAGATAGACACAAATGCTGAAGTAACTCAGCGGGTCAGAAAGCATTTCTGGAGAAAATGAACAGGTCAGGACCCTTCCGAAAACAACACCTATCCATTTTCTCCAGAGATGCTGCTTGGCCCGTTGAGTTGCTCTGACATGTTGTGTCTATTATTAGTACAGAGGTTGCTGCCACGTGAATAGACAATAGACAATAGGTGCAGGAGTAGGCCATTCGGCCCTTCGAGCCAGCACCGCCATTCAATGTGATCATGGCTGACCATCCCCAATCAGTATCCCGTTTCTGCCTTCTCCCCATATCCCCTGACTCCGCTATGTATAAGAGCCTTTAAGATCTTGAAGTGCTGGATAGAAGTAAAGAAATGTTTTGATCTTCAATGGATATTAGGAAAAGGAAAAAAAGCAATGTAGAGAGAGCCTTGCAAGGCAGACAGTGTGGATAGCTTTGAACTTCTGCAGAAAGCCTGCTTGAAAGTGAAGAGTTGATTTCAACAGCTTTCTTTGGAGCATGAAGACTCCCCGTTCCATCAATAGCGTATTTTGTCTAAATTACACTATTCACAGAAGACTGCTTTTCCTTCTAAATGAGGGGAACTAATATGACAAATACTGATTAAATTACTGTTAAAAATAACAGATTTCCTTCCAACAGCTAGTTACTAGTCTGCTATGAAAAGGACTCATCAAAGAGCATTTTGCGATGAATACCTTCCATTGATCTGATTGAACGGTAATAACTTCTAAACATTTTCTAATCTTGTCGCTTAACAATGCTTCCATTCTTGATCATTTTTAAATGCTAATGTTCATTTTGTTAATATCTAGACTTAGCAAAGAAAAATCTATTAAGATATAAAGACAATTAACAATAAATGATGCGTTTTGTTATGAAAGGATGGATGGTTTTTTGTAATTATCTTGTTGGCAGTTTTGGACTAGCTTCATTTATTTGGCAATTAAAGGGAATGATCATTTATCCTTTATTTGAAGTTCTCCTTCAAATGCCATCAAGATAACAAAGGCCACAATTTTATACTTGGGCATAATTAAGATGAAATATCATTCATGCAAGACACAAAACAATATCGCAATCCATTGAGAAGGTAATTCCTGAACTACCAGAATGATTTGATATTAATTTATACCATTTTTAAATAGGGTAGATGCTCTTTTTATTTCAAAACATGTTACATGTGAAAATGAACCCCGAGAATCAAATGAAAATCATCAAAAAAAAACTCAGAAATGCAATATCGTATTCCGTGGACCTTTAGCTACCTAGGTATACTAATTTAAATTCAATGCCCTGTTGTGTTTTAACAAAGTATGTGGTATGCATTCTCTGCGGAATAAGTCAGGATACAGAAAGAATGTTTGCATAACATGAAATGGCAAAGCAAGAATCTTAACTCAATGTAGAAAAAGGCAGATTTGAGATTTGTGTCAGCATATTCCTCATGCCAGAAGTCACCAATGTGTGGCACAGACTTTCGAAAGAGTAGGAACAACCAGATAGTGAAATATGAATGGAAATGAATGTTCTTCACAAATAAAAGGATCAACTGTATCAGAACTTTCAAACAACCATAGACGGTGAAGTAAATTGAAGAAATTCATTCAATGACCCTTAGATATAAATATTTAATAGTCTAATGGTATGTATCTGCATTATCTTTTAGAAATGCAGCAAATAATAAGAAACAAATGAATAACAATATACATATTAATATATTATGATATTATAGATATATCAAAGGGCCGAATGCCCTCTCCTGCACCTATTTTCCATGTTTCTATTGCATATAAATAAGACTTTAGATTCTACATCACTTTAGACTCTTAAGAACTAACCTACAAACATCAAGACAACTCACAACTGCTCAATGACAATTCCTCTCCTACTGTCTCATTACGGCAAAGAAACTACTGCTCATGTCATGGAAAAAAACAACAGCTCCCAATTCCAGAATGTGGCTTCATGATTTGACCAGTATATTACATTTAGAAAGAATAAGATATGTTCAAAAGGATAGAGTCAACCAATTTAATAAAATCTGGCAACCATTTATGTCATTTCTTGCACAGAAGAATATTGACACATAGCACAAACCTATCTATACTCTAAACCATCCATTTTAATGAAATTATGAGTAAGGGATAGAAGACAAGGGAGTTAGAAGCTTTAGAAACAACAGTCTTCACAAAGAATGGTTGCACTGAACTGCTCCCTATGTACTGTAGTCACCTTCTGCACTTTACCTATGTATTTATTTATTTTTATTATTCACATTTAATTTTCCCTCATTATTTGTTTATTTTATTTTTTTTTAACGTTTTTATAAACATGCCCGTCCATATTGTTTGTATAATACTCAAATGTTCTGTTTTGATATGTACATTTGGAAAAAATGAGCTTGGATATGGCAACATAATTTGTACCCATTTTTTGATGGCTCAATAAAATGTATTAAATTAAAAAGAACTAACCTACAAACACTGATCCCCCCCCCCCCCCCCCCCACCACTGCTACTCCCAGTCCCCTTCCACCTACGTTCCATCCTATGGATTCTCATTTTGCACCTACCCTTATCTTCGTATCTCACACCTTTTGTCTTTTCATCTCTAGCCTTTGTCCAACCATCTGCCAATCAAAAGCCCCTCTTACATGTATCCACCTATCACTTGCTACACAACTATATATGGTTTTATGTAACATGTATGGTATTATCTGATGTGATTGGACATCGTACAGAACAAGGTTTTTCACTGTACCTCGGTGCAAAGTGACTATAATAAGCCTAAACCTAATCCTTAGCAGCACAGTAGCGCCAATGAACCGTACTTAGGACGGAATAGGATTACTTGATTGTCATATGTAACATGGGACAGTGAGATTTTTTTAGTTTAATTTGGTTTAGAGGTACAGCGCAGAAACAGCCCTTCGGCCCACTGGGTCCGCACCGACCATGATTCCCTCACATCCTACACCTACGAGGGACAATTTTTACATTTACACCAAGCCAATTAACCTACAAACCTGTACGTCTTTGGAGTGTGGGAGGAAACCGAAGATCTCTGAGAAAACCCACGTAGGATCTCGGGAAAAACGCACAGACAGCACCTGTAGTCAGGATCAAACCCGGATCTCCAGCGCTGCATTTGCTGTAAGGCAGCAACTCTACCGCTATGCCACCATGACCACCCAGGATTATATGCTTGCATACACAATGTCTACCAATAGCAGCCACCTATGGCGCTGACAAAGTTAGAAAGCACGCCGGCTCCCCCTTTTGTTCCCCCCCCCCCCCACCAGCAGTCTCCCCATACCGGGTCTTCCATTGTTCTTCCCCTCCCCCCCTCACAGTAGTCCTCCACCTTCTCATCTACCGTCGAACACGGTTCGACCCGCGAGGCATCACCGCTGCCGCGAGGTTTCACCACTGCCGAGGCCCCATCGTTGCAAGGCTTCACGACTACCGCCCGAGGCCTCACCGGTGTTGACGCCCCACTTCACGCCTCCGTGGTGCTGACCTGGGCACCAGCCACGGGCTCTGTCGGCCTCTTCGCCCAACCCGGGCTTCCACCCCTTGACTACGTGTGCTGTCTATGTGGAGTTTGCACGTTCTCCCTGTTACATGTGGGTTTTCTCCGGGTGCTCCGATTTCTTCCCACATTCCAAAGAAGATTATTTGGCTTTTGTAAATTATCCCCAGTGTCAGGATAGGGTGTGGGTGATCATTGGTCGGCACGGACTCCATGAGCCAAAGGGCCTGTTTTCACACAGTATCTCTAAACTATTAAAAATTGAGATATTACAAAAGTTATACATTTTTCCCCCATCTTGCTTCAAAGTCGCTGCAAAAGATCTCTTACCAGTTTGAGGAAAAAAACCAAAAACTTTCGTGCTCCTTCTATGCTCTAGGTTATCACGGTATTTTCACTGTTGTTATTTTTTTCCATTGAAAAATATTTTCAACTCATTGAAATCATAAATTATTGTGCATCATAATGTGCATTAACTGGTAGCCTGAATAGTTTTTGAACTGAAGTCAAACATGAGTTGGACGCCAACAATGCCAGGCGAATTACCAACATATCATAAGCTGTTTCCTAACATTACAATGATCCTTTTTAAGGAATTTAATATTAATGCATCTATTTGTTTCCTCCTTTACTCATTTTTTTTAAAGAAACAGCGGCAATCAATCCATGTTTTTGTTTCCCACATAGAATTCGAGCAGTGTCATCTCCAATGTTTATGAAGCTTTTCCTTTATAATTAATGGATGAGTAATTATCGTATGGCTGTTCTGAAGATTGTTTCATGTTTTACAGAGATACAGTTCCCCATAAAGTTTCATGCAGGCCAACTATATTTTGCCATGTTGCTATGGGATTCTTCATCACCTTCACTTCATCATTGAACAACAATTTCCCTTGGCGTTATTCGAATTGAATATTACAAGTTGTCGGAAACAAAAACATGGATTAATTTCTGCTGCTTCTTTAAAAAAAAATCAGTAAAACAGGAAAGAACTAGATAATTTGGATCCTATAAGCCTTTGTGTTTTTCAGCAGCCTGTCATTTGGGTTCTGACTAAAACAGAACATACTACATTCATTGGAGAGACCAGGAACAGCAGATGCTGGAATCGGTCTGAAGAAGGGTCCTGACCCAAAATGTCACCTATCCATGCTCTCCAGAGATGCTGCCTGACCCACTGAGTTACTCCAACACCTTTGTGTCTTCTTTGTAAACCAGAATCTGCAACTCCTGTGAGTGCATCACAGTTTTGGGCAGCACAGTGGCACAGCGATAGAGTTGCTGCCTTGCAGATCCAGAGACCCAAGTTTGATCCAGACCTTCGGTGCTGTCTGCACAAAGTTTGTACATTCTCCCTTTGACTGTGTGGGTTTTCTTTGGGTGCTCTGGTTTCCTCCCACACTCTATAGACATACACGTTTGTAGGTTAATTTATTTCAGTAAAAATATTGTAAATTATCCCGATTGTGTAGGCGCGGAGTCAGTGGGCCGAAGGGCCTGTTTCCAAGCTGTATCTTCAAAGTAATAAAGTTTTAGATTCGTTTAGTTTAGAGTAACAGAGCGGAAACAAGTCCTTTGGTCCACCCAGTCCCCGCATAACACTATCCTACACACACACTTGGGACAATTTTTCCATTTACCATCCAATTTACCTACATACCTATACATCTTTGGAGTTTGGGAGGAAACCAAAGATCTCGGAGAAAACCCACACAGGTCACAAGGAGAACGTACAAACTCCATAGAGACAACACCCATAGTCGAACCTGGGTCTCTGGCGCTGCAAGCGCTGTAATGCAGCAACTCTACCGCTGCGCCACTGTACCTTACCAATAGTAAAGTAAACTTTGTGTGGCAGCTGCTCTGCCCAAGACCAAAGATTATAGAGGAGCAAGATAGGCCACTCCTCCGAAATCCAATGGACTGGTGTGTAGTACGTAACGGAACGTCACGGCCGCCATTTTGGCGGATGCCTCCCGCTGTGTAATCCGCTCCAAAGCTACATAGCAGTTGTAAGTGAGATGCCTGTGAACAGGAATGTTTCATTGTCTTTTGAATAAATTATATTTTGATGTGGACTTTATTGCATGCGTTTGTCTATGGCAGGCTATGTAAATTGCCATTGGGTTAGTGTCAAATATTTACTGATTCATATACGTTTACATGTAAAATAGTAGCTCCAAAGATCCTTCGATCCGCTCTATCATCCTTGGTGTAATCAGTGTTGTAGGGAACAGTGTTTGATATAGCGCATCTATCACCTCACATATTTTAGTTAATTTAATTGTAATGCTTTCCCCCCCATTTCCCTCCCATCTTTCCTCCCCAGCCCCCACCTTTGCGTAGTTTCCCTTGCATCGTGCAGCTTCCCTTGTATTGCTTTAACACACACTGTGAACAAAATTACAGGCACACACAAACACACATTCATATAAATATATAGTGGGACAGATAGAAGAGCTTATTAAAATCTTCTTACAAAGACCATTATGTAATTTCTTTATATCCTCTTTTGGACCCAAGGCATAGCAGGGCTGCCAACTCTCACACAGAGGGAAGGGAGGGAGAGAGGGAAGGGAGGGAGAGAAATGAGGGAGGGAGGGAGGGAGGGAGGGAGGGAGGGGAGGAGGGGAGAGAGGGAAGGGCGAGAGTGAAGGGAGGGGGATCGAGAGAAGAGATGGGAGAGAGAGCGATCGAGAGGGGAGAGAGGGAGATGGAGAGGGGAGAGAGAGATCGAGAGAACAGAGGGGAGAGAGAGCGATTGAGAGGGGAGAGATAGAGAGAAGAGAGGGAGATTGAGAGAGATCGAGAGAGGGAGATCGAGAGGGGAGAGAGAGATCGAGAGGGGAGAGAGAGATCGAGAGGGGAGAGAGAGATCGAGGGGAGAGAGATCGAGAGGGGAGAGAGAGATCGAGAAGGGAGAGAGAGATCGAGAGGGGAGAGAGAGAGAAGAGAGGGGATAGAGAGAGATCGAGAGGGGAGAGAAAGATCGAGAGGGGAGAGAAAGAGATCGAGAACAGAGGGGAGAGAGTGCGATCGAGAGGGGAGAGATAGAGAGAAGAGAGGGAGATCGAGAGAAGAGAGGGGAGAGAGAGAGATAGAGAGAAGAGAGGGAGATCGAGAGAAGAGAGGGAGGTCGAGAGAAGAGAGGGAGGTCGAGAGAAGAGAGGGGAGAGAGAGATAGAGAGAAGAGAGGGAGATCGAGAGAAGAGAGGGAGGTCGAGAGAAGAGAGGGAGGTCGAGAGAAGAGAGGGGATAGAGAGGGATCGAGAGGTAAGTAAAGATCTATTACAAATAAATCTAATAACTTTCTAATAAATCTTGATCCTCTATAATCTTTGCTTGCAACTGCTCTGTAGCTTTGGAGCGGATTACACAGCGGGAGATCGAGAGAAAGATTATAGAGAAGCCTAGTTTCCCAATGATGTAGACGCCATAGTCGACGCCATCTTTGGTCCGCTAAAATGGCGTCGACAATCACACTTGTGATACTAAGCCTTTTCCACTGAGTGGCGCATCTCGCTCCTCTATAATCTTTGCCCAAGACTGCAAAACATTCTGGAGATATGGTGAACATATAGCATGTGAATAATAATGGCACTAAATACAAATTCAATATTCTGTTTGAATATTGCTTTACTCATTCTTACCATAGTTAAGGAACCCAGTGGAAAAATGTTTTACTGTATTTTGGGAAAAACATTTGTCCTTGGACAAATGAAATTTCTATAGAAAATACCAGACTCCATGTGGATTATTTTACCTCCGTCACATTCCCATTAGGATTGGCTCCAATATTCAATTGATTTATTATAAGTATTTCACATTGTTAAATTCAACGGCTTTAGACATGCTCATGATTTAGTTCCCCCAAACACATCATAGTTTATTTCTCTCAAACGAAATTTAGACTTTATATTTTAGAGATATAGTGCTGAGATAGGCGTTCCGGCCCACTAAGTAATGATCATCCCACACACTAATACTATCCTACACACTAGCGGTACGTTACCAAGCCAATTCGGCTACAAACCTGTGTAAGAAAGAAATGCAGATGCTGGTAAAATCGAAGGTAGACACAAAATCCTGGAGTGTGAGGCAGCATCTATGGAGAGATGGAATAGGCGATGTTTCAGGTCGAGACCCTTCTTCTGACCTGAAGAAGTGTCTCGACCCGAAACTTCACCCATTCCTTCTCTCCATAGATGCTGCCTCACCTGCTGAGCCTACAAGCCTGTACATCTTTGGAATGGGAGAGGAAACCGGAGACTCAGAGAAAACCCACATGGTCACGGGGAGAACGTACAAACTCAGCGCAGACAGCACCCTTAGTCGGGATCGAACCCTGGACTCAGGCGCTGTAAGCCAATATATCTGCCGCTACGCCACTAAGGCACCCCTTAATTTCTGCGCTTTTCTACGATTAAATCTTTGTATCCTTCTCGTGGAATATACAACACAAAAGCTGCATATAAAAAAGCAAGTAGGTTCAAGCCTTAATAGTGATCCAAAACTTTATTTTATTAAACTTAAGTTAAACTTTCTTGCAGACTTGAGATCTAAGTCAAAATATCAATTCATTTTTCAATGTTTACCATAGACACCAACTGATCTTTGTGTGCCTTCCCAAGATTTAGTTTATTTTGGTGAGAGATAAATCGTGGAAACAGGCTCTTCGGCCCATCGAGCTCACTTCGATGATTGATCACCCTTTCACACTAATTCCTTGTTATCTCACTTGCTCGACCAACTCCCCACACAAAAGGGGGAATTTACAGAGGTCAATTAACCTACAAACTCGCACACCCTTGGGATATGGAAGGAAACCAGAGCATCAGACAGCACTTGAAGTTAAGATCAAATCTAAGTCTCTGTGCTATGAGGCAGCAGCTCTATCAGCTGCGCCACTGTGTCACCCAAATCTCAGTCGTCTCAGTCTCCCAGCCATTACTGCTTCATTACTTCCCTCTAACTGTGTGACCATGCTGTTGATTTTATTTTATTTTTAATTTCAGTATTAAACCTCAGTTGGGCCCATTAAAGAATTTGTGCTAGAACTAAGATAATGTACTCTTACCATTCTGAGGTTCAGATGATTTAATTGTCTGAGGAACTTATTTAGACCAGGAATTAGAAATGGCGAAAAATAATTTATTTCACCTTCCTATTTGTTTCCGTACTCCAGGCACCTTCTCTACTCTAACTCTTACCATTAAGGGCCTGTTCCACTTAGGCGACTTTTTAGGGGAGTGCAGGGGACTCTGCGCTCACCTCATGATCGCCACATGTTCACTGCTGGTCTCTGGTGAGACTCCTTCATGGTCACGGGGAGTTCCCGCATTCTGGGAACTAGTCGCAGCAGATTTTTCAAATTGGTCGCCATGGAGAAAATTGATACTTTTGTAGTCGTAGGTGCCGCGGTAGTGGGGTCGCCATGTAGTTGTAGGTAGTCGAGGTAGCCTTAGGCAGTTTTAGTTAATCTCCTTTGCTGACCGGGGATTTTCATTGGCTCATTGGGGGAAAAAAACGTAAGCACGAGTTTTCAGAACCAAGGAAAACCGAACGGTAATGTTAAATGTCCGCCAAACTTCACAGCTGTGTATCTCTGGCTTATTAAAAGATGCCTGGCTTCTTTTAAGTGTCTGGCTTCTCCCCCCCTTCTTCCCTCCCCTCCTTCCCCCCCACCCCCCCACCCCCCCGCTCTTTTAAAGGACTTACGTACACTGTGCTAGCCGTCTTAACCTTCCTGTTCGTCGCGTGTCTGTGTGTGTCTGTATCCCCTTGGCTTTGCACCATGTGAATATCAGACAACGCTCCCCTGCTTTCCCTGGCCCCCGCCTTTGCGATGTGTGTGTGCGCGCGTGCATTTGTGTGTTCCACTCTTGACACTCGCCATTCCACTTCCCCGTTTTTCAGCAGGTGCCGCGAGCTTGACACTCGCGGGCAGTCCGCTGACAAATCGCCTAAGTGGGACAGGCCCTTTAGGTTTTCATGTTGTCAACTTACTTTCAGACTTCAAGCAGACCACAGAAAGGTGGACAAGTGGAACAGAGAACAGTACAGCACAGGAACTAGTCCTTTGGATCATCATGTCCAGGCTGAACATGATGCAAGATAAACTAAACTCCTCTGCCTGCACGTGAACCACATCCCTCCATTCCCTGCATAGCCGTGGGTCTATCTGAAGATAGGTTTTGAACTGAAACGTTGTCTGGTACATTTCCCCAGAGATACTGCCAGACCTGCTGAGTTGCTCCAACATTTTATATCTATCTTGTCTATCTCAATGCTACTTTCAATCGTACTTTATTGCCACATGTATCTAGGTACAGTGAAATTCTTATTTCCACACAGTTCAGTAAAATGTTACTGTACAAAAGCATTATTAACCTAAGTACAAGAGTGTAAAAATAGTTGATTACACTGAGGCAGTATACAAGAGTTGCCATGTTTCCGGAGCCATCTTGTATCGTTCTACTTCAAAATACTTTCAAATGTAGATCTAAAAACTCCTTAATTGCCACTATCATATCTGCCACCACCATCTCCGGAAGCATGCTCCACCCTCTTAATAAAAAAATCTGCCCCACACATTTCCTTTAAACTTTACTCCGCACACCTTAAAGGTACATCCTCTAGACTTTGATATTTCCACCCTTGGACAAAGGTTCTGTCCACTCAAGTAGATTCAGTAATTAACTGTGACACTTGTTTTCCTTTCACGAGACAATTAGCCTGCTTCCACTAAATGCTTTGAGGTATTTATTAAGACTGAACACTCAGTTTATATTACTACATGCAAACTTAACATCTGACATATATTTGCCTATTTTTATCCAGAAAATCCTGTAGCCAAGGTAGTTTTACCATAAATTAAAAGCATATGAATTAAGATATAATAATTGTATCCTGCCTCAACATATAAAAAGAAATAAAAGAATGCTTTAAAAAATAAACAGCATAATATCTAATTGATTAGAAATTTATTGTATATAGAAACAACTAGAGCTCTGGAATATTAATAGTATTTTGTTCGAGGGATGCTACAAAAGTTTAAAGTATTTTTTGCAATTGCTTAAGAGATCAATAATTTTGCATTCAAAGTCGGAAAGTAAACAATCTGTCTTTAATTCTCATTATATTGTTCTGCGCTCATTTAATGAGGCTGCTTTTAGAATATATGGAGTAATCATCTTTTTCCCCATCATTCCCTAATATTATCTGACACAATGTCAGTTTGTTTGACTATTTAATTCAGTTAAGAATTCACTTTGATTACACTTTAATGTGTTGGGGATTGTGCATGAGCTGGGCTGCAGTTGTTTGAAGTAGTTGTTAAAATTCAGTGCTGCAGAGTTATTCCCTCAGGCAAGCTAGATGGATATTTTTTTTATTTTAGCTTGTGAGATAAAGCCAGATTTTTTTTAAGGAAAGAACTGCATCTCATCTGCTTTTCCAACCACCGTCTTCATCCCACTGTTCCTGATCCCACCCCAATCATGGTGTCATTGTCATATAGCATGCAGACAGGCCACTTGGTTCAACTTGCCCATGCCGACCAAGAGGCCCCATCTCCACTAGTCCCACCTACCTGCACTTGGCCCATATCCTTCTAAACCTTTCCAATCATTCCTTCTTCTCACTGCATCCGTCCGGAAGAAGATAGAGAAGCTTGAAAGCATGCACAACCAGACTCAGGAACAGCTTCTTCCCCTCTGTTATTAGGGTGCTGAAGATAACTTTCATACATTATGGTACTGTCTGATTCACCAGTGGACCTAGGTTCAAGGTGAGAGGGGAAAGACTTAATAGGAACCTGAGGGGTGGTGTTCACACTCAGAATGCGTGTGGTGGGTATAAGGAATGATCTACCGGAGGAGGTAGTTAAGGCAAGTACAATAATAACATATAAAACACATTTGGACAGGTACAGGGATAGGAAAGATCAAAGTCAAAGTCAAAAGTCAAAGTCAAAAGAGTTTATTGTCATGTGTCCCTGAAATGACAGGGACAATGAAAATATTTCTTTGCATAGCATAACAGAACATAGAAGGCATTGACTACAATTCTATACATAAATACACCCATGACTTAATAAATTAATAAAGTGCAAATAACAGTGGAGGGATATTAATGTTCAGAGTTCCGAGCCAGGTTTAATAGCCTGATGGCTGTGGGGAAGTAGCTATTCCTAAACCGGGTTGTTGCAGTCTTCAGGCTCCTGTACCTTCTACCCGAAGGTAGCAGGGAGATGAGTGTGTGGCTAGGGTGGTGTGGGTCCTTGATGATGCTGCCAGCCTTTTTGAGGCAGCGACTGTGATAAATCCCCTCGATGGAAGGAAGGTCAGAGCCGATGATGGACTGGGCAGTGTTTACTACTTTTTGTAGTCTTTTCCTCTCCAGGGCGCTCAAGTTGCCGAACCAAGCCACGATGCAACCAGTCAGCAAGCTCTCTACTGTACACCTGTAGAAGTTAGAGAGAGTAGTCCTTGACAGACCAACTCTCCGTAATCTTCTCAGGAAGTAGAGGCGCTGATGAGCTTTCTTAATAATTGCATCTGTGTTCTCAGACCAGGAAAGATCTTCACAGATGTGCACGCCCAGGAATTTGAAGCTCTTGACCCTTTCAACCATCGACCCATTGATATAAACAGGACTGTGGGTCCCCATCCTACTCCTTCCAAAGTCCACAATCAGTTCCTTGGTTTTGCTGGTGTTGAGGGCCAGGTTGTTGTGCTGGCACCATATGGACAGTCGCTCGATCTCTCTTCTATACTCGGACTCATCCCCATCAGTGATACGTCCCACAACAGTGGTGTCGTCAGCGAACTTGATGATGGAGTTCGCGCTATGACCGGCTACGCAGTCATGTGTATAGAGTGAGTACAGATTTAGAGGGATATGGGCCTAATGTAGGCAAAATTAGATTAGATGGAACATCTTGGTCGGCATGGACAAGGAGTGCTGAAGCGCCAGTTTCCATGCCGTATGATTCTATGACTCTTTATCCTCTAGCCCATTGTGGAGATTCGACTTTGACTATTGAACCACAATGCTGAGAACTATATTCTGCACTCTGTATCTTCGTCTTTGCTCTATCTATTTTAGTTGAGTTTGATTGATTGTATTTATGTACAGTATTATTTGATCTGTTGGGATAGCATGCAAAACAAAGCTATTCCCTGTACCTCGGTACACATGACAATAATAAACATAAAACTAAGCCCTATCCAGGAGCAATGGAGATCCCATTCGAGAGATGCCTGGCCATGATCTGAAACATTCTGCTCTTTTGTGATGATAACGGCATACGAGGATGAAAGATGTACTGTCAAAACATCTCTTGAAAAGCTCTCTCAGTCGGTAGCTTTATGTCAGTATACAGAATCACGAAAAGAAAAATCACACCAGAAAATATTTCCAGCTGCTGAAATCATTAATTAAATTCTGCAGATTTCAGGCTTAGAAAAACGTCAACAGCCTGTATTGGCAGTTTCTGTTTGACTGAAAGATACAACATGCAAACAGGCCCTTCAGACCACTGGGTCCACGCCAACCAGCGATCACCTGTTCACGCTAGTTCGATGGAATCCCACTTTCGCATCCTGCACATTAGGCACAATTCACAGAGGCCAATTAATCTACAAACCAGCACATCTTTGGGATGTGGGAGGAATCTGGAGCATATTATAACTCCATATTATTACTGAAGTGCAATTCCAGTGTAGATGCTGGAAACACAGAAGAGCTGCAGTATGATCTGATTCTTATCGTAAAATTAACAAGTTTAACCACAGTCTATTAACAAAGTAACAACTGATTGATTGAGTTTAAGAGTCAGAAAGTCATGATGCAGCTTTAAAGGGCTTTAGTTAAGCGCAGCTGGTAGATTTGCTGCCTCACAGCACCAGTGACCCGGGTTTGATTCTGACCCCAGGGGCTATTTGTGTGGAGTCTGCACGTTCTCGCTGTGACTACACAGGTTTCCTCTGTGTGCTTCATGTCTTTGACATTTCCACGCTGGGAAAAAGGTTCTAATTGTCTTCCTTATCAGTGCCTCTCATCATTTTATAACCTTGATGTAAGAAGAAGGCAGATTTCTGGAGCTCTCAGAGAACTATTTTTTGCAGCATGTTTAGCAACAGCCATTCAAAGCCATTATTTCCAGATTTTCGGACTAATTAGATTGAGCTTTAATGATTACTTCCAATGCACTACTCGAGGATTAATGGAAATATCATACCATTTGATGGATTCTGAATTCAGATGAGATAGAATATGGAATGCAGACATAAAAAAGGCTACTCAGTGGTTTATTGGCTCATTACAGGAGATTGTAAGGAGATAACTCTCCCAATTCTCAAGAGGAAGTTCCAGGACAGAAAAGTGACTTTATACTTTAGATACAGCGCAGAAACAGGCCCTTAGGCCCACCGAGTCCGCACCAACTAGCGATCACCTTGTACACTAGCACCATCCTACACACTAGGGACAATTCACAATTTCACCAAAGCCAATTAACCTACAAACCTGGACGAATTTGGAGTGTGGGAGGACACGAGAGCACCCAGAGAAAACCCACGGACTCAGAGGGAGAATGTACAAACTCTATACAGACATCACCCGTTGTCAGGATCGAACCCGGGTCTCTGGTACTGTAAGGCGGCAATTCTACTGCTTGGCCACTGTGCCACCCCACAGTGACTTGTAGACATGCTTAGAGATTGCCAGTTAATGGAGAAATAGGCATGTAAGATCCTGTCCTGGATTCAATGTCACAAAAGATACAATGGCTTCCATCAATAACTAAGGGCAGCACAGTGCTTGACCCGGCTTCGATCCTGACCTCAGGTGGTATCTTTGTGGAGTTTGCACGTTCGCCCTAACACCACGTGCGTTTTTTCCAGGAGTTCTGGTTTCCTCCCACATTCCAAAGATGTGTGAATTGGCTTCTGTACTTTACCCTCTGGTGTGTCGGCAGTGGATGAGAAAGTGGGATAATATAGAATTCGTTTAAACGGGTAATCGATGGGTGTGGACCTGGTGGGCCGAGGAGCCCGTAACCATGCTGTATCACTAAACTAAACTAAAATCACATATCTTTATATAAAGCATACACAAGGAACTGCAGATGCGGAAAATTTTCAAAACACACAATGTGCTGAAAGAACTCAATGGGACAGGTAGCATCTATGGAGGGAAGGGACAGGTGATATTTCGGTTTCGGACCTCAGCCCTCTTAAGTTCACTCTGGGTTATTATAACATACGTAAACTCACCCAAACACACATATCACTTTCAATCTTTGAGCTTTTTGCATCTCAGATTATGAAGGTGGAGGCATTGATCATAGAAGGTTCACTTTTCACCCATTACCAATCTACCATTCATGTTCCCGCACTTCCTCATGTACAAATGCATGGATGGAAGGTGGGCATGGGTATGAAGGGACCACAGTGTAGAGTGAGTCAGCCTTATCTTCTCAAAGGTCCAGAGATATTAGTGGTAAAAACATTTCAGCAATTAGGGCTCGGATCGGCACAGTCCATTTGTGCAGTTAATTGTATCCTACATCTGTGGGTGGATTTTCACAGCCATATATACTGCACCAATACTCTCTGACCGGTCTCAGCTTGATGGAAGTCCATATCATTGCCAGCATTAGCAAATGGTTTATCAGGCACTTGGATTATGCAGTTACACACCACTGACTGCGAGATCTTGTAAATATTTCATTGAGACATACAAGGTTCCGAGAGGAATTGACGGGAGAGCTGCCAAAGGCTCCTTTCTCCAGCTGAATATCCAGAGTTCGGTAAAGAGCCCTAGGATTTGGGATTGACCAGTGAGGACTAAAGGTGGAGACATCTTTGGACTTCTCTACTACAAAGGGCTACAGATTTTTGTTCATTGAGTATCTTCAAAGTTTAGACAATTGTATGCTTGGAGAGTATGGGTATAATGAGAAAGAGCAGAGGAAGGAACTGCAGATGCTGCTTTACACTGAAGATAGTCACAAAATACTGGAGCAACTCAGCGAGTCAGGCAACATCTCCAGAGAGAAGGAATAAATGACGTTTTGGGTCGAGACCCTTTTCCAGACTCTAATAGATGATGTTTCGGGTTAGAAACATAGAAATTAGGTGCAGGAGTAGGCCATTCGGCCCTTCGAGCCTGCATCGCCATTCAATATGATCATGGCTGATCGTCCAACTCAGTATCCCGTACCTGCCTTCTCTCCATACCCTCTGATCCCCTTAGCCACGAGGGCCAAATCTAACTCCCTCTTAAATATAGCCAATGAACAGGCCTCAACTACCCTCTGTGGCAGAGAGTTCCAGAGACCCATCACTCTGTGTGAAAAAAGTCCTTCTCATCTCGGTCCTAAAGGATTTCCCCCTTATCCTTAAGAAGAAATAAAACACAAATCCCATGAGACCCATCATCAGACCAATGAAGGGACTTGACCTAAAACCCCACGCATTCATATCCCATCACAATGACATGTGGGTCTGTAGCTTAATTACTATTGTAGAGAATCTTGTATTTAACCTGGACCCTGAATCTAGCTTTCACGTGGGGGCACAGTTGCCGTCTTCATTATGGCTCAGACAGGAACAGATACAAAGAACATCTCATAGGGCAGTGGTGAGTTTCTCAAATGTCGGTTTATTCAAGGCCTTCACAGTACACACTGCGAAAGACTGAGAGAACCCAGTGTGACCAAGATTTGCAGCACTCATAGAGTCATAGTCAGAGAGTGATACAGTGTGGAAACAGGCCCTTCGGCCCAACTTGCCCACACCGGCCAACATTTCCCAGCTACACTAGTCCCACCTGCCTGCGCTTGGTCCATATCCCTCCAAACCTGTCCTATCCATGTACCCGTCTAACTGTTTCTTAAATGTTGGGATAGTCCCACCCTCAACTACCTCCTCTGGCAGCTTGTTCCATACATCCACCACCCTTTGTGTGAAAAAGTCAGATTCCTATTAAATCTTTTCCCCTTCACCTTGAAAAAATGTCCTCTGGTCCTTGATTCCCCTACTCTAGGCATGAGACTCTGTGCATCCACCCAATCTATTCCTCTCATGATTGTATACCTCTCTATAAGATCACCCCTCATCCTCCTGCACTCCAAGGAATACGACATTTTATATTCCCATGACACAATGCTTACATGTGGATTTTACATCTTTCAAACAATTCACCATTGATCAACGTTTAATCTCCTGTTGCTTGTCTTTGGAAAGCAATTCCCCCATTTACCTAACAAATAGGTGCAGTAAAAGACACACCTCCCACACCCATTTCAACATGGACCACATTCAGCCTTCTAATTCCTGTCATTAGGAAGCATGTCCTCCGTTTACCTACTAAATGGGTGCAATTAAAAAACTCTATTCTCCATTATATAAGCTCTTGGGTTAAAAATATTACAAACTAATGAAGGGTCTGAAGAAGGGTTTGGCCCATGATGTATATTTTAATTAAACTAAATGTCAGTGGATGGCAACTTTCAAAATGCTAATCTATAGACCAGGCATCCTCTCCACCTTCCCAAATCCACAGGCTTATAGAAGTTAAAATACTTTCCAGACAATCAACAAGTGTTGTAATAGAGATTGGCACACCCACAACTACATCTCTGAAAACCAATTAGTTAAGTTTTAATCTACCAGGATAAAGGGGCAAAAATAAAGCTTGATTAATGGACTAATCACAGACTTTGTGCTTTTGAGTTTTTGTGCAAATTATCTTTTGGTCGTATGAATTGATTAAAAGTTTGCATGGATTGTTTTATGAAATGTCTACAAAAATGACTTAAGTAGTTTTGATTGTTCTATCAATCAATTTAGTTATATCCTATTCAAACACTTATCATAGAAATAAAAACTGAAGTCTGAAGAAGGATCCCGACCTAACACCTCGTCCATCCACTCCCTCCATTGATGTTGTCTGACCCATAGATAATCTGAGGAAGGGTCTCGACCCGAAACGTCACCTTCTCCTTTTCTCCAGAGATGCTGCCTGACCCGCCGAGTTACTCCAGCTTTTTGTGTCTATCCTAGATTTACGTCATGATTTTCACTACATTTGTAGTTCATTGCATCTCCAAAAGTCTTAGTTTAGAGATTCTAAGGAAACAGGACGTTCAACCCACCAAGACCAAGCCAACAATCAATCACCTATGTCATCCCAATTGCCCCTACTGTGTAGGGATGGGATAGTGGAATAACATAGGCGACCTACAACTTGAGGCTGTGCACTCCATATGCAAGAAGAAGAAGATACTATTGCAATGTGCTTCAAATCTATGAAACTTAAAAATAATTTTCCATCTTAGTACAAGCAGTTTCAAAAACAAATGCCCATCAAGCAACTATTCTTTGACTCTCTGTTCTAACTGGAACTGTTGCTTCATTTACCATTTTGGAGGAATTTCTATTGCATGAATGGAAAGAATTTAGTTGGCTGAGTCACATCATGCCAACCATCTGCTCTTTGAAGGAAAATGAAACTTTATCTTCTGCTGTGTTCACTGTTTGGGCTTTATGAACTGGCTGAGATATCACATAATCCTGTGGAGTTCACTATCCTTATGCATCCACGCTTCAGCAGATTTGCACTTGGAGGGGATGGAAGACACAGACTTTAAGCCTTTCATCATGTCCATGACAGTCTTAAATGGAACTAACCAGGTTACACCCACATCTGTAAGTAATTATTCATCAAGTGCTCATTATGGTACTTTTTTAAATGAAGGAAAAGTCTCTCTCCATCATTTTCACAGGCAGTGAGTTCAAGATCACAGCTATTTTTTTTGGCTGAAGAAGACATTCCTCAATTCTCTTTTAATAATTTCATCAATTAGCTTATTCTATATTGGCCTACTTTTCATATCCATGTACCTGTCCAAATGCCTTTCAAACATTGTATATAGTACTTGCCTCAACTACACCTCTGGCAATTCATGCCAGATACCCACCACCCTCTGTGTGAAAAAATTGCCCTTCGGGTTCCTATTAAATCTTTCTCCTCTCACCTTATGAGGCAACCCATGCCCACTGTTTTATGATTCCCTTACGCATGGTAAAAGACATTGTGCATTTACGCTATCTAGTCCTCGCATGGTGTTATACAGCTCTCTAAGATCACCCCTCAGCCTCCTGTGCTCCAAGGAATAAAATACTAGCCTACTCAACCTCTCACTGTTGCTCAGGCCTTCTATTCCTGGCAATATCTTTGTAAAGCAGGAAAGGAGTACTGATTTTGGATGATTAGCCATGATCATATTGAATGGCGGTGCTGACTCAAAGGGCTGAATGACCTACTCCTGCACCAATTTTCTATTTTTCTATGTAAATCTTCTCTGCACTCTTTCCAGCTTAACAACATCCTCCCTATAGCAGGGCGACCAAAACGGCATACAATATTCCAAATAGGGCCTCTTTGTCAACTGGCCTCCTTGCCTAAAGTAATAGATCCTCTCTTTATCCTGCCCATCTCTCATGTATTGTACCTCAAATATTTTTTTGTCTTTGTGTTTGTAAAACAATTGGTCGAGTTATTTCATTCTCATAACCACAATACTTTAAGCCAGTCTATTTCATTTCGGAGTCACGTGAGTGACTTCGTGAAGAGCCCGCCGGCGCGCATGGTCGACATATCGTCGTACCGCGTTGCTGCGACGGCTGGCGGTGGAGCGCGCTCCTCGCCAGCCCTTCAGAAGGGGCCACGAAGGTGAGTATTCTACCTTTAGTTGGTGGTCCTTGTTGTTGGTTTTGTCTTGCAGCAAGGACATGGATGGGAGTTCCAAGGGCCGGAGGACGTCAGGACGAGTTCGCCGGTCAACAGTTCCGGGGCCTTTACCATCGGCAGTACCTGCAACGCAGGCCGGGACTTAGGCGGAGATGTGGGTAAGCCCTGTGTTTACAGGTCCAGATCCGCCAGCACACCACAGCTCGGAGGAGTTCGACGAGGAGGAGTGTGGTGTGCCGCCAGAGCAGGAGGACCCTGCCATGGCAGTCAGGTCGTCAGCGGGCTCGCTGGCGACCTCGAGCTGGGTGCGTGCGCTGCACGGCCCGTTCCACTCAACCCTCCGAGTAGGGGAAGGCAGGAGCCCAGAAGCCTAACCCTACCAGGGCTAAGGCATTGCCTGACACGGAGGAGCGGTCAGGTTCCAGGGCGAGACCCGGGGCGGCTGTGAGGTCCAGCCGGCACACCCCGACTCTCGACACTGGGACGGGTCGGTTGAGTCGGGTCTCGTCACGGTCGCCGAGCCCCCCATGGATGGGTGGGCGAGACCATGCGTCGGCAAAGTCCACGATGTGGGCAGCCGGCAAGCCTGCGCGGGCTTCAGGTAGCCATGCTTCGGCTGGTGCCGACACCACGCCGCAAGTGCCCTTAGTGGCAGCGGCGTCAGCTCCCGCTAAACGGAGGCGGTTGAACACGCCCACGCGGGAATCGCGCAGTTTCGCCTCGGCGGCTGTTAGCGACAACTACCGGCACCGGCAGGGCCTCGATGAGGTGCGGTCCGATGATAGGAGCCCGGTCTTCTTTTCAGAGCCGGAGGACTCCGACCACCTGAGTGTTCAGGGTGAAGGGCGTATTGACCGTATGGAGCGGCTGCTGGAGCTCCTGCTTCAAAGTCAACAACAGCAGGGCAGCCACAGGCACAGGGCGTCGTCACCAGCCTCTACCATCAGCCTGGAGCAGCAGGAGGAGGAGGTTTTGGTGGATTCCATACCACCTCCGGTGGAGGTACCAGCGGAGGATCTTCTGGATGTGGCGACCAAATTTGCGGCCCCACATTCATCTGGACTTCCTTTAAACACGAATCTGGCAGCCACTGTGGACTTTCTTAACAACCAGCAACTACAGGAAGATGTCCTCATTCAGGCAATGAGCCGTCACAAGGCTCCATCCAATTGCAACTCCCTCAACGTGCCTGTGGTCAATACGCCGATATGGGGCAACATCAGTGCGGCTATCCATCAACAGGAGGTAAAATTGCAGCGGATCCTGAAGCTCCTCACGGCCGGAATTACCGCCTTTGTGCGGTCGGTGGACGGGGAAGAATTGAATTTGGACCAGGAAGATGCCCTGGCCCTCCTGTGCGCGACCCAGCACGAAATTAACGGGTTTCGCAAAACCAGCATCCGCCCAGCGCTCAATCCAAAGTTTGCAGGATTGTGCAAACCACCGCCGTCGCCCCCGCCCCGTCAGCTCTTTGGGGAGGACCTCTCGAAGAGAGTCAAAGAGCTTGACGAGCAAGCCAAAACGGTGGGGATCATGCGCCCTCAGAGTGCCCCCACACCGTCAGGCTCAAAGTCTCCATACATTCGATCACGAGGGTCTGCTAGTACCTCGACGAGGACCCACCCTCAAGCTCCACAACGACAGCAACATCAGACCCAGCACCAAGGGTCTTTTTTAGGACAGGGTCGGCAGAGACCCTGGTGGAAAACGAAGACGCCGCGCCCTCAAGCCAACCCAGCACCTCCACGTCCGCACATGCGTGTCAAGGACCGCCGGTAACCACGGAGGTGAGGGGGTCTGGTTCTCTCTTTTCTCTCTGTTTAACTTCACATGTTGGTGGTCGCCTTCGGTGGTTTTTGGGTGCATGGGGTAATTTTACTGGTGACGAGTATGTGTTGCAGAATATTCAGGGGCATAAAATTGAGTTTATTAATGGCGACATTCCTCCATCCCAGCACATGCCCGCTCGAACGTTTAAATTATCTGCTGCAGAACAGGCAGCCGGCTATAAGGAACTGTTAAGTCTTGAGCACAAAGGAGTGATTGAGAGAGTGGTGCATGAGCCAGTTGAATTTGTTTCGAACATATTCACCAGACCTAAGAAGGATGGAGGTTGTTGTGTCATTATTGATCTAACCCGTTTGAATACTTTTGTAACATATACTCATTTTAAAATGGATACGTTTGAAACAGCCAAATCATTGATTTCTCATGGTTGCTTTATGGCATGCATCGATTTAAAAGACGCATATTATTCCGTATCCATCCAGAAATGTGACAGAAGGTTTTTGAAATTCATCTGGATGGGGCAACTCTGGCAGTACAAGGCTTTGCCTAATGGGCTCACCACAGCCCCTAGATTGTTCACTAAATTAGTGAAGCCAATTATGGCTTATTTGAGACAACGACACCATATAGTTATGGCCTATTTAGATGATATCTTAATTGTGGGCCACACCCTGGAATTGGCTGAACAGGGTGTTGCAGCTGCTGTCAATATATTTCAACAATTAGGGTTTATTGTCCATCCAGAGAAATCAAAGTTCTACCCTGCCCAGGTGATTAATCACCTAGGGTTCACGGTGAACTCTATAAGCATGAGGGTTACCATTCCAATTAACAAGATTGAGGAGGTTACTCAGGTGTGTCAAGATTTAATCCGCACCAATATACCATCGATTCGGCACTTAGCTACAATAATTGGGAAGCTGGTAGCTTTGTTTCCGGCAGCGCGATATGGAGCTTTGCATTATCAGAATTTGCAAAGAGCTAAAATTGCTGCGTTAAAACAGAACGCTGGTCATTATGATCGGTCCATGCAGCTGCCGCCCGAAGCGATAAATGAGTTGCAATGGTAGGTGTGTCACATTAGCAGCTCATTCAAGCCTATTAGGGAGGCTAATCCGGTGGTATATTTGCAAACTGATGCAAGCTCCAATGGTTGGGGAGCCACGAATAATTGCTCTAGTTGTGGTGGCAGATGGGACACCCTTGAATCAACAATGTTGTTAACTCAAGGGATTAACTATTTGGAGTTGCTGGCAGCATTCCACGGACTTCGTGCGTATTGTTCCAAGCTTGTTGGAGCACATGTCCGTCTCCAAATAGACAACACCACAGCAGTAGCATATTTAAACCATATGGGTGGTACCAGGTCAGTTTCGTGTGACAAATTGGCTAACTCAATTTGGCTCTGGTGTGTTCAAAGAGACATTTGGATTTCAGCTACCTATTTGCCAGGTGAGCTTAATACTGTGGCGGACACCAGGTCACGCAAATTTAATGACAATATTGAATGGATGTTGCATCCTGAGATTTTTTCTAAAGTCACAGCCAAATTTGGTAAACCGGACATTGACCTTTTTGCGTCACGGTTGAACCATCAGGTACCAACCTACGTTTCATGGGAACCAGATCCTGGGGCAATAGCGCTAGATGCATTCTCGCTGGACTGGGGGAATTGGTTTTTCTATGCCTTCCCCTCGGTTTGCCTCATCAGTCGGGTATTGCGAAAGATTCAGGCAGATGCTGCCAAGGGCATCCTTATTAAACCCGACTGGCCCACACAGCCTTGGTATCCGGTGGTCTTTGACATGCTCAACGAACCTTGGGTCCTTTTGAAGGGTTGCCCACAATTGGTTACTCACCCTGTCTCAGGGGAGCCACATCCCTGCCATGGCTATTTAAAGTTGTTGGCTTGCAGGTTTTGAACAGGCCGTTAGTCCAATACGGCCTCTCGGCTCGGACCATGGATACCATCGGGGTGTCGTGTCGAGAGTCCACAAGGCGAAGATACCACTCGCATATTAAGAAGTGGGAAGCCTACTGCAGCCGCTCTCGCATCACGTACGATGACGTGACAATAACCGACGTCCTGGAATTCCTCGCGGGGTTGCACCATGATGAACACTTAAGTTACAGTGCCATCAACAGCGCCAGAAGTGCGCTATCATTCTCCCTCAATATTGAGGTAGGATCCAACAGGCTAGTGTCCAGACTCATGCGGGGTATATTCAATATGAATCCGCCTACACCACGCTATAATATCACCTGGGATGTCAGGGACGTATTAACCCTGCTCAGGACGTGGTCGCCCATGGAAGGGCTCCAACTGGACCAACTCACCATGAAGCTGGTGATTTTACTAGCGCTGACTTCAGCTCAGAGGGTACAGACACTACACAAACTTCGTGTCGACAGAATGACTTCTACCCCTACAGAAGTAGTCTTTTTCATTGACGAGCTACTAAAGCAGCATAGACCTGGGTGCACAGGGCTGCAGCTGAAGTTCCCGGCATACCCCGCAGATGCTAGGCTATGTTTAGCCTCACATATCCGCCACTATGTCAAGGTGACGGCACGCATCAGAGGAATGGAGAGATACCTGCTTGTCACTCATAAGAGACCTCATCATCGAGTGACAGTCCAGACGATATCCATGTGGCTTCCAGTTGTCTTGGGTAAGTCAGGTATCGACACTAATGTGTTCAAGTCTCTTTCCACCAGGGCTGCATCGACGTCAGCGGCGAGGGTCATGGAGGTGCCCATGGACCAAATTCTCGCCACAGCAGGATGGGCTAATGAAGCTGTGTTCCAGCGTTTTTATAACAAGCCTGTTGCTGCTCCTCTACAGTTCGCAGAAGCCGTGCTGAATGCAGGTCAAGAACGTGGAGATGTCCCCGCATGAGGGGTTTTGATTTGTTATTAATAACTCTGCTCTTGTTTTGCAGTATGAACTATTGAGCAAGTTTGTTCCTCCCATCCATCCCTGGTAGTGGTGTGTCAGCATGGACGTGGTCCAGGGCGTGTAATCACAGAAGCTTTGAAGTCTTCACGAAGTCACTCACGTGACTCCGAAATGAAATAGTAAGATTGAACGAGAACTTACCAGTTCGAAGGTTGATCTTTATTTTATGAGGAGTCGAAGTGAGGGATTTCGTGCCCTCCTCGCCCAACCCTCAATCACCTTCATCTGGTAATCTTAGTCACTTCAATCTTACTATGCGAAGTCATTTCTTTTGTTGGTTTCTGTGATTCCACGCCGCTACTTTGAAGTATGTCGAGCATGCGCGCCGGCGGGCTCTTCACGAAATCCCTCACTTCGACTCCTCATAAAATAAAGATCAACCTTCGAACTGGTAAGTTCTCGTTCAATCTTACTATTCTCATCTAGTGCTTTCAAGAGCATTGTGACAGAACTGTTTGTGCTGATCTGGGGTGGCACAGTGGTGCAGCGGTAGAGTTGCTGCCTTATAGCATCAGATACCCAAGTTTAATCCTGACTACAGGTGCTGTCTGTACTGAGTTTGCACGTTCTCCCTTACTTATCAAACTAACCCACTGAAAGTACAGCTGTTCACACAGTAAAATAATATTAAAATTAGTCTTAAGTTAAAGGGATTAGAAGTTAGGGCAGCACAATGGTGCAGTGATAGAGTTGCTGCCTTACAGCGCCAGAGACCTGGGTTTGATCTTGACTGCGGGTGCTGTCTGTACAGAGTTAGTACGTTCTCCCTGTGACCATGTGGGTTTTCTCCGGGTGCTCTGGTTTCCTCCCACACTCCAAAGACATACAGGTTTGTAGGTTAATTTAGTCCTGTAAATTGTCCCTAGTATGTACAATAGCTAGTATACAGGTGATCGCTGGTCAGCGCTGATTTGGTGGGCATAAGGGCATGTTTCTGCACTGTGTCTCTAAAGTGTAAAGTTTAAAGGTCTAGAACGTGTATAAGTATTCTTAGCATAACCTTCCTGCTCCTCCATTCTATGCTGTAGCCCACAACTACATCTTTCTTGTATAATTTCCAGATATTTTACATCATGTTGTAATATCCATGCATTAAAGGATCGAAGGAAAAGATTCCACACAATATCAAAGGCAGAGGATGATTCTTAATGAGCAAAGACTTCTGCTGCATTTGCATACCTCATTTTCTGAAGTGTTTAAGATTTTGCTGAGTGTTAATGCAGCATTTTTTGGCAAGCAGGAATGACACAATGATTAGGTACATATTGTAATATTCATTGTAGCATTAAGACAGTGAATACAAAAAACTCTGATTCAATTAACAAAAGTCACCTAGAGTTAGTGAAAATAAATTATGTTTACAGCCAAGGTATGCTTCCTCTCATCTACTGTAAATCTTTTACCTACTTTGATTCCACCTGTTGGCTGATTCTTTTAGAGCAATTCCCATTATTTTGTTCTCTTGCTACTCGTATATCTTGATACTTGGACTTTTCCATGCTTGTTGGCTTGCTACAGAACCTTTCATCTTCTGTCTCTTCTGTGAAGGTTGTATCGTTCAATAGCTGCCATCAGCAATCAGCTGGCATCAATCTCTCCTGCTGCTTTCTAAGATTCATATTCTGCATGATAAATGCAAAGTTATCTCCTAGCAATTTTACTCCATGTTTTTCAGGGATTACAACTCTCGCTCCCCACATGACACAACCTTGGTGTACTGAGAGTTCATTCCTACGTACAAAGAATAGTTTCAGTTCTGCCTCTGAATCCGGCAATTTGTTTGGCCATCCATTTGTAACATATTCCTGCACTATTGACAAAAGTCTGTCAGTGCGAGTAGCCTTCCGAATGTCTCCTGAAGTGATTGGTAACTCAATTGCATGAGAGAAATAAAACAAGTCCTCTCTGCTTGGGGTAACCTTCGATTCCAAAGGCAATCTAGACATGGCATCAGTATTGCTGTGCTCTGCTGCATTACGATACTGAATATCATACTGGTATACAGACAATATCATTCCCATCTTTGCATTCTGGCTGCTGCCAGAGCTGGTATGTGTGCTTTTGTATTTAGGGTCACAGTCAACGGCTGGTGATCTGTCTCGATTACAAACCTTCTACCGTACAAGTATTTATGAAACCTCCTAACGGCAAAAATCAATGCAAGAGCCTCTCGCTCTATTTGCGCATAATTTCTCTCACTGGCATTGAGTGATTTAGATGCAAATGCTATTGGCCTCTCCTCTCCATTTTCTAGCACATGAGAGATCACAGCACCAACACCGTATGGTGAAGCATCACGTGCTAACTTATTTACTTCGTAATGAACAAGCATTATACTATCTGCCAATCTGAGCTTTACATGACTTGAAAGCTTGATCACATTCACGTGTCCACTTCCAGGGTACATCTTTTCTCAAGAGCTCGTTCAAGGGATGTAAACAGGTGGACAGATTTGGCACAAATTTCCCATAATAATGCACTGATCCTAAAAAGGATCAGATCTCCCATATGTTTCATGGGAGTGGGCGCGTTCTTGATCGTATCAACTTTACCCTTGGTGGGGTGTAGACCATCCTTGTCTATCTTATGACCGAGGTACTCTAACGAGTTCTGAAAGAACTCACACTTCTGTGCCTTCAATCTTACACTGTGTGTTTCAAGTCATTTAAATTCCACTTCCAACCTTTCATCGTGTGTCTGCCTGTCCGGGGCTGAGATGAGAATGTCATCCAATGAACACACCACACCTTCAATTCCGTCTAGAATTTGTGTCATCACCCCTTGAAAAATCCCTTGGACTGATGATATGCCAAATGGGAGCCTATTGAACTGAAACAATCCCAAATGCGTGTTGATAGTCAACTTGGATTTAGATTTGTCATCTGCACCTACATGCAAGTAGGCATTAGTCAAGTCCATTTTTGTGAAGACCTGGCCGCCTGTGAGGGTGCTAAACAAATCCTCTGCCATTTGTAGGGTATCTGGTATGCTACCTTCAAGTACCTGGTTTACGGTTACCTTATAATCCCCACAAAGTCTAATGCTACCATCAGGTTTAGGTATAACTACAATGGGTGTTGCCCATGCACTACTTTCTACCTTACTGGTAATGTTCTCAGTTTCAAGTCTTTTCAGTTCTTTCTCAACCTTGTCCTTAAGTGCATACACCAGGGCCCGTGGTTTGCAATGCACTGGTGTCGCATCTTGCTTCACGTGCACTTTTGCCTTGTACCCCTTTATTATCTCTCCCTGGTCGCTAAAAACCTTCGGATGTTGCTTGATTACGTCCTCCGGACACTTGAATTCTTCGCGAACGAGGAATATCTCGTTCCAGTTTAGCTTCAAGAATCTGCAACCAAATCCGACCTAGCAACGCAGGCTTATCTCCCTTTAGAACTATGAGAGGCAACTCTGCCTGTTGATCCTTATACCTAACTGGTACATGTACACATCCTAACACTGGAATCCTCGCTCCAGAGTAACCACGTAGCTCGATTTGTTTCGCTTCCAAAGGAATTTGACTCAGCTTCTCCCAATACACAGATGCTGGAATCACGCTCACAGATGTTCCTGTGTCAACTTCCATGCTAACACAAGCTCCATTCAACTGGACTTGCACGGACACATTCTTTGTCTTTCGGTTCGCCAGCTCATTGCTGCAGATGGTGTAAATGTTGAGAGGCTCTTCTTGTGCCTGCAGTTGATCCACAGAATGAAGATGCTTACTTGTTGTTGAACCTTTTCTCTGCTTAGCCTTGCGACAAGCCTTTGCTAGATGTCCCATCTTGTGACACAAGTAACACTCTGGCTTGAAGAACGGACGAGACTGTGCTAGATGTGAGCCCAAATAGCGATAGCAAGACTTTGCAGTAGTCTTGCTATCCATCCATGGATAATGATTCTCTGACGTCTTTTTCGACTTATCCATCTTTGGTTTGCTGGACTGCAGCTTGTTCAAATCTTCCGCTGGTTGTCTAGATGTTGCCCTGACTTCCCTAGAACCCCTCTCTGCCATATCCATTGACAAAGCAGTTTTACAAGCTGTTTCAAATGTCAGGTCGTACACCGTCATCAGCTTACTTCGGATCCGCTCACTTCTCAGTCCAAACACAAAACGGTCTCTTAATGCCCAGTCTTGGAAATGTCCAAAATTACAATGAATTGATAACCACTTGAGTGCCACAATAAAATTATTAATGTCCTCCTCTGGAAGTTGGCATCTCGTTCCAAATAGATATCTTTCAGCTATTTCTAAGAGCTTAGGATCATAATACTCTGTTAACTTCTAAAGGATATCCTTCAAGGGCGTGTCCTTTGGTTTGGTTGGAGCTAACAAATTCTTTACCATGTCATAAACATTGGGGCCCATTTCAGTGACAAAAATTGCTCTTTTCCTAGCATGAATTGGTTCATTCAAACGGCTTGATTCTGCATCAGAAGCTTCTACTTTCGTGATGTTATTTGCAGCAAAAAACATCTCTAAACATTTGATGTGTGCACTGAATGTTTCCTGGCTTTGCTGGAACTCATCCAATCTTCCGATATATCCACTGGGCACCGCCATTTTAGATTTTTAACAGTCTCACAGCATTCAAACTTTGTGAACAGATTTTCAACTTTCCCTGACACCAAAAGTTATACAACCTTCTCCATGCCTATGTAGAATTCCTTATCTACATGAGCTGGGGAATCCACGATCCCATCCTCGTCACCAATTTGTGATACCTTCAGCTCAGACACAGAATAACAATGGTAACTCACTGCTAACAGGAACATTACTGCACAGCTGCACTGTGGTTTATTCAATCATTTACAATCCTCCAACCAACGATGGAACTATTACATCCTCCACCGCCTCCAACCTTATCATTCCCCAGCCCCACACTGACCACTTCTATCTCCTCTGTCTGAAGAAGGGTCCCGATCAAAGCGTCACCTATTCATGTTTTCCAGGGTTGCAGACTGACGCGGAGATGTATACTGTGCCAGTTTGTTATAAACCAGTATCAAATGTTCCTTATTTTAACCGTGTGAACCCACCCAGCCAGGGTGCCTGCTGGTAATACATTCACTCATACTTTTCCTCCTGGAAGTGATCGATGGTGCATGTGTGGAGAGCGTAATGTCAGCTTGCCTTCTGAGCTTGGTGCAGAGATGCACCAGTTGCCAAAAAAGTTGAGATTGAGTTCAGTTTAGTTTATTGTCACATTGTAGTGAGACCAGGCAAGGTTGAGCGAATTATTCTTTATTAACAAAAGCAAATGCTCGAAACACTGTGAACCAAGTCTAGAACGAACAATTGCAGCTCCTGTTGATGCGAGGAGCGCTAACAACTAATTACTCTCAAAAGCCTGCGAACGAACCCCCGGGTCACGTGACAGACCCGACCAATGACGAGGGTTCTGAATTCCCAGTACCACCACTAGGAGCCGCTACAACATGTACCAAGGTACAGTAAAAAGCTTTTGTTGCATGCTAACCAGTCAGCAGAAAGACTATACATGATTGCAATTGCGCCATCCACAGTGTACAGATGCAGGATAAAGGACATAACGTGAATAATGTTTAGTGCATGATAAAGGCCAGTAAAGTCTGATTAAAGATAGTCTGAGGATATTCAATGAGGTAGATCGTAGCTCAGGACTGCTCTCTAGTTGTTGGTCGGATTGTTCAGTTGCCTGATAACAGCTGGGAAAAAACTCCATGAATCTGGAAGTGTTTTCACACTTCAATGAGAGGGGAGAATAGGGTGGCCTGGGTGCAACCCGTCCTTGAATATACTGGCGGCCTTGCAGAGGCAGCATGACCAGTAGGGCTGTCTGCACAATTCCCTGCAATTTCTTTTGGTCTTGGGTGGAGAGGTTCCCAAACCATCCCGTGATGCATCCCGATACAAAGTTTGTGAAACAGATAATCTGTCAGCATATAACTAGCCCTCGAAAATAGCTAAGAAATTAAAACCTTTCAATGAACCAGATAGTTGTCCCTGTTCTGTCAGATGCTCTCAGATGTTGGTAATATGGAGCAATGATCTGGTAACCCAGCCCAAAGGCCAAGAAGAGTCAAGTGCAAGAAGCCATGGGAGTCTGAAGGTTAAATCCAGGGCATTCATGTCGGTAATAGAGCTGCTTGAAAAGATTCGAGTGAGTTTAGCTTTGATCAGTTTAGAGCTGAGGTAAAAGATTGCAACCTTCACGTGGTCCGCCCTGTTTCGACGAATGCAATCAACCAGGCATGCACAACCAAATAAGATCAAATAGAACAAGTTGTCCTTCAACTTTAGGCTGTGCACGTCATATGCAAGAAGAAGTCTAGAGTTACAGTTTAGAGTTACAGGCCCTTCAGCCCACCGAGTTCATGCCGGCCACCGCTCACCCGTTCACACGGATTCTCCTTTATCCTACTTTCCCACCACTCTCTACACACTAGGGGCAATTTGCAGAGGCCAATTAACCTACAAACATGCATGTCTTTTGGATGCGGGAGGAAGCCGGAGCACTCGGAAAAAACTCACAATCACAGGGAAAAAGTGCAAACTACACAGAAACCGAACCCGACGTCAGGATACTCAGGTACCAGATGCTCAATGGACTTCGCTTCAATGAGCCCTCAGGTGGCAAGACATATAAACACTGGTGCAAATCTACGTGCAATATCATAATTATAATCATAAACATAATCATACTTTATTAGCCAAATATGTTTCGCAACATACAAGGAATTTAATTTGCCATACCAATAAAGAGCAACGGAACACACAAAATACATTTTAACATTAACATCCACCACAGTGACTCCTCCACATTCCTCACTGTAATGGAAGAGGAAAAAAAGTTAAACCACTTCCCTTCTTTGTTCTCCGGCAGACAGTGAGAGCCTTCTCCTTGAGCCTTCCGTTGACGGGGCGATCTTGGCTCCCGTAGCCGGCGGTATTTGGGCCCTCGCATTAGGGCAATCAAGCTCCTGCATCGGGGGCAAATCTCAGCTCCCCCGCGCCGGGCGATCGGACCCCAGGTTGGGGCTGGTCGAAACCTTCTGCGTCATTTGGAGCTTCCCGACATTGGTCTCTACCTGATACTGCAAGCTACTCGATGGTTGGAGTGTCAATTCCAGGCAAGGGATCACAGGCTCTGATAGTAAGTTCACTTCCCGCGGTGTGGCTCAAAGTCAGCCCCGAGCAAAGCCTCCAGCTCCATGATGTTAGGCCACAAAACGACCGGGAATACGATCCGGAAAACAATCACATCTCTGGCAAGGTAGAAGATTGAAAAAATATTTCCCCCGACCCCCTCCCCCACTCCCCACATAAAACAAACCAGAGAACATTAATACATACTTTTAAAACACACTAAAAATAACAAAAAAAAGATGAAAAGACAGACAGACTGTTGGCAAGGCTGCCATCGTGCAGCACCCTCTAGGTGTTAAAAATTTACTAGACTAAGTGGGACCCATTGGGTCCCAGCATCACACGGGAGGGCTGGTCCCCCAATGCAATATTCCACCTCTCCATCAATTCCAATATTGGTAGCCAGTAGGGGGGGGGGGGGCTTTCTGGAGTGCTAGTATGGGTGTTGTAGGCTGAAGGGATTCTTAGGCTGGCGGCTCAGTCGCCCAAGCCTGTTGTGTGGGCAGCTCACTCACTTACGGCTAGTGGGCTGGCAGTTGACTCATGGCTATTCCTTGAAATTCCATTTCAAGCAAGGTGCAAGGCCACCAAATTCAAGTACAGTTTCTTACCACTTCAAGCAGGGTGCAAGGCCATCAAATTCAAGTGCAGTTTCATACCATTTCAAGCAGGGTGCAGGGCCACTAAAGACAGCGAGTCATGACCTCTCCCTCCTCCATCTTGCAGAGACTGAGCCACGCCCGCACTTCTGGGTTTTATAGTCCCTCCCCCCCCTCCCACCAGAAGGGGCGTGGCCTTCATGGCGTGATTGACAGGAGACAGAATCTCAACATTTTTAAACACTAATAAATCTTTTATTTTTCATCGATGGAAAAAAAGTCTTATCCTGCGCAGCGGAGGGGGAATCTGCGATGGAATCTCCTGCAAGTTGGTGGGGAACGATCTGATGAACGCAGAAGCTGGTGCGATGGAAGGTGAGGATCAGTGGAAGTTATATTTGTCCCAAAGGAAATCAGGGGAGAGCATAAGGAAATGAATGAAACATGATCACCTATCCATTCGCTTCAGTTGCTTCATTACATAATGCAATTATAACACAGTAGAGAATCCTGGGCTCAAAGGTAGATAAATGGAAGGAAAAATACTTTGAGCAGGGATTATGTGGTTTATTATATGTTTTCATTCCTATATCCTTATTTCATATATTGTCACTCCTATTATACCCTTTTCTCTCCTTTGACATTTGCCCACCCATCTACAAATCACCCGACCCCCCCCACCCCCCCCCCCCCCCCCAACCTCCTCTTCGCCTCACCTGTATCAACCTATCACTTGTCAGGCTTTGCTCCACTACCACCTCTTTTCCAGCTTTCTCATTCCTACTATAATCACCCCTGTTATAATCAGTCTGAAGAAGACTCCCAACCAGAAACATTACTTATCCATGTCCTCCACAGATGCTGCCTGACCCACCAAGTTAACCCAACTCATTTTGTGTTCTTTTTTATAAAATAACATCTGCAGTCCCTTGTGTCTCTTTAATAACTTTGTTTTAGACTTTTAAAGATACAGTGTGGAAACCAACCCTTCGGCTCACGCAGTCAGGATCGAATTCAGGTCTCTGGCGCTGCAAGGCAGCACCTACCGCTGCGCCACCGTGCCACCTCCTTGTCACTCTCTTGACTGGTTACCACGCGTACTTTCTTTTATTCCTTGGATGGCTCCCTGCAGCTGATTCCTGGCAGATTATTTCCATTTTTCTCTTTAGTTTGATGCTTTCCTCCATCATTAAATCAATGAGTGGGTGTAAAATGCCGTGCTCAACGACACAAAGGGCAAGATCTCAATTTAATGCAAAATATTTACATTTCTTCAAATCCTAACTAATGAAAGGCAGGCAAATGAATTTATATCAACACATGATCATTATAACATTAAAAAGAGCATTTATATAATATTTCTTCTAACTTCATGATATCCAAAGCCTGTTACAGTAAGAGAATCGCTTATGATTCCCAACTCCCCCAACATCTGGAACATTTTTCCTGCATCTAGCCTGTCCAATCCCTTAAGAATTTTATATGTTTCTATGATATCCTCTCATCCTTCTAAATTCCAGTGAATACAAGCGCAGTCCACCCATTCGTTCTGGTAAATTAACCTGGTAAACCTACGCTGCACTCCCTCAATAACAATAATGTCTTTCCTCAAATTAGGAGACCAAAATTGCATACAATACTCAAAGTGCGGTCTCACCAGGGCACTATACAACTGCAGTAGGACGTCCCTGCTATATGCATGTATGGTACAACGATAATCTTGCATTGGAGCTGTGCTTAGCCACACAGTCATGAGTGTAAAGAGAGTAGAGCGGGGTGCTAAGTATGCAGTGTTGAATGTTTCCTCTATGACTGGCACGAAAGGAAAAGTGGTCTTGTTATTTAACCATATTATATCTATTTAAAGAGCATTGATGTTCACTGTTCTGACAGCAGTCAGAATTCAATCATTTAGTATTGTTTATTTTAGTTTAGTTTAGTTTAGTTTAGCTTTAGTAGAGATACAGCATGGAAACAGGCCCTTCAGCCCACCGAGACCACACCGACCAGTAATCACCACATACACTAGTTTTATCTTAAGGGCCTGTCCCACTTGGGTGTTATTTACGCGACATCCTAAAAATTGGTTGGCAAGTCGTGACGCACGCGTGGTGCGTGGTGTGGCGTGGTGGCGTATGCAGTGACACGTGGAAACGCACGGTGCTTCCCTATTGCCCCAGGCGTTTGGAATGTTCAAAATTATCGCACGCCACCTGGTGACATCCCTTGTGCACACTGACGTACTGATGGCGTATGCTAACATACTGATGGCTACGTGTAGCATGTGGTGATGCATGGTTACGCACGGTGATGCACGGACATTGCCTATGCTAATTTATTATGCATCACCGTGCATCAACGTCCGTAACCATGTGTCACCGCACGCCGCCCATACGCCGTCGGTGCGCCATTTGAGCACCTCACCACGTGATCACCTGGGTGTAAGTTTTGAACATTTTTCACTGGGAAAATCCTTGCCACAGAGATCGGACTAAAGTAACAGCACAGCAAGAACGACATCGCAAATGGCTCCCAAAAGCAGCAGGGCTCTCAAGAGCAAAAGCCCAAAAGAAGCCAGCCATTCAGAAGCAGACCCAGGATCTGTAGTAGAATGGGACTTGGATTTAGCTGAGGATACTGATGCCTCAGATGGGCCAGTTAACAAGAAGAGGCTAATGGTGACCAAGTCTTACGATTTTAGGAGGGAAGAAGAGGGGAACCTGGTAGAATGGTATCAGGTTCACCCAGGGTTGTACGTCAAAACCAACAGGCATTTCAGGAGCACAGATTGAAGATGCTGCTTGAAAGCGAGGCAGAGTTCCCTGGCTGCACTTGTAAGTACACACTTTGATGTTTGTCTGCATTTCTGTGGTTGTAATTACAATTCCTATTTTACTTCGGAGTCACGTGAGTGACTTTGTGAAGAAGCCCGCCAGCCTGCATGCGTGTCAATACGCCTACGCATGGCGCCACAACTGGCTGGCAGGTGTGTCGCTCCTCCAGCGGTAAGTTAAAAGACCCAAAGGTAAGTTCTCAAACTTAGTCTGAGGCCGTGTGTTCAATAATTCTTGTTTGCAGTATTGAACACTAATGGACAAGTCAAGGGTGAAGTCCAGACGAGCCGCGGGGAGACCTGCTACCGGGACCGTGGGACCGCGGGTAGCGGGCGACCGTCGATTTCACCATCCAAGTTGCTGATGATTTTACCAGCGACTTCAGACTTGGTGCCGCTGGAGAGCACCGTGGCTACCCCGAGAGGTGGGAAAGCTAAGCAAAAGTCTGTGAGGCCTATTGACTCGGACGAGTCAGGCCAGGAGGGTGCACCTCCTACTATGGATAGCGTCTTCAGACGTCTGTCCCGGATGGAGCACCTCATGGAGAGGATGCTCCACCACAATATACTCCTAGATACGGAGTCATATCAGAGCGGGTCTCCTCGTGAGCCCGCGGCAATGCCTGGTTCAGGGCTGCATGATGTCTCCCTCTCTGAGGACGGGAGCATCCAGAGTCAATTTTGGGCTGGCTCAGAGTTCGGCGGTATGTCCGGGGAGCATACCACGATGCACGGGCTGTGCCAAGTTGAATTACCCGCATTGGCATAGAAATTTGCGATACCACAGCAAATGGGGGAGCCGCTCGGTGAAGAATTGGCGGGCAGTACAAACTACCTTGCTTCACACCAGCTCCAAGAGCAAACAATGGTGGATACGGCCATGAGGTACCACATGCCTGTTAACTGTGCATCTCTAAAAATGCCGGCTGTAAGCAGCTCGGTATGGAATTATAACGGTGGAGGCATCAGAAACCAGGAGGTGAAACTCTAGAGAATTCTGAGCCTGCTGGCTACAGGCATCAGGGCCTTTGACAGGTCCATGGATGGAGGTCCTCTGTTGGATTGACAACAAGATGCCCTGGCATTGTTATGCAATGCGCACTTTGAAATAAATTGCTACCGCAAAAATGCCTTCCGCCCTGCCCTGAATCCGAAGTTTGTGGGATTATGCAGGGCCAGCAATGTGCAGCCGCCAAATTACCTGTTTGGGGAAGATCTGCCAAAGCAGGTCAATGACCTAGACGACGAGGCTAAGGCCGTGGGGCTAATCCGAGCTCCACTAACGAGCAGAGCTTTGTCTTTCCGGCGGCAATACCCCTACACCTCTACCAGCAGCAAAAGGTTCCCTGAAGCTGGTAGCAGCATGAAGGCTGAACGTTTTGGGCAAAGGTATTTTTTAGGGCATGACCCAGGCCGGCCCACATCAAAGATGCGTAGTTTGTGCACTCCAACAACTCTATCCCCCAAACCTCGGGGGCAGAAATAAACACCACAAATCAACCAGTAATCATGGAGGTAGGTGGGTCTGGTTCTTTCTGTATCATAAGGTGTGTGGGTCACTCACAAGTTCGGGGGAGATTACGCGGGTTTTTGAATGAATGGCTTTGGATAACATCAGATTTGTTTATACTGCACAGTGTACAGGGATTCCAAATTGAATTCCTTTCTGTTTCGTTTCCACCCTCACAGCATACACCAAGCCGGTCATTTATTCATTCACAACAGGAGGGTTTGAATGTACGAGCTGAAATTCAGCCGTTATATACAAAACGGGCAATTGAGAAGTCGAGTCATGAACCTCACCAATTTGTATCCAATATTTTTACTAGACCAAAGAAGGATGGAGGATGCCGAATCATCCTTGACTTGACTCGACTTAACTCCTTTGTGCAGTGTAGACATTTCAAATGGAAAACCTTATTAATGCCAAACAACTGGTTTCCAAATGATGTTACATGGCATGCATCAACTGCAAACATTATTCGGTGCCCATTCACAGGGATCACCCGAAATATTTGATGTTTAGCTGAATGGGGCAACTATGGCAGTATAAAGCATTGCCTAATGGGTTAACCTCAGCTCCCAGATTGTTTACAAAATTGTTAAAACCAACTCTTGCGCTATTACGAGCACAAGGTCATAGTGTAATGGCTTATTTGGATGATATCCTGATCATAGGTAAAACTCTAAAAATAGCTAAATTAGCTTTTTCAGCCACCAGACTCTTATTTGAGAGATTGGGGTTTCTCATCCATCCAATTAAATCCAAGTTGGCACCATCTACGGTGATTGATTATTTGGGATTTACAATAAACTCAAATCACATGCCTGTGACTCTGCCTTTGGGCAAGAGATTGGAATTAATAGAAGCTTGTAATTATCTCATTGTAAAACAGCAACCTTCTATTTGACAAGTAGCCAGTATAATTGGCAAATTAGTAGCTGCTTTTCCAGCTGCAAAGTTTGGGCCTTTGCATTATCAAAATTTACAACGTGCAAAGGAGCAGGCACTCAAATTCCATGCAGGTCACTTCGATAGACCTGTGCATTTACCAGCTGAAGCCATTTTCGAGTTACAATGGTCGACGTCCAATATTCGGCATTGCTCCAGTAATATGATGTTAGTGTTCTGGGATGGGGAGCTACTGATACCATCTCTAGCTGTGGTGGCAGATGGAATACGCATGAGTCATCGATTCTTCATTGGTATGGTATTAATTACTTAGAGTTGCTGGGAGCACTCTCTGGGTTAAAGGCTTATTGCGGGAATATGCATCATCTGCATGTTTGACTTCAAATTGACAACACCACAGCGGTGGCTTATATTAATCACATGGTGGAATCAAGTCTGTATCCTGTGGTAAATTGGCTAACCTCATTTGGCACTGGTGCCTTGCAAGAAATATTTGGATTTCAGCTACCTACCTGCCAGGTAGGCTCAATATGACGGCGGACACCAGGTCACGGAAATTCAATGACAACGCAGAATGGATATTGAATCATAACATATTTAATGATATTATCGATCGGTATGGAACACCGGATATCGATTTGTTTGCATCCAGACTCAATCACCAGTCACCAAAGTATGTAGCATGGGAAGCAGACCCAGGGGCAGTGGCGGTGAATGCATTCTCGCTACATTGGGGAGGAATGTTCTTTTATGCATTACCCCCATTCTGCTTCATCAGTTGTTGCTTGCTGAATATCAAGCAAGACTCTGCCTCAGGCATTCTGGTAGTGCCTGACTGGCCTACACAGCCATGGTTCCGAATCATACTGGAAAGATCACAGAGCATTTTATGGCCATTCCCAAAGGCAGTAATCTGTTAGTCCACCCTGTAACTGGGGAGAAACATCCACTCCATGACCAAATCAATTTATTGGTTTGCAGAGTCTGATAAGACCTTTCCGGGGGCTCGGACTGTCTGATCGCACGGAGGATGTACTCGCTGCGGCCTGGAGAGACAGTACGAAAAAACAGTACATTTCCTATATTAAGAAGTGGGAAGTGTTCTGTTCACAATCTAATATTTGGAACAACACAACACATATAACCAATGTATTGGAGTTCCTCTCAAAACTGTATTTTGATGAGGTTGAGTTATAGTGCTTTAAATTATGCTAAAAGTGCACTGTCGGCATATTTGTGGCCAGGGTCAGAACACCAATCTGTTGGGTCTCACCCTCTGGTATCCAGGTTCATGAAGGGTGTCTTCAACACGAATCCTCCCAGGCCCAGATACTCGGAAAAATGGGATGTTGGCACGGTACTAACACTACTTCGCAGGTGGGCACTGGCAACATCTCTGTCCCTGATCCAGCTCACTTTCAAGGTAGTGATGCTCATGGCGCTGGTGTCAGCGCAACGGGTCCAGTCATTGCATAAGCTGCGGCTGGATAAGATGATTATGTCTGCTAATATTATAACATTTTATGTGCATGATCTAGTTATGCAGAGTAGACCAGGTACTTCCGGCCTCAAATTACATTTTGTGGCATACCCCTTAGACCTTCGGATATGCGTGGTCACATACCTCCGACATTATATTAAGGTCACTAAGAGCCTCAGGAGCTCAGAACTAGCACTACCTGTTAATTTCAAGAAACCTCACAAAACGGTTTCAGTACAGACCATCTACAGGTGGTTAAACGGGTTCTGGCTTATGCAGGAGTAGATACTGACATTTTTGAATCTCACTCCACCAGGGCTGCATCTATGTCAGCAGCAAGGGTTATGGACGTCCTGCTGGACCATATCGTAGCGACTGCAGGATGGTCCATGGAACGCACTTTTCAGATGTTCTATAATAAACCTATCGCCGGACCGGGGGTATTTGCCGACTCCATTTTAAGTTCCGTTTTATAATTTCCTGTGGATGAGACTGTTTATTATTGTTATAATTTGTCCATTTAAGCATTAGCATGTTTTAAAAATCTGTCATGTCTGAATGCATTATTCTCTCATCATTGGTCAACCAATACAGTGTGTGGCATGGACCTGTATCCACAGCATGAAATCACATAGTTTTAAAATCTTCACGAAGTCACTCACATGACTCTGAAGTAAAATAGTAAGATTAAATGAGAACTTACCAGTTTGAAGTTCGATCTTTATTTTCTGAGGAGTTACGATGAGGGATTACGTGCCCTCCGCTCCCAACCCTCTTACAGGTCAGCTGGTAGTTCTAGTTTCTCGAATCTTACTATATTCTGTTCAACAACTGTTATTCTGTGATTTCACATCGCTGCTTTGAAGGTTGACACGCATGCGGGCTGGCAGGCTTCTTCACGTAATCCCTCATCGTAACTCATCATAAAATAAAGCTCAAACTTCAAACTGGTAAGTTCTCGTTTAATCTTACTATTAAAATTACAATCTGTTCCACACTGATCTTCATTCATTCTGTTTTCACAGATGACCAACTGTACCAATGGTTTAAAAGGCAGAGGACAATGTTCGGCAGGCTGTCGCACAGTTTGCATAAGTCTGACTGTGCCAGTAAACTTGTGACTGAGAGGCAACAGTGGATCATGGAGAAATGGGGGTTTGTTCAGAACCACATAATTCGAGTGGAGAGGAAGCAGAGCACCAAGAAGGTGAGTAGAGATAAAAAAATGTTGACATTGATAATTTGTTGGTCACCTTGCTTGCTACGTCCTGATGGTCTTGAACATTTGTGATACACATCTATTTTCATCCCGTTTATCAAGGAGAAACGACCGCATGTTATCTCCAGTGAGGATGAGCCAGATCCTCTTGAGGGACCCTCTGGGTCCACCACTGCGACCAATCAGATGCACAACAAGTGGAAGCAGGCCATTGCCATCCCCACTGCAGGCACCAGCACAACTGCGGCTAAGGGTGAAGAGTATGGAGAACCAAGTCAACGGTAGATGATCACAGAAGTAAGTGCTTTTGGGTGAATTATCAGCAAATTTCTCATTTAATCCACGCCTACATCCATTTTTCTCCATCGCCTCCCAAAAGTGACTTACCTGGATCATACTCTTTTGTTGCAGCTAATGCAACAGGCAAAGACAACATAAGCGCCATGGCACAGCCAAGGACGGCACATGAGAGGACGGTTTATGCCTTCTCAACGTTCTGGAGAGAAGAGATGCTCCAAATTCCAGAATCTGAATGGATTAGCTTCTCCTCAGAGGCCTTTGCCTTGGCAAGGGCCCACAGACTTCCTCAGCAAGTAAAATCTTTTAATCAAAGTTTATGGAATTTATAAAATGTTTGACTTTAATGCTTTGTATGAATTACTCACTATGATGAATTTGTTGGTGTTGCAGAGTCTGATGAGGCACATGCCATTCATGGGTCACCCACAAATGGGGATGATGACACCACAACATGCTCACCAGCTACACTGTGAAACCTTCTCTGAATCTGACTCAAGATTATCTGTGACACACAGCTTGTGAAAGGTTGTGATTTATTATATATGATTTGTTTGCCTCCCAATTCATATTGATAGGTTTACGATATTTTACCCACAGGCAATGATGGGACAACAACACATGGCATACCCCATGGATGGCAAGCGCACCCAACATCAGGGTAGCCAGTTCAACGCCACATCAGGCACATCTGGCATCCGGCATGGATACACTCACACCCACAGCATTCCCAGCCAGATTAGAGAGTCAAGATGCAAGTGTGAATTTGAGTCTGAATCTCTCGGATTATTTGGTTGGCGATAGCCCAGGGGCAAAGTTCCCATAAAGAATAGTGTTCTTTCAACTGGTGTAAAAAATTAAAATCTTCTGCTGACTTGTGTTGTATATTAGAATTTTGCTTCTTGTTAAATGAGTTGTTTTTCAATATGTTATTATTTGGCTTGCACTAAATAAACAATTTATTTCTTAAAATTCTTTGTATTCTTTGTATTGTATTGTCTTTGTATTTATTGTAAATAAGTTCACTTACAACGTGATTATTATACTTCAGTGTAACCTTTTTGTGTTGTGGAAAAAGTGGTTTGTTTGACTCTCAATAACATTTTTGTAATTTCTATGAAAAATTGATGTCAAGTCAAGTCAAGTCACTTTTATTTCTATAGCACATTTAAAAACAACTCTCGTTGACCAAAGCGCTTTACATTGGATAGATTAATAACACACATAAATACATACGTATAGCCTTCCCTCAGAAAGGCTTGAGAGGAAAGATGAGTTTTAAGTCTCAACTTAAAAGAGTCAATGGAGGGGGCAGTTCTGATGCGAAGAGTGATGCTGTTCCACAGTCTAGGAGCTGCTACCTGAGCTTATGCCTAGACCGCGGGATGTTCAGTAACCCCAAGTCGGCCGATCTGAGGGGCCTGGAGGTGGTGTGGTGGGTAAGCAGACTTTTGATGTAGGTGGGGGCAAGCCAGTTAAGGACTTTGTAAACATAAAGGATCTTGAAATGCATTCGGAACCGCACAGGAAGCCAGTGGAGAGAGGCCAGAATCGGGGTGACGTGGTCCCTTTTTCGGGTGCCCGTCAGGAGTCTCGCTGCAGCGTTTTGGACCAGTTGTAGGCGGGACAGTGCATGCCAGTGCAAAGGGAGTTCCAGTTATTGAGGCGGGAGGAGATAAATGCTGAGTCAAATATCATGCCAAGGTTTTTGAAGTGAGGTTCGAGTAATGGGGTACGGCTTCCAAGGCTGCCTGCTATCATTTTGATTGAGATGTGATATGTGATGATCTTCTCATTTCTCAGTTAATCATGGAATTAATTTCACATATATATAAATCATGATTTATTAGATAAGTAAAACACACACAGACATTAAACTGCATTGAAATGCAAAATGTGTCACATAATGTCATATAATGTGGTCAATAAGGAAAAACAGACACTGGCATTTTACTGCTTTTAAATTTGTGGCATTTCTATGAAAATCCGATGTGAGGTATTTTTATCACAGTATTAATAATTTCACATACATAAATCCTCCATTAACATACATAAATCCTCCTTTTATTAGTTCAGTTCCTGTAGTGGTGGTCCTCCATTTGTGGTTTGGGATGTCTGCTGCTGATCCTCACCACATATTGTTCTGCCAGGGTACACTGCCTAGTTCGGAGTTGTAGTAAGTACAGAGATGGTCTCTCTGCTCCTTAGCTCTCTTGTTGCAGATGTTCCCTGACAATCTCTCCAGTGCCACCATCGGTGCAGCCTCTCCTCCAGCTCTCCATGATCCTGGTGTGACGTTTCCTGTCTGGTTGTCCACCGTGTCACCCTCCACCATGACTGCTGCTGCTGCACTTCTGCTGCGGATCAGGTTGTGGAGGACACATGCTGCATAGACAATGGTCTGCACATTCTCGGGTTCCTGCTCCATTGTAGTCAGCAAGCATCTGAATCTGCTAGCAAGGATACCAAAGACATTTTCCACAACCCTCCTAGCCCTGAACAGCTTGTAATTAAAGATCCTCTGTTCCCTTGTCATCCGCCTGTGAGGGGATGGCTTCATCATCCATGTTCTGAGTGCGAAGGGATCATCACCAACCAGTGCGTAGGGGATGTCAGAGTTGTCTTCTCCCAGCTGAGGTACTGGATCAAGAAGGCCTGCTCTCCCTTCTTCCAGTGCTTGCCCAAGGGAGGTCTCTCTCCAGATCCCTCCATCTGCGGCACTGCCTGGTGTGCCCTCATCCACATACAGGAGGTTGTAGTTTGCATCCACCACAGCTAACAGTGCGATGGAATGGAATTGCTTGTAGTTAAAGTACATAGAACCTCCCCTGAGTGGACACCGGATGGCCACATGCTTCCCACATGTGTGCAGTAAATTCCATCTGGTTTGAAAGCCGTGCGCCACTCTCCTCCACTCGTCAGGTGTACTGGGGCAGTCAATTATTTCTTCTTCATATGCATTGGTGATGGAGTCACAGGTCCCTCGGACAACCTTGCTGATGGTGTTGTGGGCCCCACAAAAGTTGTAGGAGAGGCTCTTGTACGAGTCTCCTGATGCAAGGTAGCGGAGGGTGATGGCTAGACGCAGGCCTTGTTCCACTCTCTTCCTCATGAAGGTGTCCGTTTTCTCCAGAAGAGGACCGGCTCGTGTCTTTATCTCCTGAAACAGGTCAGGGGGAATCCTGGTGAAGTTTCTAAAGGCAGCCTCATCTTCCCGCTAGAGATCAGTCATCATGATCTCATACTGGCCCAAAGTGGATCTCATCCAGAACAAGGACCTCGTCCACACAGGCCTCTTCCTGGGCTTCTTCCTCCCGGTTCTTGCTGTACGCCTGCCTGGCTGATCTGTAAGCATGAGGGCTGCTGCAAACAGAAGTCTTTGTTGTAGTTGTAGCAATGCAGTTGTTCCATGATGGTCATGATGCAGAATAGCACCCTGCAACCCCTTTTATAGGGAAGCTGGGTATTCTAATGACGTCACGGACACCAGATGGTGTAACTTGTCGTATCTTGTCATATCGTGACGCACATTGAGGGCTGTGCTGTCGCATGATGACGCGCGCTGTCCTATGGTGAAGCATGGTGACGCGTGCCTGACGTACGTGAGTCCTATGGTGACGAGCGGTGATGCGTGCCCGACGGGTGGAGATCGGTGACGCGGAGTGACATACATGGCGCGCGACTGTCGTACTGCTAGACGATTTTCATGCGACAGTCGCGCGTCAGTCACTGCCGGCCTGTCGCGTAAATAACGTGCAAATGACGCCCAAGTGGGCCAGGCCCTTTACACGACAGGGTCAATTCCCAGAAACCAATTAACCTATAAACCTGCACATCTTTGGAATGTGGGAGGAAACAGGAGCATCCGGGGAAAACCCACAAGGTCAAAGGGAGAACATACAAACTGCATGCAGACAGCACCCGTAGTCGGGATTGAAACTGGGTCTTTGGCGTTGTAAATCAGCAACTCTACTGCTGCACGACTGTGCTGCCAATCCATAGCAGGCCTATGAAAGTAATCCCTCCTATTTGGGAAATATCTGGAGGGATCTTAATAACCGTGTCCGCAGTTTATATGTTCCTGTCCAGAGTTTGTACGGGGTGGTAGTGGAGGCAGATACGATAGTGGCGAATAAGAAGCTTTAGATAGGCTCATGGATATGCAGAGAATGCTGGGATATGGATCATGTGCAGGCAGATGAGATTAGTTTATCTTCGCATTATGTTCAGCGCGGATATTGTGGGCCAGAATGACTTTTCCATTCTGTACTGCTCTATGTTCTATGTTGCAATCAATGTGATCCTCTCTTGTTGGAACTTGGCCAGTGATTTATTTGGCACAAACATTGGACATGTAAGTGACAGTCAAGATTCTGGAAATTATTCAGATATCAGATTGACAGTGTTACATACAGTAGATACATAGATACATAGACAAGGAGTAGGCCATGCGGCCCTTCGAGCCAGCACCGCCATTCAATATGATCATGGCTGATCATCCACAATCAGTACCCCATTTCTGCCTTCTACCCATATCCCTGATTCTGCTAACCCTACGAGCTCCATCTAACTCTCTAGTGAAGGCATCCAGTGAATCACCTCCACTGCATTCTGAGGCAGAGAATTCCACAAATTCACAACTCTCTGTGTGAAATTTTTTTTCTTCATATCAGTCCTAAATGGCCTACCCCTTATTATTAAACTGTAGCTCCTGGTTCTGGACTCCCCCAACATCGGGAATATGTTTCCTGCATCTAACATGTCCAATCCCTTAATAAATTTATATGTTTCTATAAGATCCCCTCTCATCCTTCTAAATTCCAGTGAACTCTAGCCCAATCGCTCCATTCTTTCATCATATGACAGTACCATCATCCCGGGAATTAACTTCGTGAGACTACGCTACACTCCCTCAATAGCAAGAATGTCCTTCCTTAAATTAGGAGACTGAAACTGCGCACAACACTCTAGTTGTGGTCTCACCAGGGCCCTATACATGGGTCGGTGTTGGATGGGTTTGATGCTTCCAGCTTGTCCAACCGAAGAATGCCTGTGGTTAACCAACGTCATAATTCATTTCCTCATTGTTTCCATTTTTTTCCGTTTCTGTCTGTGGGTTTCTCCTTTTCATTCTCACTCTCTCTTTTCTCGGGATTTTGAGTTTTCAGAGATAAAGCTTGAAAATAGTAAGATTAAATGAGAACTTACCTGTTCGAAGTTTGATCTTTATTTTATGAGGAGTTACGATGAGGGTTTACGTGAAGAAGCCCTGCCTGGCGCTTGATCGGCATACTTCAAAGCAGCGGCATGAAAAACACAGAACCAATAGCCGGAGTAAGATAGTAAGGCTCAACATAGACTAGAACTACCAGATGATCATTTATATTATGAGGGTTGGGAGTGGAGGGCACGTAATCCCTCATCGTAACTCCTCATAAAATAAAGATCAAACTTCGAACAGGTAAGTTCTCGTTTAATCTTACTATTTTACTTCGGAGTCACGTGAGTGACTACGTGAAGATTTTAAAGCTCTGTGTTTTTTATGTCGTAGATTCATTCCATACGACACTCTGTTTAATCAATACAGTAGTGAGTAAATAATATTTTTAAAAACATTGTTTCAATTTATGTAATAAGTCTTTTAATCATAAAAAGAACAATTTTTTAAATAATAACCCCTCTATCCCAGGGGAAAATGTTTCAACAAAAGTGATAATGATATTAAATGATAACATAAATCGATAACATAAATCGATAATATAAAACAAAGCAAGCATTTAAAGAGAACCCAGTACTGCGTGTCCAAATCATGGCACCGTGACAACAGGTTTATCGTAGAACTTTGAAAAAGTTTCTTCTTTACACCACCCTGCGGCCTCTAAAATTTGATCGAGTGGTACATCCTGTACCTTCGCCGCGGACACAGCTGCAGCCCTAGTGGAGTGAAACTTAAACACATCAGTGTCCACTCCTGCTAAATCCAAAACCTGTTCTAACTATCTAGAAATGGTTTGAACTGCGACTTTTGTATGTGGTTTTTTGTGCGTTATCAGTAACGCTGTCTCAGCACCTCGGAGATTTTGATTACTTCAATCAATCAATCTATCAATCAGTTTTATTCGTCACATTGCACACAAAGTGCAAGCGAATGAATTTGTCAGCAGCGGTACAATGATAAAGCGGTACAATGATAACTTAACTTCAATATATTTAGTTAAATGCTTAACTACCCACAATGTTTCATCAACAGGATATGCTTTAAACATTACCTTGGCTCCAGTTTTTCCTGGTCTGCTTTGTTTGATCAGATCATAAACATAAAACACAATGTTATCTGAAGCCACATGCATGCAATCTAACCATAACAATTGCAAAGTTTGTACTGTTTGAGCTGACACAAATGCCATTACATTACTACCTTGAATGTTAACCTTTGCAAAGACATTGAAGTGATTGGAATCCATTGCCTAAGCAAAGTGAGAACAATGCTAACATCCCAAATTTCTGTACCGCTGGGCTTGGGAGGATTTTTATTAAAATTCCTTTAATGAGCCGGGATATTAATGGGTGCGACCCAATTGAATCTCGATCAGAAATTTGTCCTAAATAGGACGACAAAGCACTACGAGCACTATTAATGGCACTATAACTTAAGTGTTCATCAAAATGCAACCCAGCAAGGAATCCAATACATTTGATATGTTCGCAGTATGATAAGATATATTTGACTGTCTACAGAAGACTTCCCATTTCTTTATATGCGACATATATTGTTTTTAGTGCTATTTCTCCAAGCTGCAGCTATAACATCCATGGTCCTATCCGACAGTCCAAGCTCTTGCAATGGTCTGGTCAGAACCTGCAGATTAACAAATTCATATGATCATGCAATGGATGAATTTCTTTTGTTACTGGTTGTATCAACAATCGTTGCAACTAGGAATCATCGTACATGGTTCAATAATCATTTTAAGCATCAACGAGAACCATGACTGTGTAGGCCAATTTGGCCCCACCAAAATGCCCTTGGCTGCGTCTTGCGCTATTTTCTTGAGACATTGCCCAATCAGACAGAATGGGGGAAAGGCATAAAAGAACATATTCCCCCAGTGTAGTGAGAAAGCATCCACCACTACTGCCCCTGGATCGTGTTCCCAAGACACGTATTTGGGCAATTGGTGATTTAATCTAGATGCAAACAGATCAATGTCCGGTACTCCAACCGACTGACAATATTTTTCAATTTTTTTGGATTTAACATCCATTCTGTACTGTCTTTAAATTTTCGTGATCTTTTGTCTGCCACAATATTGTCTCTCCCTGGGAGATAAATAACTGAAACCCGAATATTCTTACCAATACACCAATGCCACACCTCGTTAACCAGATGATCACATGATAATGATCTTACTCCACCCATGTGATTGATGTATGCCACAGCTGTGGTATTGTCTACTTGTAATTGGACATGCAAATCTTTCATAGTAGAACAATAAGCTTTTAATCCATAAAATGCTCCCAGTAACTCCAAATAATTTATACCATATGTTTGGAGAAATAAATCCTCTTGGACAGTCCATCTGCCCCCACAGCTGGTATCATTATCCATAGCACCCCATCCGAGAGAACTTGCATCAGCTTGCAAAATCACTGCTGGCTGCTGAACCAAAATGTTTTTAACAGCTTGTGGAACATTCTCAATCCATCAATACAATTCTAATAAAGCTTCCTTTAGCACTTGCATGGGCCTATCAAAATGGCCTGCTCGCTGTATAAGCTTGTGTTTTTGCCCTTTTGAGATTTTGGTAATGCAGTGGACCAAATTCCACTGCAGGGAATGCTGCCACTAACTTCGCAATAACATTAGCAACTTCTCGGATGGAGGGATAAGGTTTGTCAATAAGGGACCAACAAAAATTTGTAATATCAACAATCTTGTCTATTTGTAAAGTTACTAACATGGTAACTGAATTAATCACAAACCCCAAATATTCAATAGCTTGGGATGGCTGTAACTTTAGATTTTGTTGGATGAATCAGGAAACCAAGCCTTACAAACAGGCTTGTAGTCGCCGAGACTGATTTTTCAGCTGACTCCTGATTAGCATTGACAATTAAACCAAATGAGCTACCAGGCAAAGTAGGTGAGGTGGGTAGAATTACATTGTTTGAAAGACAGGTGAATGGAAAATAAAGGATTGGAGGGATATGGGTCGGATGAGAGACAGTGGCGCAACAGTAGAGTTGCTGCCTCACAGTGCCAGAGACCCGGGTTTAAGCCTTTAATTAGTACAGATGCCAGGAGTTATGGGGGAGAAGGCAGGAGAATGGGGTTGAGAGGGAAAGATTGAATCAGCCATGATTGAATGGCGGAGATGACACGGTGGGCCGAATGGCATAACTCTGCTCCTATAACTTGTAAAATGGCTATATGGAGTCTGTATGGAGTTTGTACATTCTCCCTGTGACCGTGTGGGTTTTCTCCGGGTGCTCCGGTTTCCTTCTACACGCCAAAAACGTGCGGGTTTGTAGGTTAATTGGCTTCGGTAAAATGGTAAATTGTCCCTAGTGCTTTGATAGTGCTAGTGTAAGGGGATCGCCGGTCGACACAGTGGGCCAAATCCGCACTGTATCTCTAAAGTCTAAATTCTAAAGATGCAGACAAGTGGAACTAGCTCAGCTTGGCAACTTGGTTGACATGGACAAGTTGAGTCTGTTTCCACGTTGTATAACTCTATGACATTGCAATATAGAGCCATAGAGTCATACAGCATGGAAACAAGCCTTTTGGCCCAACTCATCCATGCTGACCGAGATGCCTCAGCTCCGATGGTCAAATGTGCTTGCGTATGGCCCATATCCCTTTATACCTTTCCTATCCATGTGATTTAAAAAATGCTACAAACTGTATATAATTCCTTATTTACATTTCCTTAACAGTTTTCACATTGTACAGATTTAGCGTATGAAGACTATTAACTGTAAAATTAAAAATCATTGTAAATAATCCACAAAATTCACAATCCTCACAATCTGGCAGAGAAAACTGCTTGAAACCAATGAACAATGTTTCTGTTATGTTTGTTTGCATTCCAAAGGTTCCATATATCTTCCACACTGACACATATCTTACTCTTTAAATGATCTAAATTAGTGTTTCAGATCCATTTTCAATGCTTGATTCTTTGATTCTGATTAATATAGATTATCATTTTACATTGATATGTTATATGCAAAATAAACTGAAATCTTATCAAAATGTAAAGAATCTTGGTACTGTGCACTGTAATGCATTAATATGTTGATAGCCTAATGTCAGCATCTTTGCTACACCCTTGGTCTGGTGTGACAGAGATTGGATGCAGAATTAAATTATTTCCTAGTAAAGCTGCCAGTTTAAAAATATTATGGTAAGTCTTCATCTTATTCAATATTGTAAAATGATGAGAGCTTGCCTCAAGCCTATTTTACATCTCAGTTCAGACTTACTGAAACGAAAAAGTAACCCTGCTACTGATCCAAGTGACACCTGATCCAGACAGTGGTGACAAGGCTGAATTTGGATTGTCAGTCAAAAAGCATTCCAATGGTTCTTTATTGTCACCTATGCACAGCAGAGTGAAATTCTTTTGCAGAGCCCACAAATGCACTGTCACCATATTTTGATGCTGTTTACAAATTTTCAGATGACTCTGCAATTGTGGACTGCATCAGTGAGAGGACAGCAGCTGAATACAGAGGTGTAGTCAACAACTTTGTTGAGTGGTGTGGGCTGAATCACCTGCAGCTCAACACTGACAAGACTAAGAAGATGGTGGTGAACTTTAGGAGGAGAGGAACACCTCTGTCTCCTCTCTCCATCAATGGTGTGGATGGACAGTTTACCAGGGAGTACAAATACCAGTGTACCTGGACAGTAAACTAGGCTGGTCCAGGAATGCTGTGGCCCTGTACAAGAAGGGACAGAGCCAGCTATACTTTTTGAGTAGGCTCCACTCCTTCAACGTCTGCAGTAAGATGCTGCAGATGTTCTACCAATCAGTGGTAGCCAGTGCCATCTTCTTCACTGTCATGTGCTGGGGCAGCAGGGTGAAGGCTGCGGACGCCAATAGGATTAACAAACTCATCATGAAGGCTGGCTCCATCCGGGGGTGGAGTTAGATTCATGGAAGGTGATTTTGGAGGGGAGGATGCTCCTCAAACTGTGGAGCATCCTGGACAATACAGCTCACCCCATCCATGACACACTGCTCAACTGCAGGAGCACCTTCAGCAACAGACTGGTTCCACCAAGATGCAGGACAGAATGCTTCAGGAGATCCTTCTTCCCTATGGCTATCAAATGTTACAACTCCTCCCCCTTCTGACATGGGGTAGACTGAGACTGACCCCCTCCCCCCCCCCCCCCCAATCTTTGCACATCCCCCAAGCCTTTCCATTCGTCACTTTAATTTCATGTTTCATGTATTTTGTGTTATTATGATTGTTGGCTGATCAATTTCCCTCCTGGGATAACTAAGGTTCTATCGTATCGTATCATATCGGAAATAAAAGTCCAAAGTACGGTCATTTCACAAGTTCATAAATTATAGGAGGAGAAATAGGCCATTCGGCCCATCAAATCTACACTGCCATTCAATCATGGCTGATCTATCTTTCCCTCTCAACCCCCTTCTCCTGCCTTACCCCTATAACCCCTGACACCCTTACTAATCAAGAATCTGTCAATCTGTGCCTTAAAAATATCCATTGACTTGGCCTCCACAGCTTTCTGTGGCAATGAATTCCCCAGATTCACCATCCACTGATTAACAAAAATCCTTTCACTCTGAGGCTATGGCCTCTGGTCTTCGACTCTCCCACTAGTGGAAACATCCTCTCCACCTTCACTCTATCCAGACATTTCACTATTCGGTAAGTTTCAATGAGGTGTGCTCTCCCCCCGTTATAAACTCCAGCGAGTACAGGCCCAGTGCCGTTAAACGCTCATCATATGTTAACCCAATCGTTCCTGGGATCATACTTGTAAACCTCCTCTGGACCTCGCCAACGCCAGCACATCCTTCCTGAGATATGGGGACCAGAGCTACTCCAGATTCAGTCCACATGCTGGCATTACTCGATCCAGGTAAGCCCAGGTAAGCCCCAGGCTGCTGCAGGCTCACTACCCTATATCAACATGGTCCCTGAGACATTCACTATCAAAAGATCCCATGAGCACATGTAAAACGTATCACTGAGATATGTTATTCCGTGTTAATCAAATGCAATAAAAAAACAAATTGAAAAAAAATGGCATGTTTATTTTTCAAGAGTAAAGTCAAGAGTATTTTATTGCCATATGAAGCCAAACTGAACAATGAATGCTTACTTGCAACTTCACAACAGGTTTGCAATCACAGTATTCAATAAATAATACTATAAACAGCCTAAAAAAGGTTCAATAAATAAAAAGCTCAATATAGTACAAACAAAACTATACCCATATATACCAAAAACAACCAAGCCCATAGCCCCTGGTGCAACCAAGGCAGTTTGTAGTTTAGTTGGAGTTCGTGGAGTTCATTAGCCTGATGGTTGTTTGGAAAAAGCTGTTCCCGAACCTAGACGTTACACTTTCTTTTAATAAATGATGAACATGGAAAGTATGTGGTCAAATAAATAACAATCAATAGATCTAATAAAGTCTAGTGACTGACAGCCATTTTTTTTATTATGCCACTGTGCAGGCAAATCTGCCTGATATTGTGCATAATGTTAACCCAAAGTTTGCATTAGCACCAAGTAGCAACATTCACTGTTCACCTCACACAAGTGCTCAAGTACCACTTCCTGCTTCTGTTTCTTACATCCTGTGAGTAAGTCTAAGGACTTTTGGAGTGGCACAGTCACTTGAGAGTGGCACAATGGCACGGCGGTAGAGTTGCTGCCTTACAGTGCCAGAGACCCAAGTTCGATCCTGACTATGGGTGCTGTCTGTACGGAGTTTGCACGTTCACCCTATGACCACGTGGGTTTTCTCCGGATTCCTCACACACTCCAAAGACATGCAGGTTTGTAGGTCAATTGGCTTGCTAATATTGTAAATTGTCCCTAGTGTGTAGCATGGTGCTAATGTACGGGGTGATCGCTGGTCGGCATGGATCGGTGAGCCGATGGGCTTGTTTCCATGCAGTATCTCTAAACCAAACCATCGGAAAAGGGGCAACTCTTTGTATTCTGTATCGAAAATATCCAAAACCATTGTCACACTCCTTTACTTACTGCTTATGCTTAAATATAGTATGATTTTACTGGATGGTATGCAAAACAAAGTTTTTCACTGCATCTAGGTACATGCAACAATAAAGTAACTATTACAACTACTGTACATCCAGTTCATTCCCCCTGAAAACTGCAGTCCCCCAAAGAATATTAAAAAAAAACATATTTATCCTTTTGTACCTGCAATTCAGAACTTGTTTCTTGCCTTTGTTTCTTATAGTGCGTTAGATAAAACCACACAATTAAATTTGATGAACAGGGCAAAATTTACAATAAGATTAGGATCATGAATCCCAACTCAATTTGTGCTTTCTTTGGAGCAAGTAGTGCTGAGGAAAAATGACTTTCTAGGGCTAGCCTGCATTCTTTAAATAGTTCAATAAATCCAGAGATGGTTCACTGCTAGCGCAAATATATCTATCGGTAGAAGATTGCAAAATAGTTTTTTAGCTCATTCACATTGAGGGTGGCACAGTGGTAAAGCTACTGCCTGCCAGAGACCCAAGTTCAAGTCTACAGGTGCTGTCTGTACGGAATTTATACATTATCCCTGTGATCGTATGGGTTCTCTCTGGTTTCCTCCCATATTCCAAAGTCATACAGGTTTGTCGGTCAATTGGTTTTGGTAAAATTGTCCATTATGTCTAGGATAAAAGTAGTGAATGTTGGTCAGCGCAGACTCGGTGGCCTGCTTCCACCCTATATCTCTAAACTAAAAACTAAGCTAAATATTAGCAGCGTGAGATAACTGCAATTGCATTTTAAGGTACGGATTTCATTTCACAAGTATATCTTTTGGGGTTTACATCAAATTAGTTCATTGGTTGTGATGCCAATCATTGATTTTGGTGTCAATTTTAAATAACCTGAAGTTTTTTAAAGATATTTCCATTAATTCAGATGTTTGCAGTCTGAAGGGGGGTCCTGACCTGAATTGTCACCTATCCATGTACTCCATTGATGATGCCTGACCCACTGGATTACTGCAGCACTCTGTGCCCTTTTTTTTGCATTAATTTTTTGTTTGTTAACAAAATTATCAGGAAACCCTTTAGAACCCTTCACTACTAGTTAATCTCCAAACATGTCCTCATTCTAACATTGTGGTGGCCAATGATCACTTCTGTATAGTGAATAATACAGACAAGGCAAATGATGTAAGCTATTGGTGTGTGTGTGCATGGGAGTGGGTGTGGTGCGTGTGAGCGTGTGTCTGCGTATATATGTAAGTATGTGCATGTGTTTCTATCTCTGTGTATGTCAGTATGTGTGTGTTTGCGTGTGTGTGGTGTGTGTGAGTGGTGTGCGTGTGTGTATGTAAGTGTGTGGGTGGGTGTATGTGCGTGTTTCTGGGTGTGTGTGAGAGAGTCTGTGTGTTTGTCTGTGTGTGTATGTAAGTGTGTGTATGTGCGTGTCTCTTTCTCTATGTATGTCTGTATGTGCGCGCCACTGTGTGTATGTCAGTGTGTGTGTCTGTGTCTGTGTCTGTGTATGTCTGTGTCTGTTTCTAAACATGTCTGTGTGTGTGCGAGTGCGTGTGCGCACATCTACGTACAAAGATTTATGTTAATCTTTTTTTAAATACACTTTTTTATAGATTTCCCTGTTCTGCTTAGAACTGCTGTTTGCGTCATTCAACTATTCAACTGGTGTGCATCATGGACTGAGCCCACCTAATAGCTTTGGTAACTAAAAAAAACGTGCCCGTATATCATCCGTTGCACAAATTCCAATAAATGCTTTGTAGTGTGACTTAGGCAGCCCTCAGGCAGAGCCGTCAGTTGCAGGGCGGTGTCTGCAGTGACGTTTCAGGATTTTGCAAGCTCAAACCAGATTCTAAAATATAGTGAATATAGTGGGAATTAACCTGGCGAACCTACATTGTACTCCCTCAATAGCAATAATGTTCGTCCTCAATTTAGGAGACCAAAATTGCACACCATACTCCAGGTGCCATCTCACCAGGGCCTTGTACAACTGCAGTAGGACCTCCTAGCTCCTAAACTAAAATCATCTCGCAGTGAAGGCCAACACTGCCATTAGCTTTCTTCACTGCCTGCTGTACCTGTATGCTTACTTTCAGTGACTGATGTACAAGCACACCCAGGTCTCGTTGCACCTCCCCTTCTCCTAATCTGACACCATTCAAATAGCAATCTACCTTCCTGTTCTTACCACCCAAGTGGATAACCTCACATTTATCCACATTGACCCAACCTATCTAAGTCTCATGGCATCATTTATCCACATTCACCCAACCTGCAGCCTCATGGCATCCTCCTCGCAGCCACTGCCACCCAGCTTTATGTCATCCCCAAACTTAGAGATGTTACATTTAATTCCCTCATCTAAATCGTTAATATATGTTGTAAACAACGGGGTTCCAGCACCAAGCTTTGCGGCACCCCACTAGTCACTGCCTGCCATTCTGAAAAGTACCTGTTAATTCCTACTCTTTGCTTCCTGTCTGCCAACCAGCTCTCTATATGTGTGAATACCCTACCCCAAATACCACTTGCTCTAATTTTGCACACTAATCTCTTGTGTGGGACCTTGTCAAAGGCTTTTTGAAAGTCCAGATACATCACATCCACTGGTTCTCCCTTATCCATTCTACTTATTACATCCTCAATAAATTTCAAAAGATTAGTCAAGCATGATTTTCCCTTCATAAATCCATGCTGACTTTGACCAATCTGCTTTCCAAATGCACTGCTATAACATCTTTAATAATTGACTCCTGCATCTTTCCCACTACCGATGTAAGGTTAACTGGTCTATAATTCCCCGTTTTCTCTCTCCCCCCTTTCTTAAAAAGTGTAGTTACATTAGCTACCCTCCTGTCCACATCAACTGATCCAGAGTCGAGAGAACATTGGAAAATGATCACCAACGCATCCATGATTTCTAGGGCTACCTCCTTGAGTACTCTGGGATGCAGAGCATCAGGCCCTGGGGATGTATCTGCCTTCTGTCCCAACAATTTACCTAACACCATTTCCTGCCTAATGTGGATTCCCTTCAGTTCTTCCCTCCCACTAGATCCTCGGTCCCCTAGTATTTCCGGGAGATTGTTTGTGTCATTCACAGCAGATGATGGGAAAGACAGGGGAAATTAATAACATTAGTGTTTCTGTTTTGGGAGCAGTCAGAAGATTGCACAAATTGTACTGAAATTACTTTGATTTTTCAAATTGGTTGATTTTTTGCCATATGCCTATTTGTAAATGTAAGCCTTCCATGAATCAGCATAAGCAAACAGTATTTCATGGCATATTACCTTTTCTTCACATTCAAAAATATTCATAGCTTGATTCAAGAGTGATGAACTATTGTAGCTTTCATGATGAAGATGAAAATAAGTTTGCTATCAAAAATGTAACTTATTAAAGTGTAACCCACCAATGACTCTCCTGATATCAAATAAAAAATAAAAAACAAAATGTTATGTTGTAATCGCTGTAAAAGGTTTGGGTTTAGGTTTATCACTGTCGCATGTACCATGGTACAGCGAAAAGCTTTGTTTTGCATGCTATCCAAACAGATTAGATATTCAATGCATAAATGCAATTGTCAAACTCAAGTACAATAGGTAGATCAAAGCAGAAGATAGAGAGTGCAGAATATAGTTCTTGGCATTGTAGTGCACCAGTTCCAGAGACAATGTCCAATATCCACAATGGGGTAGAGGTGAATTGGACAGTACTCTAGCTTAAGGAAGGACTGTTGAGAAGGCTGATAACAGAGTGGAAGAAGCTGTTCCTGAGTCTGGCGATATGCACTTTCAAACTTCTGTATCTTCAGCTGGAGAAGAAAGAAAGACTGGAGTGGAGTGGACTGGATTATGTTGGTTGCTTTTCCAAGTTACTAAGTTCTAAGCTCAATCATTTTCAAACATATTGAAAAAAATGTGATGGAAGTACTAACTTTAATGTAAATCTACCAAAGATGCTCAATAAAATGTAAAGTGGCCATGTTTGCACCACCGGTCTATGTATGGTGCAGGTGCATCTATATAGTTGTTATCGGAATTGAAGTTCCAGCAAATAGATGCTGAGATGCTAAATCAATATATTAAATATAATCAAATTCTTCCATTTTAAGTAACCTCTAATTAATCCTCCAGTCTGAAGAAGGGTCCCGGCTGAAAACATCATCTATCCTTTTTCTCCAGAGATGCTGCCTGATCCACTTAAATGCTCCAGCATTTTGTGTCTTAGAATCATTTATGAGTTCAGAGCTCACTTAGTAAATTCTGGGGTCATAAATAAACTAGATCAACTCAGGAAGGCTTATTTAGTTTGGTATACGTGGGCCCCTAGGTGTTTTTTTTTAAACCACGTGCAAAAGTTTTATGGTCACCAGTACTGATACAATTTTACTGTTCTTGTCAACTTAATTAAGTGCATTTAAATTCCCCATATGACACACGAGAATAAAAGCCATTCTCTGGATCATTAGTTCCGGCTTTGGGATTACTTGTCCTGGACCATAACCATAACATTACCCTTCCCTGAAGACAAATATAACTTGCTGCACATAGGAAGAAATGTTAAAGGTGATATGTGATGTTGAAATAAGTAATGGTAAAAGCATCTAAGGTGCTCAATAGATTAATTCTAAACATGACAAACCAACTGCAGAACAAAGATCAACACGAACTATCACCGAACTGCACGGACAAAAGAGTAGTGTACCACATCGTTATGAAAAAGGGTCTGCTGAAGGGTCTCGACCCGAATCGTCACCTGTTGCTTTGCTCCAGAGATGCTGCCTGACCCGCTGAGTTACTCTTGCACTATGTGTCCTTTTGCACAAAAAATATATAAACTGGTTTAGAATAGGTGTGAATTGAAGTAACAGATTCTGCCTTATTCCTCTCCAGTCCTCCATAGAAGTCATTATTCTTTTTACTCCAGCATTTTGTGTTAATCTTCAGTTTAAACCAGCATCTGCAGTTCCTTCCTATTATGAAAAGATGTCTCGTTCACGTCAGATCCCACCTTAAATACTGCTTCAAATTCTTATTATCAAGAAACGTGCAAGAGGAAGCCAGTACACTGATCACCAGTTCCAAGAAAATGACAGATGAGAAAAGACTAGAGAGATTTAAACTTAGAAGGCTGTGATAATTAGATGATCTTTGAAAAGATTTTAAGGAATTTACATTCTTCAGAATAGAAAAGTAGTAGATAAGTTTAATGTGAATATACTAAGTGTTGTTGCTAAATATAATTCCAAATCAATCTCAGGATTTTGAACTTGTGAACATCATTTCATAACGGAAAAAACTCTTGTAGGATGCAAATAAGGTGGTAATAGATGAATGATTCATTATCAAGGGTAATGATTTAGCCTTTTAAAGCTGATTTTAATTTCCTTTCTTAGATGTTTAATAGAGTAATAAAGCATAAAATAATGTATTTTAAGGAGGTTAACAGCTGGACACAGTGGAGATCAAGACAACTGTGAGATTAGGTCATTTTAATGCCTTGTCACCAAAAGAAAGTTGTAAAGGCTAGAGAAATGTTGAGGATTATAAATTAAGTTTGATGTCAGAAATTTTGAAAATTACAAGGAAGATGAGTAGTTTGTAATGTGTTTAAGCCAAGATCTTACACATAGTGGGGAAGTGTGATGGGGGAAATGGCCAACACGGAGAACAGGATGTTAATGAGACAATTAATAGATTTACCACGTGTTTAAGTTCCACAGCACAGCTAGTTTATTTAAAATAAACATTGAGGGTTGTAAACTGAGGGTAATAAAACTGAGCAGGGGATACTCACATTTATTGTGCCTATTTGTTATACAAATGGGAGAGTGGTTTTGTAAGTAACAGGGAGCATAAGGTTAAATATAACTCTGGGGATATACAAAGATGAAAGGTTACAAAGACATTGATCAATGATTACATTTCAAAAATGTAGGATCCACAAATAACCATTGTGTCATGAGAATATAAAATGCTGTGGGTGCAGTGAATATTTGAAGCACTTTGGGATCTCTCACCATGTTTTACCGGAGTACACTGTTCAGGCCTTCAATAAACCAACTTGTTCGAGAAACTCACTACTGATCTACGATATATTTTATTTTGGGTCTGTTCCTATCTGAGCAAATAAAGGCAGATTCAGGGTACAGGTATAACACATTTCTCAGACTGAGTTCCCGACTGCAAGAATAGAAGTTATTCTAGATTTAGTCAAATTCCTTTTGGGAGCACAACAGCAGTAAAATAAGCAATTCCATTCAGCACACCATAGAAATGTCTTGATAGGAATGCAGTATAGATTAGCCAGAATGATACCTGGACTCTAAAGGTTACAAACTGGATGTAAATTCCTTAAAATATTAGCCAATTGAAGTTGACAATTCCTATTTCTGCTCAGGTTATTTGATAATGTAATAATATTCAGAGATGAAATGTAATTAATAAACAGAAGAAGGGTCTCGACCCAAAACATCGCCTATCTCCTTCGCTCCTTAGATGCTGCTGCACCCGCTGAGTTTCCCCAGCCTTTTGTGTACCCGTAATTAATAAACAGTTTTGCTATTAACATGGATACTTGTGATATGTACAATCAAATGGTGGGCAAGGTGGGTACATTATTTTCCAAAAAGTGTATCCTGTTAACTTTGTATATTCTATGATGCATTGTTCTGAACACTAATAATGCCTATTGGAATTGAATCTTTGAGCAAATTACATATAATGAATACGTTATAATGTAGATTATTTTATTAGCTTTCTACAAAAGGACATTAGTGGATATTACATTTCATTAATGTGTATTGATAACTTAACTGCAAAAAAGACAAGCCATTGCAATGAATATGACCTGAAACAAACAGAGAAATCTAGCAAATTATACACTAGATGATCAGATCTCTTCCAGACACTTTCAGAAGAAGTTACTTTTGAAACGTAGGGGAGCTATTGTTTTATAGTTAAACAATTAGATTATTTCTATGAAGGAAGCATCACACAGAATGCAATGAGGTGATTAGCCAGTTACACCTAGTCAACTGTATCGGTTGAGGAAGAAATGCTGGAACAGTAAATGTAAGCTCAAATCAATGGAAAATGGAATGGAGATTACAATATTTTTGCTGACAACAGGTACAGAGATAATCCGCTTTGAGAAGCATCATAGGCAGCGGTTCCATTACAGAATTTTAATCCTCCAAACACTCTCGCAGGCACATATAACTGTGCATTAAATAAAACATCCACTTGGGCCATTCATTATTAGGAACCACATGCAAACCACTGTATTGCTACTGGGCAAAGAACTGGCACTAAAATCTGACCTCACATAACTTGGTGTAGAGAGGTAACCTATAAGCCATGGCAGTGGTTAAACATAGTCACGGAGTCATACAGCACAGAAACAGTCTCTTCGGCTCAACTTGCCCATGCCAACCAAGATGCCCCATCCACGCTGGTGTTTGACTCATACCCCTCTAAACATTTCCTACCCATGTACCTGCCCAAATGTCTTTTAAATGTTATTATAGTATCTGCCTCAATTACCTCATCTGGCAGCTTATTCTATATATCTACCAGCTTCTGTGTGAAAACGTTGACCTTTATTTTCCTATTAAATCTTTCTCCTCTCACATTAAACATATGCTCTTTGGTTCTTGATTCCCCTAGTTTGGTAAAAGACTATGTGCATTCACCCTTCATATTCTCCCTCAGTGAGGTCCTACAAATAGCAGTTTGATAATGACCAGAAAATCTATTTTAGAAATGTTGATTGGAGCATAGATTTTGCTTGGAGGAACAGGGAATGCATACATGTTCTTCTTCAAAATATTTTCATAGCATCTCCTATTCCCACCGTGGAGATTAAATATGGACTTGATTTTATTGGAGCGTTGTGGGTGCCACGGTTGGTGGTGAAGACAGTTACAGGCAGCATCTCAGGAGAGAAGGAATGGGTGACGTTTCACGTCGAGACCCTTCTTCAGACCCGACCCGAAATGTCACCCATTCTTTCTCTCCAGAGATGCTGCCTGTTCCACTGAGTTACTCCAACATTTTGTGATTTTGTGTCTACCAATTTAAACCAGCATCTGCAGTTCTTTCCTAAACAATAAACGGGAATAGGTCATACACCCACTTGAGTCGGTTCCGCATTCAAATATCATGGGGGATCTGTACCCCATCTTAAATCCTGCTTGCTCCCCATATATCTCAATTGCTTAAGCATTCTGTTGCGAATATACTGAAAGATGGTACCTCCAACAGTGAGGCATTCTCTCAATATGCCACTGGATTCTCAACCTAAATTTTTCAGCTGAATTCTCTGGAGTGCTATTTGGACCAACAAATCCAGAATCCTATCAATGGAATCTATTGGCTTTCAACTCATTGCTGATTTTTATAGACCAGAAAGCACCAATTAATTTCCAACTTGCAATGGTAAAAGTCAAGGCATACAATGGGCTTTATCTGTATGTAGAAACAAGAACTGCAGCTGCTGGTTTACACAGTGCTGGGGTAAATCAGTGGGTTCAGGAAGCATCTCTGCAGAAGATGGATATATTAGGCAGCTCAGTATCCCTGGTTTAGAAGTCCTGATTTAGTAATCCATGTTGCATTATACATGTATGTGTGCATGTACACACAAAATGTTAATGGAATATTTGGTTTAGGAAAAATGTAATAAAAGATGATCTTGAAGGAGGAATAATGTTTTTCAGTAAAATTATGGCCCCATAGCAGAAGCGTTCACGTCACGGGGCTGGAAACTGGAATTATCCTGAGCTAATTCTGCTATCACCATCATTGATTGCAACAAGTGATGGCTCCCACTGATTGTCGCCGGAAGCTTGCGTCCTTTTCAGGACGGACAATGACAGCGATGTCAACATTTGAAATATGGAAGATGGACAAGAAAGAAGAAGTGAAATTATAAAAGAAAAACAAATGGCAAAGAAGACTTAATGGGCCAAATGGCCTAATTCAGCACCTAAAACTTATGAACATGAAACTAAGATTGTTTGCCACAAAAATATCAAAATACTTGAAATGCAGATGGTATTTTCTTGACACTTTGGAAGTGAATGGTTAATAGAACTAATCGCCCACTCTCTAGTTCTGTATTAAAACATTTATAATACACATACTTGCAATCAATAAAACAAAGAAGGAGGCAACTATGAAAGAATAAATCAATTTTTATTATCATTTCGCAGACACGTAAAAGTCATTGAAATACTGGTCTTAGTTAAATTAAAGATATTCATTATGAACATTTCATTATAGCCAGCAATATATGTTTAAAATATGCATAAAGTTTTATGGAAAGTTAGACCAAAAATTAGTAACATGAAATTAAGCAATCAGTAAAGCATATGGTGAATTGACATTTCTTCGTCTATATCATTATTGTTTCCCATTACTGCATAATAGCTAAAATCTGAGTAGAACAGGAGATATAATCATTCACTCTTCATTAACTATTAATGTGCACATATCGGACTAATAATAGATTATTTAACATAAACTGAGCTCATAGAGCAAAGTTGGGAATAAGTTCAAAACCGATTAACATCATGTATGGTGCAAAGACCCTTTTCCTGGAACATTGGATACATAAATGTAACTCCCACATAACATAAATGTCAGGCAAATCTTCTTGTGTCCTTGAAGACATTGGACTTTGTCAATGGGACTTATGCTCTACGATGTGTGGAACCATACCATGAACTCTGTATCTTCCCCTTTGCTCTATCTGATGTATTTCAGTTTGACTTGATTGTACTAATGTATGGTATATCTGGCCTGTTTGGATGGCATGCAAAACAGAGCTTTCTACTGTACCTCGGTACACGTGACCATAGTAAGCCCAAACCTAAAGCTAAATCAAAAAATAAACTACTCCTCACTTTGTAGGTAATGATTATAAACTATAAATATTTTGTGTCCCGCCATCCAGGGAATTAACCTTGTGAACCTACGCTGCACTCCCTCAATAGCAACAATGTCCTTCCTCAAATTAGGGCACCAAAACTGCACACAATACTCCGGGTGTGGTCTCACTAGGGCCCTATACAACTGCAGAAGGACCTCTTTGTTCCTAAACTCAACACCTCTTGTTATGAAGGCCAACATGCCATTCGCTTTTTTCACTGCCTGCTGTACCTGCATGCTTACTTTCATTGACTGATGAACAAGGACTTCCAGATCCCGTTGTATTTCCCCTTTTCCTAACTTAACATAATTTAGATAGTAATCTGCCTTCACATTTTGCTACCAAAGTGGATAACCTCACATTTATCCACATTAAACTGCATCTGCCATGCATCTGCACACTCACCCAACCTGTCCAAGTCACCCTGCATTCTCATAGCATCCTCTCACAGTTCACACTGCCACCCAGCTTTGTGTCATCTGCAAATTTGCTAATGTTACTTTGAATCCCTTCATCTAAATCATTGATGTCTATTGTAAATGGCTGCAGTCCCAGCATCAAGCCTTGCGGTACCCCACTAGCCACTGCCTGCCATTCTGAAAGGGACATTTTAATCCCTACTCTTTGTTTCCTGTCTGCCAACCAATTTTCTATCCATGTCAGCACTCTACCCCCAATACCATGTGCCCTAATTTTGCTCACTAATCTGCTATGTGGGATCTTATCAAATGCTTTCTGAAAGTCCTGGTATACTACATCCACTGGCTCTCCCTTGTCCATTTTCCAAGTTACATCCTCAAAAATGTAACATCCTCAAGCATGATTTCCCCTTCATAAATCTATGCTGACTTGGACCAATCCTGCTACTGCTATCCAAATGTGCCGTTATTTCATCTTTTATAATTGACTCCAGCTTCTTCCCCACCATCGATGTCAGGCTAACTGGTCTATAATTCCCTGTTTTCTCTCTCCCACCTTTCTTAAAATGTGGGATAACATTAGCTACCCTCCAATCCACAGGAGCTAATCCTGAATCTATAGAACATTCGAAAATTATCACCAATGCGTCCACGATTTTTAGAGCCACTTCCTTAAGTACACTGGGATGCAGACCATCAGGCCCTGAGGATTTATCAGCCTTCAGTCCCATCAGTCTACCCAGCACCATTTCTTGCTTAATGTGGATTTCCTCCAGTTCCTCCCCCTCCCCAAATCCTCTGGCCACTAGTACATCAGGAAGATTGTTTGTGTCCTCCTTAGTGAAGACAGATCCAAAGTACCTGTTCAACTCATCTGCCATTTCCTTGTTCCCCATAATAAATTCACCGTTTTCAGACTTCAAGGGTCCAACTTTGATCTTAACTAATTTTTTCCTCTTCATACCTAAAGAAGCTTTTACTATTCTCCTTTATATTCTTGGCTAGTCTATCTTCATACCTCATCTTTTCTCCCCGTATTGTCTTTTTGGTTATCTTCTGTTGCTCTTTAAACATTACCCAATCCTCTTGCTTCCCGCTCATGTTGGCTACGTTGTACTTCTTCTCTTCTATTTTTATACTGTCCCCAACATCCCTTGTCAGCCATGGTCGCCCCTTACTCCCCTTGGAATCATTGTTCCTCTTTGGAATGAACTGATCCTGCACCTTTTGTATTATTCCCAGAAATACCTGCCATTGTTGTTCCACTGTCATCCCTGCTAGGGTATTTTTACAGTCAACTTTGGCCAGTTCCTCCCTCATGGCTCCATAGTCCCCTTTCTTCAACTGTAACACGGACACCTCCAATTTACCCTTCTCCCTCTCAAATTGTAGATTGAAACTTATCATAAATATGGTCACTACCTCCTAATGGCTCCTTTACCTCGAGCTCCCTTATCAAATCCGGTTCATTACACAACACTAAATTCCCTGGTATGCTCCACTACAAGCTGTTCTAAGAATCGATAATGAAGGCACTCCACAAACTCCCTTTCTTGGGGTCCAGTACCAACCTGATTTTCCCAGTCTATCTGCATGTTGAAATCTCCAATAACAACCGTAGCATTACCTTAACTCTTGATTCACTTGCACCCTATATCCAGGCTACTGTTTGGAGGCCTGTAGATAAGTCCCATTAGGGTCTTTTTACCATTACAATTCCTCAGTTTTATCCACACTGACTCCACATCTCCTGTTTCAATGTCACCCCTTGGTTCCCCAGTCCCCTGACTCTCAGTCTAAAGAAGGTCTTGACCCGAAACATCACTTATTCCTTTCCTCCAGAGATGCTGCCTGACCCACTGAATTACTCCGATATTTTGTGCCTATCTTTGGTGTAAACCAGCATCTGCAGTTCCTTCCTACACACTTAGATTAAACCAATCCAACTTGGTAATTGGGAAGAGGCAATACTTTCCTGCTGGATCTAGTCCCTTGGTTTCATTTAGCTGGCAAGGTTTTTGATCAACAGGCGATGCAACCTACAATGCTTAAATATGAAAGGCTGTAAAAATATTGTCATGTTTAATTTTGCTGGGTTATTTAAGTAATTGAAGTTTTGTTTCCAGAGCAGAAGTTGCCAATGGGAATAGTGGCTTAGTGGGCACTGCTGCCAATAATGATTTCAAATTATGGTTTATCTGCTACTCATAAATGAGGCACGTCAGAGCTCCTCAAACTAGCATGCCGTGTGGGAATTCCAGGACACATTCCATGCCCTAATCAATCACCAATGTAGAAAGAATCACCAGGTCGAGGCATTCCGGGGACTGTGGAGCTGGAGATGATGATGTTGCAGTTAACCTGAGGCTTGCTGTCTCATGCTCATGCATAGAGGGAGTACAGAGAAGGTTAGAAATATAGAAACATAGAAAATAGGTGCAGGAGTAGGCCATTCGGCCCTTCGAGCCTGCACCGCCATTCAATGTGATCATGGCTGATCATCCAACTCACCTGCCTTCTCTCCATACCCCCTAATCCCTTTAGCCACAAGTGCCACATCTAACGCCCTCTTAAATATAGCCAATGAACTGGCCTCAACTACCTTCTGTGGCAGAGAATTCCAGAGACTCACCACTCTCTGTGTAAAGAATGTTTTCCTCATCTTGGTCCTAAAGAAATTCCCCCTTATCCTTAGACTGTGACCCCTTGTTCTGGACTCCCCCAACATCGGGAACAATCTTCCAGCATCTAGCTTGTCCAAGCCCTTAAGAATTTTGTAAGTTTCTATAAGATCCCCCCTCAATCTTCTAAATTCCAGCGAGTACAAGCCGAGTCTATCCAATCTTTCCTCATATGAAAGTCCTGACATCCCAGGAATCAGTCTGGTGAATCTTCTCTGTACCCCCTCTATGGCAAGGATGTCTTTCCTCAGATTTGGAGACCAAAACTGTACGCAATACTCCAGGTGTGGCCTCACCAAAACCCTGTACAACTGCAGTAGAACCTCCCTGCTCCTATACTCAAATCCTTTCGCTATGAATGCTAACATACCATTTGCTTTCTTCACTGCCTGCTGCACCTGCATGCCTATTTTCAATGACTGGTGTACCATGACACCCAGGTCTCGTTGCATCTCCCCTTTTCCTAATCTGCCACCATTCAGATAATAGTCTACCCTCATGTTTTTGCCACCAAAGTGGATAACCTCACATTTATCCACATTATACTACATCTGCCATGCATCTGCCCATTCACTCAGCCTATCCAAATCATCCTGCAGCCTCCTAGCATCCTCCTCACACCTAACTATACCCCCCAGCTTGGTGTCATCTGCAAATTTGGAGATGTTACATTGAATTCTCTCGTCCAAATCATTAATATATATTGTAAATAGCTGGGGTCCCAGCACTGAGCCTTGCGGTACCCCAATAGTCACTGCCTGCCATTCTGAAAAGGACCCGTTTACTCCTACGCTTTGCCTCCTGTCTGCTAGCCAGTTCTCTATCCACATCAATACTGAACCCCCAATACCTTTAAGTTTGTATGCTAATCTCTTATGCGGGACCTTGTCGAAAGCCTTCTGAAAGTCTAGATATAACACATCCACTGGTTCTCCCTTATCCACTCTACTAGTTACATCCTCGAAAAATTCTATCAGATTTGTCAGACATGATTTACCTTTCGTAAATCCATGCTGACTTTGTCCAATGATTTCACCACTTTCCAAATGCGCTGCTATCCCATCTTTAATAACTGACTCTAGCAGTTTCCCCACTACCGATGTTAGACTAACTGGTCTGTAATTCCCCGCTTTCTCTCTCCCTCCTTTTTTAAAAAGTGGGATTATATTAGTACCCTCCAATCCTCAGGAACTACTCCAGAATCTAAGGAATTTTGAAAAATTATCACTAATGCATCCACTATTTCTGTGGCTACCTCCTTGAGTACTCTGGGATGCAGGCTATCTGGCCCTGGGGATTTATCGGCCTTCAATCCATTCAATTTACCCAACACCACCTCCCGGCTAACCTGGATTTCACTCAGCTCCTCCATCTTATTTGACCCCCGTTCCACTGCTATTTCCGGCAGATTATTTATGTCTTCCTTAGTGAAGACAGAACCAAAGTAGTTATTCAATTGGTCTGCCATGTCCTTGTTCCCCATGATCAATTCACCTGTTTCTGACTGCAAGGGACCAACATTTGTTTTAACTAGTCTCTTTCTCTTCACATATCTATAAAAACTTTTGCAGTCAGTTTTTATGTTCCCTGCCAGTTTCCTTTCATAATCTATTTTCCCTTTCCTAATTAAGCCCTTTGTCCTCCTCTGCTGGATTCTGAATTTCTCCCAGTCCTCCAGTAGGCTGCTTTTTCTGGCAAATTTGTATGTCTCATCTTTTGTTTTTATACTGTCCCTGATTTCCCTTGTTATCCATGGATGTACCACCTTCCCCGATTTATTCTTTTGCCAAACTGGTATGAACAATTTTTGTACTTCATCCATGCAGTCTTTAAATACCTTCCATTGCACATCCACTGTCAACCCTTTAAGAATCACCTGCCAGTCTATCTTGGCCAATTCATATCTCATACCTTCAAAGTTACCTTTGTTCAAGTTCAGAACCCTTGTTTCTGACTTAATTTTGTCACTCTCCATCCTAATGAAGAGCTCAACCATATTATGGTCACTCTTGCCCAAGGGGCCACGCACAACAAGACTGCTAACTAACCCTTCCTCATTACTCAATACCCAGTCTAGAATAGCCTGCTCTCTCGTTGGTTCCTCCACATGTTGGTTGAGAAAACTATCCCGCATACATTCCAAGAAATCCTCTTCCTCAGCACCCCTGCCAAAGGTTCACCAGACTGATTCCTGGGATGTCAGGACTTTCATATGAAGAAAGATTGGATAGACTTGGCATGTACTCGCTAGAATTTAGAAGATTGAGGGGGGATCTTATAGAAACATACAAAATTCTTAAGGGGTTGGACAGGCTAGATGCAGGAAGATTGTTCTCGATGTTGGGGTCACAGATTAAGGATAAGGGGGAAGTCTTTTAGGACCGAGATGAGAAAACCATTTTTCACACAGAGAGTGGTGAATCTCTGGAATTCTCTGCCACAGAAGGTAATTGAGGCCAGTTAATTGGCTATGTTTAAGCGGGAGTTAGATGTAACCCTTGTGGCTAAGGGGATCAGAGGGTATGGAGAGAAGGCAGGTACGGGATACTTAGTTGGATGATCAGCCATGATCATATTGAATTGTGGTGCAGGCTCGAAGGGCCTAATGGCCTACTCCTGCACCTATTTTCTATGTTTCTATGAGTATTGTATTTCATGAGGTGGTTCCATTTGTAACTAAATTGACTGCAGGCACTGAGGAACTGGGTGACTGCCAAATTTACAACAATGAGAGGCAGGCAATTCAGAGGGTATCTGACAGTATCTGGATATGGAATCGGAGAGGATATGGACCAAACGTGGGCAAATAGGACCAGCCTAGGTAGGGCATCTTGGTCGGCATGGGAAAATTGAGCCAAAGGACCTGTCTCTGTTCTGCATGACACGATGACTCCATGACCAAATTCAAGAAGCTCTAGCAGAAACCCAACACATGCGGTTCCTTGTTTCTACAAAACCGAATGGTCTTTGATTCAATAACAAAATTTGTAAGAAGATGATGAACACTCCAAAAACTAGTTGCCAATCCAGATTTATGGTTGTTGGTTAAGGAGAGAAAATCAGTTACAAATATGTTAAGAGTGTATATCTGATGTTATGTGTAGTTTGATGTTTAAAGTGTAAAGGGATATAGATAAAAAATGAGTTGCTTTACAGAAGAAGAGTGGTAGCAATGCTGCATTTTAACTGCACGGACATGTTGTACTCTGAGTATGTGTGTGTGTGTTGAGCATACCATGATTCTGTTGAACCAGAGAGCTAAGTGATGTGCCTGATTTGTAACAGAGACACTGACTGGAACACTCAGTTCGCAGCAGGAGCTTGAAGATCTGGTATTGCTCAAGTCTTCTGCATTGCAAATAAGCCATAACAGTCATACAGCTTGGAAACAACCCCTTCAGCCTATGCCAACCAACATGTCCCAAGACGAGCCACATCTTCCCATCTCCACCCCTTTCAACTTTCTGTACAGACCGTTACCTCTGCAATTACCTGGTTAGCTCATCCCTTCCCACCCAAACCACCCCTTCCCTAGGTACTTTTCACTACAACCGCAGGAGATGCAACACCTGTCCCTGTACTTCCTCCCTCGACTCCATCCAAGGATCCCGACAGTCCTTTCAGGTGAGGCAGAGGTTCAATTGCGCCTCATCTACTGAATCTGCTGTTCTGGGTGTGGAGTTCTATGTATCAGTCTTCTGGAGACCAAGCACATACTGGGTGATCATTTTGCTGAACACCTCCACACAGTCTGCCTGGGCCCACGCGATCTCTCGGTTGCTAAACACTTTAACTCCCCCCATTCCCATACTGACCTTTCTTTCCTGGGCCTCCTCCACTGCCAGAGGCCAAATGCAAATTTGAGGAACAGCACCTCATATTTTGCTTGGTCAGCTTACAACCCAGCGGTAGGAAAATTGATTTCTCTAACTTCAAGTAACCCTTGCTTTCCCTCTCTCTCCATCTCTCCCCCACCCTAGTTCTCCTACTATCTTCCTGATTACGCTGTCTTCCTGATTAATTTTGTTTGTATGCCTCGTTGTCACCTTCCCCACATCCAACAATGAACCATTGTACATTTCCTTGATCATCGTCTGCTTTGATCTGTTCTTTTCACACCTTACATGTTCTTTGTATCCTTTCATATCAAGTTTCCCACTGCCCTGATTCTTAGTCTGAAGAAGGGTCTCAACCCGAAACATCAACCATTCCTTCTCTCCAGAGATGCTGCCTGTCCCGTTGAGATACTCCAGCATTTTATGTCTAACTTCAGTGTTATCTAACCAGCAACTGCAGTTTCTTCCTACACCAGACCGCACTTGACCAATATCCTAAATCTTTCATATCCACGTACCTTTCTAAATATCTCTAAATATGTCTAATGTTGTGATAGTACTGGCCTCAACTACCCCCTCTGGCAGCTTGTTCATTACAAGCACCACCCTTTGGTTCCTACTAATTCTTTCCCCCCTCACCTTAAACCTATGTCCTCTGATTCTCCATTTCCCCTACTCAGGGGAAAAGACTGTCCAATCTATTTCTCTCATGATATTGTACACCTGTAATTGTCTTCTGCTTTCTCCTTGCAAGATACAGTATCAAGGTAGACTATCTGTTTAGGAAAGAGCTGCAGATGCTGGTTTAAATCAAAGGTAGACACAAAATGCTGGAGCAACTCAGTGGGCCAGGCAACATCTCTGGAGAGAAGGAATGGGTGAGGTTTCGGGTCGAGACCCTTCTTCAGACTCAAGAAGGGTCAGTAGAAAAGTCTCGACCTGAAACATCACCCATTCCTTCTCTCCAGAGATGCTGCCTGGCCCGCTGAGTTACTCCAGCATTTTGTGTCTTCCTTAGATTATCTGTTTCCTCCTTCCCAGAAGATATATATTGGGGTGCACAGTGGCATAGCGATGGAGCTGCCGCTTCACAGTGCAAGAGATCCAGATTTGATCCTGGGTTCAATCCTGACTATGGAAGATGTCTGTACAGAGTTTTGTACATTCACTGGGGTAATGACTGTAGCTGGTGATATGTTGATTCTTGGAGGAGATGCAACTATATAAGAGGAAGAGTTGGACAGTAAATCAGAGGCTGAATACTCTGTTGAGAAATGCAGAAGTTGCAACTGAATGAGCAAAGTCTTCTGCATGGATATTTGATCAGCAGAGGTCATCTGAATTTGAAAAAAACGAGATCATCGATCAGACCGCCACCACTTTACTTCCATTTGGAGGAGGTGCAGTGGTGCCTGTTGGAAGAGTCGAGTTACAGTGTCATCTAGCAGCCCGGCTTCGGAGGCTCGGCCGCGGGCCTGGTGGATGGCAACATCGGAGGCCTGGATCTCCTCAGCGCAGAGGGAGAACAAGGAGAGAAGAAGACAGAAACTCTAAGACTTTTGCCTTCCCCCACAGAGAGGAGGTGCCTGGTGAACTCACTGGGGGGGCACAGTGGTGATGGAAGAGGATGAGGATGATAGGATAATGATGGTGATGATGATCTTACACACCTCTATAAGATCACTCCTCAACCTACTGTACTCCAAGGAATAAAGTCCTACTCTGCCCAACCTCTCCCTATAGCTCAGGCCCTCAAGTCCTGGCAATATCTTCTCCGCACTCATTCCAGCTCAACAACACCAAACACAAGAGCATTGTTCCCCACAACAGACATCAAGCTAGGCATCTCCTTTCTTGTTTTGATCTTTGATGGATCTTATTTTAGATGACCTCTGCTGATCAAATACCCATGCAAAGACTTTGCTCATTCAGTTGCAACTTCTGCATTTCTCAACAGGGTATTCAGCCTCTGATTTACTTTTCAACTCTTCCTCTTATATAGTTGCATCTCCTCCAAGAATCAGCATGTCACCAGCCACTGTCATTACCCCAGTGAAGAGAGGATAACAGACGTCACTGAATTTCTTCTGCAGTGCTAATCTCAATTTATGTTCTTCATGAGGCAACTGAACTATCCTATCACCAACTAAAGGGCGGTCCTGACCTACCATTTACCTCATTGGAGACCCTCAGACTCTCTTTAATCAGACTTTACAGGACTTTATCTTGCACTAAATGTTATTCTATTCATCCTGTATCTGTGCACTGTTGGCAGCTCGATAGTAATCATGTATAGTCTTTTTGCTAAGTGGATAGCACACAACAAAAAGTTTTCCACTGTACCTTGGTACATGTGACAATGAATTAAATTAAACTAACAATGAGTGCAAACATGTTAAATATGCATCCTTCTCATCAAGCATCGCATTCTTTGCGTCCAGTACATTGAAAATGTTGTTTTACTCGGGAAAAATGCCTTCCATTATCTCAATAGGGTATTGGTTCATCTTCAATGTTCCATTAAAAAAACAGGACCATTTCTTACCTGGACTCTTGATTTCTCATCACACACAAGCTAGATACCCATGGGTCAGCTTTGTCTAGTGGGGTTATTGTCTACTGGCTTTAGTCAGTTTCTCTAACTCAGCTTTATGTCAATGATGGTTGGCGACTCTTGCATTTGGACTCGATGGGCTGTTTCTATGCATTCAGAACTTAATCAGGGGTTGTCCTTATGTATGGCAATAATCTTACTGATCTGTACACAAAATAAATGATTTCACTGTACCTTGATACACGAGATAATAAAATAACCATTATTTCTCTTTGAGAAACATAAACATTCAGCTTACTGGACTTATTGCCAACTAATTTCTTACATTCAATTCCGGATGGTGTTTTTCTGTTTCCCCAATTCCAAAACAAAACACCTGCAGAAACGTTTTAGGTTGCATAACTGAAATGATTTCTTATGTTGAAGTAAGCTTTTTCATCCTGGCATGGTGTAGCTTTATCAGTCCCATCTGCTGTGTTGTGCTACTTCCAAGAAAAGGTGTGATATCCTTCTGGTCTACTACAGTTAATTCCATATCATAATGTTTCATTTAATTTATCGTCCAAGTGCCTTTCAGAATAACCTTGATTTGCATCTGAAGCTGTGACTTGCAACCTTAGTGATGACATACTTTAGAAGAACATTACATGCTACTCCAGAGGTGATTGAGATTTTGTTTTTAGTTTTAGAGATACAGTGCGGAAAAAGGCCCTTCAGCTCACCAAGTCCACGCTGACAAACGATCATCTCGTACACTAGCACTATTGTACACACCAGGGACAAGTTACAATCTTCACCAAAGCCAATTAACCTACAAACCTGTATGTTTTTGGATGTGGGAAGAAACCTTAGCACCCAGAGAAAACCCACGCAGTCACGAGGAGAACGTACAAACTCTGCACAGACAGCACCTGAAGTCAGGATCGATCCTGAGTCTCTGGTGTTGTAAGGCAACAACTCTACTCCTGCCGCCCCTAATGCAATTTGTAATGTCACTGGTGGCAATAATGTTGATCTATTTCTATAAGAATGTTTTTTTCCCCCTCGTCTCTCATATTTTTTATTGCAATAGTTGTGAACTTACGAGGTTCACATTATAGAAAAAAGGTGAAATTTATAAAGAAAACCTCATCATCTTTCCAGTTAACACACTTTTTAAAGTAAAAGTGTATTAACTGGAAAGATGATGAGGTTTTCTTTATAAATATTATACCCATTGGGTCCCGTCCCCTCAACGTGCGGTTGTGGGAAGGGGAGGGGGGGGGGCACCTGCAGCGTCACACACACACACCAGGAGGAGGGGAAGAGGAGGGGAAGAGGAGGGGGAGAGGAGGGGGAGGGGGAGGGAGGGGGGAGAGAGAGACGGAGAGGGCGTTCTTGAACTCGGCGAGTGGGTGGCGCGGACACTGAGCAGGCGAGGCCGACTGCGGCGGGCCTTGGGAGCTCTCGGGATCTGGGCTGTGGGCGGGGCACGGTGGGGCAGGCGGGGCAGGACGGGGCAGCTGGCCGAGTGCGAGTCGGGGAGGAGGGGGTGGGGGTGATGTAACTCGCAGCATGAGGAAAACAGTACCCAGCAGGCTGCGCCTTGAACACTGTGCACAGCGGGCTGCGTGGAGCAGTGCCATTGTGACATCATCAGCTCCATAACTTTAAAAAATATTTCACATTTGTGAACATTTTTAATAAATCTCAAGAAATAATTAATCACATTTTCAGATCTTTTACATCATGAGGTAAATCTCTATCGGAATATGTTAAAATGTCACCGTTAGCACGTCGTGTTTTCAAGGAGAAGTGAATCACAGACAAACATGACACACACACACAAATAAATACACACACACACACACACACACAGACAGACACACACACAAATACATCCACATCCAAGATCAGAGTTTGAATAGTTATAAGATTCAAATCACTGACACGTTTTTACAGTGTTATTGTTTATAGCATCAATCACCTGAACATTGTAAATATTTTCAGAAAGCACTAGTTGTATGCACTGACTGCAGAAATGCACATAATACTGATGCACTATGTACACCATGGCCAAGCCTACATTGTATAACAATGGACCAAGTTCTATGTCCTCTGGAATAAAAATGACTGGACCTGACAGAATAATGTTGCACTGTGTACACCATGTTGAGCCTTGGTTTACGATAACTCTGCAGCTTCTTTACCTCATCTGCATTTTTTTAGTGTTATCCCTGTCTTATGCTGATTCTCTCACCCTGCCTGGACTCTCAGATTCCATAAATAATTCAATCTCTGGGTCTTGCAAATCCGTTATTTTCTGTTCAGTACTTCAAGAAAAGAACTGGTTGGTTGTGTAATTGTGTTGTGATTTTGCAAAGCATCTCTGGAGTTTGAGGAATTTATGGTACAGCACAATACTCTAACCTTGTAGATAAAGGCATACTAGGGTATAAAGAAATACACAAAGTGCTGGAGTAATTGAGCAGGACAGGCAGCATCTCTGGAGAACATGGATTGGTGACGTTTCAGGACTAGACCCTTCTTCAGACTCATTGAAAAGTAGGAAATCAGCAGGGATCACAGAGCGGGAACAGTGAGAGAGGGTCTCACAGAACTCCTGTTGGAGAGAGGAGGATAACTTCTTAAGAGTGGGAATACCTTGAGGAGATTTTGCAGTGGAGCAGTCAAAATGGAGACACAAGGAACTGCAGATGCTGGTTTACAAAAAAAAAGATACTAGGTGCTGGAGTAACTCAGTGCGTCAGACAGTATCTCTGGAGAAGGTGACGTTTTGGGTCAGGACCTTGATCATACTATGGAATCGTTACTTTCAACTGTTCTGGTTTAGTTTGCATAGCAAACTGCAAAATCTTCACTCCATTGTCTCCCTTCTCAAGACAGATTACTTGACTGAAAATCTGGTGTCTTAGTTGTCTTTATTTCTTCTGTGATTTACTATCTCACATGAACAACACAGCTCTCTGTCTCCCAGTGCATGCCAACATGTCATCTTAATTTTCAAGTGTGGTATCTAAACTTCACCCACACTTCTGACACCATATATAAGAACCACTTTTTAAGATGCTAGAAGGTAGGCAGTAGATTAAACAAACAAAGTTGGATAAATGCTAAAATCCTTAAAAGAATGTACACAGACACCAAAAGTGCAGCTGGTAGAGCTGCTGCCTCACAGCGCCAGAGACCTGGGTTCGAATGTGCCGTCTGTGTGGAGTTTGCATGTTCTCCCTTAGGCCACATGGGTTTTCTCCTGGTGCTCCAGTTTCCTCCCACATAAGTTCAAAAGTAAATCAGGGGGGTCGGGCAGCATCTCTGGAAAACATGGATAGGTGACATTTTGGGTTGGGACCCTTCATCCGACTCTTCCCAAAAGAAGTGCCTGTCTGTAAGGTAATTGGCTTTCTGTAAATTGCCCCTGTATGGAGTGGATGAGAAAGAGGAATACCATAGAACTAGTATGGACAGGTGATTGTTGGTCGGCATAGACTTGGTGGGCAGAGTGGGCCGTTTCTGTGCTGTATTTCTAAATCTAAATTAAACTGAAACCAAACACACATGTTACACCAGCTTCTGGGAAATCTCAGATGATACCCACACGGTATCGCTGCTGTGGTCTACTGCAACTGCACACTGCAACTGGAAGTCTGGTCTCTGACAAACTGTGGCAGCTCTTTCGGAATACCACCATGCCATCAGGTAGCAGCTGGATCTCCTCATCCAGGAGTAAGATGCCAGCCGGGATGCAACTCACAGTTCACCAGGAGCAGCGAGGTGTTGAAATGCGAGACAAAGTGTCAAACAGGGGAATGCAACATAGGCACTTAGATGTTATTTGCACTGTAGACAGTAACGAGTGAATGATTAAAAAACACTCAAGGCACAAGAATGTACATTGTATATATCAGAAACATACTTCTACAAATAGTATTAGATGAAGGGGATCTCGGGAATCTATGGAGTGGATGACAAATAAAGTCAATTCAGCGGACCACAAATGAAATTTTAACTTGATTCTGATGCAATCGTAATAGAAGCCATTAGTTTCAACACTGGTGGTTGAAACTAATGATCCATATGTTGTTGATATAGGGTAGGACTACACTGAAATCTGCTGCTTGGTGAACCCAAGGAATCAAGAGGTATTCAATGTCGATTATGTCATTGTAGACAAAAGAGGTGTCACACCTCTACGTGTAAATAGTAGATTGCAATTGATGGCCTGATAAATGAACACTTTGGCTAGATCATGAAGTTTGATTTAATGCATGATATAATTACAGCCACATGATTTTCAGCTGAAAATGCAAATAATTTTCTTGGAACAGGATATATAGAATATAAATACCACCTTGAGAAGAAATAAATGAAGTACAGCCACTTGGGTACATTCTAGTGCTATCAATTAATTCATTCCCAAGTTATCATTAATTACAAAAACCCAGCAAGCAAATCAGAAGTAGTTAATGGCAAAAAATGTAACCATATTGCATACAATTTTTGTAAATATTTGTAAGTGGATCAACTGTGACAAAAATGAATCCTGAAGCCATTACAACTTCACATTCTGAAGAAGGGTGCCTACCTGAAATGTCACCTATTCAAGTTCTCCAGAGATGCTGCCTAACCTGTTGAGTTACTCCAGGGCTCTGTGTCAGCAACTGCAGTTCCTTTTTTCTACATTTTACTGTTCCACTGCGAAATCTCCTCAAAGTATGCATACTTTGAAGAAGTTCTCCTCCTCTCCCTGACAATAGTTCTGTAAGACCTTCTCTCACTGCTCCCCCTCCCCTCCTCCATGGAGTTTTAAGAAGGATCCTGACACAATACGTCACCTATCCATGTTCTCCGGAAATGCTGCCTAAAGGGCCTGTCCCACCAGCATGCAACTCCATGCGATGAGCGCGACCTAACGTGGTCGCTTGAGCCGTCCGGCGTCGCGTGGCCGGTCCCACTTCGATCGCCGGAGCTATGCGGAATTGTGCGGAGTTCGTCCCGACATCGTGCGGGGCTCCGAAAAACTGACCATGTTAAAAAATTCCACGCGGCAACAGCTTGTTGGCTCGCAGTCGCCTCGACACATTACACACCGCCTCGACGTCGTGCCTCCGTGACCCTCTCTGTAGGTGCCTCCGTGACCCTTTCTGTGTGTGACTCCGTGGCCCTCTCTCTGTGTGCCTCTGTGCCCCTCTCTGTGTGTCCCTCTCTGTCCTGGCGAACTTACCTTTAAGACTTCGCTCCAAGTTCGCCTCACTTTGCGCCGCGTTGCGCCACTCACCCGACCTCCGTGCGGCCCCTGCTGCCAGTTTGGTTGCGCTCGCCGCATGCAGGCGCATGCTGTTGGGAACGGCCCTGTACAGGGATCACCCGACCTCCGCGCGGCCCCCGCCTCTAGTTTGATCGCGCTCACCGCATGGAGTCGGATGCTGGTAGGACAGGCCCTTAACCAGCTGAGTTATTCCAGCACTTTGAGAATTTCTTTGTAAATCAGAATCTGCAGTTCCTTGTTTCTATAATCAAGGGTAAAGTGTGAGGGAACATGATTCTCCACATACAGCAGTAAGTATAGTAGTCAGAGCATCCCAACATACTCCAGATGCACTGGATATGTTGCTGAGCAAGAAATATGTGCAAGGTTGCAGCCACTTATAAATGCTGTGAACCTTAGGCAGGGTCTTTATAATGGTATGTTAAAAATTTGATAGGACATTTTAATTCAGTCTTCAGATTTTTGTGATTTACATAATGGATACATGCATCCAGAGACCATAGGAAATGTTCAGCCACCGTGTGATCAGACCAAAGGTCACTGATAAAGTGGTGTACTTTCAAAACATTTTAGAGTGGGTGCCATGGCATTGGATAGTGTATGGACTGAATTCAGATGGAGCTCTTTGAAACAGTGAATTTAACACTTCACGATTGAATAGAATGGTGTCCCACCATGGAAACTACATTGAAAAATGTAAAGTGTAGGAAGGAACTGCAGATGCTAGTTTACACCAATGATATACACAAAATACTGGAGTAACTCTGCCAGCATCTCTGGAGAAAAGGATTAGGCTGTGGTCGGTGAGGTCAAGACTCTTCTTCAGACTGAGCTGTAGATTAACCCTTATTAATCCATGCCATTTATAATCTCCACTACACGTAGATGCATGCCACCCATTACATGGTATTATGGTACTACACTAAGGACAGCCAACTCTCACAAGCCACGCCGAGCTGGGAATGCATGGCTGGCAGTTTGAATGTTCTGTATTACTTATGGAATAATGACTAATGTTTCACCATGTATGTTGCCGTGGATTATTCACAAACATAGTGTCAGAATCTTTGAGCCACGTCTCCAACTCATTTGCCTGAATTTGTTTTAGTTTATTTTTTTACAAGGGACCATCGCTCTGTTGTCATGACTGGATCGTTTCGTAAACCCGATCCTCTGATCTTCGAAGGTTGGCGCATCTTTGAGGTGAATTTCGGAATTGTCATTGATGCTGCTCACCCAGGAACTGCTCCCCACACCATTGCATCAATTCTCCTCAACGTAGCGGGCACAAAGGCTGCCCTGCGGGCACAGGATTTCTATTACGCCCCACAACATACCGATGCGGTAACCCAGTTTGTGACCCCGGCAGAGTCTATCAGGGACCCCACCTGCCTCCTCCAAAAGTTCCGTGACCTTTGCCAACTTCGCACTAACATTATCATGGAGCACCACAAATTATTTTCCCGTGGCCAACACGAGGGCGAGACGGTCGAATCCTACATCGGTGCCCTGAAGAGCATCGCTGCACGATGCCACTTCCAGGACCGTGACCTACTCATCCGCTCAGACTCGTATATGGCATCCTGAATGACAAGGTGTGAAAAAAACTACTCCGGGATGAGGAGCTCACGCTAGCTAAAGCTGAATGTGCCTGCCGGGTTGCAGAATTCACTGACACCCATGCCAAATCCCTGGGACTGGGACCCCACTCTGCCTACGATGTTCATGCCTTCTATAGGTCCCTGCAACAACCATTAGCAACCCCTCGACAACCACCTACAGCCCCAGGGAGTGTAACAGACCCACTGGTCCATAAGTGCGGTAATTGCAGTGGCTCACACCCAAAATTTCGTGAGCTTTGCCTTGCTTACGGCAAAAGCTGCCACTACTGTAACAAGAAAAAACATTCTATTCGGTATTGCGGCGCTCGTGGTAACCGGGCCCAGCCACAACAATATCTCTAAGCGCTCGAGCCCACACTTTCCCACGAGGCACAGACTGAAATAGCAGCACCAGCAGAGCCACAACCACAACACCTGCAAGAAGACAGCCAAAACATACATTCATGTATACCCGACTCACCGTCTAAAAACAGTGATCCCATGACATCGCTCAGTATCATCAATACCAAAGTCGCTGCAAAGATAGATACTGGGGCACAGCGCAACGTTCTATCTTTATCGGATTTCCAAAGAATTCACAACAATTAAACTGTCATGAAAACAACCTCCAAGTTACATCCATTTGGTGGGGGGGAGTTGCAACTGGTTGGTAAAGCCATCTAGCATCTCAATTTTACAATCTGGATTTTTTCATCGTTAGAGAAGTACCCCTCCTTCTGGGCATCGATGCATGCCATGATATGGGCCTAGACACCTTCGGCAAAACTGTATACTAACTATCTACTTCTCAAAGTCCCACATAACAACTACTTGCACAATACAAAGACCTTTTTGACAACCAGCTGGGTAAGCTTCTTATAGAATATAGTATTGTAACCGACAAGGAGGTTAAACTTGTTGTTCGCTCTCCACAATGAATCCCACAAGCAATGTAGGACCGCGTAAAAACTGAATTAGACAGAATGGAAAAACTTGGTGTGATAGCCGCTGTCAACGACCCCTCCTCGTGGGTTACCAACATGGTCGCAGCAATCAAGAAGAACAAAGACGAAATAAGGATTTGCATATTACTGCCATCAAATGACCACACCACCCGATGCGGATGGTGGAAAAGGTCGCAGCCAATCTGGGTAAAGCCACAGTCTTCCCTGTCCTTGATGCAAAGAAGTAATTTGGGCAAATACCACTAGACCATGCATCCTCTATGTTAACCACATTCGCGACGGCCTTCGGACGCTACCGATTTTTACGAATGCCATTTGGCATCAATTCAGCCAGTGAAGTTTTCCAACTTACTATGGAGCAACTCTTTACTGGTTATCCATGCAACATAATTGTGGACGACATCCTGATCTCTGGGCGCAACGCACAGGAATAGGACTCAAACCTGAAGCGGGTCCTGGATCGTGCCAGAGAGGTAAACCTCAAACTCAACCTCCTCAAGTGCAGGTTTTAAGTCAACGGTGACTTACGTAGGCCACGTATTCACCAACAACAGCCGCAGGCCAGATCCTTCTAAAACCATTGCCATCAATAAAATGCCAGAACTCGTGTATGTGACAGCTCCACAGCGATTTCTAGGCAGGGTAACCTACCTGGGAAAATTCATCCCCAACTTCAGCAAGCTGTCAGCCCCGCTGCGACAACTGACCCACAAGGATACACACTGGTCCTGGTACCAGCATCAGCAGAGGGCATTTGAAACCCTCAAATAACTAATGTCTGGCGCCCCAACCTTCACATACTTCAAAGCCAGGTTACCTGTCATAGAAACATAGAAACATAGAAATTAGGTGCAGGAGTAGGCCATTCGGCCCTTCGAGCCTGCACCGCCATTCAATATGATCATGGCTGATCATTCAACTCAGTATCCTGTACCTGCCTTCTCTCCATACCCTCTGATCCCCTTAGCCACAAGGGCCACATCTAACTCCCTCTTAAATATAGCCAATGAACTGGCCTCAACTACCCTCTGTAGCAGAGAGTTCCAGAGACCCACCACTCTCTGTGTGAAAAAAGTCCTTCTCATCTCGGTGCTAAAGGATTTCCCCCTTATCCTTAAGCTGTGACCCCTTGTCCTGGACCTCCCCAACATCAGGAACAATCTTCCTGCATCTAGCCTGTCCAACCCCTTAAGAATTTTGTAAGTTTCTATAAGATCGCCTCTCAATCTCCTAAATTCTAGAGAGAATAAACCGAGTCTATGCAGTCTTTGTTCATAAGACAGTCCTGACATCCCAGGAATCAGTCTGGTGAACCTTCTCTGCACTCCCTCTATGGCAATAATGTCCTTCCTCAGATTTGGAGACCAGAACTGTACGCAATACACTGAATAGCACTACACTCAAATCAAGAAGGAGCTACTCGCGGTAACTTTTGCCTGTACGAAATTCAAGGACTTCATCCTTGGCAACCAAATCACGATTGAAACCGACCACCAGCCCCTGGTCAGTATCCACGTGACACCAGCGCGTTTACAATGCATGAAGTTGGAACTACAGAAGTATGAAATCAAACTAACCTACAAACGCAGATGACACGAAGCTGGGCGGCAGTGTGAACTGTGAGGAGGATGCTATGAGAATGCAGGATGCAATGAGGATTCTATGAGAATGCAGGGTGACTTGGACAGGTTGGGGGAGTGGGGAGATGCCCCGAGTACCCGCAGTCCAATGGCCTGGCCGAGCGCGCAGTAAGAAGTGCAAAACAACTAATGGAACGCTCACACAGGGCCGGCTCTGATGTCTATCTCTACATACTCAACCTACGAAACATTGTCCGTGACCTCTCCTGGGATCTTCGGCCGAACGACATGTCACGCGAACCCGCTCCAACCTGCCTATGGCCAAGCAACTGCTAGAACCACAAGTTCGAGCACCATCGGCGGTCCAATCCCAGCTCCAACACCACCGCGACACACAAAGAAAATACTATGATAAAACCAGCTCTCCGCTTCAACCACTCAACAAGGGACAGGTTGTCCGCTTACGGTCACTCAGAGGCTATGACCACCACGGTGTCATTCTGGGGTCAACCGCGGAGCCACGCTCATATCTGGTCAGTGTTGACAACGGCATCTACCGGCGCACCAGCCATGAACCGGCACCTTCCTGTCTTTACCCTGACTAGCCCGTCGGTTTTCCCTCACCCTCCACGAATGCCACTCCAGCAATTCCTCTACCAGTGCCAGCGCCATTCCTGCCTTCACCGGTGCTCCCATCTCCACCGGTGTCTTCTCCTCCGTGTTCACCCGATAAAGGACGTGCAGGTCGTGTCTGCAAGCCAAACCCACTGATTGGAAAGTTCACCGGCTATACTTGAACTGTGCATGACCCATTTCATTTTATGTGTTCATATATGCACATGCATGTGCAAGTAAAATAAGAAATGCACACACCTTATACCGGTGTTTTACAATATATACTCCACTAACCACTCTATATATGTTTTGCTTCTTTAAGAGGAAGGATGTAGATTAACCCTTATTAATCCATGCCATTTATAATCTCCACTACACATAGGTGCATGCCACCCATTACATGGTATTAATGTACTACACCAACAAGGACAGCCAGCTGTCACAAGCCACACTGAGCTGGGAATGCATGGCTGGCAGTTTGAATGTTCTGTATTACTTATGGAATAATGACTAATGTTTTACCAGGTATGATGTCATGGATCATTCACAAGCAAAAGCCAGCAAAGTTGACCAAGGAAAGGTGGAACACACAATGGTCCATTATTGGTTGTGGAGAAAGCGATAATGGGTGGATACGAAAGCAGAGTGATAGTAAAACCAGTAGAATGTCTGTAATGGGGGAGAGACAGAGAGAGAGGGAATGGAAGTGTTCCTTGAAGTTAGAGAAATCATTATTCATACCACTGGGTTATAAGCTGCCCAAGCGAAATACGTGGTGCTGTTCCTCCAATTTGTGTTAGACCTCACTCTGACAGTGGAGGAGGCAAGACAGTTCTATGTAAGAGGGTACACAAAAGGCTGGAGAAACTCAGCGGGTGCAGCAGCATCTAAGGATGGAAGGAGATAGGCGATGTTTTGGGTCGAGACCCTTCTTCAGAGTTCTATGTAAGAACTGATTCTGACATACAGGCGTTGGATACACAAACAGTTTTGGTCCCACCAACAAAAGTCTAACAAATAATTCAAACAGGACACAAAGTGTTGGAGCAACTTAGCAGGTAAGGCACCATCTCCAGAGAACATGGATAGGTGACATTTCAGTCTGACTAGTCTGAAGAAGTGTCCAGACCCGAAATAACACCTATCTACTTTCCCCAAAGATACTGACTGATCTGCTCCAGCACTTTGTGAACTTTTGTGTAAACCAGCAGTTCCTTGTTTCTGGAAAGGATTCAATGAGATAATTTACTCAAAACTAAAGACGCTATTTCTTCTGAAAGTGAAATGCAGCATTTCTACCAATATCATATCAAAAACTAAACTGAACCAGTCACAGAATGCAGTGGCTGCAAAAGAAGAAACTGGGTGCTCAACAATATCTCACCTCTTGAGAACCCAGGCATTCCTACCATCTACAGGCCATGAGATGTGATGGAAGACTCTAGACTACACTTGAGTGTGCCTCTAAACTTAAGAAGCCCAGACGAAGCAGCCTTCTTGACTGCCAACCCATCCATCATCCCCTGTGATTACAGCCAATACCGTTGACAGAATGGACTGGGTTTACCCTCCATGAACAGAGGTATAGTCACACAGCATTGAATCAGGCCCTTCGGACCAACTTGCCCCTACCATCAAGATGCCCCATCTACGCTAGATCCACCTTCCTGCATTTGGCCCATATCCCTCTAAACCTATCCTATCCATGTACCTGCCCAAACGACTTTTAAATGTTGCTATAGTCCCTTTAGTTGTAGTTTTAGAGATACAGCTTGGAAACAGGCCCTTTAGCCCACCGAGTCCACCCTGACCAGTGATCACCTATCCAAACTGGTTCTGTTATCCTACTTTCTCATCCTCTCCCTACACACTAGGGGCATTTTACAGAATCAAATCAACCTACAAACCCACACCTTTTGGGATGTGAGAGGAAACCAGAGCATTCAGATAATCCACACAGTCACAGAGAGAACATCCAAACTCCACACAGACAGCACCCAAGGTCAGGATCGAACCTTGGCCTCTTGTGGTATAAGGCAGCAGCTCTATCAGCTGTGCTACCTGTTTCAAATACAACATGATGGAGACACTAGGAAATTAAAATAGAGTCCTTTCAGAAGACCAGGTGGGATGAAGTGCATTCATAGTCATAGAAATAAGCCCATCTGCCCAACTTGTCCATGCCACCAAGATGCCGCATCTAAGCTAGTCCAATTTTTCCACATTTTACCCGTATCCCTCTAAATCTTCCTATCCATGTACTGTCGAAGTGTCTTTTAAATGTTGTTTTGGTATCTGCTCAACTATCTCCTCTGGCACCTCGTTCTTTATACCCACCACCTTCTGTGGGAAAAAGTTGTCCGTCAAGTCCCTTATTAAATCTTTCCCCTCTCACTTTAAACCTATGTTCCCTAGTTCTTAATTCCCCAACTCAGGTAAAAGACTGTGCATTTCCTCTGATAGCATCTCCCAGTCTTCAATCCGTTCCTCAAAGAAGGACATTGGACACAGGTATAGGGGAATACCACCACCTGCAGGCTCCCGACCATGTCACACACTGTCCTGACATGGAAATGTATGACCATCCCTTCATCTGCAATGGAAACCTAGCCATGAATTATGGAGTCCTTATCCAGCTTCACCATATGGTCCCTACACACTGTAGTTGGAAAAGATGGCTCATAAAATGCTGTCCTTGTCAGAGATGCTTACCCTATACAAAATGAATAAATAAAAATATTGAGAGACACAAGTAATTGCAAATTCTCATTTAAAAAGACTGAGTCTGAAGAAGGGTTCATAAGTTATAGGAATAAAATTACTCCATTCAGCCCATCAAGTCCACTCCGCCATTCAATCATGGCTAATCTATCTATTGGATTCCAACCCAAAACGTCACCTATCCATGTCATCCACAGATACTGCCTGACCCATTGAATTACTCCAGCACTTTGTGTTTTACAAATAACAAACTCAGTATAATTATGAAGTGCTAAGTTACCTGCTTGGATACCAGGTCTAGGTTTGAGCATATAACTTCTTGATTCGAAGTTAAAAATGTCACACTTTTACCAGTATAGGGATGATTTTAAAAAAAACTTTAAGGAGGTAGACTTGTGACTCATTTTACATTGTGTTGATGGAGGCAAGAGTTTCAAGAGTTCAACAGTGGCGTTGAGCTGCTGCCTTACTGCGCCAGAGACCTGGGTTCGATCCTGACTATGGATGCTGTCTGTAAGGAGTTCGTACATTCTTCCTGTGGCCGCATGGATTTCCTCCCACACTCCAAAAATGTACAAATTTGTAGATTAATTGCTTTGGTGAAATAGTAATTTGTCCCTAGTGTGAGAGTAGGATAGTGCTAACGATCACTGGTCAGCGCGGACTTGGTGGGCTGAAGCGCCTGTTTCCACGCTGTATCTCTAATGACTAAAGTCTAAAGATCCTTACATGATTTTTCAGAAAGTGAAATTGTTTCACTCTTGAATTGCGCACCATAATGTCGCTGAAATCTTCATAAGCCATCAGAAGTATATCAAAAGCAATAAAAATGGATCAAAGGAATTGAAGATCGCCATGTGCGCTCCAGATGGATGAGTTGGCAATTTGAAGGAAACAACTGTCTGCCAGGGGTTGGGAAAATGTCAACAAACTCCATGTTTATTTTACTTTCCATCTTCAGCAAATAAAAAATGTTTTTTTTGTTGTGTATAACAGATGGCTGGCAACAAATTCCACAGCAGTAACTCCACCGAGCAACAGTGGAGAAGTGAGAAACTGAATTTATATATAATACCTGGATTTTGTTATTAAGTTGTCAATTACAAAAAAAAACAGTTTATCATTTTCCATTAAAAATAGTTCAATCTCATATTAAACCAACATATCTCAGTATCACACTTGTTCTCTCTTGAAGATACTGGGAACAGTCACTAATTTTATTCATGTGCAGGCATGCATGGCCAGCTGGCATCCTTACAATTCCAAACAACCTCCTTATGGAGCTTCAAGTACCATTGCAAAAACCAAAGTGGGAAACAGTCTTTAAGTGGTGCCAATGTCTATCCATATCCTCCACAGATGCTGCCTGACTTACTGAGTTCTTCCAGGACTTTGTGTTTTGTTCAAGGTTCTGGCATCTGCAGTTTCCATTAACATTAATTCTGCCCCATAGACCTATATTACATCTAACCCATTACTCTGCACAGTCCAACTTAATATCTGCATCATAAAATTGATGAAAAATAGCATTGAAAATAACTGAAAGTGTATTAATCTGTGACTGGATTCTTTTAAAATTATAGCCATGTACAGATTCAGAATCAGTTCTCTCCCTGACCAACAGGCCCAACAATCCTGCGATGCTCAAGTAGAAGTGTCTCCAGTGACTTGGACATGTTCACATGCTGGAAGATGGTTGCAGCCCCAAAGATGTGCTGTGCGACGGGAAGATCGCCAATGCACGGAGGCCAAGAGGAAGACCAAAGCTTTGCTACAAGGATACGATTAAAAGAGATATGACAAATTTTTAACATTGGCACTGACAACTTGGAAGCGGTTGCTGAGGATCTTGGCACTGACAACTTGGAAGCAGGGAGGTGGAGAAAGTATCTCCAGGATGGGGTTCAAGACCCTGGAGGCCAGGCATGAACACCACACAATGGTCAATGGCAACAACAACACACTCCTCAATCCAACGGCCAGAGACAACTTGTGGAAGCTGTGGGAGGGTCTACCTGTCAAGGATAGGCCTAGTCAAACACAGCAGAAGATGAAACATCATCTCTTGCAGATGGACGGATGCCACCTACGGTTGCTACAACCATGTAACATTTCTCGCAGTCCTGAATTAGTACAAATAATGTTCAGCTAACTGATCACAGATCCAAACTCCAAAGCCTGCATGTGAAAACAACAGATTTACTTATGGCAGCCCTGTTTTTACTGATATTCTATCTTCTGTGTAATGGATGGGTCTTTTTTTGGCTAGCTGCAAGTGAGAATATCAAGAATAATATTTCACCACAAAAATACAGTTTTTTGAAATGTCCTAAAATAAACTGGAATGGGTTCTACCTCCATTCTAACATTGAAATACACTGAGTAGACACTCACGATAAATTCTTAAGCTTAAATGTAATGTTCTATTATTTACCAAGTCCACAAACTAAATGAATAGAATTGAAGGTTAAAAGAAAATCTACAATTTATTCCAGGAACTTCACAATCAAATTATTTGCTTTCATTTTTACCTTCCCTTGCTTCATGGCTAGATCTGATTCAAGGGAATGAAAAGGCTCAAGTGCACCAAGTTTCGGTAGGAAGACATTTCAGAAATGATGGTCAAAATAACAAAGAAGTTAGGTTATCGACACAAAACTTGAGTGTAGGAGCAAAGAGGTCCTCCTGCAGTTGTACAGGGCCCTAGTGACACCACACCTGGAGTATTGCTTGCAGTTTTGGTCTCCAAATTTGAGGAAGGACATTCTTGTTATTGAGGGAGTGCAGCGTAGGTTCACCAGATTAATTCCCAGGATGGTGGGACTGTCATATGTTTATAGAATGGAGCGACTGAGCTTGTATTCACTGGAATTCAGAAGGATGAGAGGGGATCTTATGAAACATATAAGATTATTAATGGATTGGACCCGCTAGAGGCAGGAAGCATGTTCCCGATGTTGGGGTAGACCAGAACCAGGGGTCACACAGTTTAAGAATAAGGGGTTGGCCATTTAGAACAGTGATGAGGAAACACATTTTCACACAGAGTTGAGAGTCTGTGGAATTCTCTGCCTCAGAGGGCAGTGGAGGACGGTTCTCTGGAAACTTTCAAGAGAGAGCTAAATAGAGCTCTTAAAGAGAGGGGAGTCAAGGGATATGGGGAGAAGGCAGGAACGGGATACTGATTGTGGATGATCAGCCATGATCCCAGTGAATGGTGGTGCTGGCTCGAATGGCCGAATGGCCTACTCCTGCACTATTGTCTATTAACTCAATCGCTCCCTCCCCCTCTCTCTCCCCTCTCCCTCTCCTCTCTCTCCCCATTTCTCTCTCTCTCTCTCTCTCTCTCTCTCTCTCTCTCGCCCTCTCTCCCTCTCCCCCCCCTCTCTCTTTACCCCCCCTCTCTCCCTCTCTCTCTCTCTCTCCTCCCCCCCCCTCTCTCTCTCACCCAGAGCGTTGTGAGTCTGTGGAATTCTCTGCCTTAGAGGGCAGTGGAGGATAGTTCTCTGGAAACTTTCAAGAGAGAGCTAGATAGGGCTCTTGAAGATAGCGGAGTCAGGGGATATGGGGAGAAGGCAGGAACGGGATACTGATTGTGGATGATCAGTCATGATCACATTGAATGGCGGTGCTGGCTCGAATGGCTGAATGGCCGACTCCTGCACTATTGTCTATTGCCTATAAAAGGAGAACTAAAAATAACTTCATAGAGGTTTATAAAATATCTTATAGAGGAATATAAAATCATGAGAGGAATAGATTTTGTAGATGCAGAGTCTCTTGCCCAGGCTGGGGGAATCAAGAATATGAGGACATAGATTTAAGGGAAGGGGGAAAAAATTAATATGAATTTGAGGGGTAACTTTGTCACATCAAGGGTGGTGAGTGTATGGAACAAGCTGCCAGAGGAGGTAACTGAGGCAGGCACTATTGCAATGTTTAAGAAACAATTAGTAATGTACATGGATAGGACAAATTTAAAGGGGTATGGGACAAACGTAGCAGGTGGGACTAGTGTAGATAGGACATGTTGGTCGGTGTGGGCAAGTTGGGCCGAAGGTCCTGCTTCTACACTATATGACTATGACTCCATAATTGTTGGATGGGCAATTTCAATGGGACGAGAGTGTGTCTGGTCCCGGTAAATTAGAATTAAAAAAATCAAACAAAACTGTGGCAGAACAATTGAACTGGATTTAAGAAAGAGATGTTTCAGGTATAGTTGAGGAACACATGTGGAGCAATGGAAGAACAAGCAAATGCAGTGCTTCTGGGATGGCAAAAGAGAAAAAGTGGAAGACAAAGATTAGAGGTTATTGATGACATATGCTGAATTGTTACTACCAGTAAGAATTAGAATTAGAAAACAATCATTGATTTTGTGTCCAGTTGCACCACGTACTTCAGTTTTCCATGATTATGAATCTGAAGAATATATATCTGAAGAAGGGGCCCGGCCCAATGCGTCATTTATCCTTTTTCTCCAGAGATGCTGCCTGACCCGCTGAGTTACTCCAGCACTTTGTGTCTATCTTTGGTATAAGCCAACATCTGCATTTCCTCACGATTCCACTATATTGTATGCTTACCTAGTATTATTAGTAAGTTATTATACAATTGATTATTGTATCTTTAATTATTGGATACGGGTTAATGGGCCAGTCAAAGTGCATAGAACATTGAACAGCACAGTGTGTAGGAAGGAACTGCAGATGCTGCTTTACACCAAAGATAGAAACAAAAAGCTGGAGTAGATCAGTGGGTCAGGAGTAACCATATAACCATAGAACAATTACAGCACGGAAACAGGCCCTCTCGGCTCTTCCAGTCCGTGCCGAACATTTATTTTCCCCTAGTCCCATCTACCTGCACTCAGACCATACCCCTCCATTCCCTTCCCGTCCATATACCTATCCACTTTGCTTTTAAATGTTAAAATCGATCCTGCCTCCACCACTTCTACTGGAAGCTCATTCCACACAGCCACCACTCTCTGAGTAAAGAAGTTCCCCCTCATGTTACCCCTAAACTTCTGTCCCTTAATTCTCATGTCATGCCCTCTTGTTTGAATCATCCCTACCCTCAATGGGAAAAGCTTATCCACGTCAACTCTGTCTATCCCTTTCATCATTTTAAAGACCTCAATCAAGTCCCCCCTTAACCTTCTGCGCTCCAAAGAATAAAGACCTAACTTGTTCAACCTTTCTTGTAACTTAGTTGCTGGAACCCAGGCAACATTCTAGTAAATCTCCTCTGTACTTCAGACTCCAGTTCCGGCATGAAAAGTCCCCTATTTCCTTTCTCCAGAGATGCTGCCTGGCCTGCTGAGTTACTTCAGCTTTTATTGTTATCTTGGGTATACAACAGTACAGCACAGGAACAGCGTTCAACTCACAGTGTCCGTGCAGAATGTGACTTCAAGTTAAACTAATCTCCTCTGCCTACACATGATCCATATCCCTCTATTCCTACAACAAGTAATAATTTCATTTTTCCATTCCTGGTACATGTGACAATTCAACACTCTTGACTCCTGAATCGGGTAGGTATTAAAAAATAAAATAAGAAAGCCAACACGAGAATAGATTAGCTACTAAGATAAATGGACATTTAAAACATCATACACGCATGTAAATAATAAAAAAAAGTAGCTTTGAGAAATAGGACTTAAGGACAAAAATAAAAAATCCTTAAAGATTTTGAGGGCTATGTTAAGTTACTTAACGTGTACTTTGTGTCTGTGTTCACCAGGTAAGAGCGAGCTCCCACACAGAAAGGAGAAGAGAGTTGAGTCACTACATATATTAATAGTTAATAGCGGAGAGGTCTTGGAAAAGTTGGCTGGACTTCAAGTAGGTAAATCAGCAGTATTGATGTGATGTACGTTAGGATTTTGAAAGAAGCACAGTTGGAAATTGCAGTGGCACTAACCATAATCTGTCAGTGCCCTTGGATATCCCAGTAGACTGGAGAGTGGCAAATGTTACCACCTCATTCAAAAATGTGAGTAGAGATAAGCCCAGCAATTACAGGCCAGTCAATTTATAGTCAGGGGACACTAGAGGTGCAAGCAACCATGGATATAGAGTGAGGCACAGATCACAAGGCACCGGCTGAATGTCAATTTGAATTGATATTAATTTAACTTTTTCAGCAGTGTATGCATATGAATGTTCACTTTGCTTTTCCGGTACTATAAAAAATATGATAAATATATCTGCAGGAACTTATTAAGAGGATCTTTGATAGAATTGGAGAAATTATGGTTCAATGGTGCATTTATTGTCACATATGCAAAGTGCAAATGCACAGTGAAATTCATTTCTTACAAACAGTCCAGTAGAGTTTGTCAGGTATTACCATACCCAAGCACATCCATGATTAGCAAGTGTACAGAAATAATCCAGTGATCCCGCCTGCACGAAGCGCGATGCTTTTGCGCCGTTTTCCAAGTCTAGTCCACACTCTAGTTATTATGAGTGGTGCCCGTTCCAGGAAAGCCCCAGGCTGCTGCAGGCCTCCAGCTACGCATTCATTAGATGTGTGGATTGTCCAGCGAACCCACATCCCTTATTATTCTCAAAGAATTTGTGAATTACCAAGGCTTCACTAACAGCAACATGGTGAGTTAATCTACCTTTGTAATGCTGCATCGAAGAATATATTTAACCAGGATAATGGGGAAACCATCCTCAACCTTCTGCAAAATTCTGTCATGAACCAAATTGTGGTATCACCAAGAGAGACAGAGGCAATGTAATCCACTGAGAAATAAATTGCGTTAATGCTGTGCATATTAGCTGTGACAAAATTACAACTCGATGGCCAGAATTCGAGTGAGCTAACAGGATAAATAGGAAATTACCAACTGCAAAGTGAGAAGATGGATGTGAATTTTAAATGACTCATTTTAAGGTACATAAATCATGGCACTGCCTTTGTCATACCTGAAATAAGAGGCATGGGGATCAACTCAGTCTCCAAAACTTCACTTTAATAAATGCTACAAGATTCTGGCACAAACAACATGATATAGCTGGCAGGTCATCTTTCTTTACTTCCAATTTTTGTTCAATCCAAGAAATAATAACAAAACTTAGGTCGATCCAAGGAACTGCAGATGCTGAATCATGAGCAAACACAAAGTGCTGGAGTAATTAATTGAGTCAGGCAGCATCATGAAGGAATGACAGCAACCTTTGGGATCGGGACCCTTCTTCAGACCGAAAACTTATGATGGTTGGTGAAAGAAGGTGGGGAAAGCATAAAGGCAAGCTGATGCTGTCTTCAGCATTTTTGGAGTAGGAATAAAAAACACAGAAAAGATGGACAATTCAATTACAACAAACAGCAACGATTCAGTAGAAGAAGGATCAATGGTTGATGTATTGATCCAGTTGATCGTAAAGTTTGAAATAACTCCAACTTTCTTAAAATGTTCATAGCTTTGGTTCATGTGTTAATATTGGCTAAATTAAAGAAACCATAAAATGGAGGATCCCTGCACTTGTCAGAATTGCTTAACCCTTGTCAGCTGAACCTTACAGGCTTTGATTGGAGCCAGCCAATCTAGGCTCAGACTGATATGCAGGATGGTAATGGGTCCAGGTGTTCTCCCTATTTGTCTTAAATTGATAACATGTATAGCGGTTTTGCAAGCTAACCTTAAATGCATCATTTCTATTGAATCGCTGCAAAAGCATTGTAAACAGTATAAATAATGTCGCAAGACGGTCATCCTGTTAATTGACAATTGGTCAAACTGTTGAGCCTTGGAGAAATTGTTTGATTCTCAGGGCACATGTATCAATATTTGTTCTTGTTTGCTTCCTTTGAGAGCTTTCCTTCTAATACAATGTATTAGCTGTTGTGTTATTGGGTTAGGAGAATGTCTGTTATGTATGGGGTTAATTGAGATCTGTAATTGGATTGTTCAGAGACCACCCCCATGTGGTTCAGCCCCTAGAGGTCCCGGGGTCCATAAAAGTCCGCTACCACGAGGTCCAGTGTCGATCTTCTGGGGGAGCGCTTGGGACTGCGCGATCTTCTGGAGTGTCGCTGTTTGAGCGAGGCCTAGAGGGCTTGATCAGCAGATACAAGGATCGAACCCGCAGTGGGATAGGTACAGAAGTTACCAACTGTACCAGTTACCAGTACCAACTGTAATTGCGCTTTGTTAAAATAAAGATTAGTTGGTCAAGTGCTTGACTCAGTGTTTTTGAATGAAACTAGACTGGGGGAAGCTTAGAACGAGCAATTTACATATGCATAGGCAGTAAGGATGCTCACTCCTGGTATACACAAGAAACTGCAGATGTTGGAATCCTGAGTAAAACATAAAGTGCTAAAGTCGTGACCTGCTGAACATGAAGTGCTCAGCAGGTCAGGCAGCATATGTGGTGGGGATGGACAAGCAACGTTTATAAAGAATCTGAAGAAGGGGCCTGATACGTCGCCTATCAAATCCTTCCACAGATGCTGCCTGATCTGCTAAGTTGCTCCAGTAGTTTGTGCTTACTACCTGTAGTTCTGTAATAGCAAATTCTCTCTCTGATTGGAAAATTCTGTGGCAAACATTTTCAAGACTTGCTTACTTTACCAGGTGACAACATGATAATGCGATTTATAATAAATCAATTTGTACCTTAATGTGTAATTAACAGGTTTCAGCACAGTTCAATATCAAGCTTTCTAAATGGAATTGAGTGGATATGAGAGAAGCTTTTGTAATGTTATTATGTCCCAAACTACTTAACTGCCAATTGAGTACTTTAAAAAAAAGTGTAATCAGTTGAAATAAACCAAAAGAGCAAAGAATGTGCAAAATACCACGGCCTCACAAACAACAATATGATTGTAGTAGCCAATCTACATTTGTAATGCCGAGTTGAAGACTATATTTGGCCAAGATAATGGGGAACACTTCCCCAATCCCCCTCAAAATACTGTAATGAATTGTTTACAATATCTGAGAAGCCAGATGTGACCTTGATCTAACATCTCATTTCAAAGACATCACAATACCCTCAGTACTGCACCCTGTATGAGTTAACATAATTCTTACTCCCAGTTAAGTATATACAAAAACTACAATTGTTCTGGTATTATTCTAATATACCTTGGCAAAGGTAGTTTATGAGTTGATTCACTGCTTACGAACCACATTAACTTTTACTATTCACATACAAAAATACACAGCAAACGATAGGAACGTAATGGTATACAGCTTTTGAACAAATTGATCGGTGTGAATCAATTTACTTATGTGACTTCTTTGTTAAGGTGGTAACAATGAAGTGTTAAGTTTAACAGCAATCAAATAACCGAAAATAATATATGACATAAAGTGTTGGAGAAAATTTTGATTAAAGGCATCCTAAGAAGCAAGTTTACATGAAAAAATAAACGGCGTACCTTGCCTTGTCCCCTACATGAGATTCGTCCCGTTGTCGGCGTTGACGGCATTAGAAGATGATATTTAATTTACTACTGCTATTAAATTATCCAGCGTTAATTTTAATAAACTTAATAAAACGGCAGTCTAAGCGATTTTTCTTCAGCAACTAAACAGTCTGTTCATGTGCGATTTGAATAGGCTGGAGAAAAATCGCATTTTAAACCCGACCCCCTCTCAAAGGCGCCAAAGGCGTGCACACGGCCAGTGGCAGAACTGCAGCGCCGCTGAAGGCAAGTATTGTAACATACCTATAACTACGGGTGCTTGTCTGTACAGAATCTGTACGTTCTTCCCGTGACCGTGTGAGTTTTCTCTGAGATCTTCAGTTTCCTACCACACTCCAAAGATGTACAGGTTTGTAGGTTAATTGGCTTGGTATAAATATATTTTTTTAATTGTCCCTAGTGTGTGTGGGGTAGTGTTAATGTGTAGGGATCGCTGATCGGTGCGGACTCGGTGGGCCGAAGGGCATGATCCGTGCTGTATCTCTAAACTAAACTAAACTCAGTCAAGCAGGCAGCATCTTTTGAGAACATAGATAGGTCACCTTTTCGGGTTGGGACCCTGAATCATCCCAAACTGAAACATCCGTTTTTTTTTAGTTTCGTTTATTTTTAGTTTAGTTCATTGTCACGTGTACCGGGATGCAGTGAAAAGCTTTTGTTACTTGCTAACCAGTCCGCGGAAAGACAATACATGATTACAGAAATGATTACATAATCGTGGCCTTTTAGAGGCACCTGGATATGCAGCTAATGGAGGGATATGGATAACGTGCTGGCAGAGGAGATTAGTTTAACTTGACGTCATGTTCAGCATAGACATTGTGGGCTAAAGGGCCTGTTCGTGCCGTACTGTTCTAAGTTTTTTATCCCAGCATCGTAATGTATATTACAATAGGAATGGTTAAGTTGCTAAATTATATGTCTCAATCAGTGTTTAGAAAATTACTCCCACAGATAAAAGTGGAATCCGTGATTCCATTTCTGGTAATGAGTCAGACGTTCCTCTTTGAATTGATCTTGTGTGCACAAAGTGGAAAATGAGGCACCCGAAGCAGTAGACATCCCCACTCTAATCATCTTCATTAAGCATATAAATCATGCTGCTGCTGTCTTTATAGCCATGATTTTTTTCAATCTGCACCATAGCAGCATGAATGAACATGATATATTTAGATGTTAGCAACGACCATGCATGGCATAATTTCCTATTGAGAACTGGCATTCTATCGAGACTAGATTGGCATTTTCACAGTTACCTTTATTCATTTCTGGTCTGCAGACATCATAGGCAAGGGCAACAGTATGCCATCCCTCATTGCCCTTCAGATGTTGGTGGGGAGGCATTTTCTTGAATCAGTTCAATTATTTTTGTGATATTATATGGTATGAATATAGGAGCATGTGGTAGTAACTTCTATTGTCATCGGTGGAGAAAGGGCCTCCAGGCAGGTATGAGGCACCACAATAGCATGTGATTCAAGACCTTGGAGGCCAGGCACCAACACTACAAAATGGTCAACGGCAACACACACACCAATCCAAAGGCCAAAGACAACTTCACCTGCAGATGCTGTGGGAGGGTCCGCCTGTCAAGGATAGGCTTAGTCAACCACAGCAGGAAATGCAACCACTGATGAAACATTCCCCCCTCCAAGCAGGACAACATCAAAGCCGCACCATCATTTCTCGCAGATGGAAGGATGCATCCATGAGTTGCATCCTTAACTGGGAGTTATTTTTAGAGATACATTAATAATGAAGAGGGCAAGTATGTTTACCCTTCATGCTGGTACACTGATCACCCATCACGGCTGTGGTCTTCAGAACTCTATTAGCTCAGTCATAGGCGATGCTACAATGCTTCTACTGATAACGATGACGTCACAAGGTTTCATGCGAGTTAGAATCAATGATGGTAAGTCCTAAAGTGATTGTGTCAGTATTTCTGAATATATCCAGTTATTCTGATGGGGAGACACAAAGTACTGGAGCAACTCAGTGGGTCTGGAGAAAAGGAAAAGGTGATGCTTTAGGTTGGAACCCTTCTTCAGACTATTCTGATGGAGAGGTCTGGCATGTTTGGTGTAGGCTGGTATGCTGAGAGTGCAACTCTGTCTATACAACTGTGACTAGCCTGAGGAACAGCTCGGCAAATTTATTCACCAGTCTTGGACATTCATAAGGAGGACTTTGCAAAATTGAGACACATGGAACTGCAGATGCTGATTTACAAAAGAAGACACAAAGTTCTAGAGTAACTCAGCGGGCCAGGCAGCATCTCTGGAGAGCATGGATAGACGACGTTTTGGGTTGGGCCCTTCCACAGACTGCAAGGTCGGTCCCAACCCAAACGTCATCTATCCATGTTATCCAGAGATGCTGCTTGACCTGCTGAGTTACTCCAGCACTTTGTGTCTTACTCTTCATGGTAGACTAGGCTTGGCATTATTTTGTGTGTAGGTCAATGCTGGTAATCAATCTGTGTTTTTCTTGTAATATTTTGGTGGAATGGTTTTTATCCAATTGAGTAGGCCATTCCAGACAATAATTGAGAGTCAACCACATTGCTGTGAGTCTGGATAGATTAAATGCAGATTTAATCAATTTAAACAACTCGATTGTTGTTTAATAGATTAAACTAGGTAAGGCAGCATATTTCCTTGCCTGAAGAACATCAGTGTATCAGATAGGTTTTAATAATTCTGAAGAAAGGTCCTGACCAGAAACATTGGTCGCCCTGAGGATCCTTCAATCCTTCTACTCTGGTGCAGTAGAAAGTATCCTGACTGGAAACATCTCAATCTGGTTTGGCAACAGCTCTGCCCAGGACAGGAAGGCTCTGCAGAGAGTAGTGTGTTCGGCTGAACACACCACGGGAACTACACTCTCCCCCCCCCCCCCCCCCCCCCCCCCCGTGCAGGACCTATACACCAGGAGGTGCAGATCCAGAGCCAGCAAGATCATGAAGGACTCCTACCACCCAGCAACGGACTGTTCCAGCTGCTTTGGTCAAGCAAGCGCCTCCACTGTCATGCTGCAAAAACAGAGAGGATGAGACGGAGTTTCTTCCCACAGGCCATTACGACTGTAAACTCTGATCTCACCAGGGTGTAATTACTGTTGTGTCTTTTTAAAAAAATGTAAATACTGGTTCTGTTCTGTTCTGTTGTTCTGTTGTTCTGCACAATCCCACAGGCATTGCCACTTTCATTTCGCTGTACGTCTTGTATGTGTATGTGACGAATAAAGTTGATTTGACTTGACTTGTCAAAGCCTCAAAAAACAACGGTCTTGAGCCTGGAAGAGTAATTTTTGTTTTTCTCTCTCCATACATATTGTCTGATCTCCTGATAATCCTCTAGCATGCTTCTTTTTCAATTACAGAAATAACTGTAATTACTTTCAAACTTATGTAATTGTTTATGTAATTCAAGGTTCAGTCGAGGAACCCATGCAACTGAAAAAGTGAATCCCCTCTGTGGACCACTGTCCTTAATTTATATTTGAGAGAAGCCTTCATCAAATTCAGTAACAAAAATGGCTGTTTTGCAGTATTCCAAGATGGATTGGCTAGAATTTGAAAATAAATCAATTTTCTCATTAAAAAAGATGCAAAGTGCTGGAGTAACTCAGCGGGTCAGGCAGCATCTCTGAAGAAGATGAATAGGTGATGTTTCGGGTCGGGCTGAAGAAGGGTCCCAACCCGAAAAATCACCTATCCATCTTCTCCACAGATACTGCTTGACCCGTTGAGTTACTCCAGAACATTGTGTCTTTTTCTATTTCCCTTTCCTTGTATCTCCATTTGATAGTTCCTTGTATCTCCATTTGCTCATTCTGTGTTTCTTTAGTGCTTGCCCTCACAATAGTTTCTTCCATTCCAAATGACATTAGTAAACTCAGCATATTGCTTTTGTGCATTATGACATGAAACCTTGTTACTTTTTTTCCAACTCATTCCCTTTGTTACTTGTTTAAGAAAGAACTGCAGATGCTGGAAAAAACGAAGGTAGACAATAATGCTGGAGAAACTCAGCAGGTGAGGCAGCATCTATGGAGCGAAGGAATAGGTGACGTTTCGGGTCGAGACCCTTCGCCTTATTTAATCTCTTTCATTTGTTGTGTCAAAGTACACTTATGCTTCAGAACTTCTGACGCAAATAAGTTTCAGATTTGATGGCTTATTATGTTCTTTTTTTATCAATGAAATCATTTCTTAATGATATAAAGACGTGTTCAACATGTACCATCTAATGAAATTCAATCATTATTTATTTATACTATTCACTCTCCATTATGTGTATTAATGATTGTCATACATTACAACTTCATGACTTCACCATTGTAAGTTGCTAATGCGGTCTCCAAAAATACTTCAATTCAAACTTCCATTACTAAATTACCATTTAGTAATCATTGGTTAGCACTTTATCAACCATCTCTATTCCCAAACGCTTCAAACCAAGATGAATACAAAAGGGATCAGGCAGCAAATTAGTGGATTAGTACCATTAAAAATGATGTGAATGCACATCACTATGCAATATGCCAGTACTTGCCAGAAACATGTCTCACGTTAAAAAATGCAAGTAAATGGTTATTTTTATAATCCCATCTAGGCAATTCTGACCCACAATTTGGATCTGAACGAGAAAGTGAACAATAAGAAATGGTATCAGTAAATATGGTAATTATTCAGGGAAAGATCGTTTTGATGGATATTTTTAACACCAGTTGAGCTTTCATGACATGGAGAGGTGGCTGTTTGATAGCAATGTGGGTTAACAATAAATCATTACTAAAGCCAGCAAAATTATTGAACTCCAAGCCCAAGTGTAATTAAGTCACAAGATCTGTCTTTCTTTTTATATATATATCCATTAGACATTGCCATATTCACATGTTAAATATTAATCACCATGTAAAATTGATATTCTATAATTATATCTTCCTGCTAGTTACGTTACAGTAGTGCCTCCACAATGAGAAGTATACAATTACAAGTTCACATCCAAAGATCGCACTATGCGACAAAGATATGAATTTCATCAATGAAAATGAAATTCACACAAACACAATATGTCTAATGATAAAAAATAGACACAAAGTGCTGGAGTAACTCAGTGCTGTCAGGGCACCTCTCAGGAGAACATGGATAGGTGACGTTTCTGGTCAGGACCCATCTTCAGACTCGTACTCGGGGCAACACTCATGGTCATTCAGATCAGTCTGATGTAGGGTTCGACGCCAAACATCGATCGTCTCAAGACGAGTCACTATCCAAAATGTCATCCATGTTCTCCATGAGCTATCTGACCTGCTCAGTTGCTCTAGCACTTTGTGTCTTTTTTATAAACCGGCATCTGCAGTTCCCTGTATCTCCATAACAAAGCAATGGGGTGATCCATTGTGAAATCATCTGAGATTATTTGTCTTTCTTTGTAAACCATAGTTTGCAGTTCCTGGTGTCTATTTGTCTAATATCTAATGTTACTTTATTTTGCATATAGTCCAGTAAAATCATATTATACAAAAGCACAATCATACATAAGCAAAAGAGTGCAATGATTAAGTAAATCTATAAATTGATGAACCGATTTAGTCCATGTGGTAACGGGTATCGTTTATGTTCGATGTGGCATGCAAAATTGCAAATGATGGAAATGCCAATGCAAAATTCAAAAGAATTTCAGCCATTGCCTGGTACAAATGGACCATAGTTTATAGTCAGAAGACATCAGGAAAGGTTGAAACAAGGTGAGAACCCACTGAGTGTAAATAGCACAAATTCTTTCTATTTAGCAAGGGCACCACTCAATGCAAGTCTGTTTTGTAGGTGTTTGAAGAAGGTTCAAATAGTGATATTGTGCCAGTCCAAATAATGCGGAGATAACCAGAGCACTGACCCATGCACTGAAATGACCATCACCCAGCCAAATGTAAAGGCGAGAACACATGAATAGTACCTGCAGTACTAAGAACATAACTTTTGGAGGATCTGTGCCCCAAATTCTGCTTGGATAGACTACAACCCAATGATATGATTGTTGAAATAAAAAGGAACTGCAGATGCTGGTTCATACCAAAGATAGACACAAAGTACTGGAGTAACTCAGAAGGTCAGGCAGCATCGCTGGAGAAAACTGAGGTAAAAACTCATCCGAGGTTGGGTCCTGACCCAAAATGTCACCTATACATTTTCACCAGAGAAGCTGCTTGACCCGCTCAGTTTCCCCAGCATTTTGTGTTTATCATTGGTATGTACATTCAGTTCTCCAATTTTAAATCATATCCCCCTGTGGTACATTATTTGCTTTTCTGACACAAATAAAGGCCCTGTCTCACGGTGCGAGTCCACCCAGGAATGACCCCAAGTGAAAGAAAAAAAACAGACTCGTGGTTATGTACTAGATTTCAAGTTTATGTTCAAGTGTTTAACCGAGTTCCCACGGATGTGTAATTTCTGCGATGTTCCATGTTCCTCTCCCGAGTTACCAAGTTGCTCTCCCGTTACTCTTGGCCCAACCGTGAATGAAGGTATGTTTTAATAAAGCAACAATGTTAAAGAAGACATCTCCATCCTGCGGCTTTGAGTTAAAATATAAATTCAGCGCAGCCACATCTATTGATATGACCTACAAAGGGAAAATGCGCACCTTCCAGTGCCAGAGCAGTTATACTTATGATTTGTTTCAAACACACATCACGTAGCTAGAAGACCAGCGAGCGGAGGTTTGTTATATTTTAATTGAATTTACTACCAGGTCTACACACTGCGGGGAGACGGGAGACGAAATCTTTGAATGTGGACGGATGTCTCCACGCCTGCGCATTCTAAGTGGAATATATTTTTAGTTGCCGTTCAAGCCGGGCTTTGGTTTTATTCCTTGTTTTTGTTTATTCGCACACACATTTCGTGTGTGAGGGTGTGAGAAGTTCATGCCGGGTGCCGGCCGGCCGCAGCTGCTGTTCTTTTACATCAGATTGTTGGGAGATGGAGCTCAGTGTTCGCCTCCTAAGCTGCTTTGGTGCCCAGGCGTGAGTTGAGGTGGTTGGGGGGGATGCGTGGGCATCATTAATCTGTCTGGGGTGACAAGGCTCTTGGGTTGTCCCCTTGAATGGTGTGCGAGGGAGGGTTAATTCTTTCCGATCTCTCTCAAGCCCCGGACGAGAACCAAGGAAACCTCTCGTGCCACCGCATACAAGCCCGTTGTAACTTTCCTGCTGATGCACACACGCACTCTGTCTCCCTCTCTCTCTCTCTCTGTTCTCTCTCACTGCAGCTCAGAACCCAACCTCGCCATCCTATAGTGGTAACATGCACATCGGGTCCCCTCCACACCCACACCCCCTCTCTCCAACACAACCCCCCCCACAAGGCAACAGGCAGCGTGAGAGACAGAGAGTTTGTAGGGTGTTGGTTTTGTATAAGGTTTCCTCTTTTAATTATTAGCTAAGGTCACATTTACATATTTTAAACGAAGTTTGGAGCGCTTGACAATACTTTTTTTTTCTCTTTGCGCTCATTTTCAGAAAGGGTTAAGACCATGCCCCGCTTGGCTCGTTGCTCCCCTTCGAACCGAGCCCTGCGAGAGGGAGGGAGGGAGGGAAGGTGTGAGTGAACAAGAGCGCCAAGGAGGAGTGGGAAATAGGGGGCGGGGGGGTGGGTGGAGGAGAAATAGGGAAGAAGTTAGTTGTTCAGATCAGAAACCTGTAGGCTGGGAGCCATGATGGTGAAGAGCGCAACCATTCCTTCTGAGAAGTGCATAAAAGACATTGATCGGAAGCAATGTTCCTCTAGAACTACAACTGAAACCGTGTCCACATCACCTCCTACACACACACACACACACACACACACACACACACACACACACGCACACACACACACACACACACACACACACACACACCCACACACCCACGACTGTTCGTGCAGAAGGCATGATGGTGAAAAGCGCACGCATTTCTTCTGAGGAGTGCGTAAGAGACATCGATCAAAAGTAATGTTCCTCTAGAACTACAACTGAACACACACACACACACACCCCAACCTGTTCGTGGCAGAAGACACAAAGAAAGGAATAATGTGTAGGAAAGGAACTGCCTGCAGATGCTGGTTTAAACCGAACATAGACACATAAAGCAGGAGTTAACTCAACTGGACGGGCAGCATCTCTGGAGAGAAGGACTGGGTGACGTTTCGGGTCGAGATCCTTCTTCGGACTGGTTAGGGATAACTGCATCTGCAGCTCCTTCCGACACAGTGCACATAGCGCGTTGGTTGTCCCTGATCAACGCCCTCTTCTTCAATATTCAGTTTAAATTTCCAGGGCTGCTGCCTGCCCCGCTGAGTTATTCATTGAAAGTCCAACTGAAGACACTAAAGAGAAACACAGAGTGCTGGAGTAACTCCGGCAGAGTCAGGCAGCATCTCTGGAGAAGAAGGAAGAGGTGACGCTTCGGGTCGAGACCCTTCTTCAGAAACTGTTGGCCATGATCCGTGCATCGCGTAAGCGGAACGTGGCACATCATGAGGGTAAGGTAGGGAGAAAACTTCATGTCAAGCAAGTAAAAGCCCGACAGCTTATAACAATTTGGTAATTACATAGCTTCCTTCCTGTCGTAAAACAACAACAAAAACGCCTCATGGTGCCTCAACTAACCGAAAATCCGGTGAGGAGATATTAGAGCATTTGGCCAAAAGTTTGGCTGTGAATGTGGGACTAAGAGACCAACATTGAAAAGACGGCACGACAAAGTGCTGGAGCAACTAACTCAGCGGGCCAGGCAGCAGCCCTGGAAAATATGGATAATAGGTACAAGTGTAGGAGAGGTGTGCTGACTGTGTGGGCAGACACTTTAGTAGTGATTGCCCACCAGTCTCAAAAGCCGCTGTGTCTCCCTGTCCCTGGAATAGCAGGGGGCGATCAAACAGCACAATACCCCCCTATGTCATCCCGTCACCAAATCCTTCACTCCAGAGTTCCCATGGTAGACTCACGAATCACTAAGGTAAACGCACGTGCCACTACGTTATTACAACGAGTTTAAATGTTTCCATTTTTAACTTGAACAGTAAATTTGACTCGCGGAAAATATCAAACATGTTTGATTTTTTTCACGAGTTAACAAGTTTCACGGGTATCTGCCGTTAGCACCACGAGTCGATAAGTTGCACGCGCGAGTTCCGACGTCCCCGCTACGTTGATTGTACGTAATTACCGCGAGTGAAAACTCGGGGTCCCTCGTGGGCCAACTTGCACCGTGAGACAGGGGTTTAAGCAAAGAATGTCTGCTTTTGTCCCCTTAAAACCACCTCCATCGTGCCGGTGCCAAAACACTTCACTGCGGCGAGCCTCAACGACTTCCGCCCAGTTGCACTTACTCCCATCATCACCAAGTGCTTCAAGAGGCTGGTCCTGGCACAACTCAAAAGCTACCTACCTCCCACACTGGACAGTTTGCCTACCGCAAGAACAGGCGTACGAAGGATGCCATCTCAACGGCACACCACTCCGCCCTCTCCCACCTCAACAACAGGGACACCTACGTGAGAATGCTGTTCATCGACTATAGCTCAGCATTTAACACCATTATCCCCTCAAAACTGATCACCAAACTCAGCGACCTGGGCATCAACCCCTCCCTCTGCAACTGGTTACTGGACATTCTAACAAACAGACCCCAGTCTGTTAGGTTGGACAACCACACCTCTTCAACAGTCACCCTGAACACCGGCGTGCCACAGGGCTGTGTACTGAGCCTCCTCCTTTACTCCCTCCTCACCTACGACTGCACACCTGTACATGGTTCTAACACCATCATCAAGTATGCAGATGATACAACGGTGATTCGCCTCATCAGCGACAACAATGAGTCGGCCTATAGGGAGGAGGTTCAGTTCCTAACAACATGGTGCGCTGACAACAACCTGGCCCTTAACCCCAAGAAGACCAAGGAGTTCATTGTGGACTACAGAAGGTCTAGGGGCTGTGCGCACACCCCCATCCATATTAACGGGACGGAGATGGAACGTGTAGTAACCACCTCAACACTGGTCAAGAAGGCTCACCAGCGTCTCTTCTTCCTGAGGATACTAAAGAAGGTCCAGCTGTCTCCTCAGATTCTGGTGAACTTCTACTGCTGCACCATCGAGAGCTTCCTTACCAACTGTATCACTTGTATGGTATGGCAACTGCTCTGTCTCTGACCGGAAAGCACTGCAGAGGGTGGTGAAAACCGCCCAACGCATCACTGGTTCCTCACTCCCCTCCATTGAGTCTGTCCAAAGCAAGCGATGTCTGTGAAGGGCGCGCAGCATCGTCAAGGACTGGTCTCACCCCAGCCACAGACTGTTTACCCTCCTCCCATCCGGAAGGCGCTACAGGTCCCTCCATTGCCAGACCAGCAGGTCAGGAACAGCTTCTTTCCTGCGGCTGTTACACTACTTAACTCTGCACCTCGGTGATTGCCAGTCACCCCCGCCCCGGACACTCCTTACGCCAGTAAAATTGCACTACTGATACTGTTTGTACATATATATATATTACTGTTCATTATTCTATGTTCGCTCTTCTGGGTGAGATGCTAACTGCATTTCGTTATCTCTGTACTGTACACTGCACAATGACAATTAAAGGTTGAATTGAATTGAATTGAATTTTCACATCTATCCATTGTCACTTACTCCACACATCTGCCAATCAATCACTCCCCCCTCCCCTCCCCCGCATCTACCTATCACTTGCCAGGCATTGTCCCACCTTTTTCTCTCTCTCCCAGCTTTCTCCCTTGCTCCATCTGTCTGAAGAAGAGTTCCGACCCAAAACATCACCTGTCCATTTCCTCCACAAATGTTGCCTGACCCACTGAGTTCCTCCGGTACTTTTGTTTTTTGCTATATTAAATGATACGTTGTCAAATTGAAAGAAAATTGAGGTGTATAAGTGGCCAAATGATTGCAGGGAGAAACATTCCAGAACATATTGAAGTATGTGAGTTGTACAACGATAGTTGCTTCCTTAGAGCCTTAGAAACCCGGGTTGAATCCCCATCTCAGGTGCTGTCTGTATGGAGTTTGTATGTTCTCCCTGTGAGTGCTTGGGTTTCCTCCCACATTCCAAGAACATGTGAGTTTTTAGGTTAATTGGCTTCTCTAAATTGTTTCTAGTGTGTACTATAGAACTAGTGCACGGGTGATTGCTGGTCGGTGCGGACTCGGTGAGCCAAAGGGCTTGTTTTCACACTGTATCTCTAAACTAAACAATTCTCAATGAATTTATCGGGGAAGGTGATAGAGAACAATCTCTGAACAGGAGATACTCATCATCAGAGAGTTGACAGGAGATCACCTATTTGTTAAGTCAAAACAGCCAGGAAACATATACTAAACCTAAAATTGGCATCTGTATGTTAAATACACAATCAAAACACAGCTGGAAGGGTGATTGAGGAGAAGAAGGAATTGAAGGGCAGATTAAGAGAGGAATAGAAAGAATTTAACATGAGGGATATGGGCCAAACGCAGGCAAATGCATCTAGCGTGATGGGGCATCTTAGTCTGCATGGAAAGGTTAGGCCAAAACACCTGTATCTGTGCGGTATGACTATGACTCAATCTGACCAATGGTTCAGATTCATCTCAACATCAATCATGGAATTCAGAAACCTCTTTAATAACAATGGAATTATTAATATGTTCCTAATATTTCACTCTTAAAATGGTTAGGAATATCAGTTTAGGGTGTTTAGTTGACTGACTCAAGATCAAAATATATCTGATTGTTAGCAAAAGAGCTTTGTTGCAAAATGTTCAAAGTGACACCGTACAAGGTCTGATCTGATTCATTCTTAAAACATATTTAAAACTCATACATAAATAACAGCCATTTCAGAAAATGGTAGGAGAGGGACTAGGGTATTGCTCCAGCGTCTTCGAGGTTGGCTGCAGGAGGCGCCTCGGGTCACAGAGGTGGACAGGTGAGGAGATGGGCATTGAGTTTGCAGGCTGAGTCGATCAAGGGTGACAGAGGAGGCCCTGCAGCAGCCTGGGGCTTACCTGGCTCGGGAGCCACTCCAGTACATTGAGTGTGTGGACTGGACTTTGGACTTCAGACTCTTTCTTTATCAAACGGCGCCAAACTATGGCGACGTGCGTGTGTGAGCTATGCAAAAATAATTTAACTGCACAGTACACACATGACAATAAAGAACTATTGAACTATTGAAAGTCCCCAGAAAAACAATTCTATGAATTGCAGGTTAATGGTACCAAAGAATTGCTGGTTTTTATACAGTGCCAAAGTGCCACAGGTTTTGCCCAAGCAATTATCCGAATGGTACAAATGACAAGTGCCCAAATCCATCTCTATCATGAGATCTCCTGTCCTTATTAATCCTTAGTACTCTGCAGGTGAAAACTGACAAAACACAGATATGTCACCGCCACAGACCCTGTTGACTGGAACTGTTGGAGCATGAAACTCGGGAAATGTCATTGTAATTTTTCTTTTCAAAACACATTCATTGGTCCCCAGGCTCCACTGCACAGAATGACAGTTCAAGAGTGGGTGAAAATGTTGTGCGGCAACAGTAAAAATAACCACCTGCCTGGGCTGAACAGCATCACATTATTGTCAGCTGTCCTGTTGCTCATTTTATTTCTTAAATAGCATGGGGAGGAAGATGATATGCTGATTGTTTCATGATTATTTGCATTCCAAGAAAATCCCATAATGTTCATCAAATATGAATGGCACTTACTGTTTTAGAAAACTTGTTGTGTGAGATCTGGAGTACCTCGGTCTGAACACAAACACAGACGCAAGCACACACACATGCAGTCACAAATACACCAGACACACAAATATATGCACACTCATACAAACACAAACACAGACACAAACGTATGCAAACACAAACGTATACTCATGCACACACGCACAAACGGACACAAACATATGCACACACAAACATACACTCTTGCACACACACACACAGAAATATAGGCGCAGGCACACACTTGCGGACACACACACAAACAAAATGCAGCCATTAAAGGCTGATAATGTCAACCATGTCTCAGTGGTAGCTCTTCCATGACTGAGTCTGAAGGTTGCAGGTTCAAGCTTAAGTAAAAGAATTTGAGCAAATTATCAAGCCTGACATGAACAGTATGAAAGGAGTTATGCACTGTCAGGTGTGCTGCCTTTTGGACAAGATGTTAAATCAAGACCCTGTATATTATTTTCCATTGTATTTAGAAAATCTCATACAAACAAAACACAAGTGGTTTTCCTGTCATGCTGGACAATATTTATAAATGAATCAGGAGGTTTTAAACTGAATAAGGGGGGTGGGGTGTCAAATGGGATAGTCGAGGACAGAGTTAAAGGGAAAGAGAGTAAAGGGATGGTTAATGACCCCAGAATTAACGGGAAAGGAAGCTCACAAAGGGATAGGAGAGTATGGCCAAGTGTAATAGGGATCAATGTGAAAGGTGAGATGTGTAAGGAATTAAAGTATTGTATATGAACGCGCAAAGTATAAGAAGTAAAGTAGATGAGCTTGAGGCTCAGTTAGAGGTTGGTAGATATGAAATTGTGGGGATTACTGAGACGTGGCTGCAGGATGGTCGGGCCTGGAAACTTAATATTCAGAGTTATACATCCCATAGAAAGGACAGGCAGGTGGGCAGAGGAGAGGGGGTAGCTCTGCTGGTGAGGGATGTAATTCAGTCCCTTGCGAGGGAAGACATAGGGACTGACGAGGTAGAGTCACTGTGGATTGAATTGAGGAATTGTAAAGGCAAGAAGACACTAATTGGTGTTATCTATAGACCCCCATATAGTAGCCTGGATGTAGGGTGTAAGTTGCAGCAGGAGTTAAAACGGGCATGTAACAAAGGTAATGCCACAGTGGTGATGGGGGATTTCAATATGCAGGTAGACTGGGAAAATCAGATTGGTTCAGGACCCCGAGAAAGAGAGTTTGTAGAATGCCTCCGAGATGGATTCTTTGAGCAGCTTGTAATGGAGCCGACCAGAGAAAAGACAATTCTGGATTTAGTGTTGTCTAATGGACCAGATATGATAAGAGAACTCGAGGTAAAGGAACCACTTGGAGGTAGTGATCATAATATGATTATTTTTAATCTGCAATTTGAGAAGGAGAACGTTAAATCGGAAGTGTCAGTGATGCAGTTGAACAAAGGGAACAATGAAGGCATGAGAGAGGAGCTGGCCAAGGTAGACTGGAAAGGGATCTTAGCAGGATTGACGGTGGAACAGCATTGGCAGGAATTTCTGGGCATAATCCGGAAGACGCAGGATCATTTCATTCCAAAATGGAAGAAAGATTCTAAGGGGAGTAGGAGGCAACCGTGGCTGACAAGAGCAGGTAGGGATAGAATAAAACTAAAAGAAAAGATGTATAACACAGCAAAGAGTAGCCGGAAGCCAGAGGATTGGGAAACCTTCATAGGACAACAGAAGGAAACAAAATGGGCAATACGGGCTGAAAAGATGAAGTACGAAGAGAAGCTGGCCAGGAATAAAAAGGACAGTAAAAGCTTCTTTAGATATGTTAAGGGAAAAAGAGTAGCAAAGTCAAATGAGGGTCCCTTGAAGGAAGACATGGGTGAAATTATTATGGGCAACAAGGAAATGGCAGAAGAGTTGAATAGGTACTTCGGATCTGTCTTCACTAAGGAGAACACAAACAATCTCCCAGATGTACTGGAGGACAGAGGATCTAAGGGGGTAGAGGAACTGAAAAACATTTTCATTAGGCGAGAAATAGTATTGGGTAGGCTAATGGGACTGAGGGATGATAAATCCCCTGGACCTAATGGTCTGCATCCCAGGGTCCTCAGGGAGGTGGCTCTAGAAATAGTGGACGCATTGGTGATCATTTTCCAATGTTCAATAGATTCAGGATCAGTTCCTGTGGATTTGCGGATAGCTAATGTTATCCCACTTTTCAAGAAAGGAGCGAGAGAGAAAACGGAGAATTACAGACCAGTTAGCCTGACTTCGGTGGTGGGAAAGATGCTGGAGTCAATTATTAAAGAGGTAATAATGGTGCATTTGGATAGCAGTAAAAGGATTAGTCCAAGTCAACATGGATTTATGAAAGGGAAATCATGCTTGACTAATCTTCTGGAATTTTTTGAGCATGTGACAAATAAAATGGATGAAGGGGTGCCAGTGGATGTAGTGTATCTAGACTTTCAGAAAGCCTTTGATAAGATCCCGCATGGGAGACTGGGGACTAAAATTAGAGCACATGGTATTGGGGGTAGGGTGTTGACATGGATAGAAAATTGGATGGCAGCAAAAAGTAGGAGTGAATGGGTCCTTTTCAGAATGGCAGGCAGTGGTAAGTGGAGTGCCTCAAGGCTCGGTGTTGGGGCCGTAACTGTTTATCATATATATTAATGATCTGGAAGAGGGAATTAGGAGCAACACTAGCAAGTTTGCGGATGACACAAACTTGGTTGGCAGTGTGAACTGTGAAGAGGATGTTAGGAGGTTGCAGGGTGACCTGGACAGGTTGAGTGAGTGGGCAGATGCGTGGCAGATGCAGTATAATATAGATAAATGTGAGGTTATCCACTTTGGCGGCAAAAACAAGGGGGCAGATTATTATCTCAATGGGGTTAGGTTAGGTATGGGGGAAGTGTAGCGAGACCTGGGCGTCCTTGTACACCGGTCACTGACACCGGTCACTGAGTTGGCTTACAGATACAGCAGGTAGTGAAGAAAGCTAATGGAATGTTGGCCTTCATAACAAGAGGATTTCAGTATAGGAGTAAAGAGGTTCTTCTGCAGTTGTGTAGGGCTCCGGTGAGACCACATCTGGAGTATTGTGTACAGTTTTGGTCTCCTAACTTATGGAAGGACATCCTTGTGATTGAGGCAGTGCAGCATAGGTTCACGAGATTGATCCCTGGGATGGCGGGACTGTCATATGAGGAAAGATTGAAAAGACTAGGCTTGTATTCACTGGAGTTTAGAAGGATGAGGGGGGATCTTATAGAAACATATAAAATTATATAAGGACTGGACAAGCTAGATGCAGGAAAATGTTCCCAATGTTGGGCAAGTCCAGAACCAAGGGCCAAAGTCTTAGAATAAAGGGGAAGTCATTTAAGACTTAGGTGAGAAAAAACTTTTTCACCCAGAGAGTTGTGAATTTATGGAATTCCCTGCCACAGAGGGCAGTGGAGGCCAAGTCACTGGATGGATTTAAGAGAGAGTTAGATAGAGCTCTAGGGCCTAGCGGAGTCAAGGGATATGGGGAGAAGCCAGGCACGGGTTATTGATAGGGGACGATCAGCCATGATCACAATGAATGGCGGTGCTGGCTCGAAGGGCCGAATGGCCTCCTCCTGCACCTATTTTCTATGTTTCTATGTTTCTAGGACTTAAAATCGATTATAGAATTCTAGACAGCTTTGAGCACAAAAACAATAGACAAAAAGTCATTTTTTGTCTATCAACATAATGTAAGAGTAGAAAAGACACAAAATGCTGGAGTAACTCAGGGTCAGGCAGCATGTCTTGAGAACATGGATAGGTGATGTTCTGGGTCAGGACCCTTCCTCACACATGACTCGCTGAGGTACTCCAGCACTTTATATATATTTTTTTGTAAATCAGCATTTACAGTTCTTTGTGTCTCTGTGTAAAATAAATCATGCTATTCTCACTCCCCCACCCTCCCCCAGAGCACTGCAATTTGTTTTACTTTCTAGTATTATTCCAGTTCTATTGAACACCATAATTGAATCTACCCCACCAGTCCTCATGACCAAGCAATATATTTCATTTATTGCTCTTTTCTCAGTGCTTGTTGTGACATTCTGGCTGCCATGATTTCTACATTGTGACACAGTCCAAACACTCTTCATGGCTTTAAAGTGCTCAGGAACACGCTTAAGTTATGAATTGTCCTTTTTTAATAAGTCTTCTCTTTTTTTAGGCATCATCAAGCTTAAAAAAAGAAAGCATGACTTTCATTTTAAGTTAAGCTTATGAAGAACCTTATTAATGCTTCACAGATGCTTCAAGGATTTTTTTAATTGGATTTGAAGGATAGGAAGTTTTTAGAGGGATATTGGTCAAGCATGGACAGGTAATTCTGGTTTAGTTTAGTTTAGTTTAGTATATTGTGGTCACATTTAGCAAGGTACAGTGAAAAGCTGTTGTTTATGAGCTATCCAGTCAAAGAATTGATACAGCCAAGCCATCCACAGTGCACAGATAAAGAGTATGACATTTAGTGCAAGATAAAGTCTGATAATGTCCGATAGTCTGATTAAAAATAGTTCAATGGTCTCCAATGAGTGGTCAGATCTGCACTCTAGCTGTTCAGTTGCCTGATAATAGCTGGGAAGAAACTGTCCCTGAATCTGAAGTCTCAGCGGGACAGAGGATGGGTGCAAAATGCTAGAGTAATTCTGCTAGTCAGGCAGCATCTCTGGAGAAAAGGAATAGGTGATGTTTTGGGTCAAAACCCTTTTTCAGACTGAGAGTCGGGGAGAGGGAAACTAGAGGTATGAAAAGGTACAGAACTTGAGATGGGGCATCTTGGTTGGCCTTGGCAAGTTGGGCCAAAGGGCCTGTTTCCATGCTGAATGAATCTATGATTGTCTTCTCAACTTTTTTTGCTCCCTGGGTGCAATCAGACCTCTATTTCCTCATCCTAGTTGCTATTTTCAGTATTGGCCAGTCTTAAGCCATTTTTTGGTGGTTGTGTATAGGCAGAAAGATAATTTAGCCATAAATCTCACTCAGGGAGGGCCACATGGCTGATGTGGAAATAGAAATATTATGATGCTTTGGCAGAGAGTCCTCTACAAATCTTCAGAGCAGGGCTTGTTCCCCAAGCAAATGGAAGTTTATTTGACCCAATTCGCAAGCAGAATTATAGTCAAACATACCAATAAGCATTATCAAGCATATGGTACTACAATTACAGTTTGGATTATTCACACCTAGAATTTATAGTAAAAAATAACAACGTACCTAAATCTTATTAAAATCTTATGTCTGTGTAGACAGTCAGACTTTTAGCCCAGTTTGGAAATGTTACAGCAGAGAGGGCATAGCTTTACGATGGGTGGTGTAATGCGTTGCCAGGGGTGGTGGTGGAGGCAGATATGATAGCAGAGATTAAGTAATTTTTAGATAGGTACATGGATAAACAGGGAGGAATATGAATCATGTGCAGCCAGATAGGAGTAGTTTATCTTGGCATCATGTTTGGCACAGACTTTGTGGGCGAAGGGCCAATGCTCCTATACTGTACTTTTCCATGTTCGATGTGCTATTATAGCTATATGCTTATCTCAGAGACCTTTATAATTTTTGCATTAATAATTTTAATGCACATTCTTATTAAATACACATTCTAATAGTGAAATATGGAAACTAAGCTCACAAAAACTACATCGTGCTTTACTGTTCTTTTTTGATATTTTTTCTACAATTTAAATTTCTCATAAAACACAACTCTTTCTCAAATGTATTTCAAATAGCATGATTCTGTTTGTTAACTCACTCATCATTCATGGTTACATTGGATTTTTCATGAAGCCTCGTAGAAATTCTATGGCTGAACTTATATTGTTGTCCAAAGCTGTGTTTTTACAGATAAATGTATAGTGTTTTCCTGAACTTAGCCAGTTACCTTATGGCTAAGCATCTCGTCTTGTCATACCAATAAAATATTATTTTTCAGTTTCTGGTCATCTCTGCAAAAAATAATAATTTATGTTGGAAAAGTTGTGTTCAATTAGAACTCATACAGGTACTATAACAACATTTAAAATTCATTTGGAAAGGTACATGGATAGGAAAGGTTTAGAGGTCAAACACAAGCAGTTGGGATTAGAATAAATGCGACATCTTTGTCGGCATGGGCAAGTTGGGCCGAAGGGCTTGTTTCCATGCTCTATGACTATAAACTTTATATTGTGCCATTTCCGAACAGGGGGTAACATTGTGTCACTTTGTTTGAACAAGTACACTGTATGGTTATCAATGGAAGAAAAGGGACTTGAAAATACATGAGGTCAGAGATATTATAATCTTTAAGAATATATTATTCTTTATGACTGTGAAATTTATCCCTGAATATGTGCTGTTGTCACTTTAGTGCTCTGCACTCTGGCTCCGAATATCATTCCATTTGGCAGAAGAGTACAAATGCATTGTCATAGCTGTATAATGCATTTATCACTAATGACCAGGAATGTATTTAAAGGCTACAAGGTTAAGCTCTTGAAGCTGGATATGTTCTCCTTTTACCAAGGAGTGCTAAAAGGAGGTATGAGAGACCTGTGCGATGTTACATCTTGTTTAGAAAGGATAGACGGAAGCTGACCCCTCTATTGGACCGTAGAAACAAGGAACTGCAGATCCCGGTTTACAAAAGGACACAACGTGCTGGAGTAGCTCAGTGGGTCAGGCAGCATCTCTGGTGGCCCACCATGCCACTATCGATCACCTGCTCACATTAGTTCTATGTTATCCCTCTTTCTCATCCACTCCCTACACACTAAGGGCAATTTACAGAACCCAGTCAACCTACAATCCCATACGTCTTTGGGATATGGGAGGAAATCGAGCACCCGGAGGAAACACACAAATAGAACGTTCAAATTCTGCACAGTGTGCCCGAGCTCAGGATCGAACCTGAGTCTCTGGCGTTATGAGACAGCGGTTCTACTAGCTGTGCCACTGTGCACCCCCGTGTGGAGAACATGGAGTATCTCTGAAGAACCCTCTCTATTGGATGGTTGATGGGCCGAGAGATGCAGATTGAAAACGCTGAGTAAAGGAGACATTTAGGATATAAACAAAATCATTTTTTTTAACGTTGAGGTCAGTTAGATCTCACTGCCTCTAAAAATGATGGGATCAGAATCTATCAGGGCTTTCAAAAACAAATTGGCACTTGAGAGGAAATAATCTGTAGGTTTCTGGGAAAAAGTGGGAGATTGGGATTGAAGAGCTCATTGTTCTAGGCATCATTGTGACCAGATTGGCTGAATGCTCTCTCCCGGTGCTTCAGTGATTTCATGACTCTATGAGTTGGTAATATCACGCATCAGCACCAGAGACAATACAAATACACAAAGACCATTGCCACGACTGAAAACATTTAACTTTGTGTTCTCTTCAGCCTGCGTTGAACTAAAGTGAACAAAACACAAAGTGCTGGAGTAACTTAGCGGGTCCGGCAGCTTTTGTGGAGAGAATGGATAGGCGATCTTTTGGGCCCGGATCCTCCTTCATATTTGAAAAAAAGAGTCTTGATCAGAAGTGACATTTGGACCGGAACATGGATAGAAAAGGTTTAGAGCAGTGGTTCTTAACCTGGGGGTCATTTGGGATTTTGCCGGGGGTCATGACGGGGACACAAATAACATATCAATTTGTTGAGCCCATGTTTATGAACCTATCAAAGGTACATACCACATATAGTATTTTGTTTGTGTATGCTCGTACTGGTGCCAAAAAGGTTAAGAACCACTGGTTTAGAGGGACATAGGCCAAATGAGAGCAAATGGGACAAGCTGAGATGAGGCATCTTGGTCAGCATGAACCGAGGAGCTTGTTTCCGTGCCGTTTGACTGTATGAGTTCTGAAAGTGAGCATTTATGTGACTGACATAGAGGTATTACCACTCAGGTGACAGTTTACTCAGGAGAAATCTGAATTATGGGCCAATCGCGGGCAGATGGGACGTGTAGATGGGGCACCTTGGCAAGATGGGCTAACGAGCCTATTTCCGTGCTGTATGACTATGACTCTAAGTACTTTCTCACAAGAACTATAATGATTGAAGGAACTGGTACACCACCGTCTTTTCAAGGCCAATTAGGGATGGGTAAGAAATGCTGGCCTTCCAGTGATGCCAACATCCTGAAAGCATGAATAAGCAAACCCAACACCATTGTGTTTACTCTTTAGATAAATACATGCATTACACCCATTAGATAAATATATTTACCACACATATTGGATTTAATTTGAGAGCCAATGTACAACACAAAACTTTGAACAATGTGGACATGGTCCAATGCTTAAAAAAGGAGAAATATACATTTACAGTGCATTCAGAAAGTATTCCGACCCCTTCACTTTTTCCACATTTTGTTACGTTACAGCCTTATTTTAAAGTGGATTAAATTCATTGGTTTTTTTAGTATCAATCTACACATAATACCCCAGAATGAAAACAGGTGTTTAGAAATTTTTGTAAAGTAATTAAAGAGAAATAACTGAAATATCACATTTACATAAGTATTCAGACTCTTTGCTATGACACTCAAAATTGAGCTTAGGTTCATCCTGTTTCCATTGATTATCCTTCAGATGTTTCTACAACTTGATTGGAGTCCACCTGTGGTAAATTAAATTGATTGGACATGATTTAGAAAGGCACACACCTGTCTATATATGGTCCCACAGTTGACAGTGCATGTCAGAGCAAAAACCAAGCCATGTAGACCTCCGAGACAGGATTGTGTTGAGACACAGATCTGGGGATGGGTATTAAACAATTTCTGCAGCATTGCAGGTCCCGGGGTGGGAGATTGCAACCTTCACGTGGTCCGCCCTGTTTCGACTAATGAAATCAACCTGGCGTGCACAAACAAATAAGATCAAATAGAACAAGTTGTCCTACAACTTTAGGTTGTGCATGCCATATGCAAGAAGAAGAAGCAGGTCCCGAAGAGCACAGTGGCCTCTGTCATTCTTAAATGGAATAACTTTGGAACCACCAGGACTCTTCGTAGAGCTGGCTGCCCAGCCAAACTGAGCAATTGGGGGAGAAGGGCCTTGGTCAGGGACGTGACCAAGAACCTGATGGTCATGCTGACAGAGCTCCAGAGTTCCTCTGTGGAGATGGGAGAACCTTCCAGAAGGACAACTATATCTGCAGCACCCCACCAATCAAGCCTTTATGGCAGAGTGGCCAGATGGAAGCCAGTCCTCAGTAAAAGGCACGTGACCGCCCGCTTGTAGTTTGCCAAAAGGCATGAGAAATGAGATTCTCTGGTCTGATGAAACCAAGATTGAACTCTTTGGCCTAAATACCAAGCCTCATGTCTGGAGGAAACCAGGCACCGCTCATCACCTAGCCAATACAATACCTATGGTGACGGAAAGAAGAACGGAGCAAAGTACAGAGAGATCCTTGATGAAAACCTGCTCCAGAGCAGTCTGGACCTCAGAATGGCGCAGAGGTTCACCTTCCAACAGAACAATGACCCTAAGCACACAGCCAAGACAACGCAGGAGTGGCTTTGTGACAAGTCTGTGAATTACCTTGAGTCTGTGAATTACCTTGAGTGGCCCAGCCAGAGCTCAGACTTGAACCCGATTGAACGTCTCTGGAGGGTCCTGAAAATAACTGTGCATTGATGTTCCCCATCCAACCTGACAGAGCTTGAGAGGGTCTGCAGAGAAGAATGGGAGAAATTACCCAAATACAGGTGTGCCAAGCTTGTAGCGTCATATCCAAGAAGACTTGAGGCTGTAATCGCTGCCAAAGGTGCCTCAACAAAGTACTGAGTAAAGGGTATGAATAATTATGTAAATGTGATATTTCAGTTATTTCCTTTTAATTACTTTGCAAACATTTCTAAACGCCTATTTTCGCTTTTATTATGGGGTTTTAAATTTTATTATTGTGTGCAGATTGATGATTTAAAAAAAGAATTTAATCAATTTTAGGGTAAGGATGTAACGTAACAAAATATGGAAAAAGTGAATTCTTTCTGAATGCACTGTATAGGAAAAATGGTACTTTTAAAAATTAGTTTAGGATTGAACCCAAAGACTCGAGGTGGAAGAGTGGGTAAGAAAATCACTGGTGGCAGAAATTATAGTTAAATGTATGGGAGCCTAATCACTACAAACAAACAATATTTTATGTTTATAACGCTTTAGAGTTATAGAGCACACAAACGGGCTCTTTGGCTCAACTCATTCATGCTGACCAAGATGCTCTATCTAAGCTGGTTCCAATTGCCTGCATTGAACCCATTTCACTCCATGACACTCTGGTCAACCTGAGGAGTACCTTCAGCAAGACTGGTTCCACCAAGATGCAGGACAGAACACCACAGGAGATCCTTCCTCCCTGTGGCTATCAAACCTTACAACTCCTCCCCCTTCTGTCGTGTCATGGGGTAGACTGAGACTGACACCCCCACACACAATCTTTGCACATCCCCAAAGCCTTTCCACTCATCATTTTAATTTCATGTACTTTGTGTTTTTATGACTGTTGGCAGATCAATTTGCCTCCTGGGATAAATGAAGTTCTATCACATCGTAAACCTTTCCTATGCATGACCAAATGTCTTTCAAATGGTGTTAGACATTAGAGATATAGCATGGAAACTGGCCCGTTGCCCACCGTGTCTGCACTGACCAGTGATCATCCCGTACTCTAGCACTTTCCTACACACTGGAGACAATTTATTATTTTACCTAAAGTAACCTACAATCCTGTACATCTTTGGTGTGTGGGAGGAAACCGAAGCACCTGGAGTAAAGGTCACTGGAAAAGTGTACAAACTCCATCAGGATCTAACCCTGGTCTCTGCCACTGTAAGGCAACAACTATACCACAGCTCCACTGTGCTGCCCTAAATTGTAGTTGCGGCAACCATTTCTTCTGGCAGCTCATTCCATGTGCCGCACAGGTTGCTACTACACCTTTCCACTCTTATCTAAAACCTATGCCTTCTCGTTCTTGATTCCCCTATCTTTGGAAAAGACTGTACTTACCCTATACATTCCCCTTATGACTTTATACATATCTATGAGATCACCCCTCAGCCTCTAAGCCTACCCAACCTCCCCCTATAACTCAGGCGCTCAAGTCCTGGAAACATCCCAGTAAATCTTTGTTTCTGCACCCCTTTGAGGGTGGCATGGTGGTACAGCAGGAGAGTTGCTTCCCTACAATGCTTGCAGTGCTTGAGACCCGGGTTCGTTCCCGACTACGGGTGCTGTCTGTATGGAGTTTGTCCGTTCTCCCTGTGACCGCGTGGGTTTTCTCCAAGATCTCAGTTTCCTCCGCACTCGAAAGACTCATGGGTATGTAAGTTAATTGGCTTGGAGCATGTGTAAATTATCCCTAGTCTGTGTAGGATAGTGTTAATGTGCAGGGATCACTGGTCGGTGCCTACTCGGTGGGCCAAAGGGACTGTTTCTGCACTGTATCTCTAAACTAAATTAATCAAAACTAACCTTTCCAGATTAATGGCCTCTTTCATATAGCAGTGTGCCCAAAACTGAACACAATACTCCTCGTGTGGCCTCACCAATGTGTGTACAAATGTAACATAATGTACTAACGTCCACACACAATTCCCTTACTGATGAAAGCCACCATGTCAAAAGCCTGCTTCACGACCCTATCCAGCTGTGATCCTATATACCTTGAGTACAAGGAGATTTATGTACACGAGTAAAGATGACGTACTGTCTTGGTGGGACCACACCCAGAATATAGCAAACAGTTTTGGCTTCCTTATGTTCAAAGGATATACTTATCATCGAGGAAGTGCGGGGAAAAAAACATTATATTGGCTACTGGGATGGCTTGTTTCCCACATGGAAAGAGATTGAGTAGATGAAGCTGACATTCTCCAGAGTTTGGAAGAATCAGAGAGGAAAGTTCTTCCTGAAAGGGCAAGGAAGCAGAGCCATTGACTATTTCCTAAAACGGAAGGATCCAGATAAGTGATTTTAAAAAATAGTCAAAGTTTGCCTCCAGTAGACAAACTAGACAAGATTACAATCAGATTAGCTGTAATATTTTCACACAAACGCTGATAATGTAGCATGCTCACGACTTTCCTGGAGTCAGACTGGCAGATTTCCAAACGTTTGGATGTTACTCCTATTGATACCCTAAAACACTTGTCAATATGTTACATACTATTATGATAAATTCTCTAGTGAACTCAATGAGTTTTATGGCTGCACAAGAATCAAGGCTCTGTTGAGTCTTGGGGAAAAGCACAAGAACTGGCGTCCCCGTGATTTTCCCAGGAGCTCAAATGCAGGGTAAATTTTAGAGGGTAGCGAGGACCAGTGAATTTTGGGGGTGGAGAGGGCAAAGGTTCCTCATTAACTTCAGGATAATCCCAGAACCAGGATTCCAGTTTTGGGTGATCACCACCAGTACCAGGTCCCTGGTGAGTTCTGGGGAGGGACTTGGGCCACAGTGAGTTTTGTGGGAGCATGATTCCATACCCTATTGAGTTTGGGGAAAAGACTAGTAACATCAGCTGGTGATCCATTTCTGAACTATTGGACTTTCTTCATGGTGAGATAGCAGATGATTGGAGTTTTACTGAGAATGACCAGAGCTAATCCTGCTTCTAATTCATGGAACTGCTTTCAAAATCTTTCCAGTGCTTGATACTGGACGCAGGGTGGATGCTCCTAGATTTATGCAGTACAGAAGCAGGGGTACAGTGTCATATTGGGGCCAAGTTGGTTACGTCTGAGATAAGGAGAAATTTATTCTCTTGTGGTGAACCTTGTGAAGGGCAGAGATTCAGTTAATTCGCATTTCAGGATATTAAAGTAATGAATGGAAATAGTGCAGGAAAATGGGATTCAGCCGGAAGATCAGGCATTAGTGCCAGCATAGTGGTGCAGCTTGTGGAGCTGCTGCCTCACACGCCAGAGACCCAGGTTCAATCCTAACATCAATTGCTACATGTGTAGAGTTTACAAGTTCTCCCTGTGACCATGTGGGTTTCCTCCAGGTGCTCTGGTTTCCTCCCACATCCTGAAAACATGCAAGTTTGTAGGTTAATAGGCTTCTATGTAATTGCTCCTAGTGTGTAAGGAGTGGATGGAAAAAGTGGGATAACAGAACTGGTGTGAACCAGTGAGTGATGGTCGGTGTGGGACTAGGTGGGCTGAGGGGCCTGTCTCCAGGCTGTCTCCATCTTTCAATCTTGATGAATTGCAATGCAGGCTGGAAAGCCCAAATAGTTTTCTCCTAACTATCTTAGAGCTTGAGTCATACAGTGTGGAAACAGGCCCTTTAGCCCAACTTGCCCACAGGCCCTTTGGCCCAGCTTGCCCATCCTAACCAACATGCCCCATCCACACACCCACCACCCAAATAAATGTCAGGTTTCCATTAAATCTTTCGCCCCGTCACCATAAACCTATGTCCTCTAGTTCTCGATTCACCTACTCTGAGCAAAAGACTGTGTGCCTAACCAATCTATTCCTCGCATGATTTTGTACACCTCTATACGATCACCCCTCATCCTCCTGCGCTCCAAGGAATAAAGCCCTAGCTTGTTGAACCTCTCCCTATAGCTCAGTCCCTCAAGTAGTAGCAACATCCTGGTAAATTTTCTCAGATCCCTTCCAACTTTGAAAACATAATTCCCATAATATGACCAAAACTGAACACAATACCATAAATATAGCCTCACCAATAGACTGTAGCATGATATAACTGTTGCATGACCTCACAACTTCTATACTCAATTCACAAAAAGATGGAGTAACTCAGCGGGTCAGACAGCGTCTCTGGCGAAAAGGAATAGGTAGCAAAAATGAGCAGGAAGCAAGATGATTGGATAATCTTTAAAGAGCAACAGAACAGAACTAAAAAGGCAATACAGGGAGAAAAGATGAGGTACGAAGGTAAGCTAGACAAGAATATAAAGGAGGATAGTAAAAGCTACTTTCGGTACGTGAAGAAGAAAAAAAATAGTTAAGACCAAAGTTAGACCCTTGAAGACTGAAAAAGGTGAATTTATTGTGGGGAACAAGGAAATAGCAGATGAGTTGAACGGGTACTTTGGATCTGTCTTCACTAAGGCGGACACAAACAATCTTCCTGGTATACTAGTGGCCAGAGGATCTGGGGTGACAGAGGAACTGAAGCAAATCCACATTAGGCAGGGAATGGTGCTGGGTAGACTGATGGGACTGAAAGCTGATAAATCCCCAGGGCTTCATGGTCTGCATCCCAGGGTACTCAAGGAAGTGGTTCTAGAAATCGTGGACGCATTGGTGATAATTTTCCAATGTTCTATAGATTCAGGATCAGTTCCTGTGGATTGGAGGGTAGCTAATGTTATCCCACTTTTTAAGAAAGGTGGGAGAGAGAAAACAGTGAATAATAGACCAGTTAGCCTGACATCATTGGTGGGGAAGATGCTGGAATCAATTATAAAAGATGAAATATCGGCACATTTGGATAGCAGTAACAGGATCAGTCCGAGTCAGCATGGATTTACGAAGGGGAAATCATGCTTGAGAAATCTTCTGGGATTTATTTGAGGCTGTAACTAGGAAAATGGACAAGGGAGAGCCAGTGGATGTAGTGTACCTGAACTTTCAGAAAGCATTTGATCAGGTCCCACGTAGATTAGTGGGCAAAATTAGGGCATCATGGTATTGGGGGTAGAATGCTGACATGGATAGAAAATTGGTTGGCAGACAGGAAACAAAGAGTAGGAATTAATGGGTCCCTTTCAGATTAGCAGGCAGTGACTAGTGGGGTACCGCAAGGCTTGGTCCTGGGACCTCAGCAATTTACAATATACATCAATGATTTGGATGAGGGATTCAAAGTAACATTAACAAATTTGCAGATGACACAAAACTGGGTGGCAGTGTCATATGCTGACAGAATAGTGCAACTGGGCTTGTATACTCTGGAGTTTAGAAGGATGAGAGGGGATCTTATTGAAACGTATAAGATTATTAAGGATTTGGATGCACTAGAGGCAGGAAACGTGTTCCTGATGTTGGGGGAGTCCAGAACCAGGGGCCAGAGTTTAAGAATAAGGAGTATGCCATTTCCTGAGACGAGGAAGCACTTTTTCTCACAGAGAGTTGTTAGTCTGTGGAATTCTCTGCCTCAGAGGGCGGTGGAGGCCGGTTCTCTGGATGCTTTCAAGAGAGCTAGATAGGGCTCTTAAAGATAGCGGAGTCAGGAAATATGGGGAGTAGGCAGGAATTGATTGGGAATGATCAGCCATGATGATCACATTGAATGGCCTACTCCTGCACCTATTGTGTATTAAATACTCTGACAGATGAAGGCAACATGCTGCTGAAAGCCTTTTTGACCACCCTAGCCACCTGCAACACCACCTTCGAGGAACCACGTACCTGCACTCCTAGATCCCTCTGCTCGACAACACTCACTCCCCAGATCCCTCCCATTCACTGGGTGTAGGTCCTTCCTACCCATGTTGGACCTCCCAACATCATGCAATAAATACCTCCTACGTCTCTGTAATAAATTCCATCAGCCCTCTTCTCGTCACCTGTTTTACATATGGGTATATAATATTGGTCTTGGAAAGACACGTGGAGAAAATCAAAAGCAGAACGTGAGAGGAATCCTTGCAAACGCCGCCGCCGCGCCACCTGTGCGCCCGCCCGCGCGCGCGCTCGCTCCCGCGGCCGGGAGAGGCGGGCACGCGCAGACTTGCCTGGGCTCGGGAGCCGGAGTCAGTGTGAGTGTCGGCGGCCGATCCGCCAGCTCTCTCCCTCCCTCTCGCCGCGTCTCTCCTCTCCATAAAAATGCAACACTCCGCTTGCTGACTCCCTGACAGAACTGGAAAAAATATCTATAACATCCACGGACACTTACTCCTCTCAGCGAAATAAAAATGTTCACGGACACTTCGAAAGGTAAGGAGAGAGGAGGAAATTTGTTGAAGCTTTGCTTTGTATTTTTGGTTAACAATGAGACTGGGCTTTTGTATGTTCTTATGATTTTGCAGTTATCTCCTCAGTCAACCTGTCGCTCTCCGAAGTCGGCCTGGTCCTCCGCGCTTGCAAGATGATATTTTGTTGGGTGTTGTTTTATCCTCTGGGGAAGAATCTCCCCGCTGTGTGCGCTCCAATTCAGGAAGTTTAATAATGAAAAATAAAGACAACCTAGCTAGGAGTGTCCGAACTGGCGCTGTCTGGGCATCAGCCTTGGACGGAGGCAGTTGGTGTTTGGCATGGGGAGGGAAGGAAGGGCTGAGAGGGGTTAATGCAATGCCTGGGCTTGTTGTGTGTTGCTTGGTGTGTGTGTGTGTGTGTCTGTGGACTTTTGAGTGTTTCACAATAGTGTCAAGTGCCCCTTGTTGCTCTTGGGCTTGTTCAGCTTGGATGTGGGGCATTTCTCAGTGTAATCTTGTGGAAATGGAATTGAGGCTGACTTTCAATTGTGTGTGTGTACGTGTGTTCATCTCTTGATGGATATATCCTTTACAGGTTGTTTTTGTTTTTTGGTTTGTTTTTCCAAGCGTCTTTAGCATTTATAAATTGACACTACGCCTCCTAACCGGCTCCGTATCCTCCAAATGCACCGTTTCAGGTGGAAGGTCGGGCAATATTTCCGCCTGTTACTTCGGGGTTGTAACCTACCAGCGTGGGTTCAGGTGTGAACATGTTTGTGTCTTGGTCTGCGATTGAGCAGTGCAGAGAAGTTCGTGTTTTGGAGAGAGTTCCCGCTATAAACGATGATTGTTTGTGCAGTAAAAGTTGTATAGGGATAAACACTGGTTTATATCAGCCGGAGCGAGTGTGGTCTTTAGCACTGATATACACCGCTTCTCCCCACGCCACCATGCATATAATTCGTGTAGATATTCCGAGTTGACTCTCCTTTTATATAAAGGCTGCGTTTGTAAATTAGAAAGCGGACCCGAACAAAGATAGTGGGCAAACATATGTATTGATATGTTGAGAGCAAGGTAAGGCTGTATACCACAGGCTCGGGCTTGTCGCCACGGGGGTAGAATCGAAAATGCCTCCGATACAATTAATACTCTGTAATGAAATATCTCTCGGCAATGCCATTAAGTTAGCACTAACAATAAACAAGGCAATTGCCCCTTAAACGTTTATCTCAGACGCTGATCGCTGACTCTTCGTGTTTAGCACGGTGAAAGCAGCGGCGTTGTTTGAGCAGTTTTAAGTAGGTTGATGAGACAGCCAAGATGGATTAGTGAAATCACTCCGTAGGAGCAGCGCATGCACGCGTGTCCCTGAGAGCATTGATCCACAAACCGCGCCTCTCACCCAACGTGTGCTTCCGACAGCTCTCCGTCCGGCAGGTTGGCTGCTTTCAATTTCAACCGTTGTAAGGATTTCAGAGGGATAACAGCACCAGTGCGGTGCTCCATTTCAAGCGGCAGTTCCCGCACCTCGTTGCTTCGCGTGTGAATTAAAACGTGTTGATTTTTTTTAACTAATTGCGCTGTTGAGAGGCGACTTAAGGTCTTGAGTACCCGGGCACCTGTTCTTTGTTTGATCACCTGTTCAGTCCCCAAATCCCCCGCCGTGTGCCAGGAGCCGCCCGTACTGCTTGTGTGTATAATGAGTTCGATAGAGAATGAATCTGTTCTCCATGTTCTGTACGTGTGCGTCCCTTTTTGTTTTGCCGCGGATAAATGAGGAAGAGGTAGTTTTAAAGGAGTAATCGCCATTTGAGTTTTGAGTTGAAATGACTAACATAAAACACGGAGAGGTCTCTTTAGATTTCTATTCGGCACACGTCTTTCAAGGACATAGAACAGGTAGCCAGAGGGTCTATACACTTTAGCATTCAGCCCTGTTTGGTAGGCGATGGGGTTTAAAAAAAACCCCATACGGTTGTCAGCCAGTTGACAGTCCCTTTTGTAGGGAATGAGTAATGACGAGAGACTGGCTTAACATTGCATGCGTTGACCTTCAACCGTGAAGGCCAATTCGCCAACAAGCGCAATTTCAATACACAATACTGAAGCAATTATATATACCGAGGCACACGAGGAGACAAGTCTGCCGTAATATTACCAGCTGAAAGGTGCAGGGAACGCCTGGCTCGGACTGAAGATGGGGGGAGGGAGCGAATGGGGAAATGAATACTTTCCAGTAAGAGCTAAACAACAGCTATTCACTGTAAATGCTCCATAGATGCTGCCTCACCCGCTGAGCTTCTCCAGCATTTGTATCTACCTTCGATTTCCCATCATCTTCAGTTCCTTCTTAAACACTGTAAATACATATTGCTTTCTTTGTGCGTTTGGGACAAGTTAAAATAATGACTTCTACAGAGGACTGGCGACGAATGAGGCAACATGTGTCTCTTCAATTCACACCTATTCTAAATCAGTTTAAGATTTTGTTTTGTGCAAAAGGACACAAAGGCAGAAATGCTGCCTGACCCTACCTAACTCAGCATCTCTGGACAACATGAAGAGGTGACGTTACAGGTCGAGATCCTTCGGTGTTTATATTTTGTTTATGTGGCCTTGTGTACAACACTGAATATATTACCTGCCCAAAGGTAGCTCGGAACGCCCGTCCGATGGTTGGAAGACAGGATGGGAATTAATACTTTCTGGTGGGAGCTAAGGGTCCCGACCCGGTTACTCCGGCACGTTTTGTGTTTTTGTTGTTGCTTGAGTCTGTTCAAGTTGTTTTCTTAATAACACCTTGCCTACGCGACTCATTTGTCCAAGTAATTTTCGTGAAGGAAACGAAAGTTTACCGATTCCACCTGACCCACTACCTGTCGAATCAGGGCAAGAATGCGAGGTATTTTCAGCGCGCTGTTTTGCACCACAGGTTTGACCTCGGCTTTGATTTGCGCTCAATAATTTCACGTCACCTGTTTGCGAGTTGTCTCGGTCTGCATTTTGGCAGCCCAGCTGTTCAGTGTCTGTATCTTGGATAATGCACTCGCAGGGGCCGTACACTTCACCTGTCGGGGTGGGGCGGAGCGGAGACCGCGCTTGTTGAATTGTAACCCAATTTAGTCTTGAAAATGGAATGGAAGCGGGCAGTTGCACCGCCGTGTTGACACGGAAAGCGAATTATCATATCGATCGCGATTTCGATGCAACGGATGCGATGGCATGTGATGTTCACAACCAAGTAATTTAATTGCACTAGTTGAAATTGACTTTAATTGTCTTCTCTCGCTTCCAAGAAAATTCTGGGGAAACAACGAAGTTGTTTTTGGCAGTACACTCTTTAAAAATAAAATGCCTCCGCTTTTGTTCCCTGTCATTATTGGAAGTGATTTTTTTTTAATGAGGGTAGTCGAGAAGAAAAATTAGGACTGTCTAAATTTAGATTCATGCTGCACGCAAGTCTTAATTGTGTTTGCATAGAACAGCACGGAAACAGGCCATTCGGCCCACAATATCCACACGTTCTGCATATCCCTAATCCGCGTGCAGACCTATAATAGCCAAAAATAACCAACAGTCTCAGACTGCCTGTCAACGCAGTGAGATCTTGTGACTGAACGAAGTAAACATGTGGCATAAAACTGCTGGAGTTACTCTGCGGGTCCGGCAACATCTCCGGAGAACATGGATAGGTGACGTTTGGGTCGAACCTCTTCACTTCAATATACATTTGACATTGTATGGACTGCTGGTCTTCGTTGACCCGACAAAGTGGGTAACACCGCAATGGAATAAATTCGCATTGGTGGTCATAGTTTACATTCACCGGGACTATTGCAGGACTATTGTTGATAATGCATAATACTAATTACTGTTCCATTGCATAATTGAGAAAAGCCCCAAACCATTTGGGGTCCGTGTTGATCTTGTTTATAGCTGAGAAAAGTATTTTCCTACTTTTTTTAAATCCAGTAGTAACAATGGAAGCATTTGCACGGATATCTGAACAGAGTAAAATCTATGGCGACCCTATAATCATGCTGTCTGCACACTGTGTTGGTCTGTGAAAGGGAAAATGATAGCATGTCTTAGATCAACAGAGCAACAAGTATGTAAAGGAATTCTTGATAGTAATTTCAGTCCATTATCGCCCACCCCTTGGTGTTCTAGTTGAGGAAAGTTTCACATCCTTGTCAGTGATGGTTTGTAAACAACCATTAGAAGTCAAAAGTGAGTCAAATGGACAACCTGGAGTATTTGCTCACCAATTTTATACTAATGCTTCAAGTTATAATTAAAATGCAAATTCCACATCAGTTTTGTCTATAGTCGGCACACAGTCAGTCATTCGGCACAGAAACAGCCCTTTCAGCCCACTTTTCCCATGCTAACCAAAGTGTCCCATCTACACCAGTCCCACCTGCCCACATTTGGCTCAAATCCCTTTCAAGCCTTACCTATCCATGTACCTGTCTGAATAATGTGACATTTACCTTTTAAATTTTAGTTTCATCTTTAGGATCTAATTTGCACTTTAACGTTAGCTAGTGTGAAACTGCCTTGGAATAATATAATACTAGCAGAATACATTCAGTAATTTTTAAACCAAATGTCTTGGTGACCAAGTGTTTACTATTAGATAACTCCTTTCTACATCTTAACTCAAGTTATGAAGTTGATGTCTTGGGACTTAAGAGTCCAAACATTTGTTGTGTAGGAAGGTTGGCAGATGCTGGTTTAAACCAAAGATAGACACAAAAAGCTGGAGTAACTCAGCAGGTCAGACACCATCTCTGGAGAAAAGGAATAGTTGACGTTTCAAGACCCTTCAGACCCGTTTGTTGTTCTATCTAAACAAATAGGGTGTTGCGAATAGTGTAGCATTATTTTGTATCTTTAGCATCTAATTTGGGCTACAATGTTAGCCTGTCCTCCATATGACATCACCCAGGCTTACATCCGACCAGGATGCATCACCCATGGTCAGTCATGACCGAGAGGGGCCTACTGCCACTACTAATGTTAGCAAAACGACTTTGGAATAATGTAAAACTAACAGAATACATACACTTGTGTGTAATTTGCACTTATCTTTGTTATCCACTGTATTCTATACAAATACATAAATGTGGAGGCATTGTAATTTTAGTGGACTTTGGTTGTGATATAATGAATGAGGCTTGGCTATTTCAAGTGCACGATTTGATCACGTGAGGAAACCGTGCAGTACTGTTGTGCTACCACTAGATGTCACGAATGGGCTGTTCCATTTTATACGCTGGAGCCATCTAGTGATTATAAACACCCATTGCAAGTCCCAAAATAAATATGGAACTTGTGGGCATAATTTATTTTAAGACATGATGCATGTCTTATGAGTTATTTTTCAATCTCCACTTCCAATTGTCACTGTTGTAGATCCTTTACATGGACCCACAGCTTGATTTGGGAACAACCTTGCCAAAGACCTCAAGAAATTGCAGAGTTGTGGATGTAGCCCAGTCCATCACATTGACCAGACCTCTCACCATGGAGTCCATCTACATTTCACACTGCCTTGGAAAAGCAGCCAACATAATCAAAGACTTGTCCCATCATTCCTCCTCTTCCCCACTCCTGTCGGGCAGAAGATACAGAAGCTTGAAAGTGTGCCCCATCAGACTCAGGAACAGTTTCTTCCCTTCTGTTATCAAGCTTCTGAACAATCATCCTGGGGTACACAAAAGGCTGGAGAAACTCAGCGGGTGCAGCAGCATCTAAGGAGCGAAGGAGAAAGGCAACGTTTCGGGTCGACACCCTTCGGTTACTGTCAGATTCTACTGTACGTTGTTTGTCTCTGGAACTGTTGCGCTATAATGCTGAGAACTATATTCTGCACTCTATCTTTGCCTTCGCTCTACCTTGAGTTTGGCTTGATTGTATTTATGCATAATATTATGGTTGGATAACATGCAAAATAAAGCTATTTCACTGTACCTCTGTATATGTGACAATAATTAACGTAAACCTACAAGAGTGATCAAACATTCTTTCACCTCCTGAAAAGATGAAGAGTTGTTAGTTAGACACAAGATGATAGGTAAGCCCATCAAAACTACATCCCATAATCCAGTTGATCTTCCTGTTGGTGCACAATAAAAACATGCCATTTCTCAAGAACACGTGTTTCAGCAAAATAGAGTCTTCATCTCGCTGCTGGGTTGGGTGCATGAATGCTGGTTCCCCTAGCCAGAGTAGCTAAGCCAAATGTCAGAGTCATCTAATACAACGCAAGGCATTTAGGAATAAGATAAGAAGAAATGTCTTTACTCGGTGACTATCCTTTTGGAATTCTTTAGCTCAATATTTTGACGACCATTTTGCTGATTATTTATGGAAATGAGCAAACCAAAGAATACTGGAGTAACTCTGTTGGTCAGGCAGCATCTGTGGAGAGCATAGATAAGCAGTGTTTCAGAACAGCACTTTTCTTAAACCTCTTCAGAATCTGAAGAAGATTCTCAACCTGAAATGTCACCTATTCATTTCTTCCACAAATACTGTCTGACCCTCTGAGTTTCGCCAGCACTTTGTGTTGAGTTCAAGATTCTACCATCTGCTGTTCCTTATGTCTCCATACTTAAGAAAGTGAATGCTTTCTAGATATGAATGGATTTTATAGACAATAGATTTTGTGGGGTTTGGGGAGAGATTGTGCCAATATGTTATTGAGATGAAGGATGTCATGATGGCATGGAATGACAGTGCTAATTTTGAAGGGCTGAGTGGCCTCATCTCCCAAAATATCAAACTTGCCGTGAAAGTCACTAAAAGCTGATGACAAGGCATCAATGGATAAATCTTGGGGTGCAAAATGTTCAAAGAAGGCACATGAGATAGTGGATCTTTAAGGAAAATGAAATCTTGTTGCATGATACATAATAGGTTGAAGATCAGCACTGGATGGACCTTTTGAGGAGTGGGATGGTGGGAGCGAAACAAATCTGAGCTACAAACGTCTAGAATTAATTAATTGAATGATACATAGAAACATAGAAATTAGGTGCAGGAATAGGCCATTCGGCCCTTCGAGCCTGCACCGCCATTCAATATGATCACGGCTGATCATCCAACTCAGTATCCCGTACCTGCCTTCTCTCCATACCCTCTAATCCCCTTAGCCACAAGGGCCACGTCTAACTCCCTCTTAAATATATCCCTCTTAAATAGATACAGCATGGAAACAGTCTCTTCGGCCCACTGAGTCCATACCAACCATTGATTGCCCTTTCACATTAGTTCCATATTATCCCACTTTCGGATTCACTCCCTTTACACCAGGGGCAATTTACAGAGGCCGATTAATCTACAAACATAAGGTGTGTGAGAAAACCTACGCAGTCGGAGGGAGAGCATGCAAACTCCACACAGAACAGGATTGAAGCTGGGTCTCTGACATCGTGAGGCAGTTCTACTAGTTGTGCTACGGGTGCTGCTCAATATGGAGACTTTTTCTTAATGCATTAGTTCAAAGGGGTGCACTGAGATCAAGTGGGAACCAGCTCATGAAAACACATTTCTGGCAAAGCAGTAGCAGTTGTGATTATCTGAGGAAAATAAAATGATGGGTTCTTTGGAATGTGACCTCGAGTGCGAAGAAAAAATGCTGCAAACATTCGGATTCATTCATCTCTTGATTGTTTTTGGGAAAACATAAAGAAACAAGATAAGATTGAGATCAGTATCTTCAAGCAGTAGTGGGAAATTACATTTTTCACACATGGTTCACAGCCACTAATTGCCACAGTTTGAAAGCAACAATAAACATTTGATTGGTTTCAGGGGGAAAAAAAATTGATCAGAAATAACCACAGCAGATAACACACACATAATCTTTATGCCTTGGTTGTGTTAGGTTCCGTGCAAGACCTTGAGCTATTGGATGTTTCACATTTAATAACTAGCAAAAGCAAATTGCAAAATAAGTATGTCGGTTATTGTCTAACGAGGCTTTGTTGGGAAAGGGACACAGTTCAATGAAATCTCAGCAGTTCAAATAAAGAAAAGCATGGGTCTCCAAGCCTTACAGAGGTAAGGCTTTAGAAGGTGAGAAATGAAGTGTTTTTAATAACATGATCATTATTGGTACTCTGATATCAATAATATATTTTAGCTGTGTTTGTTTTAATGCAAGTGACTGTACCAAAAAAGAGGTGCTTGGTCTGCCACGGACAACTGGATCACCCAGTTGCTAAGCGCTTTAACTCCTCTTCCCATTCCCACGTTGACCTTTCTGTCCTGGGACCCCTGCATTGCCAGAATGAGGTCACATGCAAACTGGAAGAACAACGTCTCCTATTCTGATTGTGTAGCTTACAACCCAGTGGTATAAACATTGAATTCCCCAATTTTAAGTGTCTACTGACCTTTTCCCCACCCCTGTGCCCCTTATGCACTCATACCCATTTCCCCCCCCCCCCCCCCCCCCCCCCTCTCCCCTTCCACCCACTTTCCTTGTTCTAGCTTCACAATACGCTACTCTTCAATCCTTTTGTCTCACACGTTCTGGCCTATCGCCTCTAGCCTTTGTCCAATCATCTGCCTATCACCCCCCCCTCCCTAACCACACCTCTATCCACCAATCACTTGCCAGGCTTTCTCCTGCCCCCAGCCCCCACCCTCTCTTCCAGCTTTTTTGAACCTGTGTTGACCATTATTCCATCTCCTCAAACTGATAGTGTAAAATGCTTCATAACCATGACATTAATAATATATTACAATGTTTGATAAAATAGCAAACTGCAATTTGTTCTCTAAGAGATAAAGAAATTATAACAGATGCGTTGTGCAATAATTAAATTCTCTGTGTCAGTACCACACCTCTGAGGCAAGGAATTCAGATTCTGCATGGTTCACTGATCAGAAGACAGACAGCAACAGTGCAGGAAAGCCCCATTCACAGGTAATTTGAATCTCCACATTTTTTCAGTGTTTTAAAAGGTCAGCGTCCCCATGACCTTCAAGGCAATTACACACCTGTGGTGATTTCCTGTGTATTCTATTTAATTTCTGGCTTTGTGAATTTCCACAGCGTAGTAGAGATTTCTGAAAGATGTCTACATGCAAATGAAATGCGTCACAGTGGCGCTGCGATAGAGTTGTGGCGCTGCGATAGAGTTGGTGCCTTACACCCGGGTTTGATCATTTCTACAGGTGCTGTCTGTCTGGAGTTCATACCTTCAGCCTGTGAGTGACCATGTGGGTTTTCTCAGAGTGCTCCAGTTTCCTCCCACATCCCAAAAGTGGACAGGTCTTTAGGTTAACTGGCTTCGATAAAATTGTAAATTGGTCCCAGTGTGTAGGATAGTGCTCGTGTATGGAGTTGATCATTGATCGGTGTGAACTCGATGGGCCAAAGGGCCTTTCCACTCTGTATCTCTAAGTCTAAAGAAAAGTGTGAGAGTAGACTTTAGTGAATTTTATTTTTATTTAAAGGATGCTTTCATTGCTTGTCATTTGAACAATGGAAATGTGCTTTGTGAAACTATTCACTTTGAGATGGTATTTGTAAGTCTAAGCTGCTCTGCATGTATACTTTGAAAACAAAATAGGCACCTTCCCCCAGGAAGGCTAGCCTTTGTTTATCTTCAGGGATACAGCATAGAAACAGGCCCTTTGGCCCACTGAGTCCGTGCCGTCCATTAATCGCCTATTCACACTAGTTTTGTTCTGCCACTTTCATATCCACTCTCTGCACAATAGGGGCAATTTTACAGTGGCCAATTAACCTACAATCCCACGTCTTTGGGGTGTATGAGCACCAGAGGTGATGATTGAACCCGCGGCTCTGGTGCTGTGAGAACGTGGTTTTACCAGGTGCACCACTGTGCCGCCCATACCTGGGATATGCATTGTTGGGTTTCCCTGCGCACCTGTGTCGATTTTAGTGTGTTGCTTCACTGAGGCATCCAAGGAAAAGGGTCTTCACTCAACATCTGCAAGATAATGGTCTTCACCACCACTATTAGATGGGCACATGGATGTGGATCACGTGCAGGCAGAGGAGATTAGTTTACCTCGGCATTATGTTCAGCACTGACATTGTGGGCTGAAGGTGGACCAAAGTGCTGGAGCAACTCCTCGGGTCAGGCAGCATCTCTGGAGATCATGGACAGGTGACGTCTCAGGTTGGAATCCTTCAGATTGAAAGAAGGGTCCTGACTCGAAATGTCACCCATCTTTTTTCTCCAGAGATGCTGCCTAACCTGCTAAGTTACTCCAGCACTTTCTGTCTATCTTCATTATAACCAGCATCTGCAGTTCCTTTCTGCACACTTTGTGGGCTGAAGGGCACCTTTCTGTGCTGTACTGTGCTGCGTTCTATTAGCTGTGACCATTCCAATTGGCACTTAAAAGGATACGCTACAATCCAATCGAAAGCCTCCCACCTGGCAATTATAGAATGTTTACTGCAAAGTCCCTGGGATTCGCCCAGGATATCAGAGGACCTGAACAGGCTGATGAAGAAGAGCACCAAGAGGAAATGTATTATTTGGGCAAGGGGCCATGGAGAATAACACACAAGAGGAATCTATGATTACCTGCTGCCTGGTGGGAGTCCTGGAACTTCAGCACCTACTCTGGCTGCTCTGATGGGCCAAAGGAAATGTCAATGTTCAGTCTAGACTGTTTAACTTGGAGATACAGTGTGGAAACAGGCCCTTCGGCCCATAGAGTCCTTGCTGATCGACAATTGCCTGCACATTAGTTCTATATTATCCCAGTTTCACACCTTACTTAGTAGTCCAGCGACAGACACCATTTGCTGTCCATCACAGAACAAACTCCTAACAATTTGACTGTTTCTACTTTCTGTTGCTTTGATTCAACCATCTCCTCTCTCAGCTTAAACACTTTACAGCCTCTTCCATTTCCTTTGTGCTTCATTTAATACAAAATGCCACTCTTTTTAATGAGCTTGCAAATCAATCACATAAATCAATTATGTCTTGCAGAGGAGATCTTCATATAACATCCTCTCCTTTCTTTTCTGATTCTCCCCCACCCCCTCTCCCATGCGCACACATTTATCCCACCATTCCCAAGATCAAGTCACCCTGCTTCTTTCCTCTAATTTGCATGCTGATCTACCATCCGCGGTCTCTCAATTCACTATCCCCCCCCCCCGTCCCCCGTCCCCCGTCCCCAACTCCACCTACATCCTTCCACCTGGCTTTAAATTTCACTCCTTTTCTCCTTCCTGATCTGACACCCTTTAGTCCCCCTTTTCATGTCTAGCCTTTGTCACTTACTCCATCCGGCTGTCAGTGAAACTTCCCCCCACACGTATCTACCTATCTCTTGTGTAGGAAGGAACTGCAGATGCTGGTTTATACCGCAGATGGACACAAAACGTTGGAGTAATCCAAGGGATCAGGCAGCATCTCTGGAGAAAAAGGATGGGTAACATTTTAGGGCAGGACTTGAAGGAGGGTCCTGACATGAAACGTCACCCATCCTTTTTCCCCCAAAGATGCTGCCTGACCACTGAGTTACCCCAGCACTTTGTCCCCTTTATGTTTGTAAACCAGCATCTGCAGCTCCTCATTCCACATTGTGCAAGGACGGTGTTGATTTGACTGCCATGGTTATGCAGTCCCTTCTAATCCACCTACCCACCCATCACTTGCCAGCCTTCTGTCCCACCCCCATATTTTTTCCAGCTTTCTCTCCCCTACTGCAATTAGTTTGAAGAAAGGTCCCAAAAACAAAATGTTGCCTGTTCATTCCCCTCCACAGATCCTGCTGTTACTCCAGCACTCTGTGTTTATGTGATTTGCTAACTCGATTCCAAGTCCCATTCACACATTGCCTGTGTATTTCAACTTGCATTTTCTCAAAATGGAAATTTAAAACAATTATATTAAAACATCTTCTTCTGCTCTTTGCATTTCTATAATCTAAGATCTCGGAGGCGGAGAGACACAAGGAACTACAGATGCTGGTTTACAAAAAGAGACACTATAACTAATTCAACTTGGAAAAACCTGGCTCCAGTGGAAAGTTTGTGCCAGTTTTCGAATGATGTAAAATCAATTTTCCCTTAAAATTTCTTAATGCTCACTTTAGACCTGTGCACACTTGCCACTAGATTGTTAACGATTGGAAACGATGTATTCCTGTTGATCATTAACTAATCAGTGATGTGAAGCGCTCTACCATTTATCTTACGGGATAAAATACCATAAATGGGAACTACTGCATTTAAGACTTTCAGAAGAGATTTATCGTGCTAATATTTTGGCTTGGAAGGTGGGAGTCAAATGAGTTTGGGACGTCTCATTGGGAAATACTATGCTGGATTTTGTGCTCTTGTTTTGGGTTGCGATCTGCCCTGAGAGAGTTGGCTGCAAGATTATGACTTGAGCACTGCTGTATGGAATACTGAGCTATCTTTAACTTTGTTTTAGTTTAGATATACAGCACGGAAACAAGCCCTTTGGCCCACTGAGTCCGCACCAACCAGCAAACATTAACACTATCCTACATGCTAGGGACAATTTATACAATTTTACGACTTGAGAATTAAGGGATAGAAGTTTAGGGGTAACATGAGGGGGAACTTCTTTACTCAGAGAGTGGTGGTTGTGTGGAATGATCTTCCTGCAGAAGTGGTGGAGGCAGGATCGAGTTTAACATTTAAAAGTAAAGTGGATAGGTATATGGACGGGAAGGGAATGGAGGGGTATGGTCTGAGTGCAGGTAGATGGGACTAGGGGAAAATGGTCGGCACGGACTGGAAGGGCCGAGAAAGCCTGTTTCCATGCTGTAATTGTTATATGGTTGTTATATGGTTACAATTAACCTACAAACCAGTACGTCTTTCATATGATCATAAGTGATAGTAGAATTGGGCCATTCGGCCCATCAAATCTACTCTGCCAGTCAATCACGGCTGATCTATCTCACCCTCCTAACCCCATTCTCCTGCCTTCCCCCACAACCTCCGACACCCGTACTAATCAAGGATTTTTGGAGTGTGGGAGGAAACCAGAGCACCCGGAGAACGTAGAAACTACGTACAGACAGCAGCCATAGTCGGGATCGAACCCGGGACTCTGGCGCTGTAAGGCAGCAACTCTACTGCTGCACAACCATGCTGCTCAACCATGCCCATCTCTGGTAGGTCACTCACTGCGGGAGATGTTCCTGGGAGAATAGTGTAACACCTCAGCAATGCAAAATAATGACTGAACCACATTATGTCATCAATAGACAAATAATGACTTGTGTGCTGTCATTGAGGGGTAATTGCTTAACTGTAAATGTCACACTTGGTACCAAATTACTGGATACTCAACTGAGTCTATACCATTATTGGAAAATGTATTACAGGTTTCTGGCATTATAGATTTTTTTTTTAATTGAAGTTTTCTGAACAACATGGCTGGATTTATTTTTGTTCCTCTCCTGAATAAAGTACCAAAATGATTTATGGAGAGATTTTATAACAAAAAAAAAAATTCTCATTATGACCATATGGGTTTCCTCTGGGTGCTTCCGTTTCATCCTACTTCCTAATGATGTTGCGGTTTGTTGGGTAATTGGTCTCTGTTAATTGCCTCTGGTGGATAGGAAAGTGGGATAATATGGAACAGGTGATTGATGGTCACTCAGTGGTCCATGCTGTATTTCTAATTCGAACTAAACTTAAAAAGTAACCGATAACCAGTTTGAAATAATCAAGGGCAGTTGGGGGACCTCTTTGAAACCTACCGAATAGTGTAAGAGACTAGTGGGTGTTCCAGGACCAGAGGCCATAGCCTCAGAATAAAAGGATGTACATTTTAGAAAGGAGATGAGGAGGAATTTCTTTAGCCAGTGGGTGGTGAATCTGTGCAATTCATTGTCACAGAAGGCTGTTGAGGCCAAGTCATTGGATATTTTTAAAGTGGAGATTGATTGCGGGTGCTGTCCGTATGGAGTTTTCCCGTTCTCCCTGTGACCACATGGATGTTCTCTGGTTTCCTAACACACTGCAAAGACGTACAGGTTTGTAGGTTAATTGGCTTCTGTAAGTTGTAAATTCCACCTAGTATAGGATAGTCTATAGTATACAGAGTGATCGCTGGTCAGTATGGACTCAGTGAGTCAAAGGGTCTGTTTCCATGCTGTATCAATAAAGTCTAATTTCAATGATTTGTTGTGCTAATTTACTTCCGATCAAACTTTCTTTTGGTACAAATTAATAATTACAAGTATGGAATCTCATAGTCTGGTTTTAATTGGCGGAGATTTCAAAATGTTGTTAATGTTCCTGCCTTCTATCTCAGTTTAACCAAAGGTCATATTACCTTTTTAATTTGATACTTTTTCTGTACCTACAGTGGCTTGCAAAAGTTTTCATACCCCTTGAACTTTTCCACATTTTGTCACGTTACAACCACAAACCTAAATGTATTTTATTGGGATTTTATGTGATAGACCAACACAAAGTGGCGCATAATTGTGAAGTGGAAGGAAAATGATACATGGTTTTCAAATTTTTTTACAAATAAAAAACTGAAAAGTGTGGTGTGCAAAAGTATTCAGCCCCCTTTACTCTGATACCCCTAAATAAAATCCAGTGCAACCAATTGCCTTCAGAAATCACCTAATTAGTAAATTGTCCACTTGTGTGTAATCTAATCTCAGTATAAATACAGCTCTTCTGTGAAGGCCTCAGAGGTTTGTTAGAGAACATTAATGAACAAACAGCATCATGAAGCCCAAGGAACACACGAGACGGGTCAGGGATAAAGTTGTGGAGAAGTTTAAAGCAGGGTTAGGTTATTAAAAAAAAAATCCCAAGCTTTGAACATCTCACGGAGCACTGTTCAATCCATCATCCGAAAATGGAAAGAGTATGGCACAACTGCAAACCTACCAAAACATGGCCGTGCACCTAAACTGACAGGTCGGGCAAGGAGAGCATTGATCAGCAAGAGGCCCATGGTAACTCTGGAGGAGCTGCAGAGATCCACAGCTCGGGTGGGAGAATCTGTCCACAGGACAACTATTAGTCGTGCACTCCACAAATCGGGCCTTTATGGAAGAGTGGCAAGAAGAAGGCCATAGTTGAAACAAAGCCATAAGAAGTCCCATTTGCAGTTTGCCACAAGCCATGTGGGGGACACAGCAAACATGTGGAGGAAGGTGCTCTGGTCTGATGAGACCAAAATTGAAGTTTTTGGCCTAAATGCAAAACACTATGTGTGGCGGAAAACTAACACTGCACATCACCCTGAACACACCATCCCCACTGTGAAACATGGTGGTGGCAGCATCATGCTGTGGGGATGCTTTCCTTCAGCAGGGACAGGGAAGCTGGTCAGAGTTGATGGGAAGATGGATGGAGCCAAATACACGGCAATCTTGGAAGAAAACCTGTTGGAGTCTGCAAAAGACTTGAGACCGGTGCGGATGTTCATCTTCCAGCAGGACAACGACCCTAAACATACAGCCAGAGCTACAACAGAATGGTTTAGATCAAAGCATAGTCATGTGTTAGAATGACCCAGTCAATGTCCAGGCCTAAATCCAATTGTGAATCTCTGGTAAGACTTGAAAAGACGCTCTCCATCCATTCTGACTGAGCTTGAGCTATTTTGCAAAGAAGAACGGGCATAAATTTCAGTCTCTAGATGTGCAAAGCTGGTAGAGACATACCCCAAAAGACTTGCAGCTGTAATTGCAGCGAAAGGTGGTTCTACAAAGTATTGACTCAGGGGGGCAGAATACTTTTGCATGCCACACTTTTCAGTTTTTTTATTTGTAATAAAATTTGGAAACCATGTATCATTTTCCTTCCACTTCACAATTATGCACCACTTTGTGTTGGTCTATCACATAAAATCCCAACAAAATACATTTACGTTTGTGGTTGTAACGTGACAAAATGTGGAAAAGTTCAAGGGCTATGAATACTTTTACAAGCTACTGTAATTTGGCATTGAATTTTCCAGTCTAGGTTGTATATTTTAGTGTTAAAACGTGCTGCAACAATTTCAGAAACCCTTAATTTATACGATTAGATATTAAGTAGTACCCTTTGGTGTACTGTTTCAAAACTGTATCCGAAAAGAATTCTCCTAAAATAGAAACTAATTAAAACCTGTTAGAGACACCTGCTAGTCCTGGAGATCATAAAACCAAATACATTACTCTGAGAAATCAAGAATGTATTTGTACAGAGGAAGATACAAGGGACTACTGGTTTACAAAAAAAGGACACTGCATGTTGGAGTAACTCAACAGGTCAGGGAGTATCCCTGGAGAACATGGATAGGTAACATTTGAGGTCGGAACCCTTCTTCAGACTGTAATGTATTATAGAATGTATGTGTACACTGCATTTTAATATGCTTTACAATCCTTTAGAATAAAATGTTGGAGCAGGTTTGATATGTAATTAAGTTCGGAACATGTGAATCCCAATTTACACAAAGCATAAACAACATTGAGTTAATTGGAGAAATTTAGTTTTCCATGATCTTGGCTAAAGGATAAGCATCAGCTTAGATAAGGGATCTCTGTGTCCATCTAAAGGGAGGATGGAATCTCAGTCTACTATTTATTCTGAGAGATGGTGCCATCAATATTGTACAACAGAGTCAGCTGGGATTATGTGCTCTTACTCGGAGGGCCGACTGAGAATACACAGAGAATACACATTCTGATTATGTACTGTTGAGAGAGAGAGAGAGAGAAAGAGAGCCTGCATTACCAGCATGTGCCTGCATCCAACCTGCCTGTTACAGCACAGCCTAAACCTGGCACAGGACAGAAATGAACAAATGCCAAGCAAACCACAGGCCGTGAAACATAGTTTTACATTGTTTTATTGTCAGTTCGGACAAATGAAGCAAAAATTAAATTTGCCTTTGATCCCGTGATATGTGTAATATTCAAAATTACTTTACTTAATATCAGGGGAAATTCAGATGACCTTCAGAAAAAACAGTTTTACCCTGTGCTCTAATATGAATGTACCTGCCTTTATTGAGTTCAAATGATAGGTACCTTTTTGTTCTGTTCAATATCAGAATGGTGTACTAGCTCTGAATACCTTCAATAAATCATTCATATAAATATCCTTTCAGCATGTGATACCTGCAAGCCTCCAAGAGAATAATGTTTGGCATTTTATCTTTTGACATTTTTTTTTAAATTGCTTCATGACAGTGGTATAAGTGGTGTTGTGCACATTGGAACAGATGTCAGATTTAATTAGCTGGAGCTTTGGGGCATAATTATTTTAGAAAATGAATGCAGTTCTTGAATTCATCCATATAATTTTTTTCATTTATAAACCGTAGGCATTTTAAAAAAATCTTACTGTATCTCTGGTAAATTAAAACATTATTGGCAGCTGTGATGCTTTTGAATTATCTTTACTGGTTCATTATTTAGTGCCTTTTAAGCAACACCTAAATATGGCAGTAGGTTTTATTTGCAGTAACTAAAACTACATTATACCACACATAGCCTTGACTGGTCTGTTTATGTGTTTGTTTGTTTGATTGATATGTGCATTATCTGATTAAGGTCAACGATATAGTGACTTGGCTTTATGTTTTTGTCCTTCAATGTTGTTTTTAAAATCTCACGATCTACGACATAAGTATGTCTCTTTCTTTTGGATGGATTAGACTTTGACTTTAGATACAGCACGGAAACAGGCCATTCAGCCCACCAAGTCTGTGCCGACCAGTGATCTCCGTACACTAGCACTATCCTACACACTAGGGTCAATTTACAATTTTTACCAAAGCCAAGTAACCCACAAGCCTGTACATGTTTAGAGTGTGTGAGGAAACCGGAGCACTCGGAGGAAACCCATGCAGTCACGGAGAACGTAATTCAGTGATATCAGAAACCCCCTGTTTGTACAATCTTGAGGGGCCCATTTCCATCATCAAGTCGACTGTTGCCGTTCTATGTTTGGGCAGTTTGCCATTTTCGGGGGCCTTGTTTTGTTCCCCTTGGCTACAGATTGGTACAAGTCTCATCCCAGCCCCTCCTTTGTGGCAATGTCTGGTTGATTAGTGCCCCACGTTCATGTTCTCCTTTAACCATTGAAATAAAATGCATTGGCCTTTTCAAGCAAGGATTGAAGTTGATTCTGAGTTATCTACATTGCTCCATTTACACAAGATTACAGCTTGCTGTTCATGCAAAGCTCTATATATATTCATATATGTAATTTTCTAAAGTACAACGGGTAAGAAACATAATCTAAGAACATAAAAGGTTATAATAGGCTAAGTATTTTTTAATCACTTTAGTACTGGAAAATATACAATGAGAAAACATACATTTGGTTGCTTGTGACTTCCATATACCAACAGAGTGGAGTTTGTTTGATTTTTCCCTCCACCTTGCCTTCCTTCCTCCACTAAAAGTTGGTTTACCAGTTCCATAGTTCGCAGCAATGTTTCCCTCTTTGGATCACACGGAGCCTAGCCAACAATTGACCTATCGGGGAAACTCCCTGCATGGGGTCATGTGTTGCCAGCCTTTATTTGTCCTGGTCTTTTCTTGCTTTCAGTTCCCCTCCACCCCCACTACAATCAGTCTGAAGAAGGGTCCTGACGCAAAATGGCACCTATCCATTTTCTCCAGAGATGCTGCTCGACCCAGTGAACTGTTCCAGCATTTTGTGTCGACCTTTGTTTGATTTGGTTGATCTGAAGGTGGTGTTTACAAAACCGATGGCGAATCTGCCTGGATTTGTGTGTGCATCAAATCCTTTTTCAAAAATAGTAAATGAGGTATCCTAAATTGTCTCAGCTAGTTTGTGATCCCAAATTAAATACACTTTCCAAACACCATGACTTGGGTGTGAATTATATCGACGTCAGTCCAACTAATGGATTAGCAGGTGAGTTGATGTGACCTTTGAGTAAATTAAAAAAAAAAAAAAATTCACACCTGTGCTGCAACATTGCTGCATCTCGCGCAGGAAGGAACTGCAGATGCTGCTTTAAACCGAAGATAACCACAAAAACTGGAATAACTCAGCGGGTCAGGCAGCATCTCTGGAGAAAAAGAATAGGTAACATTACGGGTTGAGATCTTCAGGCTGAGAGTCAAAGAAAAGTGAAACGATATATTTAAAACGTGGTCGGGGAGCAGGAGGATTCACAGAGGGTGTGCAGCGAGCGAATGTGTTGCAGAACTCGTCGGAGAGAGAAATATAACGTCTTTGAAGTAGGTATACATTGAGGAAATTTTACAGTGAAGCAGACAATGTGTGGGAGGGAACTGCTGATGCTGGTTTAAATTGAAGATAGACACAAATAGCTGGAGTAACTCAGCTGGTCAGGCAGCATCTCTGGAGAAAGGGAATAGATGACATTTTGGGTCAAGATCCTTCTTCAGGAGAAGTCTGAAGAAGGGTCTTAACCTATTCTTATTCTCCAGAGATGCTGCATGACCTGCTGAGTTACTCCAGCTTGTGTTTAACCGCAGTATCTCGGTGTTTCTGCTTGGTTATAGTCACCTCGCCTCACAGACATCTGTCTTCTGCTTTTATTTTCTGCCCCGTTTAAAATTCTTTACATCCACATATATTTTGGATCTGCCTTGTCAGGAAGGGTTCTGTCTACTTGGATATTTACTTTGCGTCATTCAATAGAGGATAAATGTGTGAATCTTGTGGCCCTGTGGGTTGGGCAACATCACTGGAGAAAAAGGATGGGTGACGTTTTGGGTTGTGACCCTTCAGAGCTGCTCCCAAACCCGCTGAGTTAGTACAGCACTTTGCATCTATCTTCGGTATAATCCAGCGTCTGCATTTCTTTGTTTCTAAACCTTGTGGCTCTGTTGCTTTGGGATTGACTTCAAACTTCAAACAAAGTTGTGCTAGGGCAATGCCTGAAGAAGGGTCCTGAGACACTGTACATGTTCACCAAAATGCTGCCTGACCCATTGGGTTACTCCAGCACTTAATGCCCTTTTCATTTGTAAACCAGCATCTGCAGTTCCTCATTCTACATTGTGTAAGGACTATGGTGATTTGGCTCCCTTGGTTACACAGTCCCTTCTAGTTATTTACTGCCCCCTTGTTGGTGCATTCCAATTGCAAAGTTGCAAAGAGCAACTTGAACTTATGAAAACTTGTTTGCATTATCCTGCAGCACAATGTATTGGTGCTGTAATGTTACAAATCTGCACTCCAGTTCTCAACCCTCGCATCTGCCTAGATGCACAGGTACAAGTTTGTGTTCTAATTTAAAGCACTCTTTATCAATATATTTCTATTTAATGGTCTATTCAGCTGTGCAGCCAAGTTATCAGGCTGATTAAGACAAAACTGTGACTGTAGGAAGTGTGAAATTGGAATAAATGCTGGAAATGTTCAGAAATGGAGAGGGTAGCTCAAGTAGTTGGGAACTTGAACTATAAGTTATGACGTTCAACAGTTTACAAGGATGTGCAGAGCCAATAGAGTACAAAATCATGAGGAGATGAGGGGCAAAGAGGGAATGAAACATTGGTAATTATGTGACAAAAGGAATGATGGTGCAAGGCATAGGAGGTGATCATTGAACAAGTAAAGAAATAAATAATGGGTCGTGGAGGAGCTATAAATTATAGCAGCATACCCCTTAGGATTTTTTTTAAAAGGCGACGTGTTTCTTATGGAATGCTATTAGCTTGAGTTATATGCTCTCAATATATGACCATTATGCACCATGTATTAAGGTAGGCGTTACCAAAACCAAGTATTAATGAATGAATAGTATCCCATTTCCTATTCATATATTGGAAAGGGAAAGGTTTGTGCTTAATTTGTTTTTGGAGTTTAAAAAATCTGTCATCTGACTTTGTTGCAAACCTGTAACAGGGTGAGGGATTGACAAATTGGGAGTATGAAGATCGAGTCGAAGGGGAAGTGAGTACAGGAAAAGTTACAAAAGTCTCTCGAATTAATGGGAAGGAAAGTTCGAGAAGGAATAAGATAGTAAGGTCAGGGCCAATTGAGAGCGGTGCGAGAGGGGAGGTGAATACCGAGGGAGGAGCTGGCCTAAGTTGACTGGAAAGATACCCTAACAGGGATGACAGTGGAACAACAATGGCAGGTATTTCTGGGAATGATACTGAAGGTGCAGGATCAGTTAATTCCAAAGAGGAACAAAGGTTCCAACGGGAGTAAGGGGCGACCGTGGCTGACAAGGTACGTTGGGGACAGTATAAATATCAAAGAGAAGTACAACGTAGCAAAGATGAATGGGAAGCAAGAAGATTGGGTAATGTTTAAAGAGCAGCAGAAGAGAACTAAAAAGACAATACGGTGAGAAAAGATGAGGTACGAAGGTAAACTAGCCAAGAATATAAAGGAGGATAGAAAAAGCTTCTACAGGTATGCGAAGAGGAAAAAAATAGTTTAGACCAAAGTTGGACCCTTGAAGACTGGAAAAAGGTGAATTTATTATGACAAGGAAATGGCAGATTGGCTGAACAGATATTTTGGATCTGTCTTCACTAAGGAGGACACAAACTAGGTATGTTACAAAACTTACCTTTAGCGGCGCTGCACTTCTGCCGCTCCCCGTGTGCGCGACTTTAGCGCCTTTCAGAGGGGGGCGGGCTTAAAGTGCCGATTTTCACCAGACCAGGATAATCGATGAATGTCGGGCGATTTAATTGCGGAAGAAAAATCGCTCCGACATTTCATCCATTAAGGTATTTTTAAATTACTCTAAGTTATTTGTTAACTAGAGTAATTTAAAAATCACCTTCAAAAGCCGTGACCGCAGACCACCGGAAGCATTTTGCGTAGGGGAGAAAAAAAGGTAAATACTTAATTTTTTTATTAAAAGTTGGTTTTTTGGGAGGCATAAATACTATTTTCATGTTGCGAAATGGGGTCCCCAAAAAATGTATGAACCCCCAGTATTTTCCCCCCCGACTTCACTGCTAACCGCAACGTTCCAATCCACCGCATTCCGCTAAAACCCACTCGCTAGTTGATTTAAATGGCCATTTATTTACAGCATAAAACACTAAATTCCTTCCATTTGGCCCAGAAATTCATGAAAATGAGATTTAAAAATTATGTTATATTGTGGATTATTGTGTGAATGTTATTTGGACACTTAGGCAATTAAAAAAAAGTTTATCTTTTCTTAAGAAATTGATAGATGTTTAGATCTACTCATTGAATTTTGTAATTAGCTACAATTAGATAACTAACTAATTATATACTTTAATTTCAGGTAATCCAAGTAAGATTGTTTAATATTTGTTTCAGAATGCTTCAATCTATAATGACTGAAAATTTCATTGAGTTCTCTTAATTTTTAATAAAGTTATGGGCTTTTAATTTTTCCAGATCACAGCTTTTGAGTTAAGTCAATTGAAAGGCAATGGGAAGCAAGATACTCATTTCCGAGCATGAAAATGGCCATAACTTTCTTAATACTGAAGATATGAAAGTAAATTAGGTGTCAAATTAAACTTCTTGTTATGCTTTATCTGATGGGATAAATTGCAGACTTGATTTTTAAAATCTCAAAATTTTGTAACATTGCTACACAAACAATCTTCCGGATATACTACTGGCCAGAGGATCTAGGGTGACGGAGGAACTGAAGGAAATCCACATTAGGCAGGAAATGGTGCTGGGTAGACTGATGGGACTGAAAGCTGGTAAATGCCCAGGGCCTGATGGTCTGCATTCCAGGTACTTAAGGAAGAGGCTCTAGAAATTGTGGACGCATTGGTGATAATTTTCCAATGTTCTATAGATTCAATATCAGTTCCTGTGGACTGGAGGATAATGTTATCCCACTTTTTAAGAAAGGTGGGAGAGAGAAAACAGGGAATTATAGACCAGTTAGCCTGACATCAGTGGTGGGGAAGATGCTGAAGTCAATTATAAAAGATGAAATAGCGGCACATTTGGATAGCAGTAACAGGATCGGTCCGAGTCAGCATGGATTTACGAAGGGGAAATATTGGTTGACTAATCTTCTGGAATTGTTTGAGGATGTAACTAGGAAAATGGACAAGGGAGAGCCAGTGGATGTAGTGTACCTGAACTTTCAGAAAACATTTGATAAGGTCCCACATAGGAGATTAGTGGGCAAGATTAGAGCACATGGTATTGGGGTAGAGTGCTGACATGGATAGCAATTTGGTTGGCAGACAGGAAACAAAGAGTAGGGGTTAATGGGTCTCTTTCAGATTGGCAGGCAGTGACTAGTGGGGTACCGCAAAGCTCGGTGCTGGGACCGCAGCTATTTACAATATACATCAATGATTTAGATGAAGGGATTCAAAGTAACATTAGCAAATTTGCAGATGACACAAAGCTGGGTGGCAGTGTGAACTGTGAGGAGGATGCTATGAGAATGCAGGGTGACTTGGACAGGGTGGGTGAGTGGGCAGATGCATGGCAGATGCAGTTTAATATAGATAAATGTGAGGTTATCCACTTTGGTAGCAAAAACAGGAAGGCAGATTACTCTCTAAATGGTGTCAAGTTGGGAAAAGGGGAAGTACAACGGGATCTGGGGTTCCTTGTTTATCAGTCAATGAAAGTAAGCATGCAAGTACAGCAGACAGTAAAGAAAGCGAATGGCGTGTTGGCCTTTATAACAAGAGGAGTTGAGTATAGGAGCAAAGAGGTCATTCTGCAGTTGTATAGAGCCTTAGTGAGACCACACCTGGAGTATTTTGTGCAGTTTTGGTCCACTAATTTGAGGAAGAACATTCTTGTTATTGAGGGAGTGCAGCGTAGCTTTACAAGGTTAATTCCCGGTATGGCGGGACTGTCATATGCTGAGAGAATGGAGTGGCTGGGCTTGTATACTCTGGAGTTTAGAAGGATGAGAGGGGATCTTATTGAAACATATAAGATTATTAAGGGTTTGGACACACTAGAGGCAGGAAACACGTTCCCGATGTTGGGGGAGAATAAAGGTTAAGCCGTTTAGAACGGAGACAAGGAAACACTTTTTCTCACAGAGTTGTGAGTCTGTGGAATTATCTGGCTCGGAGGGCAGTGGAGGCCAGTTCTCTGGATACTTTCAAGAGAGAACTAGATAGGGCACTTAAAGATAGCGGAGTCAGAGAATATGGGGAGAAGGCAGGAACGGGATACTGATTGGGGGTGATCAGCCATGATCACATTGAATGGCAGTGCTGGCTCAAATGGCCTACTCCTGCACCTATTGCCTTTTGTTTATTGTCTATTACCTATTGTCTGTAGTAGGAACTCGAGCAAACTGAAACAGTCAATAAGCCACGAAAGACCAGTGGGAATAGTGAGAGAGCAAGGCAAGCAATTAATGGTTCTGTTCAATGATCTTTCATCAGAGGTGGAAGATTGCACGGATGTATACAATTAACGTGCATTGTCAATAATTGGCTTCCTCGCATGAGATCATATTGTTTTGGGGGCTTAGGGGCTTTTTTTCCCCACTGACGGGCATCATTTTGAATGATCTCTAAGGGACTGTGTTAAAAAAAAATAATAATAATAATATCAAATGCTTGAAATCGGAAATAACAACAGTACACCAAAACACTTGGCAGTTTGGGCAGGACCTTGGGAAAGAGAAACCAAGTTAATATTTCAGTTTAGTTTAGTGATGCAGCATGGAAAACAGACCCTTTGGCCCACTGAGTCCACTCCAACTACCAATTACCTGTTCACACTAGTTCTACGTTATCCCAATTTTGCATCCACTCCCTAAACAATAGAGGCAATTTTACAGAGGCCAATTAAACTACAAACCCGTCTTTGGGAGGTGGGAGGAAATGGAGTATCTGGAGGCCGTGCAAGCTCCACACAGACAGCACCAGAGGTCAGGATTGAGCCCAGGTCTCTGGTGCAGTGAGGCAGTAGCTCTCCCAGCTGCACCACTATAGCATCCTTCAAAGACCTTTCCTCTGAACTGGAAAATTGAGAAAACAAACCAGTTTAAAATGCGGAGGATATGTGGGAGGGATGGATCGGATGAACATAACATATCCAATGGGGAGAAGGCAACGTTGCTCTGGTGACAAGTTATGATGAAGCAATCAGCTTACAAGATTAATGTGAATGATTCGAAAGGCAGACTATTAAGAGAAGGTGATAAAGTGCTGAAATAAACTTTGGAATTGCTGCCTGACCCGTTGAGTTACTCCTGTACTTTATGTCTATCTTTGGTATAAAACAGCATCTGCTGTTCTTTGTTTCTGCATAAAGAAAAGGGACACTTTCCAATTATATACCCATCCTCGGGGATGTATGAACTCCCTGACATCAAGCACAATCTCCCATGTCTTCCTGGAAACTCTGTCCATGGAGGCCATGGTCAAGGTCACCATTGACTTCACAACATCAAGGTCAGTTCAGAGTTCCACTGCTTATCTATGGCGCATCTGCTTGTTTCTGTTGATCCCTGCAGCATTAGGAAAATCAATTTAACTCGCATGCTCACGGGGAGGGAACTTCAACAACTTTTCTTTCAGCCTACATGTGTGGGCAGAGTATCCAGAGGGATTTAGCAGGCTGTAACATTACTAATTTCAGAGACCGCCCTCAACTTCTTGCCAAGAGTTGCTGGTAAAAGATGTGGAGGGTCTCCATGCTCCCCATGTACAAGAAACCTGTCTTCTCCAGGCACTTAATAGATTGACAGATACAGAATGGAAGTAGGTCCATCGGCCCACGGAGTCCACACCAACCAGCGGCTGTCCAAACTAAAGATAGGTACTGAGTGCTGAAGCAACTCAGTGGGTCTTGCTGCATGCTGCTTGACATGCTGGGTTACTCCAACACTTTGTATCTATCTTTGGTATAGACCAGCATCTGGAGTTCTTTGTTTCCACCCGTTCACACTAGTTCTATGCCATCCCATTTTGCATCTACTCCCTACGCATTGGGATGCAATTTACAGAGGCTAATTAACCTACAAACCCGCACGTCTTTGGGATGTGTGAAGAAACCGGTGCACCCAGAGAAAATCCACGTGGTCACAGGGCAAATGTGCAATCTCAGCACACGCAACTATGCTGCACAATGATTTAGTACAGCATTACATGTGAAAATCCATCTACATTGTTTATGATGCTAACAGTTTCAAGATCTCTATTTTCATGTGGCTTTTATAAAGAATGTTATCATTATGCCCACCCACTGTCGTAATAGTCAAGTTATGCTAATATCTCAATACTGTAGTGGAGATAAAGACGGTCCTGTCATTATGAAAGGGTAGGAGAGGCCACAATTGGTGCCGGAGTCATGAGAAAACTTTAAATTCTGGATGTGATCAAGATCCCTCGGAAAAATTAAGAATGTAACTCAGAGGAATGAGGTGGCTAATCTATTATAGACTTCCATCTAGGTTAGGATGGCACAGCGGCGCAGGTTCGATCCTGACTATGGCTACTGTCAGTACAGAGTTTGCACGTTCACCCTGTGACCGCATGGGTTTTCTCCATTGCTCTAATTTCCTCCCGCATTGCAGTCATGCAGGTATGTTGGTTTAATTGGCCTCTGTAAATTGTCTCTGATGTGTTTGGGTGATCGTTGGTCAGCATGGATTTGGTTGGCCGAAGGGCCTGATTCCATGCTGTATCTCTCAACAAAGGTAATGTTTGGAGGCAGTAATGGTTTGATTGGGAGCACAAGAATCTCTCCCAATATTCTTACAACCTGTATTTAGTGCATTTTTAGCAACTGCGGTGTGTATTGATTTCTTGCAGTAGAGGAAATAATATCTCTTGACGGTCAAAGGAACAAGGTGAGCTTAAAATTACCATAGCTGAGAAAGATTGGGTACATGTTTGATTCGTTAATACATTATTCCTCTTCAACCTGTTGTGACAGGGGTGAGGGAGCACTCACTTTAAATGGATTTATGCTTCTATTGACACCAGACCATGAATTGACAAATGAATGTTTGAAAAATGCTTGGCCATTGCTATCCACAGTATTTTAACATGGTGCTTGAAATATAAACACAATACGATGATTTGTTATAAAATGAAATGTTGGGTTGATGTGGCCCTTCATCGGAATGTATTTTGATATTTATTAAAATCGATATGCTCTCAATTTGTGCATTCTGCCTGTTTTTGGAGCTGGACTGGGATTGAAGTGAAAGAGTTTCACTAATTAATGCATTGCTAATTAAAATGTTAGGACATGCACTAAGGGCTTCAGTTCCCTTTTAATTTGTGCCTGGAACTAACAAGTCAGAACTGGCAATTTTACATTGAAGTTTACATTGGAAAATTACATCCTCTTCCTATTGTTTGAAATTCAAATATTTTCATTTCATTCTGCACTTTTGATCTGGTCAACAATGCTGCCGGATCCGATCCAAGATTGCAAATACTTCATATATTGAGAGAATATAACATTTTATTGTTTCCTAAAACACCTCCTATGAATATAACTTTGCTTCTCTAGGTCTGACAATTTCCTTCCAGGTTTCATTTTTACAGACCCATCCAGTCATCTAATAATTGTTTCTGTCGCTTTCTAGTGTTCATTATTTGCAGCAAAAGTGATATTGTACTATATTGCTTTTCTTGTTTGAATTCCTTGGGACATGAGCCATAACATCAGTCTTTAGACTCTTGATTATTTTTGAAGCTGTTCTTTGTTTTGTGTCTATAACAAGGTTGGCACTTATTAGGAAAATAAATGGTAATTTGAGTTCATTATGAGTAGGACAGCAGGGAAGTTTGGGTTACCTACAACTTCAATATTTAGTTTAGAGATACAGTGAAGAAACAGGCCCTTTAGCCCACCGATTCCACACCAACCAGCGACCACCTGTACACTAGCTCCATCCTACACATTGGGGACAATTTACAGAAACAAATTAATCTTTAAACGTCTTTGGATTGTGGGAGGAAACCGGAGAACCTGGAGAAAACCCACATGGTCACAGGCAGTGTGTGCCACTCCATGCAGACAGCACCCATAGTCACGATCGAACCTGGGTCTCTGGCACCGTTAAGCAGCAACTCTGGCGCTGTGCCACCCCATTCTGGGGTATGTACTTTGTGCAATTTGATCTTTCAACCAAGAAAACTATATCCAATCAGACTAGAACTTGTACTGCCAATACCACAGGGACATTATCTTATGATGACAGAGTAGAATTGTGTCATGACTGTCTAGAAATATTTGCATATTATCTCAAAACAACGTTCCATTCTGATCTTTCATATGGACTGGCTGAACAGGCTTGAGAGGCCAGTGTGGCCTTTCCTGTTCTTGTCCTTTTATGGTATTGTGTGAGAGTATTACAAGATACATTTATTTGTCACGTGTGCCAATTGGCACAGTGAAATTAAATCGCCATACAGTAAAAAAACAAAGAACACAACATAGAGTAGATAGAATTCAACATAAAACATCCCCACACAGCTGGATCAAAATTTCCCACTGTGAGGGAAGGCACCAAAGTCAGTCTCTTCCCCTGATGTTCCCCACTGTTCCCCCGTGGTCGGTGCCTCCCCGAGCCTTCCGCAGTCGCCGCTACGGGCGGCCTGATGTTCAGGCCCCCTCGCCGGGGTGATGTAAGTCCGACGTCAGGGCTGGGGGACGTCCTCAGCGGTCTGGACATCAGAGTCAGTCCCCTCCTACCGGAGTCCGCAGCTCCCAAAGTCCGCAGGCCGCGCCGGGTGGAGATGCAACGCTGGAGGCCCTCGGCAAAGGGCCCCAGGACCACGTTGTTCAGCGCCGCCCGCGTTGGAAGCTCTCCAAACCAGAGCTCCACGATTTTGGAGCAGCGGCCCAACGCTCCGGAGCTCCAAACGGCGACCCAGGTAGGCATCGCCCGCTCCGCGGAGACTCCAGCGCCGCGCAGCCGCTATTTCAGCTCTGGTCCGGTTCCCGGTCCCCGGCAGGAAAGGCTGCTCCGATCCATGTAGGCCACGAGGTGGGGGGCAAGGACGCGACTCGGAGAAATAGTCGTTTCTCCCCAGGGAGCGACTGGGAGTTAGTTTCCCCCTTATCCTTGTATGTACTACATGTAGTTAGGCTGCTCCCTGACAAAAGATAATAAGCCTGAAGAACCTGCAATATCATCAATACATGGATGAGGTACAGTATCCAGCAGTAGGTATGTAATATTGTGTGACAGAAATAGAAAACGCCATTGCTACTCAATAGGTTAGGCAGCAACTGAGAAGGAAACAACAAAATAAACCAATTGTGTTGCATTAGGTTTATCATCTTGTAAAAGTTCCCACTCGCACTGCTTGCTATGGAATTCTATTTAGGCAAATGACCTTTCAATGTAATATCTCTGTCATGTACTCTAATCTTTATCTATGCACTGCGATCAGGTGATTGTATTCATGTTTTGTCTTTGACTGCATCACATGCGAACAAAAGCTTTTCACTGTACTTCTGTTAACATGACAATAATAAACAAAACTGCATTCAAGCAAAACTAAACGTGCACTTCTTTGGAGTGTGGGAGGAATCCGAAGCTCCCAATAAAAACCCACGCGGTCACAGGTAGAATGTATAAATATTGTACAGACAGCACCTGTAGTCAGGATTGAACACAGGTCACTGGTGCTGTAAGGCAGCAACTCTACCGCTGCACCACTGTGCCGCCCTCCTGTGCTTCCGTATTTGTGTTGTGTTTTTATATAGTACTACCCCCCCCCCCTCAACGTGCGGTTGCAGGGGCGGGGGTGGGGGGGGGGGATGGAGAGCGGCCTGCGGCGTCACACATACTAACACATACACACACACACACACACACACACACACACACACACCCCCCCCCCCCCTTGATATTATATTAATATTATTAATTCACTCCTTTTACCCCATCCCCCGCCCTATCCACTCACACATAGAAACAAAGAAAATAGGTGCAGGAGTAGTCCATTCGGCCCTTCGAGCCTGCACCGCCATTCAATATGATCATGGCTGATCGTCCAACTCAGTATCCTGTACCTGCCTTGTCTCCATACTTCCTGATCCCCTTTAGCCACAAGGGCCACATCTAACCCTCTTAAATATAGCCAACAAAATGGCCTCAACTACCTTCTGTGGCAGAGAATTCCACAGATTCACCACTCTCTGTGTCAAAAATGATTTTCTCATCTCGGTCCTAAAAGACTTCCCCCTTATCCTTAAACAGTGGACTTCCTTGTCCTGGACTTCCCCAACATCGGGAACAATCTTCCTGCATCTAGCCTATCCAACCCCTTAAGAATTTTGTAAGTTTCTATGAGCTCCCCAATCAATCTTCTAAATTCCAGCGAGTACAAGCCGAGTCTATCCAGTCTTTCTTCATATGGAAGTCCTGCCATCCCAGGAATCAGTCTGGTGAACCTTCTCTGTACTCCCTCTATGGCAAGAATGTCTTTCCTCAGATTAGGAGACCAAAACTGTACGCAATACTCCAGGTGTGGCCTCACCAAGACCCTGTACAACTGCAGTAGAACCTCCCTGCTCTTGTACTCAAATCCTTTTGCTATGAATGCCAACATACCATTCGCTTTCTTCACAGCCTGCTGCACCTGCATGCCTACTTTCAATGACTGGTGTACCATGACACCCAGGTCTCGTTGCATCTCCCCTTTTCCTAATCGGTCACCATTCAAATACTTTCCTGTTTTTGCTAGCAAAGTGGATAACATCACATTTATCCACATTATACTGCATCTGCCATGCATTTGCCCACTCACCCAGCCTATCCAAGTCACCTTGCAGCCTCCTAGCATCCTCGTCACAGCTAACACTGCCCCCCAGCTTTGTGTCATCTGCAAACTTCGAGATGTTGCATTTAATTCCCTCATCCAAATCATTAATGTATATTGTAAATAGCTGGGGTCCCAGCACTGAGCCTTGCGGCACCCCACTAGTCACTGCCTGCCATCCTGAAAAGGACCCGTTCACTCCTCCTCTTTGCTTCCTGTCTGCCAGCCAGTTCTCTATCCACATCAATACTTAACCGCCAATACTGTGTGCTTTAAGTTTGTATACTAATATCTTGTGTGGGACCTTGTTGAAAGCCTTCTGAAAGTCCAGATATAACACATCCACTGCTTCTCCCTTATCCACTCTACTAGTTACATCCTCAAAAAATCAATAAGATTTGTCAGACATGATTTACCTTTCGTAAATCCATGCTGAATTCGTCCAATGATTTCACCACTTTCCAAATGCGCTGCAATCCCATCTTTAATAACTGACTCTAGCAGTTTCCCCACTACCGATGTTAGACTAACTGGTCTGTAATTCCCCGCTTTCTCTCTCCCTCCTTTTTAAAAAAAGTGGGGTTACATTAGCTACCTCCCAGGACCTGGCTGAACTGACCCGACCAACTGTGACCTGCGCCAGATACTGGCAGAACGACATCTGAGATTGCAACGGACTCAAAGAAGAAGCTACCCTCCAATCCTCAGAAACTACTCCAGAATCTAAAGAGTTTTGAAAAATTATCACTATTTCTGAGGCTACTTCCTTAAGTACCCTGGGATGCATCCTATCTGGTCCTGGGGATTTATCGGCCTTTAATCTATTCAATTTACCTAACACCACTTTCCGGCTAACCTGGATTTCACTCAGTTCCTCCATCTCATTTGACCTGCAATCCCCTGCTATTTCCGGCAAATAATTTATATATTCCTTAGTGAAGACAGAACCAAAGTAGTTATTCAATTGGTCTGCCATGTCCTTGTTCCCCATGATCAATTCACCTGTTTCTGACTGCAAGGGACCTACATTTGTTTTAACTAATCTTTTTTGCTTCACATATCGATAAAAACCTTTGCAGTCAGTTTTTATGTTTCCTGCCAGTTTTCTTTCATAATCCATTTTCCCTATCCTAATTAAGCCCTTTGTCCTCCTCTGTTGGACTCTGAATTTCTCCCAGTCCTCTGGTAGGCTGTTTCCTCTGGTTAATTTGTACGCTTCATCTTTTGCTTTGATACTATCCCTGATTTCCCTTGTTATCCACGGATGCACTACCTTCCCAGATTTATTCTTTTGCCATACTGGGATGAACAATTGTTGTAGTTCATCCATGCAATCTTTAAATGCATTCCATTGCATATCCACCGTCAACCCTTCAAGAATCAATTGCCAGTCTATCTTGGCCAATTCACGTCTCATACCCTCAAAGTTACCTTTCTTTAAGTTCAGGACCCGTGTTTCTGAATTAACAATGTCACTCTCCATCCTAATGAAGAACTCAACCATATTATGGTCACTCTTGCCCAAGGGGCCACGCGCAACAAGGCTGCTAACTAACCCTTCCTCATTACTCAATACCCAGTCTAGAATAGCCTGTTCTCTCGTTGGTTCCTATACATGTTGGTTTAGAAAACTATCCTGCATACATTCCAAGAAATCCTCTTCCTCAGCACCCCTGCCAATTTGATTCACCCAATCTATATGTAGATTGAAGTCGCCCATTATAACAGTTTTACCTTTGTTGCACGCATTTCTAATTTCCTGTTTGATGCCATCCCCAACTCCACTACTACTGTTAGGTGGCCTGTACACAACACCCACTAGCGTTTTCTGCCCCTTAGTGCTTCGCTGCTCTAACCATATCGATTCCACATCCTCCAAGCTAATGTCCTCTATAATATTTCTATTGCGTTAATCTCCTCTCTAACCAGCAACGCTACCCCACCTCCTTTTCCTCTCTGTCTATCTCTCCTGAATATTGAATATCCCTGGATGTTCAGCTCCCAGCCTTGGTCACCCTGGAGCCATGTCTCCGTGATCCCAACTATATCATAATCATTAATAGCTATCTGCACGTTCAACTCATCCACCTAAATACGAATGCTCCTCGCATTGTGACACAAAGCCTTCAGGCTTGTTTTTACAACGATCTTGCCCCTTTTACAATTATGTTGAAAGGTGACTGTTTTTGATTTTTGCCCTGGATTTGTCTGCCTGCCACTTTTCACCTTGCTACATATTGCTTCTATCCTCATTTTACGCCCCTCTGTCTCTCTGCTCACACATTTAAGAAACCCACCACCTCTTATTCTCTGTTTATTATTTGTTTCTTCTTTTCCCCCCTACGTGTTGCGTCTGACTACTTCCCTTCTCTGCCTCCTGCCTCACACACGGTCTACTTGCTTTCTCTATTTTAGTCCCTCCCCCCAACCGATCTAGTTTAAAGTCTCCCCAGTAGCCTTTGCAAATCTACCCGCCAGGATATTGGTTCCCATCGGCAGTAAAGGGCCTGTCCCACCAGCATGCAACTCTATGCGATTAGCGCGACCTAACGTGGTGGCTTGAGCCGTCCGGCGTCGCGGGGCCGGTCCCACTTCGATCGCCGGAGCCGTGCGGAATTGTGCGGAGTTCGTCCCGAGTTCGTCCCGAGACCGTGCGGGGCTCCGAAAAACCGACTATGTCCAAAAATCCCGCGCGGCAACGGCTTGTCGGCTCGCAGTCGCCTTGACATTTACACACTGCCCCGCCATCGTGCCTCCGTGACCCTCTCGGTAGGTGCCTCCGTGACCCTCTATGTGTGTGGCTCTGTGGCCCTGTGTGTGTGTGTGCCTCGGTGCCCCTCTCTGTGTGCCCCTCTCTGTCCTGGCGAACTTACCTTGGACTTCGCTCCAAGTTCGCCTCACTTTGCGCCGCGTTGCGCCACTCACCCGACCTCCGCGCGGCCCCTACTGCCGGTTTGGTTGCGCTTGCCGCATGCAGGCGCATGCTGGTGGGTACGGCCCTGTACAGGGGATCACCTGACTTCTGCGCGGCCCCCGGCTTCTAGTTCGATCGCGTTCATCGCATAGAGTTGCATGCTGGTGGGACAGGCCCTTAATCCTGAGATTGTTACCTTTGCTGTCCTTCTCCTTAACTCTCCTCCTAACGCCCTAAATTCTCCTGTCAGGGCCTCTTCTCTTTTTCGACCCATGTCATTGGTACCTATATGTATCACGACCTCTGGCTCCTCCCTCCCATTTCAGGATATCTTGGACACGTTCAGTCACATCCCGGACCCTGGCACCAGGGAGACAAACTATCATCCGGGTCTCTTGACTGCGTCCACAAAGTCACCTATCTGACCCCCTAACTATAGAGTCCCCTATTACTGCTGCCCTCCTCTTCTTTTCCTAACCCTTCTGAGCAACAGGGCTGGTCTCTGCACCCGAGGCCCGGCCGCTTTTGCTACCCCCAGGTAGGCTGTCTCCCCCAACAGTACTCAAACAGGAGTACTTATTGCCAAGGTGTACAGCCACCGGGGTACTCTCTAGTCCCTGCCTCTGCCCCTTGCCTCTCCTAACTGTGACCCACGTGTCTGCCTCCTGTGGTGTTGGAGTGACTACCTCCCTGTAACTCCTCTCTATGACCTCCTCGCTCTCCCTGACCAGACGGAGGTCATCGAGCTGCTGCTCCAGGAATACGGTCCATTTGGAGCCCCATCTTGATGCACCTGGCGCAGATGTGGATGCCTGGAGAGGTGTCTGACTGCATGACCTCCCACATCTGACATCCAGAACAGTAAACTGCCCTGGCACTCATACTCCTCCTTACCCTGGCTACAATACAATACAATGTACAATACAATACAGTACAAAACAAGGATTATAGCTGGAAGAAATCAGCAGGGATCTGACTGCCAATCAGCTGCTCCCTCGAGTCTGCTTCCACCCATCAGCGGCTTCCTCAAGCCCACTAGTTTTGAACTGCGAGCTGCGAATGGAACGTTACGGATTTACGTTACATAGTCCCCAATTCACAGGCGCTGCTAGAGAGGGAGAGGGGGCAGAGGCAGAGACAGAGGGGGCGGGGGGAGGCAGAGAGGGAGCGGGGTGTGCGGAGCAGGGGGAGCAGAGAGGGGGCAGAGAAGGAGCGGGGGGCAGAGAGGGAGGGGGGTAGAGGTTATGGGGTGGGGGTGGGGTTGGGGGGGGCCGTGCAGCGTCACACAATACTCACTCCAGGCTCTGCTTCTGCCCAGGTCCTGTCGCCGGGCTCGGCCTGCGGCAGCAACCTCCCCAGCATGCGCGGACCCTGGATGAGTACAGGGCCTGACTTGCTTGTTCTTTCTGTGTCTTTTGAATAACTGGGGGGGGTGATGTCACTCGCAACGCAAAGATGACGGCATGCAGAGCAGACCCATCGGATGTCATTAGCGAAAGACAGTCGTTTTTAAATTCAAAGTTTTGTCAGATTTTTGAACATTGTCAGTAATAACTTGAGAAATAAAGCATGACATTTTCAAATAAGGTGATTTCGGACGCCACGGGAAAATCTCTACCGGAATATGAAAAAAAAATTACCACTAGGGTGTTGGTTTATCGAGAAGATGTGATTGTACACAAACACACATAAATTAATATACAAGATCAGACTTTTAAGTATATAGATTTGGGCTTTAAAAACTCCCACGGAATTGATAGAGAAAAAAAAGATAAAAATAATAAATTCCACCATTTAACTGGAGGATTTGACCTACCTCCATGTGAGATGACAAACAATTAGGAGAATATAGGTTGAGGGTGAAGACCAAGGGAACTGATTTCAACTGACTTGTCCATTGACAAACTGAATGACCCTTTCTATTTGGTATTATAGAATATACTTCCAAAAAGAGACTGCAATGTTTGTCATAAGATCAAAAGTGATAGGAGGAGAATTAGGCCATTCAGCCTATCAAGTTTACTCCACCTGATCTATCTCTCACGGCTGATCTATCTCTCCTTCCTAACCCCATTCCCCTGCCTTCTCCACCTAATCTCTGACACCTGTACTAATAAAGAATCTATCTCCACCTTAAATATCCACTGACTTCGCCTCCACAGCCTTATGTGCCAAAGAATTCCACGGATTCACCTCCCTCTGACCAAAGAAATTCCACCTTGTCTCCTTCCTAGAAGAGTGTCCTTTAATTCTGAGGCTATGACCTCTAGTCCTAGACACTCTCACTAGTGGTTGTCTTTATTTTGTATGCCTAATAATCAGATCAGTGCAATACAGCCCGGTATGGGCACTGCAGCAAACTATGGTTAAACAATTTATTAGAACATTAGTTAGATCAGGCGGCACTTCTCACTTTGGTAGAGTTTCTGCCTCACAGCGCCAGAGACCCCAGTTTGATCCTGACCTTGGGTGCTGTAGGTGTGGAGTTTGACCGTGGGGGTTTCCTCAGGGTGCTCCGGTTTCCTCCCACATCTCAAAAACATGCGGGTTTGTGGGTTAATTGGCCTCTGTAAATTGCCCCCGGTGTGTATGGGAGTGGATGAGCAAGTGGGATAACATAGAACTAAAATGAACAGGTATGGTTGGTATGGACTCGATGGGCCAAAGGGTGTGTTTCTATGTTGTGTATCTAAACTAAATTTCCCATCTTTACTTATCCCGTGGTTCAGGCAAAGGCTAAAAGTTTAAATTATTCTGATTGTATTGATTACCAATCCATTGTTTTATATCGATTTCTGATATTTTTAACTGGTACAAAATTGTTCCAAGAATTAGGAAAGAACACAAGCGGGCGATAAAAGGGGCCACGAAATGTCTTTGGAAAGTTGGATTTAATGTTCCTAAGGCTCTTTAGACTTGGATACATTGTGGAAACAGGCCTTCCGACTCATCGTGTTCGCGCCGATCAGCGAACACCCCATACACTGGCACTATCCTACACACGAGGGACAATTTTCCAGAAGCCAATTAACCTACCAATCTGTACGTCTTGGAGTGTGGGAGGAAACCGGAGCACCCAGAAGAAACCCACGCGGTCACAGGAAGAATGAATACATTTCGTACAGACAGCACGCATAGTCAGGATCTAATCCAGGTCTCTGGCGCTGTAAGGCAGCAACTCTACTGCTGTGTCGCTGTGCCACCTCAAGATGTATATTTAAAATTAAGGCAGCACAGTGATGCAGCTGTTAAATCTACTGCCTCACAGTGACTAATGCCCGAGTTTGATCCCGACTATGCAGAGTTTGCACATTCTTCCTGTGACCATGTGGGTTTCCTCCGGGAGCTCCTCTTTCCTCCCACGTCCCATGGTTGTTCTAAGAAAGATCACAGATGATGGTTTCACAGAGTAATGCTATCTAATTTGGCAAAATCAATACAAAATCAAATCTGTGTGAGGAATAATGTCAAATGATGCACATCTTTTGTTGGAACCACCTGGTCAAATTTTTCGAGTGATGCAGAATCTTTTGTAAATAGTGGTAATACATTTCATTCTTGGAAAAGTGGGATTTACAATCATGCAGTGTTGAAATAAACAGTACCACATGATGGAATTCCCCAGCCATGATAGTTTTTTTTATCAGACACCCAGTCCTGATGCAGGGTTCTGACTCAAAATGTTGACAAATGCATTATCCCCACAGATGTTGCTCAGGTCATTGAGTATTTCCAGCAAATTGCTGGTTGATTCGGAATTATCTTGTGTGCAAATAAATCTTCGAAATATTGTAAATATGAAATAACAATTCAAACTGAACATTTAGCTAACAAAGCTTTAATTAAAAGGAATAAAGCATTACATCTTGAAAATATTTTGGATTGAAATTTTGCTTCGAAAAGAAAACTTACTATGGATTTAAGAATAAGCCAATCACCAGAGATTGTCTAAGCAGGATTGATGATCGTGTTCTATAAATTGATTTGATCTCCAGTATATCTTATTTACTTTTTTCCCTTTTGCTTAAAAAAAGTGATGGGTCTCCTGCTGACTATACTGAAATTCATCATTATGATTTAATGGGATATTCTATTTCAATTTAAGATAAAGCTTTATTTTAGATTAGATCTTGTATATCCATGTAATTGGAAAGGATGGCATTTATTATCTGTCCCCCATGTCCTTGAGAAGGTGGTATTGAACTGGTGCCTGGGATTGCTGCACTCAAACAGGCCCTTCGGCTGACTGTCCGCGCTGACCAGTATTCACCCTATACACTAGCATTATTCTACACACTAGGGTCAATTCACAAACTTTACTGAAGCCAATTAACCTAAAAACCTGCGCATCTTTGGAGTGTGGGAGGGAACTGGAGCACCCGGAGAGAACCCACGCGGTCACAGGGAGAACACACAATTCTACATAGACAGCAGATTTTAAAAAAATCAATAAATCCATAACTATAATACAAGTGCAAAAAAAAACCCTTGATGTGACCAAAGATGGTCCATACAAGTTCAGTGTTGCTGAGGTATGTTGTTATCCATGTAGTAGCTCAATGACTTTCCTCCCATGATGATGAATAAGCAGGTAAGTCATCTCCTGCCAGGTCAGTGTGAGACTTGTTGGTTACAATGCTCTTCTTGTCTATTGAGCAGTCAAGGCAGGAGGTATTGCCAATTTACTGAAGTGTATCTTGCTGATGGTGCTGAACTCCAAAGCCAAGTCAGGCACAAAATGCTGGAATAACTCAGCGGGTCAGGCAGCATCTCTGGAGAAAAGGAATAAGTGGCATTTTGGGTCAGAACCCTTCTTCAGACTGAAAGATAGAAAAGGACAGAACAAAACAGGGCTGGCCACAGATGACCTCAGGAAAGGTGGAGTCCATAGTGGCCTTTTGTTGGCTGGAAAAGATGCGCTAATGACAGGGATACAAGGATGCGAACAGTGGAACTAGAAGGATGACTAGGGTTGGGTAGGGGGGAGAGAGGGAGGAGGAAGGAATGCAGGAGTTATCCCAAAGCTAAGTCATTGGTGAATGTTTATAGTGCGTGAAGTCTTGGTCACACAGAAGACATGGATGGATTAAAACAATCCTGCTTTAATTTGTCTGCAATGTTGGTGCGGCATGTCTAAAGATGTCTAAATGGCTAATTCTATAACTCGTCTTCAGCATTTGTTTAAATATTTTTGCGCACATTTTCCTTCATCGAGGTATGCAGCAAATTCTTGCCATAACACATTAAATTGGATTACTTTTTGATGGAAGGAACCTTGTGAAAAGGCTCGGGGCAGCCCAGTGGTGTAGCGGTAGAGTTGCTGCCTTACAGCACCAGACACCCAGGTTCAATCCTGACCTCAAGAGCAGTCTGTGTGGAGTTTGTACCTGTGATACGTGGGTTTCCTCCAGGTGCTCCCGTTTCCTTCCACATCCCAAAAATGTGTGGGTTTGTAAGTTAAATGGCCTCTAAAAATATCATAAATGTGCTGGGAGTGGCTGAGGAAGAGGAGTAACATAGAACTTGTGTGAACAGGTGATCAATGGTTGGCGTGGGCCCAAGGGACTTTATCCATGCTCTCTCTCTCTCTCTCTCTCTCTCTCGCTCTCTCCACTAAACACTGAGATATAATATATGCAGTGCTTCTAGCCGTGGGTGGATGTAAGCACCACCCATGAGCTGAACTTCACTGCTGAGGAGGGAGTTATGCATGTAATCTCCTTCGTGCATCAGTCCATCACGACTCATGACTGGATACAATGGGCTAATGTGAGGCAGTCACTTTGAATCATAGTTGAACAGATTAAAAACACACTCTTATTCCAACGTGTCCTACTTGCCTGACCCAGCTTCATTTGCGTGTGTGTGGCCGATATCCAACCAAACATTTCCTATCCATGTATTGGTTTAAATATCTTCTAAGCATTATAATTGCACCTGCCTCTGCCTCCTCCATTGGTTGCTTGTTCTCTATGGACACACCTCCAGATTCAGGGGCAGTTTCTTCACAGCTGTTATCAGGCAACTAAACTGTCCTCTCACCATTTAGAGAGTGGTCCTGACCTCCCATCTACCTCATGGGAGACCTTTGAATAATTATAATTGGACTTTACTGGACTGTATCTTGCACTAAACATTATCCCCTTTATCTTGTATCTGTACACTGTGGGCGGCTTGATTGTATTGATACACTCTTTTCGCTGACTGGATAGCACTCAACAAAAAAGCTTTTCACTCTCCCACTATATATATATATATATATATATATATATATATATATATATATATATATATATATATATATATGATAATAATAACAGACTAACTGTACCAACCACACTTTCTGTGAGGAGAGATGCTGGTCAGGTTTTCTGTAAATCTTTTCCCTCTTTGCTTTCCACTTTGCTCCTTTTGTGCCAAACAGCTTTTGCTGGTTAGTATTTGTGCAGCTCCACATCAAACCACTCTTTAAGAATAAACACCGTAGCTCAGGTGTATTCATAGAAAGAGGAAACCGTTAAAGGTAGAAGACGTGTTAAGTGGCTGTGTCTAAAGTCAAATTCCGAACAAAAGCCTTTCATTTACAGAAATCTCTTAAAGCTAATCTAACTTGTTTCATTTGAATTGCTTGTAGTTTTGCGAATTTGTGATGAGTATACTGTGCCCTCCGTAATGTTTGGGACAAAGACCAATCATTTATTTATTTTCCTCTGTACTTTACAATTTGAGATTTGTAATAGAAAAAAATCACATGTGGTTAAAGTGTACATTGTCAGATTTTATTAAAGGCCATTTTTATACATTTTGGTTTCACAGTGTAGAAATTGCAGCTGTGTTTATACATAGTCCCCACCATTTCAGGGCACCATAATGTTTGGGAACATGGCTTCACAGATGTTTGTAATTGCTCAGATGTGTTCAATTGCCTTCTTCATGCAGGCATAAGAGAGCTCTCAGCACCTAGTCTTTCCTCCAGTTTTTCCATCACCTTTAAAAACTTTTATAGCTGTTTATCAACATGAGGACCAAAGTTGTGCCAATGAAAGTCAAAGAAGCCATTATGAGACTGAGAAACAATAATAAAACTGTTAGAGGCATCAGCCAAACCTTAGGCTTTCCAAAATCAACTGTTTGAAACATCATGAAGAAGAAAGGGCACTGGTGAGCGTACTAATTACAAATGGACTGGCAGACCCAGGAAGATCTCCACAGCTGATGACAGAAGAATTCTCTCTATAATAAAGAAAAATCCACAAACCCCTGTCCGACAGATCAGAAACACTCTTCAGGAGTCAGATGTGGATTTGTCAATGACCACTTTCCACAGAAGACTTCATGAACAGAAATACAAAGGCTACATTGCGAGATGCAAACCACTGGTTAGCTGCAAAAATCGGATGGCCAGGTTACAGTTTGCCAAGAAGTACTTAAAAGAGCAACCACTGTTCTGGAAAAAGGTCTTGTGGACAGATGAGATGAAGATTAACTTATATCAGAGTGATGGCAAGAGCAAAGTATGGGAGAGAGAAGGAACTGCCCAAGGTCCAGAGCATTCCACCTCATGGCCTGGATATGTATGGCTGCTGAAGGTACTGGCTCACTTATCTTCATTGATGATACAACTGCTGATGGTAGTAGCATAATGAATTCTGAAGTGTATAGACACATCCTATCTGCTCATGCAAACAAATGCCTCAAAACCCGTTGGCCGGCAGTTCATTCTACAGTAAGACAATGATCCCAAACATACTGCTAAAGCAACAAAGGAGTTTTTCAAAGCTACAAAATTGTCAATTATTGAGTGCCCACGTCAATCACCCAATCTGAATCCACTTGAGCATGCCTTTTATATGCTGAAGAGAAAACTGAAGGGGACTAGCCCCCCAAACAAGCATAAGCTAAAGATGGCTGCAATACAGGCCTGGCAGAGCATCACCAGAGAAGACACCCAGCAACTGGTGATGTTCATGAATCACAGACTTCAAGCAGTCATTGTATGTATAAACACTGCTGTAATTTCTACATGGTTGAACCAAAATGTGTAAAAAATGGACTTTATTAAAATCTGACTGTGCACTTGAACCACATTTTTTCTATGACAAATCTCAAACTGTGTTTACAGAGGCAAATAAATAAATGATGGATCTTTGTCCTAAACATTATGGAGGGCACTGTAATTGTAACACCCTGCCTAAAAGTCATCTCTGTATTCTCACTAATTAAACCATTTTTAATTTAAGGGTGAGAATTACAGAATAAACTATCTGCCACTCGCCATAAGGACATAAGCTACCTCTCATTCAGAAGCGGTTTTCAATCCTCTCTGCTGTGCTATAGATTATCTTTGGAACCAGACAGAATTTTTCACAACTAAATGAACTGGAGGGTAGCGGGTATATGGAACAAGCTGTCACAGGAGGTAGTTAAGGCAGGTACACTAACCACATTTAAAAGACATTTGGACATGGATCGGAAAGGTTTGGAGGGATTTGAGTCAAATGCAGGCAAATGGAACTTTAGACTTTAAACTTTAGAGATGCAGTGCAGAAAGAGGCCCTTCAGCCAACCGAGCCCACGGTGGCCAGTGATTATCCAGAAATCTAGCACTATCCTGCACATTACGAACAATTTTCAATTTTACCAAAGCCAATTAACTGACGAACCTGTCTTTGTAGTATGGGAGGAAACCGGAGCACCATACAGTCACAGGGATAACGCACAAACTACATAGAAACAGCACCTGTAGCCAGGGTCGAACCCGGGTCTCTGGCGCTGTCAGGCAGCAACTCTACGATGCGCCATTGTACCATGGAACTAGCTTAGATGGGGCTTCATGTTCGGCATGGAGGAGGGGCTGAAGTGCTTGTTTCCAGGCTGTATGACTCTATAACAAAGTTGTTGAATGGAACTTGCAGTTGGATCACTTTAAATGAAATATTAGAACGTGACCCCTTGTACAAATAGTGCACGCACCATGGGATTTGGTAAATGAAACCGCGTGACATCTTTGTTACTTCCATAACTATACATTGTATAGACTAGGATGATAAAATTATGGATCATGCGCAAGGGTATCCCGGTGAGCCAAGGCCAAGCCCTTCAGAAGGCCCAACTCAGCTGCCACGGATGGAGGTAGGCCCGGCTCACCCACCGTGGACTCCGAACCTGGCAGGAGCCACCGGCATTGACAGGATCAGCACCGCCAAGTGCGAGAAGGGATCCGTGAGCAACTGCCGAGAGAAAGGTGGCCTGTCGAGAGTGAGGAAGGGCTGGCAGGGAGTTACCTGGCAGGGAGCCACCAAGAGTGAAGGGGGAGGGGGGGGGGAACCCGCAGGGGGGGGCGCCTGCAGTGACGTGGGTGGCAAGCAGAAGATAGATCTGTTCAGTGAACTGTTGTAACTTTGCTGACGTTAGTTATTAGGCAACACTTGTCTACTGCCTCAGTGAGGTCTGCTGAATGATATTACCGAGTTGTATGCAAAACAAAGCATTTCACGGTTACTATGTACATGTGGCAATAAATTGGGATGGTATGTTACATCTTAATGCACTCTGCAAGATTCTGAAACATCAGCACCAGGATTGATGAACGGTTCACAAATTACAGAAAACTTGAATTGAAGACATGAGAACTTCTTTGCTGTGGACTTGCATATTCTCCACAATTCTATATTGGGGGAATCAGTTGAGGACTGTTTTTGTTTCTACCACAGCCCATTAGATAAGTATTTGATTTGAGACAAAATTAGCATCAGCTACATACTGAGTAATTAGTAGCCTTAGCAAGTGCCAATTTAATTTTGTGGGATTCCTTCATGTGTGAGATAAGTGCTTTGTTGTGCATCTAAGCAGGGAATGATTGTATTATAATAAAGATGCTTATTGCACCACATCAACACTCAAATTTCAAGCATGGAAAATTAGGCATTAAATTAGAATTGTAGATTTCCATAATATATTTGTCACCCGGAATGACCTGCCGTACCAGAATTTATAACCAAAGTTGTCAAATAAAGACCAGAGAATACTTGCACATAGAAACAAAAATCAGGAAATGAGGAATTGGGCCTCGCTGTTCTTGCACTGAATGAAACAATGGACCTGCAGGTAGAAAATGACAAGTAGATTGAATGAGAATTTGCAGACACAACGATGTGCAGGTCTGGAATCTTGTGTAGACACAAACCACTGGAGTAACTTCAGTTACGGGAGCAGAATTAAGATATTAAACCTACTCTGCCATTCAATCATGGCTGGTCTTTCTTTTCCTCTCAACCCCATTCTCCTGCCTTCTCCTCATAATCCCTGACAACCATACTAATCAAGAATCCCTCAATCTCTGCTATAAAAATATCAATTGACTTGGCCTCCACTGTCTTCTGTGACAATTAATTCTACAGATTCACCACCTTTTGTCTAAACAAATTCCTCCTTATCTCCTTTCTAAAGGTTTTTCTGAAGCTATGGCCTCTGGTCTGAGTCTCTCCTACTATTGGAAACATCCTTTCCACATCCACTCTATCCAGACCTTACACTATTTGGTAAGTTTCAATGAGGTGTGTGTCATGTCCCCCCCCCCCCCCCCCCCCCACCCCACCTCAGTGGGTCAGACAACATCTCTGGAGGACCTGGATAGGTGATGTTTCAGGTTGGGATCCTTCTTCAGGAGAATTTGCTCTGGGAAAAGAAAGTTGACTTTGAGGATAAATGCTGGCAAGAGGAACCAGCCCAAATAAAAGGGTCTGTGTCATGTAACTATTGGGGAAGGAAATCACAGATTAACATTCTATTCCCAATATCAACCAATTGGCTTAATATGACCAGCTCATCCTCTATTCTTCTCCATTATCTTTTCTCTCTGCATCTGTTTTAAAATTATATTTGTTCCTCTTTTGTTAGATATAATTTTATGTTCTCTGTCTATTCTTTTCTGGCTGTGTGACAAATTGAAAGGTTACAGAAGACGGAAGTGTTCCCTGTATGCTGCTGTCCAAATCAAAGTAAGCTGCATGTTGTAATTTGATTTTCTCCTTTATTAATTTGTTGTGCATTTCATACAGCAGAAAACGAGTTGAATGGTCACAGGGAGCCCTGATGCAGCCTGGTCTTGTGAAATATGTAGGAAACATCACCTATTCCTTTTCTCCAGAGATACTGCCTGACCCACTGAGTCACTCCAGCACTTTGTGTCTATCTTCAGTATAAACCAGCATCTTCAGTTCCTTCCCACACATCCTGGTTTGGAAATATATCAACAATATTTTATCACACTGGGTCTAAATCTTGAAACTCCTTGCTCAACAGTGCCATGGAATACAATTGTGTGAAGGACTACAACGGTTGCTTCTCCTACAATGATTCAATAATACTTTATTGTCACATGTACCAAAGTACAGTGAAATGCTTTGCTTCCCCCACAGCTTTGTGGAAATACCTTCACCAGGAGGTCTGTGTTGGTTCAGGAAGCTGGTCCACCACCATCTTCTCAAGAGGCATTAGGGACAGGCATTAATTGCTTGCCTCTCCATTTATGCCAAAGTCTTAGAAAAAAGAATACAGCAAGAGAAAAGTATTTTAAGGAAATATCTCGCTAAATGAGTCAGTTCCATGGTGATTTATTTTCCAAAATAGGTGCGGCATATACAAGGAAATGTGTGTAAGTTGAAAGGAATGTATTGAAACCTGTTTAAAATGTTGCCGCCTGTTTGAACCTGATGTGCCTGGTTTCACTGTGATTTTTGTTAAGTCACTAATGTCAGCTGAAGTGGCAGTAAGGGTTGCTAACAATGGATTTTCTTTTCTGGTGCAGGCAGTGTATTTACTCCTAATATCTTTTTGTCCTGCTGGAAGGTACAGCAGATTGAATTTCAACTGATCAGTTGATGTGTCACCTAGTCAAACAGCTTGCTATATTGATTGTCCTCCACACCTTAGGCAATGTACTTCATAACAGACTGTGCAGAAGGTTCATGACTCAACAGTCAACAAGATGAAGATATGGTAGTTAATTTACTGGATCAGTATCCAGAGGCCTGGACTATTGATCTGAGAACGTCAGGTAACGTTCCTACACGGCAGCTGGGGAATTAAAATTCAAGCAATAAACTTGCTGGATCTTGGATTGATAATGGAAATTATTGGATTGCTATAAAATCCCGTCAGGTCCATTAATGACCTCCAGTAAAGAAAACCTGCAATTCTTACCTGGTCTCGAATAAGTCAAACGTAGTTAACTGTAACTCCCTTTTGCAATGGCTCACTAAGTCGATCAGTCCAGAGCCTAGTTATAGGAGGAAATGCAGGTTGCTATTGCTCGTGGCATCCACATCCCATGGACAAATGTATATTAATACACATTGTACAGCAGATTGAATGTTAACATCAGATGATGTTGTCACAGTCACAAAGCTTGCTGTATTGGTTGTCCTCCACACAGGCAGCACAGTGGTAGGGTTGCTGCCTTACAACACCAGAGACCCGGGTTCGATCCTGACTACAGATGTTGTCTGTGCGGAGTTTGTATGTTTTCCTGGTGACGACGTGGGTTTTCACCGGGTGCCACGGTTTCCTCCCACATTCCAAAGATGTGCAGGTTTATGGATTAATTGGCTTCTGTAAAAATTGCTCCCAAGTGTGTAGGGTAGAACAAATATACGGGCGATCAATGGCTGGCGTGAACTATGTGGGCTGAAGGGCCTGTTTTTCCACGCTGTATCTCTAAATTAAACTACTGTAACAGAAAAGTACTTTGAAATGATAAGGAAACAAATGGAATTATTCTACTTTCCTTCATGCAGAGTTACATAGGGGCATTTATTTTTATTTTTAAATAGCAATGCTGTGAAAGTAACTATTGTCAGCAATTGGTGGTACAGGAGGGATCATTCAGGTAGCATTTGATAATTCAGGTAGAAACAAGAAACTGCAGATGCTGGTTTACACAAATGGACAAAGTACTGGTGTAACTCAGCGAGTCAGGTAACCTCTCAGCAGTAACATTGGTGATGATTCAGGTTGAGACCCTTTTTCAGATTCTTTCTCAGTCTGATTGTGTTTCTTAAATGCACTATCTAATGGATCAAATTTAGTAGCAATTTATCGAATTTAGTAGCAAAATATTTAGATTGTCATTATTACATGTGATACAAAAGTGACACCTGGAAGCTGTTATTACAAGTGAGGTACAGATGGCAATGGCATTACTATTTGGCTGAGTATTGCACCATCATTCGGCGATATAATCAGTTTGAATCCTTTTATGCCTTTCCACCGAAAATCTGCATGATTTGAAAGAAGCACTACTTACCAAAAGATAATGTGCGTTAAGAGAAAACATTTCAAGGCTAGCTAGATATGACATCAAGTCAAGTCAAGTCAAGAGGGTTTATTGTCATGTGTCCCAGACAACAGAGTATTGTAAACAAAAATACAGAACAGTTCAGTTCAATGTACACATAAATAAGCAGATAAAGTGCAATAGGCTGTTACAGTTCAGAGTCTGTTAGTTGACGAGTTTAATAGCCTAATGGCTGTGGAGAAGCAGCTATTCCTGAACCTGGATGTAACAGATTTCAGGCTCCTGTACCATCTGCCCGATGGTAGCGGAGAGATGAGTGCGTGGCCAGGATGATGTGGGTCCTAGATGATGTTGGCTGCCTTTTTGAGGCAGCGACTGCGATAGATCCCTTCGATGGTGGGGAAGTCAGAGCCGATGATGGACTGCGCAGTGGGCACAAACTTTCTGCATCCTGTTCCGCTCCTGGACCCTCAGGTTGCCGAACCATGCCACAATGCAACCAGTCAGCATGCTCTCTACTGTGCACCGCAGAGGTTCAAGAGAGTCCTCTTTGACATACCGACTGTCCTTAATCTTCTCAGGAAGTAGAGGCGCTGATGTGCTTTCTTCATGATTGCATCAGTGTGCTGGGACCAGGAAAAATCTTCGTAAAATGTGCACGCCCAGGAATTTGAAGTTCTTGACCCTTTCCACCATCGTCCCGTTGATGTAAATGGGATTGTGGGTCCCTATCCTACCCCTTCCAAAGTCCATAATCAGTTCCTTGGTTTTGCTGGTGTTGAGCCAGGTTATTGTGTTGGCACCATTTGGTCAAAAGGTCGATCTCACTTCTATACTCTGACTCGTCCCCATCAGTGATTCATCCCACAACAGTTGTGTCGTCGGCGAACTTGATGGTGGAGTTCGCACTACGTCCGGCTACGCAATCATGAGTATAGAGTGAGTACAGCAGGGGGCTGAGCACGCAGCCTTGAGGTGCTCCCGCGCTGATTGTTATCGAGGATGACACATTTCCACCAATATGGACAGACTGTAGTCTGTGGACGAGGAAGTCGAGGATCCAATTGCAGAGGGAGGCGCAGAGACCCAGTTCTGCGAGTTTGGTAACCAGCTTGGAGGGGATGATTGTATTAAATGCCAAGCTGTAGTCACTGAATAACAGCCTGACATATGAGTTTTTGTTGTCCAAGTGGTCCAGAGCGGAGTGGAGGGCCAGTGAGATTGCATCCACCATTGATCTGTTGTGGCGCTAAGCGAACTGCAGTGGGTCCAGGTTCTTGTCGAGGTAGGAGTTGATTTGCACCATGATCAACCTCTCAAAGCGCTTCATCACCACAGACATTAGTGCCACTGATCGATAGTCATTGAGGCACATTACCTTGTTCTTCTTGGGCACCGGTATTATTGATGCCCTTTTAAAGCAGGTGGGAACCTCAGACCTCAGAAGTGAGAGGTAGAAAATGTTCGTAGAAACTCCAGCCAGTTGGTCTACCAAGTGTTTAGAACACGACCTGGTATGCCATCAGATCCAGGCGCTTTCCAAAGGTTCAGCCCCCGAAGGATTTTCTGACGTCAACCTCTGTGACTGTGACTCAAATACCATCACGGCGAATGGGGGCTCGGGAAGGCACATCAGTGTTCTCCCTATCAAAGCGTGCGTAAAACGCATTGAGCTCGTCAGGGAGTGATGTGTCGCCGACAATTGAGCTGCTTCCTGATTTCGCCTTATAGGAGGTGATGGCATTCAAGCCCTGCCACAGTTGCCGAACATCCATCTCATCCTCCAGCTTGGAGCAGAAGTCCCTTTTGGTTTATTTGATGGCCTTACCAAGGTTGTATCTGGACATCTTGTAGACCTCTGCGTCTCCAGACCTGAATGCCCGGGATCTGGACTTCATAAGAGTACGGACAGGGCCGGATTTGCGTATAAGCTTGACAAGCTTATGCTTAGATCTAGGGGGGCCTCGCAGAGCCGGATTTACCACTAGGCTTCAAAGGCTGAAGGCCGGATTTGCGTAAAAGCTTGACAAGCTTACGCTTAAGATCTAGGGGGGCCTCGCTGAGCCGGATTTACCACTAGGCTTCAAAGGCTGAAGCCTAGGGCCTTGAATTCTAGGGGGCCTTGGCCAAGGCAGGATACCTGCCGTTCAACTCTGAGCAGGCCCCCCTCTCCATCTCTCTCTCTCTCTCTGTCACTCTCTGTCTCCGCCCGCCATCCGTATCCGTGTCCGGGCTGCTGGGTCTCCGCTCTCCGCGCACACATACGCACTGCTACGGCGAGCACATTCTCCCCCCTGCACATGCGCACAACCACGGCCAGCACATCATCGGTCGTCCTGCGCATGCGTACTGCCACAGCAACTGGTCTGCGCTGGGCACTTTCTCCCTCGCTTTGAATTGTGGGAGATCTGGCTGCCATTGCTGTCCGGTTGCCGCCTCGCCGCGACCGCTGGAAACCAACGCAGAATCACTCGCTGTCCCTGGATCTGGAGTCACTCCCTGGAGTAACTCTTGCTCCTGGTTTCCTGGTCCTCCCATAAATATTCTAAATGGAATTTAAACTGGAGGTGGTGGAGGGCTGAACAATAACAGCATATTGCATTTTATCTGTTATTTATTGTGTATATATATGGTCTATGGTATATAAACACACTGATCCTTTATCTCGTGTTCTGTATTATGTTTACATATTCTGTTGTGCTGCTGCAAGCAAGAATTTAATTGTCCTATCTGGGGCACATGACTATAAAACTCTCTTGACTTCAAGAGAGTCAAGCAAAAAAGGGTTCTTGGGGGAAAAAAGAGGTATCTTAAATTTAGTTGCGTCTGGTTGGATAACTATGGTAGGGTGAAGATTATTCCATGCTTTAATTGTGCGGGAGAACTCCATAGAGCAGCCAGCAACTCTGGATAGAAGAAATTGGGTGACGTTTCGGGAAGAGACCCTTCTTTAGACTCTTCTTTAGAAACCTTCTTTTAGTATTTTTAGTTTAATTTAAAGACATAGCAATGGAAACAGGCCCTTCGGCCCACCGAGTCCACACCGACCACTGAGCACCCATACACTAGTTCAATCCCACACATTAGCAGAGTAAGTCAAGAGTGTTTTATTCTCTCACGTCCCAGTTAGAACAATGAAATCCTTACTTGCAGCAGCATAACAGAATATGTAAACATAGTACTCTGTAAGCAATGGTATAAACGAGAAAACAAAATGGTGTATATTTATATATGAATATATAACTATAAAAATATATGTGTGTGTGTGTTTATAATATATATACCCACACACACACACAATTTCCCTCCTGGGATTAATAAAGTTCTATCGTATAGTATCGTGTGTGTAGGACAGAACTGCAGATGCTGGTTTAAACTAAAGATAGACACAAAAAGCTGAAGTAACTCAACCGGTCAGACAGAATCTTCGGACAAAAGGAAAATATTATGTTTTGGGTTGGGTCTGAAAAAGGTTCCTGCACACCCTTGGAATGTGGAAGGAAACGAGCACCCGGGGAAAACCCATGCGATCAAAGGGAAAAGGGGCGAACTCCATACAGACAGCACCCATATTCAGGATTAATTCTGGGTCTCCGGCACTTTTTGGCAGCAACTTTATAGCCAATGTACTTCCACATTGTCTTGAACTTAATTAAAACATACAGTACCTGTAAAGGGGGACATAGCGTTACTTAAAGATTTAAAACTGAAAATGGATATTTTCATATTTTTAGTAACCAAAGTTATCAACGTATAATTTTTTGTGTGTTGGAAAACAAAATATAGTGGCACAGCGGGTAGACTTGCTGCCTCACACGCCAGAGATCTGTGTTCGATCCTGTCCTCGGGCATTGTGTTGAATTTGCATATTCCCCCTGTAAGCGTGTGGGTTTCCTCCCACATCCCAAAAGACCCAAAGGCTTTGTAGGTTAACTGGTCTCTGTAAAATTGCCGCTAATGTGTAGGGAGTGGGTGAGGAAAGTGGGATAACAGAACTTGTGTGAATGGGTAGACAATGCTTGAGAAACTCAGCGGGTGAGGCAGCATCTATGGAGCGAAGGAAATAGGCGACATTTCGGGTCGAGACCCTTTTTCAGACTGATGTGAGGGTGGGGGGTCGGGAAGAAGAAAGGAAGAGGCGTAGACAGTGGGCTGAGGGAGTATCTGGGAAGGCGAGGAGAAAGCAGGGATTACCTGAAATTGAAGAAGTCAATGTTCATACCGCTGGGGTGTAAACTGCCCAAGCAAATATGAGGTGCTGCTCCTCCAATATGCGGTGGGCCTCACTCTGGCCATGGAGGAGGCCCAGGACAGAAAGGTCGGATTTGGAATGGGAAGGGGAGTTGAAATGTTGAGCCACAGGGAGATCAGGTTGGTTATTGCGAACTGAGTGGAGGTGTTGTGCGAAGCGATCGCCAAGCCTATGCTTGGTATCACCGAGGTTGATCATATGCTGAATAATCCAACCACATTTTTGTTTGAACATGGAAAGAAATAATAGAAATTGTATTCATTGCAACGCGTAAAAAGAGTTGAGATACTGTATTATAATTTTGCTGCATGTCATTGTGGTATATATCATGTCTTGATTGGTGAATATGTTTAATTTTTGTGACTTTATTTGAAGCAGAAATAATATGTGAATGCTTCATTGAGCATAATTCCGACTGGTAACTACGCACTTCGTCCAAGCACATTATCGCACACATCATGCAAGCCGTCTTAAATGACAACCTAAACTGTCATTTGGCATCTTAAAAATCTGCCAAGGTTGCCCGACTGACAACAGAGAAAAAAAATTAAGTGAGAGCCCTGCAAGGTGTATAATATTTTTGACACTGTCATAGGCCTTTCTCACATATGCTGTCACAAAGCGCTATGGTCTCTAAACAACCCTTCAGTAATTTTCCTTGCCCTCCATTTCAGAATAATAGTGTTTTAAGCCAATAGATCGACACTAGCACTGGCAATAAATAAATAAATAAATAAGCGCATCTATCCAGACCCTTATCTCATTGGCTCGGCTGCAAATCGGTGTCAACCTGGTGGACCATTTTCCTCTAATCTTAGGGGTGGGGGATAGGGAGGTGCCTCACAAGTGGAACAGCTAAGGGCCTCTCTTCATCTAAATCCGCCCCTGAGTGCGGACCTCATGGTTCATCCAAGGCTTCTGGTTAGGAAACACCCAGAAGGGGAGCGCTCCATTCGCTGGCCCGCAGCAGCCTGAAGCCGCGGTCTGCGGAGCTCCAGCTGGCGGCATCCGGAGCCTGAGATCCCTCGTTGGGGACTCGGGAGCAGAAGAGCTCCGACCGCCGGCCCGCGGCCAACTTTTACCGCGGGCGCGGCGGGGACTTACCATCCAGAGCAGGGTCCCTCGCCAGGGATCCCTGGAGAGGAGCTCTGACCATCGGCCCTGCAATCTGCGGTGCTTCTTGATGCGGCGGGGACTTTAAATCCTCGACCGCCAGCCTGCGGCCTACACCAACTTGAAGCCGCAGTCTCCGGTGGGTAAGCACCGATTCAGGACTTACCTGGACTTTACCTTGTCTGAACATCTGGACGCCCGCAGCGGCGACTGCGGAAGTTGAGGTCCCGACCACAGGGGAAAATGGAGGAGGACTGGCCAATTTTGTGCCTTCCACCACAGTGAGGAATGCTGTGGTGGATGTTTGTGTTACATTTTTATTGTATATTGTGTGTCTTTTTTTATTGTACTGCTGCTGGCAAATTCATTTCACTTGCACTTTATGTGAAAACGCATACGCCCAGGTTTGGGGACAGTTCCCAGCTGTTATCAGGCACCTGAACCAACCTACCAACAACTAGAGAGCAGTTCTGAGCTACTATCTACCTCATTGGAGACACTCGGACTATCTTTGATCGGACATTACTGGACTTTATCTTGCACTATATATTCACATTATTCCCTTTATCATGTATTTGTACACTGGATGGCTCAATTGTCATCATTTATTGTCTTTCCGCTGACTGGTTAGCACGCAATGAAAGCTTTTCGCTCTCTGTCGGTACACATGACAATAAACTAAACTCAAATTCAAGTTATTCTTTCCTCAGTCAATCTGTTATTCCCTGCCCATTGTTTTGTTTACACCTCTGCCGAAAGGGCCTGTCCCACTTGGACGACTTAATCCACGAGTTTACAAGACCCTAGACAAGTTGAAAAAATGTCAAGGTCGTGTTGACTCGCCGAAGTAAAAGACCTCCTATGACCTCCTAAGACTATGTCTACGACCTCCTACGACCCCCCTCGATCTCAGTCTTCCACGCCTAAGACCAACTACGACTAGCTATGAGTGGAAAATTATCACATGATAAAATGATGTCAAGTTTGCATTTTTGTTCTCGGGCCAGTTACCGACCTACGAGTACCTATGACTATCTATGACTACCATCACGACCTACTACGAACTACCTACGAGTAAAAAGCATCAATTTTATCCATGCCAACCTTTTTTTTTACTTGTGGACATTTTTTATCAGGCTGGAAAAAATGCCGCAACCTACTTACGCGGCCACTCACGAGTATGAGGAAGAGTTACGAAGACCTCCTACAACCTCGTGGCGACCATGCTACAAGTATGTCAAGGGCAAACTCAGCAGAGGTCGTCAATTAGGTCGTGAAAGTGGGACAGGGGCCTTACCCCAATGAGCTTTCTTTGCCCTCCCAATGTAAACCCACCCATCCCAGCTGCCCTCCACATACTTTTGTCCACTGCACAGCCCCTTGCACACTGATTCTATGCCATAGCTGCTTGTATCCCATTGATACCCCCCCACCCCCCACCCCCATGTTTTGTCTGCTTTCATTCTCTGTTGTGAATTTCACTCATTTACTTTCTGCACAAAATGACAAGATTTAGCCAATGAACGTGTATCTATGGGTGAGAGTATTTTTATTCTTGCGTTGTGTTGTCAATTAATTTTAAATCATGTCACTTATCCTTTGGCAATTTGCTTCATGCTCCCATGGCTGAATTTTCCATGTTCTCATTTTCTACTCTGCTGCCACAGTACAGCTCTTCCTGAACGTAAATAGGCCATCCTTTCCCTTGTGACCTACATCACCCACTCTACATTTCTTGGTGTTGGTATAAGTTTAGCAGCTGCCTTTCAGATTTGTCTGTTTATGATTTATATATTTGCAATTTGATTTTTATGATGCTCCCCCCCCCCACCCCCACACATTCCCACTCTACTGTAAGCCAGTCTTGCTCTTTCTGTAACTCTTTAGAGGATTTATGAACAGCGTGAGATTGAGCCTCTAATTTCCCCTTCTTACCGTAAAATACAATGTGCCATGTCGTCTCCTGTTATGCTATCAGTAGCCTCCTGTGGTGATGAAATTGTCTCGCCACCCCATACAGGTTGTTTATGCTGTAAGTAACCACGTCTCCTCCATCTTTGAGTTGCTGTGTTTTTTTAACGAATTTACAGCATGTGCCCATGCTTGAAGTGAATAATAGTTGAATGAAAGCAAATCTAAGTGAAGTGTTCAGAATTGGGAATCCTATTGAGCAGGGAAGAGAAGCATTTTTAAGGTCAAGTTTCTTCATTAAAACGGCATACAAAAATGCTCATGACTAACAGATGATTGCCAATTTACATTCAAATATCATGTACATCATTTGCTGTAATTTAATTGTGTTTTGTTCAAAATAATTTAATTAAATCCACCGATAATCAGAATAAAGTGATTGGAATGAATTGCTTGAAATAACAATGTACTTGGCTTTATTAAAAGGTCAAATGACTTGCATTTATATTCTGTCTTTCATGATTTTCATACGTTTTGGATGCAAGTAATGAAGTATCTTTGAAACATAGTCATTGTTCTGTATAAGAAAATACTGCAACTTATTTGCACTCACCCAAGTTCCATGACCAGCTATAATCTCATTTATTCAGCAAGTTAAATGACCAGCTATGATCTGATTTATAAAAATTTGGCCAGGGCACAGAGAGCCTCTTGCTTCCTTTGAATAATTCAGTTTAGTTTAGAAACATAACATAAGAACAAGCCCTTCACCCCATTAAGTCCACATCTACCATCGATCACCCATTCACATTAGTTCTAAGTTATCCCACTTTCTCATCCATTCCCTACAGATTAGGGGCAATTTTACAGAGGTCAATTAACCTACAAACATGCACATCTTTGGAATGTGGGAGGAAACAGGAGCACCCAGAGGAGACACACAGGATCACTGGGAGCACATGCACACTCCACGCAGACAGCACCCGAGGTCAGGATCGAACCCGGGTCTCTGGCGCTGCAAGGCAGTTTCTCTACCAGTTGCACGACTGTGCTACCACTCATTCATTTCTTGACATCTACCGAATGTGAGGATGTGGCCTCACCATAATATTTTCACCCCAAAAGGCATAAGCTCTGTTCACCTCTCTCTTTGCACTCGAGTGTTAGTTTGACTCGTATCTTTGAGTGCAGTTCACACCAATGACATCCTGACGTGAGCTAGAAAGCTGCTGCTGAGAAGAGATTCAAACTCAATAATGCAATTTTGTTATGTAACATTTGACCATGATTGAACAAGACTGAAAATCAAGTTCAGTCCAAAATCTACTTGTTATTTTTATCTTGTTCTAAATCAGGCATATTTTATTAACCTGGCTCGCAAAGGGTGAATGTGCAGAGTCTTTTATCCAGTGTGGGGGAATCAAAAACCGGAAGATATGGGTTTAAGGTGAGAGGAGAAAGATTTAATAGGAACCTGAGAGGCAATATTTTCACTCAAAGGTAGGTGGATATATGGAACGAGCTGCCAGATGAGGTAGTTGAGACAGGTACTATAAACAACATTTGAAATCACTTGGATAGGAAAGGTTTGGAGGGATATGGAGCAAATGAGGGCAAATGGGACTAACTCCAATGGGGCTTCTCAGTCGGCAAAAGATGAATTGGGCCAATTGATGAATTGGGTGCTTCAAGACTCTGTGGCTCTGACTATTGTAAGAATCCATACTAGGACAGAGTAACAGTATTACAGCATTTACACAAGATATAAATACATACATGATATCGTATGTGCTAGTGATTACTCAATTTTATGAGTTGGGTGCAAAAAAAAATTTTAGCTTGTGTACTTTTTTCGTTATAAACATTAAAATTAAATACTGATTTGTGAAATTATCTTAAAAGGTTGGTCCTTCGGAGGATGCTCATATTTCATTGTAAATTTAAGCGTGGTGACAAATACAGCATTTTGCTGTCAAGTTAGAGTTTTCTTTCATCAACCATCATTGGAGCAAAATCGATAAAATTAATTTTAATTGGGTTTTAATGGAATGTAATTGGGTAATAGTTTGAAAAGGAGGAATGTTAAATGATCTGGATAGCAAGCAAGAGAAAATTGGATTGATTCTCTCACTCTGGTTAACGTGAATGGGGAAGATGGGTTTAACATGTTGATTATTATTAATAAAGGGATGGAATACTGTTGTTAGGACCACAAATATGAACTGTTGAATGGCCATTCACTAACATTTGTTACCACAACTGCAGACGCCTGCCTGGAAATTGGATATCTTAGCCCCTGTTTTTTTTGTGCAAATCGCACACAAACAATGGTTAATGGTTCTTTTTTGTCGCAGGTACACACGTACAGAGTCATACAGCATGGAAACAGGCCTTTTGGCCCAATTTGTCCACACCGGCCAACTTTTTGTTTGTTTATTATAGTATGTATAGAGTACAGTGTTTACTTTGCGGCAAGTGAGAATTTCATTGTTCAGTTTTGGGACATGGAACAATAAAACACTCTCTACATGTCTGTCGAGGAAGGAATATTGACTGAAAAATCATCTCTCAATTCCTTCCCTACAGATGGGACTGACCTTCTGACCATTTTCAACATCTTGTTATATTTCCAGCATTTGCAAGGTTTTGCTTTTGTTTTAAGGTCATTAATTACTTATTAGAGTTTGCACGATATTCATCAAATGATGCACTTACCATTATAGATATCTCCTTTATAGAAGAGTTCTAAAGTTCTACCGGTCAATATCTATTAACTAGGTACTGCAAAATAAAATGAAACATCAAAAGAAATAATGTCATGCCCTTGAGATGATAAGTATGATATGATGCACAATAAGATCTCTAATTTCTCTAAACGTAAAGCTGACAAGATAATTAACATTCCTCATTTAATGCTTACAAAACATAGATGTCTAGGTTGACAACCTGGAATTTTATGTGCAGGAATTCACGAAAATGAATTAGTCATACAGCATGCAAAACAGACCCTTCGGCCCAACATGCCAACCATGATGCTTCATCTGAGCTGGTCCAATTCACCCACGTTTAGCCCATATCCCTCTAAATCCTTTCCAACCATGTATCTGTCCAAGTGTCTATTAAATGCTGTTATAGTACCTGCCTCAACTACCTACTCTGGCAGCTTGTTCCATATACCCACTATTCTCTGTGAAATAGTTGCCTTTCGGGAACCTATTAAATTTTTCCCTTCTCACTTTAAACCTATGTCCCCAGGTTCTTGATTACCCATGCCTGTGTATTCATCCTATCTATCATAATAGGGATGATATCTAAGAACATGAATATGATCGAGGTTTGTTTCACCTACCTTATTAATGTTGGCACACGTCCCCTCGTTATTTACTAAATGTTACTTTAAATTCACAACAGCCATTGCAGCAGTTTGACTTCAGTTTTTAAGTCTTATCACTGACATTTGCAACGTTCTGTGAAATTTATTCACAGATACTATTGAATTTGCATACATCTTTCAAGAACTTTAAAACATCTTAATCCATCAAGAGAGATGAAATGGTGCACAACAGCATCATCAATATAGCCAGTAAATATAACATTTACTCTGCCGTTATTGTAAATTATTCAAACTTCTATAATGATGCAGTACAACATGACTGGTTCTGCTCCAGTGGAAAGGACTCCATTAATCTATCACACCTGGGGATTTGAATAAAACTTGGGTCCATTTCCTCGTCTAAATAAGCAGACAATGGGCGGATGTGGATTATGTTCAGGTATATAAGAGTTGGTCTTGGCATCATCAAAGGTTCTTTATTTGTTACATGTTCATTTTTGTATACAGTTCAGGTATCACTATACATAATCACTTAGATACATCCTAAATAAGCATCTGGAGTGGGAGATTGCAATCTTCATGTGGTCCGCCCTGTTTCAACGAACACAATCAACCTGGCATGCACATAACAAATAAGATCAAATAGAAAAGTTGTCCTACAACTTTATGCTGTGCATGCCATTCACAATAAGAAGATAAGCATCTCGGATACTGTGCAAGTGTATATCAGTAGTACACTGAGACAGTATACAGAGTCGCCAGTTTGACACCATTATCAAGACCCACTTTGTAAGTGCAGGGTTCTTGGCCTGACCATGAAGGCCTGTTGTCCTGGCGGTGTTGCAGGGTTGGGCTGGTCAAGCGTAGCCGTGGTGTTCTCGCCACTGGAGCAGTGGCAGAAGACACCACAGCTACGCTTGACCAGCCCAACCCTGCAACACCGCCAGGACAACTATCCATGTCCGGCTTGGCTTCTTGGGCCATGTCCGGCTTGGCTTCCTGGAGCAGCACTCGGTGCAGCCGAGCCCCAGGCTGTAGCAGGGCCTCCAGCAGCCCACACTGCCATCAAACCAGTGCACTCCCACTGCCAGTTTGCGCGCGGTTCACAGACTCGCCTGCCACCTGCCACTCTTGCGGGCTGGAAAAGTCTGTATTCCACGTGTATATGAAGTTTGTGAGATTGCAACCCCTGTTCCAGTATCTAGAGGGGCTGCTCCTTGCCTTCTGGCCGAACTTCACACCCGCCATCCTCATCTTTGGACACCCTGAGCGTAGGGGAGAGGGTAGGACCGAAGATGACCTGGTTGGGTTCCTCATAGGCCTGGCCAAGCTGGCCACCCTCGAGTCATGGCGCCAGGTGGAAGAGGGCTCTGCCCGAGCGGCTGCCTACCCCTTTTCCAGGGTTACATCCGCGCCCAGGTGGTACTTGAGAGAGACTAGGCGCTGTCCACGGGTGCCCTAGGAGATTCACTGGACCGCTGGGCACTACGGGGGATGGAATGTATCCTCAATAAGGATGTGGAAATAGTTATCTAATATTTAAGAATATTTGTTTATGTTGTATTATGGTGGTGCGTTTGTGTGTATTTTTGTAAATAGTTGATTAAAATTATTTTTGTTTATATAAGAAAAAAACTGCTGGTTTGCTTGCTGGCCCTCCATCCACCTCTTTCCCCTCTGGGCGGGTGAGCTGTGCCTTCTGGGTGGGTTCCCGGTGCACACCGCAGACCCTCTGTCCTTGGCGGGAGAGCTGGGCCTACGCGGAGATCCTCTGTCTGCGGCGGCCTGCTGGTGGGCTTGGCTGCACTCTTTTTTTACTTTGGGGGGCATTGTACATGAAACAATTTGACAAAGCCTCTCAGTTGATGAATATCAGATGAGAACAACTCATCCTACTGATGTTGGAAGGAGCTGCAGGTACTGGTTTATCTGTACATTGTGGAGGGCTTGATTGTATTGTCTTTGTCATTGTATTGTCTTTCTGCTGACTGGTTAGCATGCAACAAAAGCTTTTCACTGCACCTCGATACACGTGACAATAAATTAAACTCAAATACCGGACATAGACACAAAATGCTGGAGTAACTCAGTGGGCCAGGCAGCATATTTGGAGAAAAGGAATAGGTGATGTTTTGGGTCGAGACCCTTCTTCAGACTAAAAGGTGGGAGTGGGGGGTTAGAGGATGGGAGTGGGGGGGTTAGAGGAAGCAACTGGAGGTGAGAAAAGGCCAGAACAAACAGGGCCTAGTGATTTATTCAGTTCAAAGTTATCAACTCGAAACCAAGCTTTCACTCCCAACTGAGCTTTACTGAGATTTATTAATCTGGTCAGTCAGAAGAAAATGGCAAGCGGGCAATGATGTTAGAAGTGCCCCATTGAAGGAATATTAGCAGAGCAACAGAAAATGGCAAAACCAGTCACAACATTAATATTAACATTAGCGTACAAGGACTGATAACAGCTGGGTAGTGATGCCTCTTCATACAATGAGAAAGATGATTCATGTTATGAAATTCAAAGATTGTGGTCAATTAGATTACTGTATTCAGTCCAAAGTATTAACCTGATATTTTGGTTTAAATCAGCATCTGCAGTTCCTTCCTACACAACCTGATATTAAGAACTGGGTTTGATCCTGACCTCAGGAGCTGTCTATGTGGAGTTTGGACGTTCTCCCTGTGACCATGTGGGTTTCCTCCGGTTGTTCTGGTTTCCTCCCACATCCTAAAGACGTGGGTTAATTGGCCTCCGTAAATTGCCCCTGGTGTGTAAGGAGGGGTTGAGAAACTGGAATAACATAGAACTGAAGTGAATAAATCATCAATAGACACGTTAGGCCAAAGGGCCTGTTTCCATGCTGTAAGTTTCAATCAATCAATATGTCTCATGAAAATAAATCCCTGTACCAGAATATGAAAATTAAACTTTTAGTTGAGTAAATTCATTTCTTGACCTTCTGGAATGTCAGCTATTAAAATAAAATATTACAGAGGTTAGAAATCTGAAATTAAAATATAAAATGGTACTTATACTCAACAGGTCATAGAGCCCCAATGGAGAAAAGAACGATGTTGATATACTGGTTTAGCAACCTTCATTTCTGCCCCACAGATAATGTTCGATCTGATGAGCTGCTCCAGCATTTTCTGCTCTTATGCTGACAGTTAAGATTGATTAAACAAATGATTTTGTTATTAGCAATGAGTGCTGTGTTGACATGAATGTTGATGTGCTTAAAAGTAATGAGACTTATAGCAGGAATACAGAACAAACCCAGGCAGCCAGCTGCTCAACGTGCACGCTCTCTGGGGAGAGTGGCAACTGCACCTTTTATAATGCAGGTTGGAACAGGAAAACAAGGCATTTAGATCATAGAACTGAGCAAATTCAACACGATGGTGAAGTCAAGCATTCAATGAAAAGGAAAATAATTTTCAATTTGAAACAAAGCATTTGAAGGGAAATGTAATAACAAGGATCTGCGGATGCTGGTTTGCCAAAGATAGGCACATCATAAAGCTGGCAATAACTCAGCATCTCTGGAAAACATGGTGATGTTTCAGTTCTAATCCAAAACGTCACCTACTCATGCTCTCCAGAGATGCTGCCTCACATGCCGAGTTACTCCAGCGTTTTGTGTCGATTATTAGAAGATAAATATTTTTTAGTGTACACCCTTGACAAAGTAATGTATCTATTACATGGGAAAAAACTGGTGAAGCAAATAGAATGAGACAGAATCATTAAAGTTGTACACACCTTGGAGTAATTTAGTCTGACGCATGTTCGCAAGAACAACCTTTGAGATCAGAAATGTCCAGTGCTTAATGTTCTGGGATGCCAAATGTCAGTAATGGATTACTATGAACCTGAGTGGAGGTACACAGTAGCAAAGGTTACAAAAATTATTCTGCAAATAAACAATGCAGGTATGACAACAAATTTAAAGAGTCCAAAGTACAAAGTAGATGTTTTGCCCCAGAATTGTTTGGATTCGACCACACAGGGGAAAACAAGCATTTTAAGAAAAACCAATAGCTGTTTCTTGAGATGGAAATCTTTCAGCTTGATTTATCAATGTCACAATGCTGTTGCAAAAAACCTCTTGCAAAAGCCACAGTAAATACTGGATTGATGAACATAATGAGGAATTTCCAAAGGTTACAACACAAATTTAGTTTAGTTTAGACATTTAGAGATACAACACAGAAAGGGGGCCTTCAGCCCACCGAGTCCCTGCCGACCAGTGATCCCCTCTCACTTACACTATCCCACACACTAAGGCAGTTTTCATTTTTACCAAAGCCAATTAACCTACAAACCTGCACATCTATGGAGTGTAGGAGGAAACTGGAGCACCCATTTAAAAAAAAACCCTCACAGGGAGAATGTAGAAACATGTCAGGATCGAACACAGGTCTCTTGTGGTGTAAGGCAGCAACTCTACCACTGTGCCACCGTGCCACGCAAGAATGTAGCGGGAAACCCAGTGGCGATGTGCTGCATCATGAGTGGGATGCTGAGAATTAAAATTGGTTTTAGTTAAAAATTAAGTACAATATTATTTTCTCCAGCAAGGTCTTCTGAGCATTTTCATGTTTACCAAAGCCGAGAAAATCAACTTGTAGTGCACGTGCGCAAATATAAGGAGTAATGATGATTATTCTGAGACAATTATATGAAACTACAGTGTACATAAAAAGGAAGATATAATTGCATTATTGTTGTTCCTCGACATCTGTGCCTATCTAATTGATAATGCAAATTATGTATATGGGTATGGTCTAGACCCAAGGAACTGCAGATACTGGAATATTGAGCAAAACTCAAAGTGCTCGAGGAACTCAGCAGGTGAAGCAGCATCTGTGGAGGAAATGACAGGTGACTGGTCGGAAGACACATTATCTGTCTGCAGAAGGGCCCTGATGCAGAACATTGTCTGTCCATTCCCTCCACAGGAATGCTACCTGATCAGCTGAGTTCATCCAGCACCTTCACTTAGCTATATGGTATTGATTCCTGGTTTTTATACACAATGGAAGGTTAATGGTAATAGGGACTGATAAAGGAAAACGATTTTGAGTTGATCTTTGATCCTGTGAAGGAGATCTACATGAAGAATTAATAGCTGATCCTAATGGGCATTGCTGGAAATGGTGAGATTACTGAAGGCCTAACTCACTGGCAGAAGGTAAAGTTTAGCAATTTGCCAAAAAAAATCCCATGAGACCTCCTCTAAATTACTTTCCCCTTACCTAAAATCTATGTCCCCAACTTTTTATTCACTTCTGATTGAGTAGAGTGCATGGATTTTTCTCCACTCATGGGTTTGCATGTCTCAATCATATCCCATCTTATCCTCCTCCATTCTGAGAAAACCGCGTTTAGTCTCCTCTCAAAACACTCCATCCCAAGGAATATCCTGGTAAATCTCTGCACCCTCTCTATTCCTAACACATCCTTCCAATGGACCGGTGACCAGAACTGCTTGCATACACCAGCTGAGGTCTGACAAATGTCTTATAATGTTGGAGTATATCATTCATGCTCTTGCATTAAATGCCTTGACTATTGAAGATCATCATTCTATATGTCTCCTTAACCCTGTTTTCTCTCCTTGCCATTACCTTCAAGATCTTTGAATTTGTAAACCAACGCCTCCCTGTGGCTCAACAGTGCAAAGGCCCCTACCATTCATGGTATCGCTCAGCCTCATTTGTGTTGACCTCAAAATTAACCCCCCATCTCCCATTTTGCAGTCCGTTTGCCCAACTTTAATACACCAATGCAACCCAAGACTAGCCTATCCTGTCCAACATTGTCCTGTACCGAGTTACAGTGAAAATAATCTCAGTCTTATCTGCAAACCTGCTGCTCATCCCTTCTACATCACGTCCAAATCACTCACATTGGTTGCAAACAGCAAGGGTCCCAGGAGTGATCTGTGTGGAACACCACTGATCACAAATATTCAATCACTGAAGTAACCCTCCATCATCAACCTTTCCTATTGCCAAGCTAATTTTGGATCCAATTTGCCAACTGACCTATGCCTTTAACGTGTCTATTGGGAAAATGAATTTATAAAATTCAGAGTATATGAGAGTAATGGCTGATTAAATCAGACTTCCTCAATAAAACTATGAAATTGTTTATGGAGTGATTGATTGAAGAACTAACACAAGGAAATGATTGTGAGAATGATAAAGGTGTAATGAAATTCAATAACAAAGTTTGAAACTTGCACCAGGTTAAAAATGTGGTATATCTTGTTTGCAGATTGGATTTATTTGACTTGACTTAGGTAGTTTACCAGAAGGTAAAGTGAGGGTAAACATTTAATTGAACAGAGTTAGACGACACAGCTCATCAAACCCGTTTTGCCATTTAATTAGATGCTGACTACTTCTTTGCTCAGACATTTAAAAGCCTGTCCCACCAGCATGTGACTGCATGCGACGAGCGCGACCTAACGTGGTCGCTTGAGCTGTACGGCCTCACAGGGCTGTCCCCACTTTGATCGGCGGAGCCGTATGGAGTTGTGCGGAGCTGATCTCGACATCGCGCAGGGCTCTGAAAAACTGACCATGTTCAAAAATCCCGCGTGGCAACGGCCTGTCGGCCCGCAGCCGCCTCGACGCCATACGCACTGCCTCGACATCGTACGTCACGCACGAACTTCCCGCTGACTTCGCTCCAACTGTGATGTGGAAAAACATGCCTTTGTAAATGATGTGCTTTTGGACTGCAAAGATACATACAAATTGCATTGTCAATGAGCAAGATGCATCTAAAGTTATTTCCCTTTCCTTGAAAATGAATACGAAAACAGAAGAGCAGAATAGGGAAAAAATATTTCAAAATGGTCCAGTTTTTGTTTATAGCTTCAGAAGTTACATTGTGGAAACAAAATACGTCTTGACGCCGTACGTCACGCGCGGACTTCACGTCACTCACTCGACCTCTGCGCGGCCCACCCTTACTGTTGGTTGATGGGACCGGCCCTGTACGGGGATCACTCAACCTCCGCTTCCGGTTTGATCGCGATTGCCGCGTGCAGATCGCATACTCATGGGACAGGCCCTTTATGTATATCCTTATCTAACAAAAACCTGTCTTGAGAACGTCAATTGACCTTATATGCACAGACTATTGTGCATCCAAAATGTTATATCTTTGCACTAAATATTGTTCTCTTTATTCTTTATCTCCACACTGCAGATGGCTTGATATCACGCAAAGCTTTTCACCGTAGCTTGGTACACGTGACAAGCTAATTTCCCACTTCCCCTGATGCAGGGGGAAAAAGTGTTTGCTGATTTCACTTCTGCACAGTATGTTTCCGATACTGTATCTACTTATTTTTGAATCCTCCACCAGTAGCAACAATTTCCCTTTATGAAAACTTTATCATGCATTTTAAATAGCTTTTATCAGAACATCAATCATGTATATTCGTAGTAATGTGTTCAATTTAAGTATACCAGCCTCAATTTAATATTTTTTGATATATTGCTGATCATTCATTGCACTTTCCAAAAGCCTATACATTTTTCCTGATCAAGCTTTGTAATTTTGAAGCATAGTGTTACTTTGTATTCTAGCCTTTTGATTATTTCCTGACAGCTACAAATTTGGTGCTTGAGCTCCGATATCTATCTGCTCCACAGCTCCTACATTTGCGAAATTTCTTGAGGTAAAAGTGGTAACCACACAATTCTGGAAGAACTCAATGGGTGAGGCAGCATCTGGTGTGGGAATAATTACCATATAACCATATAACAATTACAGCATGGAAACAGGCCTTCTCGGCCCTTCCAGTCTGTGCCGACCATTTATTTTCCCCTCGTCCCATCTACCTGCACTCAGACCATATCCCTCCATTCCCTTCCCGTCCATATACCTATCCACTTTACTTTTAAATGTGAAAATCAATCCTGCCTCCACCACTTCTGCTGGAAGATCATTCCACACAGCCACCACTCTCTGAGTAAAGAAGTTCCCCCTCATGTTACCCCTAAACTTCTGTCCTTTAATTCTCATGTCATGCCCTCTTGTTTGAATCCTCCCTACCCTCAATGGGAAAAGCTTATCCACATCAACTCTGTCTATCCCTTTCATCATTTTAAAGACCTCAATCAAGTCCCCCCTTAACCTTCTGCGCTCCAAAGAATAAAGACCCAACTTGTTCAACCTTTCTCTGTAACTTAGTTGCTGGAACCCAGGCAATATTCTAATAAATTTCCTCTGTACTCTCTCTATTTTGTTGACATCCTTCCTATAATTAGGCGACCAAAATTGTACACCATACTCCAGAATTGGTCTCACCAATGCCTTGTACAATTTTAACATTGCTTCCCTACTCCTATATTCAATGCTCTGATTTATAAAGGCCAGCACACCAAAAGCTTTCTTTACCACCCTATCTACATGCAATTCCACCTTCAGGGAACTATGCACAGTTATTCCTAGATCCCTCTGTTCCACAGCATTCCTCAATTCCCTAACAGGCGATGTTTCGGGTTGGGACCATTCTCCAGACTCTGTCTGGAGAAAGGTCCTGACCTGAAATGCACCATGCCAGTCCCTCCAGAGATGCTGCCTCACCTACTGAGTTCCTCCAGCATTTTGTGTTTCGTTTTAGATTCCAGTTGCAGTTCTTTGTGTCCTCAACTTCTCACAGTGAACTCTATTCTCCACATTTTGCCCAGCCATTTACTTGTTCCATTGCATCTTTCTGTTCCCAGCTGTACATTTACTAACTCTGTTGACCAAGTGCTGGTTCCAATGTACATTTACAGATTTTCTGGCATTGTTGGTTCCAGAGCCTGGCTGGATTATTCGTTTTGCTGGAACAACAGCCTCAGTTGAGATACCAGCCCGCAAAGGCATCGTCAGAAGTCGGGTGTTGGAACTAATCTGCTGGCCCCGGCTGGGCTGGAGTTCCAGACTCCTGGCCGCAGGGGGAAAATTCAACCCACTGATTGACCACATAAGTCCCGATGAGGTCAAGATCGGCCACCTCACCCACATTTTCGGGGTAACATCCAGTGGGGGGGGGGGGGGGGGGGGGGATTTCTAGTGCAGATTTTGTCCAGATTAAAGGATAACTGGTCCACCAGTTGCTGGAAAATCGGTGGTGGACCTGTATAATGCTTTGTACTTTCACCAAAGTCACTAACAAATATAGTCCGTCACGGTTCAGATTGCTGGGGACTTGGCACCACCCACATCACATCATTTTGCACCATCTAGTGGTCAGAGATAAGAGGTGTGAGCTTGACATTTAAGATGTCCTGATTACATGAGTTGGAAAAAAAAACCTTTGCACACTATCGTCCAACAATGATGTAGTTTTAACTTTAAAAATAAAAGAAAGAAAGATGTCCCTCCTTTCAGACCATCTTGACATTGCCAGGTTGTTGTATTAAGCAATGAAGCAGTAAAATGGAGAAGCAAGAAGTTGCAGATGTTGGAATCTCAGCAAAACCTTATTCCCCTCACGCCACTTCCTTCCTCCCTCCCATATTCCTTTCTCCCATATTCCTTCCTTGGCTTTTTTTTCCTTATCTGACCCCTTTGCCTCCTTTACCCTTCTCTACCCTTTGTCACTTCCTCCACGTATCTGCCAATCGTCCCCCTCGCCACCTGCATCAACCTATCAGTTATTTCACCACACCTACCCCATATCCCTTGACTCCACTAGCCCCTAGAGCTCTATCTAACTCTCTCTTAAATCCATCCAGTGACTTGACCTCCACTGCCCTCTGTGGCAGGGAATTCCATAAATTCACAACTCTCTGGGTAAAAACGTTTTTTTGTCAGCTCAGTCTTAGATGACCTCCCCTTTATTCTAAGACTGTGGCCCTTGGTTCTGGACTCGCCCAACATTGGGAACATTTTTCCTGCATCTAGCTTGTCCAGTCCTTTTATAATTTTATATGTTTCTATAAAATCCCCCCTCATCCTTCTAAACTCCAGTGAATACAAGCCTAGTCTTTTCAAACTTTCCTCATATGACAGTCCCGCCATCCCAGGAATCAATCTCGTGAACCTACGCTGCACTGCCTCAATCACAAGGATGTCCTTCCTCAAATTAGGAGACCAAAACTGTACACAATACTCCAGATGTGGTCTCACCAGAGCCCTATACAACTGTAGAAGAACCTCTTTACTCCTGTACTGAAATCACCTTGTTATGAAGGCCAACATTCCATTAGCTTTCTTCACTGCCTGCTGTACCTGCACGCCAACTTTCAGTGATTGGTATACAAGGACACCCAGGTCTCGCTGTACCCTTACTTAACCTAACCCCATTGAGATAATTATCTGCCCCCTTGTTTTTGCCACCAAAGTGGATAACCTCACATTTATCTATATATACTGCATCTGCCATGCATCTGCCCACTCACTCAACCTGTCAAGGTCCCCCTGCAACCTCCTAACATCCTCTTCACAGTTCACACTGCCACCCAGCTTTGTGTCATCCGCAAACTTGCTAGTGTTCCTCCTAATTCCCTCTTCCAAATCATTAATATATATGGTAAACAGTTGTGGCCCCAACACCGAGCCTTGCGGCACTCCACTTGCCACTGTCTGTCATTCTGAAAAGGACCCGTTCACTCCTACTCTTTGCTTCCAGTCTGCCAACCAATTTTCTATCCATGTCAACACCCTACCCCCAATACCATGTGCTCTAATTTTAGTCACCAGTCTCCCGTGCGGGACCTTATCAAAGGCTTTCTGAAAGTCTAGATACACTACCTCCTACTCCCCTTAGAATCTTTCTTCCTTTTTGGAATGAAATGATCCTGTGTCTTCCAGATTATGCCCAGAAATTCCAGCCATTGCTGTTCCACCGTCATTCCTGCTAGGATCCCTTTCCAGTCTTGTTGTAATAATGTATGAAATTCTGTCACTCCAGTAATTTGATGAAAATGAAAAGATCATTAATAATCTTCAAGTGTTACATTATAATCCTTCAATGTAGGTTGCAACTGATATTGAATGTCAACAGGTAGACACAAAATGCTGGAGTAACTCAGCGGGACAGGCAGTATCTCTGGAGAGAAGGAACGGGTGACGTTTCAGGTCGAGACCCTTCTTCTTTCCAACACATAGAATGTCACCATTTTGACAAACCTCCCTGGAATGCCTTGGATGACATCGACTTTGAAATCGGTTTAAAATACATCGCTATGTGTACAACAAAAATGCACCAAAGCAATGTCAATTTCTCAAGATTCAGGCGATAATTTTGTTTATGTTTTCCATTCATTCTCTTTTGACAGATTGAGAGCGGTATTTGATTGAAAGGTTTTGCATGTTAGAATTGCCAGCCAAGTAGTTTCAAGCACCTTACCTCATGGTATATGAAATATTGCATTTTAAATGGGGTTTTATTGAGTCAACTGAGAGAAGGCATGAGTTGCTGGGGAGGACATCAGGAAATAGAACTGGGAGGTGATCACTGGAGCAGTGAAGGACTTCTAGGCATGGAGGAGTGGTTGTGGGCACAGGACTCCGTTTGGAGAAATTGGAAACATGGACGTCTTACTTAGTATGAAAGACACAACGCACTGGAGTAACTCAGCGAGTCAGAGAGCATCTCAGGAGAACATGGAAAGGTGACATTTCGGGGTCAGGACCCTTCTTCAGACCGATTGAGGATGAATGTGTGAATCTTGTGGCCCTGTTGCATTGGGATTGGTTGTTTGAAGATGTGCAAGGGCAATGTCTAAAGAAAGGTCTTGACCCGAAACGTCACTTAACCATGTTCTCCAGAGATGCTGCCTGACCCACTGAGTTACTCCATCACTTTGTGCCCTTGTAAGCCAACATCTGCAGTTCCTTGTTTCAACTTATTTAGAATGACGCATCGTTAGAAATGGTGTCAGTACTTTTCTCAACAATGTTACTTTGCTTGTGTTCATTTTTATTTAAGATGAGAGGGGAAATATTTAAAAGGGACCTGAGGGCAGCTTTTTCACACAGAGGGTGGTGCGTACATGGAACCCCCAGGTGCCGGGAAGAGCCGGTTGAGGCAGGTTTGTTGTAGCCTGGAGACCTATCGAGGCTTACTCAATTGGCATTCATCCTCCTTGTTAAGCATTCCCTCTCTCCAATGCGGTACAGAGTGCATGCCATTTACAAAGTGCATGGAATAATTTGCCAGGGTTTCTTTGACATTACCTCCCAAATCTGCAATATCACCAGCAAGAACGATAAGGCCAGCAAACATGTCAGAAGATGCAAGGAACCACAGATGCTGGATTACCAAAGAAGAGGCAAAGTGCGGGAGCAACTCAGCTGATCAGGCAGCATTTCTGTAGAACATGGATAGATGATCTTTTTGGTTGGAACCCTTCTACATACTGACTGTGGTGGTGGAGTGGGCGAGGGTGTAAAAGGTTAGAAAAGAGCTGAGGGCAGGACCAAGCCTGGTGAATGATAGGTGGATACAGGTGAGAATTTTTATTTTATATTGGCAGATGTTTAGACCAAGGGCAGAGATGAAAAGGTAAGTTTATTGCCTCCACAATAAATACAAGATTTCCTCTTGTATTACAAATCATCCCAATTTGGATATGTCTTATCATTCCTTTGTCGTGGGATTAATGTTATCAGACTTCTGAATGGTCAAATGTCTAAATGACATTTGGACAGGTACATGGATAAGAAAGGTTTGGAGGGATACGGACCAAACGCAGGCAGATGGAACTAGAGTACACGGGGCATCTTGGTTGGCATGGGCAAGTTGGGACAAAGGGCTTGTTTCCATGCTGTATTACTAATGGTCCTTCCATAGATAGGGTACAGTCCTGATTTTCCCACCTAAATTATTGCATTGGACCTTTTCTCTGGAACTGTTATGCTGCAATGCTGAAAACTATATCCTGAAGTCTGGTATCTTTCCCACCACTCTTCCTTTCCCTGTTGTACTTGTGTATGGTTTGATTGCATTCATGCATCGTATTATCTGATTTGATTGGATAGTGCACAAACAAAAGCTTTTCACTGTATCTCGCGGTACCCGGACGTGGCGCTGACAGACGAGAAGCCGAAGCAAAGAAGTGGAAGCCAACTAACTGAATTGAAACAAAGCTGAAACGCCAACTAACGGAAAGGGTGGTATATCTAAATGCAAACTAACCTAAAGGGCGGGATGCTTAAAAGCCAACTAACCGAAAGGTTGCGTCGCCTAAAAGCAAACTCACCAAATGGCCGCTCTGCTGAAAAGCCACCTACCCGAAAGGCAGCATTAACTACAAGGCAACGAACCGAATGCCGTTCAACAGAAAAGACAAATAACGGACATGACGTTGCCTGGTGGGCGGGACTTGTCAGCGATTGGTCCAGACCCCCGCGTCCATCACATCACTGTGGAGGGATGCACATTGTCCCACACCTCCCCTCCACCCGACCCACAGCCCACGAGCCCTCTGTCCCTGCGGCCGGGGTGGGGACAAATCATTTGGTGTGCGTGTCAGGGGTTGGGGGGAGGGGGGGGGAATTGCCCTGGTGTGGGGGTTGGGGTCCGATGGCGGTGCATCGTGGTCAGTGACTCTGGGTAGGCAGAGGGACCAGCCTGTCCCACACCTCTGCTCTACCCGACCCATAGCCCGTCACAGTGCGGCCGCACGGGGGAGACAAGGCGGAGGGCGGGTCGTGGCCGTGGGAGAGTGGGGGCTGTCCTGAGGGATGCGCTCCTTCGGCCGCTTACAACTTGGTGCTCGGGTTTAGATTGCGCAGTCACCTATGGCTTGTGTGGGAAAATGACCCCCCACCCTCCCATCTCCAACCCCCACTCTCCCACGACCACCCTCTGCGGGCTGTGGGTCGGGTGGAGCGGAGGTGTGGGCCAATGTTCATCTCTCCACAGTGATGTGATGGACGCGGGGGTGTGGGCCAATCGCTGACAAGTCCCGCCCTCCCGGCAATGTCATGTCCGTTATTTGACTTTTCTGTTGAGAGTAATTTGGTTCGTTGGCTTGTAAGGATGCCACTTTTTGGGTAGATGGCATTTCGGCAGAGCGTCCATTCGGTGAGTTTGCTCTTAGGTGACGCAGCCTTTCGTTAGTTGGCTTTTAGGCGTCCCGCCCTTTCGGTTAGTTGGAGTTTCGGCTTCGTTGCTATTTGGTTATTTGGCTTCCACTTCTTTGCTTCGGCTTCACGTGAGAATAATGTATCAATACCACAAGTTTGGAACGTGATGTGAAACAGCTTTTTGGGAGTACCTTCAATACATTGACTTCAACAGTTAAAGAAAGCCACTTGCTTCCTACCAGTGGATGGCAAATAATGAGCAATAGATGGTGGGATTACCAATGCTACTCACTTCCTCTCATTTTGTTGTAATGGTTTTTTCAAATGTATTTTGAGTCTAACAATCTATCTTTAATTAGGGGTGTGTTCAAAATGTATTTCACAGCAGCAATCACTAAGTTTCCATAAGGTGCATAATCCCCAATAGATTTTTTTAACTTCATCCCCAGTCCAATAGGACTGAATAAATTGCAGCACTAAAATGCAAAAGCACTATTTAGAGCATGCAAAGATATGGAATGTATTCAAAACAAAACCTCTTAACGATATGTGACTTGCAATTTGGTATCATCATGTCAGAACAGATTCATCTCGGCATTTAAGCAGAAATTATTCTCGAATGTTCACCAGAGATTTTTCATCTTCCTGAAGAGAATCTAGGGCAGCAGCAATTATTCATGAATCTGCCAGTAAACTGGTTCACTCCAGCAATATTTCACTGAGAGTTTATTTTGGAGTTGTCAACTTAAACCATAGAATATGTGGATTGTGTATCTTCAATATTATTTCTCTAGAAGAACCTGCACTGTTCCATCCAAATAATTTTATCCGACGAACAACAGGGACTGAATCGAAATAGCTGTGCTGCCTGGTGATATATCTTGGGCTGGAACTTGAAGATTGCCAGTTCTAATAACTTGCAGTTAAAATAATTGATACAAGGCACAGGAACTTTAAACAAGGCTCCTGTTTTTATTCAATATATCTGGACAGAGCACCATCTTGAGCATCAACTCTTCTGCCGAATCAAGTTCCAGTCTTTTGGAATCTGAAGTCTTAAGATTGGTCCCAATCCGAATCGTCATCCATCCTTTTTCTCCAGAGATGCTGCCTGACCCGCTCAGTTACTCCAGCACTTTGTGTCTATATCCAATTTTTTTTAACCAGTCTTCTTTATTGTTGCTCCAGCACTTTAATTCTTTTCTTCATTTTCATTAGTGCTCAATGTATTTCATTGCACCTCTGGATAACCTGAAACGCCATTGGAGTACTATACATTGTCCAGTTCAAACCATTGTCAAAAATGATTCTTGAGGTAAGCGGTCCCATCCAATTTTGGTTTAGTTTAGAGATACAGAGTGGAAACAGGCTCTTCGGCCCACCGAGCTCATGCCAACCAGTGATCATCTATATCCCCCTATCCTATCCTCCTTGGTAAATTATTTCCGCAAACCTCGACTCCATCCTATCCCTCCTGGTCAAATTCCTCCCTACATATGTCCAAGACACCTCACAAGCTCTTCGTCTCCTCCATGACTTCTGTTTTCCAGACCCCACTCCCTCATCTTCACCATGGATGTCCAGTCACTCTACATGTCCATCCCCCACCAGGAGAATATTAAAGCCCTCAGTTTCTTCCTCGACCACAGAACCAACCAATCCCCGTCTACAGATACTCTTCTCCGTCTAGCAGAGCTGGTCCGTACCCTCAACAAATTTTCCTTTGACTCCACCCATTTCCTCCAAATCCAAGGCCTAGCTATGGGCGCGCGCATGTGCCCCAGCCATGCATGTCTCTTTGTATGTTACATCGAACAATCCTTGTTCGAGGCGTACCGTGGCCATATCCCCGAACTCTACCTCCGCTACATTGACGACTGCATTGGTGCTACCCCCTGCACCTATACAGAACTAACTGACTTCATCCATTTCACCACTAACTTCCATCCGGCACTCAAATTCACCTGGACCATTTCTGATATCTCCCTACCATTTCTTGACCTCACTATCTCCATCGTAGGTAACCGACTACTGACCGATATCTACTACAAACCCACTGACTCCCATGGCTATCTGGACTACACTTCTTCCCACCCTGCTTCCGACTCTGTCCCCTACTCCCAATTCCTCCATCTGCACCACATCTTCACCCAGGATGAGGTGTTCCAAACCAGGGCATCGGAGATGTCCTCATTCTTTAGGGAACGGGGGACTATAGATGAGGTTCTCACCAGGGTCTCTTCTATATCCTGTAGCTCCACTCTCACTCACCCCCCTCCCCCAACTCGTAAATAGGACATAGTCCCCCTTGTCCTTACCTTCCACCTTACCAGCCACCACATACAACAGATAATCCTCCGACATTTTCGCCACCTCCAACGGGATCCCACCACTGGCCACATCTTTCCATCTCCTCCTTTGGCTTTCCGCAGAGACCGTTCTCTCAGTAACTCCCTGGTCAATTTGTTCCTTCCCACCCCAACCACCCCCTGGTACTTTCCCTTGCAACTGCAGGAAATGCTACATTTGTCGCTTTACCTCCCCCCTCGACTCCATCCTAGGACCTAAGCGGTCTTTCCAGATGAGGCAGATGTTCACCTGCACCTCCTCCAACCTCATCTATTGCATCCGCTACTCTAGGTGTCAACTGCTCTACATCAGTGAGACCAAGCGCAGGCTTGGCGATCGCTTCACCCAACACCTCTGCACAGTTGGCATTAACAAACCCGATTTCCCAGTGGCTCAGCACTTCAACTCCCCCTCCTGTTCCATATCTGACCTTTCGGTCCTGGGCCTCCTCCATGGCCAGTGTGAGTTCCACCGCAAATTAGAGGAGCAGCACCTCATATTTTGCTGGGGTAGTTTACACCCCAGTGTTATGAACATTAACTTCTCCAATTTCAGGTAGTCCCTGTTTTCTCCCTCCTTCCTCTCCCCTTCCCAGCTCTCCCACAGCCCACTGTCTCCGCCTCTTCTTTTCTTCTTCCCGCCCCCCCACCAGTCTGAAGAAGGGTCTCGACCCGAAACGTCATCTATTCCTTCGCTCCATAGATGCTGCCTCACCCGCTGAGTTTCTCCAGCATTTTTGTCTACCATCAAAACACCAGCACTTTCTTACACATTAGGGACATTTTACAATCTTTACCAAAGCCAATTAACCTACAAACCTGTATGTCCTTGAAGTGTGGGAGGAAACCAAAACACCAGGGTGAACCCAAGTGTTCACATGGAGAACGTACAAACTCCATACAGACAACACCCATAGACAGGATTGAACCCAGGTCCCTGGCGCTGTAAGGCAGCAGTTCGACCGCTGCGCCACCATGCCGCACTGCCCTCAGGGTAAGTGGCTGGACTGCCTGTCCTGTACGCATTTTGCCTAATGGCAGTCTGAAGTGGTGTTGATCTGCATCTCGAATGAATTTCTGTCAGTCAGGATCATGATGTCGATTGACTCACACTGCAGATGAAGGTAGCCTCAATGCTGCACAAAGTCAGTCATGTGCCCACTACAGCAGAAGCAATATAGTGTAGTTTCCTTTTTAAAACTTACGAGAAACCAAGCCTCTCTGTGCTGATGCTGCAAATGAGCTTTCACCATAGGAGAGGCACAAAATAGTGAAGTAACTCAGTGGGTCAGGCAGCGTCTCTGGGGAACATGGGTAGGTGACGTTTCTGGTTGGAACCCTTCTTCAGAATCAATATATAAATATACAATCATGAGGGGTGTAGATAATGTGGGTGAACCGTCATTTTCTCAGGATAGGGGAGTCTAAAACCAGAGGGCTTAGATTTAAGATGAGGGTGTAAAAAGAGACGGGGAGGATGGTGGGTATATGGAACGATCTGGCAGGGGAAGCTGCAGAAGCAGGTGCAATTGCAATGTTTGGACAGGAACATGGATGTATAGGAAAAGATTAGCAGGATATATGCCAAAATGGATCTAGCTCAAAGGCATCTTGGTCGTCACGAATGAGTTGGGCCAAAAAGCCTGTTTTCATGCTGCAGAACTCTGTGACTCCAATTTGTGCTAACCGAGTTTGCACGAAATTCATCAAGTAGGAATTCTATACTTAAAGGCAACACACTAATTGTACTTTACATTTTTTTTCTTCTTTTAAGTTTTCCTATCCTCCTCAATTAAAACACATCCTAGGGGGTACCTTGAATGCTGCTGCATTTCCTATGAGTTCCACTTCCAATAAGTTGCCATACAGGAGTTTCAAAAAAGCTTGCATACTTTATTTTAATTTCTAACCACATAGAACTCACTCCATAAGATGTTCATATATAATATTCATACAAGTGTTATTTCAAAATGGTGCAGCTTTGACAACATGACAATTACATAAATGTTCCACAAGTCTTAATATTGTTGTAGTTTTCAAATTTATTTTATTATTGGTCATTTCACTGGCCTATAAAACAGTGTAACAATTCTTTTAAGAACTATTGATGTTTTATTTACGGTGAAATAATTCTTAATTTATGAAGCATGTATATTTCATGGAGATGTACAGAATATAAATCACTCCGAAGGAGGGTCCTGACCCAAAATATCACCTATCTGTGTTTTCCAGAGATGCTGCCTGATGCATTCACTTACTCCAGCATGTTGTGTCTTTGGTGAACCAGCATCTGCAGTTCTTGGTGTCAACATAGATATTGGCCCACATCTTTGCATACCTTATTGCCTGTCTATAGTAATCTACTTAACAACATTACTTCCATCTCTCTTTGTGCCTTACACATTCATATACCTGTTCAAATGCCTCTTAATCTGGTCATGGATAAGAAAAATATAGGATGAAATGTGCTGACTCTTTGCCCCTCGTCTGGTCATAGAGTTTTACAGGATGGAAGCAGGCCCTTTGGCCCATCTTTCCCTGCCCACACTGGCCAACATGTCCCATCTACACTAGTCCCACCTACCTGCATTTGGCCAATATCCCTCTAAACCTGTCCTATCCATATACCAGTTCTTAATGTTTCTTAAACATTGCGATAGTACCATCCTTAACTATATCCCCTGAAAGCTCGTTCCATACACCTACCACCCTTTGCGTGAAAAGGTTACCCCTCAGATTCCTTTTAAATCATTCCCCCTCACCTTAAACCTGTGAGTATTTGTCACCTCCATTTGTACTTGTATTTGTACTCAGCTGAGTCAGAAGAGAAGACCCTCCCAGCTCCAGATGTGGAGAGTCTCTTGCTGGCCCTGTGCACCCCAAAGACAAGAAGTTGTGGCATTTCAATGGATATCATCACTGTGTACTACCTTGAACATTAGACATTTAGACTTGGAGCCCTTCAGCCCACCGAGTCCACACTGACCACCAATCACTAGTTCTATCCCACACACTGGGGACAATTTTACAGCAGCCAATTAACCTACAAACCTGTACGTCTTTGGAGTGTGGGAGGAAACCAGAGCACTTGGTCAAAACCAATGCGGTCACAGGGAGAATGTACAAGCTCTGTACAGACAGTCCCCCCGTAGTCAGGACCAAGCCTGGGTCTCCGGCACAACTCTACCACTGTACCATTGTGCCACCCTCGAAGATGGGAGGGAGTTTTCCCAACTGTAAAAGTAATTGATTGCAATCTGACATTTGAGAAATATAAAAACTGCCACAATTAAAGTAAATAATTAAAAAGTAAACTCTTAAAAGAAGATTACAGTTCTTAATTATTTATATTTTATGTTAAAGTAAAGCAAAATAACAATGAGAATGGCGCTAAGTGCTGGACACTAAGTGGGTCAGGCAAGTTTTTCTCCCGAACATAGACACAAAAAGCTGGAGTAACTTAGCGGGACAGGCAGCAGCTCGGGAGAGAAGGAATGGGTTTCGGGTCGAGACCCTTCTTCAGACCCGAAACCCTTCTCAGACCCTTCTTCAGTCCTGTGTTACTCCAGCTTTTTGTGTCTGTCTTCGATTTAAACCAGCATCTGCAATTTTTTCTTACAGGTTTTCTCCCTCTCTTCGCTGTGCCCCACCAAGACACGCACCCTTTCTTCCCTTTCCCCTCCCTCCGTCCCCTTCCACCTATATTCTTTCCTCTGGCTTCACAATTCGCAACTCTTCTCTCCTCATCTCACGAATTTGGCCTTTTCATCTCGAGTCTTTCCTCTGGCACTCATTCCATATCACCACCATCCTCTGTGTGAAAAAGTTGCTCCCCTGGTTTCATTACATTTATTTACTTTAATGTTTTAACTAGAGGTGACAAGTGTATGAATAAATGTAAATACTGGAGTAACTCAGCGAGTCAGGTAGCATCTCTGGAGAAAAAGGATGGGTCAGGTCAGGACCCTTCTACAGACCCTTCTCCAGAGATGCTGCCTGAACCGTTGAGTTACTGCAACACCTTGTGTCTATCATCAACATTGTTAAGGAGTGTTGGAAGGAACTGCAGTTGCAGGTTTACACAGAAGATGGACACAAAATGCTGGAATAACTCAGTGGGATAGGCAGCATCTCTGAAGAGTAGGAATAGGTGACGTTTTGTGTCATGACCCTTCTTCAGACTGAGAGTCAGGGGAGAGGGAGTCTAGAGATATGGAGGGGTGAGGTGTGAAAAGCATAGATCAAAGCAGATTATGTAAGGAAATGTAGCTGTGGGGCAAGTGACAAGGAGAAATACAATGTAAAATTAATAAGAAGGACAGTGAAACTAGTCAGAGAACAGGGGTGGTGGAGGGACAGAGAGAGAGGGAAAGCAAGTTAGAGAAATCAATATTCATACCGCTGGGTTGTAAGCTACCCAACATTGTTAACACAAGTTCTGAAGAAACCAGATTAAACAGTAAAATAGAGTATGGCAATATTAGAAGAAAATACCAAATGTTTACATCAGGTCATAGAGTGATACAGAGTGGAAACAGGTCCAACTTGCCCACACCGGCCAACATGTCTCAGCTGGTCCCAACTGCCTGCGTTTGGTCTATATCCCCCCCAAACATGTCCTATCCATGTACCTGTCTAACCTCTACTTCCTCTGGCGTCTTGTTCCATACGCCCACCACCCTCTGTGTAGAAAAAGTGACCCCTCAGGTTGATCCATAAAGATTTTTTTTTTTTTTTAAAAGGCAGAAATTTTAAGTATTTATATGAAATTGCTGGTTGTGCATTGCGGAGTTCCACTGACGATGATTCCATTTACATCAGGAATCCACTCACAGTTATAGCTGATGAGTCATTGGGGAAACCAACCACTTTGTCAGATAACTACTGGGCTTCCACATCCAGCTTGTGTTGATGACTCACAGAGCATCAGGCTCATTCAGGCAATGTCACTGAGCAATTGGTATTCATTTCATCATGTTAGCACCAGCATCTCTTGTCTGATGCAGAAGTCGAGCTTTTGTAACATCGTCACCTTAACGGAGAACCGCAGATAGGATCAACAACGAACATGGAACATAAAACATACGGCACAGGAATAGGCCCTTTGACCTACAATGTCGAGATTTTGTAACATCATCAACTTAATTGAGAACCGCAGTAGGAACGAACAACTATCTTGGAACATGCATAAAACATAGAATGTAGAACAGTGCAGCGAAGGAACAGGCCTTTCAGCCCACATTGTTTGTGCCAAACATGATGCCAAGTTAAACTGATCTCATCAGCATGTACATGATCCATATCCATCCCTTCCTTGTGCCTATCTTAAACGCCACTATCATATCTGCCTCCTCCACCACCACCCTTGGCAATGCCTACGAGTCACCCACCATCCTCTGTGTACGAAAAAACTTGCACTGCACATCTTCATTAAACTTTACTGTTGGACATTTCCACCCTGGGGAAAAAAGTTCTGACTGTCTATCCTATCAATGCCTCTCAGAATTTTACAGACTTCCATCAAGTCTTCCTTCAACCTCTGATGTTACAGAGAAAATATTTGATATATATTTTTATATGAAGTGTTGGCATGGGTCAGTGCAGACTGGAAACTGGAACTGTTTCCTATCTGCCAATGACCATTACCAGTTTTCCATTATCTTGCAGAATTTCCTGGGTTTTTTTACTACTTATTGTTTAATAGGGAAAAATTCAAATACATTTCAACTCAACAGCCAGCTGGATACAAATGCAACATTCTGCAAAGCATAAGAATTAGTTACCAGCACCTTAATGCATTTGGCGATCTTGTTCTGCTAAATTTAGAAAGTAATTTAGCTCTTTTTTTCGTTTCTGCTGAAAACAGAAATTGAGCAAAGGAATGACGGAAAAATATTTATAATATTGTGTCACATTAAGATAGAAATGCTGGAAGCTTTGGTAGAGCCAACAACATTTTACCTTACAAAATGAAATACAATAATTTGAAATGGGTAATTTTGGAACTATTGATTAAATAAAGATGAAGATGTAAAGCTGAAAATACTGCAATTGCTGGGAATATTAAATCAAAAAGAGCCAAAAAATATGTCAGCATTTGTAAAGAGACGATGGATTTTTTTTGCTGATAACTACAACAATTTTGTCTTCAATTTTCTCTGGCAAGGGTGACGTTTATAACTCTTCCTAATTGACCTTGAGAAGGTTGTATTGAGCTGCATTGAATTCTGGTCGTTTGTATGTTAGAGGAATCCCAAGACACTGTCAGGATTTCAACTGAGTGATAACAATGAATCAGCAACTATGTGTCACATCCTCTTTGATTCCAATCACTCCCAACATTCATTCCATATCCAAAGTTCAATGGTTCTTTATTATCACATGTACCGAGGTACAGTGAAATTCATTTTTTCATACAGTTCAGGACAAGTATCACAATACATAGTCACTTAGAAACATCTTAGATAAGCATCTCAGATACAGTACAATTATACAGTAGTGGTACACTGAGGCGGTATACAGTAGATAGTATTTCGCGTCATTTACGTCCCAGTTGTTGTAAGTGCAGTGTTCTTGACCTGACCGTGAAGGTGGTTGTCCTGTCGATGTTGCAGGGTCAGACTGGCCAAGCATAGCTATGGTGTTCTCTGTCCCTGGCCGGTAGCGTTATGTTTAAAGGCTGATAGCACTGCGGCCGGTAGCATTATGTTTTAAGGCTGATAGCACTGCGGCCAATAGAGCTTTGTTAAAGTCTGCGACCGACAGAGCTTAGTTTGCAAAGGGACAGGATGGGGGGGGGGGGGGGGGGGGCTTGCTCGGATGCGGCGATATTGGCCAGGGCTTACCAGCAGTTACTTCAACAGCTGATTTCTGCTGTTATAAAGGCAGGCGCCGGTACGCCATGAGTTAGTTATTTTACGAGAAGAGTTTACTGACGGACTGGGTCGCGATCAGCACCACGGAAAGAGGCAGAGAGAGAGAGAGAGGGGGGGGTGCGGCTGTAAAATGGGTCCTGCACATACCGAGAGAAGTATTGTTTTTGTATTCCCTCTTGCCAATAAATCTGATTTGTAACTAAACGGATGGTGAGCTTTTTTCTGTTCGACTAGTCAGATTTTTGTTGAGTGTGGACCTGTTCCATTGTAGCAGGTCCACACTCATGACCTCTTGGAGCAGCGCCCGGTCCAGCTGATCCCCAGCGGTCCACTCCACCATCGAGGTAGTGCACTCCCTCCCACCGCCGGTCTGCTCACTGGCCCTCTGTCCGACTCCCTCCACACTGGGTGGGTGAGCCAGGCCTGCTGTCGGGTGTGGCCCCGGCACACCAGGATGACCTTCTGCCGTGAAGAGGTGATCAGCCTTACTCCTCTAGCCCCCCAAATGAGTCACCCTCCCCTTTGACCTTCTGGGCGGATCCTCGGTCTGCGGTGGGTGTGCCGGGCTGCTGGTGGGTCTGGCCGCGGCTTGCTGGGATTCTACTGCCGCACGACTTTAAAGATACAAAGAGCTGCTCTGTTGGCTCAAATCATTCTGGATCCACTGGCATAGCCAAAGGAATGGCTGTGCTTCCAACAGCTGAATGAATAAAACAGCAACATTGTTTTGTATGGGTTTTACAGAGTATTATGCTCACATATCTGTTGTACTGCTGCAAGAGAAGATTTCCAATGATGTTGCTAGAGAGCTGCTCCTGAACTATAGGGAGAGGTTGGGTAGGCTGAGACTCTAGTCCTTGGAGCACAGGAGGATGAGAGGTGATCTTATTGAGGTGTATAATATCATGAAAGGAATAGATCAGGTTGCACAGAGTCTCTTTGCCAGAGTAGGTGAATCGAGGAGGAGAGGACATGGGTTTAAGGTGAAGGGGAAAAGATTTAATAGGAATCTGATGGGTAACTTTTTCACACAAAGGGGGTGGTGGGTGTATGGAACAAGCTGCCAGAGGAGGTAGTTGAGTCTGAGACTCCCAACATTTAAGAAACAGACAGGCACATGGATAGGACAGATTTGGAGGGATATGGACCAAGCACGGGCAGGTGGAACTAGTGTAGCTGTGACATGTTGGCTGGTGTGCGCAAGTTGGGCTGAAGGGCCTGTTTCACTCGATGACTCTATGACTCAAAGTAAGAATTTTGTTGTTCCATTTTGGGACATATGACAATAAAACATTCTTGACACTAAAACACTCCTGAAATCTTTGATAGGTAACACATGTGGATAAATGTGAGGTTATCCACTTTGGTGGCAAAAACATGAGGGTAGACTATTATCTGAATGGTGGCAGATTAGGTAAGGGGGAGATGCAACGAGACCTGGGTGTCATGGTACACCAGTCATTGAAAGTAGGCATGCAGGTGCAGCAGGCAGTGAAGAAAGCAAATGGTATGTTAGCATTCATAGCGAAAGGATTTGAGTATAGGAGCAGGGAGGTTCTACTGCAGTTGTACAGGGTTTTGGTGAGGCCACACCTGGAGTACTGCGTACAGTTTTGGTCTCCAAATCTGAGGAAAGACATCCTTGCCATAGAGGGGGTACAGAGAAGATTCACCAGACTGATTCCTGGGATGTCAGGACTTTCATATGAGGAAAGATTGGATAGATTCGGTTTGTACTCGATGGAATTTAGAAGATTGAGGGGGGATCTTATAGAAACCTACAAAATTCTTAAGGGGTTGGACAAGCTAGATGCTGGAAGATTGTTCCCGATGTTGGGGGAGTCCAGAACAAGGGGTCACAGTCTAAGGATAAGGGGGAATTCCTTTAGGACCGAAATGAGGAAAACATTCTTTACACAGAGAGTGGTGAGTCTCTGGAATTCTCTGCCACAGAAGGTAGTTGAGGCCAGTTCATTGGCTATATTTAAGAGGGCGTTAGATGTGGCACTTGTGGCTAATGGGATCAGGGGGTATGGAGAGAAGGCAGGTACGGGATACTGAGTTGGATGATCAGCCATGATCACATTGAATGGCGGTGCAGGCTCGAAGGGCCGAATGGCCTACTCCTGCACCTATTTTCTATGTTTCTATGTTTCTAAACCTGGATACTGGATCCCAAAGTTGTGATAGCCTTTAATGCTTATGGCATTTGCATTTGGGATTTTTTTTAGCATTTTCATTTGGGAATTTTTTTTAAAGACTCATAACAATGAAATAAAACAAATTATCTGGACTTTTTAATTACTTAAAAAATATGTAGTTGCTAAAGCACAAAGAACATAATATTTGAAATATTAAAGAAAAATCAAATAAGTGATCGGGATTGTCCGCTTAGTTTATGAGAGGTCTGTTCAGCAATTGGATAACAGCAGGGAGAAAAACCCCATTCCTGAATCTGGTGATATGTGCTTTAAAGCTGCAAAGACCAGGGTGTAAATAGTCCTTGATTATCTTAGCTGCATTCACAAGGCAACATGAAGTGTAGATGGAGCCAATGGATTTTGTATTCTGTCTCAAAACATAACAGAATCAAAGATGACCATAAAGAATCAGTTATGAAAGTCACCTGTTTGTTTTATAAACATTAAAATTGGTGTGATGAGTTCACTAATCCTTTGATGTGTGTGAGTTAGAGGCACCCTTAATGAAGTCACCTTCATTTAATGTCAATGGAATGAGATTTTAAAAAGGTGATTCTTTTTTATTTTAGTGTCTGGACTGTAGCACTAAACCAATGCGTGGGATAGAAACATAGAAACATAGAAAATAGGTGCAGGAGTAGGCCATTCGGCCCTTCGAGCCTGCACCGCCATTCAATGTGATCATGGCTGATCATCCAACTCAGTATCCCGTACCTGCCTTCTCTCCATACCCCCTGATCCCTTTAGCCACAAGTGCCACATCTAACGCCCTCTTAAATATAGCCAATGAACTGGCCTCAACTACGTTCTGTGGCAGAGAATTCCAGAGACTCACGACTCTCTGTGTAAAGAATGTTTTCCTCATTTCGGTCCTAAAGGAATTCCCCCTTATCCTTAGACTGTGACCCCTTGTTCTGGACTCCCCCAACATCGGGAACAATCTTCCAGCATCTAGCTTGTCCAACCCCTTAAGAATTTTGTAAGTTTCTATAAGATCCCCCCTCAATCTTCTAAATTCCAGCGAGTACAAGCCGAGTCTATCCAATCTTTCCTCATATGAAAGTCCTGACATCCCAGGAATCAGTCTGGTGAATCTTCTCTGTACCCCCTCTATGGCAAGGATGTCTTTCCTCAGATTTGGCAAGGATGTCTTTCCTCAGAGATGATGATAGACTGCATTAGCAATGCTTAAACTGCATTAGCAATGCTTTTGTGTGGCACAGTGGTATTAAAAATATGCACAAATCTGAAAATGTCACCAATTGCTGAAGATTTAATTCTATATCATGATAGCACATGTCTGAAAAGGTAGAATCTCTCATCTATTTTTCTTTTTTTCCCCCCTATAATCATGTATTTACTGCCAACATTTTTGAGATGCCAACGGAAATTCTTTTGGTATCTCTTCTGGTTAATGATGAGACTTGGCTAACAAACACGAATTTGAAGGAGGATCTGAGAGTCTGACCCCACAAAATGGGTCCTGACCCGAAACCTATCCATGTTCTTCAGAGATGCTGCATGACAAGCTGAGTTACTCCAGGATTTTATATCATTTTTTTACACAAATCTGGTCTTTTGCTCCAGTCATGGTTCAAATGGTTATGGCCTTTGATGCAATATGTTGATTTGCACAGGGATGTCTCCACATTGAGAAAATTGACATCTTTATGGACACAAGGATCTGCAGATGTTGGGTTTCTTTTAAAGGCACAACATGCTGGAGTAACTCGGGCAGCATCTCTGAAGGGAATGGATAGGCAACATTTCAGGTCGGGACCTTTCAGTTGCGTCTTTTTAATAGAGAAAATTATGATTCTAAGACTTGAATTCCGCTGGTGAGACATATATGTTAATCAGTTTGCCAGAAAATTTGGGCACTCAGTTTTGACCAGATGATAACTGTGTGAATGTGAATTGCTCGTTGCTAGTTGCGAGTTATGAGGTTTAGGGATGGAGAAGTATCACACAGACTAATAATGTGGATTATCTAAAAACTGGACTTACTTTATCAATCAGACATTATAAATCCTATTATAAATTATTAATAATTATTGTAAAAATCCTCATTACAAAATATATATGTATTGTGTAGGAAATAATATTTCAAATCATATTTTCCTGCATCCATTTCATCTCTCTACCCAAATCTATACATAACTCTTCATATATTGGTAATAGTAGTGCAGAGCTGTTACTCTGTATTTATGCCTCAAAATCTTTTGCCAGAACTTTGATAATGAAAGATTACCTATTCAGCAACAAATCATTATCTTCTATGATTCTGCTATTACTACATGTTATCTTGGTTGTGTTTAGAATTCATAAACATGAAATGGATACTTCCGGGTGGTAGAGACTGGTTGCTGTAATGTTCTGGTTCAGACTTCACAATTGAATTTGCATCTGATCATAGTGTTCCCAATAATTCAAAAACAATTTCATTTTAATCATGGCTTTTAACAATATCACGTGGCATTTGTTTACCAGTTCCATGCCTGCTCACACAGCTTGTAAACTGACTTGCTCGGGTCAAGATTAAATTAACAGACTAATTACAGTGTCATTGCATTTTGTATATTATATCAGAATTCTGGTGACAAACTAGTCTATCAAAATGATATAATCTCACAATTTGACTTTGGATATCTCTTGAGAGGTCTGAAGTCTTATTTGATCAAGGTATGCCTCATGTGCATGTGGAATTAACGTAATGCCAAGTTGAATATAATGCAATAGAAATGAGGTGGAATTTCTTTAGTCAGAGGGTGGTGAATCTGTGGAATCTATTGCTGCAGATGGCTGTGGAGGCCAAGTCAGTGTATAGTTGTTAGGCGGAGATTGAATGATTCTTGATTAGTAAGGGTGGTGGGGGTTATGGGGAGAAGGCAGGGGAATGGGGTTGAGAGGAAAAGATGGATCAGCGATGATTGAATAGCGCAGTTGACTTGATGGGCTGAATGGCCTAATTCTGCTTTTATAACTTACTCGACCAAGTGCAGACCCGTTGGGTCTGTTCCCACAACGTGTGGTTGCGGGAGAGGGGGGTGCTGGGGGGGGGGGGGTGGCGGCATGCGGCATCACACACACTAACTACCCCCCCCGCACACACGCTAACAACCCCCCTTGATATTATATTAATATTATTAATTTGCTCAGTTTATCCCATAACCGCCCTATCCACTGACACATAGCCCCCAACTCACAGGCGCGTCTAGAGAGGGAGGGGGGGGGGGGTAGAGAGTGAGAGCAGAGAGAGAATGGGGAGAGACAAAAAGAAAAGGGCAGAGACAGAAGGGCAAGAGGGAGAGGGGGGTGAGGGGAGGAGGGGAGGAGGAGGAGGAGAGGAAGGGTGGGTGAGGGTGGGTGGGTGAGGGGGGGAGGGTAGGTGGGTGAGGGGGGAGGGTGGGTGGGTGGGGGGGGTGGGGGAGGAGGGGTGAGAGAGATGGGAGGAGAGAGAGAGATGGGAGGGGAGAGAGAGGGGGCTGAGGAGGGGGAAGGGGGGGAAGGGAGGGAAGGGGGGAGAAGGGAGGGAGGGTGGGGAGGGGATGGGACGGAGGGAAGGGGGTAGGGGAGGGCTGGAGGGAGGGCAGGAGGGAGATGGGGTAGGGGAGAGAGGATGAAGAGTGTGGAGGGAGGGGGAGAGGGGGTGCAGAGGAGAGAGGGGGAAGAGTGGGGAAGGAGGAGGAGATGGGGAGGGGAGAGAGGGAAGGGAGGGTGAGAGGGGTAGGGGAAGGGAGGGTGAGAGGGGTAGGGGGAGAGAGGGGGAAGAGGAGGGAGGGGGAGAGGGGGAGGGAGAGGGGTGGGGGCAGTCCATCTATTCCCCACTCCCTATCACCCCCTCTCCCTCTCCCTCTACTTCAATCTTTTTCTCTTCATTTGATACACTTTCTTTTGTAAGCCTTCGTGTTTGTGTGTATAAAAATATTTTAAGAACCTTATGTTTTAGATTTCGCAAAGTATCTGAATGTCACCACTGACAGAGGAAATGAGAATGTAATTTACAAGTTGCAAGATGAGCTAATATTATCAAGAATAGATCATACCAAAATAGACCTACCACTCATAGCAGTTTTGAAATTCATCAAGTTAAGGTTATATAATGATTAGGACACTAAGTGCTGGCATAACTCAGCAGGTCAGGCAGCATCTCTGGAGAATAAGGATAGGTGACATTTCAGGTCGGGACCCTTCTTACGTCACCGATCCATGTTCTCGGAGATGCTGCCAGACTCGCTGAGTTACTCCAGTAATTTGTGTCCTTTGTGTAAACTAGCATCTGCAATTCCTTGTTTCTATATATGATGATTAGTTTGGTTAGTGTATTTTTCACTCTCTAATTCTGGAGCGGTTGGGTTCAATGCACTATTTATCTCTCATGGGTTTGGACATCAATGATTTAATAGGCTAAAAACACATTTTCGGAGCTATCTTATAAAGTGCAGTTATTATCTTAACCTTGACCATAACCACACTTACATATACTAGGCTACTGTCTCTTGGACCAATACAGATATAATTGCATCACAGGACCTCCAGGTTGATATTGGTCAGCCCCTCGCTGCATGTTTCAATTTTGCAGATGAGCTCCACAAAACATCATCTACTTCCCTGGTAGACCCATTGTTTCTGCCTGCTCTTTCCGAATCAAACTTCTCTTCATACCTTCACTCTACCCTGTCTATCCTTATCCATTCCCTTCCCATCTCCATCCACTATCATTTTGACCGCTTGTCCTGACTGCCTCATCTTTACAGTATGATCACCCAAAACATCACCTATTCCCTTTCTCCAGAGATGCCACCTGACCCGCTGAGATACACCAGCATTTTGTGTCTATCTTTGGTACAAACCAGCAACTGCATTTCCTTCGGACACATGCCTCATCTTTACCATGGATGTTCATTTTCTGTGCACTTCCATCTCCCATCAGGAAGGTCTTTGGTCCCTCCACTTCTCTGTGGAACAAAGACCCAACCAGTTCTCTTCCACTAACGCCCTCATCCACCTAGCTATCTTTGTTCTTGCTCTGCAAATTGTAGGTGTAACATTGGACATTTACATTGCCTCAGCAACCCCTGTCTTTCTGTGGGCTGCATGGAATACTCTCAGGAGATAAACAATTCACATATATATATTAGAAACTGACCTTGATTATATGTCCTTCCCAGTCACTTTTTCTTGATTTTTCATTTCTCCTCAAGATGCTGTAGAACTGCTGAAATGTCCTCCTCCTTTAGGAAATGTGGCTTCCCTTCTGCTGTACTTAATGGAGTCCTCAAAAACACTTCTTCTATTTCCCTTACATCTGTTATCATCTAGCTACCCCCACCAGCACTCTCGCCCCCTGACATGGCAGAGAATTTGCTAGTCCTCACATTTTACCTTGCTACCCTCCACATACCACAATCAGTCTGAAGAAAGGTCCCAATCCAAATCATCATCTGTTCATTTCACTCTAGAGATGCTGTCTGACCTGTTGCGTTCCTGCAGCACTTTGTTTTTTGTTAAAGAAAGTAATTTAGTAGTTTAGAGGTACAGCACGGAAAGAGCCCCTTCAGCCAACCAAGTCGTCGCCGACCAGTGCTCCCGTACACTAACACTATCCTACTTACAATAGGACCAACTTACAAATTAGCCTAGAAACGTGTACATCTTTGGGGTGTGTGAGGAAATCAGAGATCCCGGAGAATATCCACACAGGTCATGGGACATACTCGAACGTCAAACCCGGATTTCTGGCGCTGTAAGGTAGCAATTCTACCGCTGCACCACCGTGCCGCTCAACCCAGTCTTTGTTGGGGTGAGAGATAAAGCAGGAAGCTCAGTTTGTGATCAGCCAGAGTGCCAAGGGCCTTGAAAATGTCACCTTGCGACTGAAGGCAGCATGTCAAAGAAAAATAATTAGGAATGCAGGCTCGATTTAATTTTGAAAGCAAGAATTAAAATATGCGGAACTGTGTTCTCAGGAGATTGGACAGTCTTTTGCGGATTGTATTGTGAATGGCCCATGAAAAGACAACTTTGAATAATTGTTTTTTAACAAGATATTGTTGATTAACTGAAGCATGTTAACAAAGAGTGGCTGTTTGATAAATCCTGGAAATTATCCCTATTAATGGCTTGCCGAATGTAGTTTATGTGAAATATGGAGATAAGAAGGCTGTAATGTAAATTAGTTATATTGGTATTAAGGAAGCAACATTTGAACGCATTGCTGCAGACTTATGAAGGCAAAACCATCCAAAATTACTGCATTGTCGATTTGAAGGCCTCCATTGTGTAACTGAATATTCATACAGCTGTGCAGATCTGACTTTGAGTCAACTTATTTTGCACACTTAGTTTTTCAGAGTGCGGAGAAGACTTATGAGGACGTTGCCATGACTTGAGGACCCGAGGGCCTAAACTATAGGGAGAAGTTGGGCAAGCCAGGACTTTATTCCTTGGAATGCAGACGTTTGAGGAGTAATCATAGAAGTGCAGAGCTATTAGAGCGATTACGAGAGGTTGGGCAGGTTTGGACGTTATTCCTTGGAGCACAGGAAGATGAGAAGCGATATTATAGAGGTGTATAAGATCACGAGAGGAATAGACAAGGTAAATGCACACAGTCTTTTACATAGAGTACGCAATCAAGAATCAGGCAACATAGGTTTAAGGTGAGAAGAGAAAGATTTAATCGAAGCCTGAGGGCAACTTCTTCCACACACAGGGTGGTGAGTGTATGAAACAACCTGCCAGAGGAATGAGTTGAGGCAGGTACTATCGCAGCATTAAAAAAAACATTAGGACAGGTACATTGATAGGAAAGATTTGGAGGGATAGGGACCAAACAAGGTCAGGTGGTAAAAGTATAGATGGGGCAACTTGGTCAGCATGGGCGAGTTGGACCGAAGGGGTCATATGACTCTCTGACTCTATGTATTGATGTTAATTTGCTCGATGGAGAATGGCCAAATGAGGATGGTACTGGATGGCAGCTGGTGCCGATGGCATTGTACCTCACATACAGTGAATTAAAGAAGGAATCAAGGAAATCGGTTTGCCTGCAGATGGATTTGAGTGGTAATTACTAAATTATTTGATCCCTAAATTGTTTCAAGCTTTGAAAAGGAAAGATTAATAAAGTTTATGCAAATAGCACGTAATGATTATTTAGTAAATTAGATTGTTTGAAAGGTCATTTGCTGAATAATATTCAAAGCTACTAATTTGTTTTTTTTAATTGAGAAACTGAATTGAACAATGCACTGCAGCAGAACACATTCATAATTTGCCTTATTTCAAAAAGAACATTTACAAAATAATTAATTGATGTAAAATGAAAATACATTGATTCAATGATTCGATAATAGTTAATGTCACATTTACATATCACATATAGTGATATGCTTCATTTTGTGTGCCACATGGTAAAATCGCGCAGCAGACCTCACCTACGCAGTACACAAGTGTCATCTCATTTTGGCGCTGACAAAGTTACAATAGTTCACCGAACATTCCTATCTACTACCTGCCTGCCACAATGATACCCAGCCAATGAAGTAACTGCTCGGAAGAATGACCATAAGCATGGTTGAAGGAGTGAGTCTTAAGATGAAGTATCATATTTCCCGGCAATGAAGATGCTATTTTTTATCCTAAAATAAGGCCTGAAAATTTACCTGCTTCTTGGAGGCCGAAGGTTAGATTTTTAACCAAGAAAGATAGACTTGGTTATCCCTCAGTACAGCAACATCAAGAACAATAGCCAAGTCTATCCCTCATTGCTGGCAGCTGATTGAAAAGGACAACGCTGCTGGAGGCTGGAGAGTTCCTTTAGCAGCGTGTGGGGAGTCTGGCCTGGCTCAACACAAAGTAGCAAACTTGGCTGGGCCGCCAGGGGTAATGTTGCGGGGAAGGCAGGAGCGTTGAGAAGGAGGGAGTCGGGGATCATGCCAGCAACTCACTCAGTAGCTAGGGTGGCTGCGAGCGACCTCCGGGACCGGACAGCGGAACCGGCTGCCATCTCAGCGCCTTCTGCCGGCTGGCCAGCCAGCCAGCCACGGTGTCATTCAGCACGGGTGCACGGGGAAGTGGTGGTTGGCGGGTGTGTGTCCTCGACGCAGGTGCGTCTTCATTGCCGGGAAATACGGTAGCTATATGGAGAAGCAGACGTGGTTTTGGGGAAGGGATTTGAATGCAATGAAACCTTCCATGCAAATGTTATGGTTTTGTTCATCTATCTATCAACAACCGTCTCTTTGAACATCTTACACTTGTCCAAATTCCAGCTCCCTTCCTCTGACACTGCAATACTGTAATCAGAGGAAGGGGAGCTGGAGATTGGACGATCAAAGAGATCGTTGTTGATAGACAGATGTATAAAACCATAAAGTTTTACATGGAAGGTAATAATTTGTATTTGAGGCCATGGAATAGATATGGTTATCAAAAATTGGGGCCAGTGGTGAGTAGACTTTATTCTGTCCCAGAAGAACAGTAAGGTAAACTACAATGCCTGGACCAGGTGGTATCAGCTGCAGGGAGAGGTTGTACAAACATGGATTGTTTTCTCTTGAACGTGAGAGGTTGCAGAGAGATCTGATAGAAATATCCAAAATTATAAGAGACAGACAAAGTAGGCAGTCCAATTCTCTTTCTTGGGGTGAAAATGTCAAAGATTAGAGAGCATAATTTTAGAGTAAGAGGGGCAAAGTTTTTCAAAGAGATACGCGGAGCAAGTTTTTTTTTACACAGAGATTGATAGGCGTCTGGAACATTCTACCAGGGGTGGTGGTGGAAGCAGATACGATAGTGGTGTTTAAGAGGCTTTTAAACAGGCACATAGATGTGCGGGGAATAGAGTGTTATGGATAATGTACAGGCAGATGAGATTAGTTTATCTTGGCATTATGTTCAGCATTGACATTGCAGACTGAAGGGCCTGTTCCTGTGTTGTACTTTTCTGTGTTCTGTTTTCTCATAAAATGGCTGTTTGTTTATCCAGTAACTATATTTTAGTGATTATAAAAAACATCATTGCAAGTTGCAATTACTCCGATGTGTATCTTAAATATACTAAATTACTTTAAAAGGATAATGTTTGGATTCATTCAGAATTCCTGCAATCATGCTGTATTATACTGAATGATGAAACCCAACTGAGTGCTATAAATGGAAGGAGTTCAGTGAACAAAATCACACTGGAAGAGATGATGTCTTATAGCGGCAGCTGATTTTTATGCCTGTGATTCTGCAAGCAGGGTGCTTCTTTTATTGAAAGTGGTTGTGACTGTGAAAATGTGCTCACATTCACTGTGGAATCCAAATTCTCAATACTACCATGCATTTCCTGCCTATTTAAATCTGAATTTATGCCAAATACAACAGAAAGTAATTTAAACTTTCAATTACAAGCCAATGAGGCCATGTGATGAGACCTGCTCAATTACCTTATTGATTCACCCTTTGAACTAAGACCATCCTGCAACATTATTATAATGTCAGTGCTTGATACAAGTAGCTAACCAACTTTGTTACTAGTCCACCATTAGTAGTCATGCAGGATTCATACAGATTAATCCAGATCATACAACAAGTTTGTCGTCAAACAATGCTGAATCTGGCTTTCATGTGGGGGCGGGTTGTCCTCTTAATTACTGCTCAGATAGGAACAGACACAAATACCATCTCATACAGGAGTGGTGGGTTTCTCAAACAAGCTGGTTTATTCGAGGCCATAGCGGTACACATCGGGAAACACTCTGAGAGGACCCAAAGTGTTTCAAAGATTTGCAGCACCCACAGCATTTTTATATTCCCAATGTTGATTTTACATATTTGAAATAATTCATTATGGATCAATGTTTAACCTCTTGCTACCTCTGGTTCTGGGGTTCACCTCATAGGAAAGGTACAATACATGCCCACTTATCATGCTGCCTGGACTCCAGGGATTAAATTAAGAATAGTTATTGAGTAAACTATGATTATATTTAATTGAAAAGGCTAAGCTATTTACACTGTGGTTTGACAACACTGCAAGGGCAGCATTTATTGTTGGACTCAATTATCCTTGAGAAGGTGATCATAATTTATATAGTAACCATTGTGTGTTTCACTGGACCTTTTCGGAGTGCAAGTGTGGGTCAGACTCCATATTGTACATCGAGAGTTGTGTTTGAACAAGAGCTGTCAGGATGGAGACACTGTTTCCTTGAAAGGTCTTCGTGAAGAAGATGATAGCTCTTTCTTCATGCCCAATGTTACTCATACTCCCAATTACTCAGCTGCTGGGATGAATTTGAATTTATGTTTCAGGATCAATGATCCAGGTTTCTATAGCACAAATTTTCAAACATAATTGTTTACGTTACGAATAATGTTTAGTCCAGTGAGGACAAGCTGACAGGTTACATAACTGTAGGCTAATTTAGCCTTTGTCCAACAATCTGCCTATCGGGGACCCTCCGTCCCACCTCACCTGAGGTCGTCTGTTGCTGGCTGTGATTTGTCCTGCCTCTTTTAGATTCCAGTTTTTTTTTTACCCACTACAATCAGTCCAGACCTGAAATATCATCCATCCATTTTCTCCAGAGATGCTCCCTGACATCCAGTTACTCCAACACTTTGTGTCTGTCTTTCGTATAAACAAGCATCAGTGGTTCCTTGTTATTATGGTAAGCTAATTCTGCTGGATGGGGAAGCTATGATTCAAGGGTTAACATGGGAACATTTCGAGAGAGAAGTTTGGAAATAAATGCAAAAGGTGATGACAGATTGGAGGTTATTCAGTTATTTTCAAGTGTGCGACCAGCAGATATTCTTAACCAATGATAATGAGGGCAAAGGGACAGATATTCATAGGTCAGCCAGGATTGGTAATGGTGCGACATACTCAGGGATGCTAAGCGATCCAGTGTTCCTGTGTTTCAAACTGATGACAATTTAAGAAGAACATTTTCACACTTCTCCTGTTTCGGGCCAGCACAGTGGCACAGCAGTAGAGTTGTTGCCTTGCAGCACCAGAGACTGGGTTCGATCCTGACTACGATTTTGACCACAGAGTTTGTACATCCTCCCCATGAAAGCATGGGTTTTCTCCAGGTGCTACAGTTTCCTTCCACACTCTAAAGACGTAAAGGTTTGTAGGTTAATTGGCTATGGTAAAATTGTAAATTATCCCCAGTGTGCAGGGTAGTACTAGTGCACAGGGATCACAGGCTGGCACAGACTCAGTGGACCGAAGGGCTTGTTTCCACGCTGTATCTCTAAATTAAAAAACTTCTGCATGATCTTTGATTTGAAACTCGGTACAATGTTCTGTCCGGCTGCATTGTAAAACACAGCATGATGTAGAATACTTGTGTGATGTTGCAATTTTCATTTACTTAACAAAAATTGTGTGAAGAAATTGATTATTTTAGCCATTATTATTGAAACTTATTTTGTCCATTCATATCATAAATACCACCGAATCGAAACAACATCAGACATAAATTTTATGTTGCAACAACTGATATAATTTTCATTCATTTTAAACATGCGGATATTATTGCAGTGGATGTTGACTGATTTTCTTTTTCCTCCATCTCTGTTTCCATAGGCTCCCAGAAGTCATTGCATTAAACATGAGCACAATTATATTTCTTGATTTGTTCATGGATCTTTAGTTCTCCATGTTTAAAATAATATTTGTTTGCAGCAATGTTTCAGTGCAGACTATTTGCCATGAGATGTCCATATGGGCTCCTTTCAATGGAGCTCCACCCAAATGGAGCTCTAAATGAACTCTTGTTATGTTTATGGAAATAGACAATAGGTGCAGGAGTAGGCCATTCGGTCCTTCGAGCCAGCACCACCATTCATTGTGATCATGGTTCATCATCCCTAATCAGTACCCCGTTCCTGCCTTCTCCCCATAGCCCTTGACTCTGCTAACTTTAAGAGCCCTATCTAGCTCTCGCTTGAAAGTATCCAGAGAACTGGCCTTCAGCACCCTCTGTGGCAGAGAATTCCACAGACTCACAACTCTCTGTTTCCTCATCTCCGTTCTAAATGGCTTACCCCGTATTCTTAAAGTGAACACCATGGGGCTCTATAAACTATGTTTAGAGGTTAGACATGCCTGTAAAGCAATCAAAAGTGTTGTTCATTTTACGGTGCAATCAAGATATGGAAACAGTAGTGAGTAAATATAGCTTGGAGGTTTTATATTATTATATTGGAGGTTTTGCATTTATATATTAGAAGGCACAGTGTCATCAAATTATACAACACAGAACTGGTCCTTTTGGCACCACATTCAGACCAACATTTTTGCCCATCTATACTAATCCAATTTGCCTACATTAGCTCTGTATCCTTCCATGCTTTACCTATTTACATGCATTTTCTACCATCGCTTTTGGTAATGTCCCAAATATCAGTCACTCTCTGTTTAAAAAAATAAAATTCACACAAATCTCCTTTTAAAACTCATTTCCCTCACACTAAACCTTGCCCTCTAGTTTTTGATACTCCTACCAAGGAAAAAAGATGCTGACCAGATCTGTACCTCAGACAAACTTGCCTTTCTCTAACAGGTTACCTCTCAGCCTCCTTCACTCCAGAGAAATCCATTCCCTGCCTATAACTGTGTCCCAATAACTAAAGTCCTCCAATCCAGGCTACATCCTTGTAAATCTCTTCTGCACTCTTTCCAGCTCAAATACACAACCCCTACTGTGTGGTGCCAGAATTACACACAATACTTCCAAGTGTGGTCTAAACAATGAAATGTGAAGTTACAATATCATGTCCCACCTTTTTTTATTTTGTGCCCAACCTATGAAGGCCACAATGCCTCCTTCACCGTCCTTTCTACTTGTGTTGCCTTTTTCAGGACACAACGGAATTGAACCCCAAGGTCCCTCTGTTCATCAATATTTTTTTAATTTAGTGTATTAGCCATGACTTCCACAAATGTATCACCTCACGCTTTATAGATTTTGCAGTGTTGGGACATGATAAATGAAAGGGACATTTCCACCAAGAGTTCCAATGATATATTCCAGGTAATATTATTAAGAAAATTAGATTATGGCACAGAGAGCATTGAGAGTTTGAAATTTTCAGTATGGTTAGCAATTTATCAATCAGATGTTGATCCCCTGACATCAGTCTGAAGAAGGGTCTCAACCCGAAATGTTGTCATTCCTTCTCTCCATAGATGCTGCCTCACCTGCTGCGTTACTCCTGCATTTTGTGTCTACCTTCGATTTTCTTCCTCAAACAGACTTTTAATGTTTGTTCCATTTATTTACTCGTACAAGTTGACATGGGAAAATATGCTGATTTGTGCATAAATTAATGATCTCTTCCAAAACAATTCAATGGTAATTAAAGAATAATATGAGAAAATAATGTAGAGGTACTACAGAAGTGCTACTGGTTAAGGAAAATTCAATATGAAGGAAAAAAAAGTTTGAGAAATGAAGATATTACGAAATATTGTATTTTTGAAGATTCTTCCATCATTCTGGTTCTTCCTGCTACTGATCTTAAAGTAATTAATTAAATTGCACTATTTGAGGCATTGAGTTGTAGTCCACCTGTAAGAAGAACATTACAAAAATTTATGTTTAAAATGTATTGCCATTTTATTGTCAACGGAACATGCCCTCTAATTTATAGGCTCTCCTGGAGAAAATACTGTGGCTTTTCACCCTTGTCTATGCTCGTCATGGTTTTATAATATGATATATCGCAGCGGCTCGTTATGCCAGCGGTAGGTACTCGGGGCTATTTTTTAACTCGTGGACATTTTTCATCATGCTGAAAAAACGTCCCGAGTTACCTGATGCACCGAGTACCTACGGCTGGCATAACAAGCCACTACGATATATCCACGGACTCCTATGGCCTCATACGGACATGTTACGAATATTCTGCGCGTTTGAAATCTCGGGAGAATTCATGAATAACTCAGGAGAATTTGTGAATAACTTGGAAACGTGGGACAGGCCCTTTATTGTGTAAGTCCTGCCCAGGTTTGTTCTAATAAAATGCAACACCTCACATTTATCTGAATTAACTACACCTGCCTTACTTGGCCCATTGGACCAGTTTAGTTTAGAGATACAGTGCGGAAACAGGCCCTTCGGCCCACCAAGCCCACGCCGACCAGCGATCCCTGCACATTAAGATTATCTTACACAATTTACACTTATACCAAGTACACAAACCCAAACAATTAACCTACAAACCTTTACAACTTGGGAGTGTGGGAGGAAACCAAGGTCTTGAAGAAAACCCACACAGTCACGGGGAGAATGTACAAACTCCGTACAGATAGCATCCATAGTCGGGATCCAACTCGCCTCTCTGGTGCTGCAAGCGCTGTCTGGCAGCACCTCTACTGTTGCACCATCGAACCGCCCCAGTTGATTAAGATCCCGTCATGATCATAGATAAACATCTTCACTGTTTATTTAGACCATAATTTTATGCTACTGATGGCAGTGTTGATAATGAGGAGGATAATGTTAGGCTTCAAAATGATGTTGACCAGCTGGGAAATTGGACAGGACAATTGCAAATCGATTTTAATCCTTAAGTCATGTACCTTGGGGAATCAAAAAAGGTTAAATGGTCAGTATTGGACAGTATTTTGAGAGGAAAAAAAGGTACCTTAGTGTATGCCCAAAGATCTTTGAAAGTGGCAACATGGGATGGTGAAGAGGTCTTATGGGATGCTTGCCTTTATTAGTCGAGGCATTCAATACAAGTGCAGGAGGACTTGACACGAATTTATAAAATGTGGATTTTATAACTATAGCTGGAATACTGTGTGCAATTTTGGTTATCACACTACATAGGCTGGATGTAGTTTCATGGGAGAGATGGTAGAAAAAATGAAAAGTTTCAATTTTGCAAAGAAACTGGAGCAGAGGAGGTGTGGTGGAGGGTTGAGGGGAGAGTGCTGGGTTGGGTTATCCTCTTGGAAAGTTATGAAATTATACGAGGTATTGGTAAAGTAGATCGAAAAAAAATATTTCTCTTTGGCAAAAATTTCTTAGACCAGAGGAGCAGGTGAGGAATAAAGGGGCTTAAGGGGAATAAGGAATAATTATTTTCACCAAGCAATCTAAAATGCGCAACCTGAAATATGTTGGATACACTTGAATCACAAGTCATGCTAGGCTATGGACCATGTGGTAGTAAATAGGATTAATATAAGTTGATACGTAGTAGTCAGCATGCTCACGAAGGATAAAGGGCCAATTTCATGACTCTGCATGATTTGCCTCCTCTGTAAGTTAATATTTAATCTCGACAAACTAAAGCTTAATTGTCTAACTACAATATCAGGCAAAGAAGAATTGACGAAAGGATCAAAGCACAACTTGTACTCATTTGCATGCATGCCCTTGGCAACACTAGAAGTGATCAACTTCAACAAGTCTGCCAAGGACACGTGGCTCGACTTTTCTGCCGTCACCACTCTCGATGCATTAATGTCAGATCTGTCCCAAATGAACTATAACTTCCTCTGGTTAAAAGTTCGCATTACAAACTTATAATGTTGGCATCTTCACCTTCCCAGCAACAGTTACAGACTGATCAGGCTGTTGAGAACTTGTGTTTGATCTTGATCTGAGGCCAGTTCACTGGCTATATTTAAGAGGGAGTTAGATGTGGCCCTTGTGGCTAAAGGGATCAGGGGGTATGGAGAGAAGGCAGGTACAGGATACCGAGTTGGATGATCAGCCATGATCATATTGAATGGCGGTGCAGGCTCGAATTGCCGAATGGCCTACTCCTGCACCTAATTTCTATGTTTCTATGTTTGAACTGGCCTTAGTTCCTTTCCATGGGAAATATTTCTATGGCCACTCTGCAAAATACATTCTGGTGCTGTCTGCCGTTGGAATACTTATGTTCCAGACTCCACGTCTGATCCATTACTTCCATTTAGTTCACGAGCAATCTGTAGTACTAACCCCCAATTTTTTTTCTCATTGCCCTTTTGTCTTCGGTGATATTTTCTAACATTGTGATATTTTCTCCAATGCATGCAAGAACAAGTTTGAATTGATGCAACCAGCCTTTCCTCACTAATAATAAGATGGAGATTTACAATGTGAATTGCGAAAGAAATTCTATTCACAAGGGGATCAGCATCCTGCACGAAATCAACTACTACCAAAGTACCATGTGAGTTATAGGCCCAAGCAAGGCATAAGTAATAAATGATGTGTGTAAAAAGAAAACCTGCTCCTAAATTATACGGCTGTCTGGGGAAATATAATTCCACATCTGTGGTGTTTTGTTATACAGGGAATAAAATTGCATAAATCCCGTAAATAAATTAGGACAAGGCTTTTGCTTCTCTTTCCCTACTGTCTTTCCCCAACACCCAACAACGCACTTTCTACATGGTGTTGCGACTTTCATTCCCGATTTACCAAGTGATGTTTGACAAAGTACTTTGAATAATAAATGGAGATGGTTCAGTAGAAGGTCATCCAAAGTACTGATGTAAACTTGGACTCTACGAGTTTGGCTAGTCGTGCGTTGGAAAAGAGCCTGGCATGTGAGTGATAAACCTTGCTTACTTGCCATATTGCAGCTGGAGCGCACTCTGCTTCTTAACTTACTTTAATCTGGGCTCTCAGCTGGCTTACCATGCATCTCTACCAGCCTTGATCAAAATTGCTTGGACAGAGCAAGTGAAGGCAGGTTTCTTCATCTCAGCTCAACATAGAACAGTACAGCACGGGAATGGGCCTGTCTCTGCCCAACATGATGCCAAGATAATCTCTTATCTGCCTGCACATGATGCATAGCCCTCCATTCCCTGCCTCTCCATGTACCCAGCAAAAAGCCACTTAGGCTCACTATTATATCTGCCTCCATCACCACCTCTGGCAGCGCATTCCCAGCACCCAATATTATGTGTTTGTATAAAAGAAATTGCACAGTACAACTGCTTAAAACCCATAGTGGCTCAGCAGTAGATTTGCTGCTTTTCAGCGCCAGAGATGCAAGTTCAATCCTGACTACGTGTGCTATCTGTATGAAGTTTATACATTCCCCTTGTGACCACGTGGGTTTTCTCTGGGTGCTCTGGTTTCCTCTTGCATTCCAAAGACATGCAGGTTTGTAGGTTAATTAGCTTCTGTAAATTGTCCCTAATGTGTCGGATAGTTCAAGTGTACAGATGATGGATTGTCAGCGTGGATTCAATGGGCCGAATGTCTTGTCTCCCCGCTGTATCTCTAAACTAAACTAAATACACATCTCTTATACACTTTGCCCCATTCACCATAAAGTTATGCCTTCTAGCCTCCACCACCATTTCTTGAATTTTCCATTGTAATATTAGTACGGTGCCCTTCCACTTTATTGAGGATTATTTAAGAGTGGAGGATAGAACACAGGCCTCTGCAGACTCTCTCGATTCATATGCACCATATGAACAAGCCAATGAAACCTGCCCATGTCCAGCATACTTTGAGTGCACTCTAGGCTGGTTCTCAACTATCTCATTGTCGGTGGTCCATTGACACAACAAAAAAAATTGGCATGGGAGCTCCAGAGCAAAAAATGTGAATGCAAAGCTGTTTGTCCATTGGTTTGGTTTTTCAGACACAAGGGTAGATTTGCCAAAGTTGAAAGATGTTGATTGTTGCTTAAGTTGTCGAGATGGTGTCTGTCGAGATGGTCTGTCCCGAGAAAGTTGATCTGAGATGGAAGTGATGCATTTGGTCCAGAAGTTCATTATTGAAGAAGGTCTAGGATGGGATGTTGGTTCTTGGTGACATGAGAGTTGTTTTATAGCTTATTGCTATTCTGCACTGTATACATGCAATGGGACGTGCTCCCACTTGGTCTGCAATTTATCAGGTGAGTCAGGAGTGAATGCCACCTTACATGCGAAGAACAGATCCCAAACTGTGAACTGGGTGTCATTTTTTTTTGCTCTTAAATTGTCTGATGCTGAAGGAGCTGCAATCCATTCTCAATTTAATTAGAGTACCTGAGTGATACTTACAAAAGGTATTCTGGAGAAGCTCAGAGCAAATAATGCAAAAGCTTTCCGTTATATCAGCAACAAAGCTGAACGGATACACCACCAATTTGTGGAATTGAAAACAGTGTTTTACTTTAAAACAAATCCTAGTGTGATTCAAGATTTCGAGAGGGATTATGTCCATTGGCGTTGCAATTGAAATACACCTAAAACGTATCATAACAATAGCAACAAATTAATAAAATGCTTTTAACATAGCTAGATGTTCTAAGACACCACAAGAATTTGCAACTCAAAATTAAGGCATATAAGTAGATATTAGGCCAAATGACCAAAGACTTGATTGTGATGGTGTGTCTATCTTAAATTAAAAAAGACAGAAAGAAGGAGAATTTGGGGAATGAAGTGACGGCTGCTGAAATTGGGGAGATTAAATTTGAGGGCTCACGCTAGAATTAGAGGACATGCATAACCTGGAGAATCATAAGGCAGGAGGAGGTTACTGAAAATTAAGTGTAGAACCATGGAGGGACATGAAAATGTCAACAATGAAAATGGTTTGAGCCAGGACAACTGTGAATCAGTAATCATGTTGGGGGATGTATGAAGAGGATTTGGTATAAATTAGGATATGATGGGTGATTTTCAATGCTCTGGAGTAACTCAGTCGGTCAAGCAACTCAGCCAGACTCCGGACGATGTGGATAGATAAATTATTTTCAGTTCTTCAGACTGAACTCCTTATTTAGAGGATTGTTTTTAGTTTCACAAGTCCTTATTTACAGAGAGGAAATAGTAGGAAGCCTGTGAGGTGTGCATTGGAATGACAAAATCAACAAGTCGCAATGATTTGCAGGAGGGTCTCAGTTACAGGTTGGGTAAGGCCAGCAATGTTTCGGACACCTTTATAGAGGCTACAGCAAAGAAACAAGTCTAATTTCCTCTAGCTTTTGCAAAGAAAGCATTTCAGCATCATATTGCAATGCTATTTCCCCATTTGCCATGCCTCATTGACTTTCTGTGCTTTCCTAATGAGGTCATTATGTCCCAGGCAATTTGGATGATGGAAGCGACATGATGTTTCCAGGTAGTGTATTGCCATGCATCCATTTCCTGTCAAACCTCTGTTCCTTTATGATTAAGTTGTTAGTAATTCAACATTTTTCCTTTATAATGTGAATTAAATGTTGATTGTGGTAATGTAAATGATTTTTTAAAAGAAATGATCCCAGAGGTTAAGTATCAAAGTCATCATATTGAAAGGCCTCTTCTACAGTGTGGATGTACCCAAAAGTCCTGTTATTAAGGCGTGGTAGTCAACACTTTCAACAACCATCAGGCTATTGAACAACAGAAACTCCAACTAAACTACAGACTGTAATAAGAAGGAACTGCAGATGCAGGAATAACTTGGGTCAGACGCATGTCTGTAGAGAATGGTTAGGTGACTTTTTTGGTCGGGTCTGAAGAAGGGCCACAACCTGAAATGTCACCTATTCATGTTCACCAGAATCACATTTTGATGAGGCCGCCACATTTTGGGAACTAGTTGCGGCATCATTGTGGTCGCCGAGAATTTTAGAATAAAATCGCCATGGAGAATAGCGCGAATTCTGGAGCCGTAGGTGGGTCGCAAGGAGGTCCTAGTGGGTTGCCAGGAGGTTGGAGGTACTCGCAGGTTGGAGCCGGTGCTGACCGGTGAATTTCATTGGCTCATTGGGGGAAAAAAGGGTAAGCAGTAGTTTTCAGAACCAAGGAACCGACTGGTAAAGTTAAATGTCCGCCGAACTTCACAGCCGTGTATCTCTGGCTTCTTAAAAGTAGTCTCCACTCCTTCTCCCCACTTCTCCCCCCTGTCCCCCCTCTTATAAAGGACTTACCATACACTGTGCTTTAGCTGTCTTAATTACAGTGCCAACCTTCCTGTTCATCGCGGTATGTGTCTCTATCACCTTGGCTTTGCACCATGCAAATTATTTAGACAGCGCTCCTCCACTTGCCCTGGCCCCGCCTTTGCAATGTGTTTGTGTGTGTGTGTATGTGTGTTCCACTCTGACAGTCGCCGTTCCAGTTCCTGGTTTTTCAGGCGACTGCCGGCAACTTGACAGTCACCGGCAATCCCCTGAAAAATCGCCTGAGTGGGACAGGCCCATCACTTTTATTGTTGTCACGTATACCAACGTACACTGAAAAGCTTTATTTTGCATACTATCCGATCAGATATACAATCAAGTCAAACTCATGTACAATTGGCAGAACAAAGGGGAAGATACAGAGCGGAATATAGTTCCCAGCATTGTAGCCCATCAGTTCCATAGACTCCTGATACTATTTTTTTTTCTCTCCAGTAACACTCGCTTCCAGGTTCGAAACATAAAAAAACATTGAGTAGATGACCTGCTAATGGATCCGAAACATGGTTTGCAGGTCAATGAATAGGCAAATCGCAGATTACAGTGGCCCTGCTATTTTTATACATCTTTTGCCACAGGCAAAGTTTCACATGATTTGGAAAAGTTTATGAAATGAATCCATTGCTTCCTGTGAAGTGCTACAAAAAAATTCTTAAATGATCATAATGTCGAATGAAAATAATTACTAGATTATTCTGTGACTTATCCTGCAAGTTGTTTTTCTGAAAGTGATAAGACCCGTCAAGGTTTAATGAGTCAAATCCCCTAACTCAACGCCGACAAGGCAGGAACTAAACACTTCAATTTACTTCTGCAGTTTGTGCACCCACAGGGAGTGCATGCATGTGGGGGTGTGCGTGCACACGTGCCCAGAGGAAATAAAAAACAATGCTCTCAATTTAATATCACGATCATCAGTTTCATCCAAACGATCTGTGGAGCAAAGCTAACGGAGCAGCAATTCAATTTGACCGCAATACACATACTAATTGGATTGGTTGGGTCATACGTTTTTTTGTTAGACGAAGCTTTTCAAGTATTCCCGTTGCTCATGAAGGAAATGATAGGCCAAAGAATTGTACTTGTTACAGCTTCAAAAGGTTTGCCACTATCGGTCTTTAAAAGAGCTAGTTGAGCTGCAGAATGTATATCCAAAAGCTTGTGTGGATTTAAGATGAAAGACACACCATGACATTCCCTTACCAAATGTCTGTGGTGCAGTAATTAGATATCTCTAATTATATCATGCACGAATGTGAACTGGTTTTGTTGGAGATTTAAATTCCTTTCACAATGGGACCATGGTTTCTTAAGCCTTCTCTATATAGCCTTTTATGATCGTGCTCTAAGACATCATAATCATTGACAGACTGGAGTGGTGCACTGGAGTTGATAATGGATGCATACTGAGTAGCAGGGAAGTGCAGTTTACTGTCACTGAATTTTTAGAAATGTAATTTGTGTGTGAGATTGTAGGGTAATACTTGCAACATTACAATAATTTAACATCTTAACCCATGTTTCTATAGCAATACAATGCTGGGCCGAGGTGGTCACAGAGTGGGGGGGGTTCCAAGTGAATACAGATGGGTTAAGTATACAGGAAAGTACACGGTAGATGGAATAAATAAATACCTCGTAGAACATAGAAAAGTGCAGTGGAAAAATGTGAAGTTATCCATTTTGGTAGAAAAATAGATTAGCCCAGTATTTTTATTTTAAACGGTGAAAGGTTATACACTCCAAATGTAAACATGTAGCTATCACACAGAGGGTGAAGCGCTGTAGGTGAGAAAAGAGCAGGATCATACGGGGCCAGCCACGAATGACCATGCAGGGTGGTGCCTCGTATGTCCATTGTTGGCTAGGGAAGGTGTGATCTCAAGAAAAACAATGTGGAGAACACTTTTCTAACACCTTTCTATGTTCTATGAGAGATTCTGTCCCCAATCAGCTAACCATTCAACACATGACAAACCTTCCATCCTCAGATCAATCTTGTGGACCTATGTTGCTCTCTGTATATTATTTCTAAGATTAGAGATCGGTCCTGTACAGCCTATTACAGGTTTCCTCTTACTAGGACCCCGTATAATTGGATAAGATCTCTATTCTTACACTCAACCTCCCGCATAATGGCGGATATACTATTTACTTTCCAAATTGCTTGCTGCAGCTGCCAGTTAACATTTAGAGTTGTGTTTGCACAATCCAAGCGACACCATCTTTTCATCTATCACAATGTAAAAAGCACTCAGCTATTGTCTTTTTTTCTACCAGGGTGGATAATTTTTCCACATTTTATTCCATCGGCCATGTACTTTCCTATCGAGTTAGGCCATCTGTATCATCCTGGAGCCCCCCTCGTGTCCATCTTCCATGTTTCAAATGTTGACCTCGTTGTCATCGTCCATCCTGAAAAGGGTGCAAGCTTCCGGAGACAATCAGTGGGAGCCATCACTTGTTGCAATAGATGATGGTACCTGATTGAAAATGATCCATTTATTCCTATTCAGTCTTTTGCCCAATTACCAATCCACCGTCTACACAATGTAGTTAAAGAAGGAGCTGCAGATGCTGGAGAATCGAGGGTTACACAAAAAGCTGGAGAAACTCAGCGGGTGCAGCAGCATCTAAGGAGCGAAGGAGATAGGCGACTAGCTTCTCATTTTCACACTACAAACAGCTTACAATGGCCTGTTTCCTTTATCGTCAATACTTTTTTGCATATGTTTCATTCATTGTTCTTTATCTCTCCACATCACTGTCTATATCTCTCGTTTCCCTGATCCCTGACCAGTCTGAGGAAGGGTCTCAACACGAAACGTCGCCTATCTCCTTCGCTCCTTAGATGTTGCTGCACCCGCTGAGTTTCTCCAGCTTTTTGTGTAACGGTCTACACAATGTACTTTCCCCAATTCCACATTGTTTAATTTTGTTTCAAGACCCCTTGTGTGGCATTTTATCAAAACCTTGCGATGCAGAACTGGGGAATCTTCAGCTTTCAGTCCCATTTATTCAATTTTATTGTCTCTCCTGCCAATTTCTTTTAATATTCCATTATCTCTAAACCTGTTTCCCTGTACTATTTTCAGATTAGTGAGTCTTCCATGAAGACTAATACCAAATATTGATGTAAGTTCTCTGCCATATTATTTTCAAATATTATAATTTCTTCTATCTCATTGGGACACTAACAAATGTTGATTTTTTTCCTTTTCACATTTCTATATACATTTTTACAAACTGTATGGTTTCACTCGTTTACTCTTATATTCTGTTTTTAGTTTAGTGTAGTTTAAAGATACAGCGCGGCGTCCACGCCAACCAGCGATCCCTGCACATTAACACTATCTGACAGCCACTGGGGACATTTTTTACATTTACCAAGCCAATTAACCTACAAACCTGTACGTCTTTGGAGTGTGGGACGAAACCGAAGATCGCGGAGAAAGCCCACGCAGGTCACGTGGAGAACGTACAAACTCCGTACAGACAGCACCCGTAGTCTGGATCAAACCCGAGTCTGTAAGGCATCAACTCTACCACTGCGCCACCATGACTATTTTATCTTCCTAATCAATTCCTTTCCAATTTTTGGTATTTCCTTATAACAATAGATGCCATTCAGCCCACTAAGTCTCTGCTGCCTCACAGATTAATTCCGTTCCCCCACTAATGTTACCTGTAATCACGACATTTACATTAAATCCCCCCGTCCTCCCCTTCTCCCCTCCTCTAGTTTTTATCATCCACCCGCACCAGGGGCAATTTGCAGTCCCCAATAACCTACCAGCCTACTTGCCTTTTGGATAGAGGAAGAAATGGGAGACTCAGAGGAAATCTATGTAGTCTCAGGGAGGATGTGCAAACTCATTTCAATCCTCCTTTGCTGAATTCTTAAATGTGACCAAGACTCTGCCTTTGTCTTTTTGACAAGATTATAATCTTTATCCTTGGTTCCAATACTATCTTTAACTTATTTTATTGTGACTTTACAATTAAATCCAGAAGCTTCATATTGGTGATGACTTAATCAGAGATGCAAAGACTTACATACTACAGTTCACTTGTAGCATTGACGATATAATTTATTGCACAACTGTTCTCAGGAAAGTTTTAAACTTTCAGCAGGTGCAAATCTCCTTTCCAATTTTACCTTCCTGCGTGGTAGTCATTTTCCAAAGCCAGGTTCCCTCGGGCCACTTAGAGCAGCTGATACATTGACTACTCCAGAAAAAATGTTTCAACAGCATGCCAAAACTGTTGTTACATGTGACTGTTGAGAACTATGCCAAATTGTGTATTAAAAGAAAGGAAAGAGAAGTGTGTCACGGCCTTTCTGTCAGACCTTTCGTTATGGGTCTTCCCTTGTCCATTACTCTTGCTTCCTCACCACTCATACTTCCAGTTGTGGTTTTGATCTACCCCCTTCTACCGACAATATGTCCCTCCCTCTGGCTTTACATTTCTCCCTTTATTGACACCCTTTCACTTTATTGACACCCTTTTGTCCCCTTTTCACATCTGGCCTCTGTCACTTATTCCACGTAACTGCCTTTCAAACCTATCCCCCTCTCAACTATATCCACCCACAACTTGCCAGGCTCCTTGCCCAACCCCAACCTCTCTTATCCAGCTTTCAATGCTTGCCCTCCCACAACAATCAGTCCCAAGAAAGGACCTAATCCGACGTTTCGCCTTTTCCTTTCCCTCCACAGATCAGGGCCGGCCTTAGGAGGTGCGGGGCCCAATTGGGAACAATTCTGGTGAGCCCCAGGTTCCCAGCCAAGGTCTGTAGATTCATAGAAATATAATTAAAGTCTATTATAGACTTTATATCTCTATGGTAGAATGGAAAGTAATCAAAATGTGCGCTTAAAAAGTGCATGCGACTTAATGGATCAAACAGATCTAAGCTACATTTTAATATAAAATTGCATACATGTAAGCCTACAAGTAACAAACAAAATGTGTAGATCACCTCTGAAAAGTACATAGTTCCAATCCCACTTGTTTTAGTGACTGAAACGAAAAAAAAAAGTAATTTAATTAAATAGATCCTGGAAAACCAATAACCATTGGTGAAAAACCAGTCCAGGCACTAAATTGTGGGCTTCAGTCCCATCCTACCCTTTGGGCTCCTACCCCATCCTAACTTAGTTGTGTGTGTTAGTTGTCTGTGCGTGATGTGTGTGTGTTAGTTGTCTGTGCGTTGTGTGTGTGTGGGAGGGAAGGAGAGAAGGGAGGGTGGGAGGGAGAGGAGGGAGGGAGGGAGAGAAGGGAGGAAGGATGGGAGGGAAGTAAAGAAAGGAGGGAGGGAAGGAGAGAAAGAAGGGATGGAGCGAATGAGAGAAGGAAAAAGAACGAGGAAGGAGAGAAGGGAGGGAGAGGGCCGGCGGCAAGAGCGGATGCCGGGGTCCGGGCGATCAGGTGTGAGCTGAGGCCGAGGTTTGTAAACGTTGCTCCAACCCCCGGCCTGGCCCCCCGCGTATTGTTCACCGCGTCTCCCGGGGAGAGAGAGGGGTGGAGCCGGGGCTGTGTGTGTGAAGCACGGCGACTGGAGGGGCGGGAGCGCTGCCGTGAGTGAACAACCCACCTCCCCCTTCTCCATTCCCCCTCACACCCCCCTCCCTGTCTACCCCTTTCTTCCCCCTCCACCCCTCTACTTTCTCTCTGCCCCTCTCTCCCCCCTCCACCCGGGGTAGATCTACCCGAGCCAGGAGTAGATAACGCTGGAGTGGGGCCCCCTTACTGGCGGGGCCCAATTGGGAGCAATCGGTCCAATCTGCTTAAGGCCGGACCTGCCACAGATGCTGCCTGACCTGCAGAGCTACTCCAACACTTTGTCTTTTGCTAAATAACAGTTTCATTTATTTCCAGTTTTGTCCTTTTTTACATTTTTTTCTAGTACTTTGGCATTTCACTTTCCCATAATGATAACAACATGCTTTCTCTCAATCTCAATTAACACAAGTAATAATATTATTTGGAATTGCTAATACATTTAGCCTTAAAATTGTAATTTCATTTCAAGCCATTCACAACAAAAATGTATGCATTAGATCTCTGCCATGAGTCTGAGATTATCTCCTGTCAAAGTAATGCTTCAATTGCATGAAGATAATAAAATTGTATATATTATCTTTTCGTACTTGTGACTTGAACGGTATCTATATTGGCATATGTGAGCTCCAGTCTCTTCCCACATCCCAAAGATGGGTGGATTTGTAGATAAATTGCCTCTAGTGTGTTGGGACTCGATAATAAAGTGGGATAACATAGAACTAGTGTGGTAGACGATGGTCGATGTGGACTCAGCGGACTGTTGTGCCTGTTTCCAAGCTTTAACTATCACTCAATTCAGTTAGTAAATATTTCTAATAGGTTTGTAGGAAGGAATTTCAGTTGCAGGTTTACACTGAAGATATACATAAATTGCTGGAGTAACTCAGGAGTTCAAGCACCATCTCTGAAGAAAAGGAATAGGTGACGTTTCAGGTCAAGACCATTCTTTCGACTGGGAGTCAGGGGAGAAGGAAACTAGAGGTATGAAAAGATACGGAACAAATCAGAGCCGGCACCGATGACCCACCCGGGAAAGGTGGAGCCCACAATGGTCAATTGTTGGCTGCGGAAGAGGTGATATCAAAGGGAAGCGAACTGTAAAACTAGCAGGATGACCAGGTTTGTCAGTCACTGGTGCTTTCATATGGTTCTTCTCGCTGCTCACGTATGTTAGTTAGCACTTAGCAGCAGCTGGCAGGTGCAACATTCCTGTCTAATAGCTCCTTCCCTCCAGCAACGTTCCCGGATACCACTGTACAGTCCATTGGTCACTGAGTTAGTTTGGAATTGCTATCTGGACTACACTTCTTCCCACCCTGCTTCCCATAAGGACTTCATCCCCACTCCCAATTCCTCAGTCTACGCTGCATCTGCACCCAGATTGAGCTGTTCCACACCAGGGCATCGGAGATGTGCTCATTCTTCAGGGAACGGGAGTTTCCCTGTTCTACTATAGATGAGGCTCTCACCAGGGTCTCTTCTATACCCCGTAACTCTGCTCTCACTCCCCATCCCCCCGCATTTGTAACCAGGGCAAAGTCCCCCTGGTCCTCACATTCCACCCTACCAGCCGTCACATACAACAAATAATCCTTGGACATTTTCGCCACCTCCAACGGGATCCCACCACCGGCCACATCTTCCCATCTCCTCCACTGTCTGCTTTCTGCAGAGACTGCTCCCTCCGTAACTCCTTGTTCAATTCATCCCTTCCCACCCAAACCATCTCCTCTCCTGGCACTTTCCCTTGCAACCGCAGGAAATGCTACACTTGTCGCTTTACCTCCCCCCTTGACTCCATTCAAGGACCCAAGCAGTTCACCTGCACCTCCTCCAACCTCATCTATTGCATCCGCTGCTCTAGGTGGCAGCTGCTCTACATCAGTGAGATCAAGCGTAGGCTTGGCGATCGCTTCGCCCAACACCTCCGCTCGGTTTACATTAACCTACCTGATCTCCTGGTGGCTCAACACTTCAACTCCCCCTTCCATTCCGAATCCGACCTTTCTGTCCTGGGCCTCCTCCATGGCCAGAGTGAGGACCACCGTAAATTGGAGGAGCAGCACCTCATATTTGTCTTGGGCAGTTTACACCCCTGCGGTATGAACATTGACTTCTCAAATTTCAGGTAGTCCTTGCTTTTTCCCTCCTTCCCCTCCCCTTCTCAGCTCTCACGCAGTCTACTGCCTCTGCCTCTTCCTTTCTCTTCCCCCCCTCCCCCCCCCCCCCCCCCCCCCTCACATCAGTATAAAGAAGGGTCCCGACCCAAAACGTCAACTATTCCTTCGCTCCATAGATGCTGGCTCACCTGCTGAGTTTCCCCTGCTTTTTTGTCTACCTTTAAAAGGTTCCAGATCTGACTGCATTGACCCAACTGGTTCTGGAATGCAGCATTTAGTTTAGTTCAGAGATACAGCGCAGAAACAGGTCCTTCGGCCCAGCAAGTCTGCACCTACTAACAATCCACACACACACGGGACAATCTTACCAAAGCCAATTAACGTCCAAACCTGTACGTCTTTGGTGTGTGGGAGGAAATCGGAGCACCTACCTAGAGAAAACCCACACGGTCACGGGGAGAACATACAAATGCCATTCAGACAGTACCCGTTGTCAGGATCGAACCCGGGTCTCGGGTGCTGTAAAGCAGCAACTCTACCACCTCGCCACTGTGTCGTATTGGAAGGCAACAACTTGAGTCTGTGTGGCTGAGCTGGGAAAGAGTTGAAACATGAGTGTAAGGTGATGGTTCTCTCTGTGGTGCAGTATCACATCTTGTGTAGCGTTGCATAAATAGGCGCATGGACATGTAGGGAATGGAGGGATATGGATCTTGTGCACGCAGATAAGATTAGTTGATCTTGCAATCATGTTCAGTGCAGACATTGTGGGCTGAAGGGCCTGTGCTATACTGTTCTACTCTGCTGTTCTAAGTGCAAACCCAGTTAAATCAATGCAAACAAGGCAATCATATCTGGAACCTTTTAAATTCTGGGCTGCACCATGAGGGTTATCTTTAAGAGATTGTGCTGTGGATTGGAGTGGTCTAATAAGATGGGGTGAACAATCACAGAACAATTACTGTATAAAAAGTTGACTAGTAAAAATCAGCAAACAAATCTTCAATCAGCAAACAAATCTTCGCACTGTATTAGTTAAAAAAGTTATCAAGAGAACACCTTAGTTATCAAGAGAACAAGCGGAAGGTGCTGCAATGAAGGCAATCAAGCATCTGTGACCTTGGTGAACTGTGGGGCCAACAATGCACACCTAATTAATGAGATTTATGTTCTGTGAATGGAACAAGCAAACCAGAGATGCAAACATGAGGAGATGCAAACATGAGGAGATGGAGCCAAGTCAGGTACAGCAAGAGGCATTAAGAAAGGAAAAGTTGGCAGACAAAGAAAATGCCGGGAAATAGAAAGAGAGTTCAAGTTAATGTGCGATATTTTAAAAACCTAACAATTGCAAGAATCAAAAAAGAACAGCGTGCCCAAGTAACTCAGACGATCAGGCAGCATCCCTGGGGAATGTAGATACATGATTTTTTTTTAAATATACACCACAGAAACAGACCCTTTGGCCCACTGAGCCCGCGTCGACCAGCGATCACCCCCGCGCACTAGCACCATCTTACACACTGGGGACAATTTATAATTTTTACCGAAGCCAATTCACCAATAAACTTGTATGTCTTTGGAATGTGGGGGGAAACCGGAGTCCCAGAGAAAACCCATGTGGTCCCATGGAGAACATACAAACTCAGAAGAACATGGAGGAACTTGGCAAGTCAGACAACATCTGAGTAGGGAATGGACAGTCAAAGTTTCAGCTTGGTACCCTTCCTCAGACAGATTGACGAAGTTTTGAAGCTTTTCAATGCTCTTATCTCCTGAATATACTGGTATGCATACGCAATAATGTTAACTCTTTAACGCCACCATCCAGCCTACCCTGCCTTCCCAATAATGTCTGACTGATGTTGGAAAGCATATCTTGAACAGACTTGGGCACCAGCTGTGATGATCTATGCAGTTAAATGGATGGAAATACAAAGTAGATCAAGTGCCAGATGATATTCCATTGCTTAGATTGAAACAATTGTGCATGCTTAAATTAACTTCAAACCCAACGTTTTCTTTGCTGCAGAAATGCAAATTGCATTTCATGCTTTTTACTTCCTGGTCTGCTGTCTATAAAAAAATATTGAATTTAATTGGTTAAACCAGTCAACCAGCTGCCTCCTATTGCCAGTGGCAAATTGAAAGTGACATCAGAGGAGTTAAAAATCCACCCTGCATCGTCAGCTTATCTCAGGCTTAGTGATGAGTGCTGCACTTTGAGTTGATCAGAACATCGCAGCCACTGTAACTGGCAACAGCATGACATTTAACTTTTCCCTGTGCCAGCAATGTTTTGTATCATTAATACACTTAGTTATAAGTGGCCCAATGTCACCTTGTAAAATCAATAATTGCGAACGTGAGTGGAAAAGGCTTGTATTTTTAATTTTGTGTCATTGAAGTGGTTTAGTTTATTGTCACGTGTACCAAGGTACAGTGAGAAGCTGTTTTACTGTTGGGTGCTATCCAATCAGTGGAAAGACTAAACATTATTACAATCAAGCCGTCCGCAGTGTACAGCTACAGGTTAAAGGGAATAACAGTTAGTGCAAGATAAACAGGATGGTGCAGCGGTAGAGTTGCTGCCTTACAGCGCCAGAGACCTGGATTCGATCCTGACTACGGGTGCTGTCTGTACGGAGTTTGTATGTTCTCCCTGTCACCTGCGTCGTTTCCTCCCACAAAGACTTGCAGGTTTTCACCAAAGACATACAGGTTTGTAGGCTAATTGACTTGGAAAATTTTAAATTGTCCCCAGTGTGTGTGTAGGGTAGTCTTGTGTACGTGGTGATTGCTGGTCAGTGAAGTCTATTAGTGCGGGAGAGTAAAAAGGTTTGTAATGTTGATGGTAAATCAACCACTCCCATGAAAGAGCAGAATGCAGTTTATTGCTCTTTCCCAAGATTATACTTCAATTGCAATTTGAGAAGGTAATAGGTGTTATACTGCTGGGTTTTTTTCTGCTCCTGCCATTGAGTGGCATTTCTGAGTGAGATTTACAACCAAGTGTCAAATTAGAGACAGCATGCGCATTGACCCCTTGTCCACTGGGAACTAGATTGCAACTTCTGTGTAAACTGCTTTCATTTTACTATTCCATAAAATAGACTGGAGCCAGAGTTATAAATAACATCCTATCAATACGTTGTGGAAGCACAGCAACCACTTTGAGCCTCCAGATGCTCTCTAAATAGATTGTGCTTTGAAGGTGGAAAGGCTGATTTTATGAGCCTGTAAATTTAAGATGGAAGTTGATTTTTCTGCTTTCACTGTACAAACTAATTGTGGATGCCTACTGGGTTATTTATAAGGTTTTAGCTTGGACGTTTCAGATTGTGGATTGTAAGGCAAGATCTCAATGATTAATATCTAAGGCTGTGAATTGAATTGTTAGTATAGGAAGGAGCTGCAGATGCTGGTTTAAACCGAAGATTGGCACAACAAGCTGGAGTAGCTCAGCGGGACAGGCAGCATCTCTAGAGGAAAGAATAGGTGACGTTTCGGGTCGAGACCCTACTTCAAGCTGAGATTCAGGGGAGGGGGTAACAAGAGATTTAGAACATACATGGAACAAGTGAATGAAAGAATTGCAAAAAGCAACAATGATCAAAAAGGTGGAGCTCACAATAATAGTGTTGTGTCCCTCATCAACCACAATGTTGGTTGTGGGAGAGGTGACAATGAATTAAACAGACAGTGAAACTCAACAGGATGACTGTGAAACTAGTACGGTGACAAGGGTAGGGGAGGGACGGAGAGAGGGGGGTTACTTGAAGTTAGCGCATATTCTCTCATAGTCAATAATCATACCACTGGAATTGTCGTTTGGCTGGGGAAGTCCAGGATTGTTATGTATGAATTGTGAAACACGGGAGTCCCAGCCATATACATTTGGAAGACAAAACTCGTTGCTCACATTACCACTTTGAATGTAAAAGAGATTTAAATCCAATTTAAATTAGGGCGGTATGGTGGTGCAGTGGTAGAATTGCTGCCTTACAGCGCCAGAAACCGGGGTTCGATCCTGACTAAGGGCGTTGTCTGTACGGAGATTGTATGTTCTCTCTGTGACCGCGTGGGTTCCGGCCGAGTGCTCCAGTATCCTCCTACACTCCAAAGACGTGCAGGTTTGTAGGTTAATTGGCTTTGGTGAAGATCGTAAATTGTCCCTAGTCTGTAGGATAGTGCTAATGTACGGGGATCGCTGCTCAGCATGTACTTGGTGGGCAAAATGGCCTGTTTCATTGCTGTATCTCCAAACTAAAATAATCTCCCTGCAGCTGGAGAATTCCTGCAGCTGGAAAAGCAGAGAACAGGGCTTATTGCTTGTCATATTCATGGGGTGCAAGATAGAGCTTCCTCAATTCTTCGCTGAAGGCCTTATTTTTAATAGGACGGTTGTGGAGTCCTGATTCCTTGCGAACAGTGGTGTTGTGCCCTCATCAACCACAATAGAAAATACGTCGGCAGATGACGGCAGCAAGATCTGATACCTCGTTTTGTATTGTGCAGTTTACTCTGATAATTTATATCCCGGTGACACAAGGGGCAGCAATTGGTGGAATCTTGTGCAAAACACAAATAAACTCGAGAGGAACTCACAGGGTCAGGCAGCATCTGTGAAGGCAATGGACAGACGTTCTTTCAGGACGGGAGTCTGCCGAAAGGTCCCAAAGCAACAACATAATCTATCCATTCCCTTCATAGATGCTGCTGGGGCAAAGGCACAGCACTATCCAGCTGAGTTCCTCCAGCACTTTGTGTTTTGCATTAATATCCTCGATCCAATTTATATCCAGTTTGTATTCAGTTTATATCCTGGATCCAGTTTTCATTGCTCATTGTGTCATACGTGATAGAAACAAGCCCTTTGGCTATTGTGTCAATGCCAGCCTTCAGTTGCACTATGGTGTTCCAAATGCTCACCTCAATGCTGTGCAGTGCAGTGTGTTCCATTCTATGACCAACCTCCTGATAGTGCTGTGCCTTTGCCCCGGGTTTATTTCTCAGATGAATAATGACCCTCCCCTTTGAACCCTAACGTGAAAAATGGTTCTGGAGTGCTTGCGTTAAAAAAAAAACTTCCTCCCTTCATTTCCTTTAAACTTTGCCCCACTTACCTTAAAATTATGCCACCTTGTCTTTGACATTTCCACCCTGGGAAAAAGGTTCTGACAGTCTACCCTATTTATGCATCTCATTTTTATACTTCCTTCAGGTCTTCCATCAATCTCGTGCATTCTAAAGAAATCCATCCAAGAATCCAAATCTTTCCCACCCCTCCTTGCAGCGAATGCCCCCTAATACAGCTGGCATTCTGGTATAACTATTTTGCACCCTCTCAAAAGCGCCCAAAATCTTCCTGTAATGGGGCAATCAGAGCTGCATGCAATACTCCAAATGAGCATTCTACTTCTGTAAGATGAAAGTCCACTGACACCAAATGAGAATTCCCTTAACTGTTCTGGTTATGCTATTATCATCTAGAAGTGTAGATTGTAAATTAGAAAAAGCTAATTAGTCCAAGCTGTTCTTTGCAAAATGCATTGATCATTCCACGCTTTCAGGCTACATGATTATTTTTCGGGTATTACAGTTGCTTGCTTGACAAACACGCACTGAGGCACCTGACAAGATATCAGTTTGCATTTAATCACTGACCTGTCTGATATATATGGGAAGAGTTGCTTTGAAATGATTATGTTTTCTACCTTCTTCTGGATCACAGGCAGGAGAATGTGTAAAATACAGGAAAATAAAATAAATATAATTTGTTTGACAGTAATAGACCATTGGAATCGAAGCTCATGGACTGCTTTTCAATATTAGGTTACTGCTCTCTCATGAACTGTATTAAATGAACACGTTAAAATTATTAGTATTGGTGTAATTAAATATAGATTGGTATTTTGGTTATTATCATTATTTTTAGACTTTTAAAGATACAGCCGAGTCCACGTCCACCAGTGATCATCCCATATACTAGCACTATCTTACACACTAGGGACAATTTACAGTTTCCAGAAGCCAATTAGCCTACAAACCTGCACATCTTTAGAATATGGGAGGAAGTCGGAGCACCCGATGAAAACCCAAGTGGTCACAGGGTGAACGTACAAATTCCATACAGACAGCAGCCGTTGTCAGGATGAACACAGGTCTGTGGCACTGTAAGGCAGCATCTCTACTACTGCGCCACTGTGTGGCCCTATTAAGGGTATGTAGAAAGGGAGCTGCGATTATGGAAGATATCAATCTGTGTATTGATTGGACTCATCAAATTGGCACGGGTAACATGGAAGAAGAATTTGTGGGGCACATTATAAATATAAATTGTTTCTCAGAACAAGTTACTGAACTACCTGGAATAGATTGGATAAATGCACTGAGTCTTTTGCTCAGAGCAAGGGAATCGGGAACAAGAGGACAGTTTTGAGGTGTGTGTGTGGGGGGGGGGGGGGAGTTTTAATGGAAACCTGAAAGGTAACTTTTTTACACAGTTGTAAGTGTATAGAATGAGCTTCTGGAGAAGATAGTTGAGGCAGTTACTATCGCAACATTTAAGAAACATTTAGACAAGTATATGGATAGGGTAGGTTTAGAGGGATGTGGCCCAAATGCAGGCAGGTGGGATGAGTGTAGACAGGTCATATTTGTCGGCGAGGGCAAGTTGGGCCAAAAATGACGGATTCCATGCTGTATGACACTATGACCTGAGAACAAGCTATTTTAGATTTAGTCATGTGTACTGAGGTGGGGTTAATAAGAAATCTTGCATTGTTTGGGAGTAGTGTTCGCAACCTGGTAGAGGTCCATATGCAGTGTGAGGGAAAAATCACAAGCATTGTCCTTAAAAAGTTAAATTGCAAAGTCTTGATGGTAGAGTTGTCCAGAGTGGACAGGCAACGCAGGCCAAAGGCAATATCCATAGCTGAGCAATTATTTTATAACACTCAACATAAATTTATCCCAAAGAGAACGTGGGACTCATTGAGAACATTGAACCCTCTGTGGTTGGCAAAGTAGGTTGAGGAAAATATCATATCAAAAGCTGGAGATTGGCAGGAACTTGTGATGGACGAGTAGACTTGGAGTTTTTCAGGAATCGGGTCTGGGAAACTAAAATGCAAACCAGGAGGAAGAAAATTGATTGAGAGTAAACTGACAAGTCAAACAAGCAAAGCAAACAGCAGGATCTTTGGCAGATATGGAAAAAAAAAAGAACATGGTTAGAGTAAGTCTGGTAATTCTGCCGAGTGAAGCTGGCAAGAACGAGGTGCAATAAATGGGTCACTCTCTGATGGAAAGGTGTTGTGAGTGGAATGTCCCAATAGTTTCCTATTTAATCTTGGTCCTCAATTACTACTACTACTCAATTATTGAATGATGGAGGTGTGCCCGAGGATAAGGTATCTGATGACATAAAAATAGATGGATCTGCACGTCTGATGAGGCACAAGGAACTGCAAATGCTGGAATTTTGATCAAAACACAAAGTGCTGGAGGTGCTCAACGAGTCAGGGAAGGGAGGGAATGGATAGACACCAATGGATAGATTTGAAGAAAGGTCCGGACTCAAAACCTTATCTGACCATTCCCTCCACAGATGCTGCCCGACCCACTGAGTCCCTCCAGCACTTTGTGTTTAGTTCTGATGAACTAGTGGAACATTTCCACTCAAGGTTTTCTTAGAGTAAATCTCATGTTATTAATAAGAACTCAATGTAATAGATGTGCATGCTAGGAAAATCATTCACATGTTTACCAGTCTCTGCACTAGCAATGTTTCCAGAAGTAATACACTCGAGTTATTTAATATTTGTGAACATAGATGCTACAGCAATTATCAAGGATGTAATTAAACTAATTGACAAAGAATATGTTGCTCTCCAATTAGTCTAATGGGCATTCTAACAATAGTTCTTGGTGACATTTTTTTTGTTATGTAATGGGTGATAAGGCTTGAGGATATAACAATTGTGCAATAAACTAGTTATTTGTTTTTGAAAATGTTTAAGACATTTTGGTGACAAATGACAATTATACTGCAATAAGGGAACACGAGGTAAAGGAGCCATTAGGAGGTAGTGACCATAATATGACAAGTTTGAATCTACAATTTGAGAGGGAGAAGGGAAAATCTGAAGTGTCATTATTACAGTTGAACAAAGGGGGCCATGGGGGAGGAACTGGCCAAGATGACTGGAAAGAAACCCGAGCAGGGATGACAGTGGAACAACAATGGCAGGTATTTCTGGGAATAATACAGAAGGTGCAGGATCAGGTCATTCCACAGAGGGAGAAAGATTCCAAGGGGAATAAGGAACGACCGTGACTGACAAGGGAAGTCAAGGACAGTATAAAAATAAAAGAGAAATATAACATAGTGAAGATAAGGGGGAAGCCAGTGGATTTGGAATCTTTTAAAGAGCAACAGAAGTTAACTAAAAAGGCAATATGGGGAGAAAAGATGAGGTGCGAAGGTAAGCTAGCCAAAAATATAAAGGAGGATAGTAAAAGCTTCTTTAGGTATGTGACTATGAAAAAAATAGTTAAGACCAAAGTTGGACCCTTGAGGACAGAAACAGGTGAATATATTATGGGGAACAAGGAAATGGCAGACTAGTTGAACAGGTAATTTGTTTGTGTCGTCTTCAGTGAAGACAGATCCAGTCTCCCAGATGTACGAGTGGCCAGAGGACCTAGGGTGACAGAGGAACCGAAGGAAATTCGCATTAGGCAGGAAATGGTGTTGGATAGACTTGTAAGATTAAACGAGAACTTACCAGTTTGAAGTTTGATCTTGATTTTATGAGGAGTTACGTTGGTGATTACGTGAAGAAGGCCCGCCAGGCCGCATGCGCAGCATACTTCAAAGCAGCGGTATGAAATCGCAAATAAACAACACAGAAGTAAACAGTAAGATCAGTGACTCGAGAACTACCAGATGATCTTTTATGAGAGAGGGTTAGGCGTGGTGGGCACATAATCACCAATGTAACTCCTCATAAAATCAAGATCAAACTTCAAACTGGTAAGTTCCCGTTTAATCTTACTATTTTACTTCGGAGTCACGTGAGTGATTCCACAAAGAGTTCAAAGCCTTGTGATTTCATGCCGCAGATCTCGGCGTCCCACTGCATTTGATTGACTTGAAAGAGAAATAAATGCATTAGTAATAATATTGTATTCAATGTAATGATAGGGTTTATTTAACAATGTAAACAAACAACAGTACCCCTAAAATTTAGGTACTTAAAATGTCATTGGCAAACAGCCCTGGATTGACAATTAGCCGATGATAAATTTCTGAAACATCAGCTTATTTGCCCATCCGATGGCCGCTAAAATTTGGTCGAAGGACACATCCCTCCCTTTGGCCGCCAACATCAAGGTTCAAGGTTCAAGGTTAGTTTATTTGTCACATACACCAATTGGTGTAGTGAAATGCTTCTTGCCATGCAGCACATAAAATAAATAATACAGACACAACACTAATAAAGAGATTTAAACATAAAAACATCCCCCCACAATGGTTCCCATTATGAGGGAAGGCACAATGTCCAGTCCCCATCCCACGTTCACCCATAGTCGGGCATATTGAGGCCTCCGCAGTCGCCTTCACGGAGGCCCGATGTTCCAGGCCGTTCTCACCGGGTGGTGGTACTCGGCGTCGGGAGAATCCTCTCAGCGGCTTGGGACACCCGGAACGGCCGCTTCCTTACGGGAGTCCGCGGCTTCCAGAGCCGACAAGGCCGCGCTGAATGGAGCTCCCCCACTGGCTCCCGATGTTAAAGTTCAGCGCTATGTTAAACATAGCTGCTGCCCTAGTATAATGAGATGTAAACACACTATCTAAATGATATACTGACGTTGATGCTGACCTGGTGGAATGAGACATACAATCGTCAATGTTAATACCTGTTGCGGCCACCTTGAAATAGTCTGAACTGACCTTTCTCTTGTGTAATTGTTTACTAACTAATACACAGTGCTGAATCCATACTTCTAAGGATTCTGGTGGCTTTGATAACATAAAAATGAGACCGAGGAGTATTCAAAATGATCTTAAAAATCATGCCAGCCCTGGTCTGCTCTGCTAGTGTAGACCAGAATGTAAAATGTAATGGCATGAACAGCCAATTCCATCCTGTCCAGCCACAGCATTTGCAATGTTTTGCTGTCGTTGTGCTGATATTAGAGTCATGACTAAGGATGTAGCTGGAACCCCTTGGTGAAGTAATGTACACATTTACAATAACCAACTGCATAATCTTGTGATGTGAGTACTTGTATCAAGATCTTTTTAACAACTTGATATCCGGGTTGGACCCGACAATGGACCCTTATGTTACAGCTGTAATTTCTCTATAACTGAACTATTGTCAATATCACTTAAAATGAACTGGAAATGTCAGTAATTTGTATCGTATCAAATGTATCATTAATATTTAACAAACATTTCTGATCCCCTCAATAGAGATGTACTGCTTTTTTGGATGCTATCCATGCATACTGCAGTGAACACCTTCATGGCTAAAATGTGACAACCTGAGGCATAAGTCAATCCATTGAAAATGTGTAAGTCAATAATCGTTTTACTGTGCAAAGACCAGTCTCCTGAACCACAGTTTAAAACAGCAAGTTCTTGCTTTTTGGCATAACTGTACCGTTGTGCCATAATGCCTGATGAAGCAGGCAACACGGACGCTTGGCCGGTCCGATAGTACGAATCCAAACGAGGTCTTGCTGACTGTTCTAAGACCCAGCTAATGAGGAAGACATAAAGTCCATTCCTCCTATTGAAGCGAGAATGTATTTCTCCACACTGTTGTATCACATATTTTTGCAAACAGTGAAACATGCATAAACATGACGAACATTTGATGAAGTATTGAATCATGCTTTCATCATACTTTTGAGATCCAACACTTATTCTGTGTTATCATCAATCTAAACTAGACGATACACCAGTGGCAAGGAGATTGGTTACAGGATATTTTTCCTAATTACCATGAGACTAACATATGTCACCATTGTAGAGTAGCAACTTAATTTTGTGCATGAAGTATATGTATATTCACTTAAAACCTTACTCAACGGTACATTTAGTGTATATATTTAGTTGATACTAACAACTGAAGAATTGGTAACTCAAGCAATCTCCACTACCTTTGAGTAGGTGATGGTATTTGAAACATCTCATCTTATAACCATATAACAATTACAGCACGGAAACAGGCCATCTCGGCCCTTCAAGTCCGTGCCGAACAACTTTTTTCCCTTAGTCCCACCTGCCTGCACTCATACCATAACCCTCCATACCCTTCTCATCCATATGCCTATCCAATTTATTTTTAAATGATACCAACGAACCTGCCACCACCACTTCCACTGGAAGCTCATTCCACACCGCTACCACTCTCTGAGTAAAGAAGTTCCCCCTCATGTTACCCCTAAACCTCTGTCCCTTAATTCTAAAGTCATGTCCTCTTGTTTGAATCTTCCCTATTCTCAAAGGGAAAAGCTTGTCCACATTAACTCTGTCTATCCCTCTCATCATTTTAAAGACCTCTATCAAGTCACCCCTTAACCTTCTGTGCTCCAGAGAATAAAGACCTAACTTATTCAACCTATCTCTGTAACTTAGCTGTTGAAACCCAGGCAACATTCTAGTAAATCTCCTCTGTACCCTTTCTATTTTGTTGACATCCTTCCTATAATTGGGCGACCAAAATTGTACACCATACTCCAGATTTGGTCTCACCAACGTCTTGTACAATTTAACATTACATCCCAGCTTCTATACTCAATGCTCTGATTTATAAAGGCTAGCATACCAAAAGCTTTCTTTACCACCCTATCTATATGAGATTCTACCTCGGTCACAGTCTAAGGATAAGGGGGAATTCCTTTAGGACCGAAATGAGGAAAACATTCTTTACACAGAGAGTGGTGAGTCTCTGGAATTCTCTGCCACAGAAGGTAGTTGAGGCCAGTTCATTGGCTATATTTAAGAGGGCGTTAGATGTGGCACTTGTGGCTAAAGGGATCAGGGGGTATGGAGAGAAGGCAGGTACGGGATACTGAGTTGGATGATCAGCCATGATCACATTGAATGGCGGTGCAGGCTCGAAGGGCCGAATGGCCTACTCCTGCACCTATTTTCTATGTTTCTATGTTTCAAGGAACTATGCACGGTTATTCCCAGATCCCTTTGTTCAACTGTATTCTTCAATTCCCTATCTTAGAGTTCTAAACATCAGTTCATAATAACTGAATTCAACCGACCACACTACTGTGGCAAGTTTCAAATTCAAGTTATTGTCATGTTCAGCAATGCTGAATACTGCTACTTCATCATTGTGGCTGAAGTAGCCTCAGCCGACAATAGCACAAGGTTGTTAGCAACGATCTAATTGCTACTTACACAATATCAGTTCCTTGATTTGCTCAGCTGCAACACAGCTGCTACATTGCCAATTACTCTTAATGAAAATAACTCAGTTTTGTAACAGATTGCTATAACCCCAATCTCTTGCCACAAGGCGGAGACAAGGCTAATAATAATTAAAGGTAAATCCCAATGACCAACAAACAGTTTATCCCATACTACAAAGCTTTACTGTTATAGTACAGTTATATTGTCTTTGATAACCTTTGTAATGGGATTTGTATAACATGTATCTCTTACCTTATGAATCTGTTGAAGTCAGGAATAAGTTTTTACATTCGGAAAGTTCATATGCCCGATACTTTCCATTCATCATAATAACATGCCAATCCTGCCTTATTGCATGAGAACTAAGTGGTTGGGTGGTTTGCATGAGAACTTCTGCCCAATTTCCAAACCCTGGCCATAATCCAGGGATGCTCCGGCTGTGCCTCACCCAAATATGTTTACCCTTTGTGTGTTGAACAAACAAATGTAAATATTACAACTTGTGAACTACCCAAATTTTGCACTACCCAAATTTTGGAAGTGCTAGACCCATTTAGTTCAGCATGATTGGAAGGTGCATGGTATTTCTGAGCTATCATGCTGCCCCCAGCTCCAGTGAACCACTACTGCCGATGAGCACCTGGGGTGCATTCTGTACGATGACTTTTGCCCGTTGTTGGCCGAATTAATTAATCTGCCAGGCTTATTCCCCTGTAGAATAGACCTACCTGAATAACTGATTCAGCGGCTGGCATTCACATCCCCCTGTTGGCGTTGTTCACTGCCGGCACATATGTGCTTGAGTCTGTTCTATTGACAATTTTAGAGCCCGGAGTTATCTTGACCTTTTGCTCTTCCCTCCTCAGAGAGGGTTTATCCACATTTGCGGGCGGACTGGAATTTCCCCACAGTCCATAACCGGCAAATTGTCGGGCTGCGAAACTGGCAGGAATAACCTCTGTAAAAAGATGCTCTTGCCTAAAAACTCCTGGTAAGTAAAAACCAAACTTATCTTTTAAGATTAATTTACCACAGCAGGAGCTCTGTCCTGCCAGACTGGTGCTTACGCCAATGCGGCTGACGTAATGCTGCGCATGCGGCCTGGCGGGCCTTCTTCACGGAATCACTCACGTGACTCCGAAGTAAAATGATGGGACAGAAGGCTGATAAATCCCCAGGGCCTGATGGTTTGCATCCCAGAGTACTTAAGTGAAGTGGCTCTAGAAATCGTGGATGCATTGGTGACCATTTTCCATTGTTCTATAGATTCAGGATCAGTTCCTGTGGATTGGAGGGTAGCTAATGTTACATCAGTTTTAAGAAAGGCGGGAGAGAGAAAACAGCGAATTATAGGCCAGTTAGCCCGACATCGGTGGTGGGGAAGATGCTGGAGTCAATTATAAAAGAAGAAATATCGGCACATTTGGATAGCAGCAACAGGATCGGTCCAAGTCAGCATGGATTTACAAAGGGGAAATCATGCTTGACTAATCTTCTGGAATTTTTTTGAGGATTTGATTAGAAAAATGGACAAGGAAGAGCCAGTAGTGTACCATATAAGAGATTAGTGGCCAAAAGAAGGGCACGTGGTATTGGGGGTAGGGTACTGACATGGATAGAAAATTAGCTGGCAGACAGGAAACAAAGAAGAGGGATTAACGGGTCCCTTTCAGAATGGCAGGCAGTGACTAATGAGGTACCACAAGGCTCAATACTGGGATTGTCGCTATTTACAATTTACATTAATGATTTAGATGAAGGGATTAAAAGTAACAATAGCAAATTTGTAGATGACACCAAGCTGGTTGGCAGTGTGAACTGTGAGGAGGATGCTATGAGGATGCAGGGTGACATGGACAGGTTGGGTGAGTGGGCAGATGCATGGCAGATGCAGTTTAATGTGGATAAATGAGAGGTTGTCCACTTTGGTGGCAAAAACAGGAAGGCAGATTATTGTCTGAATGGTGTCAAGTTGGGAAAAGGAGAAATACAACGAGATCTGGGGTTCCTTGTTCATCAGTCACTGAAAGTAAGCATGTATGTACAGCAGGCAGTGAAGAAAGCTAATGGCATGTTGGCCTTCAAAATAAAAGGAGTTGAGTATAGGAGCAAAGCGTACAGTGCAGTTGTACAGGGCCCTTGTGAGACCACACCTGGAGTATTGTGTGCAGTTTTGGTCTCCAAATATGAGGAAGGACATTCTTGCTATTGAGGGAGTGCAGCGTAGGTTCTCGAGGTTTATTCCCGGGATGGCGGGACTGTCATATGTTGATAGAATGGAGCGACTGGGCTTGTATACACTGGAATTTAGAAGGATGAGAGGGGACCTTATTGAAACATATAAGATTATTATATGCTAGGCAGGAAACATGTTCCCGATGTTGGGGGGAGTCCAGAACCAGGGGCCACAGTTTATAAATAAGGGGTAGGCCATTTAGAACGGAGATGAGAAAATACGTTTTCACCCAGAGCGTTGTGAATCTGTGGAATTCTCTGCCTCAGGAGGCAGTGGAGGCTCTCAAGAGAGGGATAGAGCTTTTAAAGATAGCAGAGCCAAGAATATGGGGAGAAGTTAGGAACAGTGTACAGCAATTCATTCTTTCCATGCACAACTAAAGCATGGAATAATCTCCACCAAGCCACGGTTGCCCAGCCAGATAAAACTAAATTTAAAGTGGCACTTTCTTCCCAATAACCCTCTCTGGCTAAACCCCTCCCTTCACCACCTCCAGTTTAAATTCCAGTTGGAATATTTTGGAGGACCAAGTAACCAAGAACCAAGAACGGGATACTGATTGTGAATGATCAGCTATGATCACAGTGAATGGTGGTGCTGGCTCAGTGAAGGGCCGAATGGCCTACTCCTGCACCTATTGTCTATTTCTGTTGAGTCTATTCAACCAAATTGAAAAGCTTGCTTGTGGAAGAATGCAGTTTTCAGTTTGGAATGAATTGCATTAAATCAGACATACGGTTTAAATCAAAGATTACACATCAGTGTTGTCCAAAGTAAAGCTTGGTCGATAGATACAGTTGATGACAGCTGTAATGGATGGTGTATGTCGCCAGGAAGTGACTGTGTGGAAGACCTTCAAGAAGAAAAGTACAAAGAACGATTTCAATTGTATAGGAAGGAACTGCAGATGCTGGTTTCCACCGAAGATAGGCACAAAAAGCTGGAGTACCTCAGCGGGTCAGGCATCCAATTCTGGAGAAAAGGAATAAAGGTTATCTATTCCTTTTCTACAGAGATGCAGCCTGAATATTATTTCAGCATTTTGTTTCTTAATTGAATTTTACACACACACACACACACACACACACACACACACACACACACACACACACACACACACACACACACACACACACACACACACACACACACACACACACACACACACACACACACACACACACACACCACCCCCACCCGACTCTCATGCATTGAGTGTGAGACTCAGGCATTTGGTGAAATTCTCACGCTGATGACAGAAGTTCTCACACTCAAAAAAATATTTTAAATAAATAAAGGCACACTCACCAATGAGAATAGTTTTCTGTCGGCGGTTTCCCCGTGAAGAACAAGCAATGACACACACTGTCACACACAACCTAACACACACCCTTACACACACACTGGCACATGCAAGGTTTTAAGGGATGTGGGCAAAAAATGCAGATTAATGGGACTAGTTTAGATGAGGCACCTTGATCTACATGGACAAGTTGGGATGAAGGGCCTGTTTCCATGCTGTAAGACTATGACACATTGTAGAAAAGGTGCAATTGCTCTGGAGAGGATCCAGGGGCGACTTATGAATATATTGGCAGGGCTGGAATTTTTTTTTCACATTGAAGAAAGATTTGAAAACTGAGATTGTATTCTCTGCAGCAACGGAGGTGAAGAAAACACTTAGTTGAGGTGAATAATAATATGAGAATAGGACCTGTTTCGCTTAACAAAGAGTGTAAGAAGGAACTGCAGATGGTGGGTTTAAACTGAAGATAGACACTAAAAGCTGGAATAACTCAGCAGGACATGTGGCATCTCTGGAGAGAAAGAATAGGTGATGTTTCGGGTCGAGACCTTCGGACTGAAGAGGTTGAAAACCAGCCATAAAAGTCAATGACTGGAGATGTGTGTTATCCAACTAAGGGTGGAAATTAGAATCATGTGTTCATCTTTATTGACTTGACACCATAATAAATATATTACAGAAAAAATAATTTAATGGGATGGCACAGTGGCACAGTGGTAGAGTTGCTGCCTTGCAGCACCACAGACCCAGAGGTTAATTGGCTTCTGTAAATTGTCCCTGGCATGTTTGATACAATTGGTGTATGGTAGATTGCTGGTCGGTGTGGACTTGGTGGGCCAAAGGGCCTGTTTCCATATATATGTTTTACATATATATCTTAATTTCATTGAACCATATACGGTTGAATATGTGGTATTATTTTTGTCTTGCTTCTATGGTCAAAGGGTAAGGTTAATTGATTTATTTGTGCAGAACAGTGATGGAAGTCTGACTCCTTTTGCCTTGTTTCTATGTTTTTGTTTCTCTCTCTATATATATATATATATATATATATATGTATGCATAACAGCATGAATTATAATCTGATTTCCACACATGAATATACTAAGCTCATTCATGTGCTGCACCTGTTGATCAGAGCCTGGCTCTACTGTGGAATGTAATTAGGAATGTAATTTAGCCTAACCTTATTCATACCTAATCCAATTTGAAGCATAAATGGTGCATTCAAGTGTAAGTTAAAAGACTTGCTACAGTACACACCAGATTGCACAATTTCAAGCTGAAAAATGCAAAAGCTCTCTACCGTGGGAGGGGAGACACCCTCCTCCCACACCCTCCCCTCACACCCTCCCCCCCCCCCCCCGGTCGCTAAGTTCCCTCGCAATTTCTCACTCTCAACTCTCACCCAATGTTGGCAGCCCTGATATATTGAAATGTCTCAAGGTTGGAAGAAACACTTCCAGAAGAATCAAGATTTGGGTAAAATTGAGCATAGTTTTATAGTTTAATGTAAGGTGATTAATTTTCACCTCATATGTCAGACCCGATGTTTTCTTGCCCCATCTGCCTTCCCATGGCACCCTTGTCTCCATCAAGCACCTGAACAGGGTGGTTCTGACAATGTTCTTCCATCCATTGCTGCAGGAGGTTGCAGTCTGTTAAGGCATTGTCACAAAAGCATGTGCAATTTGTACATATAAATAATCAATGCAACCATTGCTCTTGGAGCTGTCCAGTTAAGTGCTTGGAAGTCACCTCTATTAAGTGTTTGATCCTTAAAATAGCCTGCTCGGTCAGCACAGTGAGCTTGTTTAATTGACAAAGATCACATACAGATTCAGACTGGAGTTAAAATTCCAGTAACCCAATTAATTGAAGTTCAAGGTTATTCTGCTGGTTAATACAGCAGGGGTGGTTTCCATCTGATCAGGGGGGATAGGGACAGAGCTAGTGTGATAGAGCTTCAACTTTAACAACCTACTGTTATTAGAATGTATGACTGAGCCATACATAGACAGCTAACATCCTTAGATAGACACGAAATGCTGGAGTAACTCACCGGGTCAGGCAGCATCTCTGGAGGATAGATGACATATTGGATCGAAACCCTTCTTCAAACTGAAAATAGAGATCAGGGAGGGGGTCGGGGGAGATAATAAACTGGAGGTGAGAAAAGATGAGAACAAATTAAGGCCAGCAACAGATGACCTCAGGAAGGGTGGAGTCCATAATGGCCTATTGTTGGCTGGAAAGGTGTGAAGCAAAAGGGATACAAGGATGTGAACAGTGGAACGTTCCTTGTTCCTTTCCAAGTTAGTCCCAAATTGAGGCCAATTAACCTACAAACCCGCACGTATTTTGGATGTGGGAAGAAACCAGAGCACCCGGAGGAAACCCTCACAGGGAGAATGTGCAAACTCCACACAGGCAGTTCCTGGAGTCAAAATTGAACATGGGTCTCTGATGTTGTGAGGCGAGCAACTTTACCAGCTGCTCCACAGTGCCGCCCTATTTTCCATTCAAAGATCTATGTTCTTTATTATTGTTTCACATCCCAGTGTTAATTGCTCCTTAATTGCTGCAGCTTAACAGGCCCATTATGACAATGCACACACAAAAATAGATAATAATCAATAACACAATGAACCACTAACAGTAATACTAGGTAATTATACCAAACTGAAGTCCATAGTGTAACTAATGACAAAGTCCGTAGCAGCTCATTGCTGCTGAGATAGTGATTAGTGTTATGCAGTGTTCAAGAGCCCAACTATTGCTGGGAAGAAGTTGGTTTTGAACCTGGTTGTGACAGTTATCAGCCTGTTGTCCACCTTCCCAATAGTAGCAATGAAATGAGAACATGGCTCAGGAGGTGTGGTTCTTTGATGTTGCCTGCCTTTTTGAGGTAGCATCTCCAGTAAAACCCCTTTGATGATGGGGGCGTCAGTACCCATGATGTCTCATGCAGTGTTTAACACTCTCTGTAGTCTGTAGACACTGATCAGATTGCTCCACTGAAAGCAATGGAGCAACCTGATCAGTGACTCCACACAAGGAGTCCAATGGCTTTTGTTTATTATTGAAGTGAATAAAGGAGTTTTCTTTGATTGCTTCCTGATTTAAAGTTTGGCCCTTATTTTAGATATTTTGATGATGTGTAAAATGTGCTTCACCTAGGAGTCTGTTTAAAATTTAAAATAAATGCATATAAGAAGAGGTTTTTGCTGCACTGATTTTAGTGCCAAACGTTTGAGCTATTGTTTCTGAGTGCCAAACAGTCAGTGATCGCTGTTTAAGTTTGAGTACAACATCCAATTGGTAACCATTTTATAGATAGGTAATTATAATAGTACCAAACCGAAGTGTAACTAAAGGCAGAGTCCATATATACACTATATATAGTCAGGACTTTTAATAGTATGTGTGTATATATATATATATATATATATATATACATACTATTAAAAGTCTCGACTTGTTTGTCTGTCTGTCTGTCTGTCTGTGATCTCAGGATCTACACCAAAATGGTACAAATTAGCGCAGAATCTTACTCAGCTTTTTCCCGTGGTCATATGTATCAAGTTTCTTCACATTTGATGTTATATTTCATGTTATTGATATTTCAAAGTTTAAAAAAGCCAACGTTAACAAGATTTTTACTGTTAAAATCCATCATGCCAGCTTCCAACAAAATTTGATACAAAGTTGCAATACAGGAACACTCTGTGCTTCCACCAACTTTTCACCTGAATGGGATATCACAGTCCTCCACCCGAGATTTGCAACAATGTTGCCATCATACAACACTTACTCCAGCTCCTGGCAGGACAGGAGGGGGAGGGTGAATTGGTATTGCAATTGGGGAAGTGCGATTGCAATTTATTTTAAGTCCAGTGCTGGGAAGGCAGGGAAGTGCTGGAATCTTACGTTTGGCAACAGGTTGAGTTGGGGGACCCGTAGGGGCCATGGGTTAGTGGTGCAATATTGCATTGGGGAATGGGTTACGTTGGGGGACCAGGCCTCCTCCTGTGCGACAAAGACCCAATGTGTCAAAGTTGGTCCAGTATAATATATATATATATATACATATAAAATAGTATAGGCAAGTGAAGGATCAACAAGAGTCTGTGTTCTAATGTTTATGGATGCAACATGTGGCCCTATTAGCAATTTTGAAGTAACTATTTATAGAAGAGGCATGTACAGATAGAGGCATAAATAAAATATGTGCTTGTATATATTGTGTGCTGTTCTGGTGTCCCCATTACAGGAACGGAATGGAGGTTTTGCAGAGGATGCAAGAGAGGTTTACCACAATACTGCCAGGATTAATTCAGTTTATTTTATTGTCACATATACTGAGTTACAGTGAAAATCTTGTTTGTAGCATGCTATCCAATCAGCAGAAAGTTTAGACATGATTACAATTAAGCCACTGTGTACAGAGACAGGAATAATGATTAGTGCAAGGACTATGCAAACTCTAGTTGCATCTCAAGTAATCATAGCCTCATAAGTAAGGATTACTTATGAGGTACAAGTAGGGGTTCGATAGATTTGGATTGTTTTCTCTGGAGCGCCAGAGGTTGAGGGGTGACCTGATAGAAATATATAAACTTAAGAGGCATAGATAAGGTAGAGAGTCAGAACCGTTTTTCGCAAAGGTGGAAATGTCAAAGATTTAGAAGGCATAACCTTGCGGTGCAAGGAACAAAGATGAAATGAGATGCGCGGGGTAAGTTTTGGCACAGGGAGTGGTGGGTGCCTGGAATATGTTAGTGTGAGAGGCAGATACGAGAAATGTAAAAGGATGTGCTATTCTGTGTTCTTGTTTTATACCTCTTTGACTTCATATCTATCTCACATCCATAATCGGTTTAGTTACCGATGTATGTAGTTCATTCTTCATTCTGCCAAATGATTTACTCATTAATTACCAATAATTTTAGTTGAAAGCTTTTTTGGAAAAGATTGAAGACTTTTTGTTTTGCGCATTGCATCAATTAATTTTCCATGTGCTCACTTGAATGTATTGTATTAAGTTGGCTGGTACCGATTATCTCATTGTGTTTGTGTGAGAGGAGCTCTAGGTGGTGGAGATGACTAGATTTGGTGGCCTCTTTTGAAAGATGTTAAACTATTTAAATATATTGTGTTCTCGCTTACTGGTTAGCAGCACATTTGGGGTGATAGACAGTCCATAAAATTAAACAGAGATGTGAATTGGCTTTGCCTCTGCCAGCCATCAGTTGAGTGGAAAACAAAATTGGATCTTAAGTATTTCAATTTTCCTTCAATATTAATGCCTACTCACAAGGAAAAATTACAACAATTTAATTTCATTCACGGGTCTGAAATAGATTTTAGCTGCGTCCTTTAGATCATTGGTATTTTAGTGCTTGCTTAGCTTTGCATCTACAGACCAGTGTGTGTTCTTTCTCTGAGGTGTTTCGACCTCAAAATCAAAATCTCATCGAGGCAGACTGCTATCCGTGCTGAAAGGAAATGGTACATTGTAATTGTTGTGAAAGATTTTCTGTCATGAAAGATTTCAAGAATTAAATGTGGCTAATGTCCCTCTTTAATCAGTGTTAAAGAGTCATACTGTGTGGAAACAGGCCTTTCGGCCCAACTTGCCCATGCTAACCAATGTGCCCCATCAGCCTGAGTGCCGTCTGCCATAGAATAAATCAGAGCCGGCACCGATGACCAAGGGGATTGAGAGTCCTCTTGCATTCCCTCTCCCTGTCCCATCCTAGGCATCCTCCTAGTTTCACTGATTGTATTCCTTTGGTATCACCTCTTCCACAGCCAACAATAGACCATTGGGGGCTCTTCCTTTGATCATCGATGCCAGCTCTGATTCTGTACCTTTTCATACCTCTAGTCGCCTTCTCCAGTGTCTCGCAGACTGAAAAAGGGTCTCAATCCGAAATGTCACCTGTACCTTCTCTCCAGAGATACTGCTTGACCTGCTGAGTTGCTCCATCATTTTGCGTCCATCTTTAGTTTTCAAGGGACAGGTTGGTGTGGCTGGCAGTGATATTGACATGTTGTAGCTTGTCAGTAGCAGTTTCTAGACCAGTGTCTCTTGTCTTCATTTTGGCAGCTACCTTCTCTGAGTCATGATGGAATGTAAACTTGCAAACCAGCCAAATCTGAGTAATTGTGAAAAATTAATCAAATTAATATTAGATGAAAAGAATTGAAACAACCTTGTTCAAAAGGGTAGACGTGATTTGCACATGCCCGATTTCCATCAAAGCATAATTGTTAATAAATGTGAAGAATATAGAATGAATGTGCATGTAGGCCAGACCTTATTTTAGTTTAGTGTAGAGATATTTGATGCATCATCTGAGCGAAACTTGAAGAGTCCTGGTATCCACGCACCGATAATAGTAGGAATTTATTTAGAAAACAAATACATATGTGTTTAAATGGAAAATGGAATAATGTATAGGGAGGCACTGCAAATGCTGGTTTAAAACAGTGCATGTCTGAACATATATGACATGGTGAATTTCTAGGACTTGGAACTACAGAGTGCAAAATCCACATATTCTGTCAACATAGGATGAACCTGCCTCATTATCCTTACCTAACTCAGAAATTATGAGTAAAATTGCTTTGGCTTCAATGATGCTTTGTTTGAGATTGCTTAATGAAGCAACAAATAAATCTGCTCAGTGCCACAGTATTAAACAGGTTTTGCTTATTACCATGCTGTTTACTTCCTTTCATTTCCATTATTTTGGGATTTCAATTGGAGCGTTCATTATGCAAGTCATGCCACCTTTTGGGGACCTCATTCATCAACATTCTTTGGAGCTCTATGATAGCAGGATTTAGATGGTGCATGTATGAACATGCATGTCTGGGTGAATTATGACGAATTTAAGACTAGATATCGGAAATTGAAAACGATTATTCCCATAAGGAAAATGAGTCCTTCCTGCTCAAACCTCTCCCTGCCTTTCATTCTCTCTACTGCTTTCAGCAGACGATTTATTTTGGTGTTGTACTAAAACTCACTTTTATTTTATTTCTTGATTAAAAATGCTTTTTATCGTAAAGATTGTCCTTGTTTTTAAGAGCACAGAGCTGGTAAAAGTTCACCAGCCATTCGGTAAGCAATACCTGTCAACGTAGAAAGAGGAATAACAAGTTCATAAGATCAAAAATCATAGGAGCAGAAGTAGGCCATTCGGCCCATCGAGCCTACTTCACCATTCAATCATGGTCGATCTAACTTTGCATCTCAACCCCATTCCCCCATTCCCCTGCCTTCTCCCCATAACCTGTGACACCCTTACGAATCAAGCATCAATATGAAATCTATCATGTCACTGTGTGAATGGATCTTACTTTAGTTTAGTGTAGAGATCTTTGATGTATCATCTGAGCCAAACGTGAAGAGTCCTTGTATCCATCCACCGATAATAGTAGTGTTATGGGCCTGTCCTACTTAGGCGACTGTAGGAGACTATGCAGTCACCACATGGTCGCCACATGTTCACGGGTGGTTGTCGGGGAGTCGCCTTCATGGTCGTGAGGAGTTCCCGCATTCTGGGAACTCATCGCGGCCTCATTATGGATGCCGTGAATTTTTCAACATGTTGCAAAATTAGTGGCTACTAGAATGAAATTGCCATGGAGAATAACGAGATTTATTGTGCTGTTGGTGGGTCACCAGGAGGTCCTTGTGGGTTGCCAGAAGGTCGAAGGTTCTAAGAGGTTCCCGTAGGTTGTAGCCGGTGCTGACCGATGAATTTCATTGGCTCATTGGGGAAAAAAAGGTAAGCGGTAGTTTTCAGAACCAAGGATACATTAAATTTCCGCCGAGCTTCACAACCGTGTTTCTCTGGCATTTTATATGTTGTCTCCTTGTCCCTTCTTCTACCCCCTCTCCCCCCTCTTTTAAAGGACTTACCGTACACTGCTTTAGCCGTCTTAATTACAGCGCCAACCTTCCTGTTCATCACGGTGTGTGTCTGTATCACCTTGGCTTTGCATCGTGTGAATTTTTCAGATGGGGCAAGCAGGACGCTGTCTAAAAAATTCACATGGGCTGGTGAAGGAAGCGATGTGTGTGTGTTCCACTCTGACAGTCGCCGTTCCAGTTGCAGGATTTTCAGGCGACTGCCGGCAACTTGACAGTCGCCGGTGGTCCACTGAAAAATCGCCTAAGTGGGACAGGCCCATTAGTGTTTAAAAGACTGCGACCCCATTTTAATGGTTTAGGCATGAACCGGCTAGCAATTTTAGGATTATCATATTTTATTACAATGGATTGTGCATGACTAATTGCTTAAATTGTTTTTCGAGTGCACAAACCTGGTGTGTGACGTTAACATTTGGCTCACCTATTAAGTATATTGATTAACTGAAGAAGCATAGTACCTGCTGGAACAACTTAACAAACAGAAAAAGAGCAGTGGAAATCCCTGGAGCCTTTACAAATCCAGGTTATTGATTTTCATTTCAGCACACGGATCTTAACTTGTGGTTCTGGGCTGTTGAATCCTTCACCTATGCATTAAAATTCCTGGGAGAACCAGAGGCAATGACATGCAAAAAAGAAGGTGCTAACAATGGCATTGAGTTTGAATGAGATCTATGCCACTGTCAACATTGTTAGTGCGGTTGGGGAAAGAAGCCCTGAGTTAACAATCAATAATGCTCAATCCTGACATTTTATGAATTTGCACAGTTTAAAACTAGTTTAATTTTGATGCAGTTTATTATACATTGAGGAAATGTACAAATCACCTCATATATAAATGATGAAATTGCAAATGCTTTTTAAAAGCCTGTTGTAATATCAGCCAACAACAGATTAGTTATTTGGCCACATTCAAAAGATTTATGTTGTAAATATATTTCAAAGGTCTTGAGCGCATAATGTACCTTGGTGATTTATTAACCGAAGAACATGAATAGGTGACGTTTCAGGTCAGTTCATTTTGGTCTGAAGTAGGGACGTGACCCGAAGCGTCACCTATCCATGTTCTCCAGAGATGTCCGATCTGCTGAGCTACTCCAGTACTCCAGTACTTTATGTCCTTTTTCGTAAATCAGCACCTAAAGTTCCATGCGTCGGCCTCGTGCTTTATTAACCAGTATCTGCCCATCACTTCCTCTTCATTCAACACCATCAAATACAAACTAATTAGAGACATAATGGGATACAGCATGGGAACAGGCCTGACAGTCCACCATGATTTTATAGAGGTGCATAATATCATGAGGGTAGTAGACAGGGAAAATGTATAATTTTTTTTTCCCAGTGGAGGGAAATCAAGATCCAGAGGACTTACGTTTAAGGTGAGAGCGGAAAGGTATAATAAGAACCTGAGAGGCAACTAATAAATCTTTTGACCAGGGCCAAAGAACTGTAATCTGTAGCTGGCTGATATTACAAACGGCTTCTAAAAAGCATTAGCAATTTCATCATTTATTAAGAGGTAATTTGTGCATTTCTTCAATGTCTAATAAACTGCATGAAATTAAACTAGTTTGAAACTAATGTGCTAATTCATAATTAGTGGTGTGTACATAGAACAAGCTGCCAGAGGAAGTAATTGAGTCGGGTACCATAACATTTGGAGCTACGAGTACGGCTGCTAACTTTCTCACTTCCAAATAAGGGACAAAAGGTCAAAATAAGGGACAAATTTCTGACGGCAATCCGTTGACCGACTCGGTCATGGCTGGGTGAATGATGAGTTGGCCTGGGTGCTGGACTGCATACACAGCCCAGCTGGTGGGACAGCCGAGGAGTTTTGGCCCAGGCGCCGGACTTTGCGCGCAACATTGCATGCAAAGTCCAGCACCTCATCCAACTCATGAACCGATGATCGGCCATGAGAAGGAAACGTGGTGGTGTCAGCGGTAAGCGAAGGTCCGAAGGTCGGACAGCTGGCTGGGTTGCCGACCGACGGGGCCACGGGTGAGGTGCTGTTGCTGCATTCCATGGGCTGCACTACGTCGGGACAGGTGAGCTGGGGCCGGACTCGGCGCTCCGACCCGACAGTCCCCTCGAACAGAGTAGCAGCAGTCAAATATGGGACAAGGGCGATCCCGTATGGAACAAACCAATTTAGCCCAAAATGCGGCATGTCCCGGCTAATACGGGACAGTTGGCAACCCTAGCTATGAGCCACCCATTATCAAAATCAAGGTCCTATAAGTATAAAGACATTTAGACGAGTACAGGGATAGAAAGGTTTAAAGGGACAAGGCCAAATACAGCCAAATGGGACTGGCTGTATTGGCAATTTGGCTGTACTGGCATCCTGGCAATTTGATTGGCAAGGATGAGTTGGCCCAAAGGTCTGTTTCCGTGCTGTATGACTCGATTTGCCAACCATCGGAAATCATTTTCACGTTAATCTTATCCATTTTATTCTCCCCACATACCTATAAACTTGTCCCTTGATTCTGGCACTACCAACACACTTGGAGCCACCAACATGCACATTTCTGGGATATAAAAGCAAACCCACATGACAAAAGAGAGGATATGTGAAGTCACAGAGTGATACAGTGCGGAAGCAGGACCTTCGGCCCAACTCGCCCACACCAGCCAACATGTCCCAGCTACACTCAATAGCCAATGGGTGCAGGAGTAGGCCATTCAGCCCTTCGAGGCAGCACTGCCATTCAATGTGATCATGGCTAATCATCCACAATCAGTACCGCATTACTGCCTTCTCTCTGTAACGTTAAGAGCTGTATCTAACTCACTCTTGAAAGCATCCAGAGAACCAGCCTCCACTGCCCTCTGAGGCAGAGAATTCCACACACTCACAACTGTGAGTTTTTCCTCATCTCTGTTCTAAATTACTTACCACTTATTCTTAAACTATGGCCCCTGGTTCTGGTCTCCCCCAACATCGGGATCATGTTTCCTGCCTCTAGCGAGTCCAAACCCTTAATAACCTTATATGCTTTAATAAGATCCCCTCTCATCCTTCTAAATTTCAGAGTATACAAGCCCAGCCGCTCCAATCTATCAACATGTGACAGTCCCGCCATCCAGGGAATTAACCTCGTGAACCTACGCTGCACTCCCTCAATAGCAAGAATATCCTCAAATTTGGAGACCAAAACTGCACACTATACTCCAGGTGTGATCTCACTAGGGCCCTGTACAACTGCAGGGGGACCTCTTTGCTCCTATACTCAACTCCTCTTGTTATGAGTTGAGTATAGGAGCTGTACCCGGTGAGTTTCTCCAGCATTTTGTGTACCCTTAGATAATAATCTGCCTTCCTGTATTTGCTACCAAAGTGGATAACCTCACATTTATCCACATTAAACTGCATCTGCAATGCATCTGCCCACTCACGCAACCTGTCCAAGTCACCCTGCATCCTCATAGCATCCTCCTCGCAGTTCACACCGCCACCCAGCATTGTGTCCTTTGCAAATTTGCTAATGTTACTTTTAATCCCTTCATCCAAATCATTAATATATATTGTGAACACTCGTCCCACTTTCCTGTGTTTGGTCCATATCCCTCCAAACCTGTCCTATCCATGTACCTGTCTAACTGTTTCTTAAACAATGGGATAGTCCCAGCCTCCACTACCTCCTCTGGCAGTTTATTCCATACACCCATCACCCTTTGTGTGAAAAAATTACCCCTCGCCTTCCTATTAAATATTTACCCCTTCACCTTGGAACTATGTCCTCTGGTCCTCGATTCCCCTACTCTTGGCAAAAGACTGTACATCTACCCGATCTATTCCTCTCATGATCTTTTACACCTCTATAAGATTACCCCTAATCCTCCTACGCTCCATGGAATAGAGACCCAGCCTACTCAACCTCTCCCTATAGCTCACACCCTCTAGCCCTGGCAACATCCTCGTAAATCTTTTCTGAACCCTTTCAACCTTGGCAATATCTTTCCTATAACATGGTGCCCAGAACTGAACACAATATTCTAAATGTGGTCTCACCAATGTCTTATACTACTGTAACATGACCTCTCAACTTCTATACTCTATACAGACAGTAGTGAACTTGGTACTCTGGAGCTGCAAGGCTATTTTACTGTATCGCCCTTAAAATTAATCTAATGATTTATTCAGTTTGTCCTGTGGGCAAGGTTAGTATTTGCAGAATACAGATACAAGTTCATAAATTGGAAAAAAATGACACATTGTGCTGGAGTAACTCAAGGGGTCAGTGAACATTTATGGAGAGCATGGATAGGTGACGTTTTGGGTCAGCACACTTCTTCAGACTGTAAAGTGGTATGGTACGCAAGGCACTTATTCGGAGACAGTGTAGCTCCACCAGAATTATTTATTCTACACAGACTATTAGATACAATGCCACAAATTAACAAACATAGGTCACTTACAACTGTTCACTTGCCACTGCACACAGATAGGTCAAACAACAGTGAAATCATCTGCTCACAAAAATATTTTGCTGAAAATTACCTATTTAGTAAAATTATGAACATTACAAACCCAGTATAATATAAATCTGCAGATCATCACCATCATCATCGGTGATCACTCAAAGTAGAGTATGATTGTCCTCCTTGTGGATCCTTATTGTGGGTCTTGAGTGGCTGAGGTGGTCAGTTCTAGAGCCACAGCCTTTATTGCTGTGTTGGCACGGATGAGGTGATATTTAAACGTTAGATTTTAGAGATACAGTGCGGGAACAGGCCCTTCGGTCCACAGAGTCCGCACTGGCCAGCAATCACCCCGTACACTAGCACTATCTTACACACTAGAGACAATTTACAATTTTACAGAACCCATTTAACCTACAAACCTGTATGTCTTTGGAAAGTGGGAGGAAACTGGAGCACCCGGAGAAAACCCACACGGTCACACGGAGAACATACAAACTCTGCACAGGCCACATCCATGGTCGGGATCACACCCGGGTCTCTGGCACTGTAAGGCAGCAGCTCTACCTCTGCACCACCCGTGCCACCCTTTGACAGAGGGCCTTATTTCATTGCTGCCCCCTTACGCTCTACTGCCTGTGTGAGGACTTGTTGGAGCGTGGCTCCGTTGTGAATGGTGATTTCCCCTAAACCTTTTTCATAAATGTGCCCCATTCGTCCAACATATAGATGTGATCGTCTTGTAGTTGTTGATCAACCAACAGTTTTACCAGCTTTCCCTTTAAACTCGTGATACAAAATTAGCTGAATACATAAAGCTGGAGTAACTCAGCGGGACAAGCAGAAGAAGGAATGGGTGACATTTTGGGTCAAGTCCCTTCTTCAGAAGAACCAAAACATCACCCATTAGATATTTCAGCTTTTTGTGTCTACGGTTTAAACCAGCATCTGCAATTACTTCTTACTTACAAAATATACTTACATTTTCACTATTCCAATCTCACTATGATTCTAGGCCCAGCAATGTATGGGTGAATTCTGTGCTCTGGTTCTCCAGAACGAGAAGGATGTGTGAAGGAGATCAAGTTACAGAATTTGAACCAATTCCCTGTTCTTGCCCAGCCAATGACCCATACTTGCTCCAATCATTGCTGCTGCTGAGACTTTGGGAGCACTCACTTTATTCTTTGGAGCTGAACAACTGGTTTTAAATAGGAGTATTTGTGGTGGATGTTTGTGTTAAAATGTGTTTTGTGTGTTCTGTTGCGTTTTACTTGTATGACTAACTTGGCAAATGAAATTCCTCGTATGTGGCTAATAAAGTATTATTGTGATTTGTGATTGTGAACCTGGAGTTCACCGATCAGAAGCTAACATAAGGCAGCCAAAATTAATTTTATTCCGGATTCTCATGGGGAGTAGGGAGTGCAATTTAACAATCTTGTAGGTCAAGTACCAATGCGCAGCAGCACTCACTATCTTAAAACCAGAATGCTCTTAACTATTTGTGGTATGTAAGTCATCAGAAATACTTGCTTCTTGGTGTTTGACAACTATGAAACTACTTGGAGTCATAAGGGTCATGCAGCAAGATGTCCATGCCGACCAAGATGCCCCACAAGATGCCGATCTGTGCTTGTCCCACATGCCAACGTTTGGCCCATATCCCTCCAGACCTTTTCTATCCCTGTACCTGTCCAAATGCCTTTTTACTTACAGGAACGTCTTTAGGAAAATGGGTTGCTCATAGCTCCAGTTTCCAATGTTCAAACCTGACCTTTGGTGCTGTCTCTGTGGGGTTAGTACATTCTCCCTGCAACAGGGTAGGTTTCTTCTAAGTGTTCTTGTTGTGTAGGTCATTTGGCTGCTAGTATGTAATATGTGGTAGAATCAGGCTAGGGGGAGGATGGTGTGCAGTGACGAGTGGGTAGTTAATGGGGATGTGGGGAGAATAAAATGGACTAAGTTTGGATTTGTATTAAATTTGTTGTTTTTTTTGTATATCTGTTGTCACGCCGCAAGGAAGCATTTCATTGTTCCGTTTCAAGACGTATGACAATAAAACACATTTGACTTGACTTGATGGTCATTGTGGACTCAATGAGCCATATTCAATCTCCCTGTGACTTGATATGATAGCACAAACACATACTTTTTCAGAAATATGAATATAGTGGCAAGTTATTTCACCCTTACTCCACTATGGCAGTCATCTGTTCATGCAATATTTATTAAACACCTGCAGGGTACAGCTGGGGTGTGTGTGTATATAAAAAGTATAAATCTAATTTGTGCTTCGTTTCCTGTTTCCAGACACATTTTTCCAAGTTGTTATTGTTGAAAGCTTTTAAAAGAAGATCGTATGAAATGAAATAATTATTTTGATGACTAAACCACATAAATCAAATAGTCAGCTAACTGACAAAGTTTGTATTAAAAAAAAATCATAATTTCTCTCGAACTGTGAATTTGGGACCTTGGTGATGAGCTCCAAACAAAACAAAAAGGAGGAAGAAATATTTGTTCTGGAAAATTATATTTGACATTTTAAAACAAAAAAGGAGGTTGGAAATCAATTGGAAATCAATTGTTATCGATCTTGGAGCATTTGAGCAGTTGGTATTGTCATGAGCTTCTAAATAGGGGAGGAAAATGAAATCACAGCAAAGTTAATGGGCCAAATGTTCTTGGACCTGACGTTACATGAAGTTATTGCCGCTGGTACTAATTGCCAACACACAGTTTGATCATGTGAGGACGGCTGATATTCCTAGTCGGTCTTGTCACTGACGCCAACTGGGCATCGAGTGGGATAGTGCAGAACCTTTTACTGCAGTGATTGTGATGATCATTCACAACTAGCAGTGGAATTTTACCTCCTGTTAAACCCCATAATTGAGTAGAATCAATATATAAAGTCGCAGTTCGGAAACTAAATACTATTTATAACTTCTCCATTTTATGCACATTTGTTATGGTTGTAAACAAATTGCAACACTTTTGCTCATGATTACATTCATAAGACAAGGGAACAGAATCAGGCCATTTGGCCCGCCTTCCGATCACGGCTGATCTATTTTTCCCTCTCAACCCCATTCTCTCACCTGTAACATTTGACCCCATTACTAATCAAGAACCCGTCAATCTCCACTTGTAAAGTACCCAATGACGTCCTCCACAACCGTCTGTAGTGATTAATTCCACAGATTCACCACCCTGTGGCTGAAGACATGCCTCCTCTTCTCCATTCTAAAGATACATCCTTTTATTCCGAGGCTGTGCCCTCTGGTCATAGACTCTCCCACTAGTGGAAACATCCCCTCCACATCCACTCTATCCAGGCCTTTCATTATACCTTTAGTGGATATAACCTATCATCAGTCAGTTTTTAATGTAGTGATTATTGATTTGATGTGAATAATCATATGCTTTTCATTTCATGCATAACTAGAATATAACTTCTTGATATCCTGCTGATACAGACTCATGGATATTACATGGTAATTTTCAACAATTAACTGTTAAAATGTTATTTATTGATCATCCCATAGAACTTGAATAGTGGGCGGAACAGTAGTGCAGCTGGTAGAGCTGCCAAATTGCACTGAATGTGTAAATGAGTATTAGAATCTGAGCCATTGGTGATGAGGAGAGTAGAAAACTAGCTTAATGTACAATTAGTGTAAATGGTGGTGAAGGTGGGTGTGGACTCAGTGGGCCCAAGAGAATGTTTCCATGTTGTTTCTCCATGATGACGATAACTAATGTGAAGTCACTGTCATAATATATCAAAATAATGGGATAAATGACTAATCTGTGGGATGAATATTCTTTTGGACAAAAAGAAGAATTCTATATTTGTGTTTTAATATTGTCGCGGGTTCACTTGATTGTCCTCCACCACCATCTGTGGTAATGATTTCCATAGATTTATTGTGATCAGTGATTCCACTCCATCTGGTGTGAAATATTAGTCTTTCCAGTGGTTCCATTACAATTGCCTTATGGTATTGCAATGCATTGTCAGCTTGGAAAGTTGGCTTCAGGCATGAGTGGGTCCTGAAGTCATGACCTGAATCTAAAGCAAGAGTATCCTGACATGGCTTCAGGCTAATTGATACATCTTCTTCATCACTGCAGTAGACAGTCAGAGCCTCTTTTCCTGGGTGGAAATCGTAAAGACTAGAGTGAATAGCTTTAAGGCGCGAGGGGAAAGTTTAAAGGAGATGTATGCAGCAATTTATTTACACAAGATGGTGCATGCCTGGAACGTGCTACCAGGGTTAGTAGCAGATACGATTGTGGTATTTAAGAGGCCATTTGATAATATAAAAAACATTTGGATAGGTACGTGGTTAGGATAGGTTTAGAGAGATACGAGTTAAATGCAGGCAAGTGGGACCAGTGTAGATGGGACATGTTGGTCGGTGTTGGCAGGTTGGGCCAAAGGGCCTGTTTCCACGCTGTATGACTCTATGGGACATGGATATGAAGGGAATGAGGAAAGTTACAAGGAGCAGTAGATGTCGGTTTAGCAAAAAAAGCGCACAAAATACTGGAGTAACACAGTCGGTCCGGCAGCATCTCTGGAGTACATGAATAGGTGCCGTTTCAGGTCAGGACTCTTTTTTTCAGATGCGTTGTCCAGAGATACTGACTGACCCACACAGTTACTCCAAGGAATGGATGGATATGGATCGCATGCAGGCAGAGGAGACGAGTTTAACTTAGCATCATATTCAGCATGGACATTGTACATAGATAGACACAAAATGCTGGAGTAACTCAGCGAGGACAGGCAGCATCTCTGGAGAGAAGGAATGGGTGATGTTTTGGGTCAAAACTCTTCTTCAGACATTGTGGGCTGAAGGGCCTGTACTTGTCCTGTACTGTTCTCTGTATGAAGTGTTTAATATCGGGATAATGCATCTGACCGCGACCACTTCTCTGAAAGCTTGGAGCATGTCGTAAAGCTACTCAGACTCTAAATTACTTCTGTCACTTATTTTCTGTTAGAGTGATTCTGTGTCCCATTTGAAATAGTATGATGCTGCTGGCTCATTGATTAGCTCCCTGCAGCACACAAACAAAAGACTTTTTCACTGTCTGGTGCTCCAGAAATGCTGTGTACATGCCTTATCTCTCTGTATCCCACACCTAATTTAGTGCAAGAATCCACCATTTGCCTTCCACAATGGAAGTTAACCATGCTCCAAATGAAAACTTTGCACATGTTAGAATGGGAGCAGATTGATACATGATACACGCAGAGACAGCCCGGGCAGTTCTGGCAAATACTGATATGCTCAAAATAGAGCGGACCAATCTTTGTTAGAAAATAGAGTAGCATAGTGGCAGAGTTGCTGCCTTACCTGGGTTCGATCCTAACCACGGGAGCTGTCTGTATGGAGGTTGTGCCTTTGTTTTGTGACCAAGTGGGTTTTCTCCCGTTTCTCCCGATGTGCATGTTCCTACTAAGCACTTTGGGCTTTTTTTGCACTAGTATTGGGATAGTTAATATATTGATTTGTGTTTATTATGTGTTATTTATGTGTGTGGTGTATACAGATCTGTGGCGCTGCTACGTATAAGAATTTTATTATTTTTGTCGTTGTTACTCCTGGTTTATGTGAAGAAATATGTAAGGATACAGCCATAGCCTTAGTCAAAAAGTCTGCACTGCTATAGAAATGCAGAGGGGCAGAGAACTGGAGATACATTTGTGGTTTCCTCCAAAGGCTGAGTTAAATTTTAGGGAGCAATTTGTAATGTTTCCAAAGTTGGCTTTGTGAAGCAATCAAAATGCATATGTGAGATTGATTTATTAAAGCACCTTCTCACCAAATATTAGTTTTAACAATAAGCACTCTGTAATGGATAAATGCACAGTTTTGCTGTAAATTGTACAGATTCAGATGTATGACCTTTCTTGCACCTCCAGTATTCATTGCCATTCTGTTGGAATGGTGAGCTCGCGTTTCTGCAAAATTATAATCTGCTCATGTACTGAATTTTCACGTGTGCATCCAGCCTCATATTGAAAAGGTTAGTCAACCGTGAACTTGTGGGTCTGTTTCCAGGACGTTCACTATGGGATTTAGATCTCCACGTACCACACCAACATTTGCATTTTTATTATTTTGCTATACAAGTGCCTCTATTTCAATATTTGATGATTGTGTCTTTGTTGCAACCATAGCCACTCAGTACTGAGTTAAACAAATCAAATAACACTTGCTCACATTTGCATTTCCCAGTGCTAAGCAGTTTTCCTTTCTAACAGTTATGCAAAGGGTATGTTTGTTCTCCATGTTGCTGCATAGTGGAAATGTGCCTCTACACCATTGGGAACTCGAATAAGCATTTTAACCAGGAACATGCATAGCCTTTATTTAACCTGGCCCTTTTCCAATGTAATTTCCCTATTCATGGGCTATTCACACCAATTGTAATAAAAAGACCTGCAATTTTCATCAAAAGTAGTAGATGACAAGAATAATTTTTAAAATATTTTATTGTGTGATTTCTGAAACTGCTGAATCCTTTGCATTATGTGGAACGCAACTCCACATTTCGCACCGTTGAATGCCAGTCTCATCAACTCCACTGTTAATAAACCTTTGCCCAGAGGTTTTCTGTCTGGAACTAGAAAGTAAGTCATAGAGTCACAGGGTAATAGAGTCATACAGATGGAAAAAGGCCATTCGGCCCAACTTGCCCATGCTGACCAACATGGCCTGTCCACACTACTCTCACCTGCCTGGGTTTTGCCTGTATCCCTCTAAATCTACCCTGTCCATGTGCCGATCTAAGTGCGTCATAAACGTGGAGATAGTACCTGCCACAAATACCTCCTCAAGCAGCTCATTTCCATGCACCCACCACCCATTGTGTAAAAAAAGTTACCCCTCAGGTTCCTATTAAATCTTTCCCTCCTCATCTTAAACCTATGTCCTCTGGTTCTCGAAGTTCAGCAGGCCTGATCATAAATATAGCAGGCAAGTCGATTAGAATGCATATAATTCAGCTTCAATATGAACTATGTTAAAAAAAAAAAGGCTTTCTGAAGACAATGTTATTGCAGGAACATTGGGTCGATGGGCTGATTTGGCAAAAATAATTTTCACTGCAATGGATAGAACTGTTTCGCTGTTTTTCTTTTAATATTCTAAAAACATATTTATATTGACAAAATCTTAGAACATATAAATGCCATACTTGGATGTGTCAATTTAGGGTTGTGGAGGGAGCTTCAAGAACATAATGGTTATAGGAATGTAACTGTTCCTGAACCTGCTGGGGTGAGACGAGACTGCAAGCCCCTGTCCCTCCTGCCTCATGAGAGTGGCGAGAAGAAGGCAGGACTTGGATGGTAGGAATCTTTGACGATAGATGCCACCACCTTGATGCAACGCCTCATGTAGATGCTTTCAATGGTAGGGAGGGCTGTGCTCGTGATGGAGCTGGCTAAGTCCACCAGTCGCTACAGCCTGAAGATAGACACAAAGTGCTGGAGTAACTCAACAGGTCAAGCAACATCTCTGGAGAAAAGGAATGGGTAACGATTCTGGTCGAGACCCTTCTTCAGCCTCTACAGTCTCTTTCATTACTGTGCATTGGAATTGCCTTACTAGATCATGATGCAACCAGTCAGAATGCATTCTACAGTGCATCTGCAGAAGTTGGTCATGGTATTCAATGATATCCCAAATATACCGAATCTCTTTAAACTTCCAAGAAAGCAGAGGTGTTGGTGCGCTTTGTCTCTGTGCTGGCCCCAGATAGGTCAACCAAAATGCTAGCACCCAGGAATTTGAAGCTGCTAACCCTCTCCAACACTGACTTACCAATGAAGATGGCATCTGGTCTCCTGACTGACCCTGGCTGAAGCCAATGATTATTTCCTTGATTCTGTGGACATTGGCCCAGGTTTTTAATCTTTATCCTGTATGCTAACACATCACCATCCATGATTCGATCAACAACAATGGTGGCCTCAGTGAATTTATAGATGGCATTGTACTTGTGCTTAAGCATACAGTCATGGATGTAAAGAAAGTAGAGCAGGGAGCTAAGGACACGAACTTGACTTGGACCTGTGTTGATGTTCAGTGAGGAGGAGATGGCAACATTTCCTTATATTATAAAACATTTTTCTTAATTTTTCTTTTGCACTGATTTCCCATTCTTTCGTATCGGCGATGCAGAAAATGTTGCACCTGTTTATTTGGGTAACTTTGGATTCCATGGCTATTCAATTCTAATGGCTAACTTGGAGCAAACTTTCTTTGCTCAATTCATGTGCAGTAATTACTGGGTAAATGTCGCTATCTTGAAGGGCTTAGTACAGGAAGCATCATTCCTTATTGATATCATTGTGCCCTGTTGTGCGATTTATGTTGACAGCTCAAATGAATAGTTAGAAAACACTCCAATTGTAGAAATGTGTTTTTGATAGTTTCTTTGTTAAAGTGGCAATTAGGCAGGTCAATCTTGATGGTGAACAAAGATGACTCACTGATGGATTTTGATAATAATATCAGAAAATATATTTTTTACAATTTCACTCAGTATCAAAAAGGAGAAAATTGCCCTTGGCCATTTTTCACTTGAACACTATGATTTTTTTAAATGTTTCCCGATACCTTTTAAAACCACATGCAATATTAATTTACAGTGTTAATTCACTTAAACAGTTGGCCTTAGTGACCAAGATAAGACACTAATAGCTCTAACCTTGAAGGGTACAAAATGGCATCGGTAATGTGGTGACTCGTGTATTGTCCCAGTGTGATTTACAGTTCTTCAACTCTTGTACTTAAGTGTAATTGTGCATATGTGTAGTAAGATTTTTACTAAACTGCATGCAAAATGAATTTCACTGTACTTAAGCACATGTCACAATAAAGTACCATTGAAAGGAATAAGAAATTTCCAAGAAGGTGTTATCACCCTCTGTTATCTGGCTTCTGAACTGTCCTTCCTTAATATAGGGTACTGTCCAATTCACTTCCCCCATTGCAGATATTGGACTTTGTCTATGGAACTGAATTTCCCTGCATTGTAACTGAATAGTTACAGTGTAGGGAACTATATTCTGCACTCTGTATCTTCCCCTTTGTTCTATCTATTGTTCTATCTATTGTACTTGAGTTTGAAATAAATGTATTTATATATGGTGTATGCGATCTGTTTGAATAGCACGCAAAACAAAGCTTTTCACTGTACCTCAGTACATATGATGATAATAAACCTAAGCCTAAATATAGAAAATAATTTAATTCAAATCAAGGTGATAAAAGGGTGGCAAATCTGTGGAGGTCTTTGCCACAGAAGGCTGTGGAGGGCAAAGTCAGTGGATATATTCAAGGCAGAGATAGATAGCTTCTTGATTAGCATGGGTGTCAGAGGTTATGGGGAAAGGGCAGGAGAATAGGGATAAAGAGGGAGAAATAGATCAGCCATGATTGAATGGCGGAGTAGACTTGATGGGCTGAATGGCCTTAATTCTGCTCCTATCATTTATGATCTTATGATAAATGCTGTCTTCACCCCTCTGCTTTTATTTTGCTGAAAAACTGTTTTTGCTGTTTGATGTCTTGCGATTGTCTCGCTGGGTTGTAATACATTGTGATGGACAATAAGTGAGCAGTACATGGATGTAGTACTGGAAGAATCGGGAAGACATGCACTGCACAGAAACCTGTCACTGAAATCAATACTGCCAACACGTGTGTCAACATTGATGTAGCTGAGATACAATGAGAACCTGCAGGGCAGGCTCTGGGTGTGCTTTGTGTCATGGACTGTCAGCTGTCCTCAGATTTAAAGCTGTGTAAGGAAGTGCAGAAGTCTCTGGAATTTCACGCAGGATATTTTGAAACTCTGCACCATGGGCCTCATAAAAATAAAACACTGCCAAAGGAAAATGAATGTTGACTGACAGCGCATTTCTAAAGCTATAAATACGCAGCCTTCCATGTACATCCTTGCTGAAATGGGAAATTATTGCTCTGTAACTTGTATCTTTTTTAGTTTATTTTATTTTCACATGCACCGAGGCACAGCGAAAAGCATTTTTGTTGCATGCCATCCGGCTAGAGGAAAGGCTATACATGATTACAATCAAGCCATCCACAGTGTACAGTTACAAGTTAAAGGGTATAATGTTTAGCTATTTAATTATTAGAAAGTGTGGGACTATTTTCCGGGTTATTTGTAGAAAAAAATACATGTGATTTTTTTTTCCCAACTTGAAGGCAATTTACCTGTTTGTTTGACTCCAATCCTGCACACTTTGGAAGGACCAACTTGCATTGCATTCACAGACAGACGATCTTTTCCCTGCACAGATGTCAATATAGGACCTTGCTGGTTGCATGTATGGCAGCATGTGCTAATCAGAAAATATCCTGCTTTTTCTTTTCATTTATTTACTTTAAATTAGAGTTACAGTGCGTAAACAGGCCCATCAGCCCACTGAGCTACGCTGACCAGTGATCACCCCAAACACTAGCACCATCCTACACACTATAGACAATTTTCAATTATACCGGAGCCAATTAACCTACAAGCCTGCAAGTCTTTGGCATGCGGGAGGAAACATGAGTACCCGGAAAAAACCCATACCCGGGTCTCTGGCGCTGTAAGGCAGCACATCTACCGCTGCACCATCATGTCGCCTCCATCGTGAAGAATCTTGTTTCTACATCTTCCATACCTTTATAGATGGTCTTGTGTCCAATTCAAATCCAAGACATTCTCCCAAGAGAAACCAATCAATTTGACAGTGGAAAGTATGGATGTGTTGGAAAGAAGGGCTGAAAGCATTAGGGACAATTGATGGGCATGCTAAAGAAAAAAGAAAATACATGAAGTGATGGAGTAACTCAGCAGGTCAGGCAGCCTCTCTGGAGAACAGGGGTAGGCAAATGTTTGGGTTGGGGTTGCCTGACCTGCTTTGTTACTCCGGCACATTGTATCTGTTAATAAACCAGCATCTGCAATTGCTTGTGTCTCCATACATGTTAAAGAGCATGGGTTACTGGGAAACAAGTGGGGAAAGGGACAAAGAGAATCTCCTAGGGCTGGCATAGACCTGATGATTCGATGAATATTGCTTATACATGGCATGTATGTTTCTGAGAAAAAAGCTGAACAACCTACAATGAGCAACACCTCATATTTAGCTTCTACATCCATTGAGGGATTATTAATCCTAAGAAGTTGAATATTTAATCTTTACAAAATAACGGTATCAAACACTCCAGCACAAAACAGGACATGGAGTTGATGCAACACAATGCTATATGTGTCACTGCAATTATACCACAGATAAGCAAGTCTATTGAACAGGAATGAAATTCTCCACTCACTGGAACCACGCACGTCTTGATTTTCCATAATTTAGCAAGAGTTTGCATCCACCCCAAAATAACTAAGCATACTAAGCATTTCATGCAAGAGATTTATGGGCAGGGATGTGAGAATTCCCGACATTCACTACGAGCTGTATTCGAATCCCATGCCGAAAAGTGGAGCCGGCAGATCCGTTCCCATTGTCGACTTTGCGGGCCAGTATCTTAGCTCCTTGGTGGCCTAGGCAGAACGTTCTGGTACCGCTGGACTCCTCTCAGAGGCCGTGACCTCTGTTGGTCCGACAAAATGGATGATCGAGAATGGCTGTGGAACCAAGGGTGGTGGATCAATATTATAATTCACGATCTTTGTAAAGCTTTATGGTTGAAAAAGTTGAAAGATATCAAGTTCTGATACATCTCACCTGAAATATTATTAAATTCAGTCAAATGCATGTGCATCCTAATGTCTAATGAGGATGATGAGGCTGACAGATAGAAATTTGCTTGAAAGTATCTGTAAATCAAGTTATTGAAGTTGAATTCCTTGCAGATGACAATATGCCCACAAGCTGTAAAATTTTAATCCTATAGGAATGATGAACATCTATTCTGATTGACCCAAATTCCATACCACAGCATCAAATTTTCTGTATAATGACATAAAGAAAAACAATTTTAAAGCCCTGAAGACCAAATTAATATGAATGAATCTTGGTTGGCACAAAGCTGCATTTTTATTACATTTTTCTCTATTGTTATATTAATGGATATTAGATATCTGGATATCTCTAATTCTTAAGAAGAGCAATAGAGCTCTTTTCTATAATTCTCAACAATACATTTCCCGCAGATTGAATACTAGTATGATTTAGGTACATTGGATAAAAAGTTGGGTGCAGATTGAATTGAAAGATAGAGCATGAAAACATGCCCTCTGGCCCACCACGTCCATGCAGACTATTAACATTTCATTCACACTAGTTCTACTTTATCCACTTTCTCATCCACTACCTACATACGAGGGGCAATTTACAGAGGGCTAATTATTCTACAAACCCCATGTCTTTGGGATTTGGGAGGAAACAGTGGCATTTGTAGGAAACCCATGCTTTCGCAGGGAACGTGCAAACTCCACACAGACAGCAGATGAGGTCAGAATCGATCCCGGGTCTCTAGAGCTGTGAGGCAGCTGCTCTACTATGTGCTCTGTGGAGAAATGCTTTTTACATTGACAAGAATTGTAGAGATAAGAATAACATTTATTTCGAATATTTGTTTCATCCTGGATTTTTCCTCCGTAGTTTCAGTCTCTCACTCTTAAAGCTGTAATAATTGCAACAATTTCACTCTGAACTGGAATGTGTCCTGGACCAGCTGCATCAAAGCTATGACCAAGAAATCACACCAATGCCTCTGCGATTTAGCTCTTAGGGCTAACGGAATCAAAGGATATGGGGAAAAAGCAGGAATGAGGTATTGATTTTGGATGATCAGCCATGATCATATTGAATAGTGGTGCTGGCTCAAGGAGCTGAATGGCCTACTCCTGTACCTATTTTCTATGTTTCTATGTTTACTTCCTCAGAAGTCTTAGGAAGTTCAGAATGTCCCCAACAACTCTAACGAACTGTAGAGTAGAGGGCATTTGATCGGGATGCAATACAGCATGGTTTGGGAACATCTCCATCCAAGATCCCTAGAAATTGCAGAGAGTTGTGGACGTAGCCCAGACCATCACACAAACCAACTTTCCTTCCATTGACTCCATCTACACTTCATGCTGTCGTGACAAGACCACCAGCATAATCAAGGACCAATCTCACCGCAGTCATTCCCTTTTTCCCCTCTACCATCAGTCAGGAGGTACAGAATTTGAAAATGCATACCTCCAGATTCAGGGCCAGTTACTTCCCAGCCGCTATTGGGCAACTGAATGGTCCTCTCATCAGCTAGAGTATGGTCCTGACCATCTACCTCATTGGAGACCTATGAACTAACTTTTATTAGACTTTATCTTGCAATAACTATTGTACCCTTTATCTATTATCTGTGGACTGTGGACGGCTTGATTGTATTCATATGTAGTCTTTGACTGGATAGCACGCCAACAAAAGCTTTCCACTGTAATGCAGTGCACATGACAATAATAAACAGAACTAAGCTAAAAGAACAGTAACTTGAATTCACCTGCAGATGTAGTTGCCTTGAATTGAACGCTATTTATAAATTTTTATTGTACGAGTTATTTTAGCTTTTAAAAAAAAGTTTAAATGGAAAATATTGTTTGCTGACTCAAGATTCTTTGCCCGAGAGGAATGGATGTCGGAATACGAAATAGATTTCTTCAATTAGAAACAGGGCAGACAAATAAAGAAAGTAATTTATTTTTTTTAAGGGAGCTGTAACAGTCCATTTATTATTTGATTTGCTTTGCTCGGCATTATTGAACAACTGTTTTACGTAAGGCAAATGCACTTTGACTTTCATTGGCACCCGAGGTGACTTTTGGAAGCGCAGTGGAATGTATGATGCTGGTCTGCAATGCAGAGCAATAACACATACCTTTTATTACCCAGAAAGGGTTGTAATACCGTTATCAACTGCCTGCAATAATCTGCCTCATTAATAAACTAGGATGCTGGACGATTGGCAGTAGTAACAGATTTGGTTCAACTTCGGTATGAATGAAAGATAACATTATCAAAGTAGCAACAAAACATATATATGATTCAAATTATTTCATATATTTGATTACCAAAATAGATGCAGATTAAAACATGCAGATTAAAAAATACCCTTACTCTGTTTTTGGCCAATTGTGGAAAGATTGCAGTAATGAAAGGTAGTTAATCTGCACAATGTTTTGTAGTAAGTTTTGGGAGTTGTTAGGATTAATTGATTAAAGTGAATAGGAATAATTTCGAATTTTATACCAAAGCCAATTAACCTACAAACCTATGCATCTCTGGAGTGTAGAAGTAGACTAGAGCACCCAGAGAAACCTACGGGGAGAACATGCAAACTCCGTACAGACAACACTCATAGTTGGGATCGAATACGGGTCTCTGGCACTGTAAGGCAGCAGCTCTACCGCTGTGCCACTGTGCTGGTTCAATAACTATAAAGTAATTAGGATTAGAAAAAAGTGTTCCTTAACTAAATTGACAGATGCAGTTGACAGTAATGAGACTTTGCTCATCCATGAAGATTTGAAAAAAACAATGCATTGAAAAAGAGGTTGAAAAAGAGTGGTTAGGCAACATTAAAGAGAGTAACATAAAGATTGAGAGAAACAAAATGTGACACAGGACAATTATCTTTTTAAATGTGGGCACTTTAAAATCCTCAAAACGTTACAAGCTTTGAAGATTTGAAATTGCACAATTTTAATTGTTCACTTTCTGAGCAGGAATGTGATTGGCGATCGTTAATAAGGTCCACATCATTAAAAGAGAACCTATACAATTAATTTCTTGATGTTATGTGATGAGTTTAATGGGCAATTAAAGTGCAAATATAACAACTTCAAGAAAATAAAGGAACAGTTCAGAGAAATATGTAATTTCCTTGTTGATAGTAGATCATGTAAATCTGCTAGCAATTTGCCAATTCACAATCTATGGAATTTCTGTTCTTCCTCACAAGTAACTGTGTGCTATGTCCTTGGTAATAAGATGGTTAATTGGCACATCATTATTTTCTGAGATCAGTTAAGAAAAGTGTACACCTGGATGATCCAAATGGTGTAAAAGGTTATCCATTTACATTTTTTTCATCAGGATGGGAGGTGGAAAGGTAGAATGTTTTTCATTTGGCTTTTTATTTCCCATGAATATTATCTGAATGGTGGCCGATTAGGAAAAGGGGAGATGCAACGAGACCTGCGTGTCATGGTAGTCATTTAAAGTAGGCATGCAGGTGCAGCAGGCTGTGAAGAAAGCGAATGGTATGTTGGCATTCATAGCAAAAGGATTTGAGTACAAGAGCAGGGAGGTTCTACTGCAGTTGTACAGGGTCTTGGTGAGGCCACACCTGGAGTATTGCGTACAGTTTTGGTCTCCTAATCTGAGGAAAGACATTCTTGCCATAGAGGGAGTACAGAGAAGGTTTACCAGACTGATTCCTGGGATGGCAGGACTTCCATATGAAGAAAGACTGGATAGACTCAGCTTGTACTCGCTGGAATTTAGAAGATTGAGGGGGGATCTTATAGAGACTTACAACATTCTTAAGGGGTTGGACAGGCTAGATGCAGGAAGGTTGTTCCCGATGTTGGGGAACTCCAGAACAAGGGGTCACAGTTTAAGGATAAGGGGGAAGTCTTTTAGGACCAAGATCATTTTTCACACAGAGAGTGGTGAATCTGTGGAATTCTTTGCCACAGAAGGTAGTTGAGGTCAGTTCATTGGCTATCTTTAAGAGGGAGTTCGATGTGGCCCATGTGGCTAAAGGGATCAGGGGGTATGGAGAGAAGGCAGGTACAGGATACTGAGTTGGATGATCAGCCATGATCATATTAAATGGCGGTGCAGGCTCGAAGGGCCGAATGGCCCACTCCTGCACCTATTTTCTATGTTTCTATGAAGTAGATGTCTCGTAATTTTTTCTCCAGATTAATTTTCACTGAGACCAGATGAAATGAGACTACCTTACATGGGGCATTGTTGTCGGCATGGACAGGTTGGGCCGAAAGGCCTGGGACTGTAGTGTATGACTCTATAGGCATTATTTTGTTGCACTAATATAATGGTGTTTACAGAGTACTATGTTTACATATCTGTCATGCAGCTGCAAGTAAGAATTTGATTGTTCTATTTCAAGACACATAACGATAAAACAATCCTGACTCTTGACTCTTACTGTACCTCCCTTAAAAATATTTAATATGTTGTTGCCTCAATGTTGTGCATGGTCTCTTCCAACCCATACCTCAGCATGTTACCACAGTGTAACGGTTGTTGCAAGGATTTACGATTGTTGTGCGGCCACCCCATGGCTTGTCTAAGGCCTTTATTCATGGTATGCCTGACTCGTACACGCTAACGAGCAGGATTTTAATATCACAGTCAGCATTTCAAATTGTTTCAACGTGTCAATATTTCACTATTAATCATTTGGATAGTGTGGTTGTCGGAAGCAATAAGATCACTTTGAAAGGTGGAGCAGTAGCCAGTCAAAACCAGTCCGATCTCTTGGATGGTGAAATGGGAATTGACAAGAACCGGACAGGTTAAATGGCAGATTGGAGCAAAACCAACTGTAAAAGTCAGTTGATTTCTGAGAATTAACTCTGTGATGATGCACATGTATTCATGCTTCATTTTGTAGTCAATGTGCTGCTCATCAAATGATCACCACAGGTTGGTCAATTACTGACTACTACTTTAAAAGAGGTTCACTTTGATCGAAGACACATTTAAGGATGGGAATGGTTCAGAGGAACATGGGCAAGCATGACTGTTTTAGATGGTTGGCATGAATGAGGTGGGCTGAAGGGCCCAGTTCTGAACTCTATGATTCTGTGAACTTATGAATTCTGATTCTAAACATTATGGCAAATGGTTAGCATATTTTATTTTATGTCTAAGGCTGTGCAGCAACTTTACAAATTGATAGTTCTCTGATTACCTACATTTTAACTGTGTTTGAGTCTTCATGCTGACAGCTACTCTTCACCAATCCATCATTCCTTTCATTAATTAATTCATAATTGTTAATATTTATTCATTGCATTTCCTATGAAGGATTCTAATCATTTTTCCTCACTTGATCCTCAACTACTGGCTAAATAATTCCTGACTTTCACTTTTTTCCCCATAAATAATAATCACATTTTGTATTTCATAAGCCCAAAGACACTTTTTTTTAAACAGCAGTGTAATCTTCCTATTCTAATAATGCGGTGGAAACTGTTAAGACTTGAAGATGCCTTCTTCATGGATGTTACTCTCCCAAGTATCTTCCTGGTATTTGCAGTCAATCCAATTTAATTCATATCCCACCTCTTCTATAATACTTTTATGCTGCCTTGAACATTTTGATTTTCTTTGTAGCTCTTCCTCCACTGTGAAAATAGATTGAGAAGCTGAATTGGACAGATTACAAAATGTTATGTCTGCATTTTGAAGGGTTGTCTGAAAGGTAAAAAGAGTGGGACAAACAGGATGCGGCAGCATCTCAAAGGACCAAATAGCCTTATTTTGCTCTGTTATCATTCCATATTTTGCTATTTCTTAACTTACAGACAGCTTGAAAAACCTCCATTGTTGAGAGTTGAAACTGTATTGAAGCTGCTGTACGATTGATTGATAATACACCTGTAAAATTAGCATTTAAGGCACAAAGTGCTGGAATAATTCAGCAGGTCAGGCAGTATTTCTGGAGAAATATCAATAACCAAGCATGACACAATCAAATGAAGGTAAATACTAATTTGTAGAAGCAAACATCTGCAAATGCTGGTTTATACCAAGATAGGCATAAAGTGTTGGAGTAACTCAATGGGTCAAGCAGCATCTCTCAGGAAACAGGATAGGTGACAATTCGGGTCAGAACTCTCCTACATAGTAGGATCCTGACCCGAAACGTCACCTATCTTTTTTCTCCAGCAATGCCGCCTGTAACTCGACTGCTGTACCACTGTGTCATTGGGGTAGCTCATACTACACACACTTGAAATTATCCAATGACTAAAACAAGAGGCTAATTAATATAATTCCACCATTCTATCCCTATCCCACCAGATATCTAAAAAAAACTATTTGAGCTTTTTATTTGAGCTTGTTCACTATTTTATGAGTACTGAAATACTCAGTTGGTTGGGCAGCATCTGTGGAAAGAGGAAAACAGTTAATGTTTCACATTTGAAAATTCATGGACTTGAGGCACTAATGTTTTTTCCTATGTCCATGGAAGCTGACTTTCAATTTTCTCTTACAGTGGCAATGAAGCAATGTTTGACCTTGAGGAATAACTATTTCCTTTCTGCAAAATGCATCTCATAATTATGACATCCATTGAACAACGTTGAAAAGTATTTCTTCATCTCCTATAACCTGTAAAGTCCAGATAATTCTGATTATTGAATCTGGTCTATGGAATTATTCTTGTAATATTCAATTTAATAAGAATAAGAATACATAATACGTTTTTTCTTAAAAGCTGCCACCATTGTCAATTTTGCCTCTGATGTCCTTTCAGGCACAATAATGCTCTTCACTGAGTCCAGAACAAATATATCTCACTGCACCAGGAAAGGAATATTTTTACACGATAATATTGTTCAGGTTCAAATATTTAATATAACTTAACAGAAAGTTATGTGGCTTCACACTTCTTAATTTAATTAAGTCAGAGAAAGTGCTCATTTCATAGTTTGTGACTCCAGTGCATTAGCTGTGAATTTATCTTTTTCATTACAAATTGTATCACCAGCAATGTCCTTCTGGCATGCGTCTGTGTGTCTTTTCGATATATTCTCGAGTTAATACATCCACAGAGGCCAGTAGTTGTTAATAGCAGATATCCAGATGTCCCATTTCCAAGAATATTCCCAAAACTAGTGCCTGTTCACATCTTAAAACTAGTAGGATTTCTTATTAGTCATGCTATAAAGCTACAACAATTATTATCTTTGGTTTAAATTGAAAGGACAGATCCTTCACCTTTTAAATTGGGTTAGCATAGTTTATAAAACCATAAACCTTCCAGCACAAATGATCTTTCGAATAGAAGGAAATATGTTGCTCATGCCCCCTTTAAAAAAATGTAGGAGACTCTACACGAGTCCAGCCTGCACTTTCCAGTATATGTTATATTTTCTGAGGCTGAAATGATGTATGATATAGTATTTAGAGCAGAGAAATGGGCCATTTGATCTAATTGGTCTCTGACGATGTTTATGCTCCACATTTGTGTTTATTATCATAATAACTCCAAATGGTGTCATTCTTGTTACCTGTCAAACAACTCTCCTTTCAGTGTACATTGTTTTAAATTTAATGTGTACGTGTTGATTTTTTAGGTCAGCTTTAGTAAACCCTTGGAAAATGTATGTTCACATTCAGATTAATATTTGCACAGAATTAATTGACTGCCAATGCTAAAATTCCAATACAATTAATAATTTGATTTCAAATATATTTGCTATAGATCTTATTCCTCCTTTTAAATTGAGTAATACTACAGGGCATCATGGTACCAAAGATGTAGGGTTGCTGCCTTATATCGCCAGAAACACGGGATGCAATCCTCAGTACGGGTGCTGTTTGTACGGAGTTTGTACATTCTCCTTGCGACCGTGTAGGTTTTCCCCCACACTCCAAAGATGTACAGGTTTGTCGATCAAATTGGCTTTGGTAAAATTGTAAATCGGCTCTAGTGTGTGTGTGGGACAGTGTTGGTTTGCAGGGATCCCTGGTCGTCACGGACTCGGTGGGCCGAAGAGCCTGTATCCATGCTGTATCTCGAAACTAAACTAAGAAAGTTAACTACAAATGCATTTAAGAGGCTTTTGGAAAGGCACACAGATAAGCAGGGAATGGAAGGATGTGCATCATGTGCAGGCAGAGGAGACCTGGCATTATGTTGGGCATGGACATTGTGGAGATTGGTGCCCAGGAAGCTCTTGACCATCTCCACCATCACCATTCCTGATTGGTGCTTGGACACCATCCTGATTTCTTAACTCAATGATAGCACCTTCTTCTTGCTGACATTGAGAAAGAGGTTGTGGTACAAGTGGCCATAATATATCGGTATTTCCCAAATTTCAGCTGATATTTTGTACCAACAGTACTATCAGCAAAATCACACAGTAATTGCATTTTGGTGTGCAGCTTTCTCCTTGTTGTACCACCATAATGAACCATATGTCTTCAAGGATATCTTCCAATCTTAATTCTGTTTCTTTTTTTTAAATACACCTTTTATCAATGTTTGGCTAGAATCGTTAGAGTAAAGAAGACTGAAGTGCCAAAGACCTACCTTTGTGAGTTCAATCTGCCTTGGGTAATTGTGGCTCAATGAAGTTGGCATCAAACATGCAAAATGAGAAATAATGCAGAACATATTTACTAGCACCGCGATGAGGGGCTTTATCTACAAAGTTAGGCCAAAGAAGTTGGGTTTTTCACCTTGGAACAAGAAGCTGAGAGGGATTTAACAGGATGAGTTTAGATAGCATAAATAGAGAGAACTAGCTAGAAATGTGGCGACTCTTGGGTACTGCCAAGATGAGGTCTGCTGCATGAGTTTACTGGGTTGTATGCATAAAGCATTTCTCTGTACCTAGGTACATGTGACAATAAAGTATCACTGAATTTGGACAATGCACAACTTTTGACCTAATCAATGAATGTTTTACAATGTCCTCGAGCTACAAAGGCAAAATTATCTTTATTGAAACATTCTGAGCTCGATGTGCAGCAGATCAGGATAAAACTGAGACAAAATAAAAGATAGTGCGTTTGTAATAAATGCAATCATTTACTCATACTTGTGCTTCTATGGTCAGATAAAATGTGCTCTTGTTAAGTCCTGATGACTCGGATATGAGGACAAAATGGAACAAGGATCCAATAGCGCTAAACATTTGTCCTTAAATCTTCTTGCGCAGCTTCCTACAGATAGAAATAAAATGGAAATATTTTGAATCCAGTGAAACTGCAGATTATGAACTATTGCTTGTTGCCAGTTGCACATTATTGAGTAATGGTGTTTTGCACATCACCTTATGTCATCCTAAATTTACAGAGCATTTATCTAGTCCCTTGTGTTGGACGGTAATGTGTTTTGCACCATATCATTCGGCCTCTGTTTTCCCTTTTGATACGCGTATCAGCCAAAGCTGAATTGAGTGTTCCCATTTTGCCTGTCAAAAACATTACTCATGTCGGGGTGGTTTGGATCGTGCAGCAGGTGTGGGGCAGAGAAACACCATCAGGAACCAAGCTGCCTTGTCCAAGAGTAAGCAGGCGATTCAAAAGACAATACATGTGTCATCACTTGATGAACCAAGATGACAATTCTAGCTTGAAAGCTTTGCATTAATTCTTACTGTGAAACAATTTAATGCCCTTTCAGAATCTGCTTCAAGGACGTGTGGCGAACAGTACATTATCTTGCCACGTCTGATACTGATCTGCAAGAATCACTTAGAAAATGTAGCACTGAGACATCAATCTATCGGTCAGTAAGTCGACATTTAGGCAGTGGATTGACATTGTGATGATATTGGAAGACATAAATGCAACCAAAGGCTTTACATTGTTTATGAAGCTTCAAGCAGTTGTGTAGTCATTTTTGGAGTTCACAGATCTTTGAATTCATTACATGAATGAAAAAATGTGCACATTTTTATGACTCGAGTAAATATAAAGCAGCTCTCTGCACATTTTGGCGATAATGTTCAGACTATTGCTACCTCTGCGCAAAAATAATTCAGTTTTGTTTCTTGTCACACGTACCGAGGTACAGAGAGCAGCTATTGTTGCATGCTAACCAGTCAGCGGAAAGACAATATATGATTACAATCGGGCCATCCATAGTGTACAGATACAGGATAAAGGGAATATCATTTAGTGCAATGTAAAGTCCAATTAAAGCTAACTCAAGGGTCTCCAGTGAGATTGATAGTAGCTCAAAACTGCTCTCCAATTGTTGATAGGATAGTGCAGTTGCCTGATGTCAGTTGGGAAGAAACAGTCTCTGAATCTGGAGGTGTGTGTTTTCACACTTCTGTACCTCTAGCCTGATGGGAGAGGGAAGAACAGCGAGTGCCTGGGGTGAAACTCATCCTTGATTATGTTAGCGTCCAATTTAAAACCAATGCGCATGGTTTAAGACACTGCATGTCACACGATGATGTAAACACAAAGTTCAAACCACACTGAGGTTTGCCTTGCTGAGTAAAGTTGAAACACACTTGTTTAAAAAAGGACATAATTAGCTACACACAATTATTGAAGCAGCGTCTGTCTCTACCAAGACTTTTCAGGAAATTATTGTGTATATTTGGAAGTGTTATATGGAACTGTCAGAGACATTTACCACCTCTATTGCTTTTCTGTTTATTTTTGCAGCTAAAATTTGTGAGGCACCTTATTCAAAGTCTGTGAAAAGAGACCAGGCCAAGTGTACATGATATTCGATCTTTATTTTTCTGCTTGAAGCTACCCAAGGATAATAGTGTTAGAATGCAAACTGTTACGCTGCTTCTAAAGACGAATGAAAACAAACATTTTGTTGTTATTGACTTTATCCAAGAGGAAGGTAGTCATGATTTCATGTCCCTGTCCAAGGCCACTGTCTGCTACTGAAAGACACAAAATGCTAGAGTAACTCAAAGTGGGTCAGTCAGCATCCCTGGAAAATATGACTAGGTGACATTTTGGATCGGGTCCCTTCTTCAGACTGATTGCAGAAGTGGGGAAATAAAGCTAGAAGAGTGGAGGGGCAGGACAAAGCATAGCAGGTCAATTCATGTTCTGCTCTGCCTTGCTAATATCTCTAAAGGGGTTGAGATTACCAGTTGTGTCACACTTTCCCTTCTCTAAATCATTTTTCTACTTTATGTGAGTAAACATCTTGATTGAAGAATTGATGCCCTTTGTAGAAATGACTTGCATTGAGATCAATTGTGTCAAAATCAGAACAGAAATATGGCTTGTTTTGATGAGTTTCAAAGAACTGCAGATGCTGGTTTATACAAAAAAAGACACGTAGTGCTTGAGTACCTCAGCGGGTCAGGCAGCATCCCTGGAGAATATGGATCGGTGACATTTCAGGTCGGGAACCTGCTTCAGACTGATATTGGTAAGGCAGGGAAAGCTCCTACAATCAGTCTGAAGAAGAGTCTCAACCCAAAACACCATATATCCACTTCCTCCATAGATGCTGCCTGACCTGCTGAGGTAGTGTCCTGAGTCGTTTCTTGGTTTGTTTTGATGTTGGGTTATTCAAGGATTTAAAATATAGTGAGCTAACCATCAAGAATGAAAGTGAGAGGTAATGGTGCCATCCGCCTACTTTAATGTTTCTCAAACTCTACCCAGCCACAATCTCATACTAATCAAGGCCACACTGGACTATTCTTTTCCAGTCCTATTTACCACAGTATAAGACACCATTCTAGCCCTAAGATAGACACAAAATGCTGGGGTAACTCAGTCGGTCAGGCAGCATCTCTGGAAAACATGGAAATGGAAATGCTGCCTAATGTGCTGAGTTACTCCAGAATTCTGTGTCTATCTGTGATATAAACCACCATCTGCAGTTCACTTTTATTACTATTCCAGCCCTACTTTTGTTCAGTCTGTACCCATTGAGCAATGATCTACCTGGCCTTTGAAACTCCTTTGTAACGCATATCCCACATGCTTTCAGAACTACGCCAATCATTCTGTTCATTATCATTTGAAAATGCTGTCACATCCTACAAATGCTAGTTTAGTTTACAGATACAGCGTGGAAACAGGCCCCTCAGCCCACCGAGTCCACGCCGACCATTGATCACCACTGCACACCAGTTCTATGTTATCCAACTTTCTCATCCACTCCCAACATACTAGAGGCAACTTACAGAGCCAATCAACCTACAAATCTGCACGTCTTTGGGATGTGGGAGGAAACCGGAGCACCTGGAGAAAAACCACGTGGTCACAGAGAGAATGGGCAAACTCCACACAGACAACACCGGTAGTCAGAATCGAACCCGGATCTTTGATTATGTGAGGCAGAGACTCTAGTAGTGTACCACTGTGCTGCCCAAGAAATTCAAATATCTAACCTTTCAAATATGCTTTTCTTTAGAGCACCAGTATTGATTCAACCATATCCTCTCTACATTATTGTGCAGCACCCCTTTCTTATCTCTTTGCTTTATCAATGAGATTATCCAAAACATCCTTCTTAATTTGCAGTCTTTAGTTTAACTGCTATCAACCGTTCCTCCAGCACGTTTTATTTGTTCAAGATTCCTCATCTACAGTTTCTCATGTCTCCTTTATGTTTCTCTTTCATATGAAGGAATTCAATTAAGTGCCTCCCATTCCCTAAAGGATCTTTGACGACAATGCACAGTGAACATTGTTTCTATTCCCAAATTAGCCTGCAACTAGTCTTTGGAGTGAATGCAGGAGATGAGGAGTGTGGCATCACTGTCCTTTTTAGTAACAGGGACCACAATCAATAAGTGGGTTTTATTTTAGATTTTAACTAAATAACCTTCACACAGTTTTTGGCAACAAAAGGCTCCATAGCACAAATAATAGACCTCAGTAGTTCAGAGTCTGGGATACAAAAAAAAAGCATCATTGCATATACCTTCTAATAACCATACAGAAGATATGCGGCATGCTGTATTATGCTTGCAGCAAGACCAGTGCTCCAAGTCATTCAAGGGACATTTCAGGTAACATTACTGCATACAAAATGGTAGCAAAAACCATTGAGTACCTACTCAAACATGAAGTCATTTCTGTTTCAATTGAAACTTGGAAAAAGCATAACTGAAGGGTTGTTTTTAACTGGTATCAGAGATCAGATGAAGAATTGGAGATCGGTGACGTGGTCCTGCTCCTTCACTGAATGCATTTTCATTTTAAATACTTTTAAAGTAGCTTTCTCATTTTCCTTAAACTTCCCCTTCATTTACCAGAATGATGCCTCGATTAGGGGGTGTTGGCTGCAGGGAGAGGTTGGACCGACTCGGAACGGTTTCTCTGGAATGCTGGAGTGGAGACCTGATAGAAATATGTAAAATTTTGAGAGGCACGGATAGGGTGGACGGTCAGAATCTTTTTCACCAGAATGGAAATATTAAATACTAGTTTTAAGGTGAGAGGGGCAAAGTTTAAAGGAGATGTGCGGGGTAAGTTTTTTACACCACGGGTGGCTGGAACGCACTGTTGGGGATGCTGTTTGAACTAAATATGTCAGTGGCATTTAAGACACTTGTGGATTGGCACATGGATATGTGGCAAAGGAGGGATACGGGTTATGTGCGGGTAGATAAGTGGTGGTCTTTTTTTGGCGCCTATATTGTGGGCCAAAGGGCCTGTTCTTGTGCTGTACTGTCCTGTGTTCTATGTTATAATGTACTAATAATCCTGGATGTCAGCAGAAATAAATTTCCTCATGTGTTTGATTACTTCCCTAATTTTAATTTATCTGAGCTTCAGCACTTATCTGTTCAATGCCATGGTTCTCAACTAATGGAGTATCACTGATTGTATGGCAATAAAAAAAAATGATCCAAAGAGATACTCTTTTGAGCCGGTTCAAGGCAACGTTGAATCATGGAAATGTCAACAGATTTGAAAGGCATACGGGATAGAGCATTAATGTATCTACAGTTTTGGAATTAGCTATACAGATTAATGTTCCAGAAACTGCTTTTTATTGGTTTTATAACGGTTCACTTTTTATTAACTTCTTCAGAAGTAGCAAAGCAGTAAATATTTTAGTGCTGCCTTATTTGCCAAAGGGAAAGATAATATCTCCCAAGCCCATTTGGCTTTCTAACATGCTGAATAATTTGTGATAAGCGGCAATGCTTCTATTTTTAAATTGAATATTCAGAGAAATATTGGACAGCCTACCTCAAATATTTTGTTTTCAATCGCTATTTGGTACCATTAAATAGACAATACTTCAATGAAAAATGTCACAAAGTGCTGGAGTAACTTTGCGCTCAGTTACTCCAGCAGTTTGTGTCGTGTTTTGTAAACTAGCATCTGCAGTTCCTTGTTTCTACATTTCCCTCATAAGTTCAAAAGTTATAAGAGCAGAATTAGGCCATATGGTCCATCAAGTCTATTCCTTCGTCCAATCATGGCTGATCTATCTTCCCCCCACAACCCCATTCTCTTGCCTTCTCCCCCTAACCCCTGACAGCCTTACTAATCAAGAATCTGTCAATCTCCATCTTAAAAATATCCATTGACTTGGCTTTCACAGCCGTCTGTGGCAATGAATTCGACAGATTCACCACCTTCTGACTAAAGAAATGAAACAATTCAGTATCAGAAATAATTTTGTGAACATAGTTTGTGATTTAGATTGCGTTAGCTGCCCTGTTGGATGTCAGCTTGGCTCTGCAGGAAGCACTCAGGTTGTTGAGTCCAATTACAGCAATAAGCACCTAACTGAGGCTGACACTGAATGTTATTTTGTGACACTCTTCAATAGAAAGCTTTCTGTATCTCTTCCAGTGAACCTAGCTTTCCAGTTTTGTTTGGCATCATTGTTTTAACAGTTCACTTTGGAACACAGCGGTAGAGTTGCTGCCTCACAGCACCAGAGACCCAGGTTTGATCCTGACTATGGTGGCTGTCTGTACGGAGTTTGTACATTCTCCCTGTTCCCTGTGTGGGTTTTTCTCTGGGTGCTCTGGTTTCCTCCCACATTCTAAAGACGTGCAGGTCTGTAGGTTAATTGACCTAGTGTGTAGGATAGGGCAAGTGTACAGGTGATTGTTGGTTGGTGTGCACTCGGGTGGTCCGAAGAACCTGTATCCACACTATATCTCTAAACTACGCTAAATATTTATGTCAATGAATAGAAAAAAATGAGTTTTAAATTTTACAAGATAGTACTTCATGCTGTTCCATTTCTTGCATTAAAGTGCATTTTACATGGAAGACCCTACACAATTCAGGGAATGCTTTATCATTGGCCATGCCGGAATATGTTGAGCTTGATGGTGGTGGTGAGCTCCCATTTTAATGTAATCCATGCATTGGTGATGCGGTGTTAGTTTGTCCTTTTTGCAGACAGTGCATTCATGAGTACATTTTCACCTTATTGACCCTCAGTGAAACAGCTAAAGAAGGATTCTGATCCGAAACGTCACCTATCCACGTCCTCCAGAGATGCTGCTTGACCTACCGAGTTACACCAGCACTTCATGTTCCACGCAAGATTCCACCATCTGCACTTCCTTAACCCCCTTGCTGAAAGATGAGACTAGCTCTGAAGCATAGGTCTTCAATATCACAGGCAGGATGTTATGTGATCCCATAACTTTTGCACTGCACCCACTGTTTCTGATAGCATGAAGTGAATTGAATTGACCAAAGAATGGTGGCTGTGTGAGACCACAGGAGGATGATTTGGAAATGAAGATGTCACAAAGTTAAAAATGTTGTGGTTGGGAACTACAGTATATTTATTGAACACAATCAGCTATAAATAATGAGTACATGGGAGCACAGACTGTTTTCAGCAAAGGATATTCTGACATATTTTGTGGAGTAAAAATTGCAATAATGTGCCAGATCTCCCTGGGAAATGCAGTAGGTCCATGTCAAAATGGCCCTCCCACCCCAAAGCCTTGCCCGCCAGTCTCCAACAGTCTATAACTCCAATTAATCATCATACTGTAATGACCAGGGTTGTGGAGGATTATAAAGTTTCTAAGTCCTTGCGTACTATTCAGTCTGCGAAAATACTATAGATGAGACTTTTGTTTCCTAGATAACCCGCAGCTCTGTTCTAGATATTCCTAGATATCTCGCAGCTCAGCTCTTGCTCCCCCTCCCCCATTCACAACAAGGACCGAGCCCCCCTAGTCCTCACCTTCCACCGCATCAGCCGTCGCATCGTCCAACATTTTCGCCACCTCCAACGGGATCCCACTACTGGCCACATCTTCCCATCTCCACCCCTTTCTGCTTTCTGCAGAGACCGTTCTTTCCGAAACTCCCTGGTCATTTGTCCCTTCCCATCCAAACCACCCCCCCCCCCCCCCCCCCCCCGATACTTTTCCCTGCAACCGCAGGAGATGCAACACCTGTCCCTTTACCTCACCCCTCGACTCCATCCAAGGACCCAAACAGCCTTTCCAAGTGAGGCAGAGATTCACTTGCACCTCCTCCAACCTCATCTACTGCATCCACTGTTCCAGATGCAGGCCCTCCATCTTAACCTACTTGATCTCCTGGTGGCTCAGCCCTTCAACTCCCTCTCCCATTCCCATTCTGACCTTTCTGTTGTGGGCCTCCTCCATTGTCAGAGTGAGGCCCAGCGCAAATTGGGGGAACAGCACCACGTATTTCGCTTGGGTAGCTTACACCCCAGCGGTTTGAACATTGGACATTGACATCTCTAAGCTGAGCTTTCCCTCGCCATCCCCTCCCCCTTCCCAGTTCTCCCACTAGCCTTACTGTCTCTGACTACATTCTATCTTTGTCCAGCCCCCTCCCCTGACATCAGTCTGAAGAAGGGTTTCAACCCGAAACATCACCCATTCCTTCTCTCCAGACATGCTGCCTGACCCACTGAGTTACTCCAGCATTTTGTGTCTACCAAAAGACTACAAATGATTACAATCAAGCCTTCCTCTGGCTTCACTATATACGCCTCTTCTCGCCTTTTGTCGTTTTTCTATCTTTGGCTGTTGTCCACCCATCTGCCTATCAACCCCCCTCACCTGTATCCACTCATCATTTGCCAGACTTTGTCTCACTCTCACCTCTTACAGCTTTCCTCACCCCTAATCAGTCTGAAGATGGGTTCCAACACGAAACATCACATGTCCATGTCCTCCAGAGATGCTGCCTGACCCGCTGAGTTACTCCAGTAATATGTCTTTATTCTAAACTAATCTCCTCTGCCTACACTTGGTCTATATCCCTCCATTCCCTGCATATCCACATGCCTGTCCAAGAGCCGTCCTCTTAAATGCCACTATCATACCTGCTTCCACTACCACCCCTGGCAGCTGGTTGCAGCCACTCACCACCTTCTGCAAGCATCAGCTTGATACCATCATGAGAAAGTGAGAACTCTTTGTTTAAATTGCTCCGGAATGTCAACTTTGATTGTTTTTAGTTATCCGTGTATGATACATCTTTGTACTTGGAGTATTTGACGACCGGCATCTTAAACGAATCTTAATGATTTATATTTTGAATTTGTGACGACAATCTGTTTTGGCACTTCCGATTTGCTTCGTGAAGTCGTTGATGTGGTTGGAATGATAGCTCCCGTGGAGTCAATATTTCTTCATTTTCTAAAAGTTATGTAACTTAATGGTTCCACGGTGCTTTTATCGTCATGTGCAAATGCACAGTGAAATTCCTTTCTTACATACAGTCCAGTGCGGTATTGTCATACCTAAGCACATCCTTGATTAGCAAGTGTACGGAAATAGTCCACTGCGTCCGCTTACAAGAGGCGCTATGTTTGGCGCCATTTTCAATGTCCTATCTGCGCTCTAGTCCTTATGAGCGGCGCTCCTTCTAGGCGAGCCCCAGGCTTCAGCCATTGCCTTCCTTGGATGCATCGTCACTCTCCACGCCCGTCCACCTTTGTGCCCTGGGGGTGCCATCCACAGCCGACCTTGAGGATGTGGTAGGTCAGACCCAAATTCCCTCTCCTCTCCTACCGTCCTCGCTCTTCGCCCGTCGAGTCCATCATCGTCACCGGCTCTACCCCTCTGAGTTCATGGTCTTCAGGGGCCGGCTCAATGACCTCCCCACTTTGATTATGTTGGCTGGGTTCCTGAGGCAGTGTGCAGTGGCAGTGGTGACTCTGCTTTGTGTGATGTACTGGGCTACATCCACAACATGAAGATAGGCACAAGGTGCTGGAGTAACTCAGCAGGTCAGGCAGCATCCCTGGAGAAAAAGGATGGGTAACGTTTGGATCAGAACCCCATCCACTATACCCTCTGATTTCTTGTGGTCTTGAGCAGAGCTGTTCCTTATCTAAGCTGTCCCACACACAGACCAGACTCCCCACCATTGACTCCATCTACACCACACTGCTTCGGTAAAGCAGCCAACATAATGAAAGACTTATCCCACCCCAGCCATTCCTTCTTCTCTCCACCTTGAAGCTATTGAGCTATAATGCTGAGAACTAAATTGTGCTCTGTATCTTTCCCTTCAGTCTACCTCGTGTACTTGCATTTAGTTTGATTGTATTGTATTTATGTATAATATTATTTGGTTGGATAGCATGCAAAACAAAGCTTTTCACTGTAACTTGGTACATATGACATAATAAACCATATTATTCAACCTAATAAATGCTTCTGGTTTAGACGCTGTCTGTTTTGACAACATTTGTAAATCTATCTTTTTCTTTCATAAGATGAATAATAAGATCACATTTTCCACTCAGGGGATACTGCCTGTAAAACTATTTTATATGCTGGAATTATTTTCAGTGATGTGGGCTTTAGTGAGATTTCAAAGGATAATGGCCTTCTCTAACCAGTGCATAGCATGTTTGCAACCCAACAGCACAGGTGTTTGGTGCACTGTTTGTGAATACCAATGTGTCTAGTTATTCAATTGCCATTTGGGAAAAGCTCCAGCGTAGAATTAAAGTGACAACTGAATTTTTAGCATCTCAGCTCTGTACTGTTTGCTAGCACTGTTATAGGCAGTCTGAAATCTTGTGTACGGCACGAACTTTTGATTTGACAGCTATTGTCATTGTTCTGCATAATATTTAAGTTTGTTTTACTCCCTGTAATTTTCCAACATTATGGTCTAATATGCACTTTTTTAAACCATTTTTTTGGTGATAACTAAGGTTTGTTTCAGCGATTGGGATTTTGTTTTTGGCAAACTTGAGACGTGGCAATTAAAGTCAAAGTTTCTATACGAAAAGCCCACTGCCCACATTTTTCCTGCAGTCATTGTAAAATGTTGAAGCACAGCTCGGATGGACGTATGCAAAGTGATGAGAGGTATAAATTGGGTAGAGAGTCAGAACTTTTTTCCGAAGTTGCAAATGACAAAGAAAAGCGGTCATAGCTTTGAGGCAAAGTTAAGAGAGATGTAAGTGGTATGTGTTTTTACACAGAGGTTGGTGGTGACTGGAACACACTGTCAATGATGGTGGGGGAGGCAGATATGATAGTGGCATTGAAGAGGCTTTTAAATAGGCATATGAATATGCGGAGAATGGAGGAGTATAGATCACATTCAGGCAGTTGAGATTAATTTAACTTGCCGTTATGTTCACATGAACATTGTGAGCCAAAGGGCCTGTTCCTGGGCTGCACTGTTTGTTCTATGTTCCACATTCAGAGCTCAAATCTTTCAATGGAGATTATATTCTTCTCGTCACGTTTATATTGCAGGACAACCTCTTCTGATGATGGCCCTAGGCTCCATGGGTTCTGGAATCCAGCAGTTCACATCATGAGCCAGATTTGAAAGCACTTTCAAACCTTCACAAACTGCACGGAATTGGATATTGAAAATACAGTTGTGATTTTAATGATGTGTCACGAGATGTTCTCAATTGACAGTGGATGGTCCAGCGATACATCAATGTTAAATAATGCAATGGGTGGCTTAGTGGTACAGCTGGTAGAGCTGCTGCCTCACAGCGCCAGAGACCCGGGTTCAATTCTGACCTCGGATGCTGTGCCTGTGTGGAGTTTGCACTCTCTGCCTGTGACAGCGTGGGTTTCCTCCAGGTGCTCCAGTTTCCTACTACATCCCAAAGACGTGTACGTTAATCGACCTCTGCAAATTGCCCCTAGTGTGTAGGGTGTGGATGAGAAAGTGGGATGACATAGAACTAGAACAGGTGATCTATGGTTGTCATGGACCCAGTGGGCCTGCTTCCATGCTGCTTCTTTCAACCAATCAATCAATTGTCTGTGCAGTTGAGGTGGGACACTTGAATTGCTGTGGATTAAAGAAGAAAATAATTTAAAGTCCCACCAGACCGCAATCAAACCTAGTGAAAAATTATTTAAGGAGAAATTGATCTATGCAGGGCAATACACATTAATTGGAAAATTGTGTGTACTTATAAACAGTGAAGGAATCCAGCCTGACTAATTGAGCAAAGAGTGGTGCCTTCATTAGGAATTTAAAAAGAACAGTGAAAGGTGGAGATATTTTTAGTGAGCTTGTGACAGCAGTACAAGAGCAAAGAAGCTCAACATAAATATCCATGACATAGTCACATCAGGTCCCTGCCAGAGGGGACTGCCTCTGCATGTGTCCTATTTAATTCAATTGACTTTCACTGCTGTCATATTGGTTATTATCCATTCCTTGTTGTGTTTACTTGGGTATTGTTTAGGACCACTTCACCAGTTTATGAGAAATTCTTTGTAATTTTGATTTCAGAAATGCATTAATTTCAAACGGTGTCTCATTAGAGGAATGATAAATTATTTAAGGGAATGCATTTTTGCTGGCATCATGAAATAAATCATTTAATTCTTTCCTGCAATATGAGGAAGGGGCGGGGATATTATGACTAAGGATGTTTGGAATGTCTCCAAGAGGAATTTCTTTAGTCAGAGGGTGGTGAATCTGTTGAATCTGTTGCCACAGATGGCTGCGGAGGCCAAGTCATTAGGTATTTTTAAGGTGCAAATTTAAAGATTTTTAATTTGTACGGGTGCGCGGGGTTGTGGGGAGAAGGCAGGGAAATGTGGTTGAGAGGGAAAGATAGATCAGCCACGATTGAATGGCAGAGTAGACTTGATGGGCTGAATGGCCTAACTCTGTTCCTCTAAGATATGAACTTATGAACTATTAACAAATGCCACAGATGCACAATAGAAAGCATACAGTCAGGATGCATCACATCTTGGCTTGTCAACAGCTGTGCCCAAGAAGGTAAGCAGTTGCAGAGAGTCGTGGATGCAGCCCAGTCCTTCATACATACCAGCCCCTCTCCCATCAGTTTCATCCACACTTTCCTACGCCTCGGGAAAACATCCAAGAATCACGGACCATTTCCACCCCGGTCATTCCCTGTTCTCCTCTCACCCATTGGGCAAAGCTGCTGACAAAAGCTTGAAACCAGGTACCACCAAATTCAGGAATAGCTTAATAAAATGAATGTTCATGGATTAGATAAACGTCAAATGGTTGTAACATTAGCCCATGGATTCAGTGTTATGGTAAATGCTTGTGGAAGATGGCAGACAATAGTCTTCCTAAAGAGTATTTCATTATATGTAATTTTAGATATTGGAACACTAAAATGTTAACATTTGCTGTTACCACAACATTTGGAGGTGTGGCAGAGACTTAGAAACCTGCTGGACATAGGCTTGAAGAGTAGACAGACAATTGGTAGATACGATTAAATAGAGAGAAAGGTGAGATGATGCACTTGATGATATGGGATGGGGAGAGGCAATCTATTCTCAATGGGAATGTTCTAAAGAATGCAAGCGAAGGAATCAGAAGGCCGTCTGCCTCGATCTTTGACATTAAAAAACTGGACCTGCCGAACTTCCTTTGTCATAATTACCCCTTCCTTTTCTCATATTGGAGGAAAGGATTACATGATTTACTTCATGTTGCCAGCAATTCAACACAGCAAAGCTTTCTCTTAAATGATTTACCATGCCCCTAAAGAGACCAGGTTTGAAAGCAAAGCCTATTGAGAGAGCAATTAGCAAAAACTCTGGGTTTTATTAATAGGAGTTTGATTACAAAACCAGATATGTAATGTAGAATCTTTATAAAGCTGAAGCTGGGTTACAAATGCCCTGCAGAAGATGACGATTTGAAGAAGGTCCTCTCTCTAATCCTGTTCAGCTCTTTGACGGGTGTTAGTAGGGTGAATGGCAAGAGTTGCTCCTTTGCCAGTGTCTGTGAAGTCCTGACCTTTTATGCTAGGAGCCCTTCCCTCAAAGTCCCTGTACTCTCTGACGAGTAACAATGTAATGGACTAAGTGCAATATCTGCAGCAGCGCAAATTACTATAGCTAGTTGGCCTTTATGAATCCATTTATAAATGGAACACATATTTTCCAACCACATCCAAGATTAATAATGCAGTATTCTGTTGTGTTACCAACAAACTAATTGTTGATTATGTTCACAGATTCATAAAAATTAAGGGGCAACCAGTTTAAGTATGAAAATCTCCAAGTTTAGAATTTACTGCCAAGAAGATATTTTTTTTCTTGATTGTTCCCCCATAATATAGTTCATGGTGCACTTGGTACACTATCTATCAGTCTGAAGAAGGGTTTTGACCCAAACCGTCACCCATTCCTTTTTGTCCACTTGCTGACTATCCATTAATTTGGTTTATGGAAAATTACACGTCTTAATGCAAAAATAGGTAACATTCGAAGGATAAAATGAAAGGTTTTGCAGTTGACTCAGCCTATTTGGTTTGTGATAGTGTATACCAGTAGAGTTTTCAACGCCCTGGCAGACAGCACTGGTCGACATGGATTTTGTTTTCACTCAAGAAACCTCAGATTAGCCCAGAACTTCACCTCCTCCTGAACCTTTCCATACCTCTCGTTTCCCTCTCCCCTGTCTCTCAGTCTGAAGGCGGGTTCTAACGTGAAACATCACCTTTCCTCCAGAGATGCTGCCTGTCCCGCTGAGATACTCCAGCATTTTGTGTCTACCTTCGATTTAAACCAGCATCTGCAGTTCTTTACTACACTATCTATCTCCTCGGTAGGCAATTTGTAACACAGAGAGTGCTAATCAAATAATCAAACATTAACCGAAAAAGTGTTTTGGAAGGAACTGCAGATGTTGGTTATTGTAGACACACACACTTAGAGATCAAGATTATAAACTTTGATACTAATAATAGACTGCCAGCTTAGATTATGTGCTTGTCCTGATGACCTTCATGATGCAGATATAATGATACCATGAATTAAAGTAAATTGGAAGAGTTCTCATATGTTGTAGAATAAGTAATCTCGAGCAGGAACTCTGATTAGTTCAATCTGCATTGATTGTGATAGAATTGAATGGAAAATGTTTAAACCCTAAATTGAGTTTCAATATATCAGCAAACGTACTCTAAGATGTTTAAGAAAGAACTGTAGATGCTGGAAAAATCGAAGGTAGACAAAAATGCTGGAGAAACTCAGCGGGTGAGGCATCTTCTATGGAGAGAAGGAATAGGCAACAGAAATGTAGATCTCCATAGATGCTGCTCCACCCACTGAGTTTCTCCAGCATTTTTGTCTACTCTAAGATGTATCATGTGATGTATCTTGCCTATCGCAGTCTCCATGTATTTTTTTTTAAGTCACAAACTGCTGGAGTAATTCCGCTGGTCAGTCAGCATTCCGGAAGAAGAAGGGTCCCGACCCGAAACGTCATCCATTATTTTTCTCCAGAGATGCTGCCTGACCTGCTGAGTTGCTCCAGCACTTTATGTCTATCCCTAGGCGACGTTTTGGGCCGGAACCCTTAATAAAGACCCTCTCGGCATCCAGTCTGAAGAAGGGACCTGACCTGAAATGTCACCAATTCGTGTTCTCCAGAGATGCTGCCTGACCCACTAAGTTACTCCAGCACTGTCTTTTTTTTGTAATCTAGCAACTGCAGTTCCTTGTTACTTTATTATATTGTGCTTCTAGCAGATTATACTGTTTAGGTTATTGTTAAGGTTTCACACTTTTTTTGAAAATCATATCAGTTTGGCATAAAATATTTGTTCTCCGGGCACCAAGGGAAAGTTTTAAAAAATGCTAATGTTCTGCGCCTTGCAGGAAAAAAAATGCATAATTTCAATAAAAAGGTAATTATCCTACAACAAAGATACAGCGTACACCAGGGAGTTGCACTGCGCCGCTCTGTATAACAACAATCTTGGACGGCAGCAAATGTGTATGCATAAAATTCTTCATAAACAAGGCTGACCTATAAGCTTTATTTTGTAATCACATGCACATAGCTGATGGAGCCATAATTTACACAGCTACCTCAGCAGTAGAAAACAGCTGAATTTACTTGCAAGGCATATTCCTGTAAATTCATATTTTCCACCAATATACAGTAGGGCCTTTTACCAAATTAAAAATCAGAGCTCTGCACTTTGTGACCAAAGAAGTGCTCGGACGCACGTTTACTAGGGCGGGATGGTAGCGCAATGTTGGAATTACTGCCTTACAGAGCCAGAGATCCGGGTTCGATCCTGACTATGGTTGCAGTCTGAGCGGAGTTTGTGTGTTCTCCCGACGGTTTTCTCCAGGAGCTCCGGTTTCCTCCCACACTTCAAAGACGTACAGGTTAATTGGCTTTGGAAAAATTGTAAATTGTCCCTAATGTATCGGATACTGTTAGTGTGCGGACTCAGTGAGCCAAAGGGCCTGTTTCCACTCTGCACCTCTGAGCTAAACTAAACTAAATCAAATGTGCAAATTCCTGGTCAAGATCACTTCATAGTGGCTTCTGTGCAGACTAATTTTGTTGGCAAGTGATATAGAAATGACAGACCTCAGGCCATGATCTAGCTACCTAAACTAATAATATGTGAATTTAGTAACTGGAAAGAATTTGAAAAATAAATTACACTTTACTTGCTACTCTCTGTGATGCTAACGTATAATGGACTGAAATGAATCACAAATTACACTGGGATTAAGTACAATTTCACATCGAGAGCAGCCGAGGTCAGGTTCAAATCCGGACCTTTGGTGCTGTGAGGCAGCAGCAGCTCTACTAGCTGCGTTAATGTACTGCCCTTGAGAAGCATTCTGATCTAACCCACTCTACCTTCCATTGAGAAGCCTACTTAAAATCAGACTCTTCAGTATGATTATGGTCATCTGGCCCAACTCTTCTTGCAATCGCAGATTCCTGTAGGAGACACCTTTATAAGGTTTGTTTCAGTGAGCCGGTCTGACCTTGATTGTCAGATAGTTTAGTTTAGAGATACAATGTGGAAACGGGCCCTTCAGCCCCTTGAGTCCATGACGACCAGCGATCACCCCGTACACTGGCACTATCCTACACATTAGGGGCAATTTATAATTTTCCCGAAACCAATTAACTTAGAAACCTGTACATCTTTGGAGTGTGAGAGGAAACCGGAGTCCCCGGAGAATACCCATGCAGTCACAGGGAGAACGTACAAACTTTGTGTAGACAGCACCTGTAGTTAGGATCGAACGTGGGTCTCTGGTGCTGTAAGGCAGCAACTCTACCGCTGCGCCAACGTGCCGCCACAGGTAAATCCAGTAGTTTATCCTGCAGCTGGATCTTGCAGCCAGCACATGATTCACAATCAGCAGGGATAGATGGAGTGGTTGGGGATGAATGATGGGCAAGCAGGAATACAGTCCTGATCCAACAGTAACTACTGTGCATGTTAAATGACGTGTACACATGCACATACCAAAATTGAAATAAAAGCAAAACACACAGATTTGGGAAGACTGCAAATAATTAGGGGCAGCACAGTGGCACTGTAGATGAATTGGTTTCTGTAAATTGTCCCTAATGTATAGGATAGTGTTAGTGTATCGGTTATGTTATGGTGGTCGGCACGGACTTGGTGGGACGAAGGGCCTGTTTCCACGCTGTATCTCTAACCTCTAAAAAAAAATTACATTCCGAACTGAAAAAATTGCAGAGAGTTGTGGATGTAGCCCAGTCCATCACACAGACCAGACTCCCCAACTACACTTGAAGCAGCCAAAATAAGCAAGGAGTATTTTCACCCCAATCATTCCCTCTTGCCCCCTCTCTCATCGGTGACGAGAGATTCAATAGCAGGAAAGCCCGTACCACCAGCCTCAGGAATAACATCTTCTCTCTTAGCAGACTACTGGATGGTCTGTGTATAAGTTAGCAGATAGTCCCGATCTTCCAACCTACCTCCTTGTGGGTGGTTGACTTTTTCCTCTGTAACTATAATGCTGCAATGCTGTAAAGCTATGTTCTGTACTCGGGTATTTTCTCTTTGCACTACATGTTGTACCTGTGTGTGGTTTGATTGTGCTCGGTACGGTATGATCTGATTTAATTGGATAGCATAGAGATAGAGTAGGTACAACCTTTTCACTGTACCCTTGATACACATGACAATAATAAATTAACACCCATAGCTATACATTACTTTTTTGGCCAAGTTTTTACCCACTCAACCTATCTATCAACATCCATGGAGTCATAAAACATGGAAACAGGCACTGCAGCCCAACTTGCCCATGCTGACCAAGATGACCCATCTACACTAGTCCCACCTGTCTGCTTTTGGCCCTTATCCATCTAAACCTTTTCTATCCATGTACCTGTCCAAATGTATTTTAAATGTTGTTATAGTACTTGCATCAACTGCCCCCTCTGGCGGATTATTCCGTCTACCCGTCTATTCAGGTTCCTATTAAATCTTTCCCCTCTCACCCTATGTCCTCTGATTATTGATTCCTCATCTCTGGGTAAAAGATTCTGAGCATTCATCCTATCTCTTCCCCTCATAATCTTATGCACCTCTACATGGTTACCCCTCATTCTCTTGCACTCCAAGGAATAAAGTCCTAGTCTGCCCAACCTCTCTCCATAGCTCAGGCCCTCAATTCCTGGCATCATCCTTCTAAATCTCCCCTGCACTCTTTCCTGCTGAACAACATCTTTCCAATAGCAGGGTGACCAAAAATGTGCATAATCCTCCAATGCAACCTCACCAACGTCTTGTACCACTGCAACGTAACATTCCAACTTCTATATCTATGGTAGTTGCACTTAATTTAATACATTTCAACTGACAGCCCATATGTATAGAACCTGACCTATCGGTTATGGCCAGCAATTGCTTAACTTTACTGTTGATTTTAAATGCAGTTTAAGTTAAGCAATTTATCAGATGACGAAATGCAGCAGGCTATTAGAATGCATTAAAGGTGACTTGTAAACATGATGTTATTATTAGATACTATCATGACGTGCGTAAGGAAAGGGAATGGAGCCAGATGCGTGTAGAGTTTAAACTATTCAAGTAAATTATTATGTTTTTACAATGTCCTTAAGGCATTCTAATATATTTTATAGCCCATGGATTACTGTTATCTTGCAATTTGTATGCTAGATGCTCAACAAAGTGCCGAGGAGATAAATGCCCAAGTAATCTGTCATCAAAAGTATTAGATAAAACACAAATGGTTGCCAGGACATAGAAAACTCGTCAGTCCCTTTACAAAGCTTCCCAATGGATCTTTTAAGTCAGTTGGAAAAGGCAGCTGGCAGGTCTGCCTTGAAGCTCAACTTCATCTTTTATTTTAGCGCATGCATTTGAAATTGCATATTTTTCAGAGAAGTAAAAAGCACGACAAAGGCACAGCGAACATTATTTCACTGGTCGATCCACAAATCTAAGGAAGGCAAAGCTGGAGGCCCAGCAGCAGCCTGGGGCTTGCCTGGATCAGGCACCGCTCATAGGAACTAGAACGCGGTCTGTGCTTTGGAAATGGTGCTAAATCCTGGCGTCCTTACATGCAGTCTCAGTGGACTATTTCTGTACACTTTGCTAAACTGTATGTAAGCAAACAATTTCACTCTGCGTTTGTATATGCGACAATGAAGTACTACTGAACATTTGAGGTAGACAGAAATGCTGGAGAAACTCAGCGGGTGAGGCAGCATCTATGGAGTGAAAAAATAGGCAATGTTTTGGGTCAAAACCCTTCTTCAGAGTGAGGGTGGGGGGGGGCGGGGAGAAGAAAGAAGAGGTGGAGCCATTGGGCTGAGGGAGAGCTGAGAAGGTGAGGAGAAAGTAGGGACTACCTGAAATTAGAGAAGTCAGTGTTCATACCGCTGGGGTGCCAACAGCCCAAACGAAATATGAGGTGCTGCTCCACCAATTTACGGTGGTCCTCACTCTGGCCATGGAGAAGGCCCAGGACAGAACGGTTAGATTCGGAATGGGAGGGGGAGTTGAAGTGCTGAGCCACTGGGAGATCAGGTAGGTTATTGCGAACCGAGCGGAGGTATTCGGCGAAGCGATCGCCAAGCCCTCGTTTGGTCTCACCAATGTAGAGCAGCTGACATCTAGAGCAGCGGATGCAATAGATGAGGTTGGAGGTGCAGGTGAACCTCTGACTCACCTGGAACGACTGCTTGGGTCCTTGAATGGAGTCAACGGAGGAGGTAAAGCGACAAGTGTAGCATTTTCTGTGCTTGCAAGGGAAAGTGCCCGGAGAGGGGGTGGTATGGGTGGGAAGGGACAAATTGACCAGGGAGTTATGGAGGGAGCGGTCTCTGCGGAAAGCAGACAGGGGAGGAGATGGGAAGATATAGCAAGTGGTGGGATCACGTTGGAGGTGGCGAAAATATCGGAGGATTATTTGTTGTATGTGACGGCTGGTCGGGTGGAAGGTGAGGGCAAGGGGGACTCTGTCCTTGTTACGAGTGGAGGGATGGGAAGTGAGAGCAGAGTCATGGGGTATAGAAGAGACCTGGTGAGAGCCTCATCTATAGTAGGGGAACACCCGTTCTCTGAAGAATGAGGACATCTCCGATAGCCTGGTGTGGAACACCTCATCCTGGGTGCAGATGCGGCGTAGATGGAGGAATTGGGAGTAGGGGATGGAGTCCTTTCTGGAAGCAGGCTGGGAAGAAGTGTAGTCCAGATAGCCATGGGAGTCAGTGGGTTTATAGTGGATGTCGGGCAGTAGTCTATCACCTGCGATGGAGATAGTGAGGTCAAGAAATTGTAGGGAAATGTCGGAAATGGTTCAGGTGTATTTGAGTGCCGGATGGAAGTTAGTGATGAAATGGATGAAGTCCGTGAGTTGTGTGTGGGTGCAGGAAGTAGCACCAATGCAGTCACTGATGTAGCGGAAGTAGAGTTTGGGGATAAGGCCAGGGTACGCCTTGAACAAAGATAGTTCGACGCTCGACATTTGAGGCCTTGATTTCCAATCCACCATCCAAGTCCTGCCCGTAAATCACATATTCTGAGGTAATTTCTCCATCGGGGATTGGTAAAGAGAGAGTGGTGTTATCAACTGTGAAATACATTACTTTGACTACTGTGAGTCCATTCCTGCTTGTGACACATATGATGAATAAGATGATAATATGATCCTTCTTGGTAATCTTTATTTGTGGCCTTTATTTGTTCCATTATATAATCAATTTCTATACTGGTCAGCCTATAAAATCCAGAGCATTTTAATTCCCCACAAGTCAGTACTTTCATTATCCCACAATCACAATTCCGTTTAATATAGCTTTTGTAACTTTTTATTAAATCATTAAATACGGGATTTACTAGCAAAGGTGTTTATTATCATCTTCTCTTTGTTGTGGCAAGCTGGCACGCTTCCTGGACAAATGCATAATGTGTTTTTGGAGGGATGGTTCATAATCACCTAAATTGTTTGGGCTTGGAGCCTGCATAAGCCACACAGGGTAACAGTGAAGACACAACATGCTGGAGTAACTCAGCGGATCAGGCAGCATTCCTGGAGAACATGGATAGGTGATGTTTAGAGTTGGGATCCTTCCTCAGACTGAAGCAGCAGAAGATTTCCTTCCTCAGATTGTATGGGTACGTTCGACAACCTTGTGGTTTGCAATCGTCATTACTGATGCTCATTTTTTGTTCCAGATTTATTAAATAAATAAAGTTTAAGTCCCACAACTGGCTTGATAGAATTTAGCTCAGCCCTCTATCATACCCGTCCAGCAATACAACCACTTTTTCAAGCTGCAATGAAATATTTTTTAAATTTATGGATTCCATTTCCATTATTATTTATAGCCTCAAATTCCACATTTCAGTCATGTTCCGCATAACGTTTTTTAAAGTTTTAATTTAATTCTCTTCATGACCGTCATCATTTGTACACTTTGATCACAGTCTTGATGACCTTGATGACCAAAAAGTAATCTATCACAAATAGCTTGTAATAAAATTTCATTATCTCAAACGCTTCCACCAGCTAACCTTGGTTGTCTCGGTGCATTTGAAAAATGCTCTGGCATTTTTCAAACCCTGCACTTCCAACATCATTGTTGAACTTGTTGCACATCTGCACTAACTCCTTCCATTGCTATTAAAACCTATTAAACTGCAAAGGGTGCAGAGAAGACCTACAAGGATGTTGCCATGACTAGGGGGCCTGAGCTATAGGGAGAGATTGAGCAGGCTAGGTCTCTATTCCTTGGAGCACAAGAGGATGAGGGGTTATCTTATAGAGGTGTACAAAATCATGAGAGGAATTGATCAGGTAGATCACAGAGTCTCTTGCCCAGAGTAGGGGAATTGAGAACCAGAGGACATGGGTTTAATGTGAGGGGGAAGGATTTAATAGGAACCTGAAGGGTAACATTTTCACACAAAGGCTGATGTGTGCATGGAACGAGCGGCCGGAGAGGTAGTTGAGGCAGGTACTATCAAAACATTTAGATAGTTACATTGACAGGATAGGTTCAGAGGGATATGAGCCAACCGCGAGCAGGTGGAACTAGTGTAGATGGGACATATTGGTCAGTATGGGCATGTTGGGCGCAAGGGCCTGTTTCCACATTGTATGACTTTATGACTGCTATATAATAATTTGAGTCTCTATAAGTTGCATATTTTACTCTCATCATTATAGTTGTCCTTTTGTGGTTTAATCTTGTGCATAAATTGTCCTGGCACCCAATACACCTCACCACTACCACCTCACCACTATCTCATCACCACTATATCATCACCACTACCACATCACCTCTCATATTTTGCAAGTATGATGCTGACAAGAGATTCAGGCACTGAAAAGCCTTTGTCCTTGGAATGAATGAATCAATATGGAAACACTGCACTTACTCATGCCTGCACTGTAATAGTCAGCAACAATGCACTGTGTAGACTTCAGCGGAGGTTCGATACAGCATCACTGTAATTCACTGTATGTTAGTATTGGTCTACCAATTTACCTATGCTAGATGTGTCTATGCAAGAGAGCATTGGTAGCGTGTCTGTAACAGAACAATGACCTATCCACACTGCAAGTGTACCACAACCCATCATGTTTTGTGACTCCACAATCTTGCTGAATGGGATAGAGTCTGAACGCACCTGGCTGTCTGAAGATAGGTCCCCACTGAAAACATCATCTGTCCATTTCCCTCCACAGATTCTGCCTGACACATTGAGTTCTTCCAGTAGTTGCTTTTTCTGTTTTGCTCATGATTCTTGCATCTGAATCTCTTATGCCTCTGTATCTCTTTTGCAATTCAAGTCTGGTTGCTATGAGGTACTGAAGAACCTTCATATCTGCAGAAATGAACCACTCTCTAACTTGTAATTGCATTGTCTCACCATGCCTTTCTAAGTCCCACACCGAATGTTGGTAAACGGGATAGACACAAAGTGCTGGAATGATTCAGTGGGTCAGGTAGCGTCTCTGGAGAAAAAGGATGGGTGACGTTTCGGGTCAGGACCCTTCATTAGACCCTATGTGATTAGTAAATATAGTCACTAGTCCTGAACTGAAACATCATCTATCTATGTTGTCCAGGGATGTTGCCTGACCCACTGAGGTACCCCAGCACTTTGTGTTTTTTTTTTGTAAACCAGCATCTGCAGTCCCTTGTTTCGAGATAGTCACTTGATGGCCAGAATGGGCATGGTGGGTCAGAGGGCCTGTTTCTGTCCAATTGAGCAAGTTCAACATGAATCATAATCCTTAAACTTCAATAATGAGGTTGACCAAGATCCACCCAGTGCCATCGTAGCTGCAAGCCAAATTGCACACGCTAACTAGAGGCTTAAAGATCCAAGACTGGTTCTTGGCCAAATAAAGCTTTCTGTTTAAAGAAAGAAGCACTGAACATCCTCAGTGCTGAGGTTCTTCTTCAAACTAGCCTTTGAATTGCCCATCTTTCAACGAGTTTCATTGATGTTCTTGAGGGTGAAAAAACGGCCACTTTGCAAATGCCTGTGACTCAGTCAAGCATTATTGTTTGAAGAAACAACAAACTTCAAATGCTGGTTTACAAAAGAAAACACAAAGTGCTGGCGCAATTCAGCGGGTCAGACAGTAATATTGTTTAATATTTTTTGCAAAAATCAGACATTCTAAAAATGGTGTGACTTACAGTTTAGTCTTGTAGCCAAAACGCAACAGGATCAAATCGTACTCCATCTGAAATTTGGTATTAACAGCAAACTTAGATTTAGTTTAGATAGACGAAAACGCTGAGGATGCTGCCTCAGCGGATGAGGCAGCATCTATGGAGTGAAGGAATAGATGACATTTCGGGTCGAGACCCTTCTTCAGACTGATGTGGGGGGAGTGGGAAGAAGAAAGGAAGAGGCAGAGACAGTCGGCTGTGGGAGAACTGGGGATGAGAAGGAGGGCGAAAGCAAGCACTACCTGAAATTGGAGAAGTTAATGTTCATACTGCTGGGATGTAAACAGCCCAAGCGAAATATGAGGTGCTGCTCCTCCAATTTGCGGTGTGTCTCACTCTAGCCATGGAGGAGGCCCAGGACAGAAAGGTCGGTTTCGGAATGGGAGGGGGAGTTGAAGTGCTGAGCCACCGGGAGATCAGCTTGGTTAATTAGAACTGAGTGGAGGTGTTGGACGAAGCAATCACCAACCCTGCGCTTGGTCTCACTGATGTAGAGCAGTTGACACCTAGAACAGCGAATGGAGGAATTGGGAGTAGGGGATGGAGTCCTTACAGGACGCAGGGTGGGAAGTAGTGTAGTCCAGATAGCCATGGGAGTCAGTGGGTTTGTAGTAGATGTCGGTCAGTAGTCTGGTGTAGCTGGGGCCCATGCGTGTGCCCATAGCTATGCCTTGGATATGGATTTATTTTACATTAAATTATATTAAAATAGATATATTTTTGTTCCCTTACGTCCTTAGTTCTGCTCTGGTTATAAATAAAAGATTACGGCTAACATTGACCTCTGAAGAACATCACTCGCTTATATTTCACTGTAAATAAACGTTGTTTAGCTTCAACTCTTGGCTTTACCCGTGCATCGTTATGCTTGTGCAAAGACAGTGCCAGGAACGCTTGTGTACTCCTAGATGAGGTCTGCTGTGTGATTTTACCAAGTTGCATGCAAAAGAAAACATTTCACTGTACCGAGGTTCATGTGCCAATAAAGTCTCATTGAATTAATTCATCTTTGAATCAATCATCACCACAATCACCGGTTTTATTTCTAATGATTTTTGGGATTGATAGAATTCTCCAACTTCTGTCCCAAATCGAATAAAAGTAAGGGATCTACTTATCAAGAAGGTGTATGAATGTTCGAAATGCCAAACCAGATTTTATATGATCAGTAACCTTTAGCATGGACTGATGGAGGTTTACCGCAGGTATACGTGTAAAGCAAAGAGCAACCTCACCCGCCTGATGTGACGTACTGGTTCGTCGTCGTTGTTGACCACTAATCCATGGTCAACTACCAACAACAGCCCACGCCCTGTATTCCCCTCCTCTCTCCTCTGTGTCTCACCTGGATGCACACCCATTTCACCCACTATCCTGCCCCCTTCTTCCTTTCCCTCATTCCCTTCCACCTGCATCTGTTCCTCTGAATTCACATATTATGCCACTTCTCACTGTTTCTCACAGCCTTTCGGCTTCTTTCCATCTCGGCCTTTATCCACCCATCTGTCTATCAAACCCCTCCTCACCTGCATCCACCTATCACTCACCAGGCTTGGTCCCACCCCTCACTTTCTTCTTCCTACTACAATCAGTCTGAATAAGTGACCCGATAATTTAGAGACGTTGCATGACCTCCTGACTTATTCAAGCAATTTTGTAGTTATGTTTACGTGAATCATGGATGTTGCCTTATGCCCTCCAGTCATATCGTCAGTCTTTTGAATAACACCCGTGTTTACTTGTGTTCATTTGTGCAAATGAACACATATACAAAGGAAAGACTTTGTGTCTCTCATAGTAAAGTAAGTTCAATAAAAAGTTTAGGTTTAGATTTATTATTGTCACTTGTACCAAGGTACAGTGAAAAGCCTTTGCATGCTGTGGGGTCTAATCAAACGAAACCATACATGGATGCAATCAAGCCAAAAACAAGTACAAAAGGTAGAGCGAAGAGAAAGATACCAGAGTATGGATCATTTGTATAGTTTTCACTGTGGTCTCTCTCACATAAATCATGCATAAGACCTGTGTTTCCTCTCTAGTCATTGCATCTTTCCATAAATAACTGTAACGTGGCCTGCTTCACAATGCCCAAAGGGTTCGTCATGCATTGAAAAGATATTTGCTGTGTATGCCGTTTGCTGAGGGAAAGAACGGAAGAGAGGAATGGCAGGCTTGGGATTAAACAGTAAACCAATACATTGGCAGATGCAAAAGGGAAAAATATCTGCCATTTGGAAAGAATTTATTGTCAAAATTAAATAGTGTAAATAGACATCACACATGACCAAACAGAATGGCAAAACCTTGCTGCCCAATGCACTCAACAGTGTGGGTGGAAGTAAAACCTAAAAATAAAATACACAGAAGGAGGTCAAATATCGGTAAATGTTTTGAATGTAAATGACTCCAAGTCACAAATGGTCTCTAAAAATTAGGAAATAAAGAAAATAATGGCTTGTTCCCTACTGATCGAATGGTATATGTTGCCTTTGATTCATGGTTTTAGCATTGATAGGGTAGACAGTCAGAATCTCGTTTTCCAGGATAGAAATAACAAATATTAGAAGGCATAGCTTTAAGGTGAGAGAGGCAGAGTTTAAAAGAGATATGTGGGTACGTTTTTTACACAGAGGGTGGTGGTTAAGGGAGATACGATAGTGGCATTTAAGAAATTTTTGGATAGGCATATGGATATGCAGCGAATGGAGTTATGTGCAGACAGTTAAGTGCTGGTCTTGGCATCCTATTTGGCACAGACATTGTGGGCCAAAAGGGCCTGTTCTTGTGCTGTACTGCTTTATGTTCTATGTTCTATAAAGTTAAACTGAAGGCTAAATGACATAAATGAACCCTCTGCAGTGATGCGCATCTTATGAGTAACACTGTGGCACATCTGGTAGAACTGGTAGAACTGCTACCCCACAGCACCAGAGATCTGAGTTCGATCCTGACCTTGGGTGCTGTCCGTATGGAGTTTGTTCTTTCTGTGACCGCGTGGATTCCCTCTGGGTGATCCAGTTTCCTCTCGCATCCCAAAGATATGCGGGGTTTTTAGGTTAATTGGCCTTCTGTAAATGTGTAAATTGCTTGTAATGTGTATAAAGTGGATGAAAAAGTGAGATAATGCAGAACTAATGTGAATGGGCGATTGATGGTTGGCGTGGAGCCAATGGGTCCGTTTCTATGATGTGTGCTTTGAATCAATCAAGCCTCTGTGGCAACTAATATTTGACAGCCCAAATCACATGAGACGTTAATTGGTATCAGGAACATGCTTACGACTCCCTCATTAATGGCAAAAGAGGGAGCTGTATTTTTAAAAACGGATGTGATCTGAGGTAGACACAAAATGCTGGAGTAACTCAGCGGGTCAGGCAGCATCTCTGAAGAAAAGGAGTAGGTGACGTTTCATGTCGGGACCCTCCTTCAGACTGAGTGTCAGGGGAGAGGGAAACTAAAGGTATGGAAAGGTTCAGAAGGAGGTGAAGTTCTAGGCTGATCTGAGGTTTCTTGACTGAAAACAAAATCCATGTCGACCAGTGCTGTCTGCTAGGGCGTTGAAAACTACTGGTATACACTATCACAAACCAAATAGGCTGAGTCAACTGCAAAACCTTTCATTTTATCCTTCTAATGTTACCTATTATTGCATTAAGAAGTATCATTTTCCATAAACCAAATTAATGGATACTCAGCAAGTGGACTCCACCCCTTTTCCAGTTGCATTGCACTGATGCTTGGAATTCCATTGTGTTCCCATACAACTTATATTACATCTGTTGGACTGATCATTCGTAAATGTACTAAAGCACTGCTTCGGTAAGATATCAGTAATCTATCCTCAGGTACAATTTTGACCATCTTGTAATGTAGTTCCATTTAATCAACTTGAAGTTGCATTGAAAAACACAGTTGTAATCTTATTAACATATCAAAAATATTTTCTGCCACACAGCAGGTCTATGTGCCTTTTACTTTAATGTGAGACATTGAGATTGTAAGCAACACAGGCACTTAACAGCACAGCAAAATGCTATCTCAGATAAGCTGATTAAAATCCATTATCAAGAGAGGATGAATAAAGAAAACCAAATTCAAATTCAAGGGGAGTAAAAATATGGGTCTGAAGAAGGATCCCATCCCGAAAGGTCACCTTTCCATTTCCTACAGAGATGTTGGAGCCTGATCCCCCAAGTTACTTAAGCACTTTGTGTTCGATGTTAGCTTCCAGAATTTGCACTTCCTTATAAAAAGAATAGTGTTTTGTTAGATTCAGTGATGATATGATAATAGGATTTATGTAATGTTGTGATTTATTTTTAATTGCAATCTTAGCTTAAACAATTTAGCATTTGGTGAACCTACAAGGATTAATAATCCTTAAAAGCTATTCGTAATTTATGAGACTGCCAGTTTCAGATTGTTTCTGGGGAAAAAAACCCAATAAACTGTAGAGCATGATATCAAACAGCAGTGTTGTGGGCAAGTTAGGAATCCAAGACACCACTGCATACAAATCTTTCAGCAAATATTACTCTGGGAAACTTTGAGATCTTTTTCTGAGTGCTGTAAATTTCTCATTTTCTGGCAACACACTAGTCCATTCAGCCCATTGTGTCTATGCCAGCTCTCAGTGCATTCCCATTAGACACAAACTCCCATTTATTTTTTGCTTAGATTGAAGATCAAAACATTTAATTCAACACAAAATGATCACAGGAGAAACCATTCAAACTCCAAACAGAAAGCACCCATTGTCAAAATATAACATGGCTTGCTAGGGCAGTGCAGCGGCACTGATGACCTGTCCTATTGTGCCACCTATGGTAGAGATCGACCGATATGAATAGACAGCAACAAATCTTATGATGGTGTAATAACTCTAACAGGATGATGAAAGGGTCAACTAGGTTCTTCCCAGCTGTCAGCAGTCAACTAAACTGTCCTATCAACAACTAGAGAGCGGTCCTGAGCTACCATCTACATCATTGGAGACCCTCGGACTATCTTTAATTGGACTTTACTGGACTTTATCTTGTACCAAACATTATTCCCTTAATCCTGTACATTGTGGACAGCTCGATTGTAATCCTATATAATCTTTCCGCTGACTGGATATCACGCAGCAAATAGCTTTTCACTGTAATTCGGTACATGTGACAATAAATTAAACTAATTTTTTTTGAACTAAATGAAAATAAAAGTTTTTTTTCTCCTTTTTATAATTACAATTTCCACATTTTCCTAATTGTTTTAAATTATTCAATAGTAAGTTTATTTTCATTTTTTTCTGAACTGTTTGAATTTGAATCTCGGTGGCCGTCATAAACATTGAAGTTCTTTGACAGCTTGTTTGTCCTGTGGCGAAGGCTACAACAGTTGTCAAAGCGTAACTAGGGGACTTAAGATCACTGAGGCGCTGCCGTCTCGGAGCTCCCATGAGAAGGCAGCCACCAGCGTACAGGCTCATATCCAAAGGCTTGCTCAAGGTAAAAAAGCTGATTCAACAGGCAGGCAAACAGGGAATGTGAGTAGGGAACATCTTTATGGATTTATTTGCCCAATGTGTTTAAGGAATGTACTTTTGAACCAACATCGCTTAATGCACCTATCCAAATAACACCAGGGAGGAAAAATACCATAGAAAAAACTCACTGCCACCTGTAACAAGGTAAACTTGTAAGTGAAGAGATGTGGAAACGAGGAACTGCAGATGCTAGTTTACAAAAAAATAAAGGTACTGGAATAACTCGGGCAGTATCTCTGTAAAACATGAATAGGTGATGTTTCAGGTCGTTTCATGCTTCCATCATGCATCTTTTTTCTCCAGAGATGGTGTCTGATCCACTGAGTTACGTCGTGTCTTTGCATCTATCTTTGGTATAAACCAGCATCTGCTGTTATTTGTTTCTTCAATTGATCTATAGGTAACTCCTGATTCCCGAGTACCAGCAAAATCTGTGCAAAATATAAAACAAGGATGATCAACCTGGGCAATGGTAAATTAACACCTTTTGACGGTTATTGTATTTCTCCTGCTGTATGACTCCTGCTCTAAGTTCCTCAGAAAAATATTATCATTAACAAAAAAGTGCTTCAGCATCAGCTTTGATCCTAATCATGCAGGTGTTCTAATATTTATTTCCTACTTAGTAAAATGATTGAAAAGTTAGTTGAAAATTATGCCTTATAGTCCCTGTCTGTGAGAACTCGCCGATGTGATTTTCCGCTCAGTTAGTTTGACAACGTTGTATTTCCACCGTACACCAGGGATCCACTAAAACTGATACTTGACAATAACCAGTGTCAGAGAAGAGAAGATGCACACCGCAGAGATCATTAAACTCCATGGACAGCTATCTTTGAGATGGCTATTGAATTTAGAATTGACCAATTAGTAAAGGTATTAAAGAAAATGCTTGAATATTTATGCCAAAACCCAAGAATTATTATGTCTCCAATCATTGACGGCACAGTCGGGCAGTGGTAGAGTTACTGCCTTATAGTGCCAGAGAATCGGGTTTGCTCCTGACTATGGATGCTGTCTGTGTGGAGATTTGCACATTCTCCCCGGGACCACGTGGGTTTTTCCTGGGTCGTCCAATTTCCTTCCACACTCCAAAGATTAATAGGTTTGTAGGTCAATTGTCTTTGGTAAAATTGTAAATTGTCCCTAGGGTGTAGGATTGTGGTAGTGTACGGGTTGATCGCTGGTCGGCATGGTGTAGATGGGCCGAAAGGCTTGTCTCCATACTCTCTCTCTAAAAGTCTGTAGTCTAAATTCATAGAATGTTTTTTTTTGGCTGCTTGCAGTTTCCGGAGAATGACCAGGCTGATATTGCCTCATTGTTTATCCCCAATGAAGTCAATCAGTTTTGTTTAGTTTGGTTTAATTTTAATTTAGTTTCAGTTCAGTTTAGAGATACAACCAAGTCCATGCCGACTATCGATCACCCTGTACACTAGTTCTATCCTGCACACTAGGGACAATTTACAGACGCCAATTAACCTACAAACCTGCAAGTCTTTGGAATGTGGGAGGAAACCGGAGCTCCTGGAAGAAATCCGCGCAGTCACTGGGAGAACGTGCAAACTCCATATGGACAGCACCTGGAGTCAGGATTGAATCTGAGTCTCTAGCACTGTGAGGCAGCAGCTCTACTGCTGCGCCACCGTATTGATTTGAATTGATGCAGTAGTCCCGTTGAGAATGCATCCCAAGATGCTTTAAATGAACTATCTGTAAACAAGCAAGTAATTAAATTATTCTTCCCTCTAGGTGAATGTGACACGTTATCCATATAAAGTTGAACCAATATTTTGCAAAAACCAGAATTGCAACGCCTACATCGGTTTCTAATGACCCATGCTTCAAAAACATCTTAAAAAGACAAAAGGCTGGATCAGCGGGTCAGGCAACAACCTTGGAGAACATGGATAGGTGACGTTTCAGTCGGGACACTACTTGAGGAGGGTCAAGATGGGTCCCGACACAAACCATCACCTAACCATGTTGTCCAAGTTGCTGCCTGACACTGCTGAGTTACTCCAGCAGCTTATGTCTTTTTTGTACAGCAGCATCTGCAGTTCAATGTTTCTTCATAAACACCTTTTTGGCTTTAGAGTTCGGTGCATTCTAGAAAAGCTGAATAATGGCCCCTCAGAGCAAATTGAGTTATCTTTCTTTTAGACAATAGACAATAGATGCAGGAGTAGGCCATTCGGCCCTTCGAGCCATCACCTCTAGTCCCTACCAAAAATGTTCATCTGTATAGAGATAATGCAAATGTGAAGAATAAGCTCACTTTGTACCTAAATAAAGGATCTTTGTGAGAATCAGATGCCAGAAGCCTGCAACATAATAATGATGTTACAAAATAATGTGTTACAGTGTTTGTAATCATCAGTTTAACTGCTTTAATAAGGTAGTAATAGAGCAATTTGGGCAATTATTCTTCCCAAATGAAAACATTTTGATCAAACGTGGAAATCATTTTTTTTTCATCTGTACATATTGAAGGCATTAAGTGGAGAAATAATTACTTAAAATTGTTGTCAATTTTTCCTTTGCACATAAAAGGCGGCCTCAGTACCAGAGACCCGGGTGCGACCCTGGTGTTTTCTATGCAGAGTTTGCATGTTCTCCCGGTGACCGTGTGGGTTTTCTCCAGGTGTTCCAGTTTCCTCCCACATCTCAAAGATGGGCACATTTGTAGATTAATTGGCTTCCATAAATTGCCCTCTAGTGTGTGGAGAGTGGATGTGAAAGTGGGATAACATAGAACTAGTGAGAATGAGTGAACGATGGTAGGCATGGACTCGGTGGACTGAAGGACCTGTTCCTCTGCTGCAACTCTAAACTAAACTAGAATTGGTTTGTAGGTTAATTGGCCTCTGCAAATTACCCCATAGTGTGCAGGGAGTTGATGCGAAAGTGGGATAACATAGAACCAGTGTGAAGGAGGATGTATGGTGGGCTGAAGGGTCTGTTTCCCTGCTGTATCTCCAAACTAAACTAAAATCAATGATAAATAGGTTGGGTTGGAGATGCACTCATAAACATAAGCTTACATTTGGAAAAAGTTGAGTTCGATGCTCGTCTCCTCCCTCCTCTCTTCACTTCAAAATCCTCAAGTCTGCATCGCTGAAAATTGGAAATACACAAATTTGTATTGAAATCCTTAACAAATGCCTTTGGCTAATTCTAAAAATATTTTTGTGGCAATCTCTAATTCAAATATGACTGGCCAGACCAAACCCAGTGGGTATAGTGAGAAATCAGGCCTCCATTCAGATCATCATCTGTCACTTTGGTTCGTGGGTTCAGCTCCATTTCAGACTGTGAACATATAATTGACATTGACATTTCTGTTCTTCCGTGAAGATGCAGAAGATCCCATGGCACTATTTGTAGAGGGGATTGCAAGAACACGGAATATTTTAGGCAAAAAATTATCCTTCATTGAACATTTTTAAAGCAATTTATCTGATCATTTGTCTCCTTGCTGTCGGTTCAACTTAGATATGTCTTCACTTATAACAATAACTGTTATGCCAAGGATTAATATATTTTGATCAGAGAATATGCCACACAAACAGCTTCTGCCTATAATTCAGAAACAACCAGCAATTTTTTTTTGCATGTGCAATGAATACAACAGTTCAAATGTTATTGCCCAGGCCCTCAGCTTACCCATCCATATTTTCTAGGTGTCAATGATCAGGAAAATTGAACCTTTAAACCCAACCATCATTTGGTGAAGTGTGGCAGATTTAAAGAGTGAGAGAGCCAGTTACGGACATGTCGAAGGGATCTAGTATATCTTAAGCCACTAACAACATTAAACATCATCTTTTAGACTTTTGAGATACACTGTGGAAACAGGTCCTTCGGTCCACTCAGTCCCCGCCAACCAGTGATCACCCCATACACTAGCACTGTCCTACACACAAAGGACAATTTAAAAATTTACCGCAACAAATTAATCTACAAACCTGTATGTCTTTGGAGTGTGGGAGGAAACCAGAGCACCCGGAGAAAACTCACACGGTCACAGGAAGAATGTACAAACTCTATGCTGACAGAACCCATAGTCAGGAACGAATCTCTGGCGCTGTAAGGTAGCAACTCTACCGCTGTGCCGTTGCACAGTGACTGCTAGCTATTTTAATGGGTTGACTGGTGCTTCCTGTGATGGAGAGGAGTTGGATACACCAGCATCTAACCTTCAGAACATCCTGCACTTCCATGGTGGCCTGAAGCATGGAATGTCTGATAGCCCGAAGCTCTCATGCAAATCATTCGCTTTCAGCCCTACTCTATAATAGAAGACTGTAAACCAGGAGTCATAATGGAACTGTACGCTACGCTGATTGGTACACTTATACTTAGACTCTTACACGTATCATGATTGTGCCTTATGTATCATAGGATTGTCACTGAAATGTATGCAAAAAAAGAATTTCACCATACTTAGGTACATGTGACAATAAAGTACGATTGAATTGTTGATTACGAGTTCAGTAATGCATTCAGTCTTGGTCACTGTAAAACTAAGGAAAAAATTCAATACATCTTCGATTGAATTGATTGAAAAATGCTGCATGGAAACAGGCCCTTGGCCCACTGAATCCTCACCAACCATTGATCACCCATTCACACTAGTTCTGAGTTATCCCACTTTTGCATTCTTGCATTCTGAATTCAGATTTTAGAAAACAAGCTATTCCTAAATATTATTGGGGGAAGATCACATTCTAACTGTAATTGAATTGATATTAATGTTGTGATGAGTTAGATCCAGTAGATCTTTGGTCTCTGGTCTTTGATCTTTGGTCTAGCAGCGGATGTTAAATTGGACAAGGATTATTCAGATGTCTGATGCTGTGGGAGTGAAGGCTATATTGTCTACACCTGCCCCAATTGCCCGCACCATCATAGGTCAGGCTAGCCTCTCATGCAATCCCGTAACCTGTCATAATGTTTAAGCTGATGCGCTGAAGTGGTGTTTTCAAGACATTCAGTGACATCAAACTTAGGGAATCAAGCAATGGGCAATTAATGCCTGTCTTTTAAACATTCATTCCTGGGGAACAAATTTAAAATAGTTACAAAATAATAAAGCATTTTCGATTCCTACAGATTTTAACTGAATGTATTCTTTCGTTTAGAATAGAATAGTTTCTTTATTGTCATTGTAACATGAACCATGTACAACGAAATTTAAAAATGTCAACCAGTCAGTGCAACATTCAAACCATAAAAGCTAACGATACATACAAGGTAAAATATTAAAAAAGATAAACAACTAAAATAAATATGAAATATGAAAATAGCACGCATAAACACCCAACCCTACATCCTTCTGTCGATTTCACAGTGTACCAACCACAGTCCCTTAGTCCCCGCGTTCCTTGGCGGCTACATTTAGTGCCTTTATAGCAGTGGGGTAAAAACTGTTTTTAAGTCTGTTTGTCCTTGTCCTTGTAGATCTGTACCGTCTGCCTGATGGCAACAGTTCAAACAGGGAGTGTCCGGGGTGGGAAATGTCCTTTATAATATTCTGGGATTTTTTGATGCAGCGGGAACTGTGTAAGTCTTCCAAGGTAAGGAGAGGGCAGCCGACAATCCTCTGGGCGTTGTCAATGGCCCTCTGGAGCGCTTTCCTCTGAGCTGCTGTGCAGCTGGTGTACCACACGCATACACAGTATGTTAGGATGCTCTCAATGGAGCACTGATAAAAGGACAGCAACAGTCTCTGTGTGATGTTATTCTTCCTGAGCACCCTCAGGAAGTGCAGTCTCTGCTGGACCTTTTTCAGCAGCGCAGAGGTGTTCACGCTCCACGTCAGGTCCTCCTCAATATGGATTCCCAGGAAGCGGAAATCCGCCACCCTCTCCACACAGTCCCCTCTGATGATTAGTGGTACGAGTTCTGTTTTGTTCTTCCTGAAGTCTATTATTATCTCCTTGGTCTTTAAGGTGTTCAGCAGGTTATTTTCTTCACACCACACTGTCAGCTGCTCCACCTCATCCCGATAGGCATACTCGTCCCCCCCAGAGATGAGCCCCACCACCGTAGTGTCATCTGCAAATTTGACAATGGTGTTGCTGTGATGGGCGGAGGTGCAGTCATGTGTGTAGATGGTGTAGAGCAGGGGCTCAGCACACAGCCCTGTGGAGAGCCGGTACTGAGGCTGAGGGCCGTGGATGTGTGATGGCCCATTCTGACTCTCTGGCTGCGGCCCGACAGGAAGCTATTTATCCACATGCAGGTGGATTGTGGAAGTCCCAAGTCCCCCAGTTTGTCCACCAGTTTGTGGGGAAGGATAGTATTAAAAGCAGAGCTGTAGTCCACAAAGAGCATTCGCACATAGCTTCCCTGCTGCTCCAGGTGGGACAGTGCAGCATGGAGAGCTGTGGCTACAGCGTCCTCTGTAGATCTATTCGCTCTGTACGCAAACTGGTGGGGGTCAAAGCTTCGGGGCAGGAGTGATGTGATATGACCCCGGACCAGTTTTTCAAAGCACTTCATCACCACTGGTGTGAGTGCGACTGGCCGGTAGTCGTTGAGGTTGGAAAGGTAGGGTTTTTTGGGCAAGGGGACTATGGTTGCGGACTTCAGACAGGGTGGGACAGTGGACTGGGCCAGAGACTGGTTAAATATCCTTGTGAAGACTCCAGCCAGCTGGTCTGCGCAGTCCTTCAGCACGCGTCCAGAGACGCCGTCAGGTTCAGTAGCCTTCCTTGGATTGATGGCCCGCAGCGTGCGCCTCACCTCATGTTCCTCTATCGTGAGGGTTAGGCTACTGTGGACCATATGGTGTGTTGTGGCTGTCTCGGGTGGCTCCACTTCAAAGCGAGCAAAGACGAGGTTCAGCTCCTCTGCCAACGAGGCGTCACCCTCAGCAGCTCCAAGGTTTGCCTTATAATTCGTGAGATACTGGATCCCCTGCCACACCTGCCTGCTGTTGGTACTGTCCAGGTGGTCCTCTATCTTCCTCCTGTAGTCTGACGTGGCCTCTCTGATGCCTCTCTTCAGGTTAGCTCGGGCCGTGCTGTATAAAGCCCTATCACCAGACCTAAAAGCAGTGTTCCTCTCTTTTAACAGCCGCTGTGAAAGTACTTTCCTGTGAAAGTATTCATTCCTAGAACATAAACTTATCTTCATCTTCACCACAGTGAGTGGAGATTGATAATTGCCTGGATATGGGGACATTACAATAAGTCTCAGTTCCAGTTGCCTGGCAGCAAAAATATATAACCAGTCTTTGGCAACTGGCACTGTGCCCAGAATACGGAGAAGGAAACAAAACATTGCCAGCCTTATAATAGACTGTATTTACTGATAAAGGAACTGTTTTATTTTTTGTGGATTCTTCCCTCATCTTTACCAGGCTACTTTTACCTTGTGCAGAATAAGTGGTGGCACAGGATAGAGTTGGTAGATAAATTGATTAAAAAGCCTGGTGAGAGATAGGTGGATACAGGTGAGGGGGCGGGTTGGAGTAGCAAATGGTTGGACAAAGGACAGAGGTGAACAGACAGCGGGCGTGAGATAAGGATAGGGAAGTTGATAATAGTGAAGTTAGAGGAAGGAATGTAGGTGGAGGGGGAGGTAGGAAATGGGTGCGGGTCCTGGTGGGGTGCAGGGAAGAAAGGGCTGGATTACAGACGCACGCAAAGTGGAGGAACAGCACTTCATAGTCCGCTTGGGTCGCTTACAACCCAACGATACAAATAATGAATTTGCCAATTTTTGGTAACTAACCATCCTCCCTCCTTCATTCCCTCCCCCTTCTCTCCCATTTGTTGTTCTCTTCCTACCTGCATTCTTGAAACTTCCTTTGACCGCAACCAGTTTCCATTTGCCGAACCTTAGACATTTCATTTTTGCAGTGGACATCTGTCCCTTTTCCAGAAGCCCCTTTCAAAATGGATAAGAATCCTTTGCTTCTTCCTTGACCATAAGCCAACATTGTCCATCTCCATCACCATCCTCCCAAGCTCAGATGAAAGCATTCACACATTCAACAATTTATACTTTGACTCCAAGTGATTGCAAGAACCTTAGAGGCTCCATGCTAGGTCGATCATGGATCCCATGAACCTCCACTATTTCAACCAGCCTGCCATACAGAACCTCATCTTGTGGAAATCCATGTAAACTACATCAAACAATATTCCATTTACACTTTCTTTAGACCATTTTTTTATAAAGCAAGATATTGGACATGCTAGAAATATTGGAAGGTGACTAGTCCAGAAGCATCTATGGAAAAATAAACAGAATTAATGTACCAAGTCGATAATCTTTAATCAGAAGGGCAGAAACAAGGAACTGCAGATGCTGCTTTATGCAAAAAGACACAAATTGCTGGAGTAAGTTAACCAGTCAAGCAGCGCCTATGGTGAACATGGATTGGTGACGTTTCGGGTTGGGGCTCTTTTTCAGACACTGAAGAAGTGTCCTGAAACATTACCTATGCATGTTCATCAAAGATGCTGCGTGACCCACTGAGTTACTCCAGTGCTTTGTGTCCTTTTATCATCAGAAGAATATTGTTATTTTTGCATATCAGAAAATTACTTGCATCTATCTGTGCTTGTTTGGAATTGATGTTATATTTCTGATTTTTTTTTTGTTCCTCATTATATCTGCATGTTATCATATTAGCAAATCATTCCTTCTCACATTTGTATTTATTACTTTAATAAATACCATGGCTCATTATCCCCATCCCACCTGGAAATCCTGCAGCAAGGAACATTAAGCTTCCATTGAAGATAGAATTAGTAAAGGAATATGTGACATTTCAGGTCAATCTGATGAAGGGTCTCAGCATGAAATGTTACCTATTCCTTTTCTCCAGAGATGCTGCCTAACCTGCTTATACTCCAGTATTTTGTATCTATCTTCAGTATAAACAGCATCTGCAGTTCCTTCATGCACATTAAGCTTCCATTTCTCACCTTCTTTAAGCAAGGTTACAGTAAAAAGCTGTGATATTATACTCCACTGTGTCTCTAGTGCCATCTGCCTTGTCGTTGCTTTGAAGTTTCTGCCATTATGCACTGCCCAGTTCATTTGTTCATTTTTTTCCCAGCCCAAGATTTGAAGACTTGGCTCATTAATTTCCTACCTTACATTTCCAACTTTGCCTTTCTTCTGAAACAATTCTCATCTCTCCCTTTCCCTGGCAATCTAGCTTGAACTCTTTCCATCAACGCCTGAGCGGCAGCCAGACAACTACTGCAGTTCCATCTCTGCCCCTAGGTCTCCATCCCAACTCTCTTCAAATACAATGTTTAATTATGTGGATCACACCTATGGCAATTCCAAAGAAAAGTCCCAACTCAAAACATCGCCTGTCCATATCCTCCAGAGATGCTACCATGACCACCTAAATTATTCCAGCAAGCTGTGTTTTTTTTGGTAAAGCAGCATCTGAAGTTCCTTGCATTCCTTCCTAGCTGTTCTCTCCATGTCTGCAAGCTTCCCTGATATCCTCCCGGCATACGGAGGCATAATATCATCACAGCTACAGACATCCTTTCAGAATGCTCTGGACTGGACTCATTGCAACTGGAGTTATCAAAGAGTCTTATAGGATGGAAACAGGCCCTTCAGCCCGACTTGCCCATGCTGACCAATATATTAAATTAATTAGTTCAATTTAATGTGTAGGAAGGAACTACAGATGCTGGTTTACACCGAAGATAGACACAAAATGTTGGAGAAAATGCTTGGACACAAAAGGGTCTTGAAACGTCACTCATTCCTTCTCTCCAGAGATGCTGCCCGTCCCGCTGAGTCACCCCAGCTTTTTGTGTCTATCTTAGTTCAATTTAACATGAATTGCAAACTAAATTGAATCAGTCACTTTCATTTGGCCTAGTGTACTTTGTAAATCCTTGCAGCAAATACATGATAAATAAACCAGAGGGGGTGTGGGTGTCGTTTGGTGTTTGGCCGAAAGTTTGACGAAGAATTTACCTAGTGCAGTCAGACAACCCTATATATTTAACTCTCCATTTTGACACTGCACACATTTCACCAAATGTCATTGATAATCTTAATAAATTTGATGAAATTAAATTATAAAATCAGCAGCTCCAGCCAAGATTTTTACAACATTTAATGAAACATTTTCTCTTTGACCATAGCAAGCATTCATTCATTCCAACCTGTCCGCCAGCATTTATAACTGACTACATTTCACTTTAAACCATCAGATTTTCAGCTAAAGTAGGAGACTTTAACATAAAACAGCAAATATTTTTGGGAAGTCAGGTATATTAAAAATCGTTGATGTTTCCCCTCTATATTGATGTTAATGGTCTAGTTTGCTTATTTATTATTTGATCATTGGCATCTAATGATAAATGCCATTATTTTTCTAACACTGATATAAAATTAATGAATCTGCTCTCCTGGCAAATTAATATTGGGCCATCACATAGATTTACTTGAAAATTAATTCAGTGGGTCCATGATGTTCAGTTAATAAAGACAATGTCTAATTGAACAATGAAAAGATAGTTCCGTTTGATTCTTGGTCTTTATTAAATTAGCCAATCTTTATCAGGGCAGCAATAAAAATAAGCCATTAACTGGTTTACTATTGACGAGGTAGGGAAAGATGCAATATAAATAGCTGAAGGAATGATGCATGCGTGGGAGGCAGCTGCTCTCAATGGGTGCCAGTGGCATCTAGTGGTCTACACTGCCTGGCTATAACAACTAGCTTTGACATTTGCAACACTTTGGAGCTTCTGGATTCATCAATTGATTACACATTGTGCCTCATCAAATGTTCCTCAAACTCTGCGATTACAGCTGTCAGTCAGAATTAGCAAATGTGACTGGAGGAGGTAAAGTGTCACTGCATTCATTGTCATTCACGGCGGGTAGAAAGCCATTTTTCAGCAATCATTCAAATTCCCATTGTGCTCTGCCCAATGGCATGCAATAGTCGATGAGACTCCTTGCAAATATAGCGTTCCTTGCCTGCAGGCAAAGGCATCAGAAACGCACAGTGCGGCTCTTTAAATTTAATTGGATATCCTCAGCCTGGTTAAGAGGACCATATCATGTTCACTGCTCTCGTCCATTCCCTGAGTAAAAGGTAAGGTGAGGGGCAGCAAAGACCATGAGCCAGAGGACAGAATTAAGCCCTTCAGCCCATCTAGTCTAGTCTGCCATTCAATCATTGTTCACTGGTCTAATTTTCCCTCTCAACTCTATTCTCCAGCCTTTTTTCCCCGTAACCTTTGACACCCTTCGTAATCAAGAACCACCTTAAAAATCAGTCTCCACCTTAAAAATACTCAATGACGGTCTCCTCAATGACTTGTCTGTGGCAATGAATTCCACAGGTTCACCACATTCTGGCTGAAGAAATTCTTCCTCATTTCCATTTTGAAGGTACGTCCTTTTATTATGAGGCTGTGCCCTCTGGTTCTAGACTCTCCCACTACTGGAAACATCCTCTCCACATCCACTTTCATCATTTTCGGCACAGACATAAGCCTTTCATTATCTGCTAGGTTTCAATAAGATCCACCCTCACCCTAAACTCCAGCAAGTGTAGGCCCAGAGCCTCCAAACATTACACACTAATTAACCCAACCCTCCCCGGGATCATCCTCGTAAACCTCCTCTGGATAAAAAAGGCGGAAGGCATGAGGATTGCAGTGAGGAAGTGAGGGAGCAACACTAAATGAAGTTCAAAGGCAAAGGGAGGAGGAGAGGATAAGAAGTAGAGCAGAATGGATGAGGAGAGGGTGGGAAGGTAAAATCAGTAAGAGGTCTGTGTGAAAAGCGAGAGGACGATGGGAGAATGAAGATGGAAAATGAAGTGAAGATGAAGAATGGCAGGAAGTAACAAGAAGGTTGAGAAGAGGAGAACACTGTGGCCAAGATGCTGAACCTTGTGAGCCTTTATATTTATGGAGGTTAACAGGGACGTGTTCTGGTGTGGTTAGAGGATTGGTGATTAATACACATTCTGATGGTGTTAGGATTGACATCTCCATCATCTCTGGGGCTCCAATTCTTGTTACCTTGAGTCATTTTTTTGTAGAACTGCCAGCATTCAATACTATTAATCCATGAAATTGGCACCATCAGCTGCTGTCTGTACTTGCACTGGTAAACTTGGAAATCTGGACTGTATCTAATTCCCTGATCCAAGTAAGCACTGTTGCAGCTCCATTGAGGAATGCAAGACAGCGACCAATTTGCCAAGGGCAACCTAGAACACAGAAAAGTACAACACAGAAACAGACCTTTCAGCCCACTATATCTGTGCCGAAAATGATGCCGAAATGAACTACTCTATCAGCCTGTGTATGATCCATATCTCTCCATTCCCTGCATATCCATGTGCCTATCCAAAAGTCTCTTAAACGTCATTATTGTATCTGCTTCCACTGTGATTACTGGCAGCAAGTTACAGTCACCCACCACCCTCTGTCCAAATCAAAATGTGCCCCACATATCTCCTTTAAACGTTGCCTCCCTCAAATTAAAGTCATGCCCTCTGATCTTTGACATTCCCACGCTGGGGAGAAAGGCTTTGACTGTCTACCCTATCTATGCCAAACTTTGTCCAATTCTCCTTGTGAAAAAACACATTGAACAGAATAAGTATCCACATTTTTAAATAACACCCCTAGCCATAAATACTACTGAACAATCTCTGTGGTCCTAAAAATATTGTGTAGAGGCATATTGTTATAGAAACAAATTTGAAATATCAAAGATTATAAATAACTAATATACTTTTAAAATAAGTTAATATTTCAGCGTCTCCCTTGTATGAACAAGGTGTAAATCACATTTTATTTTGCACTCTGTACAACGTGTTAAAAATGTATTAATATGCAATTTGGTTCTTGGGATGCTTCAAACCAGCTGGCCAGCTAATGATATCTCTATGGCTGCATGTCATATAGCATGGAAACCGGCCGTTCGGCCCAACTTGCCCACGCCAACTAACCTGCCTGTGTTTGGGCCAATATCTCTCCAATCTCTAGATCTCTAGATCTTATCCATCTGTCTGCCCAAATGTGGTTTAAGCATTGTGATAGTACCTGCCTCAACTACCTCCTCCGGCAGCAGACGTAACCCTGTAGAAAATGCTTCATAGTACCTCATACCAGGAAAGGCAATATGTACACAATGAAGCCCATTGATGGATAGATTTATTCTGACGTCGGTAGCAGGCGCTGCTACTTTTGTCATTTATAGAAAAATCCAGGCCAATGCTTGTAATTAATCTTTTATTTTCGCTTCAGTGTTCCCCACGCTCAAACCCTGGCTGAAAGAGACGTCATTAATTGTGAGTTCATTTGGCAAAATGGGTATACTGGCAAGTTCCTTCTCACTCCAGATTAATGGATCTTGAATTCAGATGTTGTTGTTGTGCATTATTGTTTGATGTGTTAATTCTTGGGAGAAGACACTCGGAATCTACAGATAAGGATGGCACAATGGTGCAACAGTAGAGCTGCTGCCTCACAGAGCCAGTGACCCGGGTTCGATCCTGACCTCCGGTGCTGCTGGTGTGGTGTTTGTACGGTCTCCCCGTGGCCATTTAGATTTTCTCCGGGTGCTCCGGTTTCTGCCCATATTCCAAAGACGTGCAGGTTTGCAGGTAAATTGGCTTCTGTAAATTGTCCCTAGTGTGTAGGATGCGAAAGTGGGGATGACATAGAATGGTTGGCATTGACTCAGTGGGCCGAAGGGCCTGTTTCTACACTGTACCTCAAAACTATCTAAAAGCATGCCTTTGGTGCATAAAGCGATTTGCAGCTCATGTTGTATTGCCAAGTGATGTCCTGTGCTCTCCGTGAGGATGTAAAATTATGCACACACCATCACATTTAAATACAATATATTCAGAATCACGAGACCCCTTGATAATTTTATTATTTTGTACATATAGATAAATTTAATTTCTCATTAGTTCTTGCCAGAAAATTACAGAGGAATATATTCTAAATGCAAACCAACAAGCCCTTTGAATAGAGCTCAGCTTGCAATTTACTCATGGGTATCTATTATTCTAAGTATGATGCCATACCCATTGATTAGGTTAACATCTGTAAGTGCAAGCATGTAATTTTGGCACTGGGGAAGTAAATGCACAACCATCTGTAATCAATTATCTTCTATTTCAGTACTGTACAATAATGTCCAGATTTGACCCTGTGAAATCTTAGGAACAATCATTGTGGGATTTGATTTAATTGCAAAACGTATCAGCAGTGTAAAGATAATCCCCCCAAAATCCAATGCATCCGAGCGATTGGACGTAGATTACTGCATTCAATATTCTGCAAATAGGCAGCACAGCGGCGCAGCGGTAGAATTGCTGCTTTCCAGAGCCAGGTTCGACCCTGACCTCGGGTGCTGTCTGTGGAGGTTGCAAGTTCTCCCTGTGACCGCGTGGGTTTTCTCCGGATGCTCCGGTTACATCCCACATTCCAAAGATGTGCAGATTTGTAGGTTAATTGGCTTCTGTAAATTGTCCCTAGAGTGCAGGATAAAACTAATGTACAGGTGATCGTCGGTCAGTGTGGACTTGACGGGCCAAAGGGCCTGTTTCCCTGCTGAATCTCTAAACTGCACTAAGCTAAGCTTGAATCTGGGTTAGATTCTTGATAACTGAGTACGAATGCTATGAACAGTAGCGCTCAATTTGCGGTCCAAAGAGAAGCATTCCTTACCTACCTTATCCTTCTTCCACATGCTAAATGTCATGTTTCCAGGAAACATAAATGCATATGCAGTGAAATCACTGTTGGAAATGCTATTTAACAGATTGCACTGTTGAATATTCACAGCAACCAGCATCAATCATGATTGGGGACCTTGGATGGGAGATGTCTACCCTGTCCTCTTGGTTACTCTCTCCAATTCATACTCTGATCATTGTAGTAGACCACATACAGGCAGTAAAATCACTGTTGGAAATGCTATTTAAAATGAGAGCTTGTAGTCCAAATCAGCATGAATCGCTCTGCGTTGTCGATGGCATGTTATCGAAGAGCGCAGGTGGATGAAGGATCTGCTTCCACACTGTATGGCTCAATGTTGCACGTTGCACAGCCTACCCAAGCTAGAGCTGGAGGAAGAGCAGCAGGCAAACGTGGAAGCCTGAATGACACGAGGCACAGCCTGGAGTGCAGCTGGAGAACTAAGCAAGCAGCCAGAGGGAGATACCAGTTAAATAGAAATAGCTTTATTTCCCATCAGAATAAGGGAAACATTAAGGCCACAAGGGAGCCCTCACAGTTAAACACTGTCATAAGGAGCCTTATAGGAATAGGAAGTGTCAATGCAGGCCACATTCTTCTGTCCACGCTACAATCTTTAATAATCCAATCAATAACGGAGAGCCCAGATGGTTCATAAATAAACCTTCACTCCCCTCATTGAAGGACTAGTTTTAGTTTCTAGTTTTAGTGTTTGAGATACAGCATAGAAAAAGGCCTTTCGGCCCTTAGAGTCCTCAGATTGCCACTCGGGTTTCAGCCCTCAGATTGCCACTCAGATGATGGGGAGATGCCATACTTGCAGCAGCTCAACTGATATGTAAACATAGTACTCTGTAAAACCCATAATAAACAACAAAAAAGTTCAGAAAACAAATAATAATAGTGCAAAGACAAAAGTACTGCCCCCATGTCTAGGTAGTTCAGAGCTTATTTGGAGGTTGCAGCGTTCAATAGACTGATGTATGTGGGAAGAAGCTGCTCCTGAACCTGGACGTTACAGTTTTCAGGTTCCTGTACCATCTTCCCGATGGCAGGAGTGAAATGAGTGTGTGGCCACGGTGGTGTGGGTCTCTGATGATGCTGGCTGCCTTTTTGAGGCGGCAACCCCTGTCGATCCCTTCCTTGGGGGGAGCTCCAATGGGGCGAGCATTACAAGGTTGATGAAGTCTATGTTCATTCAATAATAAGAAATCCCTCAAAAGACAGCCGCACGGTGGTGGTGCATTATAGCACCAGATGCCCAGGGTTGATCCTGACTACGGGTGCAGTCTTCACGTAGATTGTACTCTCTCCCAGTGACCATGTGGGTTTTGCCCAGGTGCTCTGGTTTCCTCCCACACTCCAAATACTTACAGCTTTGCAGGTTAATTGGCTTTTGTAAAAAAAAATTGTTCCCAGTGAGTAGAATAGTGCTAGTGTACGGGCATCGTTGGTTGGCGGGCCAAAAGATGTGTTTCTGCACTGTTTCTCTAAACTAAACTAAATTAAAGGCTCCCATTGAGGGTTCCGAACATCACACCAGTTAATGAGCATGTGTGTGTTTTCTTTTGAAGTCAGGATAATCTACTATGTAGATTACTGTGTAGATTATCAAACTAGTGAGAATGGAGTGCTGATTATTTTTCCGTCACAACCCCAGACTGCTGGTGCCACTTGGAGTTGGGCCATCCAAATGAGATCCATGCAGAGAGAAGCCATCTGCTGACCATGGCACTGATCTGTAGTTTGGCAACCAGACCATCAAAGAAGTTGCCCAGATTGATGCAAAGAATTAAAAAAATAATTAATACTCAGAGCCTTTGTTCCCATGTTACATTAAGATTCAAAAGTCTTAATTTTGCTACCACTGGAGACCATTGGGTCCTTCTAATTTCTTTACTTTGTGGCGGAGAGTTCATAAATAACGCAAGAAAATTACTGAACATAATCGACAAATATAAAATTTTAATTAAGGAACAGATGCCAGTGGAATTTGTGAGACAAAAGTGCTATCTTTTTATAGTGTGAAAAGAATGACGAAATGCTGTTGCCTTAATTTAGAACAAGCTCTGAATTTCAGCATTTGAAGAAGTCCAAGGAAGTTGCAGTTATATTTTATTATGTATGCCAAACTTCGTTATTTAAAATGAGTTTTATTTATAGACCGGGATTCTCACTGGGATTAAAAATCAATTCTCACCTACTGAACATTGATATACTGTAAGTGATTAGAGAAATCCTTACCGGCACTACACACAATAAACAACCTGCATTTCATCAGACTTCCATGCACACCTTGCTGTGCAGGAGAAGGTCACATGCTATGAGTCTCAAAGGTGACAGGACAGGAACTAAAGTGTAAGAGAATATAATTTATGGCCAGCATATTCCCAGTTTGATTTCCTGTTCTTTGCAAGTTAATTTGTGCTAACCAAGGCAGGTGACGAGATGCTCACTGTGAACTAGATGTTCACTGCATCTAGTTTAGTTTAATGATACAATGTGAAACAGGCCCTCCGAGCCGGCGCCAACCATTGATTCCCGCACACTAACACCATCCTACATACACTAGGGAGAATATAAAACTCCACCCAGACAGCACCTGTAGTCAGGGTCAAACATGAGTCTCTGGCGCTGTAAGGCAGCATCTCTACTGCTTTGCCACCGTGCTGCCCTAGTTTGGGAAAGAGCAGAAAGTGAGTCGAAGATCTGACTTCATGTTATTATCCTGCAGATTTACCCCCAAAATATGCTGTGTTTATAAAGGATGAAGCTTAGTTCAGTTGTTATGATTGTCCCATTTGAAGTCCTGCAAATGGTTAGCATATCTAAATCGTATCACAAAGTCTAAATTAAAAGCATATATTTACTGCATGCTGACATGGCAAGCTCCGTTATTTGTGCAAGAGGTCAACCAACCTTTCAACACAAATTGATGCCCTATGTAAAGAAAGTGAATGTAAATTATAAAAGAGATTTGCCTCTCAGAACAATTGCCAAAAAATCGGTATTTCACAAATGTCTTATTATTGGTAGAACATATTTCCAAATAACGAAAGTTCCTCAGGCAACCTAGTTCTTATGGTGTCAACAATTTCTTAGTTCTAACTCATTTTTTCCCGTCTGTTATCAGGCTTCTGCAAAGTCCTTCCGTAAGTCAACTTTTCGCATTTTGTGTCCTTTTTTGTACACCAGCATCTGCAGTTCCTTGTTCTTGCATGGTATTCATATTCAAGATTCGATTTCATTGTTTATAGAAGTAAACTGCCATAGAAGCATAACAGGCAAATTTTCATGAATACAACGCAGTTTCAACCATCTGTTACTGATTTTCACATTGTCACAACTTTTGGTCATAGTCATATAGCATGGAAACAGGCCCTTTGGCACAGCTTGCCCATGTTGTCCAAATGGTCCCATTTACACCCACCCGCAATTGGCCCATATCCCTCTAAATCTTTCCTGTAATGTACCTGTCCAAATGTCTTTTAAATGTTGTTATAGTATCTGCCTTAACTACCTCCTGGCAGCTCGTTCCATACACTCACCACATTTTTGTGTAAAAATACTTCTACCCTTTGGTGCCTGACAATGATGTTGAATTCTATTTGCATCATTTGCTCTTTTCTATTCTTTATACATTTTGTTTAGTCTTTCAGATGCAAACTGCTTTTTATTTATTTTAATCTTTGATGTAGTTTTTGTTAGGCTTATCGAAACACTGACATGCAAAGATCTAACATCTAAACACTGACATGCAGAGATCTAACATAGCCATGGTAACACAGTGGAAGAGTTGCTGCCTTAAGGGCCTGTCCTACAAGCATGCAACTCCATGCGATGAACGCGACCAAACCGGCAGTAGGGGCCGCGCGGAGGTCGGGTGAGTGGCGCAACGCGGCGCAAAGTGAGGCGAACTTGGAGCGAAGTCTAAGGTAAGTTCGCCAGGACAGAGAGGGGCACACAGAGAGGGGCACAGAGGCACACACAGAGAGGGCCACGGAGCCACACACATAGAGGGTCACGGAGGCACCTACAGAGAGGTTCACGGAGGCACGATGTCGGGGCTGTGTGTAATGTGTCGAAGCGACTGCGAGCCGACAAGCCGTTGCCGCGCGGAATTTTTGGACATAGTCTGTTTTTCGGAGCCCTGCGCGGTGTCGGGACGAACTCGGGACGAACTCCGCACAATTCCGCACGGCTCCGGCGATCGAAGTGGGACCGGCCCCGCGACGCCGGACGGCTCAAGCGACCACGTTAAGTCGCGCTAACCGCATAGAGTTGCATGCTTGTAGGACAGGCCCTTTACAGTGCCAGGGACCCGGGTTTGATCCTGACGATGAGTGTTATCTGGATGGAGTTTGTACAGTTCCCCATGAACGTGTGAATTTTCTCCAGGTGCTCCGGTTTTCACCCACACACCTCGGACGTACACGTTTGTAGGTAAATTAGCTTCAGTAAAAATTGTCCCTAGTGTGTAGGATTGTGTTGGTGTCTGGGCATCGCTAGACGGCGCGGATTCAGTGGGCCGAAGGGCCTATTTGTACGCTGTATCTCTAAACTAAGTAAACTAAGCAATGACGCACGTGAACCTAAAGTAATAAGAAAGCTGGAATAAAATTGCCAATACTTAGCTGGGCGGCCAGCATCTGTGGAGAAAGCATTTTACTCTCAGCATGGATGACCTGAAATGAAGACTGTTCTCTTCACAGATTTACACTGGTGAATCACCTTTTATATTCCCTTGCCAAGTTAGCAATATGTAGCCGCATTGATTTTGTTGGGGATGAAAGACTGTAGACTAATCAGCAGAGCTAAAAACAATTTGTAACTCTTTTGTATTAAATTTCATGGCAGTTAACATCAACATCCATGGTTGGTGAATATGGGTCTTTTATTCATGATAGAATTACAGCAACATTTGTCTAGAGAAAATGATAAAGACAGATCTAGTGGTCATTGGTGATGCACTCCATAGAATTATTTGAACAGGTTAGAAAAAAATGCCACAGATGAGCAAATGCATAGACATGATGGAAAGGACAAGAAGACTTTGATAAGCACTATGCAAAAGACTATAAATACAGAACTTACACAGTGCAAATTTTCACACAAGTTTCATCACAGCATTTACCAATAAGATCCAAGCTATACTTTCCATTGGTAATGTCCTCATTCAGTTCTATCATTTATTAGCAGCAAGCCACAGGAATCAAGAACCAGAGGGCATATGTTTAAGGTGAAGGGAGAAAGATTTTATGCGAATCTGAGGGGTGACTTTTTCACACAAAGGGTGGTGTATAGAACAAGCTGCCAGAGGTGGTAGTTGAGGGAAGTACTATTGCAACGTTTAAGAAGCAATTAGACAGGTACATGAATAGGACAGGTTTTGGACATCATCTAAGATGGTGCCGGCCTGCGGCGACTTTTGCGGAGCACCAGAACAGAAAAGATTTACCTACAACTTCTATCAACTCACCTGCATCAGGGAAACGGCAGTAATCGGTGCCGTTTCAGACAGGCTGCTTGTGCAGCTGAAAGCGCTGGCAATTTCACGATCTCCCTCAGCTGCGGGAGCACCGGACTTTAAACTTTCCCACGCTGGCTGTGAAACGTCCGACCCGACTGGGGATCCCAGGTACGGCACATGGAAACCCCGGGATGACCTCCAGAGTCGACGGGCTGGATATCCCAGAAGAAATGAAGCTGGAGCTGCTGACTCTGAGGGAACCCCCTTTCTTTACGGAGCTGGAGCTGCCGTCTGTGAGGGAATTCCCGTTCCAGCGCTGGTCCGCAGAAACAGCAGGTACAGGAAACACAGTACCTGGAAACAAAGGAGAAGCCTCCATTGTGTCCGGAAACGTGGCCGACGTGCAGGACTTCAGGTCAGAATGAAGCGCAGGGGACTTCGGCCCCCTCTCCGTACTATCCTACTGGCCAATGTACAGTCCTTTGAAAATAAAGTGGGGGACTTAAGGGCAAGGCTGCTCTATCAAAGGGAGCTGAGGGAATGCTCTGTGTTCTGTTTCACAGCGACATGGCTCACCCCCAGCTCCCCAGACTCAGCGGTCCAGCCTGAAGGGTTCTCCATCCACCGCATGGACCGTACACTGGCATCGGGGAAAGGGAGAGGATGGGGCGTCTGCCTCATGGTCAACTCTGCGTGGTGCTCAGAAGTGGCAGTCCAATCCAACTCCTGCTCTCCACACCTCGAACATCTGGCGGTGAAGTGCCGTCCCTTCTACCTACCGAGGGAATTCACCTCCATCATCCTGACCGCGGTCTACATCCCACCCCAGGCAGACGTCCGTCTGGCACTGAAGGAGCTGCACACCGTGGTCAACAAACACCAGACGTCTTACCCCGAGGCATTTACCACCATTGCTGGGGACTTCAATAAGGCAAACCTAAAGAAATCACTCCCCAACTTCCACCAACATGTCTCCTGCTGCACCAGAGGACCAAACACCCTCGACCACTGCTACACCACCATCAAGAATGCCTATCGCTCTATCCCTCGCCCTCACTTCGGTAAATCCGACCATACCGCGGTGCTGCTTCTTCCTGCCTACAGGCAGCAATTAAAGAGCGCACCCCCAGAGGTGAGGACAGTACAGAGCTGGTCCGGGGGGGCAGAGGAACAACTACAGGACTGTTTGGAGTCTGTAGACTGGGCAATGTTCAAGGACTCGGCAACGGACTTGAATGAATACGCCACAGTCATTACAGACTTCATTAAGAAATGTGTGGAGGACTGCATCCCTACAAAAACCTTCCGAGTGTTTCCCAATCAGAAACCTTGGATGAACTGTAAGATCTGCACTCTTCTGAAGACCAGACACCGGGCATTCATGTCTGATGATACAGTGGTCTACAATAAGTCCAGATACGACCTTGGTAAAGCCATCAAAAAGGGAGTCCTGCTCCAAGCTGGAGGATGAGACAGATGTTCGGCAGCTGTGGCAGGGCCTGAATGCCATCACCTCCTACAAGGCGAAATCAGGAGGCAGCTCGGATGTTGGCGATACATCACTCCCTGATGAGCTCAATGCATTTTATGCACACTTTGATAGGGAGAACACCGATGTGCCTTCCCGAGCCCCCATTCGCTGTGATGGTATTTCAGTCTCAGTCACAGAGGCCGACGTCCGGAAATCCTTCAGAGGGGTGAACCCTCGAAAAGTGTCTGGAACTGATGGCATACCTGGTCGTGTTCTAAAAACCTGTGCGGACCAACTGGCTGGAGTTTTTACGGACATTTTCAACCTGTCACTTCTGAGGTCTGAGGTTCCCACCTGCTTCAAAAGGGCATCAATAATACCGGTGCCCAAGAAGAGCAAGGTGACGTGCCTCAATGACTATCGACCTGTGGCACTAACGCCTGTGGTGATGAAGTGCTTCGAGAGGTTGATCATGGCGCAAATCAACTCCTACCTAGACAAAAACCTGGACCCACTGCAGTTCGCTTACCGCCACAACAGATCAACGGTGGACACGATCTTGCTGGCCCTCCACTCCGCTCTGAACCACTTGGACAACAAAAACTCATATGTCAGGCTGTTATTCATTGATACCCGACTGCCCCGGCAGACCCATTGTCTCTGCCTGTTCGTGCCCCACCGAACACATTTCCACATACCTTGACTCCATCCTATCCCCCTTTGTTAAATCCCTCCCCACCTATGTTCAAGACACCTCAGACACTCTCCGTCGGCTCCGCACATTCCGTTGTCCAGGCCCCCATCCTCTCATCTTCACCATGGACGTCCAGTCACTATACACCTGCATCCCCCACCAGGATGGTCTCAAAGCCCTCCGGTACTTCCTCGACCAGAGGAGCAACCCATACCCATCCACTGACACCCTCCTCCGCCTAGCAGAGTTGGTCCTTACCCTCAACAACTTTTCTTTTGACTCCTCCCATTTCCTCCAAACACAAGGCGTAGCTATGGGCACACGCATGGGCCCTAGCTACGCCTGCCTCTTTGTCGGGCACGTCGAACAATCTTTGTTCTCGGCGTACCAGGGCCCCACCCCCGACCTTTACCTCCGTTACATTGACGACTGCTTTGGTGTCACCTCCTGCACCCACGCAGAACTGACTGACTTCATCCATTTCACCACCAACTTCCATCCGGCACTCAAATATACTTGGACCATTTCCGACATTTCCCTACCATTCCTTGACCTCACCATCTCTATTGCAGGTGATACACTCCTGACTGACATCCACTACAAACCAACTGACTCCCACAGCTACCTGGACTACTCTTCCTCCCACCCTGCTTCCTGTAAGGACTCCATCCCCTATTCCCAATTCCTCCGTCTACGCCGCATCTGCTCCCAGGATGACGTGTTCCACACCAGGTCATCGCAAATGTCCTCGTTCTTCAGAGAACGGGGTTTCCCCTCCCCCACTATAGATGAGGCTCGCACCAGGGTCTCCTCCATACCCCGCAACACTGCCCTCTCTCCCCATTCCCCCACTCACAACAAGGGCCGAGTCCCCCTGGTCCTCACCTTTCACCCCACCAGCCAGCGCATACAACAGATAGTCCTCCGCCAATTTCGTCACCTCCAACGTGACCCCTCCACTCGCCACATCTTCCCATCTCCCCCCCTGTCTGCCTTCCGCAAAGACCGCTCCCTCCGCAACTCCCTCGTCAATTCTTCCCTTCCCTCCCGCTCCACTCCTTCCCCGGGCACTTTCCCTTGCAACCGCAAGAGATGCTACACTTGTCCCTTCACCTCCCCCATCCACTCCTTTCAGGGACCCAAGCAGTCATTCCAAGTCCGACAGAGGTTCACCTGCACCTCCTCCAACCTCATCTACTGCATCCGTTGCTCCAGATGCCAGCTGATCTACATCGGTGAGACCAAGCGGAGGCTGGGCGATCGTTTCGCCGAACACCTCCGCTCGGTCCGCAATAACCAACCCGACCTCCCGGTGGCTCAGCACTTCAACTCCCCCTCCCACTGCGTATCCGACCTCTCGGTCCTGGGCCTCCTCCACGGCCAGAGTGATCAACACCGCAAGTTGGAGGAGCACCTCATATTCCGCTTGGGGAGTCTGCATCCTCTGGGCTTAAACATTGAATTTTCTCAATTCTGTTAACCCAGACTGCCTCCCCCCCACCTCTCCCTCAGCCCTCTGGCCCTGACATTCCTTCTCCATCTCCCCCCCCCCCCTTCCCAGTCGCACTAGCTTCTCATTTTCACACCACAAACAGCTTACAATGGCCTGCTTCCTTTGTCACCAATACTTTTTTGCATATCTTTCACTCATTGTTCCTTATCTCTCCACATCACTGTTTATATCTCTCGTTTCCCTGATCCCTGACCAGTCTGAAGAAGGGTCTCGACCCGAAACGTCGCCTATCTCCTTCGCTCCTTAGATGCTGCTGCACCCGCTGAGTTTCTCCAGCTTTTTGTGTAACCCCCCTGTTATTCATTGACTACAGCTCGGCATTTAACACAATCATCCCCTCCAAGCTGGTTACCAAACTCGCAGAACTTTCTCTGCGCATCCCTCTGCAATTGGATCCTCGACTTCCTCATTCACAGACCACAGTCTGTTCGTATTGGGGGAAATGTGTCAGACTCGATAACAATCAGCACGGGAGCACCTCAAGGCTGCGTGCTCAGCCCCCTGCTGTACTCACTCTATACTCATGACTTCGTAGCCGGTCATAGTGCGAACTCCATCATCATGTTCGCTGACGACACCACTGTTGTGGGACGTATCACTTATGGGGATGAGTCAGAGTATAGAAGAGAGATCGAGCAACTGTCCATATGGTGCCAGCACAACAACCTGGCCCTCATCACCAGCAAAACCAAGGAAGTGTAGACTTGAGTGTAGACTTTGGAAGGAGTAGGATGGGGACCCACAGTCCTGTTTATATCAACGGGTCGATGGTTGAAAGGGTCAAGAGCTTCAAATTCCTGGGCGTGCACATCTGTGAAGATCTTTCCTGGTCCGAGAACACAGATGCAATTATTAAGAAAGCTCATCAGCGCCTCAACTTCCTGAGAAGATTACGGAGAGTTGGTCTGTCAAAGAGGATTCTCTCTAACTTCTACAGGTGCACAGTAGAGAGCTTGCTGACCGGTTGCATCGTGGCTTGGTTCGGCAATTTGAGTGCCCTGGAGAGGAAAAGACTACAAAAAGTAATAAACACTGCCCAGTCCATCATAGGCTCTGACCTTCCTTCCATCGAGGGGATTTATCACAGTCGCTGCCTCAAAAAGGCTGGCAGCATCATCAAGAACCCACACCATCCTGGCCACACACTCATCTCCCTGCTACCTTCGGGTAGAAGATACAGGAGCCTGAAGACTGCAACAACCCGGTTTAGGAATAGCTACTTCCCCACAGCCATCAGGCTTTTAAACTTGGCTCGGACAAAACTCTGAACATTAATATCCCTCCATCTGTTATTTGCACTTTATTAAATTATTAATTCATGTGTGTATTTACGTATATAATTGTAGTCAATGCCTACTATGTTATGTTGTGCTATGCAAAGAAAGAATTTCATTGAACACATGACAATAAACAGATCGCAGCTTCGCTGCCGTGCCTCATTGAGTTAAGGACAGGTTGGACAATTAAGCAGCAAACAGGAGGAAAATGAGAGCTCATGAACATTTCCATCCTGTGCACTGTAGGGTCTTCCAACAAAGCAAGTTCTACTCACAGAAATTCCAAGGCAGGCAGCTAGCCTCAACTTGTCAAAGTTGTCAATGGGCTTGAATGTTGGTGAATGTCTCTAAAGCCGTAAAATGTCACCGCCACAAAAGGCTATTGGAAGCAAACATTTAAAAATAATACAAACAAAACACAGAACATTATAAAATGCAATAAAGAAGTTAACTTTCAAATTAACTCGTATCAAAAAAATGTGAAAAATGATCACCAGTTGCCTCGATATTGAAGGATTCCATGCAGTTTGTTTCAGTTATGAGTTTGGAATGTCTAATGTAAGAGGAAGGTATATGATTAATGGCAAGAGACTTAACAGCATTGATGTGCAGAGGGATCTTGGGGTGCAGGTCCATAGCTCCACGAAAGTGCCAACACCAGTAGATAGAGTGATATCTCATAGCTATGCTGAATCCTTGAATTTCTAGAGAGAAGCACAGGTAATCCTGGGGTAACTGTTGGTGTTGAGATGGAAGATCTGGCCCATTAGGGTCTTCTTTACATCTGTCTTGCGTCATTCTCACACCACTTCTTATTTATAGTGTGCGGTTACATGTTCCTCCACTGGGTTTGAATGATACTTTATTATTACATGTGACATGGCACAGTAGGATTCTTTGTGTAGCAGACAGATGAGTGCTGGGCAAATGCTGAGGTTTGAACTCTACTGCCAGACTCCATCAGGAATGCATCTTTGGGGAACCATGGAACTACTAGCTTCTGAACAGAAAGTCTGGAAAAGTATATTTTGGGCTAGGTTTATTATGGTCACATATTGAGGTACAGTGAAAAGCTTTGATTTGAATGCTATCCAAACAGATCAGATAGATATACCATACATAGATACAGCCAGTTCTAACTCAAGTACAATAGATAGAGCAATGGGCAAGACACAGAGTGCAGAATATACAGTTCCCTCCATAATGTTTGGGACAAAGACCGGTCATTTATTTATTTGTTTCTGTACTCCACAATTTGAGATTTGTAATAGAAAAAATCACATGTGGTTAAACGACACATTGTCAGATTTTATTAAAGGCCATTTTTATACATTTTGGTTTCACCATGTAGAGATTACAGCTGTGTTTATACATAGTCCCCTCCCCCAGCATGCCTTTTATATGCTGAAGGGGACTAGCCCCCAAAACAAGCATAAGCTAAAGATGGCTGCAGTACACGCCTGGCAGAGCATCTTCAGAGACGACACCCAGCAACTGGTGATGTCCATTAATCGCAGACTTCAAGCAGTCATTGCATACAAAGGATATGCAACAAAATACTAAAAATGACTACTTTCATTTACATTACATTACTGTATCCCAAACATTATGATGCCCTGAAATGGGGGGACTGTGTATAAACACTGCTGTAATTTCTATATGGTGAAACCAAAATGTATAAAAATGGGCTTTATTTAAATCTGACAATGTGCACTTTAACCACATGTGATTTTTTTCTATTACAAATCTCAAATTATGGAGTACAGAGGCAAATAAATAAATGATGGGTCTTTGTCCCAAACATTATGGAGGATCACTGTAGTTCTCAGCATTGTGGTGCATTGTAGCCCATCAGTTCCTTAATTAAAGTCCAATGTCCTCAATGGGGTAGAGGTGAATCAGGCAGTACCCTGGCTAATGGAAGGAACATTCAGATGTCTGATAACAGAGGGGAAGAAGCTGTTCCTGAGTTTAGTGGTGCACACATTCAAGTTTCTGTACCTTCTGGACGGGAGCAGAAAAAACAAAAAAAATGACCAGAACGGAGCAAGTCTTTGATTATGTTGGCTGTTTTTTTCCCAGGCAGCTTGAAGTGTAGATGGAGTCAATGGTGGGAAGTCTGATCTGGGTGATGGACTAGGCTACATCTACAATTCTCTGCAATTTCTTACAGTCTTGAACATGGCTGAACCAAGCCCAAACCAAGCTGTGATTCAACCCAACAGTGCATCTGGGGTGCATCTGTAGACGTTTGTGAGACTTGCTGAATTTCCTCAGTAAGTAGAGGAGTTGGTGTGCCTTCAATGTGGTTGGTTCACGACAGATAATTGGTAATATTAACACCAAGGAACTTGAAGCTCTCAACCATTTCCATATCCGTACCATTGATCTTGTTTGGGACATGTACTCCACCATGCTTCCTGAACTCAATATTTAGCCCCTTCGTCTTGCTGACATTGAGGGAGAGCCTATTGTCATGGCACCTTGTCACTAAGTTCTCTATCTCCTTGCTGTATTCTGTCTTGTCAATGCTTCTGATTTGGCCCACCACAGTGGTGTCATCTGCAAACTTAGAGATGGCATTAGAACCAAATTTGCAGTATAAAGAGAATATGGTAGGGTACTGAGAATGTATCCTTGTGGAGCACCGGTGTTGAGAATTATTGTGGAGGAGGTGTCACCTATCCTGACTGATTGAGGCCTGTGGGCTAGAAGGTCAAGGATTCAGGGGCAGAAGGGAGAGCTGATTCCTAGGACCCAGAGTTTGGAGATGAGTTTGGATGGTAGTAGTGTGATTAAATTTCAAATATTTTTGTTGGATTGCAAGCATTGTCAGCAAGGCATTTAATAGCCTATCTCGTTGGCTCTGAGAAGGCTGGGATAAGCTTCTTTGAACCATTGCTGTGGAGAAATATGTTGGAACAAGCTGTGTGGATTGCAGGCTGAATGACTTGTACTCATTCCCGACCCGTTGCCCCATCACACACTAACTATGTTAGTGCATTTGACTTTGTTCGCTGTGTAATCGCTGAGTTTACACTGCTTGTTGACATGAAGTTCCAGGTTATTGATTCAGTGACAACAAAGGAACTATAAAATATATATGTAGGTCAAGTTGTGTGTGATTGGAAATGGAAACTGGAGGCTCAGTGAATTCTATGTCGGTGTACTGTTGGTGCCATTGTTTGTGAGCTCTCTTTAATCAGACTTTATCAGACTTCAATGTTATATCTTGCACTGAATGTTGTACCCTCTAGCCTTTATTATCCCTTGCACTGTGGACAGCATGATTGTAATCATGGATTGTCTTTACTCTGGCTGGATAGTATTCAAACAAAAGCATTTCATTGTACCTTGGTACACGTGACAATAATAAACGACCTTTTTTAAATAGACGCTGCTAAAGCATTTCAGGTCAACTCGCTTCAATTTCTTGCGGTCCTGGATGGAGCTGTTCCCAAACCAAGCTGTGATGCATCCTGTAAAAAGGCTTTCTATGGTGCATCTGTAGAAGTTGGTAAGAGTTGCAGGGGACATGCCAAACATCCTAAGTCTTCTAAAGTACAGGCATTAGTGTGCATTCTTAGTCGTTGCTTTAATATGGGTGGTCCAGGGGAAGTTGTTGGTGAGTGCTGTACCTTTCTATGTTCTGGTGCCAATAGCTAAAGACCGGAAGCTGCAGATGCCACCATGAATTTGTTAACTTAACATTGAAGAGTCTGAAAACCTTAGCAAACTCAAAAGGTTGTGCTTCTCAGATTTACTTTGGACTTTAGAGATACAGTGCAGAAACAAGCCCTTCGACCGATCACCGCATGTACTAACACTATCCTACACACTAGGGACAATTTACAATTTCAACTAAGCCAATTAATCTATAAACCTCCATGTCTTTCGAGTGTGGGAAGAAATCGGAGCACCTGGAGAAAACCCACGCAGTCACAGGGAGGACATACAAACTCTGTGTAAACAGCAGCTGTAGTCTGGATCGAACCCGGGTCTTTGGTGCTGAAAGGAAGTAACTCTACCACTGGACCACTGTCTTTGACAAAAGACACAATTAACATGCATCTTGTGCACACAAAAAGTTTTTTTTGCTGATATATATATATCTTGGATGTTTTAGTCAGTACGTATGTCAGGAGCATTGTTTCTAACAGGAAACTTTATGTTTAGTCAGGTGATCAATTTTTTTCTAAAAAGCTTTGCATTTATTTTGCTGTTCTTCAAACTTTCCAGGTTGTTTGTTTATTTGTCGGGTTTGGATCATTTTTGCATACTTTCTTGATGCATTCCTTGATCTTCTTCTTTTCGTGTCCATCTTGTTACAAATGTTGACCTCGCTGTCATCTTCCGTCCTGAAAGGGACGCAAGCTTCCGGCGACAATCAGTGGAAGCCATCACTTGTCGCAATAGTTGATGGTGGCAGCAGAATTAGCTCAAGATACTTCCAGTTTCCAGCCCTGCGACGTGGACGCTTCTGCTATGGGGCCACATTCCGTGATCATTTATGGCTATGATGTGTCAACATTTTTTGAAAAAGTTTCAAGAAATCGGTATATGTAAAGATGAAATGTCTGAACTGATTGCAGGAAATGTAAAGCAATGGGCAGTGCTGATTCCAGAAGCAAGTTTAATACATTTAGTTTTAGCTGTGGGACATTTTGTGAAAGATGTTATGGATTTGTGATATACTTCTGAAGATGAAGCATGAAACATATCTGGAAATATACCATACGGGAATGATATGAAATAACATTTTGTGTCTCACATATTGATGGAATTGCTTAAAATGTTGTGGGATTTTTGCATTCCTGTCCATCAGATGCTTAAGTTATAAAAATGTTTAGATTGAAGAAAAAACATAAAATAGAACACACCAACATTTTGCTGGGGACAAGGGAAAATCAGTTTTATCCTTTGCAAGGTTTTGCTGCTGTCTCCTATGCAGATTTGATATCACCTATACCATTTCCAGCCTTATTCAATGAAATTCTATCTGTAGTAACACAAGTAGGTTGAATGATAATGCAGGCATATGGTATGCTTGCTTTCACAGGTCATTGAGTATTGAGTATGAATCACAGAGTCATGATGCAACTTTCTACACGTTTGGCTCGGCTGCATTTGGAATATTACATGCAGTTCTGGTCATTATTACAGGAAAGATGCAGAAGCTTTAGAAAGTGTGCAGAGGAGGTTTACCAGAATGATGACTGGAATAGGGGGTATTAACTTCATGGATTGTTTTATCTGGAATGCTGGAGGGTGCGGGGAGACCTATTAGGAAGTATTAGAAGTATATAAAAATTTGAGAGGCATAGGTAGTGAGGACAGCCGGAACCTTTTGCAAAAGATGGAAAAATCAAATACCAGAGGGCATAGCTTTAAGATGAGAGGAGCAAAGTTTAAAAGAGATGTGCAAGGCAACTTTTATACACAGAGGCTGGTGAGTGACTGAAACTCGCTGCCAGGGTGGTGGTTGAGGCATTTAATGGATAGGCACATGGATCTGCAGGGAATAGAGGGATATGGTTTATGTGCATGCAGGTAAAAGTTGGTCTTGGCAAGTTGAAGGAACTAATTATTGCCATTAGGGTGCATAGAGGAGTCTATACCCCATCAGACTGATTCTTGAAGAAATACATTTGCAAACTCAAGCTGCCTATCCTAGTATGACACAAAGTGCTAGAGTAACTCAGCGGGTCAGACAGTATCTCTGGAGAACATGGACAAGCGACTTTTTGGGTCTTTAGATCCTTGCCTAGCTACGTTCTCCATAAGGCGAAACAGTGACCCAGAGGGAGAGTTGCTGCAGTACAGCGCCAGAGACCTGGGTTCAATCCTGACTACAGGTGCTGCCTGTACAGAGATGTTTACCTTCCCCCTGTGAGCATGTGGGTTTTCTCCAGATGCTCTGGTTTCTTCCCACACTCCAAAGACGTACAGGTTTGTAGTTTCTTTGGCTTGTGTAAATTGTCCCTAGAGTTTAGGATAGTAGTACTAGTGTACAGGATGATCACTGGTCAGCGTGGACTCCACTTCGCTGTATCTCTAAAGTCTAATGATGCTGCCAGACCCGCTGAGTGAATCCAGCACTCTGTGTCTTTAGCTATAAACCAGCATCAGCAGCTCCTTGCATCTACCTATCCTAACGTCAATTTCTTGGCAATTTTTCTGGCTCTTACATTGTCATTCTGAGTTACAACATTGAGTGCTGCCGTGGATGCTTCCAGCTCCCCTGTGCGTATGCTCTTCTGTCGCAAGAAATCGTCATGAAATGCCAGCGAATGCTGTATTCCGCTTATTAATGGGAGAGTTTATGATTTGGAAATAGAAAAAGTAAGCATTATTATGCATCGAGGTGGCCTGAATTCTTGAGCTGTCTCTCATAATGAGGAAAGAAGGTAGAATGTCTCATTAAATTAAATGTGAAGATCAGCAGGGTTGCATGTGGCAGGCTGGTTTGTGGAGAACAGTAACAAGGTACACGTACCTAAATCTGCTTCTCGGACACACCTGTTAGACTCTTTAGCCTTTAGAGACACTGCGTGGAAACAGGCCCTTTGGCCCACCGAGTCTGCGCCGACCAGTGAGCAATAGACAATAGGTGCAGGAGTAGGCCATTTGGCCCTTCGAGCCAGCACCGCCATTCAATGTGATCATGGCTGATCATCCCCAATCAGTACCCCGTTCCTTCTCCCCATATCCCCTGACTCCACTATTTTTAAGAGCCCTATCTAGCTCTCTCTTGAAAGCATCCAGAGAACCTGCCTCAACCGCCCTCTGAGGCAGAGAATTCCACAGACTCGCCACTCTCTGTGAGAAAAAGTGTTTCCTCGTCTCCGTTCTAAATGGCTTACTCCTTATTCTTAAAATGGGCACCCAGTACACTAACACTATCCGACACACTAGGGACAATTTTGAATACTATTTAAGTCGATACAAAGGCTGAACCAACTACTGGGCAGAAGAGAGATTAACTGGCCAACAGCAAGCTAGTTTAACGTCATATTGGAATTATCTGATACATTCATATATTAAAAGACATTGTACAAGGCGTAGATGAGGCACATTTGGAGTATTGTACTCAGTTTTGGTCACTGTGCTAAAAGAAGAATTTAATTAAACTCAAAAGAGTGCAGAGAAGATTTACAAACATACTGCCAGATAACGGCTCAAGCAAAAGGGAAATGTTGGACAGGCGAAGACTTTATTCATTGGAGCACAGGTGACTGAGAGGAGATCTGATACAGGTGTATAAAATTATTAGGGGAATAGATAGGGTGAAAGCATAGAAGCAAAAGCATAAAGTCCTTTTCTCAGATTAAGGGATTCAAGAATATTAGGACTTGGGTTTAAGGTGAGAGGGGAAAGATTTAAAAGAAAACTAAGGGCAACTTTTTCCACTCAGTGGGTATAAGGAACAAGCAGCCAGAGGAAGTGGTTGAGGCAGGTACAATAGTAATATTTAAAAGACACTAGGACTGGTACATGGGCAGGAAAGTTTCAGAGGGATCTGAGCCAAGTGGGGACAATAGGGACCCATGTAGATGGGGCATCTTGGTCAGCATGGATAAGTTGGGCCAAGGGCCTGGTTCTGTGCTGTATGACTATGGTTCTCTGAACGTCTAAAAAAAAATGAAGTTTCATCATTTCAAAAATATGCATATGTTGTAACTGAGCCCTAAAATAGCGAGGCAAGTGACTACAGATGCAGGAATCTTGAGCGAATAACAAAATGTTGGAGGAACTCGGCAGGACAGGTAGCATCTGCAGATGGAAATAGATAGACAATGTCTCAGGTCGGGAAGGAGGTTAATTATCCTAATATTGCTGGAAATGAGCTATTTTTTTCTGGCAATGGAAACACTGAAAGAACATTGGAGCTGCAAGTGTTTAGGTAGCACTATATCATTATGGCAGGTTAACATCTTACAAAATCATGTTCAGATTGTACAGGTAAAGTCAAGACTACCTGTATAAATGTTTATATGTTTAGTGATTGAAGCATATTGCTGCAAAGTCACTGAAAATTCAAACTGCAACAAAATATTATCATTTCATACACCAGTGTTTAATGTCAAAGCAAGATCCGAATTTTAAATATGCCCACATACTGGCAAAGATCAATGCACTCCCTCATTGCATGTTTTTCTTGTTAGCTCAAGAGAGCTGACCAGCATATTTAGCCTTCTTTCCTCTTCACTGTGGTGTGTAGATGTTTGGGTATAAGTGTACCTGGCAGCTATCCAAAATCTTCCCTAGAGCTTTGAATTACTCACTGATGCTTCTTTTCCTATTGGGCTCAAATTGGCTATATTGTGCCTCCCACCACTTCCTTTCAACAACATATTTATAGTAACATCCTGGTATTGATCCTTTTTATCCTTCCCTTTATGTGGAGCAATTGACAAACATTGAATTCACCATGTTGAAAATATATCTTCACCTCCCTTGAGTTAACAGTGTTCTTACTGTTTGGTTTCACAAGCTTCATCGATTCTCTAATAACAAGCTCCCATGTGGAGCAGGATAGGGAACATCAGCAAAGATTTTGATGGGAGTTGGGGAAGAGTCAACATAATTAATCCTCTGCCTAATGCTCTTCACAGACATGATTCATGATTAATTAATGTTTAACAAATTTGAATCCTGGACGATATCTTTCTCCACTTTAATCTGCAAATCCTAATCTCGACACAAATAATTAGCAATAGTGTAGTGGTGGCCTAATGTGCTGTGTAATAGTAGGAGACAAAACTGCACTTAGCGTTATACAGTCATACAGCATGGAAACAAGCATCTTTGACCCAACATGCCCACACAGACCAACAAGCCCCATCTACACTAGTCCCACCTGCCTGCGCTTGGCCCATATCCCTCTAAACATTTCCTATCCATGTACCTGTCCAACTATCTCTTAAATGTAATGACATTACTTGCCTCAACTACCTCCTCTGGCAGCTCATTCCATATACTCACCACCCTTTGTGTGAAAAATGTAGCCCCCAGGTTCCTATTAAATCAACCCCCCCCCCCCCCCCCCCCTCACCTTAAACCTCTGTCCTGTGGTTCTCTTCCCCTCCTCTGGGAAAAATACTGTACAGTTAGAGCACGGGAGCACGTGGTGAGAACCCACAAGGTCACAGGGAGAGCTTACACATTCCATACAGACAGCATCTGTAGTCAGGATAGAATTTGTAATATCTGGGAACATAACAGTGGAAACTACGGTAATTGCACAATTTAATCTTTCTTATCCCCAAGCTGCTTTATTTGTCAGGAGGACATCCAACTTTGCCTTGAATTTATTGATGCAATAACTGAGTTCTGCATTGTAAACTTTAGTCCCTTGATCAGAAGGACATGATTCATCATGGTGAAAACAATAATCATATTGCATGCTGTTATAATGGCTAAAGGATAATTTTAGCAAAGGATCAAGAAGAGGTCAACGTCATGCATATCGCACCATCCTTCAGGATGTTATTAATCCGTTAGCTAACTCTGGATTTGATGGCCATTCGACAGTTAAGTTACAGTACAAAGATATACATTATACCAGTGGTTGCATGCACGATTAGGACAAAGAGATGTACTCGGATTTAGCTGATTCAATTTAGTTTAGAGATACAGTGTGCAAACAGGCCCTTCGGCCCATTGAGGCTACGCTGACTAAAGATCATCCTGTGCACTAGCGCTATCCAATATTCGAGGAACAATTTGCAATCTTTACCAAAGCCAATTAACCTACAAACCTGGGGAAAACCCACGTGGTCACAAGGAGAATGTACAAACTCTACACAGACAGCACTTGTAGTCAGGATCAAACACAAGTCTTTGGCGCTGTAAGGTAGCAACTCTACAGCTGCGCCACCATGTCGTCCAGTCTGGTTTATTGATTTATTGTTATATGTAACGAGATACAGTGAAAGAGCTATGCTTTGTGTGCTAACCAGGTGAACAAAAACCTGGAAAAGAGATGGAGGCGAGACAAAGCCTGCCAAGTGTTAGGTGGAAATAGGTGATGGGGGAGAAGAAGGTTTATTTGGCAGATGGTTCCACTTCTTTTCTAGCTTCCTCCCCCTTCTACAATCAGTCTGAAGAAGGGTCCTGACCCGAAACGTCGCCTATCCATGTTCTCCAGAGATGCCGCTTGAGTTACTCCAGCAATTGTGTTCTATGTAATAAATGCTGGGTATGCCTTTGTCCCTTTGATGAGCTTTTAAATAAAAAGTGAAAGCAATTAGCTAAGGGCATGTGTAAAAGCATGAAGGTTTAAGGATTTGTTTGATTGGAGGGGTCGGGAAAGGACATTCAAGATTACAGGTCGGCAAGGAATGGTAGAACTTTGGGGTATTACAAGTGGTAGCTGCAGGTAAACTAGCTTGTGATGGTTGTTTGCTGACCTACATTCATAATTATATACACAATCTAAACTAATCATTTCCAAGCTGTTGCGGAAATGACTATGAATCACTGAAAAAAATTACGCAAATAAATGTGGGAAGGTTGTTGGACTGCTATTTTATATGACCTTGTATATTTACATTATCATGTGTAATCAGGTCTTTGTTCTTCACCCAAAGCACATCGCAAAATGTATATTCTTCAATTGATTGATTGGTTGATTGAAAGATACAGCATGGAAACATATGGCCCATTAAGTCCATGCTGACCAACGATCACCCATTCAGACTAGTTCTATATTATCCCACCTTCTCATCTGCTTCCCTATGCACTGGGGGCAATTTTGCAGATGCCACTTAACCTACAAACCCCCACCTCCCTTTGGGATTTGGGAGGAAACCAGAGCACACTGATGAAGCCCACGCGTTCACAGGGAGAGTGTACCAACACTATTCAGACAGCACCCATAGTCAGGTTCGAATCTGGGTCTTTGGTGTTATGAGGCAGCAGCTGTACCACCGTGCCACCTAAAAGTCCACTCCAGTTCAAGTTCAAACATCAAGTTATGGGAAGGAAAAGACCTTCTGGTCCTTCCGTTCGTTTTATGAAATTGTTGCATGTTGATTTCCAGTCACTCAAGTCATAGTATCCTGTAATAAAAGTAAACAGAATTATTTTACAGGTTCAGGTAATTCCACTGGTAAGATAATTTGCAATGACAATTCACATCCTAAATATTGGCAATTTCTGTTTCTCTCTCTAATGATTAGCTTGAATTCATCGTCAAAATCCATCATTTAATTGTACGGCATACTGGCACAGCTGGGTTTGATCCTGACTGTGGGTGCTGTCTGTGTGGAATTTTGCACGTTCTCCAAGCAACCACATATATTTCCTCCTAGTGCTCCGGTTTCCTCCAACATCCCAAAGACGTGCGGGTTTGTAGGTTAATTGACCCTCTGTAAATTGCCCTGAGTGTGCAGGGAGTGGATGTGAAAGTGGGATAACAGAGAACTAGTATGAATAGGTGATCGACGGTTGGCATGGACTCAATGGGCTGAAGGACCTGTTTTTGTGCTGTGTGTTTCAATCAAACAATTGTGCATCTTCACCAGAGAAAGAAGAGTTAATTGAGTGGATTACAAGTCAGCTGTTACACGTTGCATAACTTACACCTCCAGCACTAGACAGACAAAAAGATGAATTTCCAATTCTGAACTCTTAGCACCTTTTCGTACAACACAATGTGCTCCAGCAGTAAGAAGTCCTCCAGAAGTTTTAAGACTTCTTTAATCCACATAATGCATGATTTAACTGTTAGTTTCCAAAGCAGTTCATGGAAGGCTCAAACATTATTAAGAATTTATAGACTCTCGGACGTTTGAAAAACTTTGCTAAATTGAAGATGCCCTGCTCAAAAACCATTCTTTATCTCCTCCGTATAAAGAGAGACAAAAATATCACCAATTAAGACATTCTTATGCTACAGGTTGAGGAAATGGCTTTCTGTGAAGTAAGGTTAAACAGGAAGTGGGTATGTTAACAAGAGACACTGGGAACTGCAGTAGCTGGAATCTTGAGCAAAGCACAAAGTGCTGGATGAACCCAGCTGGTCAGGCAGCAGCTGCAGAGGGAATAGATAAGTGACATTTCAGATTTGGACACCTGTTCAAACCGAGAGATGACCTTTAAAACCTTCAAGTGGCATTTGGACATGTAAATGGATAGGATAGGCTGTGGGCCAAGGAGCTTTTTCGTTCAAGTTCATGACCCAACTCACAGAACTACCTGAATTTTTAACATATTGTGTAAAAATATTATATTAATCATACCTGAAACTCGTCAAGAACAAAACAAGCGCATTTTTATAAATATGACAAACTTCAAATTTTCCGAGTAGTAATTGGCCAATCAATGCACGTTTGACATTGAAGTCGGACACAAATTGACCAATCCCGCACTTTGTTTTACGGTCGCTAGGCAATGAGGACCCTGGGATCATGGCTGCCTCCTCATTACATCAAAACAATAACAAGGTTTCCAAGGAATAAAGGTAATGCTCACCTTGCTGATCATTTTGTTTTTCAATTGATTTATCTTTATAAAGTTATGATGTGAACTTTTAAATAAAAGTGATATATAACAAATGTAGGGTTAGGGTCAGTCGGTCGGGCAGTCTGTCAGTCTGTCGGTCGGGCTTGTCGGTAGACCGCTGGATGCTGTGGAGAATCGGTCGGGCTGTCGGGCCGCCAGTGGATGGTGAGAGTGGCCGGGCCGCCAGTGGGTGCTGCAAGTGGTTGGTCGGCCCGCCTAGCGAGGGGTCGGTCGGGCTGTCGGTAGGCCAGTGTTGCAGCGAGCGAGCGGGTGGTCTGACGGAGCAGGCGCTATGGGGGTGCTGAAGGCGGCCCTGGCGGCTTGCAGGGCAATGCTGCTCCCCACCATCATCACCAAGATGATCCAGAAGGACGTGCTGGCCGAGGTGGACTTGCTGCGGGGCTACCGTATGGAGCCTGCAACAGGTCCCAATGTGGCTGCAGTTCCAGCCGTAGGCAGCTCTGGAAGGGGGGCGGGTTAGGATTAGGGTTAGGCATTTTCCTATCAGTGGAAGATGCCTCAGCCTTCCTCCAGCCTGGCACTGCCCCAGTCCCACTATGGCCGTGACCCCCACGCTGCACACTGGCAGTCAGTGGGGTTCAGTAAACGGGGGAACCCAGAGGAACTACCTTCACCCATTAATTAGGCTAGTTCAGGAGCTGGACCTCTGCGGCAGTCTCATTCAAAAAGCACACTCATAATTATATTAATTATTAATTAATTAAATATAATTATACATAATTTTATATGATTACATATTCATATATGGTATCATAATATATGGTTCAAATAAACTGCAACACGGAAATAGGCTCCCCATGGTGTAATATGGGCATTGGACACGATGGCGTATATTTTTTGAATCTAATTTTCTAATTAGTTTAATTAATTAATGTGCAACTTTTGGCACTGACGAGTTATGACTTCCTTCTCAATTATATTTTATCTAAATCTGTGCAATATTTAATGTAGTTCCGAGACATGGGTCATGAAAGTTGATTTCTGGACAAATTTTTGATGCTTGGCCCACAGCTGAGGATGGGTTTAGAGGGTTATGGGTCATGTATGGGCAAGTGGGACTAGTGCAGATGGGGCATGTTGGTTGATGTGGGCTAGTTGGGCCGAAGGGCCTGTTTCTACACTGTATGACACGATATTCAAACATAAGCCAATACACACACGCACACAGAACTGGGAAGATTTTTGCTAATGGCTAAAGTATATTGAGCTCTTAACCTCCATCGCATTCCGACCAAGTGTCAATATGTCGAGATGCTCAGCTGTAACCAAATGTGCTATATATTCAGAAGTAACACAATCATATAAAATTAGTTAGAAGTTCATAAAGTATCAAATCATTCCATGCCTACCAACAACAGGCAAATTCTGGGCATTCACCATTAGTTTAATTTCTCTTGTATATTAATTGGTGAAATTAATTTTTGTGCAGTACTTTGTTGTGTAACATCTGTCTGATATGCTTCAGAGTAATTGAGTAGATTAAACTATGTTATTCCATTGGCAATTCTCCAACCCTCATGTACAACTTCCATTTGTGATGCTGCACCGACCTTTACAGCCCCACTTCTTTTTATGTGGTTACCCTTTCTAATGACATTGCATTTTTTTCCTTCTCCTTTTATAAGATTGGAGGATAATTACTGTATGGCTCAGGAAGACCTTTGGATCCTTTTTACATCAGCAATTATCCACAACTCTAAACTTTAAAAGCATCCCATCTTTTATTGAATAATACTGCACAGGAGGAGGTTATTTCTCTTTCTGCAATTGTCTCGGTTCTTACAAAGAAAAATATCCAGAATCCTTCCTGATGACCCTCAAGTTTGTATCTAATTCCCTTTTGAAGGTTAATATGAATACGTATCCACAACACTACACTAATAGGCGGCTAATGTCCCAGGGAGAACGTGCAAACTCCACACTGGCTGCACCCAAGGTCAGGATGCATCCTGGGTCTCTGGTGTTGTGTGGCAGCGGCTCCACCAGCTGCACCACTGGGCCGCCCAGTTTAATCATAGTTTTGGGGCAACACCACCGTTTGCAGGTTCCTCTCAGTCATACACCATCCCGACTTGGAATTACAGTGCCCTGAATAATGTTTGGAACAAAGACTTATCATTTATTTATTTGCCTCTATACTCCACAATTTGAGATTTGTAATAGAAAAAAACCACATGTGGTTAAAGTGCACATTATCAGATTTTAATAAAGACCATTTTTAAACATTTTGGTTTCACCATGTAGAAATTACAGCAGTGTTTATACATAGTCCCCCCATTTCAGGGCACCAAAATGTTTGGGACACAGCAATGTCATGTAAATGAAAGTAGTCATGTGTAGTATTTTGTTGCATATCCTTTGCATGCAATCACTGCTTGAAGTCTGCGATTCATGGACATCACCAGTTGCTGGGTGTCTTCTCTGGAGATGCCTGCCAGGCCTGTATTGCAGCCATCTTTAGCTTGTTCTTGTTTTGGGGGCTAGTCCCCTTCAGTTTTCTCTTATAAAATGTATGTTCAATTGAGTTCAGATTGGGTGATTGACTTAGTCACTCAAGAATTGACAATTTTTTTAGCTTTGAAAAACTCTTTTGTTGCTTTAACAATATGGTTGGGTTCATTGTCTTGCTGTAGAATGAACTGCCGGCCAATGAGTTTTGAAGTATTTGTTTGAACTTGAGCAGATGGGATGTATCTATACACTTCAGAATTCATTATGCTACTACCATCAGCAGTTGTATCATCAAGGAAGATGAAGCCAGTACCTTCAGCAACCATAGATGCCCAGGCCATAACACCCCCACCACTGTGTTTCACAGATGAAGTGGTATGCTTTGGATCTTGGGCAGTTCCTTCTCTCCTCCATACTTTGCTTTTGCCATCACTCTGATATAAGTTCATCTTCATCTCATCTGCCACAAGACCTTTTTCAAGAACTGTGGTTGCTCTTTTAAGTACTTCTTGTCAAACTGTAACCTGGCCATCCTATGTTTGCGGCTAACCAGTGGTTTGTATCTTGAGGCGTAGCCTCAGGATTTCTGTTCATGAAGTCTTCTGCGAACAGCGGTCATTTACATATCCACACCTGACTCCTGAAGTGTGTTTCTGATCTGTCGGGCAGGTATTTTATCTTTATTATAGAGAGAATTCTTCTGTCAACAGCTGTGGAGGTCTTCCTTGGCCTGCTGGTCCTTTTGCAATTAGTAAGCTCACCAGTGCTCTCTTTCTTCTTAATGATGTTCCAAACAATTGATTTTGGTGAGCCTAAGGTTTAGCTGATGTCTCTAACAGTTTTATTCTTGTATCTCAGGCTCATAATGGCTTCTTCGACTTTCATTGTTGATAAACAGCAATAAAAGTTTCCAAAGGTAATGGAAAGACTGGAGGAAAGACTAGGTGCTGGGAGCTCTCTTATACCTGCGTGAAGGAGGCAATTAAACACTCCTGAGCAATTCAAACATCTGTGAAGCCATGTGTCCCTAACATTATGGTGACCTGAAATGGTGGGGACTATGTACAAACACAGCTGTAATTTCTACATGGTGAAACCAAAATATATAAAAATGGCCTTAATAAAATCTGACAATGTGCACTTTAACCACATGTGATTTTTTTTTCTATTACAAATGTCAAATTATGGAGTATAGAGGCAAATAAATAAAGGATGAGTTTCTCCCAAACATGACGGAGGGCACAGTACATCTTTAGTGCTTTGTCTGTGCTGGGGTTAAATCATGGGAATACTCAATGACATTGTGGGGGCACCTTCAATAGAAGATTACAACTCAAGCTCACCATCATCTTCTCCAGGACACTGAGAAGAGCTGTGTCCTGATCTTTGGCAGCAGTGCCATATCTGAAAACTGAATGTGATTTGAATTCTAATTTCCTTTAAACCCATGTAAATTGCTCAGTATTCAATTTAGTAATTCCACAAATGTTGTACTTGCCATATAAATTGTTTATCATATCATTTCAGTACTCTGATTCTCAGGTAACGTCGTGGGTATATAGTCTTTTACTTATACCATTATTTCTTCAAAGTATTTTATTTTCTTCTATTCACTCACCTTTCTCTGCTTTTATGACCTGTGATCTTAACTCAATTAGTTTTGTAACATTAATCGAAAATCCTCAACTTACTCCTTTTAATTCATCGGAAAGAACTGCAGATGCTGGTTTAAATCGACATTAGACACAAAATGCTGGAGTACCTCAGTGGGGCAGCGGTACCTTAGCCTGGAGAGAAGGAATGGGTGACATTTCGGGTCCAGACCTTTCTTCAGTCTGAAGATGGGTCTCAACCCGAAATGTTACCCATTCCTTCTCTCCAGCAATGCTGCTTATCCCGCAGAGGTACTCCAGCATTTTGTGTCTCCCTTCCTTTTAATTTCTACTTTTTCTCAAGCAAAAAAAAAAATCCAGTTTCAGTTGCCATTGTTGTCCAATAGGGTCATTCCCCCCCCCCCCCCCCCCCCCGCCATTGTTGTCCAATAGGGTCATTCCCCCCCCCCATTTAAACCTAATTAACTGCTGTGTAATTGCTTCCCATAGTTGGTCCATTGTTATATCTGATTTTTCCTAACAACGTAACAACTTGCAAGGTTCTTTTTCATTTAATTGAAGATTTCTAAGATAATTAAAGTCATCTATCATTTTCAAAATGTACTTAATTTTGCTCTTTCCATTGTTTGTTAGTCTAGAAGCCATAACCAAATAGATTTAGATTCTGCACCATCTGCTCTGCGTCACGACATTCTAAAGATACACACTGGCAATCATGATTTTTTTTTCTCCCTCTTTTCGGCTTAGGGTATATGGCACTTAACTGTTTAGCATCCATCCCTATTGTGGTTTATGCTAGGTTTCTGTTAACTCATTAGCAAGCAACTCTTTTTATTCCTTTTTTTGTTTTGTTTTTTCCCCCTAATTTTTATTCCTGTCTCACAATTTCTGGTGTTTACATAAAGATCTTAAATGTGGCACAGGGTACACAAAATGCTGGAGAAACTTAGCGGGTGCAGCATCATCTATGGAGCGAAGGAGATAGGCAATGTTTCGGGCCGAAACCCTTCTTCAGACTGCTGACTGCGACTTCAGACTGTTAAATGTGGCACAATCTGTTTTGCAGGAAGGATGTTCCAAATGGTGGTGATGTTCAGACCAAGGGTAACACTGAGGATACAGGCATCCTCGGATATTTTTTAATAATTCAGACGTTTATCTTTCTATATTCCTGATATTTATCCTATAAATGCCATTTATCTGGGTCTGAATAAGGGTGTTGACCCACAACATCACCCATCCGTGTTCTCCAGGGACGCTGCCTGACCTGCCGCGTTACTCCTGCACTTTGCGTCTTTTTTTAAAAACAGGCATCTGCAATTCCGTTTTTTTTTCTATTTATCTCATTCTCCTCTCTGACTCGCACTTTACTTTTAAACCGGCTTCCACTCCACCAGTGCTAGCAAGCAGTACTTACTCTGAAGAGGAACATAAGACCACATAGAGTTGCAATTATAGAGTCATAAAGCAAATGTTTCCTCTCTCATTTTTCTGACATCAATCATCCGATTTTCTCTTCGTACCTCAGACCTACCACATTGCTGAATCTTCACTGCACTTTTCCCATTGCAAACTTCCTCAAGAAGATCAGACAATACTCAAGATGGATGGGAAGGTGTGAGCGGGCAATGGGCCAAATACAGGCAAATAGGACTAACCCAAGGTGGGCCTGTTTACCTGCTGTACATCAATGCGACACTATGACTCAATGAGGTCTCATCATGTCCGTCTACATTTGTAGTAATACATTCCTGCCCATGTACTCATATCCTCTCACTTTGAAAGTTAATACACCATTTGCCACCTTCTCTATCTGCTGCAGATGCATACTTAATGACATGGACTGGTGCACAAGTCACCCAGATCTCATTTGACTTTTTCCTAATCTCTCACTGTTCAGGTAGTAATCCGCCTCAACTGTGGAGTTTGCGCGTTCTCACTGTGACCACTTGGGTTTCCTTGGGTTGCTCCGGTTTCCTCCCACATTCCAAAGATGTGCCAGTTTGTAGGTTAATCCGCCTCTGTATATTGCCCTTAATGTTTTCATTTTTAGTTTAGCAATACAGCATGGAAACAGGCCCTTCGGCCTACCAAGTCCACGCCAACCAGCGATCTCCCATACACTAGTTCTATCCTACACACTAGGGACCATTCACAGAGGCCAATTAACATACAAACCTACATGAATTTGGAATGTGGGAGGGAACCGGAGCACCCAGAGAAAATCTACACATTCACATGGAGAACATCGAAACTCCAGACAGACAGCAACCGTAATCAGGATCGAACCAGGGTCTCTGGCACTCGAAGGCAGCAACTCTACCCACTGAGCAGCTATGTGCCCTTCATGTGTAAGGAGTGGATGAGAAAGTGGGAATGGGTATGGGAATGGCAATGGTCGGCATCGACTTAGTGGTCCTGTTTCCGCTGTATCTCTAAACTAAACCCTCAGCTGCAGATTTCCCTCAAAGTTGAACACCATGCTCATTTGGAAACACCAGCAAAGCTGGATGCTTTATTCCCCATCCTTTCAACAATTTGTTATTCATTACCTTATATATTATTTTAATTGCTAATTGCTGGTGGGCCAGGGGTATAATTAATATAAATGGGCACAAATGTTTAATTGGTGCATTGGGTCTGTTCAGGTAATTGGTGAGCTCGAGCGCTTGAATCATGTTATGTTTTATCATATATGTCGCTTCTTGCAAAGGGTTAGCTACAGTTTTTTTCATTCACATTTGCCTGTGACAAAATAACAGCAATAAAAATGAAATGCTGTTATTACCTGTCACCAGGCTGAAAGGAATTGTTACCTAAGCACCTGAATATCTCAGATCTTAAGAACTGTTTGCTGTAATTGGAATTGCGATTTCTGAAAGCATAATACCATAGATGCTGGGAATCTGAAATACTCTGCAGGTTGGGCAACATGTGACTTTATTTTAGACTTTAATAGCATGGAAACAGACCCTTTGGCCCACCTAGTCAACGCTGACCAGTGATCGTCCATACACTAACACTATCCTAAACACTAGGCACAATTTACCCACTCGGGGGAGAAGGTACAAACTCCGTACAGACAGCACCCGTAGTCTAGGTCGAACCCTGATTGAACCCGGGTCTCTAGCACTGTAAGAGACTGTAAGACTGCCACTGCACCACCATGTGTGGAACAGAGGTTTGAATTAATGTCTTGTAGTGGTCGAGGTCAGGTGCAACCCAAAATCCAGCCCTCGGGCGGATTATTTTCCCCGTAATCATCCGACCCGCTGAGCGCCCGCCCCCAGCACGGCCGAGCGCCCACCCCGAGTGCAGCCGAGCTCTGGCTATATCCTGATGGGAGAGTTGTGAAGAGGGACTGTCCAGGGTGAAACTCGTCCTTGATTTTGCTGGTGGCCTTGCCGGGACAGCGTGAAGTGTATATGGAGTCAATGGAAGTGTGGTTGGTTTGTGTGATCGTCTAGGCTGCGTCCACAATTCTCAACACTCTAAAAGACATGAAAGATATGTTCAATTGTTGTTTATCATCACATATAACAAGGTACAGTGAAAATCTTGTTTTGTATACGGTTCAGTATATTATCACTTTACATAAGCACAGTCCCAGATTAAGTACAAAGTGTATAGAAATAGTCCACTGGCACCATAAACAAGTCACCAGATTTTGGCGCCTTTTTCATAGTCCAAGTTGCTTTAAGCGCAGCTGGCCATAAAGGCCCGTTATCCTGGCAACATAGGTTTCCTCCAGTGCTCTGTGCCACTGCAGGTCGCGTCCGGTCCACACACTCTGTCTCCTGGGGTGGCCATTTTGATTTTCTATTTTATTATATTCTGATTATCATTTTATTTATATTATATTATTTTATTCTATTCGCGTTTTTCTCCAGAGATGCTGCCCGACAGTTATTGAAGCTCTTTGTGTATATTGTTATTCTATTCTATGTTCTACTTTGGTAAAAAAAAGTTGCATTTGCTACCCATGCGGCCAGGAATAGTTCCTGTTTAGATGTAATTAGTTTAAATTGTATTTTTTGTGTAAATTGAGTGTTATAGTAACCAGTACTGCTGTTCTTTCCTATGTTGGGTAATTACAAAGGAATAAATCTGCAATATATTTATCATAGTTAAATCCTATCTAGCTTGGAAAAAAATAATTGCTGATAACTAATGTAAAGGAAGAAGACAGAAATGTATTTCTTATAACATTGAAACCTAATTAACTGGAGTTCCCAATTTAAATTGTGAACGCCACAAAGAGGCGGGAAGCCAAGCTTTGATGCCAATGTGCACTGCATATTTTGGACATGTTTCTTCATCTTACCACTTCTTTCCTTTTCTCCTGCAGATTCATTTGCCCTGGATGTGGCTCTAATTTCGGCAGCTGTGTTCATTTGTCTCGCTGCTATGGTCGCCATGTGTGGGATCTGCAAATGGTGTCAACACAGGCTGGTAAGTTCAACTTCTGCATTGTTCAAATGGTTGATTGAACACAAACGTGCATGCATGTGACATATCTGTGTCACTTGGAGGCAAATGCCAGCTCTGTTACTTCATATTCCCACACTTTCATGTAGGATGCAAAGTCAGGTATACAATTTACTTTTGTTCCTCATTGCTGAATAGACAACTGTTGGTTGGAAATATATCGACTTCCTGATAATTGTTCTTAAATGACAATCATGGAAGATATTTGGTGTAGGCGTGAAATAATATTTGTGAGAAGAATATGAGGTACATAAGTGAAAGGAATTATTAATGCAATGTAGTTGCAGAAATCATCAACAAGGCAAATAAAGGATATTCACTTGAGTCTCTTGAGGCTCTCTTTGTCCCTTCCTCTAACATGTTGACAAGAATGTGAGGTATTTAAATGAAAAGGATTATTGATGTAAAGGAGTTGCAGAAAGAAGCAAGGCCACGTAATCAACAATGCAAGTCAAGGATGGTCACAATTGTAAGATATTAGAATACAGGTAAACCACAGATTTTCTGACAGCTGATGGTCCGGCACCTCCTTTAATCTGCACAAAATTACGAGAGCACCAGACTGGTTCATTGGACAGCCACAGGTTTAATTTACATTTAATATTTGTTTTATTGAGGGTTTCTAGCACCCCATGGTGCTTTAAAGAGACAGAAGGGGTGTAGTAGTGGGTCAGAAAGGTGTGGTTGAATCATAATTGTGTGACCTCTGTTGGTCTGGCAAAATGGATAATCCGGCAAGGCTCTGGAACCAAGGGTGCCCGAAAATCGGTGGTAGCCCTGTACTGGCATGTCACCAGAAACAGATACAGGATTCAGTCAAGCAAATGCCAGTCTTTATTTTTTTTTAAGTACACTGCGCATACTTACACACACATATTCACAAGACTCATAAGATATTAATACATCATATGACTCAAACCACACCATCTGGTACACTCAGTTCTTAATGCTACAAGTTACCATTTTATACACTATAATAATCAAAGTAATCAGGTTGTTCAGTTGAAGTTACAAGCAAAAGTAGTTAAAGAGTTGGAATATTGACCACCAGAGGAACATCCTGATGTATCCAGATGTACATTGCCACCTTCATATTATGGAAACTGCTGAAATGCATTGTGAGATTGGAATAAGAATTCTAACCATACGACCCATTTATCAGGCAAGAAATAACTTTCCCCAAGCTGGTACTTCAGCTAAAAAAGAATGAAAACGTATATGTCAGGCACGTGCCTTCAGGGTAGGCAAGGTAGGCGCTGCCTACCCTGACTAAAATGATAACATGGTAATTACTAAATATAAATAGTAAAGGCATGGGAGAATTATGCCTATCTAAGACATCGATCTCTTAGGTAGACATAATTCTCCGTGCCTTTCATCCGCAGCACTTGCAACATGCAAAGGTCTGTGCAGCCCGCGTGCCGTTAGCGCTGCTTGAAGCCGTCAATGACAAGCGGGGCTGAAGGCAGCTTAAATTCTGCCTTTGCACTACTGTGCAGGAGCAGCAGCCTACTGGGCATACGCAGGGCAAGTTTCTTGGCGGGTTTTTCAAGTATGGATTGTCATTATTTTAAGAGTATCTTAGGAAACAAAGAGTGAAGGATGGAGTTCGTGTACCAATAACGTGGTAAGTGCATTTCTTGCTGCTTTATGTTTTCAAATACCGTATTTCCCGGGGTGAGTGGGGGGAGAGCTCCTTTCACTGAGTTTGGGGAGTCTAGCCCAGAGTAAAGTTGCGGGGAGGGCAGGAGCGTTATGAAGGAGAGGATCGGGGCCAGTAACCCACTTGCAATGCTCCGGGCACGGAGCCACCGCATTGTGGCTGGGGAGTGAGTTAGCTCGGGTGGCTGCGAGTGGCCGCCAGAACCAGACTACCCCTTCTGCCGGTCCCCACTCACCTCTGGCAGTGCTCTCTGTCTGAAAACCTCTCTCAACTGCCGCTCGCCGGCCTCACTCATGTCAGCTGCTTCCCGCAAATCCTTAAATTCCGACAGCACGATCAAGGGACCAATTGAGGCTACACGGCTGTGGGAATTTAAGGATTTGCGGGAAGCAGCTGACATGAGTGAAGCCGGCGAGCGACAGTTGAGAGGTGTTCAGACGGAAGTGCACTGCCAGAGGTGAGCAGGCCGGCAGAAAGCCCTGAAGTGGCAGCCGGTTCTGCTGTCGGGTCCCGGCAGCCGCTCGCAGTCACCCAAGCTGCTTCCTTCCCCGGACGTGGCAGCCAGTTCTGCTGTCCGTGCCTGGAGCACTGCGGCAGCGGTGAGTGAGTTACTGATATGATTTCCGACCCCCTCCTTCTCAACACTCCTGCCCTCCCCGCATCTTTAACCCCTGGCACAGACTCTCCACATGCTGTGAAAGGAACTCTCCCTCCAATTGGTCCCTTCAATTAGTATTGTCGTTCAATAAGAATGCAACTGATTCAACTTGTCCCGTTTTTCCCACCATCTCTCCACCTGCCGTTATCCTCCACCCCCCCCCCCCCCCCCCCCCCCCCTCATAGTATTCATTGGGCCTTTGGCCCACAATGTCTGTGCTGAACATCATGCCAAGACCAGCGCTTATCTGCCTGTACACAATCTATATCCCTCCATTCCCAGCATATCTTGTCATAGAACCTGCATTCAAAATTATATATATAATGGAAGTCACGTTGTTTCTTCTGCATCCTACAATATTTGTGATTCACATTCATCCCTCCCCAGAATCTCCATACAGTATGCCTGTGTCTTTCGTTCAATGCTTCTCAATTTCCAACTGCCTGGCCAAGCTTTTACTCTCTTGTTTATATGTCACCTTAGCTGGAATGTTCATTTTTATAACCTTTGGTGATGTGAGGCATGGTGATATAGTACAACTGAAAATTGTTAATGAACAAGGGAAATTACTAGAAACAAAGAACTGCAGATGCTGGTTAATACCAAAGATAGACACAAAGTGGAAAAAGGAAGGGTAACGTTTCAGGTTGGGACCCGAGTCTGAAGAAGGGTTCCAATCTAAAACATCCTTTTTCACCAGACATGTTGCCTGACCCGCTGAGTTACTCCAGCACTTTGTGAATATCTAAGGAGAACTACTATTGTGGCGAGTTTCCTCCTTCCTGTTGATAAATGTAAGGGCACTATTACCCCTTCATTTTACCACTCGTTAACCCTTTCTAATTCACATATCCCCTTTACCTCAAGCCATGATAGTATATTATCTATTTATTACAATCCTTTAAATTGTTCATTTTAATCAGCGTGTGTATGAGTGATTTTGTGGTTTATGTGTGAACAAATCAAATATCTCATTCAATCTTATGTGTCGGAGCCAAGATGAATGCAGAGGTGCGCAAAATAGCTCTGGCATGCCAAGAAACACATTCTCTTGCACTGAACCTGTACTGAATTACCCTTCCTTTGTACATTTTCCTTAGATCAGTAACAACATAAGTCATAGGAGCAGAATTAGGCCATTTGAACCAGCGAGTCAACTCCACCATTCAATCACGGCTGCTATCTCTTTCCCTGTCAACTCGATTTTCCAGCCTTCTCCTCAAACCTTTGACACCCTTCCCAGTTTTGCAAAACGAGTTAATTGTTCAGTCAACAACATTCCATTGCCTGCTTGAGTTTTGTTGATTCGACTCCTTGTTTGACCGCTGAATGAGAAAGTGATCAACAGCTCATAACAGCTCTTGCCACCACTCGCCCTGCACGTCGTTCTTTTATGCCACGACCAAACTTGGTTTTGCGGGTTTCCAACTAATTGTATAACAGACACACCAAAATAATTTTCATCAGGAAATATAGACCAAGACCCTAGAATAAATAAGGGTTACGTTTTTGAAAATAAAATCAAGAACAATTTCGACAATCAATATCTAGAACAGTGTTCCCCAAATAGCTCTTAAACGCTGAGTCACATTAAAAATGGGAGGTCAGTGCTCAACGAGACTCACAAAGGACATGGAGCAAGGGCAAGCAAATAATGTAGAATGGCACGCCAGTCATGATTTAATTTAATAGCAGAACTGCTACGCGGGTGGGTTTAAACTAAATAATGGGGGGGGGGGGGGGGGGAGGGGAAGGCAAATTCGAAATACAAGGATGGAGCTAAAGGGAAAGAGAGTATAGGAAAAGTTAAGAAAGATACCAGAATTAACAGGATAAAAAGCTCACGAAGGGATAGAGTATGGACAAGTGAAATAGGAATCGATGTGAAAGGTGAGGTGAGTAATGGATTAAAAGTATTATATATGAATACGCGAAGTATAAGAAATAAAGTGGATGAGCTTGAGGCTTAGTTCGAGATTGGTAGATATGACATTGTGGGGATTACAGAGACATGGTTGCAGGAGGATCGGGACTGGGGAATGAATATTCAGGGTTATACGTCCTATAGAAAGAACAGGCAGGTGGGCAGAGGAGATGGGGTAGCTCTGTTGGTGAGGGGTGAAATTCAGTCCCTTGCAATGGGTGACATAGGGACTGACGATGTGGAGTCGCTGTGGATAAAATTGAGGAATTGTAACGGTATGAAGACACCAATGGGAGTTATCTACAGGTCCCCAAACAGTAGCCTAGATATAGGGTGCACGTTGCAGCAGGAGTTAAAATGGCATGTAACAAAGGTAATGACACTATGGTTATGGGTGATTTCAATATGCAAGTAGACTGGGAAAATCAGGTTGGTTATGGACCCCAATAAAGGGAGTTTGTATAGTGCCTCCGAGATGGATTCTTAAAGCAGCTTGTACTGGAGCTTACCAGAGAGACAGCAATTCCGGATTTAATGTTGTCTAATGATCCAGATTTAATAAGGGAACCCAAGGTAAAGGAACCGCTAGGAGGTAGTGACCATAATATGATGTTTTAATCTGCAATTTGAGAGGGAGAAGGTTACGGACGAGGACGAGGGAATTGAATGCAATATCTCCAAGTTTGCAGATAACACCAAGCTGGGGGGCAGTGTTAGCTGTGAGCAGGATGCTAGGAGGCTGCAAGGTGACTTGGATAGGCTGGGTGAGTGGGCAAATGCATGGCAGATGCAGTATAATGTGGATAAATGTGAGGTTCTCCACTTTGGTGGCAAAGACTATTATTTGAATGGTGGCCGATTAGGAAAAGGGGAGATGCAACGAGACCTGGGTGTCATGGTACACCAGTCATTGAAAGTAGGCATGCAGGTGCAGCAGGCAGTGAAGAAAGTGAATGGTATGTTAGCATTCATAGCAAAAGGATTTGAGTATTGGAGCAGAGAGGTTGTACTGCAGTTGTACAGGGTCTTGGTGAGACCACACCTGGAGTATTGTGTACAGTTTTGGTCTCCAAATCTGAGGAAAGACATTCTTGCCATAGAGGGAGTACAGAGAAGGTTCACCAGACTGATTCCTGGGATGTCAGGACTTTCATATGAAGAAAGACTAGATAGACCCGGCTTGTACTCGCTAGAATTTAGAAGATTGAGGGGGAATCTTATAGAAACTTACAACATTCTTAAGGGGTTGGACAGGCTAGATGCAGGAAGATTGTTCCCGATGTTGGGGAAGTCCAGGACATGGAGTCACAGTTTAAGGATAAGGGGGAAATCTTTTAGGACCGAGAAAAACATTTTTCAGACAGAGAGTGGTGAATCTCTGGAATTCTCTGCCACAGAAGGTAGTTGAGGCCAGTTCATTGGCTATATTTAAGAGGGAGTTAGATGTGGCCCTTGTGGCTAAAGGGATCAGGTGGTATGGAGAGAAGGCAGGTAAGGGAAAACTTTCAAAGGACAACAGAAGGTAACGAAAAGGGCAACACGGGGTGAAAAGATGAAGTACGAGGGTAAGCTGGCCAAGAATATAAAGAAGGATAGTAAAAGCTTCTTTAGGTATGTTAAGAGAAAAAGATTAGTAAAGACAAATGTGGGTCCCTTGAAGGCAGAAACAAGTGAAATTATTATGGGAAACAAGGAAATGGCAGAAGATTTGAACAGGTACTTTGGTTCAGTCTTCACTAAGGAAGACAAAAACAATCTTGCAGATGTGCTGGCGGACAGAGCATCTAGGGAGGCAGAGAAACTGAAAGAAATTTGCATTAGGCAAGAAATAGTATTGGGTAGACTGATGAGACTGAAGGCTGATAAATCCCCAGGGCCTGATGGTCTGCATCCCAGGGTCCTTAAGGAAGTGGCTTTAGAAATTGAGGACACATTGGTGATCATTTTCCAATGTTCTATAAATTCAGTATCAGTTCCTGTGGGTTGGAGGATAGCTAATGTTATCCCACTTTTCAAGAATGGAGCAAGAGAGAAAACAGGGAATTATAGACCAGTTAGCCTGACATTGGTGGTGGGGAAGATGCTGGAATCAATTATTAAATAATTAATAACGGTGCATTTGGATAGCAGTAAAATAATTGGTCCAAGTCAGCATAGATTTATGAAAGGGAAATCGTGCGTGACTAATCTTACGGATGTGACAAGTAAAATGGATGAAGGAGTGCCAGTGGATGTAGTGGATCTGGACTTTCAGAAAGCCTTTGATAAGGTCCCACACAGGAGATTAGTGGGCAAAATGAGAGCACATGGTATTGGGGGTAGGGCATTGACATGGATAGAGAATTGGTTGGCAGATAGGAAACAAAGTGTGGGAATAAACAGGTCCCTGTCAAAATGGAAGGCAGTGGCGAGTGGAAAGCCACAAGGCTCGGTGCTGAGGCTGCAACTATTTACAATATATATTAATGATTTAGATGATGGAATTAAAAGTAACACAAGCAAATTTGCAGATGACACAAAGCTGGGTGGTAGTGTGAACTGCGAAGATGATGCCAGGAGGTTGCAGGCTGACTTGGACAGGTTGAGTGAGTGGGCAGATGCATGGTAGATGCAGTATAATGTAAATAAATGTGAGGTTATCCACTTTGGCGGCAAGAACAAGGAGGCAGATTAGTATCTCAATGGTGTCCGATTAGGAAACAGGTAAGTGCAACGAGACCTGGGTGTCCTTGTGCACCAGTCACTGAAAGTAAACATTCAGGTACAGCAGGCAGTGAGGAAAACTAATGGTATGTTGGCCTTCATAACAAGAGGATTTGAGAATAAGAGTAAAGAGATCCTTCTGCAGTTCTACAGGGCCCTGGTAAGACCACATCTGGAGTATTGTGTGCAGTTTTAGTCTCCTAATATGGGGAAAGACATCCTTGCTATTGAGGCAGTGCAGCATAGGTTCACGAGGTTAGCCACCGGGATGGCAGGACTGTCATATGAGGAAAGATTGGAAAGATTGGGCTGGCATTCACTGGAATTTAGAAGGATGAGAGGGCATCATATAAAATTCTAAAAGGACAGGACAAGCTATTTGCAGGATTTTTTTTTTTACAATGTTAGAGTCCAGAACCAGGGGCCACAGTCTAAGAGTAAAGCGGAGGCCATTTAAAACTGAGATGAGAAAAAAACTTTTTCAACTAGAGAGTTGTGAATTTTTTTGAATCTTTGCCACAGAAGGCAATTGAGGCCAGTTCACTGGATAAATAAAATTTAGATAGAGCTCTAAGGGCTAGTGGAATCAAGGGATATTATGTGGGAGAAGGCAGGCACGGTTTATTGATTGTGGATCATCAGCCATGATCGCAATGTATGGCTCGAAGGGCCAAATGGCCTCCTCTTGCACCTATTTTCTATGTTGCTATCTAACATGCTTGCCAGATTGGATGACCTACTGGTATTCCAATTACGTAATCCTCTTCTATCTTGATATTTTTATAGAATTATAGATTAGACTGAATAAAGCAGTTAAAAAACGGGAGTTGATTTGGGATGACTTCTATACACTTGAGATTTACAATCTGTGGGTTCAGATTTGCCGATGATCTCAGTTTGAAATTTATTGGGAAAATATATGATTTTAATATTGCAATATGTACTATAAACCACTGGAGGACACTACAAGCTTTACGGAGTGCATTAGCTACATGTACATCAAAGAGTAACACATTCACTATGATAATCTAGAGGTATTGTCTCCAATGTATCTGTGAATATTTACCATATCTAAACCTTGTACTTTTGGGAAACTGCAATCACAGTGTTAAAGAAGTTAATCTTCTCATCACCTCGATTAAAGCTCGATGATTAAAGCAACCAGCGAGACGATTATGCATTTATTTTATGTGGTTTTCAACAAAGTGAATATTCTACCATGTTTCTATAAGGGAATGGGTTTGCATTGGTTGATGGACAAAGATTTATTTTAATAGATGCAGCCTGGAAACAGGCCCTTTGGCCCACCGAGTCTGCGTTAACCAGCGATCATCCCACACACCAGCTCTATTCGGCACGCTAGGCAAAATTTATACAATACAATACAATACCATTTATTGTCATTTGAAACCTCATTGAGGTTCAAACGAAATTTCATTTCTGCAGTCATACATACAAAAAAAGAACCAAGACATAACACATTTTACACAAACATCCATCACAGTGAATATCCTCCTCACTGTGATGGAAGGCAAAGTCGTATCTCTCCCCTGCACTCCCCATTCTTCTCCCGGTCAGAGTCAAAGCCCCTGGCGGGTGATAGTATATGTCCCGCGGCCATTCATGCCGCGCCGGGCGGTGCAAGGCCCCGCTCCGGGTCTTGATGTTGGAGCCCCCGGCGGGCCCTAGCAAGTCCCGTGGCCATTAAAGCCGCGCCGGGTGATGTAAGGTCCCGCTCCAGGTCGTTTATAATTTTTACCAACGCCGATTAACCTACAAACCCTTATGCCTTTGGAATGTAGGAAAAAACCAGAGCATCCAGAGAAACCCCATGCAACAGGGAGAACGTACAAACAGGGAGAACCCATGCAACAGAGAGAACGTACAAACCACATATACAGCACCCGTAATCAGGATCGAATCCGAGCCTCAGGCATATGGGTGAATCTTCAGTCAGTGTCTACTTTGAAGTTTCTGAAAACCCGATTATGAAACTTAAATTTTTACAACTTTCAATGTTGTTTCACATAGATGAACATCTTTACCATCGGGAAAAATGTGTTTGGCGCAATCTTTTAGTTCATTTTTTCCTCTACTTTTTCCAGGTTGCCCATTGCATTCAATCATATCCGTCGCATTTTTATGATGAACAACACTGTAAAATATAACTGATTTAAGAATATAAAATCAAACTTTTGTTGCAGCCTTTAAAATTATAATCTTCATCAAATAAGCCACCAAAATATTTTTAAAATATCTAACGCATTGATTTTAAACTTTCGTAACAGTTTTCTGCCGAAAAAAGAGGTGATTTTCAGCAAGAATGGTAACTGTCACATAACTTTTCACCAACTTCCTCTAAAACAATATTAACTTCATATAACATTCTGAAGGGATTGGACAGGCTAGATGCAGGAAAAATGTTCCCAATGTTGGGCGGGAGTGCAGAACAAGGGAAAGGCCATTTAGGACTGAGATGAGGTAAAACTTTTTCACCCAGAGAGTCAAGAGTGTTTTATTGTCATATGTCCTGGATAGGACAATGAAATTCTTGCTTGCTGCAGCACAACAGAATATGTAAACATAGTACATAACGGGAGAAAAAAAAGATCAGTGTGTATATATACACATGCACACATATTCAATAAATTAGTAAATAATAGTCTGTTGTAGTTCAGAGCTTATTTGTTGTTGTGTTTAATAGCCTGATGGCTCTAGGGAAGAAGCTGTTCCTGAACCTGGACGTTACAGTTTTCAGGCTTCTGTACCTTCTTCCCGGTGGCAATGGTGAAATGAGTGTGTGGCCAGGATGGTGTGGGTCTTTGCTGATGTTGGCTGCCGTTTTGAGGCATTCGGTGCCACAGAAGGCAGTGGTGGCCAATTCACAGTATGTTTTCAAGAGAGAGTTGGATATAACTGTTAGGGCTAATGGAATCAAGGGATATAGGGAGAAAGCAGGAAAAGGGTACTGATTTTTGATGATCAGCCATGATCATATTGAATGGCGGTTCTGACTCAAAGGGCCGAATTTGCACCTATTTTCTGTGTTTAATTTTTATTTTTGTCAAGTTAGAAAATATGGCCTCCAAAACTAACATACACTTTTGCAATTTATTTGACAAGCATTGTTTCTCAAACTGAAACTATCCATAGATTCATCCAAAGCCTGATGACGTTACTTTTATAAACAAAGTGCAACATTGCCTGCCCATTCCCTCCACAGCTGCTGCCTGACCCGCTGAGTTCTTCCAGCAATCTGTGCATTTATCAAGATCCCAGCATCTACATGTCCCAGCAATCATTGCAGAATGCTTATGCTCTCACCTTAAACCTATGTCCTCTGGTTTTTCAATCCCCTAGCCTGGGTGAAAATGCATTCACCCTATATATTCCCCTCATGATTTTATACACCTCTATAAGGTCACTCTTCAGCCCTCCCCGTGCTTCAAGGAGTAGAGTCTTGACCTATTTAAGCTCTTCCTATAGCTCGGGCCCTCAAGTCCTGGCAACATCCTCTTAAATCTTCCCTGGATGTTTTCCAACTTAATGACATAAAATTAGATTTAGGAAAAAAAGGTTTGATTACCTGAGGTATTTGCGAAAAAAATCACGAGTATTCACAAACTTGATTTTTTTTTTTCTTTCTTACTTTTTACTTTTTGTCCGCCTCAAGTCCTGTAAACATTTCATGTCCCGTACCTCAGTTGCTCTCAGCTGCACAAGGCTACAGCAGGAGTGCATCAGGCAAGAGGAACTAATTAAATTACTAACCATGTCACACTGTGCTATAATCCAAGGATGCAATGCTAAAGCTCGATAAGGCACTGGTCACGCCACATTTGGAGAGGATGTGTTGGCATTGGAGAGAGTGAAGGGTTTTACGAGAATGATCCCAGGGATGATTGGGTTATCCTATGAAGAGAGTTTGATAGCTCTGGGCCTGTACTTGCTAGAGTTTAGAAGGAGTTCTGGGCCTGTACTTGCTAGAGTTTAGAAGTGCAAATTCATTTAAACTTACTGACTAATGAAAGGCCTAGACTGAGTGAACTTGGAGAGGATGTTGCCAGTAATGGGAGAGGACATACTTTTAGAATGGAGATGAAGAGGAATTTCTTTAACCATAGGGTGTTGAATCTGTGGAATTCCTGGCCACAGACTTCTGTGAAGGCCAAGTCATTAGGTATTTATAAAGCGGAAATTGATGGGTACTTATTTAGTAAGAGGATCAAAGGTTACAAGGAGTAGGCAGGAAAGGGATTGAGAGGGAAAAATAGATCATCCATGATCAATGGGCCAAATGGCCTTATTCTGCTCCTATGTGTTATGAATGTTACGATTAGCGAACGAGGCACGCTAAATTATTCTGATGCCAACTGAACTGAATTCACCTTTCTAAGTTAGTTCCCTGTTTTAATAAGCTATCCTATTTCATCATAATGAAAGAGATACAGAAGCCTTTTGGATAATAAAGGTTTGAATTTCAAATTGAATTCCTGGATAAAATTGATGAAAACAAAAATGATGTGCTCATGAGAACCTACCAGGATTTGAAATATTTTGGTAAGTGACTAATCATCCAATTGAAGAGTGTATCATCAGCATTTTTGCAAGAAGGATAAACTAGGAAGGTGAGTTCAGTTTGGGAATCCCTGTGTAGGAAGGAACTGCAGATGCTGGTTATACACCGAAGATAGACACAAAATGTTGGAGTAACTCAGCAGGACAGGCAGCATCTCTGGAGAGAAGGAATGGGTGACGTTTTAGGTCGAGAACCTTCCTCCCTATCTTCTTAAGATGCCTCACTGGGAAAGGCAGCCGGAGATTTGTTTTCATGAGGAATTATTGGAATGCAAGGCAAAACTGGAAGACAGTAATAGTAAGTGAATAATTAAAAATCAGTAAATAATTTTGATATTAACTCCATGTCATTATGAGTGAAGATGGGGGATCTTTGAAATAGCTGATGAAGGGAGTAAGATGATGCACATAATAAATATGAACATGTTTCCTGACCATAATCAATTTTAATACAATGATGACTACATCAGCTTTGGATTTCGTTTTAATCATGTTATATTAGTGCATTTGCTTGAACTGGATGATAAATAGGTTGAGTAATGGAATACCTTGATTGATAAGTATTTAACACGAGGTCAAGGAAAATAAAAGTTCTACTATTCATGTTGAAATATCAAAAGCATGTGTTCTTAATGCATACAAGGCATCTGGTGCAAGTTATTTTGGTAGGTATGTCGACACAAAGAACTGCAGATGCTGGTTTACAATAAGGATACAAAGTGCTGGAGTAACTCAGCAGATAGGAGAGGTGACGTTTACTGTTGGGACCCTTCTTTGGACTGATAATTGTGTGGGGGAGGGGGAGAGAGCTGAAAGAGAGGTGGGGTGGGACAAAGCTGGCAAATGACAGGTGGATAGAGGTAAGGGGGGTGGGCCATATTCTTCTTTTGGTCTGTATGATTGTTATTTCCAGATATCCAGTCTTTTGAGCAAAGCTTTCTCAAGAAAAAGGTAAAAATGAAACCTAGCATGGTACAGGATAAAAAAGAATGAGAAAAATAAATGGAACAAATCAAATAACAATTGGTTATAAATTGGTGATATAAGAAAAAGAGAAATATTGTGATAGTAGTTTCAGAAGGGAATTGATAATGAAAATAAAACAAAGCCAACTAACGATCGCAGAACAGGACAAAAAGCTTTGAAGTCTCTGATAATTGAGGAAGAAATGTCATATTTAGGTAATTTAGGTAATTGGAAGCAAAACAATTTACAGCTGTTACAGCTGAATCCCTGCTTTGTTGCACAGATGGGATTATGCGGAAATCCTGGCAGATGGAGTGAATAAATGTGGTTGAGGACTGAGGTTTTGAACAGCGAATTGGATAGCAGTGCTGTATTGGAAAGGATTTTTTTTAACATGTTCATGAGTGTGAGGTTAATTTATACTTTTTTAAAAAGCTGCTCTTTCAAGGTTCAAGACCTCACTGTTTATGAAACTGCCCAAAGAGACAACAAATTCAGATGAAAACTAAATCATGGCATCCGTAATGGGGTGATTCTTTGGTGTCCAGCTAATTTGATGTTGTTTATAAGGAAAATCTGTAATTCTATCCCATTTCTTCTTTTTCTATATTGTTAATAAACATAATCCTCATAAATAAAGATTAAACCCTAAATGAATAAAGTGGGTTTTTTTCCCCCGCTGTTCGATGCCCACCCCCCCCAAAAACCGCATGTCCCGATGGTTACCAGTGACATTTCAAGTCGGTGTAATTATGTAATGGGGGTTCTATCTGAAATGAACATACTTTTCAACGGTAGGTATTAATAATTAAAATATTTATCACCCTTAAAATAATTCCTCTATTCTTGATAAAACTATAAATTGTATTTTTTTTCAAAAATGTATTGTCCCGATGATTGGAACCATTACCCTCACGCAGCTTTTTGAGCCGTTCCACATGGCTATAAATAGAATAAATGCGTACTTCCGACCTCAAAAGACAGCCAAATTCAAAAGTCCCCTACCTTGTGAATTTCTCCTGATTCGCGGGACGAGAAGCATGTGACAACTCTTTTTTTTTGCTGCAGAGCAGGTACGTACCTTTATTCAGCGCCATTCCCAAATGGTGCTGAACTCTTAGAATTTTTTTTGTTTTAATTGTTCTTTTTTGATTTGTTCCGGAGAACAAATAGTGCCATGTGCCATTCATCCAAACGATCAGCCCCAGCCCCAGCCTCAGCCGCAGCCCCAACCCCAGACCCAGCCCCAGCCCCCTAGCCCTGGCCCCAGCCCCAGCCCCAGCCCCCTAGCCCTGGCCCCAGCTGCAGCTCTAACCCGAACCCGAAAGATAGTTTTAGTCATCGCCATCACGTGAAGCTCCCAAACTTGATCATCGCCACCATGTTGAGTCATATCCGTCACAAGAGTATTTTATGCTCATAATGTGTAAAATAATACAACAATTACCATAATTATCAATTGTAATGGATAAATGAACAGTATGCTTCTGCCTATTCATCTGAAGTTAATATTGTTTTAGAGGAAGTTGGTGAAAACTTATGTGAAGGTCACCATTCTTGTTGAAAATCACAATTATTTTTCAGCAGTAAACTGTGACGAAGGTTTAAAATCAATGCGTTAGACTGAAAGTTTTTTTTTTGGTGATTTATTTGAGGAGGATACTTTATAATTTTAAAGACTGCGACAAATATTTGATTTTATATTCTTAAATCAGTTATATTTTGCAGTATTGTTCATCGTAAAAATATGACGGATATGACTGAATGCAATGGGCAAACTGGAAAAAGAAGGGGAAAAACTAAATTAAATTATCTAAAAGATTGCGCCAAACATATTTTTCCCATAGTAGAGATGTTCATCTATGTGAAACAACATTCAAAGTTGCAAAAATTTATTTTTGGGTTTTCAGAAACTTAAAAGTACACACATGCTGAAGAATCACCCAATGATACTTCCAGGCAGTGGTGTATTTCCAGAAAAAAAAGTTGAGTTCAACTGAAATTAGCTCCAATTGTTTGAACACTGAGACATAAAGAACTGTAGATGCTGGTTAATACACAAAAGGAGACACGATGTGCTGGAGTAACTCAGCGGGTCAGGCAGCAATGCTGGAGAACATGGAGAGGATTGGGATACTTGTGTCCAATGGTATTGAGAAAGACTTCTCTGTGAAGCACACTGGTGATTTCTTGTGGGATAGTGCTTAAGAATTCACGAGATCTGTTATTCCTTAATGAAAAAAGTACAATTAAAACTCAAAGTCATACCTGTGGAAATGTTTTAATAATCATTTTAGACATTAAGCAAAGGTATGATTTAGTTTTCATCTGAATTAGTTGCTTCTTTGGGCAGCACCTCATAATTCACTTGGGCAACAGCACCTCATATTTTGCTTGGGCAGTTTACAACCCACCAGTATGAATATTGATTCCTCTAATTACAAGTAATACTTGCATTGCCGCTCTCACCGTCCCTCCCCCGCCCCAGCCGTTCTGCTAGTTTCACTGTTAATACTCCCCTCATTATCAGCTCAATGGACCATTATGGGCTCTTTGGTCATCGGTGCCGGCTCTGATTTGTTCTGTACCTTTAGTTTCCCTCTCCCCAGTCTCTCAGTCTGAAGAATGGTCTCCACCCAAAACATTCCCCCATTGATTTCCTCAAGAGATGCTGCCTGGCCCGCTGAGTTACATCAGCATGTTGTGTCTTTGGTGTGAACCTCCATCTGCAGTTCTTTCCTTCACATTAAGTCTGGCACAATGTCAAATGTACTGTTCTATTTAAAGAATGTTTAATTGGAAAAAGTTACAATGGTAAGGTCATCATATATTTGAAGAAGAAAGGTTAATTAGACTTTTAAATTGGTTGTACATTTAGATTGGACTAGCTGGGATATAATTTGCTCAGAATTCTCAGATTCTAGCAGCCAATTTTTTAAGGCAAATCAAAGACTAGAACAATAAATGCAGGGTTACACAAAAAGCTGGAGAAACTCAGCGAGTGCAACAGCATCTAAGGAGCGAAGGAGATAGGCGACGTTTCGGGTCGATGCAGATAACCTTTGTTATAATGGACCATAGGGTGGGGGATGGTGTTTGTCCGTTATAACCAAGTAAGAGATTTGCTCCAATCACCCAGCGAAACAATTAGTTGTTTTCAAATGGAAAGTTATTGTTAACATCTAAAAATAATTTTTTGTTACCGCAAGCTAAAAATACTAAAGGCTGATACATTGTTTCATAAGTCATAGGAGCAGAAGTAGGCCATTGGGCCCCATCAAGTTTACTCCGCCATTCATTTGTGGCTGCTCATTTACAATCCTCAATTACAACAGCCTGAATCTTTTGTAATGATCTCTGGAGTGGTGCCAACCTCCTGTGTTTATCGTGGGTTATATCAGAGACATCAGTGTGGCACAGTAGCGCAACTGGTAGATAGCACCAGCATCCTAACATCAGGTGCTGTCTGTGTGGAGTTTGCACGTTCTCCTCCGGGTGCTCTGGTTTTGTCCCACATGCTAGAGGTTTGTAGGTTAATTGTCCTCCGTAAGCTGTCCGTAGTGGATGAAATAATGGAATAACATAAAACTAGTATAAATGGATGATCGATGGCCAGCGTGGACTCAGTGAGCCGAAGTGGCTGTTCCATGCTATGTCTTTCAATCAATTAATCAGGTAAAATATTATCACATCAACCCAAATCTATTTTTACTTTGCTGCAAAAAAAAATTGTGATTCCTAATTTCTCAGGATTTGGTTGTGACATTATCACTAGGAACCTGCAAGCCCAACCACAGGTATTTTGTGGTCGGATATCAGTTAACTGGAAGGCTGAGCTCCATTTCCTGCATAGGAATAGCGCAGTTATTCCCATGTTTGTGGCAGATCTGTGCAGGTTTCCATGGTGATTGGCCCCATTCCATCACTAACCTTCCACGAGAGAAAGATTTTCTAAACGGAAACTTAACTTGTTCTCAAAAGCTGTGTGCATCAGTTACAGATTTAATAGTCTCTTAAGCGAAGCTGTGCAAATTTGATTTTAAAGAAGTGAGAAGACCAGAAACAGTCGAATTATTATGTAAGTAGTGAAAAAAAATCAGTTGTCCCAATACCAATTCCTATTAATTAACTTAAGTAGCTACTTTTCACCTTTGCCCAGCAACTTTCTATTTTGTGGTAAAGTTCATAATATTCTGCTATCTGCTCCCTAAATCAATATGCTATAACTTATGGCATGAGGACACTTTGATGCATCTTCTAATCTTTGAGTTACAACCACATTACATTCATGTTCATAAGTTCTGGGAGCAGAATTAGGCCATTTGGTCCATCGGGTCTAATCCGCCATTCAGTCATGGATGATCTATCTTTCCCTCTCATCCCCATTCTCCTGTCGTCTCCCCATAACCCCTGTCACCCATACTAGTAAAGTAATCCGTCAATCTCTGCCTTAAAAATATCCATTGACTTGGCCTCCACAGCCTTCTGTGACAATGAATTCCACAGATTCACCAACCTCTGACTAAAGAAATTCCTCCTCATTTCCTTTTAAAGGTACGTCCTTTTATTCTGAGGCTATGGCCTCTGGTCCCAGACTCTCCCATTAGTGGAAATATTATTAGTATTAACGTGATCAGCCCACTTAGTTCCTCAAGTAAATCTTTACTTAAGCAGAATCTTCACTTTTAAAATCTATTCTGATTACTTTTTATTATTATTATTATTTTTTTAATCCTTTTGAATAAGAATTCAATAATTTTGAACCTGGAATTATTCAAGCTCTTTTTTTTTAAAAAAGAAAATAGAATATGAATAAGGTTAGCAATTCACAAGACCTATGGCACTTATCCCCTGTCTAATATATGAATAATTTTAACATGTATACTATCGGGTCTGAATAAGGTTCCAACCCAAATGTCACTTATTCTTTTTCTCCAGAGATGCTGCCTGACCCACTGACTTACTCCAGCATTTTTGGTGTCTATCTTTGGTATAAACCAGCATCTGCAGCTCCTTCCTACACTACATACATTTGCAATATAACTTCTGCCTTCTGTGCCTGAGCTTTGGTTTTGAAGTGTGGCTGCAACCCCTCTCAACTTGGGCTTTTATTCTCTCACATCTGATTGATTTATCAATAAATTCTCACCTTTCTATCATTAATACATTTTATCTGTTTTGGTCACCAGTAACGTTATCCTCAACATATTAGTGCTCCCGGTGAATACAGAGGCAAAGCAATTTCTTTAAGATTTGTTTGGTATCATTTGCAATTTTGTAATTTACTAGACCAAGTTGGATCCGTTGGAATACAGCATGGAAACAGGCCCTTTGGCCGACAGAGTCCGTGCCGACCAACGGTCACCCCGTGCAATAGCACTATCCCACACACTAGGAACAATTTACAATTTCCAGAAGCCAGTTAACCTACAAACCTGCACCTCTTTGGAATGTGGGAGGAATCCGGAGCACCCGGAGAAAAGCCAAGCAGGTCACGGGGAGAACATACAAACTCCGTACAGACAGCACCCGTAGTCAGGATCAAACCCCGGTCTCCAGTCCTGCAAGGCAACAACTGTGCTGCCCTAGATGGTGAAAGTAATTGGGAGAAAAAGGTAGAGGGGAATCATGTTGGAAAATGGGATTGATCTGGGAGTCAGCAGTGACTCAATTGGATAAATATCTTCCATCTATGTCACGAGGAAATATGGGAATGTTGGGAACAAACCTTTTAAAAAATTCAATGAACTTGCTTGCTGCAGTTGCCACAATATTTCAGTTTCAAGACCATTACACCGTCCTAAGATGTAAGACAGTTCTATTGATGTAAGTGCCTTGATTGAACTAATAAAACCAGGGCCAGTGACCTCCTTCGATTTTTCACGTCTACCTACTTCAGTCCTGCTGTTCTTGACAAAAGGTACAGTAAAGGCCAGGGTCCCATGATCCCCAAAGCTGAGGGAAAGGGCTTCAGTGTCAAGAATTGATTTTTCTCATTGAGACCTTTTGACAGCTCCGAGACTGGTGGTAACTCAGAACTCCATAAAATGTTTCAAACACAAAATGTTGGAATATCAAGTCTGCAGTGGAGAGCCCTCAATGTGACATTTTGAGTCACAGCCACTCAAAGGCTCCCTGTCAAGTTCTTCGTACGTGCCACTTTAACTCCCACTTGAGGTCAACTTAAAAGGCATTAAAGACACCAAAGCTGGCTGAGTCTCAAATGCTCAATCCATTTGGATTTTTAAAAACCATAAATTCAGTCTATTCCTTCTAAAGAGAAAAACTCAAACCTTTTGCAACCAATTTCAATCTTTCTGGATGCTCTAATCTCTCTGTTCTTGTATCATCCTTGTAAATCTTTCATTGCATCTCTCGAGTGTCTCCATGTCCTTTTTATAGAAAGCCCAATGGAACTGCGCACAGTAAGTGTAGCCTCATTAAAAATGTAATGTCATTTTGTTTCACATTAATTTTTAATACAATCAGAAATCCTGCCAACATTTATCATCTGTACCATTGAGTAGAAGATGGGACCATACACCCCAGGAACAGGCCCTTCAGCCCACAATGTCTGTGCTGAGTTAAACTTATATCCTCTGCCTGCATATGATCAATCTCCTTCCATTCGCTGCATACACATCTACTTGTGTTGCCATTTACAGCAAGTCATAGACTTGGATCCCAAAATCCCTTTGTACATCAATACTGTTAAGGGTCTTGCCATTAACTCTATACTTTCCCCTTACGTTCAATCTCCTAAAGAGCAACACGTCACATTTGCTTGGATTAAACTCCATCTGCAATTTCTTCACCCATATCTGGAACTAATCTATATCCCGCCATATCCTTTGACAACCTTCCTAAATGTACACAACTCAACACACACGGGACAATTTACAGAAGCCAATTAACGTACAAAACTGTACATCTTTTGAATGTGGGAGGAACTTGGAGCACCCAGAGAAAAAGCATGTGGTCACAAAGAGAACGTACAAACTCCACACAAACAGCACCCATAGTCAGCATCAAATCCAGGTCTCTGGCACTGTGAGGTAGCACGTCTACCGCTGCGCTACTGAGCCACCCTCTGCAGCACCATGCCATCCTGGTTTGTCTGCCAACCACCAGCACTACGGATAATTTACAGCACCCAATCAACCTTCCAACCAGAAAGTTTGGGATGTGGGAGGCAACTGGAGTGTCCATCGGAAACTCATGCGGTCACAGGGACAATATACAACTGTTTCCAGACAGCAGCAGAGATCAGGAATGAATCTGGGTCACTGGAGCTGTTAGGCAGTAGAACACCCTGGGAAACCAACTTGCAAACTGGTTTGTATGTTTGCAGGCAACACCATAATTGGTTGAGTTGTGGACAGTGAGGAAGACTGTCAAAGATTACAGCAAAATATAGATTAGGTCCAGATGTGGGCGAAGAAATTGCAGATGGAACCTGCACTGAGCAGCATCTCTACTTCTAACAACATTGTCTATTGATTTCTCTAATTTCAAATAACGCTTGCATTCCCTCTTTCTCCATCCCTCCTCCACCCTAGTCATCCTCTAGTTTCACTGTTTGCATCCATGTATCCCTTCGTTATCATCTCTTCCACAGCCAACAATGGACCATTGTAGGCTCCATTTTTCCTTGGTCATCGGTGCCGGCTCTGATTTGTTCTGAACACTTTCATACATCTAGTTTCCGTCTCCCCTGACTCTCAGTCTGAAGTAGGATCTTGACTCGAAACGTCACCTATTCCTTTACTCCAGAGATGCTGCTTGACCCACTGAGCTGCTCCAGCATTTTGTGTCTCTATCTTCAGTTAAAACCAGCATCTGCAGTTCCTTTCTACACATTTTGTCTAATCCTTTATCATATTTATTCATTTTCCAGACTGCTGTCCTCTAAATGAGGCCCAAGGAGAAATCTTCCAGTGTCAAACAAAAAAGCCGTCTTGATCTTTTATTTGGCATACAGTTGCAAACTCATGAATGCATCACATAATTGTAAATTTGGCCAAGGAAGTTTATTAACCCTGCACAAGAATATATAAACCTTTCTCTTGCTGCTCTTTTGCATTCTGTACAGGTGCCACATAATTACAACCCTTCGTACTCCATCTCTTTTGGCATGATGATCGATATTGTATTAGTCTTATTAATTTTTTTATGCTGTCAAGTATCATTAAGTGACGTTTCAACTTAGATTCCTAAATCTACTGCTTATCCACAGTTCCAAGCTTCACAGCACTTAAAGAATCTCCCATCCATCATTCTTGGTAACAAATTGAATGACCTTTCTAACTTTCTATACCTACTTACTCTTTTTTATTGTGCCATCTAATTTATTGTTAAACCAAACTGCTCTCTGCTCTTTGTATCTAGTCTAGCATTGTGAGTGGCTGAAACAATGCAGAGGTTTTTGGGGATTCTAAATGCTATTGATAAGCTATCTGACTCCTGCTATCCTCCAACCCCCCCCCCCCCCCCCCCCTTCTCTTTAAACAAGGCTACACAATAACATTTAATTCTCCAATTTTAGGTAACCTCTAATAACCTGCTGCCGTACCCGGGTCTCTGACGCTGTAAGGCAGCAACTCTACCACTGCACCACCGTGCAGCCCCTCAGCACCGTACCAAGTATGATTCTGGTCAATGGTATTTTATTGCCACATGTGCAAATGCACAGTGAAATTCTTTTTTTCATACAGTTCAGTAAAGTATGCCATACCTAAGCACAATTCCCGATTAGCAACTTTTACAGAAATATTTCAACTGAGACCACATGCAAGAGCTGCCAGGTTTTGTGACCATTTCCAAAGTCCAGTCCGGTCCACGCGATCAGTCTCCTGGAGTGATGCCCGATTCAGTCGAGCCTCGGGCTGCTGCTGGTCCTTCAATCCTTCCCTCTCAAACCCATTCTCCTGCCTTCTCCCATTAACCCCTGACACCCGTACTAATCAACAGTTAAACACGCACAATTAAATAATTGAAAACAGTCAGAGTGATACCTGGCAGAAAGGAAGATAGTGTGGTGTTGAAGGCCAACCATCTTAGGCCCAGGATGCAGAACATGGAACAGTACAGCACAGGAATGGATCCTTCAGCCCACAGTGTTTGTGGTGAACATGATACCAAGTTAAACTGATCTCATCTGCCTGTACATGCTCTACTCCCTGCACTTCCATGTGCCTATCTAAAAGCCTCCAGAAAGACACATGTAAGTGCAAGTTCTACAGGGCATAGACCGAAGTCTGGGTCTCATCGTAGGCCTTCATAGATTTAGGTCCATTCATCTTTAACTCCTTCATCTGTGTTCTTCCTTCAATGTAGCAATGGTGGAAGACCAGATATCTTTCTGTTGCTATATAAAATTACTATGTATCAATTTTAATTTAAAAAATAAGCTAAAAATGTCAAGTGGAAAATTCATCACCAACCGTGTATTAGGTAATATATGAATGGCACCAAATGTGTCATAATTTACTTTAAACACATTAACTTGACAAAAATGGCTCCTCTCACTAATTTTCTCCCTCTGCTGAATGGGAGAATCATTTTCATATCGATCACTCCATTATTTATCACCTCTCTGAACTCCATAATTGTTTTTTGTGGTTAAATCTAAACTGACTAATGGGTTCATTAAAGACATAGTGCCCTGTAAAGTGTCACGGGACTAATGTCTTTCTGTTCTCGAGGATCTGATAAAACATTGTGGCTGGGATTCATATTAAATCATCCAAACCCTACATGGCATGATATAAGAAGTAGTAAACTAATGGTTGAGATTAAACTTGCCTTTAAGTAAATTATTCTGTCCATGGACCATTTTGATCTGCTCCTCAAATCTTCCTGCAACTGTTCACTTTCCAAAGTTTCTTGTTATCATGCCACCTTCAGTCTAATTTTACAATGAAATTCAAAACTACAAATGCTGGAAATATCACAATAAAACAAAAAATGCTGGAAATACTCAGAATGTCAGGCAGTGTCTGTGGAAAGTGAAACAGAGTTAATATTTCATCAGCCCTCTCATCATAGGAAACAGAAAAGAAAAAATCCATTTAAAGAACGTGTATTTCATTGGTAGAAAATAAACTATAAAAATGTCTCCTTAAATCATTGAACAAAATATCTGTCATCGAAGGGCATCTGGAAGGGAAAGGTCACTATCTCCTGACACTTGGAACATAGTTACTGCATATTTTTTGAATATGCAATGAGAATGAAGAGCCCACACCACCAGGGCCATGCTCTCATCTTGCTTCTACCATCAGGGAGAAAGTTCAGGAGCTTGTGAACCATGATCTCCAGGTTCAAGAGCAGCTTCTTCCCAGCAACCCCCAGGGTCTTTAACATTAACCTCAGCAACTATAAACTACGAGTGACAGTGTCTTTGATTGCACTACAGACTTCGGGTGTTTTTGTTGCATTTTTGACCCACGAATCGACGTCCCTCTCCTCGCGCGTCCACCTTTGTACCTTGGGGGAGCCTGCCACAGCCAGCCTCGATGGCGCGGTGGGCCAGACCCCAGTTCCCTGTTCTACCAGCCTTGCTCCTCGCCCGTTGCATCTGTCGCCATCAGCGGTTTCATCATTCAGGTCTCTTGTCTTCGTGAGGCGAGCAGGGGCCGGCTCGGAAGTCTCCCCCCTTCCAGGCCATGGTCCGCTGAGTCCTGTAAAGCGGGGCCCAACTCAGCAGCTTCCCTCCATAGGCCGGAGGATAGCAGGATTCAGATAGTGTGAACTCCATCATCAAGTTCGCTGACGACACCACAGTTGTGGGACGAATCACAGATGGTGATGTCAGAGTATAGAAGTGAGATCGACCGATTGACCAAATGGTGCCAGCACAACATTCTGGCTCTCAACACCAGCAAAACCAAGGACCTGACTGTGGACTTTGGAAGGGGTAGGATATGGACCCACAATCCCATTTATATCAACGTGATGATGGTGGAAAGGGTCTGAAACTTCAAATTCCTGGGCGTGCATATTTCCCCACGATCTTTCCTGGTCCCAGCACACCGATGCAATTATAAAGAAAGCACATCAGCACCTCTACTTCCTGAGAAGATTATGGAGAGTCGGTATGTCAAGGAGGACTCTCTCAAACTTCTGCAGGTGCACTGTAGAGAGCATGCTGACTGGCTGCATCATGGCCTGATACGGCAACTTGAACATCCAGGAGCGGAAAAGAATGCAGAAAGTTGTGACCACTGCCCAGTCCAACATCGGCTCTGACCTCCCCACCATCGAAGGGATCTATCGCAGTCGCTGCCTCAAAAAGGCTGTCAACATCATCAAAGACCCACACCATCCTGGTCATCTTACCATTGCCATCGGGAAGAAGGTACAGGGGCCTGAAATTTGTAACATCCAGGTTCAGGAACAGCTACTTCCCCACAGCCATCAGGCTTTGAAACACAACATCAAATAATCTCTGAACAATAAAAGGTTATTTTTACTATTGCACTACATCTGTTTATTTACTGTGTATATATGGTCTATGGTCTATAGACGCACTGAACTTTTATCTTCCGTTTTGTATTATGTTTACATATGATTACATATTCTGTTGTGCTGCAGCAAGTAAGAATTTAATTGTCATATCTGGGACACATGACAATAAAACTCTCTTGACTCTTGATTCTTATCTCATAAACTTAGTTCGAAAGGGACTATTCATGTTCATTCAAGCTTTAGAAAGCATTAAGGCAATGGGTGCTAAATGCTAATAAATTAAATCTTGTTAATCCTTAATAAACCATGATTAATTAATTAACAGGTGCTTTTGTTATGCCAGAAAGTCTTGTTACAGGGAATGGTTTGTAAATGAGCACTTCTGCTTTTGAATGTCAGGAAATATAAAGTGAGAGGCAAATGCAGGCAAAGAGTCGTCTCGTTTAGTTTAGTTTCGAGATACAGCGCGGAAACAGGCCGTTCGACCCACCGGGTTCGCGCCGACCAGTGATCCCTACATATTAACACTGTTTTTACAATTTTTACATTTACCAAGCCAATTAACCTACAAGCCTGTACGTCTTTGGAGTGTGGGAGGAAACCGAAGTTCTCAGAGAAAACCCACGCAGGTCACGGGGAGAACATGCAAACTCCATACAGACAGCACCTGTAGTCGAGATTGAACCTGGGTCCCCGGCAATACATTTGCTGTTAGGCAGGAACTCTATCGCTGTGCCACCATGCCGTCAAGATTCAATGCTGGGTTGGTTTTAAGGTGTATTTTGCTATGGCAATTTTGTACTGGATCACAAAGGGAGTAATGGGGAGTGTTTGTACACGAGATAAGAGATAAATGGGCAAAAACAAAGTCCTGGAGAAACTCAGCAGGTCAGGCAGCATCTGTGGAGACTAACCAGCAATTTGTTTCTTTGCTCAAAGTTCCACCAACTTCCATTTCTTCTGTCTCCAACAGATAAATGGCCATTGAATATTTAAAAGATCCAGCATGGAAACAGCCCCTTCTGCCCACTTTCCTTGCTGACTATTGATCACCCGTTCATCTAATTCTGTGATAGTCCACTTTCTCATCCACTCCCTACACATGCGGACAGTCAAGTAACCTACAAATTCACACTTCTTTGGGATGTGGGGTGAAACTAGAGCATCCAGAAGAAACCCACATGGTCATAGGGAGAACGTGCAAACTCCACATAGGATCCACCTAGGTCTCTGGAACTGTGAGGCAGCAGCTCTACCAGTTGCACCACTGTGCCACCATGTAGAAAAGGATCTTTAAACAAATATAAATAGTTTGGGCCTTTGTGTTATGATACATATAACATACACTTTGTATCATTACACGAAGGCTGCTTAAACCCATCTCACGGTGCGAGTCCACCCATGAGTGATCCCGAGTTAAAAACAAATCAAACTCGTGGTAATCATGTAGATTTAACGCAGCGGGAACGTTGGAACTCGTGGACGTAACTTAGCGACTCGTAACGCTAACGGCAGGTACTTGGGAAACTTGTTAACTCGTGACAAATTTTCAACATGTTGAAAGATTTCCACGAGTCAAATTTACTCTTGAAGGAAAAATTTGAAAGTTTTAAACTCGTTGTGATACCGTAGTAGCCCTTGAGTTTACCATAGTGACTTGTGAGTAACTCGTGGGTAACTCGTGGGTGTGGCCTGAGTGCCAGAAGTGAAATGTTGAATATTAGTCAGATGTTAATGGAAAATTTTACAGTGATCTAACAATTCATTTTCAGTGAGTAATGCCTTTCAATGATTGATGTCAGACCTTGAACAAATGTAGTTCAAATGGACACCTGTTGCCTTAGCACAGCATGGCTTTTAGTATTACTAACTCAATGGGAAGGGCACGGATCAGTTTTACTGATGCATTTTTAGGGAGGAGTGAATGCATTCCTGTTTGAATAAGTGTAGGAAGGAACTGCAGATGGTGGTTTACACTGAAGACAGGCACAAAAAGCTGGAGTAGCTGAGCGGGTCATGCAGCATCGCTGAAAAAAAGAGTCTCGACCCGAAGCGTCGCCTATTTCTTTTCTCCGGAGTTGCCATCTGACCCGCTGAGCTACTCCAGCTTTTTGTGTCCATCTCTTGTTTGAATAAGATTATTTGAAAATGAAATGATCCACACCAACTCTTAAAAATAAATTCAATTCATAATTCTAATTCAATCTTTAATTGTCGTTGTGCAGTGTACAATACAGAGACAACGAAATGCAGTTGGTATCTCCGAAGGGCGAACTTACGAATGAACAAGTAATTGCGCAGTAGTATGAGTATTACGCAGTAGTATGAGTTAATATACATCTATACATATACAGTATCCGTGGGGGGGGGGGAGGGGTGGAGACAGACAGGCATAAATCGCCTTTATGTGAAAAATAAACCAATTGCAAAACTTAGCCAACACAAAGGGGAATATCCTTTGGGGTCGTTCGCTACCATCCGCGGTCACGGATAAAACAGTGCAGGAAATGATAACGTGGCCAATGATACAGGTGTGAGGTGAGATCCCCGAAATACAGTCTGCCGAGCGATGAATAAACAGGGGTGAGAAATGTACTAACGATCTATATTAAAAAATCCCAAAACTCGGTTCAGTGAGTTTAAAAAAGTACATTAGACAAGAAACCTTTACAAATAACGAAGCTTCGCGTATGGCAGCGTACACACCTGGTGGAAATGTTCCAAAGGGCGGAAACAGACCCTTCGGCCGACTGAGCCATCCGTCAAGCACTCATTTACCTCAAACTCATTTCTGCCGGCATTCACATCAATTTCCCACCTGAGCCCCATTCGACCACTCACCGACACATCGGGGGATGGTGACAGTCCTTCAGCTGTTTTTGCCATTCATTTCTCATCGAGTCATGGGTTCATACAACACAGCAGGTGTTGCGGGGAGCATTGATACAACAAAGCAGCGTGCGGGGAGCGAAAGGGAGCACTTGGGGGAAACTCCATAAAATGGTACCAGAGGTTAGAATCAAACCTGGGTCCCTGGAGCAGTGACACACGCTGTTCAAGTAAACGTATAATGAAATAAATGAGGACAGACAATAATCAGGTTAATTGAACTCATCAAAGGGCATAGATTTAACGTGAGCAGCAGGCAGAATAGTGGGCATCTGATGATTTTTTTCTCAACCCATTAATTACTGTAGTTGTAATCTGAGAACGCGAGAGGCAGGTTTACAAAGTATATGGGCCAGAACCCGAATAACGGTCAGGAAGGCTATGGTTGGAATGGACATGGTGGGCGGAGGAGCCTGTTTCTGTGTTGTATGAACCCATGACTCAATGAAAAATGAGTGACAAAAGCACCTGAAGGATTGTGTGATAATGATCATGGATGACTTTTAATGGAAAGTCCACACATACAGATAGACAGCCATGAAGAACTTCATATCTATACTCAGATGGACTGGCAGATGGAGGAGATAGGAGTTGGGGAAAGAGAGAAAAAGCCCAAGAGAAATACAGGGAAAGGGATATTGGAAAAGACAGATGCTGGAATCCTGAACACATGTCAAAACATTTAAAAGGTATAAACACATAGCAAATAGGTGCAGAAGTAGGCCATTCGGCCCTTTAAGCCAGCATTGCCATTCAATATGATCATGGTTGATCATCCAAAATCAGTTCCCCGTTTCTGCTTTCGCACCATATCCCTTGATTCCGTAACCCTAAGAAATTTAAACATGGGATTTATAGTGAAAATAAAACTGCATTACATTTTTACCATGTGATGATTTTTCCACACGTCGGTAGCCGTTGTTGGCTCAAGAGTAACTCAGGAGAGGTACTTGGTAACTCAGGAGAGGAACTTGGTACATGGCAGAAATTAGAAGTAAACGGCAAACTTAGACATACACGTGGGAACTCGTTTAAACTCTTGAACATAAACTTGGAATCTCGTAGAAAACCACAACTTTGATTTTTTCTTTCACTCGGGATCACTCGTGGGTGGACTCGCACCGTGAGACAGGGCTATAAGACTTACAGCCTTTCAAGTTTCAAATATTTGCCTTTGAAGAATTTACAGATCACTATCCATACATTTGTGATATGGAGTAAAATTCATTCTTTCAGAATTCATATGAAAAAAGTTAAATAACAAAGACAAGATTTACTGCATTCCACCTATACACTGCACTTTTAGAAATTAATTCAAAGTCTATGATTTCCATCAACTTGTCTTGATACATTTAATGCTTTGAGGATTTTTGTAGTATCAGTGATATTTCATTCTTTGAGGAGTTTTGCAGTAGTGATATTTCATGCTTTGACGTATTTTATAGCATCAATGATATTTAATGAGTTTTGTAGAATCAGTGATATCAGCCTTTCAATGAAATGTTCGCTATCAACTTGCCACAGTAGTTCAGGTGGACATTTAAAATGACATGCTGCTGATCAAAGTGTTTCCCCTGATATCCTGCTCCATGTAGTCTTCTCTCCTTCAAACTCCACCATCGATTTAATGTGGTACCTTGCTTAAAAATAGAGCTTTCTACCTTACATTAATTACTGTAAACTTCAATGAAATAACATATGTAAATACTTTGGGAACATTTCCTGTCAAACACAGGATGAATGATTTTGTATTGATTGGTGCACATTTCGTGTCAGCATATTGTTAAAAGATTTGTTGCATCGATGAATATCCTAATATCACCCTTTATTGTAAGAAACGTGTGCAGATTATTTTTGTGAATTATTACAGAATATGGTAATGGTACCATAGCAATATTTAAAAGATGTTTGGATGGGTCATGGATAAGAAAGGTTTAGAGGGATATGGGTGAAACACGGGCAGGTGGGACTAGCATAAATGGGATACATTGGTCACCATGAAGGGCCTGTTTTCATGCTGAACAATCCAGCACCATACACCATGGCCTGTTGGACAAACATATGGTTAAACATAGCACTTGTCATCAGCAAGATATGTTTGTGATAATTTGATTTACTGGGTTAGATTAGTTATTAATAATATTTCACTGCTGTCAGTTGTTTATTTCTTTTCGAGTTGGAAAAAAAAGACAATTTTTCATGTTTGCCATTATTTTAAAATAATGTGTTCATAGCAATGTCTTATATCTACTATTTTGATGCTTTCATTTTATTCTTCGGTCTTCTTCACATCTTCATCTTCAACTTCACTCTGAACAGCGTCCAAACGACCTGAGCGGCACAAGTGCGCCTGACGTTGAAGTTGAGTCACAGGTCAAGAGTGTTTAATTGTCATATCTACCAACACCAGAACAATGGCATTCTTACTTGTTGCACTTTTCAGGCTCACAAATGCAATAACACACAATTAAATATACAATAATCAATAATACGAAATATTAATAAACAGAAATACTAGGAATACCAGATCATAATAGTTCATGTTCATAAGTGTAGAATTAGGCCATTTGTCCCATCAAGTCTACCCTGCCATTCAGACATCTGATCTATCTCTCCCTCCCAACCCCATTCTCCTGCCTTCTCCCCATAACCCCTGGCACCTATACTAATCAAAAATGTATCTATCACTGCCTTAAAAGTATCCATTGACTTGACCTCCGCAGCCTTCTGTGGCAATGAATTCCATAGATTCACCACCCTATGACTAAAGGAATTCCTTCTCATCTCCTTCCTTAAGGAATGTCCCTTAATTCTGAGGCTGTGACCTCTGTAGACTCTCCCACTAGTGGAAACATCCACTTCGCATCCACTCTTCACATCCACTCTTCACATCCATTCTATCCAGGCCAACTGCAAAACCAAAGTACATAATGCAATCAAAATGAAGCCCAAACAAGATCATAGTTGTTGAGGTTGAGGTTAGGGGAAGGGAAGCTGTTCCTGAACCTGAACGTCACAATTCTCAGGCTCCTGTACCTTCTTCCCAATGGTGGCAGCGAGATGAGAGCGTGGCCAGGGTCTTTGAAGAAATTAGCTGCCTTATTGAGTTTACCCAGACGCCCATTCCTCTGCATTCACACACCAAAGTGCAGATAATCACACTCTGGAATCCAGTATAAAATAAAACAACTTCAGTCTCAACAGAATAATGTCATTATCATCTTCAGCTGCTGCAATGTTCTCACCTAATTCTATTTTCTTACTCACCTGCACGTCTTTGTCCTAAAATATGTTTGGTAATAAAGGTTTGGTGTGCAAGAGCAAGATGCTTATCAGTTTATAAACAACCTGTGAAAGTGAAGTGTCAGGTCAAATAATCTGTGGAGCGTAACCATGGTAACACTTCGCAGTCTCCCTCATCCCACCATAGTGCTTCAGTGAGTTTTAGAAAGAAGAAACAAACTCACCTTGCTGAAGGTGAGAATGCAACCTAATTGAGCCTAATTACAGAATTTTTTTGCCATATGCCGACCATCTCTTTTGCATTCAGTCAGAGATCTCTCACTGGGCCCATATGTGCAACGTGGAGAACAGTGACAGATTGTTGAACCTGGTTAAACAAAAGTTGAGAAATAATCCTCAATATACGTACATGAGATAATTCCTAAATCAGATACAAGGATCTAGATCAGGTTCAATTATAAGATACTACATCACGAAAAATTATTTATAAATGATGAAAGTTGCATAGTATCTGTCATTTCCATTTCTATAATATTTTTCTCCTGAACAAATCAATATCCATCCTTACATATTGTTTAACTGGAGTGCACCAAGTTGGTCACTCACTGGGAAAGAGAGGGATAATAAGGTTCTACAGCACATGAAATTAATCTTAATCTGCATCAGTTGAGTGTTGTCCCTCAGTTAGGAAGAAACACCCACCTAGAGGGATTGGAATCTGCTACCTCAGGAGGCTGTGGGGGCTCTATCACTGAGTGAATTCAAGACACAGATCTATAGATTGGTAGACACAAAAAGCTGGAGTAACTCAGTAGGACAGGCAGCATCTCTGGAGAGTCACAGTCCGAAGAAACCTGACCTGATACGTCTACTATCCTCTTTCTGCAGAAATGCTGCCTGAGCCGCTGAGTTATTGCACATTTTGTTTGCATTATGTGCTATCTTTGGTATAAACCAGCCACTGCAGTTCTTTGTTTCTACTCAATAGTTTGTTCAATGTTTTGGGAATCCAGAGACAGGGAGTTAGTGCAAAAAAGCACCTTTGCAGTAAAATATCAGCCATGATCTTATTCATTGGCAGAGTAGACGTGGGGAGCCAAATGTCATTTTCCTGCTTCTAATGGTCTTAAATGGTTAATATCCTCACACCAGACTCTTGTCTGTACTAGTTAAACACTGGTGTTAACCCGTCCGTGTGAACCTTGAGCCTCTCGACATGTATACTTCATCCAGCTGAGATATTAACCCACCCTGTACTCTGCAACAAACATTCCCAATGTTACAGCTGAACAAAGGTTCAAAGGTGAGTTTTTTGTCACGTGTACCAATTAAGGTACAGTGAAACTCAATTTATTCTCCTGCGGTCGAGGCAGTCAAACCTTCCACAGTCGGGGCGATCGAAGCTCCCGCAGCCAGCGATCGAAGCTCCCGCAGCCATCGATCGAAGCTCCCGCAGCCATCGATCGAAGCTCCCGCAGCCATCGATCAAAGCTCCCGCAGCCAGCGATCGAAGCTCCCGCAGCCATCGATCGAAGCTCCCGCAGCCATCGATCGAAGCTCCCGCAGCCAGCGATCGAAGCTCCCGCAGCCATCGATCGAAGCTCCCGCAGCCATCGATCGAAGCTCCCGCAGCCATCGATCGATGCTCCCGCAGCCATCGATCGAAGCTCTCGTGTCGGGGCGATCGAAGGACCCGCGTCGGGGCGGTCAAAGCTCCTGCGGCATGGAGCTCCCCTAGTTGGTCTCTAACCAGGGACCGTGAACACCACGATGTTAAAGTCCGCAGGCTCCAAGGTCGATCCCCGACAGGGATCGGCAGCTCCGCGATGATAAGTCCTGCAGGCTCCTGCAGTTGCAGCTCCCGAAGTCAATCACAAGCAGAGGCCGCCAGCTCCTCAATGTTAGGCCGCAGTGCAGACGGACATACGATACGGGAAAAAATTGCACCTCCGCCGAGGTAAGAGATTGAAAAAAGTTTCCCTCAACCACCACCCCTCCCCCCCCCCCCCCCCCCCCCCATCCCCGGAACCCCCCCACATAAAACAAGCTAAAGGACACTAAAACATACATTTGACACATACTAAAAAACAACAAAGAAGGAAGGGACGAGACAGACTGTTGGCGAGGCGGCCATTGCAGGCGCCACCCGGTGGTCGTATAATATGCAATAGTACATCTTGCAATCTAAAGGGTCCAACGGTGTTACTCCCAGCACATCTTAAAATGTTATAAATTGGACATGAAACATTCCAAGTGCACATTATGTTAAGATTACACCCAGAGAGACAGAAGAGGCTGCAGATGCTGGAATCTTAAGAAAAACTGGAGTAATCATTGGTTCAGGCAGCATCTTTGTTCGGGAATGGACGGATGACGTTTTTGGTTGGGACTCTTCTTCAAACTTCAAATTATGAGAATAGTTTCCACTGAGGCCTACAGGATCTCCGGGTTGCTTTTAACTATTTTAACTCCACTTCCCATTCCCACACAGACCTGCCAGGCTTAGGCCTCTCTTCCAACATCCTCCCCCCACCCTGCCCCTCCACCCCACAAACCCATGAAGAAGGATCCGATCCAAAACAATACCTATCCATGTTCTCCAGAGACATTGCCTGACCCGCTCAGTTACTCCAGCACTTTGTGTTTTTAGAGTAAACCAGCATCCCTGTTTCTACTGGTTTCTCCATGGTCAGATCGCTTGCAATGCAGAGAGCAGCCAGTAGAGGGAGACTCCCATTTCATTTTCCTGCAAATCTGTTACAAGCCAAAAGAGGTTGAGAACTGGGGGGGGGGGTGAGAAAGAGTTGAGAAATTAAACCCTGCTGTTCTATGGCGAATAAATGAGCACAACTCTTTTTTGATCGGCCACTTTTAGGATTACAGAGTGAGATTTTGCATTTGGAAATATTGGTTTTGTTTAGTTTTACTTTAGAGATAGAGCGCAAACAGGCCATTTGGCCCAGCCGAATCCACGTCGACCAGGGATCCCCATACACTAGCACTATCCTACTAGTGACCATTTTTTAAACAATTGGTACCAAAGCCAATTAACCTGCATAACGTTTGGAGTGTGGGAGGAAACCCATGCAGACACAGAGAGAATGTACAAACTCCGTGCAGACAGCACCCGTAGTCAGGATCAACCCGAGCCTTTGGCACTGTAAGGCAGCACCACTGTGCCGCAATTGATCTGATGACAGCGTATGTCAACAGTCACAGTCATAGTGCAGTGACACCAAGTTAATGTTTGATTGGCAGGCATGTTAAACTTTGTCAATTCTAGTTTGGAGGTGGGGTAGATAGTATTTTGGAGTTTAAATATAGAAATTTATTTGGAGGAGTGAAGATGTCTGATGATCAAACTGAGTTAATTATAGAATTGTCTCACTCCCCTTCACCCCCTCCTCCCTCCGGTCCCCCACTTTACAGAAACTGGGTTTTGCATCATTTTGGTGCAATTTAACATTGTGAACTGCATTGAGATGAATGTTTAGTCTGAGTCAAAGAGGGAGAAAGTCAAGTAGACACAAAGAACTGTAGGTTCTGGTTTACCAAAGACAGATACAAAGTGTAACTCAGCAGGACAGGCAGCATCCCTTGAGAACATGGATAGATGACAATTTGGACCAAGACCCTTCTTCAGATTCACCTATCCATGTTGAGTCAGAGGAAGAATCCCGACCCGAAACATCACCTATCCTTATTCTCCAGAGATGCTGCCTGACCTGCAGAATTACTCCAGCACTTTGTGTCTTCTCTTGGAAGAAACTCAATTGACTTAATACCTCAAATTCTCTCTTGATGTCTGAGACCCTTAAATTCCAATCCTAGCCTTGACTATTATACTTACATTTGGTATTTGGCTTTGCCTGACAGCTAGTTTTCTGTGCCCTCTGTGCCCCATCACTTTTGCTTAGATAATTATATTGAGGAGCAGAAATCGGTGCAGTCAAAGTTTATTAGTTAAGTTCTTGCATTAGTTGAGTCAGGTTATGAAGTTTATTTGGACACATGGCATATAAACATTGACCAGAAAAAATATCCTGTGCAATTTGCATAGAAATTCAAGGGCTTCATAAATACATTTCAAGGAAAGATTCAGCGGAAATCATCTAAAGTGACTTAAAAAAACTTTCTGTGGTATTCCTGGGGCCAAACAGGCTAGGAAACACAGTCTGAAAAAGAGTCCCGATCCGAAATGTTACCTCTCCATATTCTCCCGAGATGCTGCCTGACCCACTGAGTTACTCCAGCACTTTGTTGCTTTTTTCCTATGAAATACAGCCTGCACTTTGACAACTGGCAATAAAGAATGAAAAACGCCTGTTTATTATAAGATGCCACACTGCAAATTTTGACACTCCTGTTGCCAAGAAGGAGCAAATGCTCTAGATTACCATAAGGGACACAGAAATGTGCCTGGATCATTTATTCACAGGGAGAAGTGCTGAGAACTGTTAAACACACCTTGAGTTCAGCAAGGAAATGAATCAAGTATTTGTGATTCAGTGATTCTGAGCTAAAGTTTTGAAAGTATTTTAGACTGACAGAAGAAAGGATAACTAAAGAATAACTAGATGGCATGGTGACGCAGCGGTAGAGTTGCTGCCTCATAGCGCCAGAGACTCGGGTTTGACCCTGACTACAGTTTCCTTCCACACACCACAACTGATACCTTTACATGATATGGATATACTTCATGAATTTTTATGGAGTCAATTAAGATAACTGTTTTATAACATAAGATGGAATATAATTTTCCGTTTCCTTTCCCATATATTTCAACATTTTGCAAATAGGCATCATCAATAAATTTCCATCTGCCAATGAAGATAGTTATGGAAAATTAGTTTAGTTTAGAGATATAGCACGGAAACAGGCCCTTCGGCCCACTGAGTCCCCACTGACCAGCGATCCCTCTGTGCACAAATGCTCTCCTAGGAACAGTCTTCATTTTTACATTACACTAGGCACAATTTACATTTTTTACCAAAGCCAATTAACCAACAAACCTGCACGTCACTGGAAGTTGTTGCACAGTGCTTACATACCAGATGATGCTACAGAATAATACTCCACATCTGTAGAATTAATTAATCCCTGTTTTCAGCTTCGTTGAGCATCCCGAGAGTGTTCAGTATGTTTTGCCTGTGATGTCACAATAAAGAGTCTAAGTATATATATAATATGTCTTCTGCAGATTTGTAGAATTGCAAGATACAGCATGGAAACAGGCCGTCCAGCCCACCGAGTCTATGCCAACCATTGACCATTTGTTCACACTAGTTCTATGTTATCCAACTTTCTCACCCACTCCCTACGCATTAGAGACAAATTACAGAAGGCCAATTACCCTACAAGCTCGCACGTTTTTGGGATGTGGCAAGAAACTGGATCACACGGAGAAAATGTGGTCACAGGGAGAACATGCAAACTCCACATACAGACAGCACTCAAGGTCAGGCGCTGTGAGGCAGCAGCTGTACCAGCTGCGCACCTGTGTATTTAATGTTACGGCAACTCAGCCAGAGAGATGATGTGCTCTTCTACCCCGAGCAAACCCACATGGTCACAGGTTTAATGAATCTCAAACAAATCCATAAACATATAGAATGTTTAAATGTGATAGTGCAAAAGTGTTGATTTTACTGTCACTGAGATCAAGGTGGGAAAGAGAAAGGCCAAGGAAAGTGTATTTTGCAGTGTATTTAGGTTGGTTTTGCTGAGCAGCTATATTGAAGCGAACTTATTCTGTATCAGAATGGAAAAGCAGCTGAGAAGACCTATTCCTTCTCCCAGGAGAAACGATCGCACCACAGTTTGTTTGCACTGTGCACAAATACATATACATATAAACTCAAGCAGTCGCATCTACAGTCAGACTCATAATGTAATTCTTTCACAGAGGATTGTGCTGGTAATTTGATGGTTGTAATGGTGAGCGCCGCAATGTGGGAGGGGCGGTATTGAGGGAGCACTGTGATAGGTGATCTATATTTTAACAAAAATTATATTTCTTCTTCAAGAATAAATTTGATGTGCATTCTCCTTTTTTCCAACTTAGTTGAAGCACGTATATTTCTGAGCCTTCCTAAGGACTAAAAGTCATCATTGATTTTTACTGACATGAGTAGCTGGGAAATACTATAATACAACTTCCAAATGCCAACCAGAGATTTCTTACCTTCTATTTTTCAGCTGAAAGCTTTTAATTCACCAGAGTACAGATAAATCTGTGATTATCCCTTCACCTCTTATTCACTGCACTTATCTCACAACTATAATTATTTCTCTTGCTTATTAGTTTGGCTCAGATAATACCACATGGTTCTCATCTGTACAGAAAGAGCATCCTAGAGTTCTCATTATCTGTGGCTAAAGTTAAACTAAGCCTTCACTTAATACCTTTTGATTAAGTGTTTTTTTCTAAGTACAGATTGCTTTTGAAAAACTATTTTCCATTGTACCGTACTCCATATATTCAGTCCTAAACTAAGGAAGTCACTGTTTGAACAGCTGAAGCTGTCTATGGTCAGATTCTCCTGATACAATTTAGAAAGGTCATAGGTGGGGGGGGCGAGGGGGGGGAGGGGGTTGGTTTCTGCTTAGTCGGCATTAATTATCGCCGGGTCAGGTTTACCACTAATTTTATTCAAAGTGAACCTACAATCCATTGTTTCGACAGTTGAAGCACATGGTTTCATTTGTGCAAAGCGTATTTCACAAGTATGCACTATTGTTCTCCCAAATTACCTCTTCACGAATATTGTCGATTACTGTCCAACCTGACACACATTTCTTGTCTTCAACCGGCATTTGAAATGGTGGTGCAGTGCTAGAGCTGCTGCCTTACAGCGCCAGAGAACCAGTTTTGATCCTGACTATGGGTGCTGTCTGTACAGAGTTTGTACATTCTCCTAGTGACCGCATGGGTTTTCTCTGGGAGCTCCGGATTCTTCCCACACTACAAAGACATACGGGGTTGTAGGCTAATTGGCTTGCTAATATTGTAAAATTATTCCTAGTGTGTGTGGGATAGTGCAGGTGCTCGGGGATCGCTGCTCTGTGTGTACTTGGTGGACGAAGAGTCTGTTTCCACCCTGTATTTCTAAACTACATTAAACTAAACTATGTTAATGTAGCTGAACCTCAGCTACATGGTAATGTTGCTGAACCTCATTTTCTAAAGGGACCGGGTTCAGTGGAGTTTATTACGTCATCCACATAGTCTGATAAAGAAACCGGAATAAAATACTTACGAATTTGTTGCACCACCTGCTCCCTAGTTTTAGTGGTTTGGATATTATATCCTTTAGTGGCTTTTACAGACATTTAGGCTACAGGCTTCTGATATCTGGGATACCGAGTATCGAAACAAAAGTTGAGTTGGACCATTTGTTAATTCCAGAAGTTAACCTAAATGATGAGTTGTTAACTACCCACCCAGTGTGTTTGGGGAAGACCAACGCTGTTTTTCTATGGAGCACCAGAGGATGCAAAGAGACCTGATAGAAATGTATGAAATTGTGAGAGGCATTGATAGGGTAGACAGTCAGAATCTTTTTCCCAGGATTGAAATAATAAATACTAGAGATCACAGCTTTAAGGTGAGAGGGGCAAAGTCCAAAGGCGATTGCAGGGCCAGTTTTTTACACAGAGGGTGGAGAGTACCTGGAATGTGCTGCCAGGGGTGGTGGTTGATTCAGATATGTTAGTGGCATTTAAGAGACTTTTGGATAGGCACATGGATATGCAGGGAATGGAGGGATACGGGTTATGTGCAGGCACTTGGCAGGATGGTCTTGGCATTGGTTCCGGTTTCCTCCCACATTCCAAAGACATGCAGGTTTGTAGGTTAATTGGCTTCTGTAAAATTGTCCCCAGTGTGCGGGGTGCAAAAGTGGAATAACAAAGAACTAGTGTCAATGGATGATTGGGGTTCGGCGTGGATTCGATGGGCCGAAGGGCCTGGTTCCACACTGTATCCCTTCACTAAACTCAACTAAACTCGACTAAACTAAGATTCAGCCTGACCTGCTGAGTTACTGCACCACTTTGTGTTTTTTTCGTAAACCAGCATCTGCAATTCTTTGGAATAATCAATAGCAGGAATAACTTGAATATGTATTTTCATTCAATTAGTTTAGGGTAGTTATACAACAAAAAAGTCTGTTGATTTAAAAGAAGAATAAGTGTCCAGATTCCTTTCTGTCACAAAAGCACACCAGACCTGGTGTAGGAATTTGTGAAGGTGTCAGGGATGCTAAAATGGTGTTCTTGCAAGACTTCCTGACAGCGTGTTGCCACCTCACCACCTCCATCAACTCACTTCACGCCCACGCTCAAGCAGTTACAATGATTTAAATGGGAAAAAAAGTTGGACATGAAACAGTTGAAAAGAAGCAGAAAAGAACAATGTATTTTCTCAAGTTCAAAAAACAAACTACTGGAGGAACTTAGAGGGTCAGGCAGTGTTTGAGAAGGGAATGGACAGGTGACTTTTGGGTTGGGGTCCTTCTTCAAGTGGATTGAAATAGGAGGGGAGAATGCTGGAAAACAAAAGGTGGGGTGTGACAAAGCCTGGCAAGTGATAGGTGGATACAGGGGTGGGGAAGGGGGCAGGGTGGTGATTGGAAGAAGGGTGGAGTAAGTGACAAAGGCTAGAGGTGAAGAAGGACAGAAAGTGTATCAGATATAGAGAGTTGTGTAGGAGTGAAATGTGAAGCCGGTGGGAGGGATATGGATGGGAAGTTTCAGATGGAAGGGGAAAGGGGGGGGGAATAAAAGAGAAATGGAGGTCTCCAGGATGGGAGGAGCGTGTACAAAGGAGGGGAGAGGAGCGGGATGACTGAGGGGTGGGTGGTAGTGGAAGAAATATGGGGGCAAGGGGTGAAGGATAACTAGGGGTAAGAGGGTGAGTTGAGGGGATATTATCTGAAATTGATGAATTGTACATACTGTTGTGTTGTGAGCTAACCACGAGGTGCTGCTCCTTCAATTTCCATGTGGCCCCACTCTGGAGTAACCATGGCCAATTTCTTCCCATTCCCATGGGCACCAAGGTTATTTTATGTGTTCCACCATTGACTCCATCTACATTTCAGGCTGCCTTGGAAAAGCAACCAACATAATCAAAGACCTTTCTCATCCCTGTTATTCATTCTGCTGCTTGTTCCCATCGGGCAGAAAGCATGCACTACCAGACTCAATTACATCTTCTTCCCCTCGGTTATCAGGCTTCTGAACGCCCCTTCCATAAGCTCGGGTACTGTCTGATTTACCTCTACCCCATTGTGAACAATGGACTTTGTCCTGGAACTGATGTGCTGCAATGCTGAGGACTATATTCTGCACTCTGTATCTTCCCTTTTGCTCTATCTATTGTACTTGAGTTTGACTTGATTGTATTTACGTATGGTATATCTGATCTGATTGGAAAGCATATAAAACAAAGCTTTTCACTGTACCTCGATACACGTGACAATAATGATAAACCCAAATCTTACTGTTCTTGAATTCATGTCGATTGGTGACCATCCTAATTTAAGTTTCTTTCTATAAAGCATGACATTGTCCCTTTACATCATTTTTATTTGCTCTAATAACACCGTGAAATGATCTCAGCTGTACTCAACAAAATGCTTTTTTTTCTAACATTGCACCTATTTCAGTCTGATTGTGCTTTTTATGATTTACTGTTTGGCCATTGAATTTTTGCACCTGTTAAAATAGCACCCATGCCTACTTTCCGCACTTCATTGTGTTCTCTGGAGACACGTTTGGAGTGCTGAAACCCGTGACGTTCGCATGAGTTATTTTAATAAAGGACAGCAAGAGGCTTGCAGAAGCACAGGGAAGGCTGTAGCCCCAGATCTGTCCCTCACTGCCGCGCTGCTTTTACAAGGTAGGATTTGCACGTAATCTTATTACTGAAATTTGTGCCACCGAATCTTGGGTTAAAGTGCGGTGAAACAAAGTTAACATGAAACGTTTTGGCATAATAACAGTAACTACCAGTGAATTATTTTTCAATCAGTGATTTGTGTCATAAAAGTGTTAGACAGATCATTTGGTTTTAGCAGTGATGTTTCAAGGAGAGATTTTAGTCAGGAAAATGTCTGGTAAACTCCTGTAAAGAAACCTTGGAATTTTAAATATTCATATCAACTGCAAGGACCGATAGGAAGGACTGTGATTTTATGTTGCATCTAAACTTAGCATTTCTGACTATATAACTGTGTTTTAGTGCTGAATTGGCAAAAGAAGGGTCTCAACCCAAAACATCACCTATTCCTTTTCTCCAGAGATGCTGCCTGACCCGTTGAGTTACTCCAACATTTTGTGTCTATATTCGGAGTAAACAAGCACCTGCAGTTCCTTCCTACGCTAATCTAACTTTAATTTTGTTAGCATTGTATCTTTTGCACACTATCAACATTCCTTTCCTCTTTTCTGTAATGTGCTAAAGAACGAATATAAATAAAATGTAAATACACAAGTTCTTTACAGTGGAGATAATGTGTTTTTATATATGTCAATATTAAAATTTGCAGGATTTGAATTTTTCCCTTTGGAAAATCTGCCAGCTTTGTGTAGAAATGGAGGGTGTGTCCATATTTTTGTTTTAAACATGTAATTTACAAATTACATCTTTAGATTGAGTACATAGAGTCTTAGAGCACGGAAACAGGATCTTCAGCCCAACTCATTAATACCGAACAAGATAGGGAAGTATAGGAATTTTGGGGGAAATCGGCCAAACGCAGGCAGGTGGAACTAGTGTAAATGGGGCATCTTGGTCAGTATGGGCAAGTTGGGCCGAAGAGTCTGTTTCCATGGTGTGTGATTCAATTACTCTATGATGCCCATCTAAGCTAGTTCCATTTACCAGTGATTAGTCCATATCCCCTAAACCTTTCCTATCTATGTACCCGTCCAAATGTTTGTAAATGTTGTTATTGTACGTGCCTCAACTACTTCCTCCAGCTCCTGATTCCATTTATTTACCACGTACTGTGTGGAAATAGTTACCTCTCAAGTTCCTATTTAACCATTGCTCTCGCACCTTAACCTTTGCTCTCTCACCTTAACCTTTGCTCTCTCACCTTTGGGGTGGCACAGTGGCACAGTAGTTGCTGCCTGACAGCGCCAGAGACCGGTTCAATCCTGACTAAGGGTGCTGTCTGTACGGAGTTTGTACGTTCACCCTGTGGCCGCGTGGGCTTCCTCGGGGTGCTCCGGTTTCCTCCCATATTCCGAAGACCTACAGGTTTGTAGGTAAATTGGCTGGTAAGTTGTAAAATTTGTCCTATGTGTGTAGGTTCATTTGTGGGGTGATCGCTGGTCGATGCAAACTCAGTGGGCCGAAGGGCCTGTTTCCACACTGTATCTCTAAAGTCTAAACTCTAACACATTTAGGTACAGAGTTTGCAGTGAGAATATTGCTGAGACTATCTGCGCTCAACATTGTGAAAAAACGAAATCCTGGAGCAAAATCTGAAGGGCACATATAGTTAAGTGAACAAATCCACAAGTTACTGTAGATGATTTTCTACTCCCATATGGGTGACGCTAATGTGTAGTTTTCTCCAGTGTACTCTGCAAAAATCAGTAATATCTGCATGAAAAATACAAAGCATTTCCACATGACGTTGCTGCATTGAAATGTTGTTTGATTTGATTTTTTAATTCATCACACACAATGAGAAGGAGAACAAAAGTACAATTCTAACACAATTGAAATTAGATTAGAATTGGTAATCCAGTTCTGGAATCAAGGAACTTTAGGTGCTGGTTTATAAGGAAAGACACAACATGCTGGAGTAACTCAGCGGGTCAGGCAGCATCTGGTGAACATGGTTAGATGACGTTTCAGGTCAGGACTCTTCTTCAGACTGATTGTAGGCGGAGTGAAGGCAAGCTGGAAGAGATGAGAGGCAGGACAAGGTATGGCAGGTAATAGGTGAAAACAGGCACAGAATCTGAAGAAGGGTCCTGACCTGAAACTATTCATGTTCTCCAAGGATTCTGCAAGACCTGACTTGGTGATCCTATTGTCAGTTCAGTAAAAGAAAATGTCACCATTTTGTGCACTCCCTGCTGGCCATAGATCACAAACCCCTTGATCACCAAACTTTTCCAGATACTAATTTTCCATTTCCCACCCACAACCCTTTTCAATGGCAACCACCCCCCGCCCTGTTGCTGACTCTCAGTCTGGGCACAGTGCACGAAGCAAAGGCTTGCCTGAGCCTGGTTCAGTCTTGTCGTGGTCCGGAGATTTCCAAATGCAGACAGGTGGGACTAGTTTAGATACAAGATGCAAGATACAAGATAGTTTATTGTCATGTGTCCCAGAGAGGACAATGAAATTCTTGCTTTGCTTCGGCACAACAGAATATAGTAGGCATGTTGGTCAGTGTGGGCAAGTTGTGCGATGGGCCTGTATGACTCTATGACAAAGTGAGAAAAGGTGTACATTTCTTATAAGGCAGTGAGGACTGCGATTGTCTTGCTCTAATTGCAAAATGTGGACCTAAAATATTTATCAGTGGTATTTTTTGTTGACATTTGAGTGCCTCCTGGCATTTACACTGGGCTTCCTTCCTTCAAATTTATTATGTATCATTTATGTATATTCTGTCGAATCCCTATAATGTTACTGCATGTAAGGTGTAGCGGCCGATTTTTATATCGTTCGAGAAATTAACCCTCTAGCTGCTAAATGGATGAGATTGGTTGAGGGGAATGTCTTCGAAACGCATGCAAGCTCACCCACAGAGATCTTCAGAGCTTCTTCACAGATAAGTCTTCCAAAACACAGTCTTTTGATTAATAAGTTCTTTATTGTTGATGAAAGCAATAAGGTACATCCAAACTTCTTCCGACTCATTACTATAATCTTCATCGAACTCCAGCTTATCACTTTAAACATTAGAAAACTCCTCGTGTCTCCGTTACACATCTCATGATCTCCTTTACACCTCGCATGGTCGAAGGGTAAACCTTCTCCGTGGTCTCTCCAAACTAATCTAAAAACTAAACTTCTGCGCAAGCCATTTAGCCCAAAACACACCCAAAAATACGTCATATATCCCACCAACAATATAACAGGCAGTCTAAAATTTAAAGGCACATGCCATCATCAATGACACGTAAAACAAGCCAAATGGCCACTGCATAAGGATTTCATTATTCCGTTGTCTGTACATATGACAATTAAACAGCCTTGAGTTGGGATTCTCAATGCCATAGAAACATAGAAACTAGGTGCAGGAGGAGGCCATTTGGCCCTTCGAGCCTGTACCGCCATTCATTGTGATCATGGTGGATCATCCACAATCAGTAACCCGTGCCTACCTTCTCCCCATATCCCTTGATTCCGCTAGCCCCGAGAGCTCTATCTAACTCTTTTTTAAATTCATCCAGTGAATTGGCCTGATCTAAGATATCCTTTCACCATTTTGAATGGTGAGAATGTAAGACTTATTCAAGGAAGGTTTAAGAAAATCTTCAATCATGTCACGTGTCCACCTGGTAATCAGTTGCTGGGAAAGAGATTGGAATAGTGTCTGTTTCAGGAATTTAGTTTTGGACAAGAGAATGATGTGGCCTCACTCCTGCTTGGTATAATTTCAGCTTTAATGCTGGGGATATTGGCCTGGTGAGAGCTCCGACAAGTTGCATATTCAGGCAGTACATGTGGAGGATTTTGCAGAGAGACATTGATGGGCATCTCCTGTGCTTTGAGGTGTCTGCTGTGAGCATTTGGAGTATCATAAGTATACAGGAAGGGAGCAATCTCTGCTGCCTGGTTGACTCTGAGATTTGTGCTAGGATTTGTGCATTTGAGGATGTTGCCAGGACTCGAGAGCCTGAGCTATAGGGAGAGGTTGGGCAAGCTAGGATTTTATTCCTTGGAGCACAGATGTACAATTCTTATGGTGGTGGCCCGTCGGTAACGACGATGGCAGGGATAGGAACCTGAGAGATATCTTTTTTACACAAAATGTGATGGGTATATGGAATGAGCTGCCGGAGGAGGAAGTTGAGGCAGGTGCTATTGGAACGTTTAAGTAACATTTAGACAGGTACATGGATAGGATAGGTTGAGAGGGATATGGGCCAAATACAGGCAGTTAGGACTAGTGTAGCTGGGGCACGTTTGTCAGTTTGGGCAAGTTGGGCCCAAAAGGTCTGTTCCCACATTGTAAGACTCTATGACTCTATGATTGAGATCTTGATCTCAAACACTCTCTTCAGGTTGCTAAAGGTTGCATTCGTACACTCGTGTATTTCAGCATCAATGTCTGCCTTCGCTAGAAGATGGGTCCTGAGATATGGGCAGTCTGCATTTTCCAAGCGCCTTTTATATATACCCAGCGCAATAATTATATAATTTTCCCATGTTATTGTGCAGAGGCCTCATGTGGGGTATTAGTTTGTAATTGTGTATTAATTCTTATTTGTTGGAATAGAGAACCTGTTTGTCGGTGTAATTGTCCAACAGTAGAGGGCAGAGCTATGACATGAGAGGAGGAAAGTTTACACGGAGCTTGCAGATTATTTCAGGGGTTTGTTCAGGAAGGTAACGTTTATCCTTATCCATGATCATGAAGATTGACCCTTACATTTCAACTTTAGAGCTACAGCGCGGAAATAGGCCCATCGGCTCACCGAGTCCGTGCCGATCAGCAATCACCCCATACGCTAGCAGTATCCTACATACTAGGGACAATTTACAATTTTTACTGAAGCCAATTAACCCACAAACCCGCGCATCTTGCAAATGTGGGAGAAAACCGGTGCACCCGGAGAAAATCCATGCGGTCACAGGGAAAACATGCAAATTCCATTTAGACAGCACCAGAATCGAACCAAGGTTTCTTGCGCTGGAAATTTGTATTTTTCAAATTTATACACCTTAAACCCTGCAGAAAGGTATGGACATGTGATTGGATGGGATTAAGCGTATTAGAGGGGACATCTGCAGTAGGACTGCAAACACACTCTGGAAAGAGACTCTGTATGAAGAAGGGTCTCGACCCAAAACGTCGTCCATTCCTTGTCTCCAGAGATGCTGCCTACCCCGCTGAGTGATTATTGCCACGCCTGTGAACGTATAATAGAGCTCAAGAAAGCACAGGGTTCCGACCCGAATCATCGCCCATCCTTGTTCTCCTGAGATACTGCCTAACCCGTTGAGTTACTCCAGCATTTTTTCCCATTTTTATGTAGGCCAACACATGCAGTTCCTTGTTTCTACTGAAATGAATGTTGCTCTACTCCAAGTCTGTCTGAATTTTATTTAATTGGTTGAGGTGTGGAGAGATTCTCCAAATAATTCAGTCATCCGAAGTAGATGTTGTTTCAATCAATGGCATAATTACTAAAAGGGCTTAGCCACTGGATACCAGCCGATGATTAAAGGGGGAGGGGGAGGCATTTATAGCCCAATTAATTGTAGCTGGGAGCATTGTTTCTTTCATGCCATTGTTTGCACTCAAATTGCAGAAGCATACATAGTTGATCACCATTACAGTTGGCATATTGTTCAAAGCTTCCTTGATCATGTATTCACAAGTAGCTGTAGGCAGCGTATAAATCAAGAAAAATGATGCTGCATTACTTAGGTTAATGCATCAGTGGTAATGCTAATTTGGCCTGAAGTTTCGACTGGAAACTAATAATGCTGAAATTTGCACACACACATTCTGGGTTATGATGGAGAATGTACAATAAGCACTGATGTTAATGCAGCAAATTGACCCCATAAATAAACACTGTACCCAATGTTCTGGTGAAAGATTAGATAAGGGGCACGAAGGTGAAGCCAAGCAATAGATACTGTATAAGCTTTTAAAGATTAAGGAAGATGAAACAAGGCTGAAGACTTTTGCCAAATACCCATGAATGTATGAAGCAATCGTACAAATATACAGCGACTGATAAATCACCTCACTTTCCCAAGAAGTACTAAAATGATTGCAGCTATTCTGTGCGAATCTTCCAAGGGCATCTTGCAGGTTGAAGGTGATTCATTCATTGGCAGTAAAATCCTGTTGCATATAAATCCTGTCAATGCCTTTGGAAGAATGCTTCAGGGATTCACAATAAAAAAACACCCAGCTTTAAGTCAATTAATGGTTTAGAAACTGAAATAATGTTTATTTAGATGATATCATAAAACATGTTTTTTTTTAATCTTAAAATCCCACACCGTGAATAACCTAAAAGGGTAAACTCCTCACAGTTTTTGACAACGGTTTAAAATGCTCCACCCCATTCATGTGTGTAAAACTAACCAAGCGGATCAGTCTGCTATCCGCTGTACTTGATTAAATCAAGCAAATTTAATGCAGAAACACGATTAAGGGCGCGTTAGATATAGCTCTTAAGGTTAACGGAATCAAGGGATATGCGGAGAAAGCAGGAATGGGGTACTGATAGTGGATGAACAGCCATGATCAAATTGAATGGCTGTGCTGCCTCGAAGGGCCGAATGGCCTACTGCACCTATTCTCTATGTTACTATGTAATCCTTTTTTCAGCACATTCTCACCACTTCCAACTTCCCCAGAATGTGCTCACATGGATACATACGTGCATACGCACACATGCACGCGTGACCAGAGACAACTTAATCAATTGCTAAGTACTGATCAATCTTCAGAGCTACCACTCAAGTATTAGTCTTCATTGGTGTAAGTGGTTGAACCAAAATCTACTCCGCATGATTCAATTGCTTCGAGAATCTCTGCACACCGCAACCAACCAAAGTAAAGTTGGGATGCAGAAACAAGAAACTGCAGGCGCTGCTTTACAAAAAAAATGACACCAAGTGCTGGAGTAACTCAGTGGATCAGGCAGCATCTGTGGAGAACATTGATAGGTGGCGTTAGAACTTGCTGCCAGGGGTGGTATTAGAAGTAGATATGATAGTGGCATCTAAGAAGCTTTTAGATAGGCACATGGATGGATGTGCAGGGAATGGGGAGATATGGATAACGTGCAGGCTAAAGAGATTATTTTAACTCAACGTCATGTTTGGCACAAACATTGTGGGCCGAAGGGCGTGTTCCTGTACTGTGTTGTTCTGTGTTCTAAGTTTAGATGATAGTTAAATTATTAAGTTTAAGGGGGGTGGGGTGTCAAATGGGATAATCGAGAACGGAGTTAAAGAGAAAGAGAGTAAAGGGATGGTTAGTGACCCCAGAATTAACGGGAAAGAAAGATCACAAAGGGATAGGAGAGTATGGCCAAGTGTAATAGGGATCGATGTGAAAGGGGCCACTTGTCAACATAATTGTATAAGGAGTAAGAGTGTTGTAAAAACAAGCCTGAAGGCTTTGTGTCTCAATGCGAGGAGCATTCGTAATAAGGTGGATGAGTTGAAGGTGCAGATAGCGATGAATGACTATGCTATAGTTGGGATCACGGAGACATGGCTCCAGGATGACCAAGGCTGGGAGCTGAACATCCAGGGATATTCAATATTCAGGAGGGATAGACGAAAAGGAAAAGGAGGCGGGGTAGCGTTGCTGGTGAGAGAGGAGATTAATGCAATAGAAAGGAAGGACATTAGCGTGGAGGATGTGGAATCGATATGGGTAGAGCTGCGAAACTCTAAGGGGCAGAAAACGCTAGTGGGAGCTGTGTACAGGCCACCTAACAGTAGTATTGGAGTTGGGGATGGCATCAAACAGGAAATTAGAAATGCGTGCAACAAGGGTAACACGGTTATAATGGGTGACTTCAATCTGCATGTAGATTGGGTGAATCAAATTGGCAGGGGTGCTGAGGAAGAGGATTTCCTGGAATGTATGCAGGATAGTTTTCTCAACCAACATGTGGAGGAACCAACGAGAGAGCAGGCTATTCTAGACTGGGTATTGAGTAATGAGGAAGGGTTAGTTAGCAGTCTTGTTGTGCGTGGCCCCTTGGGCAAGAGTGACCATAATATGGTTGAGTTCTTCATTAGGATGGAGAGTGACAAAATTAAGTGACGAAACAAGGGTTCTGAACTTGAACAAAGGTAACTTTGAAGGTATGAGATGTGAATTGGCCAAGATAGACTGGCAGGTGATTCTTAAAGGGTTGACAGTGGATGTGCAATGGAAGGTATTTAAAGACTGCATGGATGAAGTACAAAAGTTGTTCATACCAGTTTGGCAAAAGAATAAATCGGGGAAGGTGGTGCATCCATGGATAACAAGGGAAATCAGGGATAGTATAAAAACAAAAGATGAGGCATACAAATTTGCCAGAAAAAGCAGCCTACCGGAGGACTGGGAGAAATTCAGAATCCAGCAGTGGACGACAAAGGGCTTAATTAGGAAAGTGAAAATAGATTATGAAAGGAAACTGGCAGGGAACATAAAAACTGACTGCAAAAGTTTTTACAGATATGTGAAGAGAAAGAGACTAGTTAAAACAAATGTTGGTCCCTTGCAGTCAGAAACAGGTGAATTAATCATGGGGAACAAGGACATGGCAGACCAATTGAATAACTACTTTGGTTCTGTCTTCACTAAGGAAGACATAAACAATCTGCCGGAAATAGCAGTGGAACGGGGGTCAAATAAGATGGAGGAACTGAGTGAAATCCAGGTTAGCCGGGAGGTGGTGTTGGGTAAATTGAACGGATTGAAGGCCGATAAATCCCCAGGGCCAGATAGTCTGCATCCCAGAGTACTCAAGGAGGTAGTCACAGAAATAGTGGATGCATTAGTGATAATTTTTCAAAATTCCTTAGATTCTGGAGTAGTTCCTGAGGATTGGAGAGTAGCTAATGTAACCCCACTTTTTAAAAAAGGAGGGAGAGAGAAAGCGGGGAATTACAGGCCAGTTAGTCTAACATCGGTAGTGGGGAAACTGCTAGAGTCGGTTATTAAAGATGGGATAGCAGCGCATTTGGAAAGTGGTGAAATCATTGGACAAAGTCAGCATGGATTTACGAAAGGTAAATCATGTCTGACAAATCTGATAGAATTTTTTGAGGATGTAACTAGTAGAGTGGATAAGGGAGAACCAGTGGATGTGTTATATTTAGACTTTCAGAAGGCTTTCGACAAGGTCCCGCATAAGAGATTAGCATACAAACTTAAAGCACACGGTATTGGGGGTTCAGTATTGATGTGGATAGAGAACTGGCTAGCAGACAGGAGGCAAAGGGTAGGAGTAAACGGGTCCTTTTCAGAATGGCAGGCAGTGACTAGTGGGGTGCCGCAAGGCTCAGTGCTGGGACCCCAGCTATTTACAATATATATTAATGATTTGGACGAGGGAATTCAATGCAACATCTCCAAATTTGCAGATGATACCAAGCTGGGGGGTATAGTTAGGTGTGAGGAGGATGCTTGGAGGCTGCAGGGTGATTTGGATAGGCTGAGTGAATGGGCAGATGCATGGCAGATGCAGTATAATGTGGATAAATGTGAGGTTATCCACTTTGGTGGCAAAAACATGAGGGTAGACTATTATCTGAATGGTGGCAGATTAGGAAAGGGGGACATGCAACAAGACCTGGGTGTCATGGTACACCAGTCATTGAAAATAGGCATGCAGGTGCAGCAGGCAGTGAAGAAAGCAAATGGTATGTTCGCATTCATAGAGAAAGGATTTGAGTATAGGAGCAGGGAGGCTCTACTGCAGTTGTACAGGGTTTTGGTGAGGCCACACCTGGAGTATTGCGTACAGTTTTGGTCTCCAAATCTGAGGAAAGACATCCTTGCCATAGAGGGGGTACAGAGAAGATTCACCAGACTGATTCCTGGGATGTCAGGACTTTCATATGAGGAAAGATTGGATAGACTCGGCTTGTACTCGCTGGAATTTAGAAGATTGAGGGGGGATCTTATAGAAACTTACAAAATTCTTAAGGGGTTGGACAAGCTAGATGCTGGAAGATTGTTCCCGATGTTGGGGGAGTCCAGAACAAGGGGTCACAGTCTAAGGATAAGGGGGAATTCCTTTAGGACCGAAATGAGGAAAACATTCTTTACACAGAGAGTGGTGAGTGTCTGGAATTCTCTGCCACAGAAGGTAGTTGAGGCCAGTTCATTGGCTATATTTAAGAGGGCGTTAGATGTGGCACTTGTGGCTAAAGGGATCAGGGGGTATGGAGAGAAGGCAGGTACGGGATACTGAGTTGGATGATCAGCCATGATCACATTGAATGGCGGTGCAGGCTCGAAGGGCCGAATGGCCTACTCCTGCACCTATTTTCTATGTTTCTATGTTTCTAGGTCTATTCCAACTGTGATGGAGGAAGGGAACAGCCATGTATATCATGATTAAATCAAGCAAATTTAATGCAGAAACATGATTAAGCTAATAAAATTAAATCAAATCAAAGCCATTAGAACACTAAGTGCAATGCAGTCCCACTACATATTACTGATCCAATGTGCCAGGGGACAACATAGTAAGTGCAGACTTTTAATTCCTGTCCAGAATCCATGCAATCTGATTCTGATAGGCTATCTCTTTCAAATGACATGTGATTGTGACTTTCAATGCTCCAAGAGAAAAAGAGTCAGACAGTTACAAGGATGTTATGGAAAAGCTATTCTGAGTCCCTTGGTTTTAACTATACTCTCAGTACCTGAGTTAGGAATCAACAATAATTGTTTAATAAAGAGTAATAAAGATATTTGGGTTAGTTAGAGCCCTGCATGACATCTGTGTGGACAAGGCTAATTTATATAAAATTCAAACAAAGAAAATTCAACTGGATGGAACCAACAAATTGCTTTGGACTAATGGAGGGGGGGGGGGGGGGGGAGGGGTGAAAGCTGGAAAAGGTAGGTGGAAGTGGGGCAAAGCTTGACAAGGGATAGATCGGATTCAGATAAGGCTGAGGAAAGGTCTCAACCTGAAACATCATCTATGCATGTTCTCCAGAGATGCTGCTTGACCCACTGAGTTACTCCAGCACTTTGTGTCCTTAAGTAATAGGTTGATACAGGTGAGGGAGATGATTGGCAGAGTGGAGAAATTAACAAAAGCTAGAGGTGAAAAAGGAGACCAAATTGTGTCAGGTAAGGAGAGGAGTGAAACGTAAAGCCGGAGGGAGGGATGTGGGAGGGAGGGGAGCAGAAAGAGAGGAATAAAACATAAATGAGACTCAGGGATGGGAAATGAGCATACAGAGGAGGGGACAGGTATAGAGAAACTAGTGTAGTGGGAAAAATGTGTGCACACTGAGGTGGGGAGGACCAAGGGATAGAGATGGGGGTTGTTACTTGAAATGGGGGGGACGGGACATAATGGGAGGTGTCGGTCAGAGGCGGAAGTAGGGGGGTGGGACTGAGGATAGAGCGCGGTGATTGGAGGAGGGAGACGCCCTGGTGGAGCAAAGGTCATAGAGCGGAGCTTGAATCGGCCCGTTCGCGAGACTTTTCATCCCCCAGCCCAGCACAGCTTAAAATCACGAACTTCCACCGCCCCGCGGTCAAATTGCTGCGAGGCGATCGAGGCTCCCGATGTTGAAGCCCCCGCGAATGGGCCGATTGAAACCCCATGATTCGGGGCGGATGAAGCTGCTGTTGCTGGAGTTCGGAGTCGGCCACCAACCAGGTCAGCTCCCGATGTTACCGTCCACAGGGCCCACGGCTGAAGCCTTCAAAGCCTTGCGCGTGGCACAAATAAATTGTGTGTGTATGTGTGTCCGCTCCCCCCCATGTTTTGATAGCAATTTCCACCCCTGAATAGGAAAAAAATATTTTGTTCCACTGCAATCATAAAGCAAAGTCATATTCTGGAAACAGGCTGCAACCTCTTTATCAGAAGCAGGGAACGTTAGAAAATAAGCAAATTTTAAGTTGCAGAGACTGGGTAGGCATGGGAAGAATTAAGCAAATTGTAGGGATGGATAGAACACGGAATATTTCAGATACTTCTTGGTTTAAATCTCTGCCAGGTCCAACAACTGGTGTCCACAACTTGCTCTCCTCGGCACTGAAAAAAATCAAATTCAAATTGGGTGACTAATTTGCAGAACCTTTTTTCAGTTCAAGCTTTACAATTGGGCCTGAGATTATGTCATTTGGTGCTTGTCACTTCAATACTCCCAACAGCTTGACCTCCCTGAGCTGTTCCACTTAAGCCCTATGGTATATTAAGGAACATCGTCCATTATAGCACACAACAGCCCAACAAACTCAACAATTAATTCAACAATTTCAAATCACCAGTTTTTCTAGTTTTTTCAGAACTGACTACTGATATACAATCATAAATCTACAACACTAAATTAATATTACTCTCTCTGTGGATGCTGCCTGACCCACTGAGTATTTCTACCATTCTCCTATTTCAAATGCCGAACAATTATGTGTAGGAAGGAACTGCAGATGCTAGTTTAAAATGAAGTTAGACACAAAATGCTGGAGAAACTCAGCGGGACAGGCAGCATTTCTGGAGAGAAGGAATGGGCTACGTTTTGAGTCGAGACTATCCTTTAATTACTGTCATCTGCAGCACACATTTCTGACATTCTATTTTGAATCGTTCCTCATTTTATATCTGTCTCCTCTGTGTACCTTCTCCAGACAGAAGTGCTTTTTATCGTGGGGGTACATGATGCTCCGGCAACTCTTCTTAGAAAGTTCAAAGCTAGATTTTCAACATTTTTGCTTTTTTTTTATTGCAAAAAGATTATTAAAGTTCAAAAAAAGAAAACATATGAGCTAGATTAAGCAGGATGGCCCTTAAACAGCTTAAGCAGCTTATTGGACGATGATCCACCATAGCCACCGGTGTGAGGAAAGTACTGGCACCCTTGTCCACATACAGCACTGGTAGCGAACCTATAGGACATACAGCTGAACAAAAACGGTATAATTGGGTTTCTCTCTGTCTCCACCATATCACACACCTTTCCCCTTCCCCAACCAACACACCGTGTTTTCTAAGATCGCCAAGTTCTAATGAAAAATCATTACCTGAAGCGATGGTAGACAAAATGCTGGAGAAACTCAGCGGGTGAGTCGGCATCTACGGAGCGAAGGAATAGGTGACGTTTCAGGTCGAGAATCATTCAGGGGTGTGCGGGAAGAAGAAAGGAAGAGGTGGAGACAGTAGGCTGTGGGAGAGCTGTGAAGGGGAGGAGAAGGAGGGAGAAAGCAAGGACTACCTGAAATTGGAGGTCAGAAGTCAACGCTGGGGTTTAAACTACCCAAGCGAAATATGAGGTGCTGTTCCTCCAATTTGCAGTGGGACTCACTCTAGTCATGGAGGAGGCCCAGGACAGAAAGGTCGGATATGGAATGGGAGGGGGAGTTGAAATGCTGAGCAGGTTGGTTAATGTGAACTGTGCAGAGGTGTTGGGCAAAGCGATCGCCAAGCCTCCGCTTGGTCTCACCGATGTAGAGCAGCTGGCACCTAAAGCAGCGGATGCAAAAGATGAGGTTGGAGGAGGTGCAGGTGAACCTTTGCCACACCTGGAAAGACTGCTTGGGTCCTTGGATGGAGTCGAGGGGGGAAGTAAAACGACAAGTGTAGCATTTCCTGTGGTTGCAAGGGAAAGTACCAGGGGAGGGGGTGTTTTGGGTGGGAAGGGACGAATTGACCAGGGAGTTACGAAGGGAGTGGTCTCTGCGGAAAGCCGAAAGGGGAGGAGATGGGAAGATGTGGCCAGTGGTGGGATCCCGTTGGAGGTGGCGAAAATGTCGGAGGATTATCTGTTGTATGTGACAGCTGGTAGAGTGGAAGGTGAGGACAAGCGGGATTCTGTCCTTGTTTCCAGTGGGGACATGGGGAGTGACAGCGGAGCTACGGGATATAGAGGAGACCCTGGTGAGAGCCTCATCTATAGTGTAAGAGAGGAACCCCGGTTCCCTAAAGAATGGGGACATCTCTGATGCCCTGCTTTAGAACACCTCACCCTGGGTGCAGATGCAACGTAGATGGAGGAATTCACAGGAAGCAAGGTGGAAAGAAGTGTAGTCCAGATAGCCATGGGAGTCAGTGGGTTTATAGTAATGCTGGTCAGAGTCTGTCACCTGTGATTGAGATAGCGAGGTCGGAAACGGTAGGGAGATGTCGGAAATCGTCCAGGTTAATTTGAGTGCCGGATGGAAGTTAGTGGTGAAATGGATGAAGTCAGTGAGTTCCGCATGGGTGCAGAGGTGGCACCAATGCAGTCGTCACTGTGGCGGAGGTAGAGTTCGGGGATAGGGCCATGGTACGCCTCGAACAAGGATTGGCAAAGAGAGCAGGCATAGCTGGGGCCCATGGCGTGCCCATAGCTATGCCTTGGAGTTGGAGGAAATGGGAGGAGTCAAAGGAATTACTTGAAGCGTTAATTCTTTTTCTGCCTCCACAAAATATTGTGTTTCCTGCTGAGAATTTCGCATTATCTGTATTTATTTGATATTTGATATTTGATTCAATTGTCCAGATGTTTTTTTATACAGAGGATAGTGGGTGCCTGGAGGCAGATACGATAGTAGCATTTAAGAGGCTTTTAAAGGCACACAGAAACATGTACAGTCAAATGAGATCTGTTTAACTGAGCATCATGTTCACCATAAACATTGTGGACCAAAGGGCCTGTTCCTCTGCTGTATTCTTCCATGTTCTAAATCTACGGATGTGCATATTTTCTCCTGATGAACACAGTTGCATTTTGACTCTTCTAACTCTATTGAATGATGAACGGAGGAACGAGTCTTTCATCTCTTCAGATTTCACCCATTGCTTCCTGCTTCCATTTTAATGGGTTTATTAGCCCATTGTTATAAGAAGGTGAAGAACAATTGGATATTTGGAGCACCACGCATGTGAATGAAAGGGTTAGAGAATTTCCACAAATAATACATTGAGTTGAATTATTACCTTTCTTTGAAATGATCACAGACTAGATTGAATGTTTAAGAAAGAATGAAGAAGGGTCTCGACACGAATCGTCACCTATTCCTTCGCTCCATAGATGCTGCCTCATCTGCTGAGTTTCTCCAGCATTTCTGTCTACCACAGACTAGATTGAAAGTAGATCGAATTTACTGTGTGGAAAAAATAGACTTCAGTGATATAATATGAAAGCAATTATTTATCTGCCAACGGTATGTTATTTAGCCATGAACAACGAAGCCAGTTTTGCCAGAGGTAAAATATAAAATCAGGTTCTAATTAAATGGAATAACAATACATGTATTAATATAACAGTTGTAATATTATAAAATGTTCCCACAAACCTCACAAAGCATTTCAACCACAGTGGACAGTAAGCTACGTAAGAAGCTATTAAGAGTTGAGATGACCAAAGGTTCATCAGCAAGATTACTTTTCAGATGGATCTGAAGGGAGGAATGAGGTGGTTGAAGGTTATGGACAAATTCCCAACTAGGCTGGAGATAGGTGAATGGCAACTAAGGGTGAAGTTGAGAATATAACCTGCACGTCCATGGATTGTGGGAATGAACCGGAGCATCCGGAGAAAACCCATGCCGTCACAGGGAGAATGTACAAACTCCGTATTGACAGCACCCGTAGTCAGGATCAAACCTGGGTCTCTGGTGCTGTAAGGCTGCAATTCTACTGCTGTGCCACCGTGCCACCCCCTCTTCCTCCTCCCACAGATGCAGCCAGGTTTGCTGAGTGTCTCCAGCATTTTCTGTTTGAAAAATAAATGACAGTATTGATGGCTCTTCTAACTCGGAATCAAAAAGTCCAAAATCTAAGAACTTTTCCACAATCCTGAGCAAATGGTTGGGGCTGAGAATTTAGTGGAGATCTTTGAAATGCAAAGACAACTTGCATAATAGTAATAATGTACAAAATTGTCTATTATTTTGACAAAGTAGTAATCACGTCAATCCAATGAAGATGTTATTAGAAAGGATGAATATAGCAGATGTGCCAAACAGGAAATCAATATAAAAATACATATGTTATGAAGTTGAGAGGTCATGTTGCAGTTGTATAAGATGTTAGTGAGACTGCATTTAGAATATTGTGTTCAGTTCAGGGCACCATGTTATAGGAAAGATATTGTCAAGCTTGAAAGGGTTCAGAAAAGATTTACGAGGATTTTACCAGGACTGAAGGGTGTGAGCTACAGGGAGAGGTTGAGTAGGCTTTGTCTCTATTCCATGGAGATCAGGAGGATGAGGGGTGATCTTACAGAGGTGTACAAAATCATGAGAGGAATAGATCCGGTAGATGCACAGAGTCTCTTGCTCAGAGTAGGGGAATCAAGGACCAGAGGACATGGGTTCAAGGTGAAGGGGAAAAGATTTAATAGGAATTCGAAGGGTAACTTTTTGACACAAAGGGATGTGGGTGTATGGAACAAGCTGCTGGAGGAGGCAGTTGAGGCTTGGACTAGCCCAACATTTAAGAGATAGTTAGACAGGTACATGGATAGGACAGGTTTGGAGGGATATGGACCAAGCACAGGCAAGTGGACTAGTGTAGCTGGGACATTGTTGGCCGGTGTGGGAACGTTGGGCTGAAGGGCCTGTTTCCACATTGTATCACTATGACTCTATGACTTTATGGCAAACCTGGTCTGACAGTACTTGTGAAGACAGTCTTTTAGTCTATGACTGGAAAGAGGTTTGCAAGGTAAGTGATATATGTGCAGTGAAGGTTGGAATAGGGAAGTTGAGAAGGTGTTATATGGGACGAGTGGGGGCAAAGTGGTTGAAATGATGAAAAAGCGGTGGGAAAGATTTGAGGATCGGTGAAAGATCGACTGAAATGACAAAGGAGATAACGGTGCAGCACGAACCTGGTTGGTAATAGAAAATAAAAGTCCTAATGCTAGGTCTAATGGAGCAGTAAATCAATACAATGGGTCCATTGACCAACGTCTGCTGCCTGAAGTGAGAGAGGAGCCATGGTTATGGTCTGATGGGCTAAATTCATAACAGAGTTGGTAGGATTATCGTGAGGCTTTGCAAAATGGCCTTTCCTTCAAGCTTCGGTTCACTTCAGTACAGAATCACAGAAGGCCAAGGTCAGTGTCCTAATCAGGCAGCGCGTTAACAAGGTAAATGACTGAAAGCCCATGGTTGTGCTGTGAAGCGAATGGTCATTTTAAGCCAAGTCACCACATTACATACATTCAAATCTTTAGTATAGTGGGAGTACAACCACGTAGGAATAAGGAACTGCAGGTGCTGGTTTACAAAAAAAAGATACAAAGTGCTGGAATAACTCAGCAGGACAAGCAACATGGAAAAGTCGCTTCTCCATTATCTCCATACCTGACCTGCCCTACTTTGTGTCATTTTTTTGGAATACAATCATGTTCTTTCTTCCCATCCTATCGATTATCCGGCCCAAAACCATTTACCCAGATGAACAGTAATTGATTTCTCCATGCAGCTTATTGTGATGTACAGTGTGCTCACAATGTGATCTCCTGTTAAATGGGAAAGGCAAATACTAATTACTGTCTACCCAACTAGAGATCTTGTGGCTACTTATCAATAGGAGGCCTAGGTAGAGCAGAAATGGAGAGGATGTTTCCACTAGTGAGAGAGTCTGGGACCAGAGGGCACAGCCTCCGAATGAAAGGATGTACCTTTAGAAAGATCAGGAGTAATTTCTTTAGTCAGAGGATGGCGAATCTGTGGAATTTATTGCCACAGACAGCTATGGAGGCCGTTATTAGGTATTTTTAAAGCGAGATTGACAAATTCTTGATTTGTAAGGTTGCCAAAGGCTATGGGAAGAAGGCAAGAGAATGGGGTCGAGGGAAAGATAGATCAGCCATGATTGAATGGCAGAGTAGATTTGATGGGCTGAATTGCCTAATTCTGCTCTGTGATCTCTGAATTTAAGAATTAAAAACTGGCAAGCAGCATAAATCCTACCTTCAGTTATGAGTCACCTTGGCCAGCCATGGCTCAATGTTGGCAATCTTGTTTTCGAGTTTGGAGATTGAATGTTTCAGAGCCAAAGATTGAGTGTCTGATTTACAACACCCAAATAGTACAACCTTTCCTACTAACCAAAAAGTAATCAGGTTCTTTTCCCTTGCTCATGTCGAAGATTAGTTTTTGAATGCATTGGAAAATGCCTATTTTCAGATTCAGGGGCAGTTTCTTCCCAGCTTTTATCAGACAACTGAACTGTCCTCTCACCAACTAGAGAGTGGACAAGACCTCTCATCTACCTCATTGGACTCATTCAAACTATTTTTAATCAGACTTTACTCGACTTTATCTTTCATTAAACATTCTACCCTTTATCCTGTATTTGTACTCTGCAGACGGCATGATAGTAATCATGTATAGTCTTTTCAATGACTGGATAGCACGCAACGATTAAGCTTTTCACTGCACCTTAGTGCACAGGACAATGATAAATGAAACTAAAGTAGTTTCAAAAAAAGTTGTAAACCGTCATTAAAAATAAATTCACAATGGTAAAACAGCCAAAACTAGTGATGTGAAGGTAAGTGGGTTGAATAGACCTAAATAATGACATAACACGCCATGATCGATTGGTGAATTTCTACCTCTGAAACATAACAACTGTTCCACAATCCTGAACAAATAGTTTGGGCTGAAACATTAATAGAGATTTGTGGAGCGGCACAATGGAGCACTGTTAGAATTGCTGCCTCACAGCACCAGAGACCCAAGTACAATCCTGACAACAGGTGCTGTCTGTATGGAGTTTGCACGATCTGCCTGTGACCACGTGGGTTTTCTCTGGTGCTCCGGTTTCCTCCCACATTCCAAAGTCATACAGGTTTGTAGGTTAATTATCCGTCATGTGTAGGATAAAACTAGTGCATGGGTGATCGCTGATCGGCACGGACTGGGTGGGACGAAGGTCTTGTTTCCACTCTGTATCTCTAAAACTAAATCTAAAACCATTCACTTATTTCTCTGATCAATATCTCTGACAATCCTGAGCAAAACTATATTTATTTTATTTGTAACATGGTGATCCTGTAGCACAGTTTCAGAATGAACTGTTCTCTCTGCCCTACCCGCAGTCTGGAGGGATCTGGTTTATGTCCCTCGATACTCTGTACCATTTTTGCCAATATTTTAATAAATGACCCCATCTAGTTTTCTTTAACCAAAATCATTTAGTATTGAGAATCTCTCTGATCAGTCCCTATTGTCATTTTGATCAAATTATGTTGTCACTCAAGCTAACATTTTAGCTGTCACTCATGCAAACATGTGCTACTTCTGTGAAAGTTGCTCCTGTACATTAGCAGCTGGTGAGTGGGAGAAGAAACCTTAAAATATAATGGAAACTTCTCAAAACAGAGTGAATGTGATTTCTCATTTTAAAAGGCGATGACTTATGTTGCAAATATGCACATCCTCTCAGGGCTATTTTTACAAAGGCCGACAACATGATTTAATTTGCAAAATTACTTTGCAGAAATATATTGACTTAAGTTTTTCACTTCAGTGAGTAGCGATTTATGTTTTCACCAGTTACTGATTTCTAAGGGAGACATTGAATATGGGGAAACAAGATGGAATATTTGTTGAGTAATTGGGTAAACGGTGTCCGTGAATTAGAACTCTGATATTATCTACTTTAATTTTTGATATAATCCCCTTTGAAATTTATCAGAAAAATTACGTGTTTAAAGCAAAATGGAAAAAACATGCACATCATGACAACATGATGTGATTCTGTGCTGATATATTAGCATGTTCGTAATTATAAGCATTAACATTTTAGATTGTTAAATAGCTGGTTGGCACAGTGGTGCAGCTGGTAGAGCTGCTGCCTCGCAGTGCCAGAGACGTGGGTTTGATCCTGACCTCAGGTGCTGTCTGTGTGCAGTTTACACGTTCTACCTGGGTTTCCTCCGGGTGCTCCAGCTTCCTCCAACATCCCAAGTACAATCGCACAGGTAGCATTTCTTAATGCATAAGCTAAAATAGAGTGTCATAAAATTATAACCTCTTCAAAACATATGCATGAAAGGGGACTGTTCTGCCACTATACATATGCCAACCAATAAAAGCTATTTAAATGTTCTCATCCACATAAGTTAATGTTCATAAGATGATGGAGCAGAATGAGGCCACCTGACTTATCGAGTCTGCTCCTCCATTCAATCATGACTGATCTATCTTTCCCCCTCCTTCCCACAATCTAATGCCTTCTCCCCATACCCTTTGACACCCTTACTAATCACGTACCTGTCAATGTCTGTTTTAAGAATAGCCTCCACAGCTGTCTGTGGCAATGAACTCCACAAATTGACCACCCTCTGGCTAAAGAAATTCCCCCTCATCTCCTGTCTAAAAGGTATTTCCTTTTTATTAGGCTGTGTCCTCTGGTCCTAGACTCGCTCTAGTGAAAACGTCCTCTCCACATCCACTCTACCCAGGCCTGTCATTATATACCTACCATCCTCTAAAACTCAAGACAGTGAGAGTAATTGCAGATTGCCCAAGAATCATAGATTGATCAACATAACAGAAGCTGAGAAGATATTCGGGACAATTAGACCGTGCACCAAGTAGAGATTAGTTTATTGCTGACACGGTTGTTATAGATTTCTTACCAAATCACTCAAGTGAAACATTTATAATGCAAATCACAACACCAACCATTTGCAAATAAGCATATAATTATTTTTAGTGTGAATATGTTAATTTAAACATATTTCCTGTCAGACATGAGATCAGAGAGTCCGGTGATATGAATAACAATCTGGTAGTCTGGTGTATGTTGGTGTAAGTGTGACAGCTTTTTGTCCCCATTGTATTTCAATCACACTGTTTTAAATGTCAGTAACATTTTAGTTATTAAATGTTGATTTCTTATGACTGCACAGAAGTGAGATGAAATATCATGACTAGATGAGTAGGGTTACGAGCTGGGATTTGTTTGGGAAGAGCATCCATTTTAAATTTGGTTACCACATTGGTGCTGTGGTGCAAAGATGGGAGGTATATAATGACAGGCCTGGGTGGAGTGGATGTGGAGAGGATGTTTCCACTAGAGCAAGAGTCTAGGACCAGAGGGCACAGCCTAATGAAAGGACGTACCTTTTAGAAAGGAGATGAGGGTGCATTTCTTTAGCCAGAGGGTGGTGAATTTGTGCAGTTCATTGCCACAGACGGCTGTGGAGGCCAGGTAATTTGGTATTTTAAAGCAGAGCTTGACATGTACGTGATGAGAGCTGCTGCCTCTGAAACTCAGACGTGGACCTGGGTTTGATCCTGCCTACAGGTGCTGGCTGTACAGAGTTTGTACTTTCTCCCCGTGGCCTTGTGGGTTTGCTCCTGGTGCTGCTGGTTCCTCCCACAGTAGAAAGGAAGTGTGGAGAGGAACAAGAAAGGGAAAGGAGAGGGGGACAGGGCAAGATGCAGAAGTAGAAAGATGGGAGAGAATTGTCACATGTCGATTAAGGTACAGTGAAATTTGAGTTATGTACAGCAATACTAAGTGAAAAGCAACAAGACACACAACCACATAAAAGTTAACATAAACATCCATCACAGTGGATTCCACATTCCTCACTGTGATGGAAGGCAATAAAGTTCAACCTTCTTCCTTTTGTTCTCCCGCAGTCGGGGCGGTCAAACCATCCACAGTCGGGGCGATCTAAGCCCCCGCAGCCGACGATCAAAGCCCCCGTCGGGATGATTGAAACTTCCGCGTCGGGGCAGTTGAAACTCTCTCCTGAGTCGGCCTCTTCTTACCAGAGATCGCGGGCTTCACGATGTTAAAGTCCACAGGCCCCATGGTTGGAGTTTCGATCCCCGGCAAAGGGATCGCAAGCTCCGCGATGTTAAAGTCCCGCAGACTCCTGCGGCTTGGAGCGCCGGGTCAGTCTCCAGGAAAGGCCGCCAGCTACACGATGTTAGGCCGCAGTGGGGACGGAGATACGATACGGAATTTACCGTTGAGGTAAAAGATTGAAAAAAGTTCCCCCCCCCCCCCCCCCCCACATAAAACAAACAAATAAACACTAAAATATACTCTTTAGCACATACTAAAAATAACAAAAAGAAGAAAGGGCCAACAGATTGTTGGCGAGGCGGTCACTACTGGTGGCGCCACCTGGTGTTTAGAAGCTGAAAGCCCATTATCAGTCAGAGGATAGGAATAGTAAGATTGAACGAGAACTTACCAAGTTTGAAGGTTGATCTTTATTTCATGAGGAGTTGCGGTGAGGGATTTCGTGAAGAGCCCGCCGGCACGCATGCGCGACATTCTTCAAAGCAGCGGTGTGGAATCACAGAAACAACAACAGAAATGACTTGGCATAGTAAGATTTAAAGAGACTCTGATTACCAGCTGAAGATGATCGAGGGTTGGGAGCGGAGGGCACGAAATCCCTCACCGCAACTCCTCATGAAATAAAGATCAACCTTCAAACTTGGTAAGTTCTCGTTCAATCTTACTATTTCATTTCGGAGTCACGTGAGTGACTTCGTGAAGACTTCAAAGCTTCTGTGATTACACGCCCTGGACAACGTCCATGCAGACACACCACTAGCAAGGATGGATTGGAGTAAACAAGTTGATGAAACGAGGTTATACTGAAACAAAAAGAAGATTTATTAATAACACAACAAATAACGCCCTTTTAATCAGGGACATCCCCACGTTCACACCCGGCGTTCAGCACGGCCTCTGCGAATTGAAGGGGAGCAGCAACAGGCTTATTATAGAACCGCTGGAACACCGATTCATTCGCCCATCCTGCTGTGGCGAGGATATGGTCCATGGGTACCTCCATGACCCTCGCCGCCGACGTAGATGCAGCCCTGGTGGAGTGGGATTTAAACACATTAGTGTCAATACCTGCCTTATCCAGGACGATCCGGAGCCACCTGGATATCGTCTGGACTGTCACTCGATAGTGAGGTCTTTTGTGAGTGACAAGCAGGTACAACTCCATTCCTCTGATGCTCCTCATCACCTTGATGTAGTAACGGATGTGAGTGGCTAAACATAGCCGAGCATCTGCAGGGTATGCCGGGAACTTCAGCTGCAGCCCTGTGCACCCAGGTCTATGCTGCTTGAGTAGCTCATCGATGAAAAAGACCACTTCTCCAGGGGTCGACGCCATCCTATCAATACGAAGTTTGTGGAGCGTCTGAACCCGCTGTGCTGAAGTCAGCGCTAGTAACATCACCAATTTCATAGTGAGTCGGTCCAGCTGTAACCCTTCCATGGGTGACCACGACCTGAGCAGGGTAAGCACATCCCTGACATCCCAGGTGATGTTGTAGCGTGGTGTCGGCGGATTTAGATTGAATATTCCCCGCATCAGTCTGGACACTAGCCTGTTCGATCCTACCTCGATGTTGAGGTAGAATGATAGCGCACTCCTTGCGCTGTTGATGGCACTATAACTCAAGTGCTCATCGTGGTGCAACCCCGCGAGGAATTCCAGGACGTCGGCTATGGAGACATCATCATAGGCGATGTGAGAGCGACTGCAGTAGGCTTCCCACTTGGTGATGTGGGAGAGATATCTCCGCCTGGTTGACTCTCGACATGATGCTCCAATGGTGTTCATGGTCCGGGTGGTGAGGCCATACTGTATCCATGGCCTGGTCAGAACCTGCAAGCCAGTAATTTTAGATAGGCATGGCAGGGGTGTAATTCCCCTGAAACAGGGTGAGAAACCAAATGTGGGCAACCCGCTAGAGGGACCCAAGGTTGACTAATCATGTCAGAGACCACCGGACACCAAGGCTGCGTAGGCCAGTCGGGTATGACAAGAATGCCTCTGGCAGAATCCATCTTGATTTTTTGTAATACCCGACTGATGAGGCAAAACGGGGGGAATGCATAGAAAAACCAATTCCCCCAGTCTAGCGAGAATGCATCAATCGCTAATGCCCCAGGGTCTGGTTCCCATGAAACATATGTTGGTACCTGATGGTTCAACCGGGACGCAAAAAGATCTATATCCGGTTGGCCAAATTTGGCTGTAATTTGGGCAAATATTTGAGGATGCAGCATCCACTCAATACTATCATTGAATTTGCGTGACCTGGTGTCTGCCACAGTATTAAGCCTGCCTGGCAGATAGGTGGCTGAAATCCAAATATCACGATCAATACACCAGCACCAAATAGTATTAGCCAATTTGTCACAAGAGACTGACCTGGTACCGCCCATATGCTTTAAATATGCCACCGCTGTGGTGTTGTCTATTTGGAGACGGACATGAGTTCCACTAAGATTAGCACAATATGCCCGTAGTCCGTGAAATGCTGCAAGCAGCTCCAAATAGTTAATCCCTTGTATTAGCAACATGCTAGCTTCAAGGGGATCCCACCTGCCACCACAACTAGAAGAGCTGTCCGCAGCTCCCCAGCCTAGAGAGCTTGCGTCAGTTTGCAAATATACCACCGGATTGGGCACAACAATGGGTTTGAATGCCCTGCCAATATTGGACACCCACCATTGCAGCTCAACCTTAGCATCAGAAGGCAGCCCCATAGGTCTGTCAAAATGACCAGCGTTCTTTTTTAACGCAGCAATCTTGGCCCTTTGCAAATTTTGATAATGCAAAGGCCCAAACCGGGCTGCCGGAAATAAAGCTACGATTTTCCCAATCACCTTAGCTGTATGCCGAATAGATGGTATACTGGCGGATGCGAGATCCTGACATGCAAGGGAGACATCCTCAACCTTGTGAAATGGAATGGTGGCCCTCATTTGAATAGAGTCCACCGTGAAACCCAAATAATCCATAACCTGGGATGGGTGAAACTTTGATTTTTCTGGATGGACTATAAACCCTAGCTGCTGAAATATAGTGACAGTAGCCAAAACAGCCCTTTCAGCTGCTTCCAGAGTGTTGCCAATAATCAGAATATCATCTAAATAAGCCATTACAATATGATGTTGTATGCGTAATTTGGCCATAATAGGTTTGAGTAATTTAGTAAAGAGCCTAGGGGCGGTGGTAAGCCCATTTGGTAAGGCCCGATATTGCCAGAGCTGATCCATCCAGACAAATTTCAAAAATTTCCGGTGATGTTTCCGGATGGACACTGAATAGTATGCATCTTTCAAATCAATACATGCCATAAAGCAACCATGCGAAATCAGTGATTTGGCTGTCTCAAAGGTGTCCATTTTGAAATGTGTATATGTTACAAAGGTATTCAACTGGGTCAAGTCAATAATCACCCGACAACCTCCATCCTTTTTTGGCCTAGTAAATATATTGGAGATGAATTCAATGGGCTCGTGAATAGTTTTTTCTATCACGCCTTTTTGTTCCAAACGAAAAATTTCAGCCGTGCCTGCTGCCTGTTCAACGGCAGACAGCGTAAACTTCCGTTTAGGCATATGCTGGGATGGAGGAATGTTGCCGTGAATAAATTCAATAGAATGACCTCGAATATTTTGTAACACAAATTTGTCTGAAGTAACTGCTCCCCAAGCTTTAGCAAAGAACCGGAGTCGCCCTCCAACATGTGAGATTAAAGGGGCAGGAGAAAGAAAACCAGACCACCTTACCTCCATGGTCACCGGCGGTCCCTGACATACTTGAGTGGCCGAGGAGGTGCTGGGTTGGGCTGACGATGAGATGGCTTCATCTTCCACTGGGGTCGCTGTGTGCCTGACCCCAAAAAAGACCGCTGCTGCTGGCCCTGTTGATAGTAGTGCTGAGTAGCAGCATATGGTCTTGATGCTGGTGCGACCGGACCTCGCGGTCGAGCAGGAGGAGCTTTTGGCACCGTCGGTCTGGGGGCGATCTGAGATCGCATAAGTCCCACCGTTTTGGCTACCTCATCAAGCTCCTTGACCCTCTTCGGCAGGTCTTCTCCGAAGAGTTGTCGGGGCGGCGGTGGCGGTGGAGGTTTACACAACCCAGCAAATTTTGGGTTGATAGACGGACGGATGCTATTCTTCCGAAAATCGTTGATTTCGTGCTGGGTGGCACATAACAGCGCCAACGCGTCCTCCTGGTCCAATGACAGGTCAGTTCCATCGACCGACCGCGCAAAGGCGGTAATACCGGCCGTGAGGAGTTTGAGGATCTGCTGGAGTTTAACCTCCTGATGGCGGACAGCCACGCCGATGTTGCCCCATATGGGCGTATTGACCAGGGGCACGTTGAGGGCATTACAGTTGGACGGGCCCTTGTGGCGCTGAGTGGCCTGTGAAAGTACTTCCTCCTGCAACCGCTGATCTGTGAGAAAGTCTATTGTTGCTGCCAGTTTTGGCTGAAGCGGAAGTCCAGTTGTGATGGGTGCAGCAAATTTGGCCGCCACGTCCAGTAGCTCAGGTGTCGGTGCCTCCGACGGTGTTGGTGTAGGGTCAAACCCTTCTTCCCCTTGTGGCTCGCTGATGATCGAAACTGGCGAGGTGGCCCTGTGCCTGTCGATATCTGTAGGTGCTTACTGCTGTTGATTATGGAGCAACAGCTCCAGCAGCCGCTCGATGCGGTCAATACGCCCACCATCCTGAACACTCGGATGGTCGGAGTCCTCCGGCTCAGAAACCATGCCGGGGCTCCTATCATCGGCCCGCACCTCTGAGAAGTGATCTCGGTGCCGGAATGGATCGCTTTCGGCCGCCGCAGCGAAACCGTGCGAGTCCCGTGCGGGCAGGGTGTCCAACCGCCTCTTCTTGGCGGGAGCAGAAACCGTTGCCACAAAGGGCCCTGACGGCTTGGGGTCGACTCCAGCAGAAGCATGGAGCGACGCCCGCACAGGCTTGCCGGCTGTCCGCATTTCGGACGGTGCCAACGCATGGTCTCGTCCTCCCATCCATGGGGGACTCGGCGACCGAGGCGGGACCGTACCCAAGCCCCCCGTCCCGGCGGCGGGGGTTGGGAGTTGGATAGCAGACCTTAACGACCCAGGTCCCGCCGTTGCACCAGACCGCTCCATGGCGGCTGGTGGAGCCTTGGCCCGAACCGGGTTAGGCTTACGGGCGCCTCTGCTGCCTTTTGATGAAGGGCTAGCGGAGGGGGGTCGGGCCGCAGCACGAGACCCCTTCCCCGTTGTCGCCAAAGGCGAACTTGTGGCAGGGTCCACCCTTTCAGGAGGCACCCCGACGTCCTCCTCCACGCACTCCTCCTCGGAGCTGTGGCGACTCAGCGGGTCCCGACCTGCAGCAGCAGACGGCAATGATTTCCCCGCCTTCTTCCCGGCCCCAGGTGTAAACGATGAGGGCGCCGGGCCACGACTTCTTCGTCCAGACATTCTGAACACTCCAATCCGCACCCTTGCTGAAAGACAAAACCGACAGCAAGGGCCAACCAACTTAAGGTTAGTTTAACTTACCTAAGCGGCTCCTTTGGAAGGGCTGGCGAGGAGCGCGCCCCACCGCCAGCTGTCGGCAGCAATGCGTTGCGACGATATGTCGCGCATGCGTGCCGGCGGGCTCTTCACGAAGTTACTCACGTGACTCCGAAATGAAATAGAAGAGGTCACAGTCAGAGAAACATTGAGTTCAGGGCTGGGAAGTTGTCAAGTTGGAGAAAGTTAGAAAAGGGAACAGATAATGCCAAAAAATGATTCAAACATAACGAGAATCTTTGGAATGGAACAGATATTGATCAGAAAGTGTAAAGTGTGAATTTTGGTTCACATTAGCAAGTAGGCAGTAGATTTTTTCAGGGGGGTGATGATGATTGATGAGGATAAAAGCTCGGTAGCTGTGCGGGGGTGGATTTGATTACGAATCAGAAATTGATGGTGACTTAATTAAGTATTACAGGCTGAATAAGGTAGGAATGAACACAAGGTATTGTCCAGGAGAAGTCAGCATTGAGGAAATGGGATTGGGACCTCAACTCAAATTGAGACGAATGCTGAGGCTACAAAGGATGTAGTTCAGGACTCAAGTTGAATGTTAAGATCAATCATTTTGTGGCATGTTTGGAAATGCCTTCACTCTTTCTATTGTTTAAGGGGAGGAAATTCAGCTCCTCTGGTACAGTTGTTAATCAAGTAGCCAAACATACAGAAGCAACTGGCACTGTGAGTTTAAGTGGCCGGATTACCTGATGTCACATTGGCTGCTGGGGTTAGACAAGGATCACTAAGTAGATGAGAATAGGAAGCCAAAGACATAGTGGAGTAGTGAAGAAGGGTCTCGACCCGAAACGTCGCCTATCTCCTTCACTCCTTAGATGCTGCTGCACCCGCTGAGTTTCTCCAGCTTTTTGTGTAAGCCAAAGACATATCCTTGCAGAGACTGGAAATAATGTTTCAGGGAACCAAGGCCATCACCAGAGATCATATAACAATGATATGGATAACAATGATGGCAAAGAGACGCCACATTCTAGCACCCACTTGTAAGGCACATGCATGTCACCAATGTGGATGTGATTGCATTTTGAAGGCAGAAACATATTTTCCTTTTGTTTCTGTTCAAATTTGATCATCAAGTGAATTTAATCATCCTCAAAAAACGCTCTCACCCTATTGTATTTTAGAATGTTTTCCTTTATCTTGCATTAAAAAAAGGGCAATTATATTAAGAAAGTGAAAGTCTAAATACTGCAGAGGCTGGAAATCTGAAATAAAATTAGAACATGTGGGAAATATTCAGCTGATTAGATATAACATTAATGCTGGAAAGACTGAACAAGTCCTAGTTAACATTTCTTGCATCAGAGACCCTTCTTCGAACTGAAACATTGACTCTATTTCTCTTTTTTTGCCCCGCACATCTTCTTGAAACACAGTCCCACTCAACTTGAAGCTGTGCCTTCTCGTCTTTGATACTTCTATCCTGGGAAAAAGATTCAGACTGTCTACATTTTATATATTTTTATCAGGTCTCCTCAGTCTTCGACATTCCAGAGAAAGCAATCCAAGTTTGTCCAACCTCTCCTTATGGGCAAAATTCTTATTGGGGTAAAAATCTGGTCATGGTTACTTGTGTTAAAAAAGGACACATAATACAGGCTATGCTTCATTCTCCAGTCCCAAATTTAATTCTGTGGACATTGATGGAGCAAAGCCTCAGAACTAGAGTAAATATCGCAGTTTCTATTGCATACAGCCAATGATCAATTTTATACCTGAAGTGTACTGAATTTCATTACCAGGATCATTTGCAGGATAAAAAAATTGCCCCACAGTTCAAGTCCAGAGTGTGATTATTTATTGGTGAAAGTGAAACAAGAATGTATCAGTGGTGTTGCTTCTGCTTAAAGTGATTGCTTCAAAGATAACAGCCAAACTGACCTTGCAGCAGTATGTTAGGTGCATGTGCATGCATGCAGACATTTCAATAACTCATTATTAATTCTATGGTTACCATCCATATCTTTCATCTGTAACTGCAAACAATGCTTCATATATATTAACACCTGCCATTTAATAGCATTTCCTGCGAATTGTGGCAAAGATCTTCCTTTTTGTGGAGTAGCAGTAGAGTTGCTGCTCACAGCTCCAGAGACCGAGTTTGATCCCGACTACGGGTGCTGTCTGTATGTTGTTTGTACGTTCTCCTCATGACTGCGTGGGTTTTCTCCGGGTGCTACAGTTTCCTATCTCACTCCAAAGACGTGCAGGTTTCTTGATTAATTGACTTTGGTAAGATTGTAAATCGTCCCTAATGTGTATGATAGTGCTAGTGTACGGTGTGTTCACTGGTCGGCGTGGACTCGGTAGGCCAAACTGTATCTCTAAAGTTAAAATAACTGTTCTTCTTGTGTCGTCGTGCAACTCCTGTTATGGCATCTTGTACTGAACGATTGGTGTTCGGAACCGTCTGCTCCATCAACAGTACCTGCTCTTCGAAAGCAACTAATTTGTTATGTAAAGCACATTAGACTGTCTGAGGGTATAACATGTGCCCCAATTAAGTGAAGGTTGTTGACCTTTGATATATAATTGCTTCCATTGAAGTGATCAATTAAAAATGATGAGAAAACCATAATCATTAGTGTGAATAATGGGGAGCAAGATCAATTATTTTTAAGTTATGTCCAGACAAGACTAACTCCATAAAAGTGAAGGGCCTTTGTTATAATTTGACATGTACACAGTTAAGAAACTCTATTCTGTTCCTTATCAAGCATTCAGTACTGATGCTGTCTCTTTATCACTGACAGTTAATTAATTATTTTCAGGCAAAGACACTGTCTTATAAACTGCATCATTAATGCAACATGAATGATATGATTGAATATTGATGGTCTGAAGGATTGCTGGCATAGCAGGTAGTTAGTAAATTATGTATAGGAAGAAACCAACGATAGACACAAAAAGCTGGAGCAACTCAGTGGGACTGCCAACATCTCTTGAGAGAAGGAATGGGTGACGTTTCGGGGTCGAGACCCTTCTTCCGATTAGTTAGGGAAAAGGGAAATGAGAGATATAGATGGTGATGTGGAGAGATAAAGAACAATTAATGAAAGATATACAAAAAAGTAATGATGATAAAGGAAACAGGCCATTGTTAGCTGTTTGTTGGGTGACAACGAGAAGCTGGTGCGACTTGGGTGGGGGAGGGATGGAGAGAAAGGGAATGTCGGGGTTACTTGAAGTTAGATAAATCAATGTTCATACCACTGCCCAAGCGAAATATGAGATGCTGTTTCTTCAATTTGCATTTAGCCTCACTCTGATTAGTAAATTATTTTGTGTTCATTTAGTCACTCAGTGACGAACAGTACTAACACTGTAGGTTTTATTGATGCAAAATTAAAACAGCAATGAATATTTCAGTTTTAGAAGATACAGTGTGGAAACAGACCCTTCGCCACCGTCCATTCCGATCGTCAATCACCTGTTCACACTAGTTCCATGTTATCCCAGTTTCACATTCTACACACTAGGGGTAATTGTACACCAGCCAATTAACCCACAAACCTGTAATATCCAGATTCAGGAGCAGCTTCTTCCCTACAACTTTCAGACCATTACACGTTACAAATTCCAAATAGGCTCCAAACTATATTAACTTGGGGGCATTATTATTGACTTTGCACAACTGTTGTCTATTTATTTGTCTGTTGTTTTTCATATATACTGAACTTTTTGTTTGTTCTTTATTATGGGTTTTACAATGTAATAGGTTTACATATCTGTTGTGCTTCTACGTCAGAATCTCAATGTTCCATGTTGGGACAGATGACCATAAAACACTCTTGACTCTTGATTTGAGGATATCAGCCAATTTAAGAGAAGCCAAATGTGCCAAAGCTGAATATATATCTGGCAGATAGTATTCTCACATATGTTTCATGCAGAGGCCCAGATGGGGAATGTTTCTCTGTGGTCAGCTTGATAATCATGAGCTGACCTTTGCAAGTGTCCAGTTGGAAAGCAATGCCTGTGTGAAAGCTTAATTCTGTGATGACCTTCACGTCTAATGGAGGAATTGTTCACATTCAAGGCATGAATGCAGATCTATTTTGAACAGATGGCACAGCGCTGTCTCATCCTCTTGTGAAACAAGGTGGCAAAGACGGTTTATTTTTTGATCTGGCCAGTTTTGTGCAGTAGTCTGTGAACATAGATTACCAAATGGTGCAAAAACATCTCGGGTGTCAGTGCAGTCTAGTATCTTTGCCTTCTTGTGAATTTGATCTCACATTGAGTTGATGTTATTTTATTAGCAAAAATCATGTTTCTAAATATAAATAACACAAGAAAAGTAATAACTGAACAACTGTCTCATGAGTGGTCAGATCGGGTTAGTCTGTGAGTCGCTTGCCCAGAGTGGGATAATCGAGAATCAGAGGACATAGGTTTAAGGTGAAGGGGGAAAGATTTTTTAGAAATCTGAAGGGTAACCTTTTCACTTTGGTGGGTGTATGGAATGAGCTGACGGAGGAAGTAGTTGTGACAATGACTATTGGAACTTTTAAGAAGCACTTCGACAGGTACATGGATAGGTTTATAGGGATATGGGCCACATGCAGGCAAGTGGATCTAGTGTAGATGGGACATGTTGGTCGGTGTGCACAAGTTGGCTGAAGGACCTGTTATCAGCTGTATGACTCTAGACCCTATAACTGAAGTTCTCCAATCATTACAATGTGAGTACGGCGCAGGAACTAAGAATAGAAGTTTGTCTACGTTTATACATTTCTACAGGGTATTGCTATTGGGAATGTTGACTTACTATTCAAGATTTTACATATGCTTTTGAATTTGTAAAATCTGAGATATATTTAAAATGACAAATAGGGGTAAAGAGAGAGAAGGTTTTCCCACTGGCAAGAACCTTAAAATTAAAGCTGATGCATTCAAGAAGAACTTGGAAACGTTGGGGTGGCACGCTCACTCGGCGGTAGACTTGTTGCCTTACAGTGCCAGAGAACCGAGTTTGATCCTGACTACAGGTACAATGTTTGTACGTTCTCCCCGTGACTGCGAAAATGTCTGTTTTCCCCGGGTGCTCCGGTTTCCTCTCGCACTCCAAAGATGGACAGGTGTGTAGGTTAATTGGCATTGATAAAGATTGCAAGTTATGGGGATCGCTGGTTGGCGTGGATTAGTTGGGCTAAAGGGCTTGTTTCCACGCTGTATCTCTAGGCTAAACAAAACTACAGTAAATATCTTCACACAAAGGGTAGTGTAAAGCAGGTGGCAGAGTGATGTAGCTGTCACAATCCCAGCAGTCCAGATTCCATCCTGACTTCTGGACTGTCTGCATCATGTTTGCACATTCCCCTGGTGATCCTATGGCTTCCTCTGGGTGACACCTGTCTCCTCGCATAGCCCAAATCTCGGTTAATTGACCACTAGAGGGCAGCAGTTGATAGATTCTGGAGTTGAAGGGAATAGAAAAGTAGATCAAAAGAACAGGCCATTCGGCCCACAATGTCTGTGCTGAACATTGGGTAACCTGGTGGAGGTGGGGACGGTGCAACGGGAGCCTCGCTGTCGCCAGGCGATTGAGGCACTCGCTGATGGGACGATGCAGGTATAGTGGTGGTGCTGTATCCACATCCGACACCCCCAGATCTGGCTTTGTGGCAGGCACTGCAAACCCGCGCCCAATGCGACGCTCTTCAACAGTGTTTTACTGCTCGCTTTCTCCTCCGCCACCTTTCCGCCGTCCAATGCTGTACTGCTTGCCGACCACCAACCGCCATCTCGAACGGACGCCTCAGTCCTCTATAACTGGAATCCGTTATACGGAAGTCCGTAATTGCGAAGGTTTACTCTACTTATTCCTGCCTATCAAAATGTAAACTATCTGCTCAGTGATAAATTTGCTCCTCATTTCTAAACACTGATCGCGACAAGGATACAAGATGCCGCCCAAGCCAGATGACTCATTTGGTGCTAGTCACAGAAGTGGATCTGCAATCACACGTTACAATGGCTTTTTCGCTGACTGTTTAGCACGCAACAAAAGCTTTTCACTGTATCTCGGTACACTTGACAATAAACTAAACTCAAACAGTCTTCACTCATTCATGTCCATCAATGCGATGCTCATATTTGCAATTTTCATGCAGCCCTTTGGTTATATACTCCTCGCTTGCAGGGTCAGCAACCTTATGCTGTGAGTCACAATCTCCTCCATAAAGTGTCCAAGAAAATAAAAGTCATCAATTTTCAGTAGCAGCAAGAAATTCAAGGCTTGCCACCAATTGACTTTTCTTCACTCTCCACTTGCTCAGGGCAAATGCTATCATGCACATCATCCGCACTACATTCAACTTTCATCCCCACTTTAAACTTGCATTATCTCAACAGCAGCCAATTTATATGTGCTTTGGGACTTTTAATGCAGAAAAATGTGGCATTTTGTTTCACCAAAGCAAGAGAAAAATATTGATGCTGAACCAAAGAATGGGATAATCAAAAAGATGATATGGCGTTAAAGAGATTCAAGGAGAGGAGTGGTTGCTGTACTAATGGACTCATACTGATGAGGGGGACCTCATTGAAACTTACTGAATAGTGAAAGGCATGGATAGAGTAGATGCAGAGAGGATGTTTTCACTAGTGGGAAAGTCTAGAGCCAGAGGGTAAGGTTTCAGAATAAAAGACTCAGCCTCAGCCAGGGGGTGGCGAATCTGTGGAATTCATTGCCACAAACGGCAGCGGAGTCATTGGGTATTTTTAGTGCAGAGTTTGACAGATACTTGATCAGTAAGGGTATTACGGGTTACTGGGAGAAAGCAGGAGAGTGGGGTTGCGAGGGGAAGATAGATCAGCCATGATTGATTGGTGAAGTAGACTTGATGGACTGAATTGCCTACTTCTGCTTCAATGGTTTATGATCTTATGGCTTTGGAGTCTGGAAAGGTTCTTGAATAGTTTCTTCCCAACAACCATCAGGCTCTTGAACACTACTCAACACTAAACACAACTATGAGCTTCTGTGGACTGTCTTTGGTTGTACCAAGGAATTTGAGCTTTTTTGCACTAGTATTGGGGTTATCAATTAATTGATTTTATTTGAAATTATTTTATCTATGTATTGGGTTTACAAGACTGTTATGTTGCTGAAAATAGGAATTTTATTGTTCTGTTGTCGGTACACATGACAATTAAACACTCTTGACTGTGACTCCAGGGAGGTAATTCCAAAGCCAAGTTCAAGATTGAAGGAAAATGTAATCGAAACTAAATTCTAACCACCTATTTTATGTCTTATATTACATCCAATTTGCCTGGTGTTTCTTCCTTCCTAGCATATATGAGATATATGAGAAACTAATTACTTATTCCCACCAAAACATTTCATTGTTTTGCACTTTTTTTGAGCGCTACAAAATCAACCAGTCTACTAGCATCTCTTCCCACATTGTCCACGCTTCTCATTGTAGGCCCTGTGAATCCCACTTTGCGCCAGGGCTCACAACAGTTACAGCTTTGTTCTCAGGAACTGTTCTTATCAATTTCTCTTGCATCCTTTGAAAAGCCCCACAAATCTTTCTAATCTTTCTTCTTGAATATTTCTTGTTACTTTTACATCAGGAATGCAAATCTTTGCCTTCATCTTGGTCGGTGATTCCTACAGCTCCCTCTTCTGCTTCCTCAACATCACATATTATTTGACCGTGTTGCCCCTTTTAAGACAATAAGGGCAGCACAGTGGTGCAGCGGTAGAGTTGCTGCCATACAGCACTAGAGACCAGGAATACTCCCAACACGTTTTGTCTTTATTAGCGTTGGAATTTCTTTTGGGTTGTATTGGTGAAATCTCAACACTCTGGATCATATATGTACGAGGAACTGGCGATTCGTATTTACAAACAAAGACACAGAGGGATAGAGTAACTCAGCAGGAGAGGCAACATTCCCTGGAGGACATGAATAGGTGATGTTTTAGTTCAAGGCCCTTCTACAAGCTCGTAAAATGGGATTATACCTTTAAAATAAACTCCCTTCAAAATGTGTCGAGACTGCAAAATGTGCAATCCCTAGCACCCTAGGTGATCTGAGAAGATGATGGTGATAGGTCTTTATCTTGAATGTTCACAAACCTGATTCTAATAATGTTCCTACATTAGCATTCGAGTAACGTGTGATGGACAGAAATGGATCACATAAATCACACTCTAGTGGGATTGTTTCTTCACAATTGTTTCTTCACATTTTCAGGTGATGCTATCAATTTCAAGATTTTGTTAGATAAAGCATGAGTGGTTAAAGATAACTGTGCAAAGAAGAACCAAATATATAAAGTGAGCCAGCACAGTGATACAGCTGGTAGAGCCACTGACTCACAGTGCCAGAGACCCTGGTTCGATCCTTGCATGTCTCCCTATGGACTTTGCACATTCTCCCTGTGACCGCGTTGGTTTCCTCCGCTTGCTCCCGTTTCCTCCCACATCCCAAAGATGTACGGGTTTGTAGATTCACTGGCCTCTGTAAATTGCCCCATCGAGTGTAGGGATTGAATGTGAAAGTGGTATAACGTAGAACTAGTGTGAACGGGAGATCAATGATCGGCCTGGTCTAAGTGGGCTGAAGGGCCTGTTTCCATGTTGTATCTCAAAACTAAATTATGGCAAGGCATTGATCAAATAAATCTAATGAATATATATAAGTCAGAATGCATTAAAAAAAAAGACACAAAATGCTGGAGTAACTCAACAGGTCAGGCAACATCGCTGGAAAACACAAATAGGTGACGTTTTGGGTCGGGACTGTTTTTCAGTCTTCAGGATGCATAAAGCTGGGAGAGACCTGGATGTCATATTGTTTCAATGCCATTGCCACCTGTATCCTTTTTACAGATCAGAGAATTGTTGCGATGAGATGTGGGATGGCCACTATAGAGTCATACAACGTGGAAATTGGCTCTCCAGCCCAACGCGTCCATGCCAATAAATATGCCCCATCTAAGCTAGACCCTTTAATTGGACTTTACTGGACCTTCTCTGTAATCATGTATAGTATTTTAGCCGACTGGATAGCATAGAAACGTAGAAAACATAGAAAATTAGATGCAGGAGTAGGCCATTCGTCCCTTTGAGCCAGCACCGCCGTTTAATATGATCATGGCTGATCATCTAAAATCAGTACCCCGTTCCTGCTTTTTCCCCTTATCTCTTAATTCCTTCAGCCCTAATAGCTAAATCTGACTCCCTCTTGAAAACATCCAGTGAATCGGCCCCCACTGCCTTCTGTGGCAGAGAATTCCACAGATTCACAACGCTCTAGGTGAAAAGGATTTTCCTCATCTCATTCCTAAATGGCCTACCCCTTATACTTAAACTCTGACCTCTGGTCCTGGACACCCCCACCATCGGGAACATTTTTCCTGCATCTAGCCTGTCCAATCCTTTAGGAATTTTGTATCTTTCTATAAGATATCCTCTCATCCTTCTAAATTCCAGACATCTATAGTCTTTCAGCTGACTGTTTAGCACGCAACAAAAGCTTTTCACTGTACCTTGGTATAAGGGGAAAAAAGGCCAAACTAAACTAATAAACTAAACTAAGCTAAACTATTGAAGTAATTTATTGAGTTGGTATATTCATCCTAAAGTCAATTTATTCTGCATGTACAGACCCTGGTTTGAAAATACTCCTTATTATCAATTTCAAATTACATTCTATGTAGCCTCAGACTGTGTGCAACATTTTCCATCTTCCTGCTAATTGATAGTTTTAACATAGCAAATATTTTGACAGGAATAATTAATGTCAAAATTGCCCAAAGAACGTGGAATGACTTTCGGGAGTTTAATCCAAATTCCTGGACCATACGACTCCAGTATGAAGTCAACCACGGGTTCGCATGAAAGGAGAATTCTAATGATTTATTACATTCATTAATTTTTAACTGGACTGGTGCTTCTTTTCGACAAACAATCAGTTTAAACACTGTGTAATGATGCAGCTCTCGGCCATCCATTGTACTTCATTATTCTCAGTAATACAGTAAATGACCAATCTCAATGCAGTGCTTTCGGAGATATATTTTTCAAAGAGCATGACTAAAATCTAAAAGCGGCAGTGATGAGTTGGTAATTTGCCATTTACTTCTAAGGCATCAAGATGTAAAAGTGGTTTGCCTTTGATCCATCCAGTTATATTCAATCCGAATTGTTTTAAAGGTTACTCATGCCCATGAGAGCCACAACTTCAAGTAACTACAAGATTGAATGTGACACTCCTACTCAAGTGGCAAAAGAATTTGGGGATCAATGTGCAATAATTAACAATCAATTAGTCATAGAGTCATACAGCATGGAAACCTTCCCTTCAGCCCCTCATCCATGCCCACAAAGATGCCCCCTGTAGATAGATGTCCCCAGGTATCATCAGAATCCCCTGAATTGGACCGATATCCCTCGACTTACAGTGCATCTAATCCTTATAATTTAACAGACTTAAATATGAGCATTGAAAATCGTAGCAATTGCAGTGTTTTAGTACACGTGGGCATGTTATTTCATAATTTATTTTACAAGTAGCTGTTATTCCAGCAGTTGGCAATAATACCAACCAACAATCTTCAGGAAGACCAGATTCTGTGGGGGGAAATGGACAGTCAGCATTTCAAGTCCAGACCCCTTATCTGCACTCAATTTCCTCCACAGAATCTTCTCGACCTGATGAGTTAGTTCCTCCAACAGTTTGTTTCAATGGTGCTTTTATTGTCACGTGTACGAAGTGTTAATAGTGAAATTATTTTTCTTACAAACAGTCCAATAGAGTATTGCCATACCCAATCCTCAATTAGCACGTGTACAAAAATAGTCTACGGAGCTTGCATGCAAGAGGCTTCATGTGTTAAACGCCATTTTCAAAGTCCATGCTCCAGTTCTTATTAGCCGTGCCTGTTCCAGGCAAATCCCAGGCTGTTGCTGGCCTCCAGCTATCGCCTTCCTTGGACACCACATCCCTTGCCTGTCCACTTTTGTTCTCTGAGATGCCTCCCGCAGCCAACCACGAGGGCGCAGTAGGCCAAACCCTGGGTCCCTCTCCTCTCCTACCGGCCTCGCTTCTCGCCCGTCATCATCATCACCTGCTACCTCCTCCCAGTCTCTGGTCTTTGGGGAACGAGCAGGGGCTGGCTTGATGGTCTCCCCCTTCCAGGCCGGTGGTTCGCCTGGTGCAAGGAGCAGGGAACTGGCTCCCCCTGCAGCCACGACCCGAGTCCTGAGTTTGGCCGCTCAACGGTCGTGGTCTCTTGCTCCAGATTCTCTCAAGTTTCCAATTGTCATTAATAAGTATGTTTCAGTGTTAAATGTGTCGCTCCATCACAACTGTAAATCAGCAGGTGAATTTTTAGCGCTGTGATCATGGTTTTTGCTCTGCATTATGTTACATAGTCTATTTTGCAGAGTTCTAGACCTTGTTCTGAACCTTGCCTCTTCCCAATAATCAAAAAGCACACTTTAATACATGAGCCAAGAAATGTAGTGAAAATGCAATGAGCTGTGTGGCTTGAGCCTGCCCTATGCTTGAAAGTGCAATGGCAATGGAAATGAAGTGAAAATACAATCAGCTGTTTGACTTGAGCCTGCCCTGTGCTTGAGAGTGCAATGGCAGTAAAGTGAAAATGCAATGAGCTGTTTGGCTTGAGCCTGCCCTGTGCTTGAAAGTGTAATGGCAATGGAAATGAAGTGAAAATGCAATCAGCTGTTTGGCTTGGCCTGCCATGTGCTTGAAACTGCAATGGCAATGGAAGTTAAATGAAAATGCAATGAGCTATTTGGCCTGCCCTGTGCTTGAAACTGCAATCTGTGAGATCTGGCCAGGATAGACTTTCCTCCTTGCTGTGATCTGTAGAAAAAGATGAAAAATGTCTAAAATTGCTTCTCCACCCTCTCCCCCTTCTCTCTCACAGAGTCTCTCACCTGTTTTGGGCAGAATTTCTGGCAGCTTCTGAGCTGCCAGCCCACCAGGCCTGAGTGACTGAGCTGCCTGCCCACCAAGCCTGAGTGACTGAGCTGCCAGCCCAAGAATCCATTCGGCCCACAATGTCCATACTAGCCCTCTGGAAACTAGTCCCTTGGGCCCACAACACCCATACTAGCGCTCCAGAAAGCCCCCCCCCCCCTCCTCCCACTGGCCAGCGATATTGGAATTGGTGGAGAGGTGGAATATTGCGTTAGGGGACCATTCCTCCAGTGTGAACATGGGAGCCAACGGGTCCCACTTAGTCATCAATAAAAACACTGTTAAACTGATAGAACCTCAATTTAAGAAATCTTTATTATGCCTTTCATCCAATTAAAATTGTGAGAGGCACAGACTGCTGAGGGAAATTAGGAAAAACAAGAGAAGCATGTAGAAAAGTAAGTGGGAAGGGAGGAACTGAGACCCAGGGAGAGTAATCATTGGACTGGAAGGGGTTAAATGGTGCAGTGTCAGGTTATGGAGTCTCTCAGACTATGGAGTACCCATTGGGCCACTGTCACACAGATCACTGAAGCAACAGATCACAGCAAAAAGCTGCAGTTATCATCAGAATCCCCTGTCTGCAAAAGAGCAGCACTTATAAATCAATATAGAAGAGTCAGTGAAAATAAAATTGATGTTCCTGCAGAAATCCTTCAGTTCACTTGTGCTCCCTGAGCCTTGCATGCTTTGCTTTTCATTTATTATGAGCGACCTGTGAAGGTCATGGAGTCGTACCGTATGGAAACAGGACCTTCGGCCAAACTTACCCTCGCCGGCCAACATGACCTATCTACACTAGGCCCACCTGCCTGCGTTTGGCCCATATCCCTCTAAACTCTATCCTATCCATGCACCTATGGAAATGTTTTTTAAATGTTGTGATAGTTCCTACCTCAACTACCTCCTCCGGCAGCTTGTTCCATATACCTATCACCTTTTGTGCAAACAAAAGTTAATCCTCAGGCTCCTATTAAATCTTTCCACCCTCACCTTGTCTTCTGGTTCTTGATTCTCCTCCTCTGGGTAAAAGACTAGGTGCATATAGCCCATCTCTTCCTTTCATAATCTTATACACAACCTTAAGACCACCCCTCGTCCTCCTGTTCTCCGAATGAAGTCTTAGCTGGCTCAATCTCTCCCTATAACTCGGACCCTCTAGTCCTGCAACATCCTTGTAAATTTTCTCTGCCCCTTTTCCAGCTTTACAGCATCTTTCCTATAACAGGTGACCAAAACTGAACACAATACTCTAAATGTGGCCCCACCAATGTCTTGTACTACTGCAACATGACCTCCCAATTTCTAGGCAATGACTGATGAAGATCAATGTGCCAATGCCTTCTTGACCACCAAATCTACCTGTGACCCCACTTTCAAGGAATTATGCATAGTCATGGGTTGTGACAATTTGATTATATTTTCACGAGACTGAAATACAGTTGGAAAGAACATCTGTAATTGGATGAATTCTGACAAGAGATTTCCTGTCCAATTTCTCAACAGGCTGAATACTGGGCAACAAAATAAGCGTAAAATGCTTTCTATGTTAAATTACCATTTTAAAGCCAAGTACAGATTATTTTATTCTAATCTAATTCCTAGTCTTTAAACATTTACTTATTCATATTTTTCATTTTTACATTTTCCAATCAATTCATTTCAGATTCAATTCTTTTTATCAGTAAACTCCATGAACCGAACTTTGTTATTTGCCACCAGAATTATGCGGCAATATTTTGAAACATTATGAACATATTGTGAGTGATTAATTATTCTTGTAAAACAGAATATGTACTGTAATGATGTGAGTGTAAGCCATTTGTACAAGTATATCTGAAGCCTAGCTGGTACATACCACTGAGCTGTTGGGACTGTGGTCTGCATCGGAGCAATCTTTTATTCTGTTAGAAGAGAAACTGTTTGTTGTAGAAGAAGAAAAGTGAAAGTGGGAAATGTTATTTCTTTGTCTTTCTCGGTGTTCCCAGAGGTCACGATTGGCTATTTCTCTGTTCCCCTCTTCAAAAGCACTCTAGTTGTTAGCAAGCACCACCTTTCTATGGCCTTACACTTGGTTGATAAGTGTGTGGAACAGGATTAGTCACTGATATCCACTACCCCTCTGCCTGATTCTCCCACTGAAGGCACTATATCGTGGTTCAAAGTAAATCTGGCTCCTCTACTGAGCAGCAAGCATTGTCAAAGAAGGAGCAGGTGTCTGGAGATGACCAGTCTGAGGAAGGGTCACAACCCAAAATGTTAATTATCCATTTTCTACAGAGATGCTGCCTGACCAGCTGAGTTACTCCAACACTTTATGTCCATCTAAGGTGCACTTCATATGGAAATACCTCAAGAGATTTGCTGCATTTTTGCGAATCAGCAGATGATTTGTGCAAAAGGACACGAAGTGCTGGAATAACTCAGCGGGCCAGGCAGCATCTCTGGGGAACATAGATAGATGACATTTTGGGCCGGGACCCTTCTTCAGTCTGACGCATAACGTGCAGTTACGTTTGTAGCTTTCTTTTAACTTAATGAGGTGGGAAGAACTGTAGATTATGTTGCTACATATAAGAAAGACTGTAAAGATAGCTTTGGTCCGGCACTCTTCTAAATGCGCCAATTAGTGCATAGTACAAGGATTTAAAACAACACATGAGGAGAGGTATCAGGAGTTAAAATGAAATTGAGCCAAAAAATAACGTAATCAGGAGTAAGGACAGTGAGTCAAGCAACGTCAATGATTTAAGAGCTGATGATTGCATGCATCGGCACAGGATGAGATTGAGGGGCATGATTGCTAGCCAGACATGTGGGGAAGAGAACAATCAGGAAGGTTTATTGGGCCAACAAACATTTCACCCTCTGCCCCACGACCTCCTCAGCCCTTTACAATAGGTCGCATTCAATACCATTCTTTGACAAAGGTGCTGTGGAATACTGATTAACTAGTCATTTCACACTAGCAAGCCACTTCAGCAATAGAGATGCCAGTTTGTGATGAATGCTTGGCACAAACTTTCAAGCAAAAATACTTCTGAAAGATTTAATAGAGAACAACTTAAAGTGATCTCTGAGACACTAATACTACCCTGCATTTCTTAACATCAATGTGCACATTGTTGATTGTCAATATTGGAAAAATATTCAAATGAAGTGATCCGGTGATCAGGTAGGAACTGGAATTAGGAAAGCATGGCTTTGTGCCATTTCTGTGAATGCTTACAAAGCAGCATAACCTTTACAATCCCAATCCTCAGTCCTCAATACCAATATGCCACCATTGTTTTGCATACTTTTACATCCCTTAATGCTCTTCTTACTCAATATAGACATGAAGACAAAGATAAATCCATCATCCCATCAGCTGATAGTTTGAATAGCTGATATTCTTTTTATTATTTTTTAAATTGATATTCTTTTATTATTTTGAAGATGTAAAAACACAAGCCACATCTACTGACAATGTATGCATCGTTCTTGTATTTAGTTATACAGGTATAGATGTTCTATATATTTGGCATAAACACGATAATATCTGGTCACATGCACCAATGTGAATACCAGGAGAACAAAACATTTATCCATGTATGGACAGGCAACGTTTCAGGTCGGGACCCTTCTCCAGAGATGCTGCCTGATCCACTGAGTTACTCCAGCATTGTGTGGGGTCTTTTTTGTCAACCAGCATCTGTAGTTGCTTGTGTCATCATTAACCATGTATCTGTGATTTGGGGTCTCAGCCTACCATGACCATAATTTAGGGAGAAGTACAACATGAAAATAGGCTCTTTGGCCCACCGAGTCCATACCGACCATCAATTACCCATTTACTCTAGTTCTATGTTATCCCACTTTCACATCCTGCACATTAGGGGCAATAGACAATAGGTGCAGGAGTAGGCCATTCGGCCCTTCAAGCCAGCACTGCCATTCAATGTGATCATGGCTGATCATCCCCAATCAGTACCCCGTTCCTGCCGTCTCCCCATATCCCCTGACCGCTATTTTTAAGAGCCTATCTAGCTCTCTCTTGAAAGCATCCAGAGAACCTGCCTCTACCACCCTCTGAGGCAGAGAATTCCACATACTCACCACTCTCTGTGAGAAAAAGTGTTTCCTCGTCTCCATTCTAAATGGCTTACTCCTTGTTCTTAAACTGTGGCCCGTGGTTCTGGGCTCCCCCAACATCGGGAACATGTTTCCTGCCTCTAGCGTGCCCAAGCCCCTAACAATCTTATATGTTTCAATGAGATCTCCTCTCATCCTTCTAAACTCCAGAATGTACAAGCCCAGCAGCTCCATTCTCTCAAATATGACAGTCCCGCAATCCCAAGAATTAACCTTGCAAACATACGCTGCACTCCCTTAATAGCAAAAATGTCCTTTCTCAAATTAGGGAACCAATACTGCACACAATACTCCAGGGCTAGGGCTCTGTACAACTGCAGAAGGACCTCTTTGCTCCTATATTCGATTCCTCTTATTATAAAGGCCAACTTTCTTCACTGCTTTCTTCACTGCCTGCTGTACCTGCATGCTTACTTTCATAGACTCATGTACAAGGACCCCCAGATCCCATTGTACTTCCCCTTTTCCCAACTTGACGCCATTTAGATAGTAATCTGCCTTCCTGTTTGTGCTACCAAAGTGGATAACCTCACATTTATCCGCATTAAACTTCATCTGCTATGCATCTGCCCACTCCCCCAACCTGTCCAAGTCACCCTGCATTCTCATAGCATCCTCCTCACAGCTTTGTGTCTTCTGCAAATTTGCTAATGTTACTTTGAATCCCTTCATCCAAATCTTTGATGTATATTGTAAATAGCTGCGGTCCCAGCACCGAGCCTTGCGGTACCCCACTTGTCACTGCCTGCCATTCTGAAAGGGACCCGTTAATCCCTGCTCTTTGTTTCCTGTCTGCCAACCACTTCTCTATCCATATCAGCACTCTACCCCCAATACCATGTGCCCTAATTTTGCCCACTCCTATGTGGGATGTTATCAAATGCTTTCTGAAAGTCCAGGTACACTACATCCACTGGCTCTCCCTTCTCCATTTTCCTAGGTACATCTTCAAAAAATTCCAGAAGATTAGTAAAGCATGATTTCCCCTTCATAAATCCATGCTGGCTCGGACCGATCCTGTTACTGTTATCCAAATGTTCAGCTATCTCATCTTTTATAATTGACTCCAGCATCTTCCCCACCACCGATGTCAGGCTAACTGGTCTATAACTGGGCAATTTACAGAGACAATTAACCTACAAACCCGCACATGTTTGGAATGTGGGAGGAAACCAGAGCACCAGGAGGAACTCCACGTGGTCACAGTGAGAACATAATTAATCACAGAATCTATAACTTAAAGATATGAGGAACTATATCTTAATTATCACATTTGTTATAATTTATCCACTCAATTTTGGGCCATTAAAACAATTGTGAAGCAGCTAATATATTTCTCTGTAATAATTTTATGTCTCCCATTTTCCCGTCTATTTTACAGGGGAAACGACACAAGAGTTCTTTGGAGGCAGTCACCACACCAGACTCCAATCGAGGCCGCATCGAGAAGAAAGCCATCAAGTAGGTGCCATGGTCAGGAATGAGAGAGGTTTGGAAAGGTTAAGACTTGAAGCCACCATCTTTTCTCAAAGTAAAGCTCTTGCATTGACTTCGCTCTGACGAAAGTGGTAAAGCAATAACTGATTAGCACTCCTGAGTTTGGTGTAAATATTTCATCTCTGTAGCTGCCACACATGTCCATCTTTGTTGTATGAAATCATTTGGTATAGCGGCAAAATTATCTTGACAGCTTCCCTTTCCTTACAAAGGCTTGATCTGATCAGATATGTTGGAAGATCCGCTACACAATCTTTATGTCGTCCCGGGAAATGTTAATTTGTTCTTTGTTTATGAACTGAGTATATATTTCTATTTGAGAACAAAGGTCAGCACTATGCTCCTCTGCAGAAATAATGGTGACTATTTTCTCCTCCAGCCTGTTTTAAAGGAAGAATTTACAGAAGAAATATGAGAATAAAGCATATTATTTGATATCCTTGTAGCAGCAGGAATTTTCTGCACTATTGATGTTGTCTGAAATTATGATTTTGTTCTTTCAGATTTAAAGCATTTACCACAGCGTTAAGCATATAATGTTAATGTACCTTATTTCCCCCTTCTGCAAGCAACAACATCTGAAAGTGTTGCCAGCAATTTTGATGGTGATAAATATTACTCTAACCTGTTGGAAATGCTGAGGTTCTTTTCATTGTGTTTCGCATGAAAGTAATTATACCTGAGGTCATGACACAACCCAGATTCAATTCCTTCCCTTGTTATCTTGCTGTTGAATGTCTATAAATCGCACTGAATGGTTTCATTGATTTCAGCTTAGAGTATGTGCAAGTTTTACTATGATCTAGCCATGCGGGTTGTAAATTGAGATATTTTAACGTGTTAAATCTCATTTTCTCTTTTTCCTTTTCCTCCAGTTTAACACCGTTTCATTCTTTGTCATCTCATAGGTGGTAGCAACCTGTCCAATCAACTTGTGAATAGATTTTATGTAATACAACCATGATATAGGACCCAATAATTGATTGGATCAATGTGGTTTACTTTAGTAGCGATTATACAGAATTCTCGCTGTGTTAGTTCATATTTAAGTTACAATGGCATGGAGCAGTCCAGCAGAAATTTCTCTATCTCTCTCTCTCTCTCTCTGGCTCAGCATTACAATAGTTTCCATCCAGCCCTATATCAATGGGCTGCAGTTTCTCCCATTCATACATCGTACAATATCTGCTGCATGACCACTAGAAATATTCCCAGTGACTATTACAGTGTCTTGTTTGTGTTTGCTTGATTCAGAAAGTTGATGATTATCTGTTGTCAATTAAGACATGGCCATTTGATACTTGATCAACTGTAAATGGATTGCTTTCCCTCTGATATTTATTAACGTTGTTAAATCACGTTTGTCAAGTTGGAAAGGGTGCAAAGAATATTTACGAGGATGTTGCCAGGACTCAAGGGTCTAAGCTATAGGGAGAGGTTGAACAGGCTGGGACTCTATTCCCTGGACCGTAGGAGGATGAGGAGTGATCTTATAGAGGTGCATAATAGCTCAGGCAGACGTACAGAGTCTCTTGCCCAAAGTAGGGGAATCGAGAACCAGAGGACATACGTTTAAGGTGAAGGGGGAATGATTTTATTGGAATTGGACGGATAACTGTATCACACAAGTGGGTGTGTGGAACGAGCTTCCAGAGGAAGTAAATGAGACAAGACCTATCGCAACATTTAAGAAGCAATTAGACAGGTACATGGATAAGACAGATTTACTGGTGTATGGGCCAACTGACAAGTGGGACAAGTGTAAATGGGTCATGTTGGTCGGTGTGGTTACGTTGGGCCAAAGGGCCTGTTTCCACACTGTGTGACTCTTTGACATGATTATAATCACACTTTCAAACCATGATATGAAGATTTCTGTCTTCAAAATTTCAGCAGGATATTATGTAAAGAATTACTTAAACTTGTGAATAATATTATCTCTTTCATTCCTCTGTGTACCACAGTTCACTGTTGGAGATATAGGTGTGTGAGTTTTAGCTTGTGGCATAGGTGGGTAGAGATGGTGCCTCACAGTGGTTGAGACCCTGGTTCGATCCTGACCTCGGGTGCTCTCCGTGTGGAGTTTACAAACTGGAAGAGGAATTAGATTTTTATAGGGGTGAGCTTTGCCATAAAAATCCATCATCTCAGCCACTCTGCCTGTGGGATGAGTGAATGTCATGACCCTGTGGCTCGCTTTGACAGGAAGCCATCTCACCAGCTTCACCAGTGCACTCACCCCGATCCATGGAAACAGTGCATGGGGGATTCACCTGGGCAACTCCAATGCCAGATTTGGAAACCACTAACAGAACACAAGTCATAGATGGCATGAAGGGAGAAGAGAAAGCCAAATACAATGGATTCCTCCTCCTGGCAAAATGTGAAGAGCACGGTCTAGACGTGACTCACAGAGACAAACACAAGACCTCAAAGCAATAGCCCCTACCAGCCACCGGCATCTGCTATCTTATTGAGTATGAGACCTTAAGGATATGTTTGTCACCAGTGCCATAATGGTTAGTAATGACTGGGTTAGTCACGAGTCTTTTGCTAAGTAAGGTCTTTCCAGACAAAGTTTCTCAGACCATTTCACAAGCCAAAGAAGCCATAGAATTTGCATGATGCTTCATATACCCTGAAGTCTCCCATAATTAGCACACATGAAGAACCGCATTGCTTCTCTATCAGATAACACCAGGACAGGTTTGATGAGAATTTCCATGAGATCAAGGTGCTAATTAAATTCAAATGCAAGGAATTCGCGTCTGGAAGATTCATCGTGTCTCAAGAGAAAGAAGCAGATCAACAGGCATCTAAAGGCATAGGTCCAAATGAAAACCAGATGGAAAGAGCACCAGAAGTGCAACAAGCTGCTGATAATAACGTGCAGAATTCCTCAGCATTTTCAAGACTGCCTATGGCCAAATCATCTAAACTTGTACCCTTCTCTGAGAGCCAAGAGGAGAGGTGACTTTCTCAAGGTGAGAGAGGTAATCAGCACCCTGATGGTTTAAAAAACTCTACAACCATAACTCTGAACTTTGATCTGATGACTTTTGACCCAATTGCACAAATTCTGATCCAATTGCAGAAAATTATCCAGTTCAGCATCATCATCACTGCTGTTCAACAAAGAAGTTGAAAAGGCCACATGCAGAATGCAAATTGACAGAGCTGTCTTCTTGGTGTAATTACCAGGGTCATCCTGGTAGCACCAAGCACCATTTTAACCTCATAATAATATTTGGCTCCGTCAATCAAGAGGGGCTGTGGAGCATCCATGTCAGTATTGAGGTGCCCTCAAAAACCTTTCTCCATCATACCTTTGCCTCATGATGCTGTGCAAGTGTTGACCTTGGCCATTGGATCCATACCAGACCTAATCTCAGTGTAGACACAAGGAACTGAGGTTGCTTCTTTGCAAATAAAAAAGACACAATGTGCTGGTGTAACTCAGCGACAACATCTCTGGTGAACATGAATAGGCAACGTTTCGGGTTGGAACCTTTTGGATCTGAAAAAGGGTTGAGACCCAACATGTCTCCTTTCCTTGTTATCCAGAGATGCTGCCTGACCTGGTAAATTACTCCAGCACTTTGTGTCTAATCTCTGTGCTGGCTGGGTGTGACATTACCCTTTCCTGCCACAATGGGTCATCTTTTCTCCTATAAACTTTTATTGTTAAAGAAGGAACTGCAGATGCTGGAGAATCGAGGGTTACACAAAAAGCTGGAGAAACTCAGCGGGTGCAGCAGCATCTAAGGAGCGAAGGAGATAGGCGACGTTTCGGGTCGAGACCCTTCTTCAGACTTTTATTGTTAATTGTTGATTGTTAAGCTGCAGAGGAAAATGGAAACTGTTCAAATTATGTCACCTCCATACCTTATCAAGGCCATCTCAACTACAATTATTGAGCTGGGGTAACCAAATCGGTCCATGCTTAAGGCCATAGAAAAATCCAGAAGTACGTGCCTCACAAATAACATTGGTAAAACAAAGCTCCACTACCAATCTGATATCCAATAAGTAATGTAAAACTATATTGTGCACTCTGATATTTTTCTCTTTGAACTATCTGCTGTACTTTATGGGTTGATGATATAAACCAGTGCCAATCCCAATACCCACCTGCCCCACTGCAAAGCACAGGCCTCCAACAATGAAAGCTAATGTCAGGACCCTGAAAAACATGGGTTGCATATCTGGAATCATTCCTCAATGAAAGGAGACATCAGTGCTGAAACTCACCATCATCTTCAGCATGCCAACAGAACCTTTGGTCATCTGAGGAGGAAGGTGTTTGAAGATCAAGGACACACACTCATGTACCAAGCGCATTGCCTACTACCCAATGGTGATTCCTGCTCTCCTGCATCATCTTGGGACATGAGATACATACAGCAGACATCTTGAAACATTGTAGATACACCCAATGTTGTCTTTGCAAAGTCAACTGATTGGATAATCATCAGTTTCTCCTCCCAGGCCATGAATTCCAAACTTGTGAGGGCTGAATTACAGTTACCAATCTCCTTTGTGCAAGCCACATTGCTCATTTGCTCAAACTCAGCCTCCCAAAACAGCCACGCTATTCCAAGCACCTTCATGGCAAGGTGGAGGAAGGAAACATTTAAGGATATTCTCACAGACTCCTGGAGAATGTATAATATTCCTACCAACTCTTGAGACTCGTTCGAGATGGCATTGTGAACAAATCAACAGCAGACCACGGAACCCCAGGGTAAAGAGTGGATGGAGTGCACCACCTCACAAACTCCTTAACATGACCTCCACCAAGGAGTTCATCTGAGTTAGAGCCTCATCATCAGCCACCTCAGAAAACCCAAATATAGAGTCATCCTCGATCCTTGGGGCCATCCCACAAGAGAAGAAAATAGATCTAGATGGGAAAGCAGTAATAATGTCACAAGTATCTAAAGATGGTTCCACAGCTTCTGAACGGTTGACAATTTAAAGCCTTCTTACCTGACACTTGATTTTATTTGGAGACACCAAGAACTGCAGATGCTAGAATCCTGAGTAAAACCCAAAGTGCTGGAGTAACTCAGCAGGTCAGGCAGCATCTGTGGAGAACATGGATAAGCAATCCAAAATATTGCCTATCCACTGCCTGACCCAATGAGTTACTCCAGGACTTTGTGTTTCATTCGATTTCAAATCCTTATTTTAATCAAAAGTCTTTTTTTTTTGCTCCACCTCTTCCATTCCCAATTATTTTTCCTCAAAATGATTAAAATCATAATTCCTTTTCTACCCTATAGTAAATTTTAAAAAATAGCAAAAACCATCCAGACCTTATATAGATCATTGAAATTCCTTATATATTTTTATTTTGGGCTACACCTCTCAACTTTATCATTTCTTATTCTGGAGTGTTCTTTTGCTCTCATCAAGCTGACAGATGTTTGTGCTGAGAAATAGAGTGCTTTTCATTTCAGGCAGTACCATGAAGGGTGTAGGGACCTCCATCAAAGTACCTCCACTTAAGCCTCAGTAGAATGCTAACATCACCGCAACTGTGATGGTTTCCTAATTTCCTGCCAGGTCCGTCTGACATTAAATTAGACTGTGTTAAGAGAAGCTCGGCGTCATTAACAAACTAAAATGAGTTTGCTAGATTCATACAGAAATCACGTGGAGATTATAATACAAATCATTCATGCATTGTAACACCAACTCAAGATCTCAAAAAAGTCTGGGAATGAATTTAATGCCATCAATAAATTACAATAATAGAGCCACATCTTGCATTTCAGTCTATTTAGCCACCTGTTCTAAATCTGTATGTCACTGACGTTTTTAGCTGTTTGAAGTCACAGCAGTACCAGGAGGTTGCCAAATCTCTCTCTCTGCAGGCAAGGACAGCACTTCAATTCAGTGTTCATTTTCAAGGAAAGCTGTTCATCTTGGAAATAATGAGTTGGGGGCACAAAAGTATTTAGATTTCAAATTATAATACCTTATTTACATTACACCTCTTGCACAAAACTGGATGGTAAAGACAAATTCTTACTCCTAACCCAAAATATATGATATCAAAGTATATATTTTTTTAAGTGTGGGGGTTAGCAGATTCATTTGCTGGTCGTAAATGTAAAATAATATTTAAAATTGATCTCCAGAGTGCCTTTTTATGGCAATGCCTTATTTTGTATGTAATGAAATCAGTGCAAATATTTGAACTAAAGATGAGTGTCAGTACTAGAGAATAGAATGTTTATAGCATTTTCTGTGCAGTGTTAAAAACAGCTCTGTAACTTTCATGATAAGAATTATTACAGCATGAAGCTCCCCCTTGCCTTGTCGTTATGGTTTAAATGAAGATTCCATCACTCCCTGGACAAGTTTATACAATTAAATATGTTAAAACTGCAGGGCATTTTTATGCATGATCATCAGTCAAGTACAGGATTGGGAGGTTGCAGAGTCATTCCGTATAGCAGTATGACAGGAGAATGGGGGTTGAGGGGGAAGGATAGATCAACCATGCATGAATGGCGGAGTAGACCCGATGGGCTGAATGGCCTAGTTCTGCTCCTATAACATGAACATATATCACACTCCTGGACTTACTGGAACTACGTTTTTTTGGGTAGGGTGGAAGCGACGGGGTGAAGTGGAGAAATGTCTGAGGCTTTAAATGTGAAGGAAGGACAGCACAGCACGGACAATAACGTCTCACCAGGCCTCGTTATTCGGCATTCTGTCAGCATTTCAGGAGGAGTCTACCAGAATAACACAAATGGGATCCATTTTTTTTAGACTGAAATTACACTTTTAATCTGTGTCGTGGGATACTGTCAGAAACAGTTGCACATAGTGTCAGGACTATTCCCAGCCAGAGAAGAAATGATTGTGTAATCGCCGTGTCAACCTGGTGACCACACTTCTGTAAGTGACTTAGATGCACATAAACCTGTGTATAATTATCTTCTGTTTATTGCCCTTACCTAGAAAATCACCCTGGCTTCATTGGAAAAAATTGCTGTAGTTTCTGGTCACTTACCAGCTTGGTCCATTCTGAGCAAATGAACTGCCTGCTCTAATATAGATTGTCTGGATATAATGGCCCCATCAATAACTCATTGTTTAACACTACTGTCAATTGACACACATTTAAAACAAAGATTAGCCACAGTTAATGCACTAACCTTCAGTCAATGCTCAATTGTCGTTCATTGTCTCTTCAATATAATTGTGATGGCATTTTCATTGATGCTTTCCATAGTACAGTTGTTTGTTACTGTGGAGGAGAACAGGGTATGAGGGGCAGTAATATGGGGTGTCAATTGTACCAGAGGGGATTAGTTATCTGGGATACCAGCGATAGAAGAAAGGAATACAAAGATATTATGAAAAAATGTTCAGCAATGAAGGAGAGGTTGTAAATAAAACTAAATGGTGATACTTTGTTTCAGAAAATAGTTTTATTGGATAACTGGTCAATTTATTTACCTGGAGACATGATCTGTTTGTTTAGTTGGAGGATGTGGATGATGCTGGTGGGAACAACATTTAATACCTTTGATAAAGGGCTGATGGGCACTCTCCTGAATCACTGTCATTTGTCTGAAAGTGCTCCCGCAATGTTGTTAGTTAGGAAGCTTTAAGATTTAAATGAAGTGATGGTGAAGGAATGGTAATATATTTCCTAAATTAGTGTGGTGCGTGACTAGATAGAGGCAAAGAAATGGGGGCCTACTTACCTTGGCCCAATTATATTGTTGATTGAAACCTTGGCTTTGGGAAGTGCAGTCAGAGTAACCTTAGTAAGCAACTGCTATATTGATACAAACTGGGTGATGATTGATGGAGTGAACCCTAACGTAGATGGAGTTGATGTTTAGGGTGGTAGATAGATGCTATTAATTTGCTGCATTCATTATTGCTAATTATCTGAAAAAAGAAGGCACCAATTTTACTGAAACAAAATGGATTCAGTGACACAGCAGCAGGAAAGCCCAAACCAAAAAGGTTTAAGTAAAAGACACAAAGCGTTAAGTAGCTCCGAGGGTCAGGCAGCATGTCTGCAGAATCTGGATAGGAGATAGAAACAAGAAACTGCAGATACTGATTTACAAAAAATAATCTATGGATTGGGTATCTTTCAAGTCAGGTCCCTTCTTCAGACTATGAGGAAGGGTCCTAACCTAAAACATCGCTTAAACATGTACTTCAGACATGCCGCCTGACCTGTGATATTTCAGCACACTGTGACTTTTTTTCGGTCAACCAACAACTACAGTTCCTCGTGTCGAATGTTTAACGATGTGTGCTTATTTCATTGTGGCCAGATCTCTAAAGCAACACAGACAGATTGTTCAAGCACAGATCATTGTGATGAAGTAGCTAATGTGAAGAAGTAATTCAATTTGAGGCTGTGCTGCAATGGGTGACTGCTCAAGGACACGTTGACTACAGCACTGTTTAGAAAATGCATCCAGACATTACCCCTTCATTAAATCTCACCTAACCTAAACTGAAGCTTTATGTTGTGATTTAGTGAAGGATAGCGTGGAGCTCTTGGACACAACTACTGAGGATGTTTAGTGAAGAAATTCTGTGATTCAATGAGGGTAAACAAAGAGAAGGACTGGTTAGGTTGGGAGAGTGGGCAGAGAAGTGGCAGATGGAATATAGTGTAGCAAAGTGTGAAGTCAAGCATTTTGGTAGTAGGAATAAAGGCGTAGATTATTTTCTACATAGGGAGAGAAGCCAGTAATCGGAGGTGCAAAGGGACTTGGGAGTGCTGGCGCAGGATTTCCAAAAAATTAATCTGCAAGTCGAATTAGTAGTCAAGAAAGCAAATGCAATGCTAGCCTTTATTTCGAAAGGGCTTACATACAAAAAACAGGGATATAATGCTGAGGCTCTATAAGGCGCTGGTCAGGCCGCATTTGGAATATTGTGAGCAATTTTGGGCACCATATCTGAGGAAGGATGTGCTGGCTCTGGAAAGGGTCCAGAGGAGGTTTACAAGAATGATCCCAAGAAAGAGTAGGTTAACATATGATGAGTGTTTGATGGCATTGGGCCTATATTCGCTGGAGTTTAGAAGAGTAGGGGGGTCCTCATTGAAACATCCAGAATAGTGAAAGGCTTGGATAGAGTGGATGTGGGGAGGATGTTTCCACTAGAGGGAGCGTCTAGGACTAGAGGTTATAGTCTCAGAATTAAAGGGCGTTCTTTTCGGAAGGAGATGAGGAGGAATTTCTTTAGTCAGAGATTGGAGAAACTGTAAAATTCTTTGCTACAGAAGGCTGTGGAGGCAAAATCTGCAGGTATATTTAAGGTAGATGGATTCTTGATTAGTACGTTGTCAGCGGTTATGGGGCGAAGGCAGGAGAATGGGGTTAGGAGGGAGAGGTAGATCAGCCATTTTCTTGATGGTCCGAATGGCCTAATTCTACTCCTATCTCTTTTGATCTTATGATCTTATGATAATGAAAATGATTCCAATATTCTTTTTACAACAGTGTTGCTGTGCATTGAACTCAGGATTTAGTCCCTCTCACACCCCACCACCACACTATGTTGCTCTCTAGGAAGAAAAAAAATACTCTGCAATCATAGTAATCATTCCTCCATAAAAGTTCCTCCTCAAAATAGAAGTACCAGAGGTTTGGTGCCATGAAAAACGTACTTTCCCGAGGAAACTTTCCAGGCATGAATCTGCAAACTCACATGAGTTCCACATAGTAGATCTTCACAGACCATCTATTACAATGAACAGAATAAGCTGGTTTTTTTTAAAGAAAGGAGATCAAGTCTATTTATTTAGTCTTGAAATATTTAGTTTTTCAATTCTGCATTCATTCATTCATTCATGTTTGTTTCACCCCATCTAGTGTCTCTTCATATTCCTTCATGTCACCTTCTCCTCTGCACCAATGTTTGACCAGTCAGTAAGTTCTGGGCTTTTACGTCCTGAGCACGTCACACATTTTAGTTTAAGAACTGAGTGTACATGTTTAAGAGTGAAGATTGTCCCAGCCCTCTGCTTCTTGCCTTTTTCAAATGTTTTGATTCAATCACATTCTTAAAAAAAGATGAAACATTTGGTGGTGTATGTCTTCTAGGATCTGATTCTTGAGTATTAAGTGACTAGTGGAAAATCGCTCCCATGGAGACTGTGAAGATTCTAAATGCTGAGTCTCAACGTGGCACTCAATAAACCCAGAAGGTCATAAAATGAGATAATACAGAAGTCATTCCTGCATAATCAATTTAGTGGCAATCCCCTAAACATTTCCCTTTTCCCTTATAAAAAAAATCCTTTACAAGTTTTATGTGTTCCCTGTGTGATATGATACTGGTGTTTAAATTTTAGATAGGTGCATGGATATGCAGGGAATGAAGGGATTTGAATCACATGCAAGCAGAGGAGATTAGTTTAACTTGTTCGGCATGGACATTGTGGGCTGAAGGGCCTGTTCCTGCCCTGTATTGTTCCACAGACACAAAATGCTGGAGTAACTCAGTGGGTCAGGCAGCATCTCAAGAAAAAGATTAAGTGACGTTTTGGGTTGAAACCTGTCTTAAAACGAAATAAGTGTTCCGTTCCGAAACTTCACCTATTTTTTCTCCAGGGATACTGCCTGACCCGCTGAGTTACACCAGTAGTTTGTGTCTTACTTTCATATAAAACAGTATCTGTAGTTTCTTCCTACACACTGTACTGCACTATGTTCTATTCACTTTGAAAGTTACTGTTTTAAGAGATATTTAATCGTCCTGTCAGACAATGCATTCTTAAACATAGCTATATTTTTTAAGGGAAATGAAAGACTTCCCTTTGCTGGAAACCTAAATTAGAAACAGAAGATGCTGCAAACATTTGATAAAGGCCATTCGTAACTCAGCAGGTCAGCCAACATTTGTAGAAACAAAAACAACTTACTTCTCAGGTCCAAGATCTTTGTCAGAACTGGGAAAGAGGAAAGAAGCCTCCGATATTTTCTGTGTTCATTATTACAATTTTTTATAAGTTTGCTCAATGTACATAGACATAGAATATACCTACATAAAAAAGTACAGCACAATAATAGGCCCTTCTATGCCGAACATGATGTCAAGATTTGATACCACCGGGTGGCGCTTCGAAGGCAGCCTCGCCTACAGTCTGTCTGTCCTTTTCATTTTTTTTTTTGTTATTTTTATGGTTTTTAAAACGTATGTCTTAATGTTCTGTGGTTTGTTTTATGTGAGGGGTGGGCGAATGGGTCGTGGGAAACTTTTTTTCAATCTCTTACCTTGCCGGAGATGCGATTGTTTTCCGGATCTCTGCGACCTAACATCGTGGAGCTGGAGGCTTTGCTTGGGACTGACGTTGAGCCCCACCGCAGAGGCGTGGACCTACCATTGGAACCAATTTGTTGCTTGGGATCGATGCTCCAACCGCGGCCTGTGGACTTTAACATCAAGGGCTCGCAGTCTCGGGGTGAGACCGACGTCAGGAAGCTCCAAAAGCCACACGACGTTCGACGAGCCCCGGCCCGAGGTGGATCGCCCGGCACGGGGGAGCTGAGATTCGCCCGCGATGCAGGAACTTGATCGCCCCAACGAGGAAGGCCCGCCACCGGCTGCGGGAGTGAGATCGTCCTGTGAACGAAGGTTAGAGGCCCCCGACCGCTGGAAGACAAAGAAGGGAGAGATTTAACTTTTTCCGCCGTCCATCATAGTGAGGAATGTGGAGGAGTCACTGTGGTGGATGTTTATGTTTAAAAGTATTTTGTGTGTTCTGTTGTTTTTTATTGGTATGACTGTATGGCAAATCAAATTCCTTTTATTTTGCAAAACATTCTTGGCTAATAAAGTATGATTATGAAGATAAACTAATCCCAACTGCCTGCAAGTGATCCATGTTTCTCCATCCCCTGCATATACATGTAACTGTATAAAAAGCTTTCAAATGCCACTATAATATCTGCCTGGAGTACACCCACCACTTCCTCACATTTCCTTGAAACTTTACCATTCTCACCTTAAACCTATATCTTCTAGTCCTTAACATTTCTACCCTGTTCATTATTTTTCAATGATTTTCAAGATGTATCCTTTAACTATCAATCCTTTTTTCATAACAAACAATATTTCCTTACGGTACAAAAACTTTCAACTGATTTAACATGAACTATCTCATCCCCAGTAAATCTATTGTGCACGCACGTCTACAATCTCCCAACAGTCTTTATCAAATGTGATGCTCCAAATAGCAGAGGCTGGCACAAAATGTGCTGTCATTTTCCAGAGGTCATCGGGCTGGTGGGAATGAAAATTTGGAATGTACTGTTGCTGCAGTAAGGAACATTTTTCCAGGAGAAATGGAAAGTTAAGTTTAGTGGGAAGAATTGGGATAGAAAGTACTCCTGGTAAGATGAAGGCCCAGGAACGGCAGTCTGAAGAAGGGTCTCGACCCGAAACGTCTCCTTTTTCTTCGCTCCATAGATGCTGCCTCACCCGCTGAGTTTCTCCAGCATTTTTATCTACCCTGGTAAGATGAAGATCTCTTCATGACATGAGTTGTAACAATTCACTTTAAATCATTTAAAGTTCCCATATGCTCCATATTACTAAACCACTTGCATAAACTGCTCCAAATCTGCTCTCTACATTTTCACTCTACTCAGCCACAGTTTCTTGTATTGTTCCTCATATATTTGTTTCCAAAATTGTGCCTGTTATCAAACTTTGATATCGATCTTCTTTCATTTAACTCCAAGCCATTCATAAAAAAATTAATGTCAAGTTTCTTTGAATTCATCTTGCCATCTTGTCAAAAAACTTCCATTCTTGCAAATGCTTTCTAAGACTTAGCCATTCCCATAAATTTCTTGCCAAGTTTTCATGATCTAATGCCTCATTCACATGAGACATACAACTGCGGACAACTAGCTTTGCATTTTCTCTGCATCATGATCTTTTCAAATAGGGCAATTAAATTGCTCGAGTAATCATGTTGACTACTGTGATTAGCCTAAATTATACTGTGTTTTTTTATCTCGATTTTATTATTTATGCCGTTAGCTTAAGATCTGATCACACCAGCATTTGAGTCAGGAGGTGTTAATCTAGAGAGGCAAGAGAGTCAAGGGTGTTTTATTGTCATATGTCTTGAAGCAGAACAAAGAAACTCTTACTTGTAGCAGCACAACAGGTTTGTAAACACAGTACTCCATCAATAATATAATAAACAAACAAAAAAGTTGAATAAATTTAACAAAAAATTCAGTTTATCATCCCCCTTTTTCTGGAGTAAACACAAAATATATAATTCATGAAGAAAGGTCTCGTCCCAAAACATCACCTATTCCTTTTTTCCAGAGATGCTGCCTGGCCCACTGAGTTACTCCAGCATTTTGTGTTTATCTTCGGTGTAAACCAGCATCTGCCTTCCGACACATTTTGTCTCTTTCTGAAGTACTTTATTTATAGAACATAGAACAGTACAGCACAGGAACAGGCCCTGTGGCCCACAATGTCTGGTGCATTTCTATGATATGTTTTTGAATATCCTTAAGGTTGGGGAAGGTACTATATAAATTGAAGGTGTTTGTGACTCCAGGTGTAACGGAAGAAGGAAAAGTTGTATTCCTCAAAATGTGCCGTGGGCAAATTCAGGAACCACTCTGTGCATTACAAGTATGCTGGTGCTGTACCTAATCACTGACAGGCACAAGGCAGGTTTAAATTTCAGAGTTTGCCCTCAACTCAGCTGGGATTGGCTGTTCTCTGATTTCCCTACTTACCCCCTTCTTCCTTCTATAGGAAACACGAAGCAACATTCATTCCTTTACCAAAATTATCCTTCCATGAATTTTGGGAAAATTACAAATTGCACTGTTTCTGCCCCACCTCCTGCCTTGTGTTATGTGATTTAAGCGCTTTGATAACCTCTCCATACTTTGTTTTGGAATTATTTCTAATAGTTGTTTTATCTTGAACAGTTATCGTTAATAAGCTCTTCCATAACTTCTTCAGATGTTTTGTCAAACCATAAAAAGCTCCAGCACAGATTCAGGCCTTTAAGCCCGTCAGATCAGCACTGACTATTAATCACCTCGAGTCTCATTTTCTAAAATCTAATTTTCACTTTAATCTCTAAAGAAATGGGAATAAATTAAGAATCCCACTCATTCCACTCTCAAGAATAAAATCACTTTCTCTGTTTCTAAGTGATCCTACCTGCCGTTAGAGTTACACAGCACAGAAAGAGGCCTTTCGGGCCACTATCCATTCCAACCATCAAGTGCCCACTATACTAATTCCATTCACCAAGAGATAGCCTCATGCCTCTCCTAAGGTACAGCAAATGGGGCGGCACAGTGGGGGATTTCTCTGAGTGCTCTGTTTTCCTCCCACACTCCAAAGATGTACAGGTTTGTAGGCTTTGGTTAAATTGTAAATTGTCCCTAGTGTGTGTAGGATAGAGTTAGTATGTGGGGATCGCTGGACGGCGCGGACTTGGTGGGCCAAATGGCCTGTTTCCACGCTATATCTCTAAATTATGCCTTCTTCTTTAGCTACCTTCTGTTCACATACTTAAGAAGTTCTTAGGCCAAGCATTTCTATCACAAGGTGCAGCATTGTAGGCCAGAAAATGTGCTTGTGAAGGGTAGTGCAGGACTCACCATGTTCCCAAGTATTCCTTCTGATGTTGAATTGAAATGGTGGTAGGTTTCCAAATTAAATAAGATCGGCAGAAGTGGTGTTAATCACAGTAGTGTAGTGAGACCAGGCAGGTAGTGCAAAATGTTCTTTATTAGCGAAACAACACTCAAACTACACGTGTACTTGGTCAGGAATAAACAATCTAATTTCCTGTCATCGTGAGGAGCACTAGCTACTGAAAAGCCCGTGAACGAACCCCTGGTCATGTGACAGTCCTGACCTATGACGAGGGTTCTGAATACACAGCTTCACCACTGGGTGCCGCTACAGTAGTATAAATATGCTGAACAAGCTGAAGGTCAACATTTATGTAAAACTCAATTGGGTGATTGATTCCTGCATGCTTAAAGAAATAGATATGTCATGCATTGGGACTTAAAGCCCATAATGTATTCAAAGTACCGCAGACTTATCATGACTTCCATCAGGTATTGCTTTTACTTAATTCTCAGGAAGTTTGTGAAAGAATACTTGGAGGAGGTTGTTCCCATTTGTTCCTGACTAACAACTCCACTGCTTTGCTCCTTGCAGTACATTTATCGCTGAGAAAAAAATTATTCTCCTGAAGTCCTATGACTAACAAACTTGTTTTCCTTTTAAGACAAACCTTGCGGGGGGAAATTTTTTTTTTTTAACTTTCCCAAAGATTTGGGCATTAACACTTAACACTTAATTAAACTGTTGCTTCCTGTCGATCTCAGTTGTTGCATGTCGTTTCCTTTGCCAGGGAATGTGATCATCACCTGACCTGTTATTCACCCACAGTGATAAACTCCAGCTTTAACAAACATTTTTTCATATTTCAGCTTCTGTTGTCTTTTCCCTCTTTTCTCTCTCTGCTATTCTAGTGATCTTGACAAAGACTTTTGGAATAACAATGACAGCACAGTACAAAAGAAATGGAGTTCCTACCCTCCAAAGGAGTTCATTCTAAACATTTCGCCTTATGCACCTTATGGTGACCCTCGTCTTTCACTCAAGTGAGTTGCTTTCAATGGTTTGGTTGTCTATCGTATGTAAAGCTTCCTTCCCCTGTCTTTTACCCATCCACCCAATCACCCACTCACGCCCACTCCCAAACCCCTTCGCAAACCCCATGGGTCAGCTGACCACATGGGAACGAACAACCCTCCTGTCCCTGCGCCTTGCTTGAAGTTCGCAACTGCAAACCTTTCCCCACCTGATCCATCTTCCCAGTGTGGGAGAGCAGAGGGTTGCTCGTTGAGGCCTGTACCCATATCCTCTCAATTACACTGTGGTAAAACAAAATGCTGCTTATAAAAATGGCTGTCTGATGGAATTTCTTTGGCTGCTTAATCCCCTTTTTGCTGTTTTAATTTTGAGCTTTGGAAGAAAGGTGTGCACTGACGTGCTTTAGCGGCAGATCTGATTTAATCCGATCTTCTACTAGGGCTGACTCATTCTCTGTCCACTCTGCTTCCTGTCCGTACTAGTGGCTCTCTCATGTCCGGTAACAAAGCTCCAGTAGCTGAAAAAGAAACACGCACGGCCGAGAAGCAAACCCGCAGCAACAGCATGAAGAGCAGTGGATCTTCCAACAGTAATCGGGGTGAAGCTGCCAATGGGAAGGTTGGGAAAGGTGGGCGATGGTACACAGTGCAGAGTCTCCTAGCGTCGGGCAAGCTCAACCAAGCTAAGTGAGTTTAAACGAGTAGTTATGTACTTACCAAGACTGTGACAGCCAAAGAAATCAGTCTTTCGATAATGATTAATGATATTTGCAGGAAATTGAAACGTGTCTTCACCACATGACTCCCTCCCCCCAGCAGCACGGGACCCCATCATTTGTCCATTACACGTACACATGCATGGGATTTAAGAGTGTTTTATACTTTCTAATTGTATCCATTCACTTGCCATCACGATCATTTGCTTTATCATGCCCACAATACCATTGAAAGTCTCACTAACACTTTACTTGGCATGCTGTGGATCTAATACATGATGGGTGTACATTGCAGCTTTTTGGGCCTGTTTTCTCCCTGTAACTGACTGGAAGTGCTTTGGTGGGAGGTAAATTGTTTTTTTTTTCCCCAATAGCAGCATGCTGAGGAGGGAACCACAAATGACCTGTCCAACCTTGTGACCAGATTGTTAATACATTGACAAATATGACGTTTGACATCGAGCAGGCAGGGATACAGTACTTTCTCTGATAATATTGTTTTACTAGCTTTGGTATCATTAGATGCAATGTGTATTATCAACAAAATTATTCCATGTACAATGTTGTTCATAAAAAAGTATATTCCCCATATTTATTGCGTTATTCCAATCAGGTCCTTGATTTTGTAAATGATCCTGTAGAAGAAATAAAAAATAGTCATCAAGCCAAGTTAGCAGGGAAAATTTTATAATAGCAAGATGTATTTTCAGTGAGATAATTATGAAAATTAAATAGATCTTGTGCCAAGCAAAAAGCATGGCTTGGCCAAACTTGAGGCAAGTTTAGGATCACATGTTTTCTAAAAATAAAAGTAGGTTATGTATTTAGAGCGAACCATATCCTTTTACATGTGGATGAGGTCTTTGCAATCACCACATAACTTTATTGCCACATCATGTTCTCTCAATAGCTTGCCAAATGCTACATCATTAATGGTCTGTGACTAAATGTACTATAACAAACATTTTTAAATAACTCATGAAGATGGTCATTCATGCATATTTGCTTCTAGTGTCCTGTTGTTCTCTGGTGGAAAAAATAGTGAGAATATAGCCAATTTTCTTTTTCTTCTGTGGTAACCTGAGGGACAATTGAATATAAAGCAGAACTTGTAGTATTATGTTTCATTATTGAAATATTTTGTGTCAGTGAATTTACACAAAGATTAACTTCTCATCAAAATACTTCCTTGGTATTCTGAATCTTTATACTGCACATATAATGCTATCTTAGAATTGTACCATTTCTATTACTTGTAGTTAATTATGTACAAGAGCAATGTTATAAAACAGTATGAGTCTGCTTGTCCAAAATGATATGATAATGGCATGCCCCTGCTGGACCTGTTATGGGGATGACTTTAAACTGACGCTGCATTTTGTAGATAGGCAGTAGATATATGGAACTGCATATGCTGGTTTACAAACAAAAGACATAAAGTGCAGGTGTAAAGTGTTTTTCAGCACCAGGCAGTATCTACGGAGAATATGGATTTGACCACTGGATTTTTTTGCCAGTCTTGTAGGTGCAGGATTTAATATATTGGTGAATTGTTCAATTTGATTCAGTTTAAAAATGCAAGAATGTGACTTGGAACAGCGGGTGGGTGTGTATGCATCTTGAAAGCACAACTCAAAGTGCATCTGCATAAGGTGCCAAGAAGGTTTGGGGACACAGGGAACGTGAAGGGCCATGGCAGGTCTGCAAGTTTGCAGATTGTGAGTGTAACTAGGTACAAGATTGTTTTAACTGACTTGGCGAAGTAACTCTAATTTTCTGGGCCATACAAGTAACAGTGAAATTAATGCTCTGGGGTCTTGCTTCATAAGAGTACAAGCTAACATTGGGGAGAGCATGCATACCCTTTAATAATATAATCTTAAATAGCGTGTATTATAATGCATCCGTCCTTGATTTTCACTTGAAAAAGTGTTCTAACACTTGGATCAGATGCAAGCGTTGTTCATGCAACAGCAAACCCTCGGGAAGGTTACTACAATTGACAATCATTCCCCCCACACCTCCCCATTTCAGGGCTGCTAATTCTGCCCAGACATCCTCAGAACCATGCCTCTTTACACAAGCTAATTGCTCATTACCATGAACCAGCAGCACACTAAACATCATTGCAATGCATGAATTAGCAAGAAGGAGTCATACAGCGTGAGTTATTTATGAAACTAAACCACCCAGAGGGTGCTTAGCTTGACAGGGACCCTTTGCCACTGTCCACATTGCCAGGCTGTTCTCGGACCTAGGGTTTCCAAGTCCCTTTTGATTTCCCTGCCTCCTTTTTCTACAAACTGAATAATTAACATCTGAAGTGACTCACAAATCTCCAACATTTTGTCGAATTATTATTCCTTCCCCTTGGGTGATAATCCATTTCTGTGTTAAATAGCACTTAGAAGAAGTACTGAGGTTATCAAGAACTCAGATGGGTGGAGGAACTGGGTGGAGGAACTTCAGTATCCATCACTAAGTGTATCTCAGCAACAACGTCACTGATCGAGCTGGTCAAGTCCTGAAGGACACAGCTGCCAGATCGAGCCGGCAGCACTTGGTAAGAGAACCAACCCCAGGGGGAAAATCTACTCAGCCTTGCCCTCATCATTGTATCAGCTGTCCATGACAGCAACGATAAGAGTAAACACTCAAACAATTACACTCTGCCCTTTACTAGACATGTGGATAACATGATGGAATTTGTTGCACCTGACTAAATGAGTGTGCTTGCAAAGGACATAAGAAAGTGCAAAGCCATCATAATCGAAACAGTTCAAGTCAAAGTCAGCCAACCTAAACTCACAGTCTCTTCCACAGGGAATGGTGGCTTCAGTCAGGGTATGCTATCTGTAAAATGTACTGCAGAAAATTTCCCTCCCAACCGCTGTCACCCAGAGGGTTAAGTGTGACAAAAACATGAGAGCAGTTCAGTTCATCAAATTCATGTCCAGCCATTAAAATCATGAGGGTTGCTTTGGGCAAAAAACATGCTGGAAAAGCTAATGTAAAAATTGAAGTTTCTTGGGATATAGTTATCATTATCAGATTGCTGAGAGTACTTATCTAGCTGATTTGTTTTACCATCATAACTTTAAACCACATTGGGAACTTAAGGGAATAAAAAATGTAATACACCTGAGTAGCTCACCAAGTGTATCTTCATCACAAATATGCATGAGTTTGAGTAGGTAGCTTACTGGAACCTTCTCAAAAGTAATAGAGGCACTTGGCCTTCATTGGTCAAAGTATTGAGTGTTGAAGTTGGAATATGGGCCAAACACAGGCCGGTGGAACTAGTGTAGATAGGTCATGTTGGTCGGTGTGAGCAAGTCGTGCTTGTTTCCATGCTGTAAGACTCTATAATTACAGAATGGCATTAAATGCTGCCTGTTAAAGCGTTAACACAATCAGGGAGCCTTAAGATATCAATAAGAATAGTTATTAGATTACTATCAAATGTTTCACATGACACATCTGTTGATTGAATACACAGTTTGAGTTCCGCTGCTAGGTCACAGGTTATGTCTTTAAAACTGTCCAAAGAAGATTCAATGAGTGATGTTGAGTCCATGATAGACCCGATTAAATGCGAACATTGTAAAGGCTGATGAAGCCAAATGATCTCCTGCTCTTTGTGTTCTTAGTGAAGCAAATATGGTTGGGAAGAGTTTGGAGCAACCTCAAAGTGATACAGTTGAGTCATATGATAGTTAAAACTATTATCAGTGGTTTGGGTTTTTTTTAAATCGGATTAGAAATTTAATTTGACATGTTTTATAATGTCACTTGAAATGTTATCAAATACTGATGATCGAATGTTCCTTGCTTTAGTGAAGAGAAATGTTGCAAAACGTAACTTTCCAGAAGAATATTGCAGTGTGATAAGAAGATATATGATGGAGCAGAACGTGCATGTTTAACAGAAATACACAGTGACTCAAATTCACATTTTGTTCAAGATGAACGTATTAGAATAGCGTGATGTATTGGAATACTGACACTTTAAGCAAAACTATTCTCATAATTCAGTAGTTTGCATTTTGCACACATTTTTATTGAAATTATCTTGTAATAGTAAAAAGATTAATCATTTCTCTAGGCAATAGAAGGGATATTGTAATTATAAGAGTTGCTTAGGGCATAAACATCCTGTAAAAGCTAGCATGAAGGATGAAGTTTCTTGCTGTAGTTCTCATCATCAGTTAACACTAACAACTTATCGAGTTGATTAGTTTTAAATTATGACCTGATTCTACAAAAAAAAGTAATTTGTGGATATTTAAATTCGCTCACTTTTTTGAGGGCATGACTATGAATGCTTAATAGTATGGGGTGAGCATATTTTGCATATCAGATACCACAGTATAGCTATTTTGTTTAACCCAGTTTAAATTCCCACTTCAATTGTGCTTCTCTCCTTCTACAATGAGTATTGTTTGGTGGGAACTAAAACATTTTTACATTTGTACTGTCTAAGTAAGGTATTGCATTTAGTCATCTGCGGCTCATGGAACAAGGCAAATGCTTGGCATTTACATTTAATTATGCAGTACTTTAGCCATTGTAAAAAATCCCAATTTCACTTTAATTGAAAGGAAAGGCTAATGGAGTTCAACTTCAGAGTCTAAAGATGACACTGTGGGTCCAGGGTGAACCACAGCTTAATTAATTACATTTTATAGGAATAAAGGTTAGCTTCACTATATAAAAAGGCAGTTGAACTATTTGCTGAATAAGGCTGATTTTACAGAAGTCAGTTTTATGAAAAATGAGGAGTGATCATAATCTCTTTATGTTAGGTCTGGTTGGCCACAGATCTACCCCTGCAACCTCATTCTCTTGTGGGCCTGATAGGAAATTCAATCACAAGAACACAGGAAAGTAAGAGCAGGAATAGACTACCAGTCACCTCAACTGGACGGCACAGTGGTACGGCAGTAGAGCTGCTGCCTTACATCACCAGAGACCCAGTTTCGGTCCTGACTATAGGTGCTGTCTGTACAGAGTTTGTAAAATTGCAAATTGTCCTTATTTTGTTTGGGATAGTGCTCGTGTACTGAGTAATCACTGGTCTGTACATACTGGATGGGCCTCAGGGCCTTTTTCCACACTGTACATCTAAAGTCAAATCTGCCCCACCAATAAATATCACCATGGCTGATCTGTGCTGGCCTCAACTCCTCTACTGTGCGATTTCCCCAAATCCTCAACATTTCAAATATTTATCTACATATCCAATGAAAGTTCCGACATTCACTACCCACTGAGAGAAACAAATTCCAACACACCTCCGTTTTAACTGACAGGCACCATTGCACCTTTTCCCCCTTGTTCTTGACTCTCACATTGGTGAAAACATCTCAATGTCTACCCCATCAAGCCTCGTTTGGACATTAAATGTCTGAATATAGTTTCCTCGTTCTTCCAAACTCAAAAAAACATAGACACACACTGTCTAGCCTCTTTGTTAAAACAACCCTCTCATCCAACGAATCTTCCAATGTTACTACAGGTATATTGCATTTCTTGGATAGCAGTGTACAGTTGTTCCAAGTGTGTCCTCAATTGCAGTCTCTCACTATTTAGATAATAATCCCCCTTTTGATTTCTCTTGCCTAACTCTGACCTCGCAATTGCCTAATTTAAAATCAATTAGCCCAATCACTCTATCTGTCAATATCCCATGACAGAATTACAATGGTCTCATCAAAACACATCCTTTACCTATTGTAATGCAGAATTTCCTCAATCTGAGTTGTATGGCGAAGTCTCAGCAACAACTAGTCCCCAGGTGGTGTAGTTAGAAGTCCTCTCTCAGAGTGCCTCCAACATGGCATTGGAGAGAAACATAGAAACATAGAAACATTGAAAATAGGTGCAGGAGTAGGTCATCCAGCTCTTCGAGCCAGCACCACCATTCACTTTGATCATGGCTGATTATCCAAAATCAGTACCGCATCCCTGCTTTCTCCCCATATCATTTGATTCCGTTAGCCCTAAGAGCCCGAAGATGAAGTTCATAACAGAGCTATGACTCCTGTCAAAGATGTCGAGAAAGTTATCCTTTTTTTTAAAATATTACTAAGAATAAAGTAATTACATCAATAATGTATATGAACCGACTCTAGGCTGACCAGGTCTGGGGAATGATATTGGGCTCCACCATTGGGATCCATGTGAAGCCGCAGAGTGTACAGGCATTCACAGTCTTGTTCATCGGTCTAACATTCACACTCCCATGTGACAGTCCATGCATGTACATCCAAGATGTGAGAGTGAACAGCTATAGGTCAGTGGTTCCAATTGGAACTGCAAACTGCAGTCCAGTAAGTTCCCATTCCATTATTTTTTCCAAACATGTTATGTTAATAGTTCCTGTTCCTTTTAAACCTTAACACAACAACTCTGTGAAACGGTAAACATACTGGCAACCAAGTGATTGTTCCAGACAGCACATTCATCATCTTAATTTGGCTCTACAACAATGAATGTAATATGAATCTGCTGTCAGAGACAATCACTTGGTTGCCAGTATGTTTACCGTTTCACAGAGTGTAGTTGCTCTTACACTCGCGAATCGTAGAAAGTTCCTTAGCCTGACTTGGTCATCATTGACCTTCCAGCAACAAAATAGGTAGAAAGAAAACAAGTGATTATGATAGAACTTTATTTATCCCAGGAGGGATTATTTTATTTTATTATAGGCACTAAAGACAGCTGATGGCACTTCCTGACAGCACAAAGCAACATTGGCTGATGTCTGTTAAGTTCTTTTAATAGTTGCTGCTCCTTTTACACCTTAACTTACAACAGTATAGCACAGGAACAGGCCCCCAATGTCTGTACCGATCATGACGTTATGTTAAACTAATCATTGCCTGCACGTGATCTAAGGTCCTCCATATTTATGCCATAGCAAAGGTCATGAGCTTAAACACTCAATACCTTTCCGTGGCAATTCCACAAGTGAGCTATGGGGGGAGGTAATTAAAAGCTGTTATACTGCATGCATTCATACTAAAATATAGGACTATCTTTAATCAAACATTACTGGACTTGAACTCTCATCCTGTATCTTTACACTGTTTGATTCTAAGGTGTAAATTAACTAAAAACATTACATTTAGGGGAGCATAGTGATGCACCAATAGAGCCGCAGCCTTACAGTTCCAGAGACCCAGTTTCAATCCTGACTTTGGGTGCTGTCTGTACAGTGTTTGCAAGTTCTCCTTGAGACCACATGGGTTTTTTCCAGGTGCTTCGGTTTCCTCCCACATTCCAAAGATGTACAGGTTCGAGGGTTAATTGGTTTCTGTAAATTGCCCAGTGTGTAGGATGAGAAAGTGGGATAAGATAGAGCCAGTGATAGATGGTCAGCAGGGCTAAGTGGGCCGGAGGGCCTGTTTACAAAAACAAAGACTGTCCTCTTTATCAGTGAAGGTTAGCAAACTCATTCAGATGAATGGGGTTATGCTAATGATTTGTGTAACCAAATTGTATCTGACATGTGGCTCAGTGTGTGACTGAACAAGATATTAGAGGAGCCCAAATGTGACTTCCAGCGTCTTTTGTATGTATGCATCCTGATGCTCATGGTGCAGCCAGAGGTGGTTGTACAGGAAATCGCTGTTTGACTGGCTGTGCAGATGAATCCAGAGTAAAAATTATTTTTAAAGGGGATATTGCCTTGTATATTATTCATCATTTCCAGTTGCCAATTAAATTGATTGGCAACTCCCAGTTTTTCATCTAGTTTGTAAATTTGCTTTACTTATTTAAGAATCTCCTTGCTTATCTGCGGGAACTCATTGCTGTGTTTTTTTTGCTAGTATTTTCTGCAAATTGTGATGTGTTTGTTGTCTATATTTGATACAATCCTTTCTCTTAGAATGTTTGCATCCACAGACTCATGTTCTTCTGTGCTCATCTTAGAATTATTTTCTGAACTCCGCTTCCTCATTTGCAAAATATTATTATCAATAAATATTAATAAGTGTGACAAGCTTCCTTAGGTTTGTTGATAGGTCTCTCTATGTTTGCCACTGCAGTAGTTTCAGGTTGCTTACCTGCAGTTGAGTTAAGTCAGGAAGGAATTAGAATATGTAGGAAGGAACTTCAGATGCTGGTTTGCACCGAAGATAGACACAAAAAGCTGGAGTGACTCAGCGGGTCAGACAGCATCTCTGGAGAGAAGGAATGGGTGACATTTCCGAAACGTCATCGATTCCGTTTCTCCAGAGATACTGTTTGACCCGCTGAGTTACACCAACTTTTTGTGTCTATCTGAGGAATTAGAATACATTTCAGCTGAACATGTGGCTAAGGTAAAGGTACGTTTGAATTCCAAAACACCTGTCGTTTTATCCTCAACTTCGTTGTCCTGTTGTTACCTGCTTTCTAACACCTAAGTTCAACCATAAGCTGAGCTTCAAGCCTAACATTGAGTCAAGATTGCTTTCATCCAGCTCAGTTAATTGAGGTACATCCAACCTTGGTTCTGCCATACCTCAGCTATTGATGTGTACTCTTTGTTATCTTAAGCTTCTTAATACTCTTTTGCCTCAAGCTGTTTCCTTTATAAACTCTTTGTTCTCTGTCATGGACAGTACAGTGCTATTCACTTCTTATCTTCTTACCCACCTATCTCCGTCCATTTTGTTGTTTACCAATACTTCCTTGGCTTCAACAGATCCTTTCTCTTCACTCTTCTCCAGCCTTACATCCCATCTGCTCTGGTTGACTCTTCATCTTCTGTTACTATATAATATAGTGGTACCATGGCCTCTGGCTGCCTTGACTTTATTCCCAGCAAGATTTCCATTGAATCTCTCTCTTGCTACTTTCTTATACTGCTTATTGCTAAAATATGTTGTTGCAATCATCTCTTTCATTTTTTCTATTGCTTCTCAACATCTTGTAGTGTTTTGATATTGGCATAAAATAATTTTGAGCTTATTATATATTACAGCAAAACATCAGTGCAAAGGTAGATTGAGAGTCCAATTTGTGTGATGGGATTTAGGCATAGCTTTTTTTAAATTATAATGGCTGTACTCTTAAAAAATACAAAGTGCGATCCCAAAGGAAGTGAGAATCTTAAGCAGCCTATCAGTGTGGATGACTTGTTCCGAAGCTTGTGCTAACAGTAAGATGGCTTTCTTTGGATAATGATTTTAGAGACATTAGTAAATCTCTAAGGAATTAAGTGAAGCTCATTAGCCTTTTTTTTGTGTATTTATTTCAGACTGAAACACTATTGTGTCTTGCTGCTCAGTTGGGATGAGATTTTTTACACCTCTAACAATCTGTAAACTTATATAAACTTACATTACACCTGTATGTTCAAGTGATTTCTGATATCAAAAAAGGCAGTTTACAATAGTGTTGGGATCTTATACATTTAAACATACCATTGCAACCTTAAGATCAGCTCCTGATAAATCTTGCACTCCAGAAATTGATGTCCAATATATAACTGGAAGGAAAAAACTAACTGGGGAAACTCAGCTGGTCAGGTGGCATCTGTGGAGGGAAATTGACACTTGATGTTTTGGGGCAGCATCTTTCTTCAGACTGCTGGAGTGGAGAGGTGGTAGCTGGTAGGAAAGGGGGAGTGGCAGGAGTTGGTAAGTGATAGGTGGATCCAGGAAAGGGTGCATTGGCACACGAGTCAAGTTGTGGAACGAAGGGTTGAGATGGTAACGAAGGTGGAGGTGATAAATAGAGAAGCCAAAAGGCTGCAAGTAATGGAATCTGATATGTTTTGAAGATGGGGAATGAAAAATGGGACCAGAGGGAGGGATGGTGGGAAGAAGAGAACAGGGGGTAGCGTTCAGTGTTCGGGTGTGTGTTCCAGTTTGCGTGTTGCTTCACTCTGGCAGTAGAGGAGGACAAGGGCAGTCTCTTGTCGCTGAATGACTGTGAGGATTTGTATAAGTATATGTGGTCCTGGCAGTACAGGGCTTTCTGTTAACAATTTCACACATTTATTACTGCATTTACATAAAAGGTCCAGAATGTAATGTGTGTGTCCTCCATTTTGATATTAAGCTCTATACATTCTATCCAACCCATGTGTATAATTGCCATTCAGTGCCACATTGATCCTCCATCAAACTTAGTGCTGCTTTGTGAGTTGCTGTTTATTATCATCTCTCTCATATCTGTACTGTTTTAAGTAGTAGAGGCAACCAACAACATGCCTTATGAATGTCACTCTATTTCACTACCAGAATTTAATGTGCGTGCGTGTTTGCATGAAAAGTTGTTTTGGGAGTGGGTCACCGATGTTTACTTTGCCTTAAAGGTTTGGAAATTATAAAGAGCTTTGTGAACACAAAATTTAAATTTGATAATCAATATTTGGCACCCTAAAATGCAAAAAAGGTACATTGTTGCAGCGGTAACTGAAATCTGACTTTATACTCTGTCAGTTTTATAACATTTCAGAGCTGAAATGAGCTTCACATTGAGTCTCAATAGGCCAATTGCAATGTACTCCTCTAACCCACACCATTTATTGAGCAAGTAATCTTTGTTGCACACTCTGGCTTTGTAGATTCTGCTTAATTCAGATCTTCATGGAAAATTGATATTAAAAGTGTCTGTGTGTGATCTTGCAAACATTTTGAATGTCTTCTAATACTTTTGCAGATGCTTTCAGACAGTTGAGAAGCTATGTGGGAAATGAAAGGAAAGGATTTTCAACAATGGTGTGCCCAATTTAAAATAAATATTAATTCAAAATCTGAATTTATGTTTGAGACAAATTTATAAACGTTCATGTATGGGAAGCAGACATTACAGCATTAGATAATCATCGTCTATAACTGATATCAGATTCTGCAGTTCTTAATTAATCAATGGGTGGATTGTTTCTTGTTGAACATAGTAATGTGTAACAATTCTTTGATCTTTTTAGTTTAAATATTTAATTCTATTACTTTAACATATTCACACTATTGCACTGTTTGTGCTATCCTGCACTGATAAACCCGTACAAACACAAAACCAAATCTTAAATAGAGGATAGGATAGGGTTTAAGTCATACGATGGATGGTAGCACAATTACTGCTCTGCCTTCCTGCTGTGAGACTTTTTGTGATATTTACTGTAAAAACTTGTTGCAATAGAGATGCTCTTGAGCAATTGGGTTTTATTGACTGAGTTTCACGTTGGAATGTAACAAAGTCCCACCTGAGTATGTACAATGCCTGAAATGGAAGGTGTTTCGTTTCTTATCACCTTTGCCCTTGACCACTGGGAGTAGAATGTGTTGGCTGGAACTTTCTGTATCCTTTTATTTATATATAAAATTCCAACAGTTATTCCTAAAATTAATATATGAGACGTACTAATCTTCTCAAGAAAACTGGAATTGTATGTGTATCTCTCACCACTCTGAGATGCCAAAGTAATGCGGTGTTAAAATAGGACAATCAGCATTATTCAGCTATGAATAACAGTGCAATGCTTCTGAGCTCACGTGAAAACAACCAAGCTGAAGAGAATATATGCAATTGAAGCTCATTGCATTAGTTATAACAAGGCATGCTTCACAGGGAGGTGGCTTCCCTTGAGTGAATATAGGTCCTTCTCTAATAAATACTTAAGTGGATCAAAGAGTCTTCAAGTTCAAACACTGACTTTCTTTTTAAACCTTATATCTTCCACAGGTATTAAAAGGCCTTTGAAAAATAAGGTATTAACACTCATTTTCAAATACTATTTCCATTAAAGGGAAAAACCAAAGGTCAATCATCCTCTGAAAAACAGCAGTTAACTGTCTACATATATCTTTCTCTCTCTCTCTAATTTATATTCTGTTGTCATTGATCTCTTTGTACAGCCACACTAAGGATATTAAGACTGGTTCAATCTTGCCCTAATTTCATGGGTTTTCTCCCTACATGTAACATTAACACAGATGCCATTGTATTGTCCAGAAAAGCCACATGCTTGAGACGTTTAATGACAGGAATGAGCAACTCTACATGCCGAATAGTAAGACTCTGGAGACGCATTGATTTCCATTTGCCTTACCTGTGTGCAAATGTGCTCGCAACAAATCATTTCTGTAAATAAATGTTTGTGACTCCAAGGTTTAGCTGTCTAACGTCCTAACTATTTTAATCCTAATGCTGATCGCCTGCCTTCCTGAAACAGCTTTTTGTCTAGTAACCCTGAGCTCCATATACCTCAAGGTGCTTTTTTGAGGAACCTTGCTGTGTTCTAATAACCAGTGAAAACCTAATGCATTGTGTGATGAGGCAGGAGTGAGAATAAGTATAATTGAAATCAGAGTTGCTAATGCTGTGTTGTAATTGTGTGGTGATAAGGAAAAGATGCTTACTTGTCAGTAATTATGTGTTAATGATCTATGAGTCCAAAACCAGGCGTCCAACACACTCGAGACGCATAGATGGACTTCACTGCAGGTTGGCTAACTCTGCTTTGCTTTGTGTTTTTCTCCCTTTACTCTATCTTTCCGCTCTTTCCTTCTGGCCCCCCCGCTGTTCTGTTAGCTTGGATGAGCCGTCTTTGTCAGCAGCCTCCACGCTAGAACACATATCCACTCCACCAGGGGACCAACCGTCGAAATGCCCACGACCTCGGACGCTGCAGAGGCAGCAGAGCCTCCAGCAGCCATTGCAGCAGCATAGACCTACCCAACACCAGCCTGCCACCAGCCAGAGCCTCGGGCAGCTTCAGTTCCAGCAGCAGACAACCTCGGGCAGCCGGTCTCCCTACAGAGCCCAGCAAAGGGCGGGCTGTACAGCAAGCACGCGCAGTCGCACGGCAGGCGGACGCAGCCGTTCCAATCCCGGGAGCTGGGACTACGTCATGGGACAGCTCCGTAATCGAGGGTTAGATATGAAGTCTTTCCTGTAAGTCTCTCTTCTTTCTTCCTTCCAACTCAAAGCAGAATTCTTCCCCCTTCTAATGAACTTTTTTTAAACCTGGTCGGGACCCGTGAAACCCCTTTCAATTCCCAGCCAGGTTCTGCACTCCTTGCCCACCGCAGTATGGTTTGCCATGTTTTGTGCAAAATTCATGAAACGTGGGTTTGTGCAGGAGATAATCGGAAGAAATAAGTTTTATGTTCTGAATTGCAGGACCTGCTGGATCAATCATCGAGTCTAATGAAGAGAACCACGCTGTAATGTTAACATGTTAAAATGAAGGAGAACTTCAGTTCAAGTCTAATGATTCAATGATACTTTATTGTCACATGTACCGAGGTATAATGAAATTCTTTGTTTTTTACATGCAACACACAAAGTACACAAAAGAGTCGCCACATTTCAGGCACCAACAAAGTTACTAAAACTACACATTAGAGTCATATTGGTCCCTCTTCGTTTTCTCGGGTATAAAATGCTGGTATTGCTTTTGCCAATGTCCAAACATAGAACATAGAGCAGTACAGCATAGGCAGTCTGTGCTGAACACTGTGCCACGAACAACTCTTTTCGGCCTGTACATAATCCATCTATCCCCATTGCCTGCATATCCATGTGCCAGTCCAAATCACTTGAAAGTCACTATAGTGTCTGCGTTCACCACCACCCCCAGCAATGCATTCCAGGCACTCACCACACACCACCCACTATGTAAAAAACTTGCCCTACACATTTCCTTTAAACTTTGCCCCTCTCACTTTAAAGCTCTGCCTTCTAGTCTTTGATATTTCCATCCTGGGGAAAAAGATTCTGACTGCCTACCCTATCTATATCTCTTAAAATTTGATATACTTGTATCAGGTTTTCCCTCAACCTCCGGTGTTCCAGAGAAAACCATCTGTCCAACCCCATATGGCTCAGACCCTCTAATCCAGGCATCATTCTGTTCGTCTGCACCCTCTCCAAATCTCTAATACCTGATCCCCCCAGTTCTTGTAGTGCGGCGATCAGAACTGCACGTAATACTGTAAAAGAGGTCCAACCAGACTCCTATAAAGCTGCATCAGGACTTCCTAACTCTGATACTCAATGCCCCAACCAATTCCAGCATTCCATGTGCCGCTTTTACCACTCTATCTATTTGTGTTGAGTTGAATTCAGAGGTGCTACATTTATAGATGTCATTATTCAAGTGTTTCTCAATCCACATGCCGCCTCTATCACATCACCTGTAGATCACGTGGCATCCTGTTTAAAAATGCTTCTTTTGAATGTGATAGGAAGCAGGTTTTGTGGGTATACACCACAGTCACAAATGCAGCCCAGTGTAGCAAACAAATTTACAATCACTCAGACAGACATACCATGCATGCCTGAACAATTTGTCTTGTTTCCAAGAAACCATGGACTGTGAACATTCTCCAGTTCATTTCCCAAATAAATTGCCCTTAAAAAAAAAAGTTGTGTACACACAGAATTTTGAATCTTTGGTGCTTTGAAGCATACATTTGAACCTAAGACTTGTAATTGCTGGAGTTTTTTAAAATCATTTTTAAGCGCTTACTATTTAAAAAAATTTACTATATAAATCACCTTTTGTTCATCCGAAGAAAAAAAGCACTGTTTGCAATGATCCATGTGCGTTAACTATTGTTGTGTCAAATGCATCCCATTTAAAATGTTATTTTTGCAAAGATAAGAAATGGAAAAATTATTGCTAATGTATACACAACTCAATGAAATATGTGCACGCATCAGTCATGATCCCGCTATCATGCTCTTGTTGCACTAACTACCTGCCACATCTGTGCAGATGTGCACACCTCGAGCAGTTCAACTGGTTTCTCCAATGCAACCACCTCAATCAAATATGGAAAGACTGGAAGTTATTTGAGCTGTTTTTACGTTTTCAAAAGTTGAAGCACGTATTTGACACAATTCTAGTAATAACATTATAACCAGACTATTTGTTTACCATCAGTGATGCAACATGTGATGTGTATGTGTTTCAGTGAAATAATTAAAGGTGGTCTTAACTGTGGTGATGCCATCTGCTGAGTTGATTTTGCCAAAATATTCAATTTTCCCAGACAATGTTAAATTGACAAATTCAGTGATTGTCTTGCTTTTGTGCCATATATATGTATAAAAATCAGCACCGTCTCATTAAGATCAAAAATACCATGTGCAGTTTCTTCAGGATAATATTAAAGACCAAAAGAATAAAACCCCAATTTTGCCTGGACTCGATTGGAAGTGGACTTTATTAGATAGACATTGTGCCCAAAAAGTTCAGAGTGCGTACACATTATGAGAGGCATTCTTGAATGGTTAGCACAGATACTTAAAGAATTAAATAATTTAAAAAATGTTTGAACCTGCTGATATTTTCTAAGAATATTACTAAACAAACATCACCTATTCTGCATATACCTGAAATACTTGGACTCTACTGGACTTTATCTTGCACTAAATATTATTCCCTTTATCATGTATCTGTACACTGTGGACAGCTTGATTGTCACATTGTATAATCTGTCTCCGCTGACTGGTTAGCATGCAACAAAAATATTTTCACTGTACCTCGGTACACGTGCCAATGAACTAAACTAAATCTAATAATATTATACATGATCTGGTAATGGCAATGCACTTCAGTCATGGTCTTTTGATCAGCAACTTGTGGTAAAGTCGTAACCCATCTAAACTTCAGAAAACATCTTGACCTGTGATTTTCAACAAATACCATGGATTTAAACAGTGCTGGCCAGGCATCATGCTAAATCGCTGAATATTCAGCACATCTGCTGTGAACATTTTCCCTCTGTAACTATTGGAGGATTCTGAATGGAAGAAGGTCATTTAATGAAGGACCTGGATAGAGTGGATATGGAGAGAATGTTTCTAGCAGTGGGAGAATCTAGGACCAGAGGGCACAACCTCAGAATAAAAGGACGTACCTTTAGAAAGGAGATGAGAAGGAATTTCTTTAGTGAGAGGATGGTGAATCTGATGAACTCATTGTTACAGATGGCTCTGGAGGCCGTCATTGGGTACTTTTAAGGCAGAGATTGACAGAAACTAAAATTGGTCATACCATGATTGAGTGGCGTAGTTCTGCTACGATGAGTTATGAACTTATGATTTGCCAAGTATTACTTACGAGTTAATTCCCATCAAACTCTAAATGAAGATTAGCATAAAACCTAATACAACACTTTAGAAAGACAATTTGATCTCTTTCAAATTATATATTTTAAAAGTTATATGGATTATAAAGCAGGAAAGCAATAAAACCTCTAATGATGATAGTGCTTGTTTACAGGGTGATCGCTGGTCACCACGGACTCAGTGGGCCAAAGGGGTAGTTTCCGTGCTGTAGTTCTAAAAGTTTAAATTCTGAAGACTCCACGTTGTGATAATTATACAGTGTATTTTGCCATTGGCAAGTTTGAGGTAATCTGGAATTGGAACAAAGTTACATTTTTAATGGTTGCATGAAGAATTAGAGGGTTTGACGTTGAAGAACAAAGAAACATAGTCCACAAATCCAGTTGCCTGCCTTGCCAATATCACCATAGTGTGTCTGAAGATTGATTTCCTGGTAATGTGACAATGTTAATTTCTAGATCCAGTTGTCCAAGAACATGTCCAGGCATTCTCTGGCATTAGTAGGAAGGAACAGTAGATGATGGTTTAAACCGAAGATAGGCACAAAAAGCTGGAGTAACTCAGCGGGTCAGACAGCATCTCTGGAGAAAAGAAGTAGATGACATTTTGGGTCGAGACCCTTCTTCAGACTGAGAGTCAGGGGAGAGGGCAATGTTTGAGTTACTCAAGCTTTTTGTGTCTATTCTCTAACATGACTTGTACTTGCCCAGGTAAAAAATCATCTCTCAATCATAGACAGGACATGTGCTTTGCTTAGTCAGACCATCGCTGGGAGAAATCATAGGTGATAATGGTATGCCACTAAGCAGCTGGTGTAGACATTCACAATTGTGAATCGCACAGCATGTGATGGAATTATTCAGTGGAATCGACTGTCAGATTAAATTAACCACCTCTGATCCAAAGTTAATTCTTTCCTCTGAAGAGACCATTTGAGGTTTAATTTTAACCACAACCAAGGTCATGATGAGACAGTGCTGGTAGCTATGCATGATTCAACGAGTATGCATTACTGTCATACTGTAAATAAACCTGACAATTTGTTTGATTTCATCCAGTTATGTCTGCAGAATTATGTATTACATCCTAGTTAGCAAACCCTGACTGAGTTGATAGGTGAAACGGAATATTGGATTTCAAAGCGTATGATAGAGGCTTCCACAGTCAAATTCCTATTGGTTTTGAACACATGAACTCACTGAAGTCAAGTAAAAAAGACAGAATTTACGTTCTGAGCAATCATACATTATAATCAGACCATCGAGATTCTGGTACCCTGCTATTCTGTTCCTGATGGCAGTACAGGAACACCACCGAATATCCGGCACCCTTGGTTCCAGAGGATTTCTGGATAATACGTGTAGAAAACATAGACAAATAGGTGCAGGAGTAGGCCATTCGTCCCTTCTAGCCAGCACCACCATTCAATATGATCATGGCTGATCATCTAAAATCAGTACTCCGTTTCTGCTTTTTCCCCATATCCCTTAATTCCTTCTGCCTGAAGTGCTAAATCTAACTCTCTCTTGAAAACATCCAGTGAATTGGCCTCCACGGCCTTCAGTGGCAGAGAATTCCACATATTCACAACTCTCAGAGAATTCCACAGATTCACAACTTTCTTCATCGCAGTTCTAAATGGCCTACCCCTTATTCTTAAACTGTGACCTCTGTTTCTGGATTCTCGCAACATCAAAAACATTTTTCCTGCATCTAGCCTGTCCAATCCTTTAAGAATTGTATATCTTTCTGTAAGATCCCCTCTCATCATTCTAAATTCCAGTTAATATAAGCACAGTCGACCCATTCTTTCATCATATGTCAGTCCCGTCATCCCGGGAATTAACCTGGTAAACCTACGCTGCACTCCCTCAATAGCAATAATGTCCATCCTCAAATTAGGAGATCAAAATTGTACACAATACTCCAGGTGCGATCTCACCAGGGCCCTGTACAACTGCAGTAGGACCTCCTTGCACCTAAACTCAAATCCTCTCGCAATGCCATTAGCTTTATTCATTACCTGCTGTACCTGCATGCTTACTTTCAGTGACTCATGTACAAGCACACCCAGGTCTCTTTGCACCTCCCCTTTTCCTAATCTGACATCATTCAGATAATAATCTGCCTATCTGTTCTTGCCACCAAAGTAGATAACCTCATGTTTAGCCAGACCATCAGAGGTTCTGGCCTCCGAGAGGAGTGCAACGTTACCGGAACGGTCCGCCTCGGCCACCGAGGGGTCCGCATTGTCAGCCGCGGAAGTCGGCTCTGGTAACGGATCTGCCAGCTCCGGCCAGGCTGGAGTTCCAGAGCCCCAGCCACAGGGGGCGAATACGACCCGCCGATCGGCCGTGGACGTCCTGGTGATGTTGAGATCAGCCGCCTCACCCGGCATAGGTGCTACATTTTAGGGGGGACATCCATTGGGTGGGGGGGGTGATTTTAAGTGCACCCCTGTAATTTGCGCCATATTAAAGGAGGTTCCGGACCAGTTGCCAGAGAATCAATGGTGGACCCATAGTTTGTATTGTGATGATAAAATACCATCCCCAAGCTCTCACAGAATTGCACCCTTTTTACCACACTCCGTAGCTTAAAATCTTTGATCCAGGGCACCTTGGTCGGATTGGACGTTAGGTCAAAAGGTCAGTTTCCGTGCTGTATGACTTATGGCTATAGTTGACCATCAAGTTCGATGATGAATCTGTTGATGAGGCTGAGCGAGGCTGCCACAACCATCCCTGGAGGTGTACGCTCAGGGACACAGGGAAGATTCTGAGCCAGGTGCAAATGCTGAGATCTTCCTTTGTTCTCTGGCTGTGATGACTCAATGCTGTTGACTGCCTTGAAAGTTGATTGACCCTTTTGATCAAAGCCACTTGCCTGCCCTGTCCTGGGTACAGGACTCCAGCTCTCTTGTAGGAATGCCACTGTGCTTGAAGCTATCTTTGATTAAAATCGCTTTGGCGGATGTCCCTAGTTCCAGAGCTCTGGGCTGGAAACTGGTGTGGTGTAGGGGAGCTGTCTATACGGATTACATATTCTGTCCAGCACAACAGTGCTCTCAAGGTCATGTCCCTGATGCTGACCAGGCCAGCTATGTGCATGCCTGCATTTGTGCTGTACTGTTCTATGTTCTTCTTCAGAAGAAGGGTCCCAGCCGAAAGCATCACCCATCCTTTTTCTCTAGAGATGCTTCCTGAACCTCTAAATTACTCCAGCACTTAAAGGATTTCAGTATATGGTGCCTGTGTATATCTGGCCATTCGTTATTCCCACTGGTCCTTTGTTAAAATAGCTAGCTTCATTATCACCGTAACATTTTTAGAGGAAATCTACATGCTTGACAGGCATTTCATGGAATGCTTTGTTGCAACGGTTCTTGAAAGCTTGCATCACATCTGTGAGTTTGCATCCTTCACGTTGCCTGCTGTGTAGTTAAGTCACAGATCCTTTTGCTTTGCTGTGAAACAGAATTGAAAAAGCAGCAACGAAATGTCAAGCTTACTTCAAGATTTGCCCTTCATTAAAGACTGATTTGCAATTCCTAGTCCAGCAGCCAAGTTCCTCACTCGAAATTTCCTCCTCTGCTTCAAGCAATGCTACTTCTAATGACTTCATGTAGCACCTTGCCAATTGTGGTATAATTGCTATGATTCAGTGGTATATATGTTCCACTATCTTTCCTCGTGCCAATACAATTGCCAGCTTTCTCCACTCACCTGGCTTTTTTTCCTGTTCTGAATATTTTGTAAAAGATCTCAATGATTCAAATTCCTGGAACGTAGAACATAGAACATTACAACAGGCGAATTGGCCCTTCGGCCCACAATGCCTGTGCGGAACATGATGCCTAGACCATCTCTTATCTGCCTGCACATAACACGTATCCCTTCATTCCCTGCATATCTTTATCCATTTTCATCTTGAAATATGAAAAGTTATCGGTTTCATCACTGAACTAAAAGCTCATAGGCTTCACTCTCGTTGTGAATTAGTTGGGGATTTTGGCGAAAGACATGAGGAGGTTCTTCCCCATGGTTATCAGACTCTAAACCAATCACCAATTTCTGACTCCCTTCCCAAGCCATGAACTCGTAACTACCACATTTGATAATCCCCATCATTGTACTTTAGTATATATTTTTTACACTTTTTTACATTTTATTCAGATTGCCCTGCAATCTTTGCAACATTTTGCATCCATAGTTGTATTTAGTTTTGTATCTATCATAATCATATACTGTTTACTCTACGAGCTTCATGCAAACAAGGAATTTCAGTGCACCCTGGTGGATATGACAATAAACTAATCTAAATCTAATCTGTTGTGAACAATATCCAGCAGTATATCTTCACTAGGCTATTTCAAGACAAAACAATGGACACCAACCAGGTTCTAGATAAAATAAAAATGAGGAAGGGACAAAAAAACGATTGAAATAATCCTAATTTTGCCTTATTTTGTGTGTTGTGCACTAGTATCCTAATATTAATATACTGATTGCATATTAATCTCTGAGCTGGTGATATAAGAAATTCTCATTTGGTTTATGTATTCCACTATTGAAAAGAGAATATAATTATATTACATTACACTTGCATCAAAGTCTTGGGGTTAATAATGACATTTTACTAATCCAAGATCAGTAACCAATGACTTTGCCTCATTCCAACGCATATATCAAAATATACTTGCAGAATGGCCAAAATAATTGGTCATAAGAGTCCAGTACCTATCAACCAAGTCACGGTTTATATTTGTTCCATGGCATCTAAGTCTATCATTCAGCATTTGTTAAGCTGTCTGGAAATGAATAAAGTTTGATGTTATGTTTGAGAACTCAACAATTTTTTTTCCAGGTCTGTAATTCCATTGCTTAGTAAACCCAGAAATTCAGTGCGCATAATATGCGATCCATCTGGCCTCTGTGTTATATCAACCTTCACTGGTGTGGAATGTTATTTTGGTGAAAGCATTGTTATCTATTACCTTAAAGACAATCTGGCCCTCCTAAGCTTGAGGTTTTGTCATTCCTGATTGTAAATTCGGTTTTTGTTTTACATGGAGGAGTGCATTTTGATGTGTTAAATACAGCATAATGGGAGAAAAAAAAATCACGTTATTAGTAGAATAAGAATGCTAAAAAATGAAAGGATAACAATGAACTAATGATCGTTAGAAAACCCAGAGGCAGACAGCATGGATATTTTGAGCAGAAAATGTGATCATGCCTGTTTCTGGGGGTATTATGATACTGGCGTATAGAAGTAATGTTTAACACATAAGTTCTCACCTATTTTCAGCAACTTTTCATGCTATTTCCTCACACTCAAAAAATATTTTGTATTTGCCTTAATAATTTAATTTTAAAGTCGACAGAGTTGCTAACACGGTCTGATTATGAATCTTTTTCATGAATGTTGTAAAAGTTGCATCTCTTTCAGCAATGCCTGGCGATAGCTATAATTTATAACATTTCTTTCCTGTGCTCTCAAGTGTGCAAGCAAATTTGTACAACCAGTGAACATAATGAACCGTGAATGAGTGTGCAAAAACAGTTTGTTGAATCCTTTGCCTCATCAAATTTTGGTCTCTGATTTTTACCAAGATTAACTTCCCATGTAATAGTTCTTTGACCTGATTTCCATCTGGGCTTGGATTTTTTTTAAAAAGTTCCCTAGTAAGTTGTAAATAAATTGACTTAAGATGGGCTTCCCTGTTAACTCAGTTAAAAAGACCACTACCGAGTTTTAATCTGAGTCACACAGACCAGGAGGGTCCCCCCATTCCTTCCCCCGGCTGATCTCAGCTTTTGATCTCCAATTTGCCTCAGCACCCTTAGGCTACCAAAAGGAAAATTAATATTGGGTTCATGCTTATGAACTCTAACGTGCTGAAAAATGTGTGTGCGTGTGCAGGGACAGGATCAGACTTAACTGCAGTGCACCCCACACCCCGAGCATTTGCCATCCACAATCACACTTGGACACTTGGATGAGGTGTATGGCAGACACCTGTGGGACGGGATGTTGTCAGCACCTGGAAGGGGAAATGAAGATAACATTAAGAGAGTTTAAGATCTGAAACTGAAGAATGGTCCACATTATGCATCCTGGTGACATTAATCAGAGGTCAAACATCAAGGTTTTTGGGAGCTGAAATTCAATACGTTTTATTATCGATTCTGTGCATTCCAAATGTTTTATACATTGTCTTTATTTTTTAGTTGCAATCTATCTCTAACATGCAATTTATTCTTTTGCAACTTAAACAAACAAGATATATGAGACAGACAGACTTTTCGACTGTGTGGAGCATCACAGCTGAGTCCAATCCTGTCCTCGACTCACCTTGACCCATTCACACTTTCCAGCAGGAGTTATTGGATAACAACCAAGCACGAACCTTCCTTAGCTCAAGGTACTGAGGCCTATTGTAGTGTCCTTACTACCATCCCTGCTGAGACCAGAACCCTTTTTGTTTCAAATTTGAGAGAACCTTCGTTTGCAGTGTCAGAACAAATCCATTTGAAATAACAATGAATGAGCTTTTAATTTTCTCACGTCATGCATCTGAAAATGCACTGTTCCTTTTTTTGTAACTGAATCTAAAAGGGATCTACACATTCCTTCAAACTCTTATTTTCATGGCATGCACACTTATCTCCAACTTCCCTCTTTCCCATATCGTCCATTTTTGCATTGTAACCCTAATTCCAAACTAATCCCCTTTGGTACAGTTATGTCCAAACCAGAGTTTTAGCTCTGCCTGTTGTATATTGGAATCTTTCTGTCTGACCTACCTTTCTCTCCCTGCCCTATTCCTCTGAACGGGTTTCCTCAGTGAAGGCCGGATGGTGGTCCTGTCCCTGGTTATGGGTCTGACAGAACAGGATGACTTTGCAAATATCCCTGATCTACACACCAGCAACAGCCAACAAATCCAAGGCACGCAGTCAGACAAAAGGTATGAATCTGACAAAAAAAGGAGAAGAAAAACTGATCGCAGTCTAAATTGAGAAGATGAGCAGGAGAATTGAGTGTATGTTGTAGGACACAGTGTGTTGTAGTAATAATGAATGGGTGTGAGAGCAAGCATTGGTTCAAGTCATGTGTGTGTAACATGCTAGTGCCTTAAGAATGTGGAACCACTTCTGTGTATATGTATTTTCTAATGTGTGTCAATATTCCAGGAGTAACAACAAAAAAAACTATCACAACCCATATGGTAATTCCCAAATGTGGTTACTTTGAGCTTGAATGGGTATCAAATTCCTTGTATGTTGCAAAACATATTTGGCCAATAAATTACTATTATGATTATTATTATTATTATTATGATTATCTTGCCATTACAAAAGGCATGAGTCAAAAGCAGAGTTCAGTGCAGAATGATGAAAGTGATAGTCAAACTATGAAATATTCATTAGTCAACCAAATTTCCAATCCTGTACTTTTTTAATTCCCAATGTCTGTGAAGTGCAAAACTACTATACTTTAAATATTGTGGAAGCTGATGTGTGTTTTTAATTTTTATTTATGAATGATTTTGAAATCCAGATTTTTCTTTCACTTTCTCTCCATTCCTCTTCTGATCCGTGACTTCATCACAGAATTGCGCTGGGATTATCTGTGCTGGTTACTGCCATTACTCTTTTCTTATCAGATATATTGTATCCTCACCTCTCACCACAATTTATCCCAACAGCTATCAGTATCTTTTTCATTTCCCATCTAACAGTTACAAGCATTTTATTTTGCCATCATTGACTCCTCCTGCCTCAATCATCCGCTCACAATGATTCTCTCTTTCTTCTGCCCCATGACACCACTAATTTATATCGCTCCCTTGAGCAATATTGGTCTCTTTAGGTCTTCTCAATCAACGCCTAATAGATTTATCTCTGCATTGATCCATCATTTTTACATTGTCCATCTGGGTAAGACCTCTTGGCTGACATCTCATTAATAACAACTATTTCCTCATGCATGGCTTAGCAACTTGTCATAGTTCTGTAGAAAACAGTTAACTCTAGACGATGTTGTTCCATTTTTTTTAAGTAGTAACAAGATCTTATGTTCCCTTCTGAGTTATCAGATTGGCATCCTGGTTTTGATTTTCACTGAATATCTGCTGCAGAATAAATCAGTTATTTATTTCAATGCATGCTGCTCAGTGGAGTCTTTTCAATTTATAGTGTACCTTACCTATTGACTTGACCATTTCTGTTTGCAAAGCGCACTAATAGGTATTTCTTTTCAATCCATGTAATTCACCATCAGATCTGAAGTATCTGCCAAGATGATAGATTGTTCGGGTTGCTGGAGGTTTTTGTAAGTCCAGTTTAGTCACATGTGGAAAGTACATCCAACCGTACACACCGTCGAGCTCTAAATGTAATGCTCAGCCACATCTAAATGACAAAATTAATTCTACGATGAGTCAGAATGAATAAGAGGAAGCAAAATAAATTGGGGTTATGAGAGAAAAGAAGCAGAGACTTGGCTCCTTCAAAATATTGAACTGATAAATAGGAATCAGCGCCAATGACAACAATGGAAAAGGACAAATGTGATCACAACAACTAGTAGTATTCATATCATCTATTCAATATATTAACACACCCCATGCCATTTGCAAGAATAATACCTAAAAAACCGAATAGCAAGCCAAATTAGCAAAACACAAAGTGCTGGAGTAACTCAACAGGTCAGGTAGCAGCTGCGGAGGGAAAGAACAGGTGATCTTTTGGGTCAGGACTCTTCTTCAAGAATTATTAGGATGGACCTACTGTATGAATAAAATGTGAATTTATAGGAAGTGTCTTAAGTTATCCCAGTCAACATCGGGATAATTGAAGTTGCTCAGAGTGGCCTGTATATGTTTTGATTGTTATCATAGCAAATACGGTCCATGTATCCATAGGAATTAGTGTGGCACAGCTGGTAAACCCACTGTCTCTCAGCACCAGAGACCCGGGTTCGATCTTGACCTCGGGTGCTGTCTGTGTTGAGTTCGCTCATTCTCCCTGTGACCGTATGAGTTTTGTTTTCATCCCACATACCACATCGGTTGATGGGATGGACTTGTTGGGCCAAAGAGCCTGTATCCATGCCGTATTTCTAAACTAAACTAAACTAAAAAACATATTTTTTACTAGGGTGAGATCAGGAAATTCACAACAAGCTAATTTTCATTGTTGAAGCAAGAAACAAAATGAAGAGAGGGGAATGTGAGGGCCAGTTTGCAGCTTTCTAAACTAGTCAGGACAGCGAGAGCAAGATGACTGGAAAATGAAACACAATTTGTGCAATGTGTACCATAAGCCTGTTGTTATTTTGACTGCCCATGTGTGAGGAACAACATCTTCCAACATCACTGTGAAGAGGGAGGATCAGATGTTGTCTCGGAACACCACCTATTTTTCGATTGTCTTGAATCGCAGCCTTTTAATGCCAATTTTCCATGCTTTCAGCAAACAGCACTTTTAACTGAACAGACTGTAAGGCAAGAGTTAGGGATGCTAACAGCCACTAGCTTAAACATTATATTGCCACAATTTTTTTAAGAGACAATATTGCTTGCATGATTGAACACGAGTAACTGCCAATTGTTCCTGTGTGACCAATCTTTTTTTTCTTCTGTTAAATAATCTCCCTTTTATCAGCAATAAAGCACTGACAATGCTCCATAAAATGATACTGTAAATTTGTGGTCTGTAATGCATATTTTTACATTATAGATCACAAATAGGAAAGTTATTGCTGGTATACCGATCGATTCTTGTGCAGAAATGAGTTAAAGACCTGTATCTAAATAGTAATCAAAGGGACCCAGCCTGTGGAAATAAAAATCATAATTACTCATTAATTGCTGAGCCATATAAATATTATACATCACTTCACAATCTTCATAAAATTATACATTTTTAATGAGATCTATAATTTTGTGATTGCAAACTGCATAGCTTCTGGACATCAAGCAGTGAACTAATCTGGCCGTCATTTTTCATGGCCACCCCCACTAAAAGTAACATTCAGCATTTAAAAGGGAGTGAATAAGAAATATAAATTTTAATTGAAGCTTCTCAATACCATCGTCAATTTCTTGCTAATAAATGATTAATCAAGAACCTCCAATGATTTCCCATGCCCATCAAACATAAAAAACACTTAAATCTCATTTTACATTAAAGATAGGGATATTATCAACAGGACTCACCTTTTTTAAAATACCTTATTATCGGAAATGATGTTGTATAACTAAGGAGTATCGCCAGTTCTATTAAATTGTGCAGCCTGTCCATTCCCTCCGCAGATGCTGCCTGACTTGCTGAGTTCCTCCAGCACTTTGTGTTATACTTATTGCCCTCGCTATCAGCAGCCAAAATGTAGTTGACTCAAACACATTCCCTGTCAAATGTTACAAACAGCCAGTTGCATTTTCCTATTAAATTTAAAAGCTTATTTTTTAAAGATAAAATAATCCAACTCAGCCCTCTAGCATAACAACTGAATGAAGCTTAAAACATTCACCACACTTGGCCGCATCTTGTTGGTGTCATTTTGCTCTCACTCAAACATCACCCATTTCCATATACCAACCCATTTTTCACTAAAATTCTCCTCTTGCTGTCTTTTCAAATAAGAAAAATCCTTGCTTATTTTTATATAATTAATTCGACTTGTGTTACTTTCTTCATTTATAAACGGACCCTTTAACGTTGCTTTTTGTTGTACCAAGGCATTGTTTCTTCTTTTAATCCAAACCTTGTTTTTTATAGTCTCAGCTGGGTTGGCATTTTAATACCTGATTGTTCTTGCATTTTGATAAATTGCCTGCTGTGCTTCCATTTTCCTTAATGGAATAGCACAGGAGTAAATTTAATGTGTTCTTTAAAATATTGCCTCTGGCACTCATCTTCCTCATAACAATTTTGTTTTCTTTTTCCAAAATATCATGTTAAATGCTGTGTGGGTTCAGCGAGAAATATGCGAAGACTATGTCTGTTCATCCCGCAGATTTATTTTATAAATTTTGCATTAATATTTAAAATGTGAAAATGCTGCGGTAAGCATCTCCCAAAGTAAATACAACCCCCAGCCGGCAGAGTTATTGTGGTACCCACACTGTTGAGTGCATATAATTGCAGTATGGCAAGCATGTATTGTAAATACAAATAACATTTATAAAATACATTCAAATTAAACCAATATAGGAATCAAATCATGCTCACTCAATCTGCTCCATCCATCAATTATTTAGTGGGTTGACATGTTGAAAATGTTGTGTGTAGAAACTCATATTTAACTATACCGTAGAAACAAGGAACTGCAGATGCTGGTTTGCAAAGAAAGACACAAAGTGTTGGAATAATTCAGCAAGTCACTGGGGAACATGGATAGGTGACGTTTCGGGTCGGGAGACATCTATAACTATACTATTTGTTTTCTGTAACTTTTTACTTCATGTTCTTTCCAATCAACAGCTTACTGCAGCTTTCCATTATATTTGAGTTTATTTTTTTTTAATAATCCAACTCCACCCAACTCAGCCCAAGTATCTGAATGAGTCTTGAAACATTCATGACTTGGCCACAGCTTGCTGGTGTCATTCTGGGCTCCCTCGAATATTAGCCATTTCCATACACTGACCCATCTTCTTCCTTACATATTGGCGCCTTGACTCAATTTCCTTTGCCGTACCAACCTTTGAAAAGTGTGTTCACTGTTTCCTGGGGCGGGGGGGGATCTTTCTCTGGCCCTTCACATGCTGAGCTATGGGCAATTATTAATCATTTATGTTGCATGACGTACCGACATCGTAACTGACAAGTAATAATTTCAGCTAAATTGTCTTGGGTAATAAAAATAACGAGAGATTTGCACTTTTGTAAAACTTATGGAGCCTAACAAACTTAATTCCGTTTCAGTCCATTTACCCCCAAGGTATCAAGATTTGTGCACTAACACTCCAGCCAATTATTTTTCTAATTTTGCTCCTGTTCCTCTCATTCCTTCCAGACATGAAGATCAATGACCCTGTATCAATATTGTCCCTATTGCTTTCATGCACACGTCAAATGCTCCACAGCTCAGCTTGTCTCTTATCAAGGTTTACACTTGTAGTACATTTTGCATAATAGACTCCCCCCCATGTTTCTATTCTTGAACATTATATTATCTTTGATTTAAATGCATGGAATTATTAAGTATCAAGAGTGTTTAATTGTTATAAGCAGCAGAACAATGAAATTCTCACTTGCTGCAGCTTTGCAGACCCATAAACACAATAACACACAATATATATATATACACAATAATCAATATTGCTGGAAATAAAGTCCTAAAATTCAAGACATTTGAATTTGATGGATACAGCATGGAAACGGGCCCTTCAGTCCACTGACTCTGCACCAATCATTGATCACCTGTTCACCATATTTTACAGGTGCAATTTACAGAAGCCAATTAACCTACAAACCCACACTTCTTTCTGATGTGGGAGGAAAGCAGAGCATGCGGAAAAAACCCACATTCACAGGGAGAACAAGCAAACTCCACACAGACAGCACACGAGGTCAGGATTGAGCCCAGGTCTCTGGCTTTTGTGGCAGAGGCTCTACCAGCTGTGCTACTGTGCTGTCCCTGAACACATTTGTTCACATAATTGTACAGAAAGATCTTGAAAAGGCCTGCGATCAAAGTCTAGGGTTTAGACATTAATTTGCCTCTGCAAACAATGTAAGGTTGCAGGTATTCAAAATGCTTAGGGTTAATATTTGCTCTGTGATGAATTGGGGAAAAAAGGGACATGATTTTTAAACTTTTAAACTGGAACATTATGTAAAGAAAATTAGGAAAGACAATTTTCCCCTACAACAGTGATTATAAATATCAGAATCATTTTAATCTGACCATCCCTTTCCCCTAAAATATAATTTTAACCCTAATGTAGATAGTTTATTGCTAGTTGAGAGTATTAAGGAACTTGAAATAAAGGTACAATAATGATACAAGTCAGCTGTCTCACACCTTCCCTTCTTATCTCTGGCCTTTGTTCCAAACATCTGACTATCATAAAAATAAACCTCACCCGTGTTAACCTCAGCCTGCCATACTTTGTTTTGCCTATCCCCTTTTCCAGCTTTCCTCTCCCCCTACAATTATTTTTCTCCAGAGATGCTGTCTGACCTGCCGAGTTACTCCAGCTTTTTGTGTCTATCTTCGATTTAAACCAGCATCTGCAGCCTCTCCATGTTCACCAGAGATCCTGCCTGAGCAAAGTTACTCCAGCACTTTGTGTCATTTTGTGTTAACCAGCATCTGCAGATCCTTGTTTCTACAAGTCAACAGTCGTTTGAATATGAAGTAGGTTCAAGAGTCTCTGTGGAAGTGTACCTGGTGTATGAACAGAGATACTTCTCAGAACATATCCTCTGCCCTTCCTCCTTTGATGTTTATCCAAAGTGATATTCGGAATGGAGGATTGCTGACAGGTTTATCATTATGAACTAAAATGCTTTGAAATACCTATGCCTTGTTTGATAAAGAATGAAAACTAAACCGTTCTTGAACAAGGAGAATGAGATCAGGATCTGAATCTTCTGGAAGGAAAATGCTTTCTCATTTGTGGAATACGTTCAAGTGTCTGAATTGCCGTCTCCAATAATTAATCTTCCTTTCCTCATGGTCTAACTTCAGAAACACATAGAGGTAAACCCAGTGTTCATTTTGAATTTCTCCCCACCGTGATGTGCATCTAATTCTTCACTATCTAGTCCCTCTTAACCCCACATCCACCCCTCCATTCCCCTTCCACCTATACCTCTTCCTTTGGCTTTACATTTCACTCTTCTCTTTATCTGACAAGCTTTTGTCTCCTTTTCCCCTGTAGTCTTTGTCACTTCACCCATCTGTCAATCACCCCTCACCCCCCCCCCCAACCTGTATCCTCCTATCACTTGCTTGTTATTGTCCCACCCCCACCTCTTTTTCAGCTTTCTTCCCTCCTACTATTATCAGTCTGAAGAAGGATCCCAATCCGAAACATCACCGAGCCGTGTTCTCCGGAGATGCTGCCTGACACATTGAGTTACTCCAGTACTTTGTGTTTTGTCCAGTTTGAATTGTCCTGTTTTGGTGAACAGTCCATATGCAGACTAAATCACCAGATAGATGTGTGTCATTATTTTACCTGAATGAGAACAGATCGGCTATTGTTACAGGCAGTTCTGTACCACAGAGGATTACATCTCCTCAGTAATATTGCCAGGAACAGTGACCCAGTGCACAGTCTGAAGAAGGGTCCTGATCCGAAACATTACCAATCCATGATCTCCAGTGTTGCAGCCTGACCTGCTGAGTTACTCTCGCACTTTGTGTCCAACGGTGGTTTCCGCTGTGTCTAGGCACTCTGCAATATCTGGATGTCAGATATATGGGTCAAATTGGCTGATTTCAAAATCTGTGATGGTAGCGACTTGGAAAGGAGCATGGAATGAATCATCTTTACAGTGCTCCAGGTGACAAGATTGTGACAAAATTGCAACCTTGTCTTTTGCATCACAAGGACTCTGCTGCCTTTGAACGGTGGGACCCATAGTCGCCTCTTGTTGCTAGTTGCTTAATTATCCACCATCATTGAGGTCCTCATGCAGTAACCTGTTGTGTTATCGATGACGTTACTTGGCTCTATCTATAGCATTATGATGGAGCTATTTTCCATGCATGGCACCCTGGATTATTTGCAGCCAGACCGGGTGCTTCTCCTGACATGCTCTTCCACAGCTCGTACTGAACCCGAGTAGATGTTGTTGGAGAATACTTTCGGCCTGCAATCTTAAAGCAAGAAAGCAGGGTATTCAACCCATCATGCCTCTGGTAGCTCCTCAGAAGATCATTCCAGTTAGTGCCAGATTGTGATATTTCCATATTGGTATGATTTATTTTCTTCCCTCCTTCTGGTACTTCTTTTGAAAGTTGCTGTTGAATCAACATCCTCCACTTTAAAACATTGTGTAATAACTTGCTAAGTCTTTGATTTTACTTGCCTATGAGATGCTTAGCCATATATTGAGATAGAAGTGCTGTGCAATTTTGTTGTGGTCAATGGTCCACAGCTGGTTGTGGATGCTGGATATATTCTTAATCCCAGCTACTTGGCACAGCGGTTCCAATGTAGGCCATCAAATGCATCAAACCCAAGGAATAATCCTTGTTTACGCACGGTTGTGAGTTTGTCAAATGCTGGCTTACACAGATCTTTTGTGTAAACCAGCATCAGCAGTTCTTTATTGGCTGTCATCAGGCAACTGAACCATCCCATCAACAACTAGAGAGCAGCCCTGAGCTACTAACTACCTCATTGGAGACCCTTGGATTATCTTTAATCTGACTTTACTGCATTTTATTTTGCGCTCAATGTTATTCCCTTTATCCTGTATCAGTACACGGTGGACGGCTCGATTGTAATCAAGGATCGTCTATCCGCTGACAGGATAGCATGCAACAAAAAGCTTTTTGGTACACGTGACAATAAACAAAATTGTACTCCATTTTGACTGCAAAATCTCCTCAAGGTATGCCTACTTTGAAGAAGATATTTTCCTCTATCCAGCAGTTTGAAGAGTACCGAGCCGAAACGTCACCCATCCATGTTAGTTCCTTCCATCTGTGCCCTCCTTGACAAACAGAAGTACACCAGGTGCGTGGACACTGATACCTCACACAGCAATACTGTTCTAAAGAGATTAGCAGCATCCACACTCTATACTCTCTGCTAAAACATGCTTTGGTCATTTTTGTTTTCAGAATAATAATACAGCTGGCAATGGACATTCGTTCCTTGCAGAACCTTGGCATTATGATTACATTTTCTCCTCTTGCAGCTGAGAACTGCAAATATGTCTTGCTTCACCCTAACTCATCTCTGATTATTTTCTATTTTAAAACTAAGATTTATTAGGTTATTTCTGCCTGGGTTTTTCCAAGGACCTCAAATCTCTAGGGCACCTGTCTTAACCTTCATCCATATTTCCTTTTCATTATGTAATCTTCTGATATCCATGTTAACTTTCAACTAGCCATTTGATCACCTGACATTTTTTTAATCATGTAAAATTGGGGTGTCTGATTACTGAAGGTAGCGAGGATCGTCTCCATATGCGGTATCTGTAGTAGGAATGCATTACACCTGTGCTCTTTCCTCAGTTAATGTTTTCTTTTCTCCATGATAACACAAGAATAAACTCCACAGGCACCGAAGGGCCTTTTTCTGCGCTGTATCTCTAAACCAGGGGTCTCAAAATTATGGCCCGCAGGCCACATCCAGCCCGCCACGACATTTTATCCGGCCCACAGCATGCTCTTAACACGTTCCGTGCAGTGGGCTATTTAGTGGGTTCTGTGGTAACGCAGAAGATTACAGATACAGCGCAGAAACCGGTCCTTTGGCCCATCGAAGCGATGCCCGTACGCACTAGCTCTATCCTACACACACTCGGGACAAATTCAATTAACCTGCAAACATGGAGTGTGGGAGGAAACCAGAGCACCCGGAGAAAACCCAGGCAGGTACAAACTCCGTACAGACAGCACCCATAGTCAGGATGGACCCGGGTCTCTGCCGCTGGGAGGCAGCGACTCTACCGCTGCACCACCCAGCCAATGCTCCTGCGTTGCAAAGTTGTGTGGGGTGGTAGCATGGGGTGGGAGGGGGAGGCGGGGGAGGGGGGGGAACCAGCTGGCAGCAGGGTCAGCTAAGGTCGGCCAAGGTCGGTGTGTAGCGGTCTCCCCCCCATGAGGGTGACCCGTGAACAGCTCCTGCTCCGACAACGCGTGCCTCCCCTTCTATCTCTCTCTCCCTCTGTCTCTCTCTGTCTCTCCTCCTCTCTCCCCCTCCCACTCTCCCCCTCTCCCTCTGTCTCTGTCTCTCCCCATCCCTCTCCCCCTCCCTCCTTCCCTCCCTCTCTCCCTCCCTGTCTCCCTCCCTCTCTCCCTCTCTCCCTCCCTCTCTCTCTCCCTCTCCCTCCCTCTGTCCGTCCCTCCCTCCCCATCTGTCTCCCTCTCTTTCCTTTCTCCCTCCCAATCCCCTCTCCCTCCCTCTCTCCCCCCTCTCTCCCCCATCTCTCTCCCCCCCATCTCTCTCCCCCCCTTCTCTCCCCCCCTTCTCTCTCCCCTCGCTCTCCCCGCTCTCCTCCTCTCTCTCCCACCTTTCCCTCCCCCCACTCTCTCTCCCCCTCTATCTCCCCCCACTCTCTCTCCCCCTTCTCTATCTCCCCCCTGTCTCCCCCCTCTCTCTCTCTCCCCGCTTCTCTATCTCCCCCCTCTCTCTCCCCCTCTATCTCCCCCTCTATCTCCCCCCTGTACGTGTGTGTGTCTATCTGTGAGTGTATGTCTGTCTGTGTATGTGTGTGAGTCTGTGTTTGTGTGTCTGTGTGCGGGTCTATATGTCTGTATGTGTTTTGGTATGTGGGAGTCCACGTGTGCGTTTCTGTGTGTGTGTATGTCAGTGTGTGTGTGTGTGTGTCAGTGTGTGTGTCACTGTGTCAATGTGTGTGTGTGTGTCAGTGTGTGTGTATGTGTGGGCTAGAGAGCATAGCTTTAAGATGAGAGGGGCGAAGTTTAAATAAGATATGTGAGGAGAGGTTTTACACAGAGGGTGCTGGGTGCCTGGAACGCGGGCAGGGTTGGTGGTGAGACAGATACGATAAGAGGCTTTTGCATAGGCACATAGATATACAAGGAATGGACGGATGTGTTTCATGTACAGGCAGAGGAAATCAGTGTATCATGGCACCATGTTCAGCACACACTTCAGGTCAAAAGCCTGTTTCTGTGCTGTTCTATGATCAACCAAGCCTGGAATGAAAAAGAGAAGATGTAAAAACAAGGAACTGTAGTTGCTGGTGAACACATAAAAGGACACAAGGTGCTGGAGCAACTGAGTGGGTCAGCAGCATATCTGGAGAACGTGGATAGGTGATGTTTCGGGATGAGTCTGTAAATGGGTCCCGACCCAAAATGTAACTTAGAGTCATAGAGTAATACAGTGTGGAAACAGGCCCTTCGGCCCAACTCGCCCACACCGGCCAACAATGTCCCAGCTACCCTAGTCCCACTTGCCTGCGCTTGGTCCATAACCCTCCAAACCTGTCCTATCCATGTACCTGTCCAACTGTTTCTTAAACGATGGGATAATCCCAGCCTCAACTACCTCCTCTGCCAGCTTGTTCCATACACCAGCCACCTTCTGTGTGGAAAAAGTTACCCCTCGGGTTCCTATTAAATCTTTTCCCCTTCACCTTGAACCTATGTCCTCTGGTCCTCGATTCCCCTACTCTGGGTAAAAGACTCTGTCCATCAACTATTCCTCTCATGATTTTATATACCTCTATAAGATCTCCTCTCATCCTCCTGCGCTCCATGGAATAGAGCCGCAGCCTACTCAACTCTCCCTATAGCTCACACCCTCTAGTCCTGGCAACATCCTCGTAAATTGTTTCTGAACCCTTTCAAGCTTGACAATATCTTTTCTATAACATGGTGCCCAGAACTGAACACAATATTCTAAATGCAGTCTCAACAATATCTTATACAACTACAACATGACGTCCCAACTTCTATACTCAATACCCTGACTGATGAAGGCCAAAGTCTTTTTGACCGTCTTATCTACATGCGACTCGACCTTCAAGGAATCATGCACCTGTACTCCTAGATCCCTCTGCTCTACAACACTACCCAGAGGCCTACCATTTACTGTGTAGGTCCTGCCCTTGTTCGACGTCCCAAAATGCAACACCTCTCACTTCTCTGTATGAAATTTCATCAACCATTCCTCCGCCCACCTGGCCAATCGATCCAGATCCTGCTGCAATTGTTCCCAACCTTCTTCACTATCTGCAAAACCACTAACTTTTGCATCATCAGCAAACTTGCTAATCTTGCCCTGTATGTTCTCATCCAAATCATTGATGTAGATGACAAACAGTAACGACCCAGCACAGAACCCTGTGGCACACCACTAGTCACAGTCCTCCATTCTGAGAAGCAACCTTCCACCAATACCCTCTGCTTCTGTCCATGGAGCCAATTTGCTATCCATTTAGCTAACTCTCCTTGGATCCCATGAGATCTAACCTTCCAGAGAAGCCTACCATGCGGCCCCTTGTTGAATGCCTTACTAAAGTCCATGTACACAACATCTACAGCTCTGCCCTCATCAACCTTTTTGCTCATGTCTTCAAATAAATCAATCAGATTTGTGAGACATGACCTCCTACGTACAAGACCATGCTGACAGTCCCTAATCAGCCCTTGCCCATCCAAATGCCTGTATATCCTATGCTTCTGAATACTCTCCAGTAACTTACCAACTACAGATGTTAAGCTCACCGGCCTATAGCTCCCAGCATTTTCCCTGCAGCCCTTCTTGCAAAGAGGCACAACATTTGTCACCCTCCAAACCTCTGGCACCTCTCCTGTATTTAAGGACGACTCATGAATTACAACCTGGGCTCCCACAATTTTCTCTCTAGCTTCCCACAATGTCCTTGGATATATCTGATCAGGACCCGGAGATTTGACTACCTTCAAACATGACAACACCTTCAGTACTTTCCCGACGGTAACCCTGACTGCTCTCAAGACACTTCCAGTGACTGCTCCAAATGCCTTCGTCCTACTGTCTTTCTCCTCGGTAAATACAGAGAATTACTCATTGAGGTCCTTGTCCATCTCCTGTGGCTCCACACAGAGGTGACCGATTTTATTCCTGAGAGGTCCCATCTCTCTCTCTAGTTACCCTTTTCCCCCTTATGGATTTATAAAATCTTTTGGGATTGTTTTTTATGCTGCCCGCCAGAGCTATCTCCTGGCCCGTTTTTGCCCTACCAATCTTTTTTAATTTGCTCCTTAGTTCCCAAAACTCCTCTGGGGATGCACTTGATTCCAGCTGCCTATACCTGTCCCATGCATCCTTCTTGTTTTTGACTAACATCTCAAATTCCCTCGTCAGCCAAGCTTCCTTACATTTGCCTGCTTTGCCTTAGAGTGTACGGGGACATACACATCCTGAGCTCTCTTCAGTATACTTTTAAAAACGTCCCACTTGGCCGATGTTCCTTTCCCCTCAAATAACCTGCTCCAGTCAACTTGAGCGAGACCTTTTCTCATACCCTCAAAGTTTGCCTTAACCCGGTTGAGCATTTTAACACGCGGACTCTCTCCGTCGTGATCCATAACTATCTTAAACCTAATCGAACTGTGGTCACTCATCCCAAAAGGCTCCCCCACACACACTTCTTTAACTTACCCTTCCCAATTTCCCAATACTAGATCCAGCGTTGCCCTCTCACGTGTGGAGGCCTCCACATACTGTTTAAGACAACTCTCCTGAATACTTTTAAGGAATTGCACCTCATCTAAACCCTTCACACTATGATTTTCCCAGTCAATATTGGGCAAGTTGAAATCCCCTGCTACAACAACAACCTTATTTGACCTGCAACTGTCTGCAATCTCCCGGCACATTTGCTCCTCTAATTCCTGTTGACTATTTGGGGGTCTGTAGTACACCCCCAACAAGGTGATCATCCCTTTCTTGTTCCTCAGCTCCACCCATATAGCCTAACTAGACGAACCATCTGTAATGCCACCTCTGAATACAGCCGTGACATCCTCCTTAACCAACAATGCAACCCCCCCCCCCCCTTCTTTTTTCCTCACCCCTGTCTCTCCTAAAGCTGCTTATCCATGTTCTCTAGAGATGCTGCCTGACCCGCTGAGTTATTCCAGTACTTTGTGTTCTTTTGATGACGGGAGGAACCATCATTTGAAGGTTTAACTAGCCATTGCTTCACAGAGTGTCTCATGTGGTGTGTTTCTATGACTTCATTATGAAATTTTGCTTCTGGCAAACTTACAAATAATAAAAGCAGTAATGGATGGTGGACTATGTACGTGAGTGTTCAACTCAAGGACTGCACTTCCTGAACATTTAGTTTTGGAATGGTTTCGAAAGTTTGAGGTTGTAAGAATGAACAGTACAAATACCCATTTTTCTTCTCACTAATTTCACAAAACTAAGAAGAAATCCTGAGAGAGACCCAATACCAAGTTTTCATTGTGACTACAAAGAGTAACATAAAATATATTAGAGCAGCTTTGCCTTGTGCTGTAAGTAGGGTCTACTATTCTCTGTATGTACAAAAAGATCCACGTATGTAGGACATGCTGGTTACTTCCCTGAAACATCTCAATTCCTTGCGCTGCTTTTAAAATTTAAGACGCCTTTAAGAAAGAGAATCGCGTGTTATATTGTCGTATGTACCGACAATGGAAGAATGAAATTATTAACGAGCCCGTACCAGCAGTATACACGAATGAATATAACAATCCTATACATTAAATAAACTACCAAACATAATACTAGTACAAATAAAATGTTTATATGCTATATAACTATGAATTTCTTTAGTCATTATCCATCTTGAAATGATAACAATGGATCTTGGAGTTCTTTCCACAAATTGAAAGTATAGCTTTAAGAGCCTTTATCAAAACCAAAGAATGCAAAGCAGCAAATACATGCAAATGAAATGTAATTGCCCAGATTTTGTGGACCAGACCATTGGGGTTCCTTAGCCAAGGAGTAAATATTCCTGCCTGTTGTCATAAATTTTCATAGATGTCAGTGAGAGTACAATTTGCAGTATGGTAGAGTTGCACTTCACAGATATACAGTCCCACTGCAGATGATTGTATTGCTTCTTCCTTTATGGCAGACTGCCACAAAATCCATGAATCTTGGTGCATGGAATTTACAAAATAGCTCGTACATAGAATGGAGTACATGTCCTTAAACATTTAATGGTTTAAGGCATCTTAACATCTTGTTTTATTGCCTTGTAATATTTTTTACCATTTATATATTCCTTCATACTGCTTGAATTGTGTCCCAAGTATTTGAGCTACGTATATATATTGTTTTGTATATATTTCATATCAGAATTTTAATTAATATATTATGTAAGAATGTTTGCTTCTGGTTATCCAGAATACAATGCAAGAGTAATTGTGTGTGCCTTTGTTAGAACCATATACACTGATGATACAGGCATTTAGTGACTCTTCGGAGGTACTGTTTCTTTCTGTGTCGATTATACAGTTATAAATGCGGCCCGTTCTTCATTTACACGGCAAATTGATTGTCAAATATTTATGGAGCATAGGCAGGAGAGCAATGATTTAATTCCAATATAATTTCGGCTGCTCCGATATAAGAATATTGACTATAAGTTGAGACTGATTTTACTGCTGATTCTATCTACACTTAGAGATTAACAATAAATTATGTTATTCCTCTCTCATTGCGAGGCAACACTGCACGGTGGCTTTATAATGAAGCTTAAATGATACAATCTGCATATACTACATGGAACGTGCTTCTGACCATCCTCACTGTTTGCTCCCAGCAGATTTATGTGATAATTTAAAAATAAGTAAAGGGACAAAGTATCCTCTGATTAAATATCTCTGCTAATTATATAGCTTGCAAGCATTTATTTATTATTGAATGATTTCTTTCTTATAGGCTGAGTAATGCTATTAGAATTTTAAATCCTTTGAATAGCTACAAAAATGCAGAGGTAATGTGGTGATCTGGCTCCATCCTGTATCTAAATGCAACATTTCCTCCAGGTGTCCTAGGTCAAGGATTATGGTATCTGTTCATCCCTCAAGCTGTCTGTAAACCTATATGTTTAATTGTTTTTCAAATCCTGCAAGCAAAATCTTTCTCTCAATCCTGCCTTTTTCCTTTATTTGTAGCTTCCTCTTCCAGCTGTCCATGTTAATTGTGGTTAAACGTCAGCTGTTCCAGTACTCGCTGCTCCACCTGTCTGTGACTCCTCAGTGTCTGAAACTCTGCAATTTTGTTTCTCGCTCCAGTCTGTTTCTATTTTTGTACTTTTCTTCCACCCACTCTATCTCCCCCCACACTGTTTAAAAAAACACTCTGCTTTGCTTACAGGCTGCTTTCTCAGACCCAGAGACTTCATCAACTTAACAGAAGCTATACGAACCAACATTAAATCCTGTTTACAGCACTAGCCGTGAATAGTTGCTAATTATTTGATGCTAATGCCTCTTTTCAGTTGCTCTTTAGCTTGACTCTCTTGCCTTCTTTTTCCACTCTTCATTGTGTCTCATCATCATCCTCTCAATCATCAAACATTGATGAATCCTAATACCGACTAACCTCTTCCTGCCTCCTGTGTTCCCTTCTCTTGTGGCATAACAGAAGCCTGTATGTGTACCCGTGTGTGTGTGTGTGTGCGTACCTATGTGAGTCTTTGTCTGTGTTAATGCCAGAACTTGAGAACCATTATGCTGACAAAGGATGTCCTCAATCCTGTGATAGCACGAAGCATGATAGCCACATAAAGGTTCCAAGTAGAACTGTTCTGACGTATTGGCTTCTTTCTCTCAGAAGGGAATCTGCTAGGAATTTAACCAAAGTAGGCCGAGAACATTAAAAGGTCTGAAAGCTACATGTCATTGAGCAATTATGCCATAAATTATATTTTTAATTCAAGAAATGTTTAAAAAATATGAAATATAATTTCAAAGAATCCGTCAATCAATTTGTAAGTTTGCCAGAAGCAAAATTTCATAATGAGGTCACAGACTCACACCAAATGACAAACCCAACTGGTCTGTGAAGCAATGGCTAGTTGAACCTTCAAATGATGGTTCCTCTTTTCCTCAAAAGAACACAAAGTGCTGGAGTAACTCAGCGGGTCAGGCAACATCTCTGGCGACCATGGATAAGTGATGTTTCAGGTCGGGACCCTTCATCAGATTTCTTAAGAATTCAGAATTATTTAGTCTGTTGAAGCATCACAAAGCCCTTCATGTGATCTCACTGAAGTTTTATACTTGTATTGAGGATGTATTCAACACAGCGTGACGTGTGTGAGAAATGAACCCAATCAGGTTATTTTGTGATTATTTCTGGGCCTCTTAAAATCCCATAGGAAATTTGACTCCAGACTTTCTGCAACAAATTTTGTTACCAAAAATAATATTGTTTGACCATTAAACTCCTGTCAGTCGTGTGAACAAGCGAGGAATTCAAATATTAACATCCACTATGATTTTCAAACTCAATGGCCTAATGAAAATCATCAGTTCTTGTTTATTGACAGTACAACCAGCTTTGACCAACCTTTCCACTGCTGAAACACTCCTGTTTAAAGAACCAAAATTCCACATGCACAAACCGTCAGGGTGATCAGCGGGCTCCTTGCTCATACTTGACATGGAGCTGTGGACGGCAATAATTCACACAGAGTCCGGAGTTCAATTTGAGAACAAACGCTCTTTATTAGACGTTGGCCAACTTGGGGAACATTTATCCTTGGGCAGATGTTCATCCAAAGATAACATTTTATTTACCTTCCCCAACCCCGTTACCTATATCCCATTTGCATTGTGAGAATATAGGATGAGGTAAGTTATTTTTGCCACGCTATGCTCTATCACACTGTGTGCTACATAAGTCGCATGCGGTTCCACTTTCAACATGTATGTATAATGATGAGTTCCCATCTTGGAGAACATGTACTGGTTGCTGTGCAGTATCCAGGCACAGTTTCACTCTAGATCAAAGACACAATGTGGGTCAGGCGGCATCTCTGGAGAACATGGATAGGTGAATCTTTAGGTCGGGGCCCTTCATCAGACCGGTTTGTTCACTTGAAGCTCGGAGAGGGGAGCTGAGGGGGATATTGTCCATTTACGACCAGCTTTCCAACAAGCCCTATCACCCAGCGTCATGAAGTCCCACTGTCTTCCTTTACAGGAACTTTCCTTGTTTCCTCAAAGATCTGTCTGCAGTCTGGGCTGACTTTCTGTTTGGATCATGGCACACTCATCGCTTGCTCACTGGATGGTGTGGAGGTGAACTTGGGTTCAGAAATATTACAGGTAACCAGGGGACCATGTGAGAACTGACCTTGCTGTCCAAGACCTGCAGAGTTTAGAAGGACCCATGCTGATGGCTTCAGCTCTCTCAATTAGCTTCAAATAAATTATCTTATTTAAGTGCCTGAACTGCTGGATGAAGGTCTAGATTGCTCTCTCTATCCTATCATTTGGAATGTTCCAGCAGAGTGATCTCGGCCTAGTTAGTTTTGCGAAGCAGTATGGAAACAGGCTCTTCGGCCCAACGACCATCACCGACCATCGATCACCCCTTCACACTAGTTCCATGTTATCCCACTTTCACATCTTCTCCCTACCCACTCAGGGGCAATTTACAGAGGGCCAATAAGCCTATAAACCCGCACGCCTTTGGGATGTGGGAGGATATCGGTGAACCCAGAGGAAATCTATGAGGTTACGGGGAGAACGTGAAAACTCTCCACTGGCTTTGCAGCGGCTCTACCAGCGAGATTGCGCAAGATCTGTACTTACGGAGACAGTTTGTGTCTATTTTGGATCAGAGCAGCCGATAGAGTCCCAGGGAACCAGCCATTCATCCATCACACACATGCAGAATCTTTCCTTCTCAAGATTTTGCTGCCAAAAGCTCTGTTCATTGCTCTGGTGCACCCTATTCAACCTATTACATGAAGAAAATGGCCCCTGTGGGCACCGACCTCCACATGGCAGTCCAGGCTAGTCTGGGCCTTGCATAGATTTTGCTACCCCATTTCTCAATACTGCCGCATTCATTTATGAAGCAATGTGTTGGAGTGTTGTCCAAAAGGATGCCAGGTTTACCTTCTGCGAGGGTTGGATTGCAAATTTTAAATCAGCCGTAACAGGAATCTGTTGGGGCAGGTGAAGTAGGTTCATATTTTTAATATAAGGAGAAGACTCCAAATGGTTGGTGCAACTTAATTCAGGTATGCCCATCTATTCTTATTCTAAATTTAGACACAAAGTGTGGCAGTAACTTAGTGGGGTCAGGCAACATCTCTGGAGAAAAAGGATGGGTGATGTTTCCGGTCAGACTGAAAGTATGGAGGGGGAGTTGGGAGGGGCGGTAGGTGAAAGGTTGGAGACAAGAAAAGACCAGGACCATTCAGATCCAGCCACAAATGACCTCAGGCAGGGCATTGCCTGGTAGGTCCATTGTTGACTAGAGAAGGTGTGGTCTCAAGAGAAACAATGTGGAGAACTGTGGAACCGGTAAAACGATGAGGGGGGAGGAATGGGGCAAGGAGGTGGAGGGGAGGGGATGAAGTTACTGAAAATTAGAGAATTCAGTGTTTATACCACTGGGTGGTAAGCTACCCAAGCAAAATATGTGGTGCCGTTCCTTCAATTTGCGTGTAGCTTCACTCTGGCAAATAGAGTAGGCCCAGGACAGAAAGGTCATTATGGGAATGGGAGTTGAAATGATTGGCAATCGGGAGATAACGTAGGTTCAGGCGGACCGAGCCTAAGTGTTCAGCAAAACAGCCGCCGAGTCTACGTTTGGTCTCACCCATGTACGGGACCCCCACATCAGGAACACTGGATGCAGTAGATGAGGTTAGAGGAGGTACAGATGAACCTCTGTCTAACCTGAAAGGACTGTCGGGGTCCCTGGATGGAGTTGTGTGAGGAGGTATAAAAACAGGTGTTGTCTTTATTCTGAATTTTATGCAATACGATACAATAGACTATTTATCCCAGGAGGGAAATTGATCTGCCAACAGTCATAAAAACACAAAATCCATGAAAGTGCACAGGCACTGTTTTTGCATTTCTGTATTCCTATCACATTTTCCAGGTTCCTTCACACAAGACTGAATAAATCTCACATGTACAGGCACCTCATGATTTACACGTGTTTGATTGAAGCGTTTTAGGAATAACGCACTTAATACCAAAACTTAATTTATGTGCTCATATTATTGAAATAACGCGTTCAAATTAAAGCCTGGGATATACTTGATTTATGTGCTTTTGAGATACGCATTGCTTTTCAAGAACTCCCCAATAAAATGTGAGTCGCCTGTATGTGGAAGATATGTTACATTGTATGTGGAAGATATCACATTGTCTGAATCACCGATCTTACACAAATCGGTAAAGGAAATTCAGGCGGCAGACATTTCCTGCAAGAATAAAGGGCATGGGATCTACTTATCGTTACAAATAACCTCTGAGGTCAAGGAAGATATCAATAGTATATTATAGTGTAATATAGTATAATAGTATGATGTGGCCACTGCTGTCATCTAAATGGTGATAGAGACAATCTAAAAGTGTTAAAATTCTGTACGTGAAATGTTAAATGAACCAGTAGGTTGAAGTTATGCAATTGGGGTGGGGAAAGAAACTAATTTAAGCCAATGTAGGGTGTTTTGTTTGAGAGTTTTTCAGCTAGATAAAAAACCCCTAAAGACATCACAAATGAGAAAGGCATGAATGTGAGTCACAGCCACTCCGGTCTGCCATGTGTGTTTGTGTGCACCAGACCTATCTTATCTGACATATATAAGTACAAAGAGAAGAAATTGAGAATAGTTGTCCCACTGCTGAAAAGACGTGTTACTGCTTTTGAAGTTGTGAATAGTAAAGGGCCTGTCCTTGGGCATCATTTGCGCATCACGCAGGTGGCGCGCGGACATTTTGTGAATCCCAAAATCCTGGGGCGCCGTGCGCAACCGCATGTCAATGCCTACGCCACCACGCACCATGCACGTGTAATGCACGTCAAACGTCGTGACGCGAAAATGATGTCGCGTAAATGACGTGCAAATGACACCCAAGTGGGACAGACCCTTAAGGCACAGGTTTCACATAATTCGGTCAGCATGGTGGTGCACCGGTAGAATTGCTGCCTCACAATGACGTTGAAGAGGCTTTTAGGTAGGCACATGGAAGTGCAGGGAATAGAGGGATATGGATCGTGTGCAGGTAGTTGAGGTTAGCTTAACGGCATCATGTTCGGCAGGGGTATTGTGGGCCGAGGGCCTGTTCCTGTGTCTGACAGTGGGTGTTGTCTGGACAGAGTTTGTACGTTCTCCCTGTGACTGAGTGGGTTTTCCGGTTTCCTTCCACACTTCAAAGCCGTATAGGTTTGTAGGTTAATTGGCTTCTGTAAATTGAAAATCGTCCCTAGTGTGTTGGATGGTGCTGGTGAATGGGATGATCACTGGTTGGTGCAGGCTCGGTGGGCGCAAGGGCCTGTTTCCATGCTGTATTTCTAAAGTAAAGTCTGAAGTTTTGATGCCTTGTGTGATTCTTAGACAGAGGAAATTATGTCAACCATATGGCTTGGTAAAGGACAAGTCGTCCATTGAGGATGCCCAGCTTTAGGTGACACATGGTCAATAGGGGCCAGTAGAGGGTGAATCCTGAATAGCACTAACTGCCATCTTCAGATAAAATAGTCTTTGTGTTTCTTGTGACGATAAAAATGTTGCTCAAGAATGATGTATAAATGCAGATTTCCCAATCAGATATGGAATCTGGAAGTTTAGGAAGGTTGGAGGTTGTAAGAGTTTATTATTTTATGTTTAAGGAGACAATTGAACATTCTTACCTTTTTAATACTGTACAGTTTGGAAATAACCAAATCTTCTCCTCAATCTGTATAAATGCACCCAAAGCTATCATTAGTTTGCTGTGTAGGAAGGGACTGGTTTATACCGAAGATAGTCATAAAATGATGGAGTAACTCAGCGGGACAGGTAGCATCTATGGAGAACATGGATAGGTGACACTGAGTCTGAAGAAGGGTTCCGACCCGAAACGTCACCCATTCCTACGCTTCAGAAATGCTGCCATTCCTGCTGAGTTACTCCAGCACTTTGTGTCTATCTTCGGTGTAAACCGGCATCTGCCTACACATCCTCCTGACTGGACTGATTCTATTAATTCAATTCAATGACACTTTACTTTCACGTACCTAGGTACAGTGAAATTCTTTGTTTTGCATACCATAGATAGGCAAAATCATAGACAAGTACAAAAGAGCAACGATAGTTGTGTAAGAATAGGAGACTTCACCGAGGCAGTACACAAAGAGTCGCCATGTTTCTGGACCTAACTTGTGCCCTTTGAATTTCAAAGTTTTTTAGAGTCCAGTCTTATCTTGGCCTTAAAGGCCCATTGGTCTGGCAGCCATCTGATTATTTACACAGAATGATATCTGAAAGTGTTTATATTATATCCATTCTCTCTTCAAGACCATCGATCACCCCTTCACAACTCGTCCTATGATATGCCACTCTCACACCCTTTTTACTAATTTTCTATTTAAAGTGACCACATTCAGCATGTGAAGCATGCCTCGTTCTTAAATGAAGCAGCAACAACTTAAAATTAGAATTGGCTAGGTTGTAAAGTTGACTGTAAATCTCCCAATGTACTTTGCCTCGCAAGCAACAATTATCTGCTAACTGTTTAAAGTATTTGATATTCTTCTCTCCTCTACATATTTTTAAATTAAGGCATGACCTAACACAAATGTTTATTTGTCATTGATGCTAAAAAGCACATGGCCAAACTACTTCACTTTAATATTAAGACAATTTTATATTCCAATTATTGGCACAACCTTACTTAAACATTTATTCTAAACTTCTATGACACACAAATGTAAAAGTCCTGCTTTATTTCCTGCAATGTTTCATTCTTTCCATGTGGTATAGTTTATCATTTATTATCTGTTGTCCCCAACATCAATTTCTGAGAATAAAATATGGATTAATGTAAGATTAGTGTAAAAGGATGATTAATGGTCAGCTCAGACTTGATGGGCTAAAATGCCCGTGTGCATGTTTTAAGATTCCACTTTGTAAGATGCTGGACTAAAATAATTCCAGCATCATCTGCCACTATTTATTGAAGGCTGGTAAGATTAAGAATAAAACGTTGTAACTGGCCAGATTTTCAAAGTAGGATTTTGAAGTTAGCGAGTTTTAAATCAGACATTTGTCACAAATGCCATTGAATTATCTGGTGCTTTCATTAGCTGTGTTTTTGCTGTACTTGGCTTGAGAAGGTGTGGCGTTAATCATAACCATTTACCATTAATGATGCAAATTCTTCCATGGTTGTTTACCAAAGTGCGGACGGCTACAGGTAAGTTGTAATGTAGCTTATTATTTACTCTTGGAGAGTCCCAAAGACCAGACATCCCAAATCTGACGCTAGTAAAGCACAAAAGCAATTTTTAAAACTAGGAAGTATACCAGGAATACATGGATAGGGCAGGTTTAGAAGGATATGGGCCAAATGCGGGCAGGTGGGACTCGTGTAGATGGGACATGTTGGTTAGTGTGGGCTAATTGCGCCAAAGGGCCTGTTTTCACGCTGCTTGACTGTAAGTGTGAACAAATGCAATTTTAAAAAGTGGCCTAATATTCCAAATAATGGTGTGGGTAGAAGGCTGAAGGGTTGGGGGTAAACAATTAAGTATATGTGACGTTGTGAATTGTGATGTGTAATTATCCCTCAAGATCATTATCAATGGTTGAAATCCTAATTCTATCATTACTATAGTTGGAGATTATGGATGTAGCTTACTCATATGCACAGTGTTAAAGAAATCCTCCATCAGTCTGTTTTCCATCTTCCTTCCTGGTCTTTAAATTTCCCAATTATTTGCAAAATAATACAACAGCTCTCACTATTATTTGTCTTAAATGCTTTGATTTAATTAGTATTAAATGCTTAACATATAAAAATGTTTAGTTCTATGAATGACATGGACCATTTGAGAAATTTGAGCTGTCTCAGCATAGAATCTTTTGCAGCTGTCAAAGACAAGTTAGGCAATGATATCCAACCTCCTTTACTAATGGAGCAGGCCAAAATATCACCCTAGCTCTCCGAGGCTCATTGTCAGATTGTTAACTACTGTCTCCGTTTGCAGGTTGCCCACTGGAAATAAGCCAGTGAACACCACTCCTGTGCAAGGGCAGGTTTCTCAGGATGATTTGGACAGAAGAACAGAACCTCGCTCCTCAGTCTCAGACTTGGTCAACTCCCTTACAAGTGAGATGCTAATGGTGAGTGGCCTACACGTATATAAACTTGATTTTTATTAGATATAAATTACATGGTGCAAGGTTATTGCACGACTAAGATGCATCAAGTACCAGAATTTGGCTTGTCAAATATTTTTAATCTTTGTCATGTTAAAAAAAATTACATACATAGCATAAGCTATCTACAGCATTATACAGTATCTGCAGTATCTACAGTATTATACCGTATCTGCAGTATATACCGTCTTATACAGTATCTGCAGTATATACAGTATTATACTGTATCTGCAGTATCCAGTATTATACAGTATTATACAGTATCTGCATTATCTACAGTATTATACCGTATCTGCAGTATATACCGTCTTATACAGGATCTGCAGTATATACAGTATTATACTGTATCTGCTGTATCCACAGTATTATACAGTATCTACAGTATTATACAGTATCTGCAGTATATACAGTCTTACACAGTACCTGCAGTATCTAAAGTATGATACAGTATCTACAATATTATACAGTATCTACAGTATTATACAGTATGCAGATGGTCTGCATCCCAGAGTGCTCAAGGAGGTAGCCACGGAAATAGTGGATGCATTAGTGATAATTTTTAAAAACTCCTTAGATTCTGGAGTAGTTCCTGAGGATTGGAGGATAGCTAATGTACCCCACTTTTTAAAAAAGGAGGGAGAGAGAAAGCGGGGAATTACAGGCCAGTTAGTCTAACATTGGTAGTGTGGAAACTGCTAGAGTCAGTTATTAAAGATGGGATAACAGCGCATTTGGAAAGTGGTGAAATCATTGGACAAAGTCAGCATGGATTTACAAAAGGCAAATCATGTTTGACGAATCTTATAGAATTTTTCGAGGATGTAACTAGTAGAGTGGATAAGGGAGAACCAGTGGATGTGTTATATCTGGACTTCCAGAAGGCTTTCGACAAGGTCCCACATAAGAGATTAGTATATAAACTTAAAGCACACGGTATTGGTGGTTCAATATTGATGTGGATAGAGAACTGGCTGGCAGACAGGAAGCAAAGGGTAGGAGTAAACGGGTCCTTTTCAGAATGGCAGGCAGTGAGTAGTGGGGCACCGCAAGGCTCAGTGCTGGGACCCCAGCTATTTACATAATACATTAATGATTTGGACGAGGGAATTGAATGCAACATCTCCAAATTTGCAGATGACACCAAGCTGGGGGGTATAGTTAGGTGTGAGGAGGATGCTAGGAGGCTGCAGGGTGATTTGGATAGGCTGAGTGAATGGGCAGATGCATGTCAGATGCAGTATAATGTGGATAAATGTGAGGTTATCCACTTTGGTGGCAAAAACATGAGGGTAGACTATTATCTGAATGGTGGCAGATTAGGAAAAGGGGAGCTGCAACGAGACCTGGGTGTCATGGTACACCAGTCATTGAAAGTAGGCATGCAGGTGCAGCAGGCAGTGAAGAAAGCAAATGGTATGTTCGCATTCATAGCGAAAGGATTTGAGTATAGGAGCAGGGAGGTTCTACTGCAGTTGTACAGGGTTTTGGTGAGACCACACCTGGAGTATTGCGTACAGTTTTGGTCTCCAAATCTGAGGAAAGACATTCTTGCCATAGAGGGGGTTCAGAGAAGGTTCACCAGACTGATTCCTGGGATGTCAGGACTTTCATATGAAGAAAGACTGGATAGACTCGGCTTGTACTCACTGGAATTTAGAAGTTTGAAGGGGGATCTTATAGAAACTTACAAAATTCTTAAAGGGTTGGACAAGCTAGATGCAGGGAGATTGTTCCCGATGTTGGGGGAGTCCAGAACAAGGGGTCACAGTCTAAGGATAAAGGGGAATTCCTTTAGGACCGAGATGAGGAAAACATTCTTTACACAGAGAGTGGTGAGTCTCTGGAATTCTCTGCCACAAAAGGTCGTTGAGGCCAGTTCATTGGCTATATTCAAGAGGGAGTTGGATGTGGCTCTTGTGGCTAAAGGGATCAGGCGGTATGGAGAGAAGGCAGGTATGGGATACTGAGTTGGATGATCAGCCATGGTCATATTGAATGGCGGTGCAGGCTTGAAGGGCTGAAGGGCCTACTCCTGCACCTATTTTTCTGTGTTTCTATGTTTTCTATCTGCAGTATTATACACTATCTACAGTATTATACAGCATCTATGTATTTTACATTACAGCATTATACAGTATCTGCAGTATTTTACACTATTGCTTTATTGCTTTTATGTATACACAAATATAACACAAATATAACAACGAAACATACAACATTACAACATACGAAACGTACAACAGTGTAGCAGGTGTTCAGTTTACAATTAATGATGCAGTATACAGAACTATTTTCATATTAAAACATTTTCCAATAACTTACATAACATAAAATTATACAGTGTTGATGTCTTTATTTCTATACCTAATCCATTTTTCCCATTTTCTCTTAAACTCGTCTTTTTTCACTCTTAGAGAATATGTCATTTTCTCCATGACAAATATTTCCTGTACCATGTCTAACCATTGTCTAAGTCTGGGTGGGTCCGCTCCAAGCCAGTTTCTTGTAATGGCCTTTCTGCCAGCTGTGAGTAGGATTTTAACCAAGTAATGGTCTTCCTTCAGCACCACTGTATTTATATTACCCAGGTATAAAATGGAACACTTCTTGCAGACTGTATATTCTAATACCTCTGTTAATTCTGAATTCACTCTGTCCCAAAATGGTTCTATTTTTGGGCAACTCCAGAAGATATGTGCATGATTTGCGTCTGTTTGACCACATTGCCTCCAGCATGTTTGCTGCCTTAGAATTTGCTTGCTTTTTATGTTAGGCGTAATAAAGAAACAAATCAAATTTTTCCAATTAAATTCTCTCCAATTTTGTGAATTAGTGGATGTCTGTAGTGTTACACACATATGATGCCATTCTTCTTCTGAGATTGTGATGTTCAATTCCTTTTCCCACTTAAATTTTACATAAAATGTAGTTTTAGCTTGACATTCCATTAAACTATGATAAAGTTTAGATAATAAGTACAGCTCACGAACTGGCCAGAACTGGCCAGAAGATAGACCCAGAGTGCCTGAGTAATTCAGCAGGTCAGGCAGCATCTCTGGAGAAAAAGGAACAGGCCCTTTGGTCCACAATGTCCTGTCAAATAAACTTGAACTAAGCAGAAGGTGAAACACTTTGAGCTGAGGTGAGGGAATAGGAAAAAGCAAAGTCCGCTTTGTCCACTGTCACAGGAATTCAGTGTTTGTACATCAAGTTTTCTTTGGTGTTTTACGTAGTTGAGTATCTTTGAGAACTTGTGATATTCGGAGAGAGGGTTTAGGAGGTTTGATTGGGATCCTGTTGTGGTGATGAAGGATTAGTGACTGCTACTAAATGATAATTTGCGAATTTGAAGTATTTCATTGAAAATGAGATTTTGTGTGAGCCTGACTATATTCTGCTAGAAACATTGACAAAGAAAAGCTGAAATTGATTTTTATAGGAAGAATAATACATCAAATTCAATTCTTAAAATTAGGTGAGTACATTTTTAGCAAATAAATCCAAAATATTTGGACTATTTTTATTCTTAAATTAATCCTTAATTACCTTAATTATGCTAACCTATGCTAATTCTATCAGTCTCACATCACATATTTGTCACATTTCATTTCCCAGAACTAAAAGAATGAACCTTTAATTTTATTAGACCAGGATCAGCTCTGTTTGCTTTCAGTTTTGACAATCTACTTGAAGTTGTGCAACTGGGGAAGCTAATTTCAGCTAATGTAGGATGATTTGTTTGAGAGATTTTCAGCTAGAACCCCCCCCCCCCAGTTCAGCTAGAAGCCCCCCCTGTTCAGCTAGAAGCCCCCCCCCCCCCATTCAGCTAGAAGCCCCCCCCCCTGTTCAGCTAGAACCCCCCCCCCCCCCGTTGAATAGGAGAGGCATGAACGTAAGTCACAGCCACTGCTACGTGTGCACCAGACCTACAGTGGCTTGCAAAAGTTTTCATACCCCTTGAACTTTTCCGCATTTTGTCACGTTACAACCAGAAACGTAAATGTATTTTATTGGGATTTTTTTTTTTTTTAATATTTTTTTATTAGAGGTAACCAATTACAATGTTTTAAACAACTTTACAAACATCAACTTAATTCAATTTTTATACAAATAAGACATTAATAATTCTTATCTTTTTTTTTAGAAATAAAGATAGAGAAAGAATAGAACAGTTATAAATCATTAAAGGTGTGATTAAATAATAATTTGATTATATATAAGAAAGAAAAAAGAGAAAGGAAAAAAAGGGTTAACAAAAAAGTGAAAAAATATTATATATATATAAATGAAAAACAACAGTATGTATTGTCAATAAAACTATTACAAATGATAATATCAATAAAGACATGCATGTTAATCCCAATATGAAAATGAATTATTCTCATCAAATCCCACAGGGTGCCCGCCGAGCTGTGATGCCAAGAACAGCTACTTCTCTAAATACTGTATATATGGAGACCATATCTGTTCGAAGGAATTATATTTGTCCAATAGGACAAATCTAATTCTTTCCAAATGTAACGTCTCCAACATCTCTGCTGCCCACATTTTAGTTGTGGGGGATAATGTTCCCTTCCAAAATTTCAATATGATTTTTTTCCCAATTATCAAACAGTAATCAAAGAAATTTCTTTGATTTACTGTAAGTGCCAAATTTAAGTCCGGAATTCCAAATATTATTAACTTTGGGTCAGGGTCCAATTTAACTTTAAGAACTTCAGAAATAACTTTAAAAATTTCTGTCCAGTAATAATTCAATTTGGGACATGTAACAAAACTATGTATTAAATTTGCTTCTAAATTCTTACATTTATCACAATAGAGGAGAGATTGGGAAAGATACTATTTAATTTAGTTTTCGAATAATGTAATCTATATAATACTTTAAATTGTATCAATGTATGCCTGGCGTTTAATGAACACCGATGTATTCGTTGTAAACTTTCTTCCCAATTTTCTTTTGTTATAGCTAATCCAATTTCATTTTCCCATGCTTGACGATATGTTTCAGTTATTGGGTTCTCCTTATCCAAAATGATATTATATATATAAGCTATTAATTTTTCTGTATTTGGGTGCAAATTAAACAGTTCATCTAATAATCCTGATTCTTTATTTTTATAATCTTGTGTATTAGATTTAATATAATCTCTAATTTGTAAGTACCTAAACAAATGTTGTGGAGACAATCCGTAGATATCTTGTAACTCCTGGAATAAAAGAAATTTTCCTTTTCTATAAAGGTGTTCTATCCTTTTAATTCCTAAATCATCCCAGTGTCTAAACCCCCCATCTAATATAGAAGGTTTAAATAATGGGTTATTCGTAATTGGAAGTCTGAGTGAGAGGTTATCTAAATGTAAAGTCTTAACTATTTTTTTCCAAATACGTCTATTATTATAAATTATTGGTTTGTCCCTAGAGGTAGACAGTCTTCCTTTTCTATATTTAACCATGTTGGTTCATGATCCATATTTACCCACCAAAAATTCATATTCTTAATCTGAACAGCCCAAAAATAATATAAAAAATTTGGAAGTGCTAATCCTCCATTTATCTTGGATTTACATAAATGTTTTTTACTTATTCTATGATTTTTATAATCCCAAATAAAACTATTAACAATATTATCAATTTTTTTAAAAAAGGTTTTCGGGAGAAAAGAAGGAATAGCCTGAAACAAATATAACAATTGTGGTAAAAAAACCATCTTTATGGCATTTATTCTACCAATCATAGATATAGGAAGTGTTTTCCAATATAAAATATATTTTCTAAGTTTATCTAGTAATTGAGGATAATTAGATTTAATTAATGAATTATAAGATTTAGTTACATTAATCCCTAAATATTTGAATTTGTCTTTAACTACTTTTAGTGGGTATTGTTGTAGTATATTTAAATTTATTCCAGTTATTGGCATAATATCACTTTTATTCCAATTAATCCTATATCCAGAAAATGTGCCAAACTTAGTTATAACATTAAACATTTTATTGGGATTTTATGTGATACACCAACACAAAGTGGTGCATAATTGTGAAATGGAAGGAAAATGATACATGGTTTCCAAATTTTATTACAAATAAAAAACTGAAAAGTGTGGCGTGCAAAAGTATTCAGCCTCCCTCAGTCAATACTTTGTAGAACCACCTTTCGCTGCAATTACAGCTGCAAGTCTTTTGGGGTATGTCTCTACCAGCTTTGCACATCTAGAGACTGAAATTTATGCCCATTCTTCTTTGCAAAATAGCTCAAGCTCAGTCAGATTGGATGGAGAGTGTCTGTGAACAGCAATTTTCAAGTCTTGCCAGAGATTCTCAATTGGATTTAGGTCTGGACTTTGACTGGGCCATTCTAACACATGAATAGGCTTTGATCTAAACCATTCCATTGTTGCTCTGACTGTGTGTTTAGGGTCGTTGTCCTGCTGGAAGGAAAATCTCCGCCCCAGTCTCAAGTCTTTTGCAGACTCAAACAGGTTTTCTTCCAAGATTGCCCTGTATTTGGCTCCGTCCATCTTCCCATCAACTCTGACCAGCTTCCTTGTCCCTGCTGAAGAAAAGCATCCCCACAGCATGATGCTGCCACCATCATGTTTCACAGTGGGGATGGTGTGTTCAGGGTGATGTGCAGTGTTAGTTTTCTGCCACACATAGCGTTTTGCATTTAGGCCAAAAACTTCAATTTCGGTCTCATCAGACCAGAGCACCTTCCTCCACATGTTTGCTGTGTCCCCCACATGGCTTGTGGCAAACTGCAAACAGGACTTCTTCTGGCTTTGTTTCAATAATGGCTTTCTTTTTGTCACTCTTCCATAAAGGCTCGATTTGTGTAGTGCATGACTAATAGTTGTCCTATGGACAGATTCTCCCACCTGAGCTGTGGATCTCTGCAGCTCCTCCAGAGTTACCATGGGCCTCTTGGCTGCTTCTCTGATCAATGCTCTCCTTGCCCGGCCTGTCAGTTTAGGTGGACGGCCATGTCTTGGTAGGTTTGCAGTTGTGCCATACTCTTTCCATTTTCGGATGATGGATTGAACAGTGCTCCGTGAGATGTTCAAAGCTTGGGATATTTTTTTATAACCTAACCCTGCTTTAAACTTCTCCACAACTTTATCCCTGACATGTCTGGTGTGTTCCTTGGGCTTCTTGATGCTGTTTGTTCACTAATGTTCTCTAACAAACCTCTGAGGCCTTCACAGAACAGCTGTATTTATACTGAAATTAGATTACACATAAGTAGACTCTATTTACTAATTAAGTGACTTCTGAAGGCAATTGGTTGCACTGGATTTTATTTAGGGGTATCAGAGTAAAGGGGGCTGAATACTTTTGCACGCCACACTTTTCAGTTTTTTATTTGTAAAAAGATTTGAAAACCATGTATCATTTTCCTTCCACTTCACAATTATGCGCCACTCTGTGTTGGTCTATCACATAAAATCCCAATAAAATACATTTACGTTTGTGGTTGTAACGTGACAAAATGTGGAAAAGTTCAAGGGGTATGAAAACTTTTGCAAGCCACTGTACCTTATCTGAAATATATAAGTACAAAGAGAAGACATTCAGAATAGTTGTCCCAGTGCTGAAGAGAAGTGTTTACTGCATTTGAGGAGGTTCGATTGAAGTTGTTAATAGTAATGCACAGGTTTCTGTCAGAAGTTTCATATTACTAGGGCGGCACGGAGACCCGGGTTCGATCGTGACTATGGGTGCTGCCTGTGCGGAGTTTGTACGTTCTCCCTGTGACCTTGTGGGTTTCGTCAGGGTTCTTCGATTTCATCCCGCACCTCAAAACGTGGGTGTTTGCAGGTTAATTGCCTTCTGTAAATTTTCCCTAGTACGTACGATAGAACTAGTGTACGGGGTGATCACTGATGGGCGCAGACTCAGTGGGGCTTCTATTCTGCATCACTAAAACTTTACTCGAAAATTATGTTAATTGGAACCACCTAATTCTTTTGCTTTTACCTACTTTTCAAAACTGTATACTGTAAATCACTATTAGTCTAAAGGGAAAAGATGTATTGCTGGTTACGTTACTGAACTAGCATTCAAGAATCCTGGATTAATTAACCTAAAACATTACTTCAAATCCATGTGCAACAGAGGAATTTAAATTTGATTCATTATATAAATTATTATTAAATCACACCAAATACAAGTAGTTATATGAAGCTACTGGATTGTCTTCTGCACTGGAATAGTTACTGAATTTAGCTGGTTCTCAACACTGGGAAATTTTAGTTTGGGGATTAACTTGAATGTATTTAAAGTAAACCGGACCATAATCGTGCAAAAAGCAAAGTACTTAGAAATGATCACAGTAGTGCAAAGTCCATGATAGCTCGTGCTGAGGTACGCTTGTGCAGGGTTATTGAAGAACTTGCTGGTCGATGGAAAGATGCTGCTTCTAATCCTGGAGGTAACAGTTCACAGGCTCCTTTACCTACCTCGCGATGGAAGCAGAAAGAAGAGATTGTGGCCATGATATGATGATAATATGATGATATTAGCTGCCATTTTGAGCTTATGCTTCTTGTGGATCCATTCGATGGAGGGGGGTTCAGTACCTATGATGGACCAGGCAACGTCCACCACTTTCTGCCGCCTTCTACATTCTTGACCATTCAGACATCCAAACCAGACCATGATGCAGCAGTCAGTATGCTTCAACCATGAAGGCCCATCAAACGAGGCCATGGGGGTTAGAAACAAAAACCGGGTTGCCACTTTGCTGGTGGTGTATACAGACCACTCGAAACTCAACAGGTGATGGAAGAACAGATATGGAGGTGAATAGCAGAAAGATGTACTGTAAACCCTTGCAATAATGGACTTCTATATAGTGGATTTTGATTATAGCAAATCAAGGTTCCCGTTGCACGCCGGCCTGTGAATTTCCACTTATTTCAGAGATAAATGACCATAACACTATTTATTTAAAAACGATCATTGGAACACAGGATTAAAATGAATGGGTACCCATTGATCAGTATGGATGTGATGGGCTGAATGGCCTGTTTCTCTGCAATATGATGCTTTGACCATACAGAAGGGAATGCGAATAAGCAGTTTCTTTGTTTGTTGGCACGATATTTCAAAAAGTACTTGTCTACATGGTGAAACATTCTGATTCTATAGTAATGTATTCATGGCTGACAAACCGTCGCCACATACCAAGTGTTTTGCAGCTAGTGTAATGCTTTTTAAAAAATTGTGGTCATTTGTAGTATATAAAATCAATGTTTATTCAATTCACGCATAGCACGTAAAGGGAGTGAGATAATGGCCAGATAATGTGATACAAATGTTAATTGAGGATGAAATGGTAGAAAAGAAAACTCACCTATTGTTCTTTGAAACAATGCCAATGTTTTTACTTGGTTTCTTGTAGCAGTTTGGAAATTCCAGTTACTCTCATCATTGGCTCCTGTGGAAGACAACTATTTTGATCAGAGCTATGCCTCTTATCCTTTCGTAGATGGTCCACTAAATCTAAATATTAACAAGTATGCAAGGAAATCCAGTTAGACAATGGATGTTGATGAGAACAATTACATGTATTGTGCAGTAAAATTATAATGTACCAGATAATCAAGAACTTGTGAACTTGATGTTTAAGAAGGAACTGCAGATGCTGGAAAATGGAAGGTAGACGAAAATGCTGGGGAAACTTAGCGGGTGAGGCAGCATCTATGGAGTGAAGGAAATAGGAAACTTAGTTGTTCCATTTAATTTATCAACCTCGTGACAAGAAGATTGTTTCAATGTCAGTTTCTCAATGGAATATTCTTGGAATACATTGTCTTGCCTGCCTGGGTTATCTTATTTTTGTTGTCAAGCTGCTGTATTATTATAAAACTCTTTCATCAAATGCCAATCTAAACACCCATACACATAGTTTTCCTGTTCTTATATCCGTGGGGATAGTAAATTATTGTGCTTAACTCTATTCTATAATTTCAAAGAGCACCAAATCCAAGTATAGATCCTTCCTCAATTTAATATCCAAATGAAGTCAATGAAGAAACATGACTTTTTCAGGAGATGTTATGGCTGATAACAGATCCCAGCATTTATAATGGATTTCACTATTACCTATTATTTTGCTCCATTTAACTAGTTTTCCATGATGGCAGACTGAATTAATTTGTGTCGGTGCAACACTCAGTGGTAAAAGTGAATTTTGTTCAATATGGTTCAAGCCTCCATGGCTGATTGTTTTCACTGTCTCATATCTAGTGTTCACCACTTCCCAGAGATTACAAATAATCAAATTAGCTTCTGAGAAGTATTGTAGGCTTTATTGCACAAGATCATCATCTTCCACGCTACCAGCCATCACATACAACAAATAATCCTCCAACATTTTCGCCAACTCCAATGGGATCCCACCACTGGCCGCATCTTCCTATCTCCTCCCCTGTCTGCTTTCCGCAGAGACCGCTCCCTCCGTAACTCCCTGGTCAATTCGTCCCAAACCACCCCCTTGCAACCGCAGGAAATGCTACACTTGTCGCTTTACCTCCCCCCTTGGCTCCATTCAAGGACCCACGCAGTCTTTCCAGGTTCGGCAGAGGTTCACCTGCACCTCCTCCAACCTCATCTATTGCGTCCGCTGCTGGAGATGTCAGCTGCTCTACATCGGCGAGACCAAGTGTAGGCTTGGCGATCGCTTTGCCCTACACCTCTGCTCGGTTCGCATTAACCTACCTGATCTCCCAGTAGCTCAGCACTTCAACTGCCCTCCCATTCCGAATCCGACCTTTCTGTCCTGGGCCTCCTCCATGGCCAGAGTGAGGACCACTGTAAATTGGAGGAGCAGCACCTCATATTTCGCTTGGGCAGTTTACACCCCAGCGGTATGAACATTGACCTCTAATTTCAGGTAGTCCCTGCTTTCTCCTCCCCTTCTCAGCTCTCCCTCTGCCCGTTGTCTCTGCCTCTTGGTTTCTTCTTCCCGCGCCACCCTCACATCATTCTGAAGAAGGGCCTCGACCCGAAACATTGCCTATTTCCTTCACTCCATAGATTTCCTTCGCTCCATAGCTGCCTCACCTGCTGAGTTCCTCCAGTATTTTGTCTACCTAAGAGAAAGAGAAGTATTTTGGAAGTGTTTTTGTAATATAAGGAATATGGTGACCATAACACAAGATGCTGGAGGAACTCAGCGGGTCAAGCAGCATCCTTGGAGGGAATGGACAGGCAAAGCTTTGGGCCGAAGCCCTTCGTCAGACTGGGTGGAAGGGGAGTGAGAGCTGAACTGCAGGAAACTGAGACGACACAGTGAGGGCTCCATCCACATCAACAGTGCTCTGTAAAAGGGTTCCAATCCGAAACATTGTCCACTCCTTCCACAGATGCTGCCTGACCTTTTGAGTTCCTCCAGCATTTTGTGCTTTGCTCAAGGTCCGACATCTGCAGTTCCTTGCGTCCTCATTCTAACTTGCTTGAATTCTAACTCGCTCGCTTAATGATGGCATTAAAAATGCTGCCTGATAAATCGGCTGCCATTTCCCTTTGACTGAGACTGGAAATGTACATTACATTGTACAGCTGAGCGAGATAAATGGAGTTGATATCAGCAGCAATTGCATTTAGATTTCTCGCCGCTGAGCAGAATATATTCTCGCGGCATGTATGGTTAATTACATAATTTCTAATTAAACCCTGTGTTGATGCAGAAGCTGTTCTGTGTTTTGCCTCATTAAAATAAAAAAGGGGGACTTGGAGTCATTCGATTGGGAATGAAGCTGTTGTGTATATGTTTGAAAAAGCAGCACTATATTAAGAAAGTCATTGATATTCTGTGTGAGAGCAAGTAAATTGATCCCAGTATAATTCTCAGTAGGTCACTTTATATTGGATTGGTCAAGGTTGACTAATCAGAAACAGTTTGCCCTTGCCCAGAGCTGTGTGAATTATGCAACACGTTAGGACAATGAGTTACATAAACGGATGCATTACCAAGCAGGAATAAAATATCATTACAGTAATGCGGTTTGTTCTGATGCCAAATTCAAACGGCTTTATAAATTCATTACACATTTTTGTTTAATCTGCAAAAGCAAGTAAATATTTTTTTTGCAAACTTAGCGTTCAAATTTACAGAGTGGGCAGAATAATGTGAGTTGTTTGGACCCACCGAGTCCACGCCGACCATCGATCACCCATTCACACCTGTCCTACATAAATCAGCTTTCGTATGCACTCCCTGCACCCTAGGCAATTTTAATTTTAGAGGCCAATTAACTTACTAACTCGCACGCCTTTGGGAAGTGGGAGGAAGCCGGTGCACCTGGAGGAATCCCACAATATTGTCACAATATTGCACATCAAGGGATGCATCAACAGTTCTGTACTTAGACAACTGCCCATGAGCCAGATTCTCGTGATTTCACTTTGAAGATGAAAATGTTGAGCTATCTCTCTCTGCACACGTTTGCATTTGAGGCTGGATTGTTGGATCTGCAGCAAATATGTTACGCAGAGTAAGACTCCAGCAGCAGGAATGTGATGTTTTTGTTAAGGATAAATACTGGCCAGGACACCGAATGCTGTGCTTCTTCAAAATAGTTCCAAGGAGTAGCCTACTGAGTGAAAGTCAGGGGAAAGGGAAATGAGAGATACAGACGGTGATACAGAGAGATATAGAACAAATGAATGAAAGATATTTTAAAAAGTAACGATGAGGAAACAGACCATTGTTAATTGTGGGCTAGGTGAAAACGAGTTGCAGACAATGAGACTCAACAATCCGACTTTGAAGCTGATACATTGACTAGGGGGGTGGGAGGGACGTAGAACGAGGGGATGCAAGGATTACTTGAAGTTAGATAAATCAATAGGATGTAAGCTGTCCAAGCGAAATATGAGGTGCTGTTCCTCCAATTTGCGTTTGGCCTCACTGACAATGGAGGAGGCCCAAGACCGAAAGGTCAGTGTGGGAATGGGAGAATGGAATTAAAGTCCAGGGTACTTTTATCAAACTTTTATCCATTCTCAACAATGCTGGAAAGTTGAGAATCTCACAAATAATATTCTGCTCTAAGTCTTAATGAACCTGCTACAATTGAAACTTAAGGTCTAAAGTCTGAAGGAGGGTCCCGATCCAAATTGTCACCGGTCCATTCCTTCCACGGATGTTGCCTTACCTGCTGAGTTCCTCCAGCATTTTGTGCTTTGCTTAGGAATCTAACATCTGTGTCTATAATTGACACTTCTAATTTCAATACATTTAAACTGAAGCTGAACAAACATACAAAGGAGATATCTGTAACTGCAGACTTGGAATCTTGGGCAAAACACAGTGTTTTGGAGAAACTAAGGGGGTCAGGCTGCATCTGTGGAGGGAATGAACTGACAACATTTGGATCTGGACCCTTCTGAATTGCTGAAGTCTGAAAAAAGGGCCCGCCCTGAAACATTGCCTATCCATTCCCTCCACTGATGCTATCTCAAAACTATGTTGAGAATGTAAAACCTTAAAATATCCAGCACATATCAGAATAGAAAGTATTATTACATGTGGAATGAGAGGCTAAAGAAGTGAAGGAGAAGGGAATAGAAGGTTTTACTTATAGATTTAGACGGGAATAGGCAAGAGACGACTCACGTGGATCATAAACACCATTGTGGCATCTTTCTGTGTCGTTATCCCATGTACAATCAATATATATATACAATCAGTTTTAATCACAGAGTTTACAATTGGGCTTATCTAAAGTCACCCATTGAGAAACTAACAAGGAAATATCTACTTCATAACATAATTAGACAAGGTTAATTAGTAATCTTATTGTAAATATACTCTGGGGAAGTGATCACAATATAATAGGATATCATATTGATTTAGTGGGAAATTAAATTTCATTGCACAATAGAGCCTGCGGTATAAATATGTTGGCCAAAGAAAAATCACCATCAATATACCATTAGTGTATAAAACCATGAGAATTGATAGGGTGAATGCACTTAGTCTTTTACCCAGATTAGGAGAATCAAGAACCAGAGGTATAAGGTGAAGGGAAAGATTTATTAGGAACCTGATGGACAGGTTTTTCACACAAGGGGTGGTGGGCATTTGTAATGAGCTGCCAGAGGAGGCAGTTCAGGCAAGTACCGTGGTGCAGCGGTAGAGTTGCTGCCTTACTGCAACAGAGACCCGGTTTGATCCTGATTACGGATGCTGTCTGTATGGAGTTCATACGTTCTCCCTGTGACCATATAGGTTTTCTACGGGTGCTCCGGTTTCCTCCCACACTACAATGACATACAGGATTGTAGGTTAATTGGCTTTGATAAAAAAGTGGAAATTGTCCGAAATTGTAGGATAGCATTAGCATATCCTGGGCAGCATGAACTCAGTGGGCCATGCCGTATGTCTAAAGTCTACTATAACAACATTTGGACACGTACATGGATAAGAAAGGCTTTGAGGGATATGGCCCAAATGTGATCAGATGCGACCAAGATGAGGCCTCTTGTTTGGCATATACAAGTTAGGCCGAAGGGCCTTTCTCCGTGTTGTATGACAAACTGTGCCACACCTTGATTGTGTTGCCTTTTCTGATGGAAACCACTCTTTCCGTCTCCCTCAAAAATATATTTCCTTGTTTCACAACAATCAACAAATTTCAATTCAAACGTTACAATTGAAAACATTTTAAGTTTTAGCATTCCTGTTAAAAGTGGAAAAATAATAGCTTTTAATTTTTTTAATGCAAAAATAAAAATATGTGTTAAAGTGGCAAAATAGGTTCTAAAACCACAAGCATATCAGTAGCAAACAGTTAGGGCCTGGTGTTTGTCTTTAAGTAGGGGGTCTTGATTGTTTTAGCTCTTCTGGTATAATACCAATTCAGGATCACAAACCAGATTTTCAAGAATTGTTTATGTTCATTGTCCTCAATGGACAAAGATGCCATGGTGGGATGTGTGATGATCAGGCTATTTGGACCATTGAGTCTGCTCTGCCATTCAATCATGGCTGATTTATTTTTTCGTCTCAACCCCATTCTCCTGACATCCCCCATAACCATTGGCATCTTTAATAATCAATCTCCATTTTAAAAATTACCCCAGTGACTTGGCCTCCAATGCTGTCTGTGGCAATGAATTCCACAGATTCATCACCCTCTGGCTAAAGAAATGTAACCACATTTCCATTCTAAGTCCCTTATTTCTAAGAATATGTTCCCAGCAAGAAGTGAAGGAACAATATTTAATCTCAAGCTTGCTCCTTGTCATCATCTACGTCCTATGAGACTGCACAATGTTGGCTGAGCTCCATTTATTTTTGAATGTCATTCTAGAGCTATGTATTAAATCAGATGAGAATCACTGAAGGCAACATTCTGGTTACAATTCATTTTTACAAACCTGGTAGGAAGTGTGTCACAGCTGAGGGCATATTGCTCCATGTCTCGTATTGAATAGGGTTCCATTTATAAATCAATTCCTTGCAATGGCTTTTAAACTTGAAATTCTATTTAAGTGCTCCACTGCTCTTTATATAATGAACCAAGATCATGGTCGTACATCGAACAATTGTAAGATGCAAAATAGTCTACAATGTGTAATGAATCAATTTCTCTGATTAGACAGCTTTTAAAATGTTTACCTAAAGTGCACATTTTTCCTCAGTCATTCGAGGTGAATTGGGTTCCGCTCGATACAATTGAATTGATGTAAAGTCTTCCAATGTATTAAGTAGTGAAAGTTATGATCGGGTAAATACAATAGTGATTGTGTAGTATATTGTTATTGAAACTGGTGTCAAAGGCAAAAGTAAAAATTGTAATTCAAGATTTCCAAGCTAAGCAGCTTTTAATATATGTTGATTTGCCTACCTGTCACTTAGAGATTTTAGTAATAATTTTCCTAACAAAAGGTGGCGCAGCGGTAGAGTTGTTACAGAACCAGATACCCAGGTTCAATCCTGACTATGGGTGCAGTCTGTACAGAGTTTGTACGTTCTCCCTGTGAACACGTGGGTTTTCTCCGGGCGCTCCATTTTACCCCCACACTCCAAAGGCGTGTTCGGCACAGGCATTGTGGGCCAAAGGGCTTGTCCCTGTGCTGCATTGTTCTATATTCCCATCTCTGTATCTCTAAACTGTTACAATGCTGTAAAGAAAATAAATGTTTGGAATACATCTATATTAGGAGTCAGGAATATAAACTATATGAAAAAGATATGTACTCTATAAATTTTATTCATGGCATCCGGACTAACAGCAGAATTAACACTGGTTATTATGAATGCATGAATAGGTTATAAAGTTGCATTTCCTGATTCTTACTCTTTAATATCAAATGACAAGGACAATGTCATCTTTATGTTCAGTAATACACACATTGGGTATTTTGGCATTTTATAGACGCTTATTAATACTTAATATTAAAATCTGTACATTGTTGCAGTCAATGTTAATATTATCTTTCTTCGTGCAACAGTGATTGAAATTCAAAACAATCCTGTATTTTTTCAGAAAAGTGTTTAACGTGCTTTAAGAATGCAAGAGAGACTTTTCTTAAAGATTCAGAATTGCTTCTAATAGAATTCAAAAGTACGTACCTTATTTCCACCAAGATGGAGGTTCAACAACTCTGTCAACTCTGTCATTACTCCCAGAACATTAATAGATGACATCCTACCATTCATAAAATAGACACAAAGTGCTGGAGGAACTGTGGGTCAGGCAGCATCTCTGGAGAAAAAGGAAGGGCGATGTTTTGGGTTGGGAGCCTTATTCAGACTGAAACTAGAGGGGAGGGAACTGGACGTAAGAAAAGGCCAGAACAAAGCATGACTGGCAAAAGATGACCAAGGAAGGGCGGAGTCCATAAGAGCCCATTGTTGGCTGAGGAAGAGATGATAACAAAGGGATACAATAATGCAAACAGTGAAACTAGTCGGAATACTAAGGTGGGGGAGGGGGAATGAATGCAAGGATTACTTGAAATTAAGGGAAATCAACGTACATGCTGCTGGTATGTACTCATCATTATTGTGATAAGCATTTATTTAATTCTCAGCCTTTATTTTTTGGATACCCCAATTCATGGAATGAGATCTGCCCATGTTGGTGATTTATCTCTTCATGCTGAAGTATGTTTGGAGGACAATGTTGAATATTGCAGCAACAAAAATGTTTGAACTATTGACTCGCCCATCACGAAACACTTGTCATTTCCATTTGTAGTCCTTGCACAGAGGCGGACAACGTCACGTTGAACATTCATGGTACTCAAAAGTGTCCTTTGCATGTCTTCAGGCACAGTGATTTATGGATTCTAACTAAAGGAGCAATCTGCTTGTGTTGAAGCATAAAACGACAACATTGATAGTAGTTGGATCAAGGTTGAAGTATGATCGTAATCTTGAAAATGTCATTGGAAATAAATTTTGCAAAATATGGCAGGATTAATTGTATTTTAAATTCAAGATCTGGTAGTCAGGATCAAACCTGAGTCTCTGGCGTTGTAAGGCGCAACACTACCACCCTGCGTCGCCCCTTAGCATGTCTACATGGATCTTTCCCCCAGTACTTTCTCTGGAGATTTTTGATGTGAAATGTAACCACACCAGGAGAGCAGAAGACTTAAATGTGTTGCAACCAGAGTGGGAAGATAAGATTTAGTATAAAATCATTGCAATTCAAAACTGATTACTCGTTAATTATCTATTAATTATCCACATTCTCAAGAGCTCTTTCAGGTTTATTGAGGGAGCTTTCAAATTATATGGAGGATTGAGAGCATGACTCAATATGTATCTTGTAATTTGTGCACTTGATTAGTTAATTTAGACTTTACTTTAGACTTCAGAGATACAGTGTGGAAACAAGCCCTTCAGCCCACGAAGTTCACTCCAACCGATGATCAACACGTACACTAGCACTGTCCTACACTATCGGGACAATTTACTATTTTTACCGAAGCCATTAACCTACAAACCTGTACATCTTTGAAGTGCGGGAGGAAACCAAGGCACCCAGAGAAAATCCATGGGGTCACACGGAGAGCGTACAAACTCTGCACAGTGAGCACCCATAGTCAGGATCGATCCCGGGTCTCCGGCACTGTATGGCAGCAAATCTACTGCTGCGCCACCGTGCCGCGCTTTCCCCCAGCTAGTTTTCCTCTCTTGAAGGGTCCGTCCTCAGGTTTAAATCCAGAGACAGTAGCTGCCTCCAAGTGTATAAACTTCTGGACAGGTGAACTTGAGAAGTATAATCAACATATAATCACATCAAGAGTGTTTAATTGGAACAATTAAATTCTTACCTGCGGCAGTATAATAGGTCTGTGAACACAGTATTCATAGATATCATAATAAACAAAATAATTCAATAGATTAAAAAAAAAACAATATTATTGCAAACAGCCCAGAGTCCTTAGTGCAACCAAGGCAGTTCAATGTGTTAAAGAAGGAGCTGCAGATGCTGGAGAATCGAGGGTACACAAAAGGCTGGAGAAACTCAGCGGGTGCAGCAGCATCTAAGGAGCGAAGGAGATAGGCGACGTTTCGGGTCGAGAACCTTCTTCAGGTCTGAAACGTCGCCTATCTCCTTCACTCCTTAGATGCTGCTGCACCCGCTAAGTTTCTCCAGCCTTTTGTGTACCCAAGGCAGTTCAATATTTAGTTAGTATTTGTAATGTTCAAGAAACTGATGGTTGTTGGGAAGAAGCTTTTTCTTTAACCTGAAGGTCAAGGTTTTAGACTCCAGTACCTTCTTCCCAATGCAATTAGAGGGTGAAATTAGAGGGTGGTCTGGTTCTCACTTGTGTTATCAACATGATATTTGTCCTAAATGCTCTGTTTTACTCTGTCATCGTTTGGTCTTTAAGAGTGCCTGCGGTAGTTTCGCTATATTTTCGCTGATAAGAAGGAGCATAGATTTTAGCTGAAACATTTCTACCTTCAAGGCCTCCTTTTGTTCAAATACAGTTTTGTTTTCAAGTTTACCTTAGCCAAATCTGTACTCATCCCACTGAAGATGGCCCTTCTCCCATTGAATCTTTGTACTGTAGATTGGCATCTATGTTTTTATCCAATAAGGTCAAGATTGAATGCACCAAAATTTACCAGGTTTTATTCCTGTAGTTTTTGTGTGTTTCTATCTCAACAAAACCATGGTCAGACAAAAGTGATAGTCCTTGAGTACAATAACCAGCAATCTAAAGGATGGATCCAGAGATAAGGCTTCAAATGCAGCCAGACAGAGTCCATGAAACTACTAGATTTGTATCAAACTTGATAGATGGGTTGGGAAAAAAGTCTGCCTTTCTCACCTCATCTGATCCATGTATGGCACTAGGTGCACTTTAATGAGATAGACTCTTAACTGCCCTCTAAAATGATTAAGAAAGTAATTGGGGCGGCACTGTGGCGCAGCGGTAGAGTTGCTGCCTTGCAGTGCCAGAGACCCGGGTTTGATCCTAATATTTAAAAGACATTTGGACAGGTACATGGATAGGAAAAGTTTAGAGCGATATGGACAAAATGCATGCTGGTGGGACTAGTGTAGATGGGGCATCTTGGTTGGCATGGGCAAGTTGGGCTGAAGGGCCTATTTCCATGCTGTATGATTCTATGATTATATTTAAATATAAGCTCTCAGTATCATATTCAGATTCACGTGAATACCTTTTAAGACCATACAAGGAATATAAAACCTAACATGATTATATAAATGATAAAGGAATTTATTTGGCCATTAGTTTTGAGGACCATTTGTGTTTTCGCTTTTCTAGTTGTCACCTTGTTCTGAAGATGACCACGAGGGAAGTTCACGTGAGAACCTTGGTCGGATTCAGTTCAGTGTCGGCTACAATTTCCAAGAATCCACCTTCACCGTGAAAATACTGAAAGCTGTGGAGCTGCCAGCAAAGGACTTCAGTGGTACCAGCGATCCGTTTGTTAAAATCTACCTGCTCCCTGACAAAAAACACAAATTGGAAACGAAAGTGAAAAGAAAGAATTTAAATCCACATTGGAACGAGACATTTTTATTTGAAGGTGAGATTAGCTGCTGGATATGTGTTGCTGTTTTGTCTCAATTCATTGTTGTGTTGAAAGGAACTGCAGATGCTGGTATGTACCGAAGATAGACAAGAGTAAAGAGTGTTTTAAAGTCATATGTCCCAGATAGAACAATTCTTACTTGCTGCACCACAACAGAATATGCAAACATAGTATGATAATGACAAACGAGAGAGAGAAAATAAAAGCTCAGCGTGTATATATACACATACTCACAACAAACCATATATATATATACACTAAACTAAGTGGGACCCGTTGGGTCCCAGCATCACACGGGAGGGCTGGTCCCCCAACGCAATATTCACCTCTCCACCAAATCCAATATTGGTGGCCAGTTGGGGGGGGCTTTCTGGAGCGCTAGTATGGGTGTTGTGGGCTGAAGGGACTGGTTTCCAAAGGGCTAGTATGGACATTGTGGGCCAAATGGATTCTTGGGCTGGCGGCTCGTTCACTCAAGCCTGTTGTGCTGGCAGCTCACTCACTCATGGCTGGTGGGCTGGCAGTTGACACATGGCTATTCCTTGAAATTCCATTTCAAGCAGGGTGCAAGGCCACCAAATTCAAGTGCAGTTTCTTACCACTTCAAGCAGGGTGCAAGGCCACCAATTTCAAGTGCAGTTTCATACCATTTCAAGCAGGGTACAAGGCCACTAAAGACAGCGAGTCGTGACCTCTCCCTCCTCCATCTTGCAGAGACTGAGCCACGCCCACACTTCTGGGTTTTATAGTCCCTCCGTCCCTCCCACCAGAAGGGGCGTGGCCTTCATGGCGTGATTGACAAGAGAGAGAATCTCAACTTTTTTAAAACACTAATAACTCTTTTATTTTTCATCGATGGGAATTTGAAGTTTTTGACTCCAGACACAAAATGCTGGAGTAACTCAGCTGATCAGGCAGCATCTCTGGAGAAAAAGGATGGGTGACGTTTAGGGTCGGGATCGTTTTTCAGATACGTCACCAATCCTTTTTCTCCAGAGATGCTGTCTGACTCGCTGAGTTATTCCTCAGCGTGGCACTTTGTGTCTGTCTTCAAATCATTGTTGTTTGTTTATAACCATTTATGAGGCGGAATGATAAAGAGCTGGGTTACCTATGAGCAAATAAGGATGTACAACATGACCAGAGGGCTCAAGTGCATGATATGGAGTTATAATCAATATACAGGAAGATTTATGAAGTTTCTAGTGACTTAACATTTAGATTTACATTTGATGTAAGATTTACATTTGTATTAGCAAATCTCAGCAAAATTATATCTCATGTAAACAACGTAGTGTGAAATCTTCACCACGTAGTTATTGTAGTGTTTGTCCTGCCCTATGTTTTAACATTTCCCAAGGTTTTGAGTGGAATTGTAAAGCTACACAAGGCAAGTTAGAAGGATATATGGTGCAGTGAGAGATCCACTAAATAATCAGAGGATTATTTCTTTAAGAGAGGATACAGGCACAGGTAAACAGCAAGACTCAGTTATTTGTGAATCCCATTTTGGAGAAAGTAATGAAAGAACTGGTCCTATTTTCGCTGGAAAATAATATGAGGTAATTGAATTTAAGGCTCAGCAGAATGCTAAGAAGCTTGAAAATTGAGATTTTTAACAGTGATGCTTCAATACATTGGACAAATGATGATATTCACTGGGCAATTGGCTGCGATGGAGTAGTTCAGTTATGAGGAGAGATGGGAGAGACTTGATTTGTTTACTGTGGAACAGTGGAGATTAAGAGGTGACATGATTGAGGGTATAGATAGAGTGGAGTGCAGTGTACCTTTCCTCATATTAGCTAAAACGAAGACAGTTTTAGGGTCTGAAGAGAAAATTATGAAAGTCTAGTCAGATTTATTGTTGTATACACGATAAGGCACAGGTACAATGAAATTGTGTTTGCAGCAACATCCTAGGCACTTAGACTCGGTTGATACGCAAAACATAAATGATAGATAAATTGTACAAGACAGAGGGAAAGATCATCTAAAAAACAAGATATTGATGCTAACATACTCAATTAGAAAACAAATCATTGTTGTGCAAAAGGTGGTCCATAGTATTGCGTTGCCAAGAGAAGAATCAGTGCTGTGCAAGTTGGTTCAAGAATTTAATTGTGGTAGGAATGTAACTGTTCTTAAACCTGATGGTGTGGTATTCAAGTATTTATACCTCTTGCTCGATGGTAGCAGTGAAAAAATAGCCTTGCATGGTTGGAGGGAATCCTTAATAATAGATGCTGCCTTGTTAAGACAGGGCCTCGTGTAGATTTTTTATGTGGGGAGAGCTGTACCTGTGATACACCAGGCTGAGTCCACCACGCTCTGCAGCCTCTTGTATTCTTCTGCATTAAAATTGCCGTACCGTTAGTCAGAATACTTTTGACAGAGCATTTGTAAGTTTAACAATACTCTAACAATTCAGTGACGCTGAATCTCTTTAAACTTCTGGGAAGGTAGAGCCGATGCTGTGCTCTCTTCATGATTAGATCTATGTGGTGGACCCAGGACAGGTCATTGATTTAGATTGAGAGGGAGTGTGAGGAGAACTTTCTTCATCCAGAGAATGGTATGTGGCTGGAATGCACTGAATGAGAGAGTGGTTGAAACTGGGTCACTGACAGTATTTAAGAAGTGTTTAAAGGAACAATTGAATTGCCTAGGCATAGAAAGCCATGGACAAGTGCTGGAGATAAGATTAGTACAGAAGGTCAACAAGTGGTCCATGTAGAAAGTGGGCTGAATGACCTGCTTCCATGCTGTTGACATCTTTGATTCGATTACTTTGTGACAAAAAGTAAAGAATTACATTTTGAATTGAATATTGTTGGCTGTTGAATGATGCCATTGTCTTTTATGGGTCAATATGAATCAGGAACTTGTGGGAATGTAGGCTTTTTAAGATGGCAGTAAATCTAGCAGCGGATTGGATGATGTGCAACTGAGTTAGACAGGGGAATCAGGAACTGGATTTCCACTTTCAAATCTCAGTGTAGTTTTGAGAAACTTCCAGCTGTTATTTCATCTCCAGAAGACCTCCAAATCTAACGCAGCAGTGACATCCAATGGCAAAACATGACTACTGCACTGGGATTTAACTGCACCAGGTTCTCAAGCTCTGATCAACAGAAATAGTACTTTATAATATTGTGCCTCAACAATTGTAAAATATAAAAAATGTCACGTTTAGATTAGAGATACAGCGCGGAAACAGGCCCTTTGGCCCACTGCGTCTAGCCACCCAGCAATCACCCCGTACACTAGCACTATCCTACACACGAGGGACAATTTACAATTTTTACCGAAGCTAATTAACCTGTAAACCTGTACGTTTTTGGAATGTGGGAGGAAACTGGAGCTCTGGGGAAAACCCACGCGGTCACAGAGAGAACTTACAAACTCTGCACAGACAACACACGTAGTCAGGATCGAACCCGGAGCTCTGGCGCTGTAAAGCAACAACTCTACTGCTGAATCACAGTGCATCCCTTGCTTGCCACTCTCGCCACTAATGCCATGCAGATTATTTCCCAGGCATTTATATTTTCTGATATAACATCATTTGAAACATCATCTGTCAATTCCCTCCATAGATGCTGTCTAACCTACTGAGTCCCTCCAGAACCACTCACTGACGTAATGATGGGGAGCAGCCAACTCCTAAAAAACGAGCATTAATTGACCACCTCCCCACCATACCATCTCCAACACACATTTATTTATCATTTTCCTTTCTAGAACATGTAACTACTGATTAAGCAAGAACCAACCACTCTTCCAGCTCAATGTTCAGTGTGTTGACACAAGAGACTGCAGATACTGGAACCTTGAACAAAATGCCAAATGCTGGAGGAACTCAGTATGTCAGACAGCATCTGTGGAGGGAATCGACAGATGACTTTTCAGGTCGGGACCCTTCTTCAGACCTAACATCTGAAGAAGGGTCCTCACCTGAAACATATCCCATTCCCATTACATTTTCTTCCACAGATGCTGCCTGACCTACTGAGTTCCTCCAGTACTTCGTGCTAGTTTGATATGTTTAATTGAGCGTGAGACAGTTGGCCTGTCACTGGGGAAAATCTCACATGAGGCCAAACTCGCCACCTAATCCCATTTTCCAACAAGGAATGCTGGACACTGAACAGAATTGGATCTTCCCCCCCCTTCCCCCCCCTTCCCCCCCTCCCCCCCCCCTCCCCCCCCTCCCCCCCCCTCCCCCCTTATCCCAAAGCAACTGAAAACATCTAATTTATTTTGCTACAAGTCCACCTGATCCTAGTTGGTGACAATCATGCAACACCAATGAAGCTTAAATGCACTCTTCCCCCAAGCTTCAGTTCCTCCAGTACCCTAATGATTTTAATATGGTTGGTGCAGTAAAAATAAATGTCACTCCTTTTCCTGCTTCTCACCTTCTGGCAATTCAGTAATTAGTGGTGAAATCACATCACTTGAATAGAAACATTAACCCATTCATTTCAACCAGTCCACTGCTTCCATTAATATGTCTATCAAAACTCCTCCTGAGTTCACTGTCCCTCAATCCCGCTCTCCATATATAAACACCAAAGCCCACGCATGTGATCGCACCCTTGACATTGCCATCTCACGTGGCCATGCATCTCCAACTTTCTTAATGGCTATTCATTGTGGCCTTTTCACATTCTCTACACCTATCCCTCTCCAAAAGCCAGGCAGTGCTCTTATAATGCACTTTTACATTATCCTTCATTTAGTAACCTTAGCAAAATGCCAGTAGGCTGAAAATACAGGGTGACCCGTTTCCTGCGGTGAACATCTGAAACCATTGCCCATTTTTTACAGACGGCCATCTATAGAGATGAAATATAAACAAAAGGGTATGTAGAAAATCAACAAAGTTCTTTGGCAAACGTTATTATTTCTCAAAATCCAAGAGTAACTCAGCAGGTCATTTCACCCAGCATCTCAAGAAGACGTGGATAGGTGATGTGTCAGACTGAAGAAGAGACCCAACCCAAAGTGTTGCCTATCTAGAACATAGAACAGGACAGCACAGGAATGGTCCCCTTGGCCCACAAAGTTTGTGCTGAACATGACGCCTAGCTGAACTGATCTCATCTGCTCCGTGACCCATATTCCTCCATCCATAAACGTTACTATCGTAACTTGCCCCACACATCCCCATTAAACTTTTCTCCTCTCACCTTAAGCTCTGCCCTCTAGTGTTGACTGTAACCAATGACTGTCCTCCAGAGATGCTGTCTGACCTTTGAGATACTCCAGCACATTGTGTTCTCTGCAAGATTGCAATCTCTGCAGTTCCTTGCATCCCCATAACTATTTCACAGTTACAAATACTTTTTCCAGCAACAGGAAGGGTATGTCTGAAATCTATTTATAAAACCAGTTGTTACAAAATGCTTCCAAAGTGTGAAAACACACACCTCGAGATTCAGAGACCGTTTCTTCCCAGTTGTTGTCAGGCAACTGAAACATCCTATTACCAACTAGAGAGCAGTCCTGAGCTACTATCTACCTCATTGGGGACCCTCGGACTATCTTTAATCAGACCTTACTGAACTTTATCTTGCCCTATATGTTATTGCCTTATGTATCTGTACACTGTGGATGGTTTGATAGGAATTATGTATAGTTTTTCCGCTGACTGGTTAGCACGCAACAAAAGCTTTTCACTGAGAGTATTAACTGTCTCAGTCTGAGGCACTTTTGGCAGCATGCGGCCCACTGGGTAAGCAACGGCACCATTGCTGGCTTGTTTCCGATGTAATCTTGAGTTTCGTACCATGTTGTGGAAGTTACAAACTGTGTTGATTACACTAGGGACTGAATACAGAAGTGTATACGTAACTGCGGGTTTCATAATCGTCCATTGCGTAAGTCAGGGGTTGTCTGTATTCGTGAAATGTCGAGGGCAGCCGCGAATTGTGTTGCTGTATCTCACTCTGGTGGTACCGCTGTCCTATGTTTCTCACCCTCAGGCTTCCCTTATGAGAAAGTGGTGCAGCGAGTGCTCTACCTCCAAGTCCTCGACTACGATCGTTTCAGTCGGAACGATCCGATCGGAGAGGTTTCGTTACCGCTGAACAAGGTGGATTTGACACAGACACAGACGTTCTGGAAAGAATTAAAGCCATGCAGTGATGGAAGTGTAAGTAGCACTCGGTGTTCCTCTTTGCTGGCCATTGCCGTACAGTGGTTACGTGACTGGAGGACGGTTGTAATGAAGGCACCGCTGAGAGTTCTTGGTCTGCGGTGATGCCCCTTGCAGAGCAATAACCTGAGGCGTGGAGATCTGGAACATTTGCGTCTGGTTTATTTGAGTTTCTTCTCAGAGCGAGCATATTTTCACACACACACACACACATTCCCTTTAAAAAAAAAATTATTAGAAGTAAGTACAGGAATATGGCACCAAGGTGCCTAATATATATTGACATATTACATTTTATGTACAGCTTATTTTTTAATTGTTTTTAAATAATGAGAAAGAAAAAGAGAGAGTAGATAATAAAAGATAGAGAAACATGATATATAGTGTGTGAGAAAGAAAAAAGTGTGAAAAAAGAAAGTTGAGAATGAAAAAGGGAAAAGAAAGAAAAAAAAAGAATAGAAAGTAAGAGATTAAGGAGATCGTTATCTATATTCTTGACCATCCCTCACCCAATCCTGAAACAGTTAGCTTCTACAGTTTTGTTGCACCATATGATTCCAAATAATCGACAAATGGAGACCAACTCGTTAAAAATTGGTCTGATTTATCTTAGGAGGAATCGCATTTTCTCAAGGTGCAGTGTCCAACATGTTTGAAATTCACATTTTAAGCGTTGTATTTTTCCAAAAGTTAAGTATATATTTTTTTGCCGTTATTAACCCATAATTAAAAAATAAATTTTGAGATGAGTTCAGTTTATTCCCATCTTCCATTACTCCAAATATAATAATTTCAGTGGGTTACACAAAAAGCTGGAGAAACTCAGTGGGTGCAGCAGCATCTAAGGAGCGAAGGAGATAGGCGATGTTTCGGGTCGAGACCCTTCTTCAGACTGGTATCATTTCAGTATTAGGTTACATTTTAATCTTAAATAATTTTGTAAATATTTCAAAAATGTCACTCCAGAATTTATAAGGTTTTATGCAGGAGACAGAAGAGTGTGTTATAGTTGTGTTTTGGGATAGACATTTATCACAAATGGGGGAAGTATTTGGATAGAATTTATTTAGTCTAGTTTTTGAGTAATATAATCTATGTACAATTTTAAATTGAATTAAATTATGTCTTACATTAATCGATCATTTGTGTATTTGTATCAAATACTTTTCCCATGTTTCCTTCTTAATTTTTTTCATTAATTCTCGTTCCCACTCTTCTCTAAGTGTCTCTGTCGATGGTAAATCTATATTTAAAATACTATTATATAAATATGATATTAATTTCTGTGAGTCAGCCTTAATGTTCATTGCTTCTTCCAATGGCTCTGAAGTAATGTTTGGATATCTTTGTATGTATTTCTTCATGAAGTCACAGATCTGAAGATATTTAAAATATTGGTTATTTTTCAGTTTAAATTTTAATTGTCATCGTTGGAATAACAGATTTCCCATTTCATACATATCACCGATCCTTTTAATTCCCATTCTTTCCCATTGATTATATGTTTTATCAATAAGAGATGGTTTAAATGAAGGATTATTCACTATTGGCATTAACAATGATAGGTTTCTTAATTTTAAGGATAATTTTATTTGTTTCCAAATTCTTATTGTATCATGTATAATTGGGTTATTCTTATATATTGTGTTGTTCATTTTTATCGGGGAGAAGAGGATCGTTCCTATATTACAAGGAGAACAGTCCTCTTTCTCCATTCTTATCCATTCTGTCCGTTGGGTAGAACCGTCCATCCAGTAAATTATATTCTTAATATGCACTGCCTAATAATATCCATTATTAATCCATTTTCTTTGGATTCTGTGTGATCTATAATCCCAGATAAAATTGGTAATATTAGAGTCTAATTTTTTTAAGAAGTTTTTTGGTAAATAATAATGGTATAGATTGAAATAGGTGTAATATTTGTGGTAAAAAGATCATTTTTATAGCATTTATTCTGCCTATTAATGATAACGGAAGTGTTTTCCAGAATTTAATCGACACGTTGAGTTTATTTAATAAAGGCATAAAATTAGCATTAAATAATGCTTTGTATTTTCTAGTAATTTGAATACCCAAATACTTAAATTTTTCTGTTGCAATTTTAAAGGGGAATTTTAATAGCTGTGTAGATTCTTGAGGTCTTAACATCATGATGTCACTTTTATTCCAATTCATTCTGTATCCAGAAAAAGAACCAAATTCCTCTATTAAATTTAATGTGACATTTTAATAAATGACATTTTATTATTCGAATTCCTAGTATTATATCTCTGAATTTTCGGGTGACTTCTTATACTTTCAGCCAGGGGCTCTATCATAAGGGCGAATAGCAGAGGTGATAAAGCACATCCCTGCCTATTGCCCCTCGATAAATAAAATTTTGGAGATAACATATTATTCGTTAATATTCTTGCTGTTGGTTTATCATATAGTAATTTTACCCATTCAATAAAATTCTCTGCCATATTAAATTTTTGCAATACTTTATATAAATGCTGCCACACTACCTGATCAAATGCTTTCTCTGCATCCAGAGAAACAATTGATATATCTTCTTCGTTTTATGTGAATACATTATATTAAACAGGCGTCTCAAATTATTAAATGAATGTCTTTTGGGTATAAACCCCGTTTGATCAGGATTTATCAATTTACTTATATATTTACTCAATCTTCTTGCTAAGGTCTTTGCTTAAAATTTTCTGATCTGTATTTAAAAGCTATATAGCTCTATATGAGCCCGGTTCATCTAAATCTTTATCTTTTTTTGGTATAAGCGTAATAGTTGATTCAGCTAATGTTTCTGGTAATTTATTTTCTTTAAAGGCATGAGTATATAAATTAAGTAAGTGTGGAGCCGTTATCTCGTGAAATCTTTTATAAAATTCATTACTAAAACCATCTGATCCAGGCGTCTTACCATTTTTCAACGATTTTATTGTTTCAGCTATTTCTTCAAGTGTAATCTGAGCTCCTAATTCCTCTTGTTCCGAAAGGTCAAGTGTTGGAAGATTACAGTTATCTAAAAAATTTATAATTTTACTATCTTTTATTTTAGTTTTAGATGTATACAAATTTTGATAAAATTGAGCAAATCTATTGTTAATATCCTTAGGTAATATTAGTAATTCACCTTTCTCTGATTTAATTTTAATGATAGTATTTTCCTTTTCTTGTTTTTTTCAATTGACGAGCTAAGAGTGTATGTGGCTTGTCACCAAATTCGAAATGTTCCTGTTTTGTGATTTGGAATAATCTTATTACTCTTGCCGATAAAATTTGATTAAGTTTAAATTTCAGTAGTCTTATTTTATTATGTTTATCTGTAGTTGGATATTTGGCATTATCTGACTCTAATTGTCTAATTTCTTGTTCTAGCATCTGGTATTCTGTCTTATTCTTTTTATTTTGAAAAATTTGACATGAGATTATAACTCCTCTGATAAATGCCTTGAAGGTTTCCCATAGTAAAGAAGGTGAAATACCTGGTGTTTTATTTGTCTCAAAAAAAATTTTCATTTGTTGTTTTAAATATTTATAACCTTATGGGTTATTTAACATTTGTGTATTAAACCTCCAGAAATATTTTTTACCCGGCATTCCCTCAAATTTTAATAGAAAAGTCAACGGAGAATGAGCGGAAATAATACTGGTGTGATATGAAGGATTAGTTGTGTATGGAATTAATTTTGTATCCACTAAAAAATAATCAATTTGTGAATACGTTTTATGTACCGATGAGTAAAACGAATATTCCCTTCCAGTTGGATTAGCAGTTCTCCATACATCTATTATATTAGTATTTTTTATATATGTGTTTAGAAGTTCACTAGTCTTAGATTTTAAGTTCCCCTCCTTTGTTTTACTAATTTGACTAAATATGGATCTAAAACGCAATTAAAGTCCCCCCTGTTATTACATTTTGGTAATTAAACTCTGATATCATATCTATAATTTTATTTAAAAATTGGGGGTTATCAAAATTCGGAGCGTAAATATTTATCATAGTTAGTGGAGTTGAATAAATTTCTCCCAAAACTATAATATACCTTCCCTCTTTATCCCAAATAGTATTCTTTAATTTAAATGGTATACCTTTCCAAATAATAATAGCCGTACCTCTAGCTTTAGAAGTAAATGAAGAATAGTATGTTCGACCTATCCAGTTTGCCTTCAATCTCATCTGTGTTTGTTGTTTCATGTGTGTTTCCTGCAAATACATAATGTCAGAATTTAATTATTTTAATTGGGCAAAAATTTTACCCCTCTTAATTGGTTCATTGGCACCCCTTATATTCCAACTGCAGAATGTGATTCCTCCATTCTTTATTTGCCTATTGTCTTGCATTATATATCAGTTTAGTGTTTTTGTCTCAGATGGTGCAACCAAATACCTCAGAACTCTGGGTGCTGGGTGGACGTCTCGAACATTTAAATTTATATTACATCTCCCTCCTGTGTAATCACATTTTCAAATGCATCGTACTCAATTGAGACTCCTATTAGACATAGAAACATAGAAAATAGGTGCAGGAGTAGGCCATTCAGCCCTTCAAGCCCGCACCGCCATTCAATATCATCATGGCTGATCAACCAACTCAGTATCCCATACCTGCCTTCTCTCCATACTCCCTGATCCCCTTAGCCACAAGGGTCACATCTAACTCCCCCTTAAATATAGCCAATGAACTGGCCTCAACTACCATCTGTGGCAGAGAATTCCACAGATTCACCACTGTGTGAAAAATGTTTTTCTCATCTCGGTCCTACAAGACTTCCCCCTTATCCTTAAACTGTGACCCCTTGTTCTGGACTTCCCCAACATCTGGACCAATCTTCCTGCATCTAGCCTGTCCAACCCCTTAAGAATTTTGTAAGATTCTATAAGATCCCCCCTCAATCTTCTAAATTCTAGCGAGTACATGCTGAGTCTATCCAGTCTTTCCTCATATGAAAGTCCTGACATCCCAGGAATCAGTCTGGTGAACCTTCTCTGTAATCGCTCTGTGGCAAGAATGTCTTTCCTCAGATTAGGAGACCAAAACTGTACGCAATACTCCAGATGTGGTCTCACCAAGATCCTGTACAACTGCAGTAGAACCTCCCTGCACCGATACTCAAATCACATTCACATATTGAGACTCCTATACACTGCATCCCAATGTAAACAAAAAGAATGAAACAGGGATAATAATATTTACACATTTATATGTTTCACCTTTTATCTGGCCTTTGAGTTATCTTTTATCTTTATATTTGTACAGGGTTTGCTTCCGTGATTGTATAGATTCAACAGACTCTGTTGGTGTTGCATCGATTCCTAAGCTCTGGAGGTTTTATTGGGAATCTCTTCTGTCGCATTAAATCTTCCACAGCGATTGTAGGTCTTCCTTCCAGTCCTCTTGGGCATCACGTCGTTTATATAAATCATTGCAGAGAGTTGTGGATGCAGCCCAGACCATCACGTAAACCAACCTTCCTTCCATTGAGTCCATCTATACTCAGCAAGACAACCAGCATAATCAAGGTCGATTCTCACCCCGGTCATTCCCTCTTCTCCCCTCTCCCATCAGGCAAGAGATACAAAAGTTTGAAAACGCACACCTTCAGATTCAGGGATAGTTTCTTCCCGGCTGTTATCAGGCAACTGAACCATTCTAAGATCAACTAGAAAGTGCTCCTGACCTCACATCCACCTCATTGGAGACCTTCAGACTATCTTTAATCAGACTTTACTGGATTTTATCTTGCTCCGAACCTTATTCTCTTTATCAATGCTATTTGGTTTGTGCTTATAAGTAAAGCAAAGACAAGTTAGAGGACCTTTGTATCACACTAATCTATTGATTGCAACATTGTGAAAGTTCTATCAAAAATTTGAATCGAAAAGTTAGATAATTAAGGAGCTACATATTTAAATTACATTTGATTTATTGTCTGATATAGTGAATGGACAGTTTTGTAGAATTTGCATTATTTAACATGAAAACTCATACCCATTCATCCTTAATTGCCTCAGAAAACACTGTCTAAGTGACAAGTATTTCCCATTACAATTCTCACGACCTGCACAAATTACTAATTCGCAGATTCTTGACTGGGTTAGGCAGGAAGCATAAAAGATCTTCATCTTACTGCATGATTAATAACATTCTGTCAAGTTTTTGGGTTTAGGAAAGAAAAATGTATGGGCTGTGAAATGTAACTGCTCTTTGGATTGCCAAGAAAAATATTTTCCGTGGGCCTTCTCTGAACTTGTCTTCACATTGATGCTCAGCACCTGTCATGAACTGAATGCGAAGTTGTCAACAGTAAGAATCCTGTTCAAGTTTCAAAGTGGAGAATGGAGATAATGTGCAATTATTTTTCGCTGAAAGATGTCATGATCCATGTCTGCTTCTCAAATCTCTATTTAGCTTTGCAATTGCTGAGATGTGCATTAATCCTAGCACCTGCGCACAGAAAACAAATTAAGTTACCTCCTTTCATGACATAATCAAACATTATTTTACTTGAGTTTTGCATTACTGACCACGCCTTTGGCAACATGTCCAACCTCATTTGAAGAAGACAATCCAACATCATTTCCACAGACTATGCATTATTTGAACTTTGTATGTCTGAACACTCCCCAATTAATGTAAGCATGTAGGTTTGGGCTGGGATCAGAGTTAGATTCAAAAAGGGAGGAGAAGGAACAAAAGTAAGTAACATATCCCGGAGAAAACTGTGGTTCCTCTAATTGATGACTGATAACCAATAATCAATCATTATTTTATTGAATCCTTGATGAATTGCAAATGTTTTACCAATTCTAAGAGTACTAAAACCAAAACAAGATAATTATTTAGAAACAAGGAACTGCAGACGCTAGTTTACAAAAAAAAGGCACGATGAGGTAGATAGTAGCTCAGGACCACTCTTTGGTTGTTGATAGGATGGTTCAGTTTGCTGGTAACAGATGGGAAGAAACTGTCCCTGAATCTGCAGGGATGTGTTATCTTTTACACTCATATTTTAGTTTATTGTCACGTGTAGCAAGGTACTGTGGAAAGCTTTTGTTGCATGTTACCCAGTCAGTAGAAAGACAATACATGATTAAAACTGAGGTATCCACAGTGTACAGATATATGATAAAGTTCAATGCAAGATAAAGTCCAGTAAAGTCTGATTAAAGATAGTCCAAGGGCCACCAATAAACTCCAATTTGCTATAGCCCGGATAAGCATTTCTGAGCACTTTCTTATAGCTTTTGTCTCACAATTATTTTGAAGCATGAGTCTAAATGTGAATAATTTGCCTCTTCTATTTATATTACAGGGAAGTCGAGGAGAACTTCTCTTGTCATTGTGTTACAACCCTACTGCCAACACCATCACTGTGAACATAATTAAGGCAAGGAATCTGAAAGCCATGGACATAGGGGGTACATCAGGTAGGCACACAAATATTCCTATTGATGGTCATGTACTGCGTTTGAAGAGAGAATAATAATCTATCTTTGCATTGTCACCAGGTGTTTCCTCTTTTGTAGTCAGTTAAAATGTAATCGAGTTGCATTGGTTACACAAAATGCACCAACAAGGTTTCCGAGGGCACACTATCCAATAGGATATTGTGCTACAAGTCACGGTACAGAGGCTTGAAAGCACACATCACCTGACTGGGACAACTTCTTCCCCTCTGGTATCAAGCTTCCGAATGGTCGTTCAATAAACTAGGGTACTGTCCAATTCACCTCCATCCCATTTGTGGAGGGAATGGACAGACCATATTTTCAATTGGAATGATGAAACTAATTCTCTCTGGAAAGAGCACTGAGATATTTGAAAATAATTACGTTGGAAGTCTTTCAGTTGTCTTTGAATTGAATGGGTGTCCTCCAATTATGGACAATATTGACCTTTTTAATCCTTTGTCAAATGGCTACGGCAAAATCCAACTTCTACTCCAATGTGTCTGGGCACAAATTCAATAGAGCTCACCCTTTTGTATCTTGAGTACTGCTCTTGACCTGTTCTTCTTGAAGAAGACTGAGACCAGAAATGCTGATGCAGGAGGCTGGCAAAAGAACTCCAGGAAGCCAATCCTTTCTCAGAGAAAATGAGGTTTGCCGACCTCGAAAAATATAATTAGTTCAGAGATACAGCATGGAAACAGGCCCTTCAGCCCATCGAGTCCATCCAGTCCATCGAACAGTCATTCACACTAGCTCATATGTTATAGGAGTAGAATTAGACCATTTGGCCCATCAAGCCTTTTCTGCAATTCAATCGTGGCTGATCTATCTTTCCCTCTCTACTCTATTCTCCTACCTTCTCCCCATAAACCCTGTACCCATACTAATCAAGAATCTATCAATCTCCATCGTAAAAATATCCATTGACTTGGCCTCCACAGTCTTCTGTGGCAATGAACTCCACAGATTCACCACTCTGTGACTAAAGAAATTCCTCCTCATCTTCTTTATAAAGGTATGCTATTTTTGTTCTGATCCTATGGCCTCTGGTCCTAGACTCTCCCACAGTTCTTTGTTATCCCACTTTTACATCCACTTCCTATCCACTAGGGACTATTTTCAGAACCAAATTAACCCACACACCCGCATGTCTTTGGGATGTGGGAGGAAACTGGAGCACCTGGAGGAAAGCCACGAGCGTCACATAGGATCATAGGGCCTGTTTCTGTGCTGTATCTCTAAAAACCAAACTAAATGGGGCATCTCGGACAGCATGGAAGAATCGGGCCAAAGGGCCTGTTTTTATGCTGTATGACTCTATGGCATTGGATGAGCCATGAAGGAAGTCTACATTTCACTAGGCTATAAAAGTTAAGCTTTTGTTGTTCATAGTTTTTTATTGGGAACAAAATTGCTGAATTCCGAACAACTGCTTGGTGGTTGTGGTTATTTAAATCTGGCAATAGTTCAAACATACAGCTGCTAAACTGTTGAAATGTTAATGGCGACAAATAATGTTCTCATTAATCTGAGCTAAATTTAAGCAGAGGTCCAAATGTCTATGAAATATACCATTTGTCTTCTCCAGTGCCGTTAGATGCTACTATTACATTTATGAGGTAACAGGCTGTTCCTGTTTGCAAACATTTTCGTATCTACTTGGTTTTTCACCATCACAAGAAGGAATGTTTGTACTCAATGCAACTATCATATTATTGATCATAGCTGTAAAAAGTAATTTAAATTAATTGCTCTGTGGTCGTCTTTATTCACAGATCCCTACGTTAAAGTTTGGCTCATGTACAAAGACAAGAAAGTGGAAAAGAAGAAAACAGCTGTGTTGAAGAGATGCTTAAACCCCATCTTTAATGAGTCTTTCGTGTTTGATGTACCCACAGAAATATTGAGGGAGACAACTATTATAATAACTGTGATGGATAAAGACAGGCTGAGCAGGAATGATGTTATCGGAAAGGTACGGTGTCAAACCAACGTTAAACACAGAGTTTCTCCCTCAATAATCCAAGACTTGTATCTCCTCATTCTTATGAAAAAATAACTGCAGTCTTCTTAATGTCTCCTCAAATAGCAATACCCCTGTCCAGAAGAAATCTGGGGAACCTTTATCTCAAGCCCTCTATAGAATGGATATTCTACTTGAGGCCTGGAGTCCAGAACTGTGAATAATGTTCGAGGTGCAGTCTACACGGAAGCCTCTACATGCACCCCCTAACCTGTCCTATCCATGTACCTGTCTAAATGTTTCTTAAACGTTGTGATAGTACCTGCTCAACTACCTCATCTGGCAGCTCATTCCATACACCCACCATGCTTTGTGCACAAAAGGTTATCCCTCAAGTTCCTATTAAATCTTTTTCTCCTCACATTAAATCTATGTCCTCTGGTTCTTAATTCCCCTAATCTGGGTAAAAGACTCTGCATTTACCACATGTATTCCTTACATGATCTTATACACCTCTACAAGATCACCCCTCATCCTCCTGCGTTCCAAGGAATAAAGTCCTCGCCTACTCAACCTCACCCTGTAGCTCAGGCCCTGAGTCCTGGCAATATCCTCGTAAATCTTTTATGCACCCTTTCCAGCTTAACAACATCTTTCCCATAAAAGGGTGACCAAAAATGAACACCAATAAGTCCTCATCAATGCCTTGCACATGTACAATGCACGTGGGACCAAAAAGGGAGGAAAATTCTGGAAAAAAAGGATAAAATTCGAACCAAAGACTGCTACGATCTTGCACATTGTGTAATTGTCTGGTTGCTTTTTATCTCCTGCAGATTTACTTATCTTGGAAAAGCGGTCCCGGTGAGGTCAAGCATTGGAAGGATATGATTGGGAGACCACGACACGCTGTGGCTCAGTGGCACCAACTCAAGGCATGATTTTTCATCAAAATAAAAGAAGTTTGCATTTTAAGTATGCACAATGAAGCACCTGGACTAACGTCATGGATTACTCAGCCATCAATCTGGGAGTCCAGCAGCCAATCCATACTCCATGGACTTTATAGCATTGAGCTGCCAGGGACATTTTTTAAGTCGAGAGGTCATATCCACCTTGTGCTTCAACGACCATCTCCCACCCAGCATTCTGCACCCTCCTCCCCAACCTCCTCCCTCGAAAAAAGAAATTTGCATTTTTTTGGTCGCGATACAACTCATTCTGTGTTCGCGGCGAGTAGTCACATGGCTTAGACTTTTAGTTTCAATTTTTCCGGTGACAAAAAAAAGCAAATTGTTCTTCCAGTAGTGAGCGAGTTTATAGCTTTGGAAAAATTACGGTCATTATTTTCCAAAATAAGATGGTATTTTAATTTTCTGGTGCAGACGTTTATGCTTATGGTTCTAAAGACTACTTTTTTATTTATCTTGATTAACCTAGAGGGTGAGGAAACATGAGAAAACAGGAATTTAAAATCTGTGTATGTCTCTGTGTGTGTGTTGTGTGTCAGTAACTGTGTAAAGTGTGTTTTGGTGCACACAAAAGAATATTCAGCCACGCCCTTAATGCGTGGGTTATTTTCTCTGCACTTTTTAAAATGAACAGATTTGGTTATGAAAAAAAAATGCAATGGAGGGATATGGGGTTTCTAGAGGTGGTTTTTAAGTGGGCAATGTCTGGTTTACACAGTATTTCAACGTGCTTCTCCTTCATCCAGGGCTTATAGAGCTACTGTACTGGAAAACAAAAATCCCAAAGGATTACCATGCAGAAAATCTATAATGTTGCACACAGTATTTGCCTGCCAATCCAAAGGCGACAGATAGCAATTGTAAAATATTGTATTGATATTCCTGTAAAAGTCCTGTCAAGTAACATTGTAGATCACCATGCATTTTCTGGGCACTTCTGTATTATCAGGTGCATGAAAAACAACATTATTTGGTGGTGAGTAAAATTCCTACATTAGGGTTATTTGGATGAATTTATGAAGGCTAAAGGGTGGGGTTGGGGCAGTGCCATATAGACACTGAGCACAGATCCAGAATTCTTAACAACACCAACAACAAAATCCCTGTCCTATCCTCCTCTTGATTTGCATGTCTCTATCACAATCAGACTGAGAAGTTAATTGGAGATCTAATTTTCCAATCTAATTTTCCATCTTGTTCTGGGCCAATGAATAGTTAACTGCAACTTAGACTCTATAAAAAAATGTAGGTATCTCAGTGCAGTATAGAGTATTATGTGAAGTGGCACAGTGAGCGTGGTGCTGGTGTATGGGAGGAGCTGCCAGAGAAGGTATTTGAAGCAGATACTTTAACAGCATTGAAAAGAGATTTGGACAGGTGCATGGATAGGAAAGCTGTAGAGAGATATGGACCAAATGCGGACAGGTAGGACTCTTACAGATGGGCATCTTGGTTGGCATGGGAAAGTTGGGCCGAATGAGCTTTTTCCATGCTGTATGACTCTATGACGAGATCTGGAATTCAACTTTGGTTGCCAATTGGAGGCATGTTTTTGAAAAGAGGTGACAGGCTCCCATTGGTTTTGAGCTACTCTAATAGATCTACTAATAAAGCAATGTTTCCAACAGCCAGGGATCTGTGATACAAATCATGATTATTTCACAACCTGTTCCCACTCTACAATGTGTGCTCCACAATGTAGAATTTCAGGCAGAGAAACAGAATTCAAGAATCCTTAACAAAGTACATCTGTAGTTCCTTGTGTCTCAATCCCCAAATCTATTTTTGCTTTGGGGATATATTGGGCCAACAAAGGGAGAGATCATGTGCAGTTAGTTGTCAAGTAAATCTCTTGCAATATCAGTCAATGCTTAACCAAGTCTGTTCTGAACAGTATATTGATAACATCTGCTAGAAATGGGCATCATCTGTGGAAATATATAGACACATTCACTCAGAGTATTTCTTGTGATGGTGCCAGGGTGATGTCCCATATTATGGCCCATTTATGCCGTGATCCCATGTTAATTAGAACAGGAATAGTTCCACTTGCAGTCACTTTTTGTTAAGTGAGTGATAGCATCTTCCCAACAGTCCAGGCTTTATATGAATCGAGAGATGATGAGCCAGCATTTAACTCTGAGCCATATGTTCCTATATCTTGCACCTAAATCCATATTGATCCCATTAAATGACTCTGTTTAAGCTGTTGTTTTATGAAGATTGGTAAGTAAGAGTATTTCCAATTGTAAATTTAGCTTTATTTATCAGAGAGAACATTAGGCACGAAGGACGTGATTGTGCGTTTATTGATTCTTGATCTTACGTTGCCAATCAACTCCTCTCGAGCGAAGTTCTACATTTGCATCACATGCATCGAGATTTGGTTTCATAATGCTAGTGCTCCCTTTAGTGTGGGGAGCGTAAACATTTGGTGTTTCTGATTCCAGTCCTTTAAAGCCTTTATTCAAAGTACCCCAATTATTTATGAATGCTCCTCAGAACAGCATTCACTTGCAAAATTCAAGAAGGAAATCCCATATCCCCAATGGAGTGGTATTAACTTTATATTTAGCAGAAATCTACAGTAACAGGTGAACCTGTGAATACATTCTGATTTTCACCCCGCAAGCTAAGATGCACCCTTCAGATGAAAATCAGTCCTCCACACAACCGAAAGGGAGACACTGCTCTTGATTGGCTTGCCTTTGCAATAACACATCCCCTGTCTGAGATATTCTAATGGTTTAATTCTTCCTCTTTTCTAGGCAAATTAAACTCTGGGGCACTGTGAGGAGTTGTTGATAAATATTACCAAAGGTCTGGGTTAAATTAAGAAAAAGAATCAGGAAGATTCACAACAAAGTGGGCAATGACAAAGGGCTACACAGTAAGCAAAAACCATTGTTACAGTTGGGACGGCCATGCTACAAATGGGCCTCCTCTCTGCTCACTCCAATCCCCAAGTGACAATAAATTACCTGAGCAAAGTACCGAGTCATTGAAGGACACAAAGTGCTGGAGTAACACAGCAGGTCTGGCAGCATCCCTGGCGGACATAGATAGGGACTCGACCCGAATCGTCACCTATCCATGTTCTTCAGAGATGCTGCCTGGCCCATTGAGTTACTCCAGCACTTTGTGTCCTTTTGTGATTTAACCAGCATCTGCAGTTCTCTGTTTCTACAAAAGCTTAAGGGAAGTGCAATGGTGAAAGGACAAGACATCCCACCTCCTCAGCAAGGATAAAAATGAAGTGGGAACATTGGTGAAATGTATAATGTCTCAATTTGACTAGTGTAGCTTGCCATCCATGTAAACAAATTGACATTTTAACTGCTAGAGTAACATCTCTAATATGTTGTCCAGTCGATTTTTCCAACTTTTTACTATCCTTTTGTGTGTTAGGATACTAAGTTTAAACGATGTTCGCTATCAGGATCTAATGCATTCACTAATCTAACATATTTCAAGTAATTAAAATATTCCTTAATTAAAATCCTTTTCAATATTGGACTTACCTGCCACTGGATACTGAGTTTATCAAACTTTCCCTTATCGCCCGCTCCTCACAGCCTTTCCCTCTGACCCAACTCTAAGGAAACTAATTAATGATTTTTACTGCTTTTAATGATTTGATAATGTGGTGAGAAAACCCTAAAATCGTGTGAGAAATGTAATATCTTCCATTTTTTAGGTAGCATTACTAAGAGTATATTTTCAGTAGTAAATCGTCACCAAACATTCACTGTCTGCCAAGCATGCTTTAAAGATTACAAGGAGATGCAAGAATTCCTCAGAGGCATTATGGCCATTTTAATTATTTACGTTTTCTTAATCAATATTTTCAGGCTCCTCGGTTGTCATATTTAATATTTTTTGATGCCGTTGATAATATTTTAAACAGAATTAATTTAGCTAATGTTCCTTTTATTTATTACAGTGCCTGGTCCCCATTTGGCATGTTGTTAATCCGTATTTGGTGAACATGGTAGGACTTGCATACAAAACAAAGTCTTTCACTGTATCTCAGTACATGTGACAATATTAATAAACCAAACCGTTTGGCAACATTAAATGATAAAGATGATTTAAATTCCTGCGCTAAGATTTTGGAACACAATTTAAACAACAGGCTGCCAGAAATCTTAACTCCAAAGATCCAAATTTGATCTTGACCTTGGGTGCTGCCTGTGTGGAGTTTGGATATTTCATAGAACTGTGTCAGCACATGAACAGGCCCTTCAGCCCACAATGTCTTTAGACTTTAGAGATACAGCATAGCATTAAGGTGAAAGGAGCAACGTTTAAAAGAGTTGTGAGAGGCAACTTTTTTTACACAGAGTGAGTGCCTGGAACACGCTGCGTAGGATGGTGGTAGAGGCAGATACGAAAGTGGCATTTAAGAGAGTTTTGGATATGCACACTGAATACATCCGGTGGCCCCTTCTCCTAGCCCTCTTCATTTCCTCATCTTTTTCCTACATTCTTATAAACCCCCTGCAATTCAAAATTGTTCCATTGTGCATATAGCAGAGTATAGATGTGGCTCTACTGATGTGGCCCAGCAGCTTTTAACCAAGCAATAATCACCATGGACATGCCTGCTCTACGGTAACATCTATTTTGATTTGAACTTATGAAGATTAGTGCAATTTTGTGAGTAGAAGTGTCATCTTTCTCACCAGCTGACACGAACAATTTTGTTTTGTCATCTTTAGCAAACCATTGGGCATTTAATTTATGGTATATTTGCAAATTATTTTGATCAGTTGAAAAGTTGAAAGTGTAACACCTAGGATTATTTCCAATAGATTTCAACACCTTAGCCAAGGTTGTGTTTCCTCTGCACCATATGCACAAAATGCAATTGAGAGAAAACCTCACAAATTCCCGGAATGTCGGAATAGAAGGCGGTGCTGTGGAGATGGATAATGTAGGGTCGATAACGCTTGTGTGGAGCATAAATGGGAGCTTGGATCATCTGTGTAGTATGGTCTGTCCCTGCACTGCACATCCAATGTGAATCCAGATAATCACCTACTAGCAGGAATGCCATCCTTGTAACTCAGACAACAGTAACACCTCCCACAGCCCACTGTGTGTTGGCTGACAATGTCGCTCAGACAAAAAAGCAGAAAGACTTGTACTTATATAAGCTTCTTTCTTGACCTCAGGATCCCCAAAGTGCTTTACTGCTACTGAAGTACTTTAACAATGCAGTGGCTGTGGTAATCTTGGAAACGTAGGACAGCAAGTTATCGATACAATGGATGATTTAGCTGCATCATTGACTGTGGGATAAACAGAATGGTTGAGTTAATACAATTGCTTTTCTAATAATGCCATAGGATATTTTACATCCCACTGATAAGGACATCAAAAGTCCGTTTTAATGCTTCATCTGAAAGAATAGTCCAGTACTCCTCCTTTGATGGTGAGTAGTGGCTGACACTTCATCCAGAATGAAGAATCACACCGTAAATATCTTGGTCCGACCCAGGTGTACACTGGCACAATGCCTCTACAAACAGGGTCACTGTAATTCTATTAGGGAATGATCTCACAGCTCCTGAATAATTGATTTAGATTAAGATTTGGGGAAATTTGCATCTCTTGCAGTTAGTTAAAGCACACTCAAGCGGTGAGGAGGATAAGGTTTGGAAGATGTTCTGCCTTGGGCTGGTTAGTTTGACCTTGTCAGACAGGAGTTAATCATAAAGTGATCATAAAGCCATTTTGTACAACCCATTTCGCAACACATCTCTTGGAATTCCACCCAATATAAAATGGCAGATTTCAAGGGAAATGGTCTTTTTAAATAACCAGACCTTTTCTTATTCCCAAATAAGGAGACAGTTTGGCTAGTGTTTATAGAGAGAGAAGACCCCCTTAATAGGGATAAGTGACCCCCCAATGCTAATACAAAGATCAAAAGCCAACTTACTAGTCTCAGGTGTGTTTCTCTAGCTGTTTGCTCCCTGCCAAGTTGTTTTGTAGTATGTGCTAGATACATGTCCAGTAAACCTTTTAAAGACAGATGTTTAGCTAGAACCTTGAACATCAATGGAGTGATATGGTGCTAGTTGATTTTCAGCATTCAAATGAATTGCTACATTTTTATGACATTTCCCAGGCCACTATTTTAACAATGATGCATAGTGTGATTTTTAAATTACAAGTCATTTCTACTCCTCATTCTTCATCACCAGTTTGACAAGTGACTCTCTGTCCCTATGTAAGGACAGATCCTTGGTTCCGTTAACATTTGCTGTATAAACCAGATATTGCATTTTCTTTGCAGGTTAACATTCCTTTTTGTTTTGCCTAGTTTTACTTTCAAAGCTACGGAAAATCAAAGCTGTTATGTGACCTGCTACACACCTTAAAGTTAAAGGAAAGTCGGAAATTCATTTATTGTAGTTGGCTGAATCCTATTTTGGTCAGACCAGCCAGTGGCATGCTGTTGAATTATTCGGGCTCAGGAGATGTTGTTTAGACTCCTCACTTTAATAGGTCTGTCTGATTGACAAATAGTGGAGCAAATTCATTGACCAACTCTAAACTCTTCCAAAGCTCCTTTCTTCCCCCTGCAATAAATTGATCGGAACAAGTGTCCAGTGAATTCACAAATGTGACAATACTCAAAGATCTAAAAGGTGGGATTACTCCCCAAAGTACGTTAAGGACCTGTTGTGCTGTTGTAGGACATAGGAATTAATCATTAATTAAAGAAAACACGGGCCACTGAAGCTTTATACCCAACTGCTTCACCTGACCTGATCGGATATCCAAACAAAGACAGACACAAAGTACTGGAGTAACTCCGCAGGTGAGGCAGCACCCCTGAAGAACATGGATAGGTGACAGTTTGGGTCGAGACCCTTTCTCAGTCTGAAGAAGGGTCCTGTCCTGAAATGTGACCTAACCACGTTCTCCAGGGATGCTGCCTGACCCACGGAGTTACTCTCACATTTGTGTCTGTCTCTTATTGTAAACCAGCATCTGCAATTCCTTATTTCCATGCTGATCAGATATCCAACTTGGTTAATCTTCAAAAAAAACTATTGGCCTAAAATTAGGAAGTGAATAGAAAGGGGAAATTGATGGTAAAAAAAAGATAAGTATATGGCTGTAGGGGGTCACACTTATTAAGTTTATTTGACTCAAGTGATTTCACCATATCACCTCCTGACTCCAACAACAGTCAGGGTCAGATGTACTATTCTGTAGAGCTGGTCCAGGTTTAGTTAATGACAAAAAGCAGCTTGCAAAAAAAAAATCTCAATTTAAAAGCAAAAACCAAACCAAAGCGTGTATCCAATGTTTGGAAATACTTGGGAGGAAAAGAATTCTGATTTGTAAAGTAAACGCCAAGAGTAATAATTACAATAACAAGCAATGAATACTGCAGCAAGTCAACTCGCGACAGAGTGCCATCTCCCTAACTGGGACTAATCCCTGGTGTGGACCACATCCCCTTTGCCACTTTCAAACCATGTACAGAAAAATCAGGAAGAAGTAGAAAGTATACTTCTACTTTCTTTGTGAAACGGTTGGTGCTGAAAGAATGTGTCTACTGTACTTCTGCCAGTAAATATGGGAAGCAAACAGAAACATGTTGTCTAACTAAGGCACGGTGGGTCATCAAAAGGTTTGAGTTTGCTCTCCTTGTGTCTGTGTGTTGTGGGGAGGAGGAGAGGGGTGGGGAAGAAAGTGGTGTGCAATACAATTTGTGGTAGATTTGGAACTAGGCTATAATGGTTAACAAAAAAAGGATCTCAGCTTTAAACATAAGCCTTAGTTTTTGTGGATAAATAATCTTGGCAAGTATCCTATCCCTTGTGATCAGGGTATGGATAGCATAAACAGATGTATTTTATGTTTACATTGAATGCTAGTTTGGCTGCAGTCAAAGTTTCATATAAATTAATATATGGTTAGGTTTTTACAAATCTGTGTACAGACTGTTTAATCTTAATGCAAGGTGATGCAGTCCTGAATTTATTGCTTTTTTTGGTCCTTTCTTTAAAAAAGGACTGGGCATCTTTACGCTCTTGGAAAAGATGAATTAAAGAGACTGCAATGGCTTCTTTGTCACAAATTGCGATGTAACATTTGCCAACTTTGTACAGGATATTCATGATGCATAGGTTTAGCTGCCAAGTGGTATATTGATAGAAAAAAAACAGTTCGGTCTGGCTGAAGCCAGATGCACTTTATCGGGATAATGACAGAGCTTTATTCTGTTGACTTCTGATTCAAGTTTTTAAGAAGTTCTATAGCATAATAAAAATTAAATAAGACTTGTTCATAGTTTGAGCAATATTTGAATACAGAAGCACATCTATCTGTTAGTATTGATATAGTATCTGTCTCCAGCCAGCCTTTGTAGATGATGTCTTTGAACTTCAGTCCTCATCCGGTCTCCTTGTACTGTTCTTTATCTTTCCCCCCCAGTAATCTGACCCATTTCAGATTAACCGTGCAGATGGTACCTCAACAAACAACACTGATAGATAAAGATTGTAATTTTTATTGTGTTTGGTAGCTAATGTACTTCATGAAGGTAAATTATTTTGTATGAGATGACTTCATCTATATTATGTATATGGTAGAGTATTTCTTTCTGAGATTATATATTTTGAAATTTTACTCTTTTTTGTGGAAAAAGTCCTAGTTATGATTAATAAACAGTAGGAAACCATCCATTTGCTTTCTGTGCCTTTTTTCTAGAAAACAACATTATGGTATTGACGCTGGGTGTCATGTGGAAGGTTATGGAAGGTGTCAGAGCAATGACTGCCAAGGTTTAATCTATCGTTAATGAAAATTTGATTTTAAAATACACTCAACAATGTTAAGTAAAGTACATGTAAATAAAAATCATTTGGTCATTAAAAATCAGCTACATGTTTTGCATTCTAAATATCCAAGGCAACTTGTCAACACTCAAGTTCCTACTAGGATGAAAATCTTTATGATAACCTTAAAGCTTGAAAACATTGCACAGGGTCATGAGGCATAGAAACATTCCATGAAGAACAAGTAATTTATGGCAAGCAACCAAATTAGTTTGTGAAAAGTACAAATTAATCATCCAAACCCAGTTGCAGGTGAGTAATGCATTTCTTTCTATTATTCCTTTTCTCCAGAGATGCCGCCTGACCCGCTGCTACTCCAGCCTTGTGTGTCTATCCACAGTATAAAGTAGCATCTGTCATTCCTTCCTACACATTTATTTTTATTTAGTAATGGTAACAGTAGCTTATATCTAAAGTACCTTCAATGATCTCCAGACAATAAAAACAATTAGCTTCATTAACCGTTTCTAGCTAACCATAGAATTAACTGTAAATGCCACTGAATAATGACATGAAATGGGATAGGCAATAATAAAACAATAATTGGGTAAATCTCCACAAATATCTCTGCAAGGATTCTCGAATTAGTAATTATCATTGCTCAATTAAAAATTGAGAAACCTACCGAAATAAGTTCAGACAAGATTGAAATGTTTTTTGACTTTGATAGTTGTCCTCATTGAAGACAGTATTTTCAAGCAGCACCGTTCAGCTTAAGGAGGTGGTAATATTCTGCCTTCATGTCCTCAGCTCTACAGGTTAAGTGTTATGATTTCAGAACAATTAGCTGCCTCACAAAAGCACATTGATTTTAATGAACAAGCAGCACTGCAAGGAGACTAAACAATAGTCAACGCTACGGACATTGGTTTCACCACTTCCACCCTCTGCAGGTAGAAATATTTAGGCATCATCTAGTGATCCAAGATGTCACAAATGGAGATGGAACAAAGCACAAAAGTTGCACGTGATTGCCGTGAAGCTGTCTGTTTAACATCATTTCTGGGTGTAACACACAGTAACTGCTAGAATTTGACTATGGGAATCCACTTTCTGCAAGTGTTGCACTTCAAGTTCACAAATGATGATACACATTCTTCATTGTTATTAATTACTAATTTGAGTAACTTTGTTGTTTATACATCATTCTTATCATAAAAACCAGTGAAAATATTACATTCTGAGTTTTAACAGCATGTACGGAGCCTCTGACCCTGACAGACTATTTCTATTTGCGAAAAAAAATAAAAACAATTTAATTCCTTAGATTTTATAGTTTTTAGTTTGTGATAATTCTGCTATTCAGCAAATACTTTAAAAACAAATTTCATTCTGTTCAGATTTTAGAGAATGAGGTAAACACTTCAAATTATAACTATCTTCATGTAGTTTCTGATTGACTCTTCATCATCATGGTAACATCAGTCATTCTGGACGTCACAGACTCCTTGCAAAAGATACTTACAGTGAATCCCATTCCGTAAATACTACTCCTAGCCACAGAACCTGCTCTCACTGAATGGACAGTGATCGTGAAGGCGAGTGGGGAGCACTGTTCCCCTATCACTGACTGGGAAATGCTGACCATACGATTCTGGCTCATGTGTGGAATACTAGTGTCCATCAGGAAGTGTTGATCTGAGTGAGAGCCTTATACCACCACCATGGTGAATCTGTGGAATTCTTTGCCACAGAAGGCTGTAGAGGCCAAGTCAGTGGATATTTTTAAGCCAGATGAATAGATTTTTGATTAGTACAGATGTCAGAGGTATCGGGAGAAGGCAGGGTTAGGAGGGAGAGATAGATCAGCAATGATTGAATGGCAGAGTAGATTTGATGGGCTGAATGGCCTAATTGTACTCCTATCACTTATGACCATATAACACCAAGCGTATCATCCAACAAATTTGTGTCAAGAACAGAAAGCTCTATTGGTTACTGGAAATGTAGTTTGTCTGTCTTTCTCTCTCTGACATACTGTAGCTTTAAAGTGAGCAGGGCAAATTTGGGCACAAGTGTTTTTTATACTGCGATGGTGGGTGCCTGGAATGTGCAGCCAGGGGTGGTAGATACAATAGTGGTTTTTAAGAGACCTTTGGATAGGCACATGGATATGCAGGGTATGGAGGAATATGGGTTATGTGAAGGCAGATAAGTGATGACACAATATTCGGCACAGACATGGTGGGCCGAAGGACCTGTTCTTGTGCTGTACTGTTTAATGTTCTATTAGTAAATGCTGAAAACAATCAGCTGCACTTATAGAGAATTAACTGATTTATAAATTGATCAGCTTTGAATCTGTGGGGAATGGAGAGACGTGGTCTCAGCACAGACATTGTGGACTGATGCGCCTGGCCTTGTGTTCTATTTACTATGCAAGTTTAGTACAGTGGTCATATTTTCTAATTATCAACAAAATAGAGATGTCAAGTTAAAGTTTGGTATTCAAATGTCAATATATTCTTGTTTTTTCTGAAAAACGTACATGGAAACATAGAAAATAGGTGCATCATTTGGCCTTTTGATCCTATTCAATATGATCATGGCTGACCATCTAAAATCAGTACCCTGTTCCTGCTTTTTCCCCATATCCCTTGAACAAGATTGAAGAAAAAATTGTTGAAGGCAAGCATGTGCTGCTGTTTTGTTCACTTGTGTGGGCACTTTCAGCCAGCTATGCACTTGCACAGATCACACACATTGAATCGATTGACTTAAATTAGCGCATGGCTTAAACTTCTTTGCTACCTAATTACCTGCCAAACCATTTATTTATCCCTGCGAGGAAAGAGCTGATTGCATTTTTACAATGTCTATGGAGTGAGAACATTAAGTAAGAGGTTTTAGGAAGGATGACGCAGCTTTGTATATTACTTGTTTAATTTACTTTGACTATTGGACTTCCTTAACCTTGTAGTTTCCATTTGCAGCGATGGACATCTGGTACGAAACGATAAACAAGCAGTCAGGCAGAAAATTAGATAACGAGCTAGAACTAGTTAATTCAAGTCAGCTGACATGATGTGTGAGACCAGGGAAGCAAGTGGAAAGTTTCAGCAAAGACAGTTTGTTTCAGCACAGCAAATTGTGTCCACAACTCCGAGTCCACAGATGTGGATTGTGATGAGTCAGGGACATTGGGAAGGTAAGGCAATGGTGTATTTTATAATTGTTGTAAAAACATTTTATAAATTAAATAATGTCATTTAATTACAAGACTGAAGAGGGCAGGTGATGTGTTGTAGTTGTGGGAGCTGATGGAAACCATACTGACCATGGTGATCACATCTCCATGTCAAGATAATTCTCATTAATGATCTGGTGGCTGAGATTGGGACACTGTAATAGAGCCTGTTGCTGGTACATTTTACCCTAGGATACAATCACACTGCTTAGAGAAATGCTGCATTGTATCTATCGTACACAAGTCCTGAGGATGGGCTGTCAAGATGGACAAGTGGGTTGACTTTAAGCTAAGCAGCATGGAATGCAGAAGATAGGGCTGAAAGAGAGGAGGGGCAAACCGAATAACAACAGATAGAAAAAAGTCTTGTGAGAAAGGATTATAGCTCAAGTCACAATGTAGAATTAATTTGGATGGAGTTAAGAAACAGGAAAGGGCAGAAACCATTGGTGGAATTTGTGCAGGGATCTAAAAACAATAATAGTAATATAGATCATGGTGCACATTGGGGCTGACATTGTGTGTGTATATTACAAAAGAGTGATTTAAGAACCTTGTGGGGCCCTTAATCTCCACATGCTTATGGGGCAACCCAAATTAGCTGTAATAGTGTGGAGGGAAAATTAATTTTGAAATACCATTGAGTTGTCAAACGAGCAATGTGTAATGAGAAATAGTTAATTAATAATTGGACATTTTAAGGGAGAGTGGTCATAATGTGATACAAGATTGAAAATGATTTAAATTAAAACTGAAGCTTGGGTCTTGATATCCTAGTTTGCTCTGAGACCTGATTTGACATTGTAAATTGAGGAAACTATATTAATTGGTATGACTGTAAATGAACATAAATATTAGCATTTACAACATTAATATAAATCTTATACATTTTTAAGGCATAAATACGAATGGCAAAAGTAAATAAATATGAATGGCAAAAGCTGTGGCTTCTGTGAGAAGTTTAAAGTGGCATCAAATCAGAGGAGTGAACTTGATGACTGGGAACATTTTCGAGAAGTTGATTTGAGAAAAGTAGAATGCAGAAGTAAACTAGCAAGAAACATGAGAACAGACATTAAAAGCTTCTGTAGATAGGTATCAAAGAAAGTAATAGGACATTAGCAAAGGTCACTTTCATTAGTTACAGATTGAAACAGAAGAAATGAAGAAACAGCGGAAAAGTTAAACAGGGGCTCTGACCTAACACTAAAGTTCTTGCAGCATGATTCAGCTTGGGAATTGCTGGGGAGAGGTGTGAAGTCTGTAAACTGAATGCGAACCTAGGATTGTGGGTTCTATCACCTGAAAGTTAGATGCTGGACATGTCAGCAAGTACCAGGAGTTTAGTTTATTGTCATGTGTACTGAGGTACAGTGAAAAGCTGTAACAGGAATGAGGCAGGCAGTGCAGAGGGTAAACTAGATGGTGGTCAGATAAAACTTGACCAATTGAGGTGTTTGGCAGCAGGTAGATGAGAAGTAGGAGATCAAGGGTAGATCTTTTATTGATGGGGACAAACATGTAATAGTAGAGAGCCAATTTCTTGGGTCGTGTTGTGAAACAAATAAGGCAAGCAACAAAATGGATGGATGTATGAATTCAACTACACCTTGCTAAACGAAAGATTGAACTGAAAGAAAGCATGAGTGGAATTCTGTCAGTGATTGGAAGTTTGCAAATATGTGCCTCTTTATTTCCAAAATTAAATCCAGTGTCATTTTGATAAATATACAAAATGTAATTGCTGTTATATCAATAATGGGTTGTTTTCAATCACAAACAGAAATTGCAAAAGCTATTTACTGAAGGTGGAAGCTCAAAAGGCAGATATACTGCTGTGATGGTTATTTTGGATTAGGTAAAATGAGCATTTAATCAATGGTGTACCGACTGTTTTGGTTGTTTGATTCTCTGACATTTAAACACATTTTTAAAAGATCACAATGACTTTACCATCATGATCTTGCAAATGAACAAGTCGTTGGTGAGGCCAGAACGTACACAGTTCTGGTCACGTACCTACAGGAAGGATGTTATCAGTCGAAAGGGTGCAGAGAAGAAAAGCAAAATGGTATATCAAGTATTCATTGGGGGTTTTTTTGGTCAATGATCAATTATCACTTTTTCTTCAATACATTTAATTACTTGTAACTTTACAATGCAAGGTTACAATACATTTCGTATGCCCTGTAGTTTTAATAGTTAATAACTAGAATTAATAGTTAATAACTTCCACAACGCAATATTCCATCACTCACCTGTTTTCCCCAACGCAGCCCGTTCCCCCAATGTAATATTCCACCACTTTCTCCTCTTTTCCACCTCCCCCACCCCCCCCCCCTCTCCTTTTCTCTCCCCTCTCCTCCCTCCGATCCTCGGGGGGGATGTGAATCAGCTCAGTGTCGGGGTCCGGGGGGTGAATCACCCCGGTGTGGGGGGTCATGGTTCGGTGCCAGTGCAGCGTGGTCAGTGACTCTTGGACCAGACTGTCCCCAACTCTGCTGCAGCTGATGGGGACGTTGCCGGGTTTGTGTCCCCGTGTGTTCACTGCCCAGAGCCACGGCCCTGCTCCACTCAACCCCGTGTGTGGGCGCTGCCGACCCACAGCCTATCACAGTGGTAGACGGGGCTGAGGGTGGCCGTGGCCGGATAGTGCTGACAGTAGGGGCTGTCACGAGGGATTCGCTCCTTCCGCCGCTTACACCGTGTGTCTGAGTGCTTGGGGTCAGACCGCTCAGTCACCCTCCGGCCCCGGGTGGTCGTGGGCTGGGATTTGCCCTCAATCTGCTGGCACGCTGCTCTTTCGCAAGTCAGTCACGAAAAACATTTGTATCTTCCCTCCGTCTGTGAGTAGCAATGATGTTGGCAGTTTTTACCAGGTAAGAACGTACATGTTGCATGTGTGGTACTCCAGAAGGCTTGAGCGTGCTTTACGCCCTTTGATCTTGTGACCTTTCGTGCAACACCCGTATTTAAATGCGGCCCTCCCCCTGACGTCACTGGAAGCTGGTGCCCGCCCTCCCCCTGCCCCCGTTGGATTGTCTATTTTAAAACTTGGTTTGGGGTATTTTTTAAATCGTGTAACTTGTGAAATATAGCATGACATGTGAAGTGAAGCAGTTTATTTTGTCAACGGGGTTAATGTGATGAATAATCTGTGAAAAATTCTGCACTAGTGCATGGCATTTTGACGAAGGTAGAAAGACACACATGCATACACACGCACACATGTTGACATACATACAAGATAAGACTTTTAATAAATACTAGACCAAGTGCAGACCAGTTGGGTCTGTTCCCCCAACGCGCGTTTGCAGGTGCGGGAGGGAGGGGGATAGAGGGTGGGGAGGGGATGGGGGGAGCGAGGGGGAAAGTGGGGAGGGAGGAGGAGAGGGGTTGGGGCAGTCTATCTATTCCCTACTCCCTATCACCCCCACTCCTCTCCCTCTGTTCCCAAACTCTCCCTCCTCACCTCCCCCATTCCCCCCCTGTCCCTCCCTGGGGGAGGGAGGGGGAAGAGTGTGGAGGGAGGGGGAAGAGTGGGGAGGGGGAGGGGGAAGGGGGTGGGGGGAGAGAGGGATGGGCGGGGAGAGGGGAAAGAGTGGGGAGGTAGGGGCAGTCCATCTATTCCCCATTCCCTATCACCCTCAATCATCTTTCTCTATTCCCGCACAAGATCAAGCGCTTCGACACAGGCTGCGGGGGGAGGGGAGGGGAGGGGAGGGGGCTGGGGCTGTTGCAAAGGCATATGTAAATGAGATCCATTCGGATTGGACATCTGTGAGGGATGGCATTGTGACATCACACAATGGAATGTGCTGCAACATCAGGCGGGGAGGGGGGGCTGGAGCAAAGGCATATGTAAATTCATTCTGATTGGATATCACATGATGGAACGTTCACCAATATTCTATGGGTGAGAGCTGTTTGATTTTTTTTTAACATTTTGACATTTTTTTGGGGGGGGGAGGATTTTATTAAAAATGTGTACATAAAAATGTCTAAATGTAATGAGGAGTGCATCAGTGAATGTAAAAGTGGAATGCATGGCAAAATGGAAAACATCTCGGAGTTTGAGCGTCTGGTTTTGGCGGACCATGGAATCAAAGGCCAAATACCTCATCTGAAAAAAAATGGAATCACACACACACACGCCCACACACACACACACAGCCCACACACACGCACAAAGTTTTAAAAGTATATAGATATAGATGGCACTGTAGTCATTGAATGTGTTCTTTCAATTCCCATTGAGAAATGAAAAGACTGTTGATTAACACATCTATAAAATAACCAATTTGCCGGTAAGACTTAGACTTGGAAACACTTGTAAATTTAGTGGTTCAAGTTTATTCTTCATTTGAGTAAAGAACAGTCATACTTTCCTCCATAAGAGCAAATTAATCCTCTTTTTAACTTGTAGATGCTGTGCACAATTTATGGTGGAACATTTTTTTAATCTTTTGAGGCTAGATCAATAAATTTAGATACTGTAGGAATCAAGAAGATGTTGCACCTAATTTTATTAAGTAGTTGACAGATAACCAATATACTTTGCCTTTTATTTCCATGTATAAATATGATCTTTAAGTGTGAATAGATTTGACTCATTGTTTGCACTGAAATTTCAGACATTGCAACATTCAATCCAGAAAGATGGCTTATCATCTGAAATCAGATGCAAGGTGGCAATCAATGTTATTTAAAATTTATCAGAAGCAGCTCACTATATTAAAGGAATCCCTTGCCCATTGTTGGAAGAGACAGCATGGAGGCCATTTTGAACTATAACATTCCAATAGTGGTCATACATGGAGATCATAGTTGATGGTTCTGCAGTGTGAAGATCAATTTCCTACTCTGATACTCCAACGGTCCACGGTAGGTGATGGCAGAACCTGCCTTCCATCAATGTCCTGCACTTGGCCAACAAGGCAGTTACAAACCCAGACGAATGATATAGAAAGCCCTTTCACAACTCGCAATATCCTGGAAAATGTGGGGTTTCTAATTCAAAGAGCAGTCATTGGCAAGAGGTTGAACAGGGTACAAAAGCTCGTGGTAAGCAGAATATGTTGATTCATGACTGATTTATTAATTCACGGCCCAATCTACCCTTCATTTTTTTTTAGGATCATTTGAGGCTAGAAGAATAATAAATGCAGATAATGTCCCAAGGAGATGTTGCACTTAATTTTATTAATTGGTTGACAGATAACCAACATACAGTACTTTGTCTTTTATTTCCAAATATAAGTATGATCTTTTTAATTTGGCAACTATGTCGATTCATGACTTTGGTTCCTGGCTCTTCAGATGCTTTGCTTGTTTCAATTACATGTTGTTAAATGTGCAATGGGATGATAACTGCAGCAACCCATAGTCTACTGCATTTTTCAAGCTCAAATTGCTTTCCCTTCCACTAGTACTATTATTCTCCTCCCAACATATTCAGTAGACTGTTACAACAGCAACTCAAGACTATTGTGTTGGCAATTCCCTCCCAATTGGGGCAAGGGCAAGACCAATGTTGAGTGTAACGTGAAAATGGTGCACACCATTTTGATCTTTGACACAGGTTATCATTCCTTCAACCTCTATCAGTAAACTGAAATTCCCCAGTGACTCCATTGTAGGAGCACATTCTTCTCACAGGCTTCAGTTGAAGAATCTCATAAAGTACAGACTTGCATATTTTAAATAGAAAAAAACCTAATTATCATTGGTTAACTGAGCTAGTTATTAGTCTAACCCAGTTAAGTTGTATTGCTCTTTTAAGGAATTTTAGTACAGCTGGAAAGAAATTGCAATTGCCACTGTAGATGTTATTTTTCAGCAAAGATTGCTAAATTTAAGTCACAATTGGTGTACATATGAAAGGTTAGTAATAATTGGGATTAATTAAATCTAAATACTGAGAACCTGCAACTGACTTAATCTTCAAGCATAATACTATGAGCAGTTTAGGACAGGCAATCACTTTAGACTCTTGATGTGCTCTGAGCACATTATTGATTGAAGCTGGAATGTTTGTGTTTTATAATGAAAGCTTAGAAATAATAAAAGGAAGTTGAGTCTCAAAATTATTTCAGTTTCAAATTTTTCCCCAATCTATTATTTAATAGATGGTGTGCTGGTCCCAGAAGAGGTTCTGCTCTCATCTATTTCAATTGCTCCACTCTATTAAATCTTTATGTCAACAGCAGCATTTCTTGCATCACTGGCTTCATCGCTTCCGGCTCCCTGCCCTCCCAAGCCTCCCAGCCCTGCACGGCCCAATTTTATCTTCTCCCTAAAATCCACGAAAAACTGACTGTTCTGGCAGACCCATTGTTTCTGCTTGTTCATGTCCCACCGAACTTATTTCCACATACCTCATCTCCAACTATCTTCCCCCCCCCCACCCCCCCTGGTCAAATCCATCCCCACCTATGTCCAAGACACCTCACACGCTCTTCGTCTCCTTCATGACTTCTGTTTTCCAGGCTCCCACTCCCTCATCTTCACTATGGATGTCCAGTTACTCTACATGTCCATCCCCAACCAGGAGGGTCTTAAAGCATTCCATTTCTTCCTCGACCGCAGAACCAACCAACCCCCATCTACTAATACTCCCTTCCGCCTATCAGAGCTGGTCCTTGCCCTCAACAATTTTTCCTTTGACTCCTCCAATTTCCTCCAAATCTAAGGCGTAGCTATGGGTATTCGCATGGCCCCAGCTATACCTGCCTCTATGTAGCGTACGTCGAACAATCCTTGTTCGAGGCATACCGTGACCCTACCCCCAAACTCTACCTCCGCTACATTGATGACTGCATTCTGCACCAATGCAGAACTCACGGACTTCATCCATTTCACCACTAATTTTCATCTGGCACTCAAATTCACTTGGACCATTTCCGCCAACTCCCTACCGCTTCTAGATCTCTCCATCGCAGGCACAGACTACTGACCGACCCACTTCAAACCGACTGACTCCCATAGCTATCTGGACTACACTTCTTCCCATCCTGCTTCCTGTAAGGACTCTATCCCCTTCTCCCAATTCCTCTGAATATGCCGCATCTGCACCCAGGATGAGTAGTTCCAGACCAGAATGAGTTGTCCTCATTCTTTAGAGAAGGGGGGTTCCTCACTTCTATTATAGATGAGGCTCTCACCAGGGTCTCCTCTATATCCCGCAGCTCTGCTAGTACTCCCCATCCCCCTACTCGTTACAAGGACAGAGCCCCCCTTGTCCTCACCTTCCACCCCATCAGCTGTCGCATACAACATATAATCCTCCCACATTTTCGCCTCCAACGGGATCCCACCACTGGCCACATCTTCCCATCTCCTCCCCTTTCTGCTTTCTGCAAAGACCGTTCCCTCCGTAACTCCCTGGTCAATTTGTCCCTTTCCACTGAAGTCGCCCCCTCTCCTGGTACTTTCCCTTGCAACCGGAGGGAATTGTACACTTGTCGCTTTACCTCCCCTCCCCCCGACTCCATCCAAGGACCCAAGCAGTCTTTCCAAATGAGGCAGAGGTTCACCTGCACCTCCTCCAACCTCATCTACTGCATCCAATGTTCCAGGTGTCAACTTCTCTATATCGGCGAGACCAAGCGCAGGCTTGGCGATCGCTTCGCCTAACACCACTCAGTTCGCACTAACCAACCTGATCTCCCGGTGGCTCAGCACTTCATCTCCCCCTCCCATTCCGAATCTGACCTTTCTGTCCTGGACCTCCTCCATTGCCAGAGTGAGGCCCAGTGCAAATTGGAGGAACAACACCTCGTATTTTGCTTGGGTAGTTTACACCCCAGCGATATGAACATTGACTTCTCTCCATAGATGCTGCCTCACCCGCTGAGTTTCTCCAGCACTTTTGTCTACCTTGCATTAGCTATTCTCTCCTTGATCTCCTCTCAGACCTGTGGAACTATCTTTAATCGGTCTTTATCTTGCACATGTTTTGCCCTTTATCCTTTATCTGTGCACTGTGAATGCCTTGATCGTGTATGGTGTTTGACTGGGTAGCCCGCAAACAAAAGCTTTTCACTGTACCTCGGTTTATGTGACAATAATAAACTCCACTAAACTACAACGATGTTCCCAACAACTTTCCAAGTTGTATCCTGAAAGAAAATTTAAATTCTGTTTGTCTGCTTTTAGAAGTTCCATGCAGTCTGATCAAACTTTCAGGAGCTGCAATAGAATCTATCTTGAGACGGGTCAGAACTAAGGTGTGTATATGTGACGGATGACAATGGATATAAGCAAATGTTCAACATCGTCATTACACTGATGGAGTATGCAAGGGTCCAATGCTAAAGATGGAAAACTATGAAACAATCTCATTGATTCAAAAACTATCTTTTATTTCCAAAGAAGCGTTCAAACAACAATCTGAGTTCGAAAGAGATCCTTGAGACTGATCAACATGTTTAGGAGTCTCTATAAGAAATGGCATGAAACATTTTATTTGTGGAAATGGATGATTGAGAGATAATCTTACAGCCTATTAAAATACTTTTTAAAATTGCAATAATGCCTTTGTGATGGGTAATTTTAGACCTAATCAAAAATTACGTTGTACCATCTACTCTGTGGAACAGCTTTCCAACAAAAGACACAAAGTGCTGGAGTAACTCAGCGGGTCAGGCAGCATTTCTGGAGAACATGGATAGGTGACACTTTGGGTCGGGACCCTTCTTTGCGCTGAGTTACTCCAGCACTTCATCTGTTTTTGTAAATTAGCATCTGTAGTTCCTTGTTTCTAGCTTTTTAATTAAACATAGAAACATAGAAATTAGGTGCAGTAGGCCATTCGGCCCTTCGAGCCTGCACCGCCATTCAATATGATCATGGCTGATCATCCAACACAGTATCCTGTACCTGCCTTCTCTCCATACCCTCTGATCCCCTTAGCCACAAGGGCCACATCTAACTCCCCCTTAAATATAGCCAATGAACTGGCCTCAACTACCCTCTGTGGCAGAGAGTTTCAGAGATCCACCACTCTCTGTGTGAAACACTGGAGACAAAACAACTGAGAATTGGTTAAGATCTTTCAGATCATTAAGTCAAAGGTTACCTTGTATATTTCTATGTTATGTTTGACAAACATGCAGATGATTGAATAGTTTCCTCATTCAAATGCTGCTGCTCAACAAACATAACTTAAACATTCACGGATTACTTATCTTTCAATGGAATGATTTCACTGCCAACTTGTTAATAAATGATGTTGGCCCAGTGAACATTGCAGAGAATCCAATTATCGCCTGCCAGCAATTACAGAGAACACATTGGTCCTGGTAATTGGATACACCGTTCTAATTTAACGTGGGTCAGGGCCGCCATCATCTGTTTCTACTTAAACACCCAGTGCATGTCCCATTTTCTTCACAGACCTTAGTTTTGCATGGCCTGCATATTATAATTTAGTTTTTTGATACACCGTTGATCAATCCATCTTCAACAATTGTAAGAATAGCAATTCCGTTTGGGGTGGGGGGAGAGGGTAGTGAGATCCAAAGTTATGGACACAGAAGGAACATGAGTGTGGGATCCATTTATAAAAGCAGGGGGAAACCATGTTAAAGGACAAGGACATCTCGGATGCCCTCGAGTAGAAAACCTCCTCTTGGGAGCCGAAGCGGCAGAGGTGGTGAAATTGAGAGTAGGGGATGTCGTCTTTGCAAGAGATAGCGTGGGAGGAGGTCTAGATAAGGCTGTGGGTTTACAGTTGATTTTTATATCTGCATTAGCCAGGGGGAGATTCAGGAAGAATGGAGAATGGCTAATGCTGTCTTTATTTAAGTTCTGCAAGATCCAGCTAAAGACCAGAGTAAAGAATAGTGGGAATGTTACTGGACGGGCTTTGGGTCTATCTGCTTTGGAAAGGGAAGGACTGGTTAGGGATGACATGGATAAATGTGGAGAGTTTGTCTCAGTAATTTGAGGGGATTGACTAAGAGGGTAGTTGACAGGTTTCTGGTCTGGAAGGGTAGTTCTCATGAGATCCAGGGTGAGCTAGCCAAATTGATGCACAATTGGTTTGGTGATAGATTCAAGGTGGTGGTGAAGGGTTGTTTTATTAGGTTGGCAGCTGGCAGTGTGTCGCAAGCACTGATGTTTTGTCATCTAGATTAACAATGTGGAGGAAATATAAGTAACATGGTTAAGTTTGCTGGTGACACCAAAACTAGTAGAGTAACAGACCTTACTGATGCACTCCCCTGCTTTTCGCTGAACACTTATGATCTCCCGGTTGCCAACCCTTTCAACTCTCATTCCCGTACAGACCTTTCTGTCCTGGGCCTCCTCCATTGCCAGAGTGAGGACGCACAGAAATTGGAGGAACCACACCTTGTATTTTGCTTACAACCCAGCGGTATGAACATTGAATTCTCCAATTTGAAGTAACTTCTACTAACTCTCCCTTCCCATCCCTCCACCCTAGTCTTTTAACCAGTTCCATGGCTCACCATATTGTATCCCTCTTTAGATCACACCTTCCTGAGCCAACAATGGGCCTACCAGGGCACTGCCCTGCCTGAGGTCATTTGTTACCTGGTCTTTTCTCGCCTCCAGAATGTGACCCCCCCCCCCCCCCCCCCCTCACCCCCCACCTAATTTCAGTCTGAAGAAGGGCCCCGACTGGATGCTTCCTGGCCCACTAGGTTACTCCAGAATTTTGTGTCTAGTCTACTGATATCTTTGTGGCTAACCATCTTGTTTTACCTTTCTCTTCACTTTTTGGTGGGAATTGATAATACATTGATTAAGCAAAATGTGCTTTTCAGAATCTTAACTCTGATCCCCCATGCGAATCATTCCACAACAATGGGTGGAATTCCCTTAAATGGATGTCCCTCTAAGTGCATTTGGCTTGTCTTAGTTCAATTTCTGGATTGCTGAGCACTGCCAAATCCAACATCTATTGCCCATATCTAATTCTCCTGGAAAAAGTAGCAGTGAAGTACCTCCTTGAACAATAACTACTTGTGAAGGCCTTCTCAATTCTCAGGTAGAAAGCTCCACGAATTGGCTCGGGTGATGACTAGGGAATAGCAATATTGTGTTCAATATTGAAGTCAATTATGACTTCAAGTCAGGACAATGTGTGACGAAGGAATTTACAAAGGCAATGTCTGTTACATGTCTTCTTGGTTGTCAGTGTTCCTGTTTTGGGATATGCTGAAGTAACCTTGATGAGTAAGTACAATGGATGTTGTAGATGACACATACTGCCACAGCAAAACAATGGTGGGGAAGGGAATGAATATTTGAGTGATGCATGCCAATCAAGCAGACTACTTTGTCTTCTATGTTGAGCCTCTTGAGTTCTGTTGGAGTTCCACTCATCGAACAAAGTGGAGAATATTCTACCATATTGCTGATTTCGTTTTCTCTTGCAAGTGTTGGAAGGAACTGGAGGCTCCAGAGGTGTGACATGTGTTTAGCATATCTTCTGATCTTTTTTACAGTATTTATTTTCATGGTTCAGTTGACTTCTGATTTAATAGTGAGAGTCCGGGCATTGGTGGAGACTCTGTTGGGCTGCCGGTGAATATTATTTATGGTCATTTACTGGCACTTTCACTTGTCACTTCTTGCCTTTCAGCCCATATTTCAATATTGTCTGATTTGCTGCATGCACACATTGACACTTTAGAAGGGTTTGAACATTGTATAATTTATCAGAGTGCATACCAATTCTGACCATGTGGAAGGAAGGTCATGATGAAGCAGTTTCGTTTAGAGATTATGTCGAAACGGGCCCATTGAGTCCCTGCTGACCAGCTATCACCCCTACACAAGTTCTATCCTACACCCTAGAGACAATTTACAGAAGCTAATTAACCTACAAACCTGTACGTCTTTGGAACATGGGAGGATACCCGGACAACACCTACACAATCACGGGGAGAGCAAACAAACTCCGTACAGACAGCACCCATAGTCAGGATCCAATTTGGGTCTCCACCTCTGTGCTGCGAGGTTGAAGATGGTTGGGCTTGGGACACTACTCTGAGGAACACTTCTTGCAATACTGGATTGGGATGTTTGACCTCCAACAATCCGATATGCCTTTGTTCATTCAAGGTATGATGCTGACCATTGGAAATTTTTCCTGAGCCTGGTGATTTCAGTTTTGCCATGGCTTCTTGATGTCACACTTGTTCAAACGCTGCTCAGTCATCAAGCACAAGCACATTCTGCCCACCTTCAGAATTCTGCTCTTTGTTCTGGCTACGGGGTCAGTGGAATGCGGTAAGTGGAAATAAATGACCATAACAAAAATCTAAACTGGGAATCAGTGCGTGGGTTATTGGTAAGTCAATTACACCCTTCATCACTTTGATTGTGAATAGACTGATGGGGTGGTCATTAGCAGGTTGAATTTGTCCTGTTTTGGGTGGGCAGGATACAGCTTGGCATTGTCGGATAAGTGCAAGTGCTTTATCTGCACTGGGATAGCATGGCTCAAGGAACAGTTAATTTTGGATTCTTCAAGTTGAAATAAATCTTCAAGTTGTTATTTGGTCACCCAGCTTTTGCTTTTTCCAAGATATAGACACAAAATGCTGGAGTAACTCAGCGGGACAGGTAGCATCTCTGGAGTGAGAATGGGCAACGTTTCGGGTCGAAACCCTTCTTCAGAATTTTGCTTTTTCCAATTGTCTTCCCTATTCTGTTATCACTGAGTAAATGACATTGGCTTCTGTGATGTAGGGGATCTCAGGAGAGCAATTCTGGCTGATGAACACGATTGCAGATGCTTTGGCCATGCTGGGCTTGTGATCACTGATGATAGAGCTTGGATCCTCCTCCTTCTGTTAGTTAATTTCTTCAGATACCTGTAGTTTAAATCAAAACTTGGAACACACATCTTTAGTCCTCTAAAAGCATTAATTTTGTTACATACTCGGTTTGAACATCTCATGTCAGCACCAGGTTCATGCTCAAGTCAAATCAGAGTATAGAGGATTTTGAGATGCATTCAACGACATACTTAACGAGATTAACACATTAAAGCTAATGACCCAAATGTTACAGCAGATGAAATTAAGATTTTTTGGAAGACTCTAAAATTATGCATGTAAAGTAGGCTGAGGTTATAAAGCCAAAAAGAACTACACTGCCAACAGGGTTTTAATGTCTGAGGACTTCTCGGGATATTTGGGGCACTCCCATATGAGTCGCATCTCCTGACAGTTATGTGAGAAACCTGATTGTTGCTGAACTGGCATCATTTCCTAACACCATTACAGGGTATTTTCTGTCTCTATCCCATGCGTAACATTAAATGGATGAAGTTACTTTAAGGAATAGCAGAATATTGGATGTGATATTAACAAGATTATATGACCAGACCTAAGATTCTCTTTTGACACAAACGTGTGTAATTCAAGGAACATGAGCTACTGTATTAAACAATAGTTTATATTCATGTTCGGACACTTCTGTTAAATAAATAGTTTTTGCTGAACATTATAGCCTCCTGAAACACTAAATAAAAGATGGAAAGGCCATGTAGCTATGACATAGGTTCCTCTTTAGTTGTTTAAAAAAAAAAGATAATCTGGAGTAAGGAGGTTGTGGGAGCCCTGCTGGTTGATACTCATTTGATCAGACTCTGAAAACAACACAATGGAAAGTCTGCACAAAGTGTGTCTTGACAGGGCACATCAATCCCTCTCTAAAATCTGCCACCCCTGAACTCTATGTGGGGAATCTTTTCTTGGCATAGGGACAGTGGTTCCAAATTGTTTTTGCCATCCCCTCTTCTGTGGAAAAGTGTCACATAAACAAATTGCTCAACTGCAAAGTCACTGTGATATGAGAGCATTTCATAAACGTATTAATTTTTAAGTAAACTTTACACAACTCAGTGGCAGGATTTCTCTAATTAGCTGGATAGATGGATGGATAGGGAAGGTTCAGAAGGATATGGGTCAAATAGGACGAGCTTAAATGGGGCCGCTTGGTTGGCATGGATAAGTTGGGCCAAAGGGTCTGTTTCTGTGCTGTATTACTCGAAAGCTGTTCAAAGGCTCTTACTGTAATATTCAATGCCTACATGTGCAAATAAACATGATCAAATGTGTATGATTGAATTACAGGAAACTTGCAGTCAAAATCTCAAGTAGATCGTCTAGTGTTCTGAATTAACAAGAGCACCTATCATATTTCTCTGTCATATTGTTTTTGCTAGTTTAATAGTGTTTAAACCTTTATCACTTCTCACTGTCACACTTCACTGAGGATTATGGCAGGTTATCACTGCCTTATAATGCGCCTGCCAAATATGTGGATGGGCATAAAATTGCACGTATATTTTATGATGTTTCATAAGGGTTTTGCGGTACAGCTTGGCCTGACTGTCTTTAATTGACTTCCTAGTCACATTCCCTCTGCCAAAATATCAGGAGTAAGTTTGTTCTATGATTTGTTCAAAAGAGGACTGGCAATTTTTCTGATACTAGAGTGATCCATACAAGCCTTAAACATGAAGGGCTTAATATTTAGGGTTGGGTTAACTTACAGCAGCTGGGGGGGGGGGGGGAGACAAAGTGTTGGAGTAACACAGTGGGTCGGGCAGCATTCCTGGAGAACATGGATAGGACCCTTAGATCCTGACCTGAAAGGTCACCAATCCATATTTTCCTGGGATGCTGCCTGGCTGCTGAGTGACAACAACACTTATTTTATAGTACAGCATCTTCAGGTCCTTGTTTCTCCATATCCTTATGATCTTCAATGGCAGCACAAAATCTACTATCAACATACTGATGTGGAGACAGAAGCTGAAGACAATCTTTCTCAACAAGAAAGCACCATCTAAATCACAGACTTCAATTATCAGAAAAGAATTGGATAATTAAGATTTTGCATTTGAAAATATTATTGACATTTTTAAATGTGAGCTAAACATTTCAGATTCTTTCAGTTATATGATGAGGTGTTGTATAGTAGGGTACTAGTGCCATGGAAATACTGGTTTGTTTCTAACATTGGGAATAAATTGGCTGAACACAAGCTGATAATTAGTTTTTTAGGCCTCAAGGGATCCAGACAAGTTCCTCCCAAGAGATTAAAGTATTAAAAGGCAGCACACATTCCCTTTATGATACTAGTAATTGGAGTTTCTTGGCACTTGCTTCGTCGTCTTTGTGGGGTAGTACAGTATCTCCCCCAATCTTTTGAAATTCAAAACTTTTTTTCTTCATTATTGTGCTTTAAACAGAAATAGGTGTAACAAGTAGGTGGTTCAAATTTCCTTCATACTGTTATAGTAACCCTTCTGCTCATAACTTGAACAGTTCCTGATCCTATGCCTCTGCCAGTACAATACCATATATACTGGGAGCATTGGATCAGTGAATTTAACTTTAAATGCTTGATAATCTATTTATCAAAAACCAGGACACTCCAAAAAGTCTAATATCATGAATGGTTAATTGCTTCAACAAGAAACGAGAGTCGGAGTTTATTTTTCATTTTACTGAGGTAAATATCTACACAGGATAAAGTTGTTATTACAAAGTGCTAAAAACTGTGTACTATTAAACATTATTACTTGATCAGTTTACCTGCAATATTTTGCACTAGGTTTTTAAAAGCCTTGTTAATTAAGTTATATTCATCTGGATTTTACATTATAGGAATATTAATAGTATTCATTATGCATTTGTGACATTAACATATTACATACATCAAAAATACACGCAATTACACAATCAGTAGTTTTTGCAGGTACAATGGTGAAGTTTATCTGGATTCACGAGCACAGACCCCAAAATAACCAGATTGAACAAAACAGCACTACACTGAAGCACAGATAATCTAGTCCAACAGGGCTTTTACGCATTTTCTGATTGCAATATCAAATACATTTTCTTCCAATTAAGTTAAATAATTCCCTTTTCTCAACTGTAAACAACAGGTTTTTTTAAAAATGACACTCTCTTGTTTGATGCACTTCATTGCAGCTATAAACATCAAGGTGCTTATAAACGTTGCTAATCAGTACAATAATTGAATCTGGTGGTAACACAATCTATAAAATCCCTAATTCAATGTTCAGTTATTTCATCAACATGGACACTGTACATTGCATTATACTGTTCTGTAAATATGCTCCTCGACTATACAGATGTCAAAATTATTCTTCCTATCGTGGTAACAAATAATATCATGGAGATTGCACAGCATAGGAAAGAGAGGATAACCACACAAAAATCACAATGTAGGCATGTGTTCCAGATGGTGACAACAAACAAAAAACCTGCATCTTGAAATAAGCAAATAGTATTAGTATTATTACTAATAGTAATATTAGTACCTGTAACAATATATTTAGCATTCTTGTATTTAAAAACAAATCACTTTAAAGAACTCTAATACTCAAATTTCTTGCAGGATTATATACAATTTAATACTTTAAATTCAATTTCATAGATTTGAAAATGTGATTTGGATCTTGCAAACTGCACATGAAAATAGCGAGGAAATGGCTTCAAGCCTGTGACCAAATGAACCTAACTAACATTGTTTGGGAATGTTTTATATTTGAGAGCAACGTATCTTCAAAAGAAATGTTGGCTGGAATTAGTGAGTTGTCATTCCAAACATCCACTTTCACAATGAATAGGATGATTTTTACAAGACTCTGCCATTTATGTGGGCAATATCTCTTAACTGCACCAGGTATTTTGTTTTAGAGTATCACATTGTGGACAACCAGTGATCTTAATCTTGTCACCGAGCAGAATGTTGTGTGTAGAAAGGTCACTGAGCTGTCGATGCTCAGAGCAACTAAACTAACAGCAAACTGTTCAAGTATAATTGATAGAAATTAACACTATGTTTCTGATGTCCACTTTGGAACAGGGGGCCATAATTTTTCATCCAAGAAACAATGAGATTAATATGTGCAAATCCTGCAAATGTTTGCTTTTCTGTCATTGGACGTATTAATATGCCCTGAAGCTGCAAAAAATGCCTATAAATACAAACTAATTTCATGGCATATAGTTCCTGTCCTTCATCCCCACTTTTTTTTCTGTTTGCTATTCTAACTTAATCCTTCAATCTAATTGGATACGGTGAAACAGTTTTCTTTGCACTCACTTTCCAGAACTTTGTGATCATAATCAGATTACGTTTTCTGAAACTTACTAACGGAAGTGTTAAAAACCTAGCATGCAAGCGCAAGACTGACTAATTCAGATGTCATGCCAGAGCAAATTATAGCTGCATATTTCACCATTTGATGTCTTTCTCCCTGCTGCTGTAATTATTGTGGATGCTGAAACCCAATACATTTAACCACCAAATCGCTGAGCTACACAGCAGACTAGAAAACACGGCTATTGCTATTTTATGAATATTTTTTAAAAGGTCGTTTTTATTAAATCCTGTCGATTGATGAGTACCTGGCTTTAAAATTTAAAAGAACATTATCTTGGCAACTACAGAAAGGCCTCTCTCTCAATTACTTAATCATAAGAAGCTGTGATAAATTGTTCTCATTTACTTCGATAGATTTCTTTTTAAAATGACATTTGCTTGCATAACTGGTGAATTCAGTTATAGAAACTTGTTTGAGTGTAATATACTAATTATGAAATCTTGATAAGTGAACAATATAATCTTAATGTACTTCAGTCAATTTTCTCGGACTGCTTGGCTGATTCATCGAGAAATTTGGAAAATGCGGTACGGTGGGGGGAAACAGGCAAAACATTATGTTAACATTGTTCTGCCTTGGCAAAGGACCATCCACCCGTGGGACTTGAGTGTGATGGCTCAAGACCTGAAGAGAAGCACTGAGCCATCACTGAGGCAAATCCAACTTTGAACCATTGTTTTCATGATGCAATTCCTCTGAAGCTTACTCCTACAGGCTAACAATCAGAAGTGATATCTCTGAGTGATTGCTATCTCTTCCTCCATCAACCACCCCCCAAAGCCACATGTGGTGCCATGTAAAAGATTTGTGAAAATTAAGGCACATAGCATTAAATGTAATGTACTCATAATAACTTACATTTGATATTCTTTTGGAAAAATAATTATAAATGCAGATGATGAACACAACCACAATGAAGGGTCAAGTCAGCAACCTCGGTCACTGATCTGTGAGCAGTCTTTGGCTGAATCCTTGATGATTGTCTTGAACATATACATTAAGTAAAACAACTCGTACAGACGCACAACCAAATCACTACTAGACTTCATAAATACAAGTCCATGCTGCAAAAGAATACTGTCGTGTTCTCTTTACTACCTCCAATTTTAAGGCCACAACATTCTCCAGCTAATGGGACATTTGCTTAAATTGCTACAGTGATTTCTGCTGATGTTGTCAGGAAAGCCAAAGAAAACAAGTTCACGTGAACTAATCGGCAATTCACTAGGAAATCATCTGCTTCAGTTCAGTGCCTTACATAGCCAAGCTGAGCCCAATATTTGTGACTGAACCGTTTCTCAATTTTTGCACCTCGTCTGCTATCACTTTTAGGAACGTTAACACAAAGCGACACCACAAATCATCCTGCAATCCTTCATTTTCTTTTGTACTCACACTGATTAACTATATTTCCTTTTCAAACAAAAAATGGTGAGCTAACTTTTTTTGCCTCGCAACAAAACTCCAATCTGACAAGTACTGAACAATAATATAAATACGTTACAAGTGGATTTTTTAATGTTGTGACTTGTTTATGTAACCTATGAAGGTATAATGTATTTGAAACTGAATTTGTGCAACTTTCTCATAGTTATTTCTAATAAAATTTCCCTTTGGATATAAATTGAAGTTACTTATCTGAAAACCATTTTTGTTGAAAGTTAGATGGCCTAAATGTGTATTTAGTCGACATCCTTTTAGAGTTGCTTACAGTATTGTATTTAATATTACCAGTACCATTGCTTTTAGCTCTTTTTCTCCCATATTTCCTATGATTGTGCTGCTCGGCATTCTTCTAATGCAGAGAAACTGCCAGGTTCCACCACCGTTTGAGCTCAGATTTGTCATGAAATAGAACGCAGGGCTACAAGGCAGTTCAAATGCAGAAGTGGAAGGTGTTCCATACAATTCTCTAAGGAGCACAACTTGGGTAAATATATTTTTGTGAGCTAAATTCACAAATTTTGAACTGCATTCAGTAGAAAAATTGTACTTTAAATTTGCTACCTATTATCAAGCAACTCCATGAATATCCACGTGGGATCATAGAATTTTACTTTTCATGTTTAGTAAATTCACTAGGACATAAAAAGCAAGCTGTGCACCATTAGAACTTTTTTTACTATGTGCATATAGCCAAAATAATCAATGCACTTTTGCTTCTACACAGTATTACACAATGACTATACAATCCTTTCCATGTGTACAATAGAGCAATAAAAAAAACACTTTTTTGCATGCTGTGTTCTCCTATAATCACTTATCTTAAGTGAGGTAATAAACTCCATAGGTGTCCATTTGATTATCTGAATCCGTAAGCTTCATTGTGTTAATTCATCACGTTGCTGAGACTATGCAGTATTCATTTAGATTTATTTAAATAGATTAGTGCAGGTGATTCAGTTACTTTTGATGTAGATTGTGCTCTATGAACCGCAACATAGGCTTTATATTTATGGTAAACTACATTCTTGAAAGGCATTACTGATTCATCAAATACACAACGTGGAGTTAATTAACTACCAAGTAGATGTAGATAATAAACAATTATTCTCCATTTAATGCTAATGTTATTTCTACTGGTCCACTTTTGCTGTCAAATATGCATTAAAATGAAAGAAAAAAAACCAACCATGTCATAATGCACAACTCATTCTTTGCCTGAAATATTATGTGCTTCCATGTAATGGACATTAATTACATGAATAAAGCTTTTTTTATTTCAGGCATCTTGATAAGTACAGCATGGTTAGATGTAAAGCTTCATGTAAAGATGCCAACAATATGCCACAGCACCTACAGGAAAGCATTAATAGTGTCCCTGTGCACTGAATTTTCATTTATACAAGACTAATTTCATGATTTCAAGTAGGAATGTTAATTTAATTTAAATTAGTCCAGCATTGGAATTTTGTGTTATTTGATTTGTGTCAAAATTGTCCACCTAGTTATGCTATTACTGTATATTTATTCAATAAAGTCGTTTTACTCATTTGGTTTACTTTTTTAGGGGGGGGGGGGGGTTGAAACAGCAATTGAATACCCTTAATCATTCCATGGTTATCTAATTAAAACTTAATCTTATCGCTAGAGTAGGAATTTTATACAATCTGTTCAGGAACTCATTTGTTGTGACAACTGTGTTATCGGATCTGTGGTTTACATAACATCAATCCTTTTGTGGTCTTCTAAAAGAATGAAATATTCTTAAGCAGCTGCCTCACCGTTATGCTATACCTATATTTTCTGTGTGTGCATAGTGAAACATTTGGTGATAGCATTGCTCAAATGGGCAAAGATTCTGGCAATACTAATTGATATAACAACTATACAGAGCAATGGTTAAAGAGCCAATGGGAACTGCTATCAAAAAGAGTAAGCCTTTGCTTACTTTTTAAGTAATTGCCAACATATTTTTCAACACTTCCCGAATGTAAAAATTCCAAATCTAAAGTATGCAGGCACCTAAAACTTAATTCTGCCATCTGCACGTAAATACCCATCCTTTCAAAGCAACTATGATGCATGTGTCGAAACAGTGGTAGAAATATAATGGTGCATTACAGCAATTGATGGCATGTTTATTACAACCATAAATTTGAGCATGAAAAGATTTATAGAATTGCTAGACCACTCGGGGAAATGACAGGATGTTTACAGCCTAACATCCTATTCCTCAACTATCATATTCTACTGCAACCAACACCACTGCTGTGAAGTGTGCACACAGCCCAACATCTCCACATTCCAAAAGTCAATTCATGGTTAATTCTGGGATGGCGGGACTGTCATATGCTGAGCGAATGGATCAGCTGGGCTTGTGTACTCTGGAATTTAGAAGGATGAGAGGGTATCTTATTGAAACTTATTGAAGATAATTTAAGGGTTTGGACACGCTAGAGGCAGGAAACATGTTGCCAATATTGGGGGAGGCCACAGTTTAAGAATAAGGGGTAAGCCATTTAGAACGGAGATGAGAAAACAATTTTTCACACAGAGTTGTGAGTCTGTGGAATTCTCTGCCTCAGAGGGCAGTGGAGGCTGGTTCTCGGGATACTTTCAAGAGAGAGCTAGATAGGGCTCTTGAAGATAGTGGAGTCAGGGGATATGGGGAGAAGGCAGAATATTGATTGTGGATGATCAGCCATGATCACATTGAATGGCGGTGCTGGCTTGATGGCCAAATGGCAACAATGATATTAGTGCAAAACACAACAAATGGAAGGTGGCCACGGTGGCGCAGCGGTAAAGTTGCTGCCTTACAGCACTGGAGACTACAGGTGCTGACTTTGTACGTTCTCCCCGTGACCGTGTGGGTTTTCTCCAAGATCTTCAGTTTCCTCCCACACTCCAAAGACGTACAGGTTTGTAGGTTAATTGGATTGGTGTCATTGTAAATTATCCCTAGTGTGTGTAGGATAGTGGTAATGTGCGGGGATCTCTGCTCGGCGCGGACTCAGTGGGCCAAAGGGCCTGTTTCCGTGTTGTATCTCGAAACTAAACTAAGTTATTAATAGCTTATACATTGCAACATGGATTAAAATATTTCCTACAAAATATCTTTATCTAATAGAAATAAATAAATTTTGTTAAAGAGTAAAATGTTAACAACTTCTCTACATTTTTTGTACTAAAAAAAAGAATTGTTAATGATAGTAATCAATAAGTTGATCATAACCAGAATGAGGTGATTGAGTTAAATCTTGATATTGAAACAATGCAATCACGAAATGGCAGATGCTGGAATTCTGAAGTAATAGAATACATTGGAAATATTGGAAACACTCAATAGAGTTAATGATCCTCTTTCCACAGATGCTGCCTGACCACCCGAGTGTTTGCAGCATTTTCTGTCTTATTTGAAACTCACTGAGACTAGGTACCAAAATATTAACTAGCTCCTTTTTATTTTCAGTTCACCTAAACAGCTATGAATTTCCATTTTTATTTTGGATTTCTACCATTCAGTTTCTGAGTTATATCCAACGTGCATTTACAAACACTGACGAGTACTGGTACTGGGTACTGGTAACAGCAACACTGATGCCAGATATTGGAATGTGGTTTATTTGGTTGCAGAGTTCTTGAATAGTGCCTGTATCTAATTGCTAGACTTTGAAAGCTGTTATTCGTCAAACTAAAAAATTAAAAAAAACATATCCTTTGCGGAAATTATTTTAAAATACTGGAGGCCACCATGGATCAGAAACTTAACCTGATCGACCACATTGATGGATGTTATAACTGGATGTTGTAAGGTAAATAGCTCGCCTCGTGATTCCCTCACCAATCGAGAAGCTCTGCAGTGATTTATGTGCCTGGCAACTTATCTACTTCCTGTGTACCATGGCAGTGCTTGATACTATTCTTTAAAATGCACGACAGTATCTTGCCAAGCCTGCAATTTCTATCACATAAAAAGGGTAACAGTCCTGCAGCAATGTTACCACTGACAAGTTCCTCTCAACAGCGTGCAACGTTTTGGATTGGGTAAATGCAGCACCAACCTTTGCCAACAAAATCTAGGAACTCTTTACCCCAAAATCTGGTGATGTTCATCACAAGAAATCCAATGATTCAAGGCAGTGGTTCCACCAGCAATTAGAAACAGACCATGAATGGAGATCTTACCTGTGACTTCCACATCACAAAATTTAATTTTAAAAAAAGATATTCTCCTTTGCATGATAATTAAACATCAACATTAGTTTCATGATCTTTTTTATATTTCTTTATCCTATATGATACCAAGAGATTAAAAATAAATTGGATGGGAAAGTGCAGGTTAACTACATTTTAACATCCTTCAGCATGATAATTACCAGTAAGATCAGGTCTTTTTTCTTGAGTCTTTTATACTGGTTCAGTACCAACATTTTGCCATTTTGGGCTCAAGTGGTTTACTTTTACTCTTAAAATTTCACAGTCCTACTCTTTAAGGAAAACACCATTTATAATTAGCATGCTTATGTGCTCAGTCAGTACTTGACTATGGTTCTATAGAGCTGAGATAAGTTCTGCAGGCTTATTAGAGTTGGATTGGTTGTCTGCTGGAGTTGAAGTTCTCAACTTTGTATCCATAGTCAGGCACTCCTGGCTGCTAATGCAGGTTGGAGTAATGTCCATCAGTTCTCCTGAAGAACTGAATGGAAAGGAAGGTGAAACCGAGATCCCAGATGAGGTCCCAGCATCTGCTGATCCGACAAACAAACGGGGTGGTTTTGGCACCAAATTGGGTTCAAATTGTGCCCGCTTCAGAATCTCGTGCTCACTTACTGACTTGGGAATTTCATTATATTCTTCTAAGTTGTCTTCAAGTACCAAATGATAAATGTCTTGGAAGGAGCTACTTTTCCCATCCAAATTGAAAAGGCTGTCTATAAACTCGGCAAATTCAAGCACTTGTGGACTCGGCACATCTCGCAGACTCCCCGTCCACTCTTTGCTCTCGTCTTCCATTAGCAACGTGTCTGAGAAGCTGTCATCTTCCACGCTTTGTTTGTATTCCTGCTCACCAAAATCTGCTTGCAGGGGGCTGGGCAGAGAGTAACAGCTGTTCTGCAGTGGCTCGAATGGTTGTACCTCCTGGGAATGTTTAGATAAACAATCTGCAGCAAGTAACTCAGTTCGGGAACTAAGAGAGGGGTTTTCCTCTGGGATTGCTGGATCAATGTAGAAACAAGGCGACTCATCTTTCTCCATTACGACGTGCAGACTTGGAGAGCCCCTGATGCTGCGAAATCCCGAGGATCTGCGAGAATCAAAACTGTAGACTGACTCGTTGTCAGACAGACTCTCCATGGTGGCGAGTGGAGCCCTCCGCTCCTCTGTTTCGGTCACCAGCCTATCCTTGGTGTTCATTAGTAGCAACTCAACGGGATCGCTTTGGCACTGAACATTTTGTTTAGTTCGATAGAGGTCTTCAAAGCTTAGTTCAGCTTTTGACTTGCTCCTGAAAAGACAAAGAACAGTTACCCAACAAATTTCGCACCAGTACGTTAATATTGCCACTAAAGTGTTTATCATGTTAACCCTTGATTGGCTAGGTGTAATGGGTTGCATTTTATTTAGCATAAAGCAAAATAGAAATACTTCTGCATTTATTATGTTCCAAGGTGAACACATCCTTCACGTTATAATGCACGTGAAACTCATGCCACCAAAAACAGCATAAAATTCACAATTTGTTGGTCTCAACATCTTAATTTAGATGCCTCTGAAAAAAACCACCCCATTCTGCAAATAGCGGACAGCAGTGCTACCCGAGAGAGAATGGTGCAGGAGTAGGCCATTCGGCCCTTCGAGCCAGCACCGCCATTCAATGTGATCATGGCTGATCATCCCCAATCAGTACCCCATTCCTGCCTTCTCCCCATATCCCCTCTGAGGCAGAGAATTCCACACCGCCCTCTGAGGCAGAGAATTCCACACTCCCCACTCTCTGTGAGAAAAAGTGTTTCCTCGTCTCTGTTCTAAATGGCTTACTCCTTTTTCTTAAACTGTGGCCCCTGGTTCTGGACTCCCCCAACATCGGGAACATGTTTCCTGCCTCTAACGTGTCCAAACCCTTAACAATCTTATATGTTTCAATGAGATACCCTCTCATCCTTCTAAACGCCAGAGGGTACAAGCCCAGCTGCTCCATTCTCTGAGCACATGACAGTTCCGCCATCCCGGGAATTAACCTTGTAAACCTACGCTGCACTCCCCCAATAGCAAGAATGTCCTTCCTCAAATTAGGGGAACAAACTGCACACATTACTCCAGGTGTGGTCTCACTAGGGCTTTGTACAACTGCAGAAGGACCTCTTTGCTCCTATACTCGATTCTGCAGTTATAAAGGCCAACATGCCATTCGCTTACTTCACTGCCTGCTGAACAAGGACCCCCATATCCTGTTGTACTTCCCCTTTTCCCAACTTGCCGCCATTTAGATAGTAATCTGCCTTCCTGTTTTTGCTGCCAAAGTGGATAGCCTCACATTTATCCGCATTAAACTGCATCTGCCCACTCCCCCAACCTGTCCAAGTCACCCTGCATTCTCATAGCATCCTCCTCACAGTTTGCACTGTCACCCAGCTTTGTGTCATCTGCAAATTTGCTAATGTTACTTTGAATCCCTTCATCCAAATTATTGATGTATAGTGTAAATAGCTGCGGTCCCAGCACCGAGCCTTGCGGTACCGCACTAGTCACTGCCTGCCATTCTGAAAGGGACCCGTTAAACCCTACTCTTTGTTTCCTGTCTGCCAACCACTTCTCTATCCATGTCAGCACTCTACCCCCAATACCATGTGCCTTAATTTTGCCCACTAATCTCCTATGTGGGGCCTTATCAAATGCTTTCTGAAAGTCCAGGTACACTACATCCACTGGCTCTCCCTTGTCCATTTTCCTAATTACATCATCAAAAAATTCCAGAAGATTAGTCAAGCATGATTTCCCCTTCGTAAATCCATGCTGATTCGTCCGATCCTGTTACTGCTATCCAAATGTTCGGCTTTTATAATTGACTCCAGATCTTCCCCACCACACGATGTCAGGCTAACTGGTCTATAATTCCCAGTTTTCTCTCTCCTGCCTTTCTTAAAAAGTGGGATAACATTAGCTACCCTCCAATCCACAGGAACTGATCCTGAGTCTATAGGACATTGGAAAATTATCACCAATGCATCCACGATTTCTAGAGCCACTTCCTTAAGTACTCTGGGATGCAGACCATCAGGCCCTGGGGATTTATCAGCCTTCAGTCCCATCAGTCTATCCAACACCATTTCCTGCCTAATGTGGATTTCCTTCAGTTCCTCCGTCACCCCAAATCCTCTGGCCACTACTATATCAGGAAGATTGTTTGTGTCCTCCTTAGTGAAGACAAATCCAAAGTTCCTGTTCAACTCATCTGCCGTTTCCTTGTTCCCTGTAATAAATTCACCTTTTTCGGTCTTCAAGGGTCCTACTTTGGTCTTAACTAATTTTTTCCTCTTTACATACCTAAAGAAGCTTTTACTATATTGCTATATATTCTTTTCTAGCTTACCTTCGTACCTCATCTTTTCTCCCCGTTTTGTCTTTTTGGTTATCTTCTGTTGTTCTTTAAACATTACCAATCCTCTTGCTTCCCGCTCATCTTTGCTACGTTGTACTTCGCTTTAATTTTTATACTGTTCTTGACGTCCCTTGTCAGCCATGGTGGCCCCTTTCTTCCCTTGGAATCTTTCTTCCTCCGAGGAATGAACTGATCCTGCACATTCCGTATTATTCCTAAAAATACCTGCCATTTTTGTTCCACTGTCATCCCTGCTAGTATATCTTTCCAGTCCACTTTGGCCAGCTCCTTCCTCATGGCCCCACAGTCCCCTTTATTCAACTGTAACACTGACACCTCCGATCTACCCTTCTCCCTCTCCAATTGTAGATTAAACCTGACCATGTTATGGTCACTACCTCCTAATGGCTCATTAACCTCGAGGTCCTTTATCAAATCTGGTTCATTACATAACACTAAATCCAGAATTGCCTTCTCCCTGGTAGGCTCCAATACAAGCTGTTCTAAGAGTCCATCACAACGGCACTCTACAAAGTCCCTTTCTTGGGGTCCAGTACCAACCTGATTTTCCCAGTCTACCTGCATGTTGAAATCTCCCATAACAACCACAGCATTACTTTTGCTACATGCCAATTTTAACTCCTGATTCAACTTGCGCCCTATGTCCAGGCTACTGTTTGGGGGCCTGTAGATAAGTCCCATTAGGGTCTTTTTACTCTTACAATTTCTTAGTTCTATCGATACTGACTCCACATCTCCTGTTTCAATGTCACCCCTTGCAAGGGACTGAATTTCATTCCTCACCAACAGGGCAACCCCATCCCCTCTGCCCACCTGTCTGTCTTTTCGATAGGAGGTATACCCTTGAATATTCAGTTCCCAGCCCTGGCCCTCTTGCAGCCATGTCTCAGTAATTCCCACAACATCATAGTTGCCAGTTTCCAACTGAGCCTCAAGCTCGTCCACTTTATTCCTTGTACTTCGCGCATTCATATACAGCACTTTGACCTCCGTCTTCACTTCCCCCCTCGCACCGCTCGCAATTGGCCCTGACCTTACTCTGTTCTCCCTTCTCGAGATTTCCATCCAATTAATTCTAGAATCTTTTGTAATTTTTCCTGTAGCCACTTCCCCTTCAACTCCATCTATATACTCTCAATTTGTCATCCCTCCCCCCCACTATTTAGTTTGAACCCATTCGAATTTATTATTGCTGACAACAAAGAAATGGCAGTATATGAAACACAGGACTGCTACCATGTACCAGATCAAGGAATGGATGAACAAGGTGAAGCAAATGTCTTGAGGCATTCACTCCAACAATTATAAAGTTAGGGCAAGGAGGCAAAGTGCATCAAACCCTGCAGAGGCAGCTTTGTCTTTAGTGCCAGAAGATAAATGGGTGTGAAGCCGTTTCTCAGGAGCCAGATTAAAGGCACAGTAGCATAAATCTTTATGGCTTATGGTACTGAAAAAGATTTTTACCTTGGAGCTCACTTGAAATCCACATTCCTTGTTTGATAGCATTAGGGCCAATATTTAGGATAAGCGGAAGAGTACTGTGTCATTGTGCTATGTGGTACATTTAAGTTCAGTTCTATATATTATATTTGAATGTTGTGCATCCTAAATATGTATACTGTAAATGTGGACATAACTGTCAGCAAAAATTGCGACAAACTTGAAGTTATAAATATGAAGAATAAGTTTTAAAACATACTGTGCAGATCACATCCCTTGAAGATAAATGTAACAAAACAAGCTGGATATAGCCTGGCAAATACAGTTCCAAAAAAACAGATAAATACGTAGACGCATCTCATTTTACAGCTGGAGAAAACTGTGTATAGCATGATTTGACCACCAAAGTCCTACAATCCATCATGGGAAATTATCTTAAAGCCACAATTTTTCAGCTAGGAATACATCACCATATGTGATGTAGGACTGTTGCTATCTTCCCCGCTCTAACTCCTTGTTTATTTTTTTTATAAACTTGTACCCTCAAATGTATTTATTTTGGGCAATATTTTTACTTCTGCAACTCGCTAATGTTATTGATACTGTTATTATATGTTATGATAGTGTTATTATAGTTTATCTCAACAAATCTTAGAAAAGAACAGATCACTCAACATATAATTTTTCAAATTGCTTTCTAAAAATTAACCATTGATTACAGATCTCAGTTTACTCTCTCTTGTTATGGAAAATTAGACCTCCATATTTACCCTCAGCAACTCTTCATTTCTCCACCCATGCTCCACAATTTGACGAGCATCAGTTTATTCCCCAAGATTTGGTTGATCTAGATGAGCACTATTTATTAAACACAGACATACTAACTCCTGCACAATGAATTGAACATAAGTTTCAGTTCATCAGAGAATTAGTCTGCCATGGAAATTGCTGTCAAGTCATGACTGTGCTGTTGGTGGGTGGGGACCTCAAAGTATAATAGATGATTCCTACAAGCTTCTTAGATTACATGTAATACAGTTTTAACTACTGTATTTTAGGCAAAAATCCAATCAGATTGAGATTCAATCAGTTCATGGAAGACTGCAAAAAAAGCTCTCTGTGCAACAGATGTCCTCTTGATGTCTGTTGATTACATTCATCAGTCTTAAGGTTGATGAATGCATGTTCCAAGTACAGCTAATGGTTTTTTGCTAACATCTGTGAAGTGACCTGTTGTGCAGCTTGTTTTTCTCTCTCTGGCACTAACAGTCCTTCAATGGCAAACCCGATCAGGAACATAAATCAAACACATAAAAAAACTGCAGATGGTTAAAATCTAAAATAAAAAGAATGCTGGAAATGCTCAGCAACAACTGCGGAGAGAGAAACAAAATTAATGTTTCGGCTTCATGGCCTTTTGTTCTCATGGGCCTTTCGTTCTCACAAAAGGCTTTCAAGCCAAGTGTAAACTATGTTCTTGTCATGATCAGGAAAAAATGGCATAAAGAACATATGGATTCTGAAAGCTCACAATTTGTTTTCCCGGGAAAAAAAAAAAGCAAATCTGTAGACACAAAGAACTGCAGATGCTGGTTAGTACACAAAAGGAAACCATGCAGAATGGCATGCTGCCTGACTTGCTGAGTTACTCCAGCACTTTGTAACATCAATTCTGATCCATTTTACACATAGGCATCAGTATGTAAGAAAGGAATTTTTAAAAAATCTGGTAACTCAATAACAACGATTTGTAGATGAGGTGGTGTTCCTCTAGTTTTCCATTCGGCTGAGGATGGATGGATCAGTGAGGCAATCAGGAGGGGAATTGGGTCCCTGGGTCTTTCTATCCAACCAGACCCTGCCACACATGCCCCTCATTCCCCAAACATGACTCTCTCTCATCCAGCTTCTTCTCTACCCACTCCTTCCATTGTTTTCCCCGTTCCCATCTGCCTACCACACCACCATTATTAAATGGCCATGTTCTGTGTTAATGCTTTGTTAAAGATATATCTCTGGTACTTGGCACATCGTTCAAGCCATTTTTTAGATAAATAATATTATGGATGTACGTATATCCAGAGAGTTATCCCTCAAGACTGTAATAACAAAACTATATTTTTGGGAGTTTGGGTATTTGTGTTCAGGATCCTTCTGACGATCCAGCAATATTTTAACAAGTCAAGCTTATTGTCATTTGTGCAGGTATGGTGAGTTACAGGTACAATTAAAAGTTTGCTTGCAACAGCATCAGGCATGTAGACTTGGTTTTTAAAAGAGTGAAAAGTAAAAGACAGTACAATGCAGTAACACAATTGGAAAACAAGCCCACAGCATTGCCCGCAGTGATCTGTCGCAGAGGTAGGATTAGAATTGTGCAGATTAGCCTAATAATGGTAGGAAAGTATTTAAGAAGGAACTTCAGATGCTGTAAAATCGAAAGTAGACATAAATGCTGGAGAAACTCAGTGGCTGAGGCAGCATCTATGGGGCGAAGGAAATAGGCAACGTTTCGGGTTGAAACCCTTCTTCAGACAGATGGTAGGAAAGTAATTGTTCCTGAACCATTGAAATGCTTTCACTTGAGATGTGCTCCCATTGGAAATCTATAATTCTACAAAGTTGCCTGTCTGCTCTGCACAAAATATTGAAGTTGGGTGAGTAATTATAACCATTTGTAATTATTTAATGGCTTCGTGTAATCTTTCTACTTAAAGTATGAAATCTTGCTGAATTACAGAGCCTCCCCAAGGGAATCCTTGCTTCGAGCTGAATAAGTCTTTTGCATCTGTAGCTCCAGGCTTTGTAAGATAAGATGATAAGATGCATTTATTTGTCACGTGCCATACTGTTGTATGTCTCATTTAACAGTCACCCCATCCGCACGCAACCTAACCATGCTGGAAAATTGCTGAGTTGTGGCTGCATGAGTCTGACCACCCTTTTCTAGTTTTCTTCAGCGCATATTCTTCCAAATCAACCTTGACAATGATAAACCAACAGATTAATTGATAGTGGAAGCAACACAATAGAGCCCAACGATATTGCTCATTTAACACTGCAGTAGAAGGTGCATGTTATTAACAGTAGGACTAATAGCTGGCTACACAATTCTTAATTCTAAAGCACCAAATATAATATTCACTTTTCTATTGATTCCTTGCAGAGATACTCTGTTAATCTACATTTTTTGTCAACATGGCTCAGTAGATATCAACCTTAGTAACAGTATGGCATGAGGAAAGAAATTCCATTAGGAAAAACGTATGTCATTATTTAAGGATCAGCTGTAGAATGAAACTTGACCGGTTAAAAATGTTTTGCAAGCAAATTATCTAAAACAATTTAGCCTTTTAAATAATTTATAGAATGAACAAATAATTTTTGTAGCTAACAAAGATAAAAGGCAAGAAGTAAATGTTTGTATAAGCAAAGATGAGCATTTGGGATTGGAAGCGCAACTTGTTAAGATTCCTAGGAAGAATTGGAAATGTAATCTGACAAGAACCTCTTGCCCTTTTTAAAAAAAAAAATGACAGGATTCTTTTTACATTTGGAAAACTCCAGTCAGGTTCAGCAAGTCCATACGATACGATAAAACTTTATTCATCCCCGGAGGGAAATTGGACTCCATCACTCTTGGACTGTCCAATTGCAAAGGCTCAATCAGAGAATTGCTCAAAACTTAATTAATGATCACGAGCTTTTCTGCATAAAATTATATTTGATTATTCAGGTCACACATTTATATTAAAATGGGAACTGACACTATATTTTCTTTCAAACTTTCCTTTCATTCTTTTACCTCCATACAAGCACATTCTAGATGGTGCTTTTGAAAAATGTCCAGAACTTGTACAATAGCCTGTTTTCTCTCTCTTGTTGGTGCTATTGTAGTTTAAGATTGAGCCACAGGTGAATGTGCTCAGCCTCTCCTTTGCTTGATTCTAAATGGATTTGGCCTCGAGTGCCGTCTTATTTTGGTAAAGATTCCAACCTGAATGAAAATCAGAATATTACCTATGTTGCAAAGAAATCACCAAGATGTCTAGTACTTGCAACATTTGGCATTGGAAATATTCTGCTGTGTATAAATGTCCTAACAATATTTATGTTTGAAAAGCTTATATTTGTATATTGCTGGTTATCCATGTGGTTCAGCATAGTGTTTCAGGTGATTATGAATAACAGATCCACCTCAAGCTTGCGGAGAAGATAAGCATATGTTGAGCTAGCCTAGGAACAAGGGTGGAAATGATGGATCATTTTGAATACAGGATGTGAGATGCTGAGCTGCTGGACTCAATTTAGCTATCAAGATGATCTTGGAGAAAATTGTAAGAAAGCTAAAATCAAATATGAGTAACATAAAAACATAGAAAATAGGTGCAGGAGTAGGCCATTCGGTCCTTCGAGACAGCACCGCCATTCAATATGATCATGGCTGATCATCCAAAATCAGTACCCCGTTCCTGCTTTATCCCCTTTGATTCCGTTAGCCCTAAGAGCTAAATCTAACTCTAACAACCATGATTGTTCAGCTTTGAGCCAAATCTGAGATGATAAACCATGAAAGATTTATTCAAGGCTAGAAATGCAAAGTATTTGATGAATCTAAGACAATGGTTTAGTTGCTAGAAAATTTATAAAAACTAGTAATGTCAACTGATGGAAGTGAGATGCAATGCTCAAGCTAATGGGGTGAAGGGGGGAACTACACATGTGAAATATGGAGGAGTGGATTAATGGGAGACCAAGTCATTGAGCTGGGTATAAAAAACACTCAGCAGCCAGAAGCATGTTCAAAACCAAGAGTTAGTATCTCAGAGTTTTGGTATTTTTGAACTGAAAGACCACCCTCTCATTTGACCAACATGGGTCATTTTTTGTTCTCGTGTGCAATTCTCCCTTTAGTTCAGTAAAATTATTACAAATGTCTGCTGTGTCTCTTTAATCATCATTACTTCAATTGGCCAACATTTTCCAAAACATTTTTGACTTTGAGGTAATGACATGGAATCGAGACTTGGACATCACACAAACTTTATAGTGTTCTTCTTGCCTTATCCTCAGAAATGGAAATGATTTTAGGGTGCCTGGTTTGTTTTATTTTTAAAACAGGCCCAAGTTGTCCAAGCCGACCAATATGACCCATCATATCTAGTCCCAATTGTCTACCCTGGCTCATATCCATCTAAACCTTTCCTATCCATGTTCCTATCCAAATATCTATTAAATGTTATTGTATCTGACTCAACTACTTCCTCTGGCAACTACTTAAATATATCCACCTCCCCCTGTGTAGGGGGAAAATGCTCCTTCAGTCCCTATTAAATCTTCCCCCCTTTCCTGGAGCAGGGTGAGCAAAACTGAACACAATACTCCAAGTGTGGCCTCAGTAACATCTTTTGTAGCTGTTACATAACATGCCAACTTCTGTACTCCATTCCCTGATTGATGAAGGCTAACGTGCCAATTAACTGTTTCATGTGATCAATCTTGGATAAACATAATTAGTTGCCTTTTACATTGCAAGTAGCAAAGTGATTTTCCATGTTCTAAATAACAACGATGATTTTGCTTTTCAAATTTCATTTAAGCATTGATAAATTACTTTCACATTAATATTTGCACTTTTTTTTGGATAGGAGACCAATATCTTTCAGTAGCACTGGAAGGTGATTCTTCCCAATGCTATCAGATTATTGAATCAATCACCTCTTTCACATCCCCTACCCTGAGATGCTGTCATATACTCCACTACGCATTCCTATAAATGTTGGAATAACACCTATACTATCAGTGAACATTATGTTAAATCTACAACACAAAAATCAAGAGAAGTTTAAGATACTACTATTTGTGGCTACATTATTAGCCTAATTGTAAGCCAGAGACCTGGAGAGGCATGACTTGCTGATTGTCCTATGCATGTTTCTATTTCATGTTATACAAATCACACTGTATTTGCAGTGTGAAATTGTCATTACATATATCAAATCTATTTTCATAGAAGAGCTGTCAATTGTTGCATACCTATATCCTGTTTAATTATTGGTCCCTTTTGCAGGGTTAAGTTAGCAGGCTTTTGATGTTTCTTTAGCATTTACTAACCACTCTCGTAAAACTGGAGTTGGTGCTGAAATAGTTACTGAAAATAAAAGGCTTGACTTGCTTTGCTAGAATTTCCTTGCCTCGTTTGCAGCTTCCATCGTTGTCCTCCAATGTAAGGGGCAAAGATAAGCACTGATCACTTTTGGGGTGGAACTCGCCTTGGGCGCCTTCATCTTTTAGTTATGATTCTCCTTGGTCTGCATTTATTTAAATAAAATGCAAACACTCCTCCTCACCACTGGTGAAATCCAGTAATAGATGAATGGAGACCTGGCTCCATAAGCTTCTGGTTCTTTTTCTCCTTCGCCCCTGGTACACACAGCCTGGTTAGAAATTACTCAAAATCAATGGCCATTGGTGACTCCTTTCTCCTCTGGGCTCACAGCTCTGTCAGAAAAGATTGAATCGACCTAAATGCAATGCTTCAAAAATTGTACTAAAGCTTAATTACCATTAATTTAGTACTAATGTATAGCAATGAGACAGTGATACTGAAGAAGCTAGACTGAATCAAAAATATTTTCTTTTTAGATTTGAAACGAGCATCTTTCCCTCTACACATCTTCAAACTGCTGTGAGTAGTTGGGTAACTGTTTTATATACCAATATAACCGTGTCAATATATAGATAGCAGTCTTCATATAAAATCATTGCTTACTAACTATAGGATGGATAGAAATAATATAAAATTGGGAATGGGGAAGAGGCTTGGGGTTGGTCGAGGTGAATTTTGAAAACAGGAATAGATAGCAAAGTGAAAGAAATTAAGCAGGAAATTCCGAGGGGTGGGGGGAATAATTTTTAGTCCAACATTGTCAATTTCAAATAGAGTGCAAGAATTTGCAAGACAAATTGTATGATTTGCTCAGATGTGAGAGAGCAATAATCTGCATACAAATTTGAATGGGAAAGAGGATTTGAACAGTAAAATTTTAGTTTGGCTATTGAAAAAGGAAAAGGTGAGAAATTGATTTTGGGGGAGAAGTAAAGATGAACTGGGACCACAAAGATAGTTAGTAGAAGTAGATGTATATATGGTTAACACACCGAGGTGGAAGCTACTGAAATCAACAGGCTCAAACTGAGTATTACCTTGGTTCATAAATGCCAAAAGTGAGAGGAAAACAACCTCTACATATGCTGCAGGAAGAATGAGAAGTGACTCCTGAGGATGAATAAAATAAAATGCCTGAATATTTTAAAAGACAATTAATAGACACAAAGAAAATATGACTACATCAGATTAACTATCTTGTAAAGATTAAAAATGGAATAAGAGTTGTAAGATTAAATAGTGGCAATTACGTATTTAACTTTTTAAAATCAATAATTCCTCAAATTACAAAGAAATGGTGCCTGATTTGAAGTACAGTAACAAGCTCCTATTTACAAACAGGAACATTTAATCTCATGGAAATAACCACCATTCTGTACTTGCACACAAACTGGAGAAATGGCATCTAATATTCCTCTTGGGTTAACTTACAACCTAACTGTTTTCCCACTGTCTCCTTTTGCCTATATTCCTTCCTCTGACTTCACAACTTGCATCACTTCTATCTTAATTGCTCAGTTTGTCTTTTCATCTCTGCCCTTTCTCCACCTGCCTATCAAACCCCTCATTAGTATCCACCTACTTGCCAGGTTTTTTCCTATCCCGAGCTCTCTTCCAGCTTCCACCCCCATCAGTCTGAAGAAGAGTCCCAACCCAAAACATCACCTATCCATGTTCTTCAGTGATGCTGCATGACCTGCTGAGTTACTCCAACACAATGTTTTTTCTAGCTTTCTTGAAGGTATTTGGTGGACTGGAACTGAACAAATAATCTGATAATTGGTCCAAACATATACTAGTTTCTGGAAAATAAAAACAAAATACACACACCTAATCTATTTGTGCTTTTGTTTAATTTCTATGTGTCGTCTTGGCTGATTTATCAAATTAAAAATATTAGCAACAATGACATTCACTCTTTCCTCTCCAACCACACTCAACATTTTATAAACCTCCATTAAAATGACAGAAATTAGGCTCTTCTATACTATTTAAACCCAGATCTTCAAACTCATCTGGTAACTAATATTTTCAAATCTGAAATATCTCTGGTGTAGATTGATTATATTCCAAATTCTCTATCAATCTGATTAGAAAGTTGATAAAATTGATCAGAAGCATTTGAGTGATAAATGGTTGGACTGTTGCCAAATTGGTATTCAACATTAATTATGTTTTAAGAAATCATTATTGTGGTTTGCTGACTAAGTGGCCTTCATATTTTGTAAATTGTTGCTAACAAAATCAATCACAGGCAAGCTGCCAGAGAGTTGAGAGAAGATGATGGGGTTAACAATGCATAGGTCTTTCTTGGCAACTGAGCAGATTCAAAGGCGTTGTGTGTGCTTGGCCCGAAGCCAGTCAACGTTTGTACAAAGCATGAGGTCTGTGACCTACATGTATCACTTCATGGAAGTCTTGATCTTTACAGAACCTGCTGAAGTTGTTTTTTACCTTAATAGAAACATTACCAAAGGGTACTTTAAATGTTATGATATCCTGAAGTGCACTATTCATTATTGATGTATTCCTCATTTTATTGAGTTAATCGGGAAGGTCATGACTTGCGATCTTGGTCTGATTTCTGATGTTAAATAATTAACATGGCTGCACAGATTAATGTCATCAAGTATGATGAAACGTGCGTTTGGATGAACCGTGCCTGCTCCAACTTGATGGTGCTCTAGACTTCTGCCAGAAATCGGCACAAATAAGTAAATGTTGCTTTTTATTTTGCAAGATTTATGCACGAGGAACAGATGTACTTGGACTTTTTCTGAGGAAGATGCTCATTTTTAAAGAAATAATTAAAAATATGATCTAATAATATTACTATAATTGAAATGGCTTTGTATACATTCCAGATACAGGATGGAGTCTGTTTCACCAAGTCTGACTTCCTGTAACTCAATTCCAAGCACTTTTATCCATATTATCACCCATCTTGTTTTAGGAGTAATATGCCTTTTGAATGGAAAACTGAACAAGAAAATTACAACCTTTCACCTTTTTGCACCTGCTTTTTATACCTCTATGCGGCAAAGATTGGTCACTGAAGTTCTGAATGTTTAACCTCTAAAGACATGAATAGTTATTTATCATACCGTCGGTCTAGTTTTAGGCTTGTGAAGTGGCTTTATCACTGCATTTACCAAAGCATGCTCTTACTTTATACTGCTGTTCCTCCTTTGATCTCCATGTTCTGATAGTTGGGGCTGCTGCTGCACAATCATATCAGGATTCAAATCCACCTCTGTTGGGCTGACCATTACCTTTGCTGCTCCAAGTAAAGCTGTCTTCCCCTTGTTATAATTCTCTAGAACCTGGATAGACAATGAAACAATTTATTTTTAAGGACTACGGTTAATTGGGTAGAATATTAGATTAATTCACCCTTTCTACACCAATTCAGTAAAAACAAAATAATGATTAGAGGTTTAAAGACCTTTGCTTAAATCCAGCTGAGGATGAATGGGTTGAAAATGCATCTGCCTATTGGCCAAGTACCACACAATTTAGCATGATAATGAATGGCTGCACAAAATAAGGTTAGTGATCTCTCAAATATGGTTGATATGGGAGAGTGAGAACGCCGAGAGTCTACACTGGTGTGAAATGTTAGGCCTTGAATTTATACAACATTAAATTTTATTGTATTTTCAACACAATTAAATAATTGCTAATAGGTACAGACATTACTTCAGGAAAGCAAAGATCTGATATATGTTAATCTGCATCAACTATAGTCTACATTCATTGATGTACATAGTGCACATTGGTGCTCATACGTTCATTTTAGTAACTGACTTGGAAACTATGTGAATTTTCTAGTATTTGATCTGTCCACTATTTTGAGCACCTTCTACTTCGAGAATTTTTGAAACTTTGAATTAGCATCCTGCCTCTTCCATTCACTTTGATGGAATGTGAATAGTTATTACTTTATTATTTTCACATGTACCGAGATGCAGTGAAAAGCTTTAGTGTCCTATTAAATTAAACAGATAATACTATACATCATTACAATCAAGCCTCACAGGTACAACAAGTTCCCTCTTCAAAAATATTCCATACCCAGTCTCTATATAGACACCAAATGTAATGCTTTTTACACATCCCTCTGTACTCTTACACATGTTACTATCACTACTCATGTAAGATGACATTTATTTTGTAAAATTAAGATTTTGAATAATAAAATTAACCGGCCATATTTCCCGTCAGAACACAGCATGTAAATATGAAGAATATATAAATATGCATTTGTATACAAGGTTGCTTAGCGTATTCTTGCAGCTTACTTCCTTACCACCTGCTGCCTCTGACAGAGTTCCTACTGTGAATGCCTTTGGTAGCATAGTCACAACTTGTTCAGTTGGACGAGATTCAGTGCAGAACATCCTACATTTTTACTGAAAAAGAGACTCGACCCGAAACGCTGCCTATTTCCATCGCTCCATAGATGCTGCCTCACCCGCTGAGTTTCCCCAACATTTTTGTCTACCTTTGATTTTCCAGCATCTGCAGTTCCTTCTTAAACATCCTACTTTTGCTTATTAGCAAGGAAGGAACATGATTTCTTCAAACAAAGCTGGTGGAGACTGAATACGTACCGGTTTACATTCAACAATTGCACCAGTAGTGTTCACAAATTACATTGACACAAGGAAATAGATTCAATATGAGACTGATATCAGTCCAAGTTTAATGTAATATAAAGATAGAAAAAGGGACTGGATGTCTATTTACTTTAGACCTGCTTGTGAATGTCTAAATGCTGATAGAAATGCTCTTCAGTAGTGTGGGCCAACAATTTAGCTTAACCTACAGGCATTTCAAGAGTTTACATCAAATTGTGGAATCAGTTTGATTTGGTTACTAGCCATTTTCTCCAAGTCCAAGGTTTATAAGTTTACAAATTATTTCATCACTGGAGCACAAAATCCAAGTTATCAGCAAGTGCCAACAACAGGCTGCAGTTTTTAGGATGAGACTCTAAACAAATACTTTTTCTGCTTATTAAAATTCACATTCAAGATCACTGTACATTATTTGAACAGAACTTGAAATTGTTATATTTATAAGTAGTCTCTTGGTTTCTAAAGAATAAAAGCAGGATTTGGTGCACAGTTGTGAGTATATAGGGAACATGGTAAGAAAGAATCCTTGCAGGGCATGAGTGTGAAGAATTATTGTACAGGGTGTTTTGTCACCTATACTCGCTGATTGTGGCATAGAGGTCAGAAAGGTCCTTGATTATATGGCTACTTTCTCAAGAAGTGTAAAGAAGAGATGGAGTCAATGGGGAGGCTTGTCTGTGGGATAGATGGGGCTACCTGCACAATTCTCTGCAATTTCTTGTAGTCTTAGCAGTGCCGTTCTCAAACCAAGCTGTGATGTAAACCAATAGAATGTTTTTCTAAGATACTTCTGAAGAAGTTGGTGAGAGTTGTTGGGGTACATGCCCAACTTCCTTGGTATTCTGAGGAAATAAAGGTGTTGGTATGTTTTTTTTTGCCTGTAACTTCAAAGTGGTTGGTCCAGGACAGATTGGTGAAATTTACACCTAGGAACTAGATGTTCTGGACGATCTCCACTCTGGGACCATTTTTCTGCAGATTGGGGCATGTACTTCACCTTGCTTCCTGAAGTCAATAGTTAACTCTTGTTTAGCTGCCATTGAGGGTAACATCTTGACACCACATTACTAAGCTCTCTATCTCCTGCCTGGACTTTGTCTTCTCATTGTTCAAGGTTTTGCCGTTTACGATGGTGTCATTTACAAACTTGTAAATGGCGATAAAACAGAATTTGACCACACTGTCATGGATGCATGAGTATAGCAAAGAGCTGAGTATAGTGGAAAGAGTATAGCAAGACCTTCCTTGTGCAGTACCTGTGTTTAGAATTATTGTGGAGGATATTTTGATGCCTATCCTCACTGATTGTGATCCATATGTCATAAAACCAAGGATCCAGTTGCAGAGGGGGAGGAGGTGCCAACTCATAGGACCGTGAGTTTGGAGATAAATTTGGTTGGGATTACAGAATTGAAATTCCCATTTTGATTTCTAAAATTGTCCTGATCCTCTGATTTACTCTCTCTGGCATTATAATGAACATTTACCTTTGATCTGATACCACTTTTCCTGATGGGTTTCTTGAATGAAAAGAAATTGAATGAAAAGAAAATACCAGAGCAAAAGGAAGCTACATACTTTTGGCTGTTGAGTAGAGCTGCTGCTTGTGGGGAAAAAGCTGTTTTTATGTTCTTATATATGAGAGTCCGGAGTCACCTTCCAGAGGGAAGTGCTTCAAAGAGTTTGTGGCCAGGGTGAGAGGGGTCAGAGGTTATCTTACCTGCTCGTTTCCTGTCCCTTGCAGTGTACATTTTGTCGATGGGGGGAGAGTTGCAGCCAACAACTTTCTCGGCTGATCGAACGATGCAGCCTCCGGTTGTCATGCTTGGTGGCTGAGCCAAACAGACCATGATGGAGAAGGTGAGGACAGACTCTGATGGCAGTATAAAACTGGACAATCATTGCCTGTGGCACATTTTGTTTTCTCAGCTGCCGCAGGAAGTACACCCTCCGTTGGGCCTTTTTGGCCGTAGAGTCAATAGTTGCCTCCCATTTAAGGTCCCTGGGGATGATGGTTCCAAGGAACTTAAATGACTCCACAGATGTGACTGTGGTGTTGTTGATGGTGAGTGGGGGAGGGGGAGCTCTCCTAAAGTCTACAATCAATTCCACTGTCTTAAGAGCATTGAGCTCCAGGTTGTTGCGATGGTACCAGGATGCCAACTGTGTCACTTCCTGTCTGTAGGCAGATTCCTCTCCATCCTGGATCAGTCCGATCAGGGTTGTGTCGTCTGCACACTTGAGAAGCTTGATAGAGGAGTCTGTGGAGGTGCAGTCATTGGTGTAAAGGAGGGGGGAGAGCACGCAGCCTTGAGGTGCTCCTATGCTGATGGTTAGCGGGTCCGATATCTACTTTCCCGCCTCACATGCTGCTTCCTGTCTGTCTGGAAGTTGGTGATCCACTGATGGAGGGGTTCAGGCAGAGTCAACTGGGAGAGTTTGGAGTGGTGCGGAATGCGGAGCTGAAATCCACAAACAAAATCCTTGCATAGGTCTCCTGGCGGTCTAGACACTGGAGGATGAAGTGCACGCCTAGGTTTACTGCATAATTCACTGATCTATCGGCCCAGTTTGCAAACTGCAGAGGGTCCAGCAGGGGGGTTGTGATATTTCTCAGGTGGGTCAGCATGTCTTTCAAGGGTCTTCATGATTTCACAGGTCAGTACGACAGGCCTGTAGTTATTAAGACCAGTAATCCTTGGCTTTTTGGGTACAGGAAAAATAATAGAGACCTTTAAGCAGGCAGGGACAGTGCAGGTTTGCAGGGACCGATTGTAAATGTCCGTGTGGACTGTTGTCAGTTCGGCACAGAGCTTGAGGGGAAACATTGTCTGTTCCTGGAAATTTCTGGCTATTCTGTCGCCTGAATAGCTTTTCCACCTCCACAATTGTTATTGTTAGTGATGGAGAAGTGGGCAGACTGATGTTGGGCAGCAAGGAGAGGGTGGGACCTGGACGAGGGCCCCGTCTTTGTAGACTGGAATCCAGCTGTAAGTAGGTGTGAAGTGGTGATTGGGGAGGAGTGAGGGGGTAGTTTGGGCAGTGTCTGTCTATCGAACCTGCAATAGAACTCTGTGGAGTCATTTAAGTTCCTTGGAACCATCATCTCCAGGGACCTTAAATGGGGCTGAAGAAGGGTTGCGGCACGAAACGTTGCCTATCTCCTTCGCTCCATAGATGCTGCTGCACCCGCTGAGAGGGGCCCGGGGAGCCGTTGGAGACAGAGGGTGGAGTTACCTGCGCTGTGAGTATAAACCTAGCGCGGGGCTTGCTTTTCAGAGGCCCGGGGAGCCGTTGGAGACAGAGGGTGGAGCTACCTGCGCTGTGAGTATAAACCTAGCGTGGGGCTTGCTTTTCCCAGAGGCCCGGGTGGCCGTTGGAGACAGAGGGTGGAGCTACCTGCTGTGAGTATAAACCTAGCGCGGGGCTTGCTTTTACAGAGGCCCGGGGAGCCGTTGGAGACAGAGGGTGGAGTTACCTGCGCTGTGAGACCGAAATCTGCAACGTTCCATCTTCCAGTGAGGGAATCTGGTGAAGCCTCTGATTGGTTGAAGAGGACCAGACGAAGCAGCTGATTGGCTGCAACCCGGGGTTTACATTTCTACATTTCTGTCTACAGGTTTAAGGATTCTGGGAGCTAAGGATTCTGGGTGCTAGGGATTCAGTATTTATTAGTATTTATTAGTAAAGTTTAAAGAATAAAGTTTTGTGTTTAATAAAAAATAAATTAAAAAAATATATATATTTAATAGAGTAATTTGAGAGTAAGATGTCAGTGGAGATTGGCCCCATGGTTTGCTCAGCCTGCAACATGTGGGAGATCAGGGATATGGTCGGTGTCCCTGATGACTACATTTGCAGGAAGTGTGTCCAGCTGCAGCTCCTGGCAGACCGCATTGAACGATTGGAACTGCGGCTGGATTCATACTGGAGCATCCACGATGCAGAGAAAGTCGTGGACAGCACATACAGCGAGTTGGTCACGCCACAGGTAAAAGGTAAGAGGACAGAAAGGGAGCGGGTGGCCAATAGCCAGCAAAGCAGTAGGCAGATAGTGCAGGAGTCCCCTGCGGTCATCTCCCTACTAAACAGGTTTACCATTTTGGATACTGTTGAGGGAGATGGCTCATCAGGGGAATGCAGCAGCAGCCAAGTTCATGGCACCATGGGTGGCTCTGCAGCACATGATGGGGGAAAAAAGAGGGGAAGGGCTATTGTAATAGGGGATTCAATTGTCAGGGGAATAGATAGGCGTTTCTGCGGCCGCAAAAGAGACTCCAGGATGGTATGTTGCCTCCCTGGTGCAAAGGTCAGGGATGTTACTGAATGGCTGCAGAACATTCTGGAGGGGGAGGGTGAACAGCCAGTTGTCGTGGTGCATATTGGCACCAACGATATAGGGAAAAAAAGGGATGAGGTCCTACAAGGTGAATTTAGGGAGCTAGGAGATAAATTCAAAAGTAGGACCTCAAAGGTAATAATCTCTGGATTATTACCAGTACCACGGGCCAGTCAGAGTAGAAATAGGAGGATATTGCAGATGAATACGTGGCTTGAAAAATGGTGCAAGGGGGAGGGATTCAAATTTTTAGGGCACTGGAACCATTTCTGGGGGAGGTGGGACCAGTACAAACAGGACGGTCTGCACCTGGGCTGGAATGGAACCAATGTCCTTGGGGGAGTGTTTGCTAGTGCTGTCGGGGAGGATTTAAACTAATGTGGCAGGGGGATGGGTACAAGAGCAGAGAGGCAGGTGGGTGTAAAACGAGGGTGGAAGCAATAGGGAGCAAGGTGAAAAGTAAAAGTGGCAGGCAGACAAAACCAGGGCAAAAATCAAAAAGGGCCACTTCTCAACAAAATTGTATAAGGGGTAAGAGCGTTGTAAAAACAAGCCTGAAGGCTTTGTGTCTCAATGCAAGGAGTATTCGTAATAAGGTGGATGAGTTGAACGTGCAGATAGCTATTAATGAGTATGATATAGTTGGGATCACGGAGACATGGCTCCAGGGTGACCAAGGCTGGGAGCTGAACATCCAGGGATATTCAATATTCAGGAGGGATAGAGAGAAAGGAAAAGGAGGTGGGGTAGCGTTGCTGGTTAGAGAGGAGATTAACGCAATGGAAAGGAAGGACATTAGCTTGGAGGATGTGGAATCGGTATGGGTAGAGCTGCGAAACAATAAGGGGCAGAAAACGCTAGTGGGAGTTGTGTACAGGCCACCTAACAGTAGTAGTGAAGTTGGGGATGGTATAAAACAGGAAATTAGAAATGCGTGCGACAAAGGCAAAACAGTTATAATGGGTGACTTCAATCTACATATAGATTGGGTGAATCAAATTGTCAGGGGCGCTGAGGAAGAGGATTTTTTGGAAAGTATGAGGGATAGTTATCTAAATCAACATGTAGAGGAACCAACGAGAGAGCAGGCTATTTTAGACTGGGTATTGAGTAATGAGGAAGGGTTAGTTAGCAGTCTTATTGTGCGTGCCCCCTTGGGCAAGAGTGAGCATAATATGGTCGAGTTCTTCATTAGGATGGAGAGTGACATTGTTAATTCAGAAACAATGGTTCTGAACTTAAGGAAAGGTAACTTTGAGGGTATGAGACGTGAATTGGCCAAGATTGACTGGCAATCAATTCTAAAAGGGTTGACGGTAGATACGCAATGGAAGACATTTAAAGACTGCATGGATGAACTACAAAAATTGTTCATCCCAATTTGGCAAAAGAATAGATCAGGGAAGGTAGTGCATCCGTGGATAACAAGGGAAATCAGGGATAGTATCAAAGCAAAAGATGATGCGTACAAAGTAGCCAGAAAAAGCAGCATACCAGAGGACTGGGAGAAATTCAGAGACCAGCAGAGAAGGACAAAGGGCTTGATTAGGAAAGGAAAAATAGATGATGAAAGAAAACTGGCAGGGAACATGAAAACTGACTGCAAAAGTTTTTATAGATATGTGAAGAGAAATAGATTAGTTAAAACAAATGTAGGTCCCTTGCAGTCAGAAACAGGTGAGTTGATCATGGGGAACAAGGATATGGCGGACCAATTGAATAACTACTTTGGTTCCGTCTTCACTAAGGAAGACATAAATAATCTGCCGGAAATAGCAGGGGACCGCGGGTCAAAGGAGTACTTGAGTGAAATCCAGGTTAGTCGGGAAGTGGTGTTGGGTAAATTGAATGGATTAAAGGCCGATTAATCCCCAGGGCCAGATAGGCTGTATCCCAGAGTACTTAAGGAAGTAGCTCCGGAAATAGTGGATGCATTAGTGATAATCTTTCAAAACTCTTTAGATTCTGGAGTAGTTCCTGAGGATTGGCGGGTAGCAAACGTAACCCCTCTTTTTAAGAAGGGGGAGAGAGAGAAAACGGGGAATTACAGACCAGTTAGTCTAACATCGGTAGTGGGGAAACTGCTAGAGTCAGTTATTAAAGATGGGATAGCAGCACATTTGGAAAGTGGTGAAATCATTGGACAAAGTCAGCATGGATTTACAAAAGGTAAATCATGTCTGACGAATCTTGTGGAATTTTTCGAGGATGTAACTAGTAGCGTGGATGGGGGAGAACCAGTGGATGTGGTGTATCTGGACTTCCAGAAGGCTTTCGACAAGGTCCCACATAAGAGATTAGTATATAAACTTAAAGCATACGGCATTGGGGGTCAGTATTGATGTGGATAGAGAACTGGCTGGCAAACAGGAAGCAAAGAGTAGGAGTAAACGGGTCGTTTTCACAATGGCAGGCAGTGACTAGTGGGGTACCGCAAGGCTCAGTGCTGGGACCCCAGCTATTTACAATATACATAAATGATCTGAATGAGGGAATTGAAGGCAATATCTCCAAGTTTGCGGATGACACTAAGCTGGGAGGAAGTGTTAGCTGTGAGGAGGATGCTAGGAGACTGCAAGGTGACTTGGATAGGCTGGATGAGTGGGCAAATGTTTGGCAGATGCAGTATAATGTGGATAAATGTGAGGTTATCCACTTTGGTGGCAAAAATAGGAAAACAGACTATTATCTAAATGGAGGCCGATTAGGAAAAGGGGAGATGCAGCGTGACCTGGGTGTCATGGTACACCAGTCATTGAAAGTAGGCATGCAGGTACAGCAGGCAGTGAAGAAAGCGAATGGTATGTTAGCTTTCATAGCAAAAGGATTTGAGTATAGGAGCAGGGAGGTTCTACTTCAGTTGTATAGGGTCTTGGTGAGGCCACACCTGGAGTGTTGCGTACAGTTCTGGTCTCCAAATCTGAGGAAGGACATTATTGCCATAGAGGGAGTGCAGCGAAGGTTCACCAGACTGATTCCTGGGATGTCAGGACTGTCTTATGAACAAAGACTGCATAGACTCGGTTTATACTCTCTAGAATTTAGGAGATTGAGAGGGGATCTTATAGAAACTTACAAGATTCTTAAGGGGTTGGACAGGTTAGATGCAGGAAGATTGTTCCCGATGTTGGGGAGGTCCAGGACAAGGGGTCACAGCTTAAGGATAAAGGGGAAATCCTTTAGGACCGAGATGAGAAGGAATTTTTTCACACAGAGAGTGGTGGGTCTCTGGAACTCTCTGCCACAGAGGGTAGTTGAGGCCAGTTCATTGGCTATATTTAAGAGGGAGTTAGATGTGGCCCTTGTGGCTAAAGGGATCAGGGGGTATGGAGAGAAGGCAGGTACAGGATACTGAGTTGGATGATCAGCCATGAATGGCGGTGCAGGCTCGAAGGGCCGAATGGCCTACTCCTGCACCTACTTTCTATGTTTCTATGTTTCTCCAGCAATTTGTGTACCCTCGATTTTCCAGCATCTGCAGTTCCTTCTTTAACACTGCAGTAGAACTCGTTCAAGTCGTTGGTCAGCTGATTGTCCAAGGGGGGGAGGGGGGGTTCCTCTTGTAACTGGTGGTTTCTTGCAAGCCCTTCCACATTGAAGAAGGGTCATTAGCTGAGAACCTGCTCCTCAACTTCTCAGAGTACCGTTCCTTGGCAGCTCTGATCCCTCTTCTCAGCTTGTACTTGGCCTGCCTGTAGAGGTCTGCATCCCCGCTCCTGTAGGCGTCATCTTTAGACTGGCAGAGCTGTCTGAGTTCTGCTGTACGCCATGGTAATTTACCATCATACCTTTCAATGTAATTTCACAGTCTATGGTGGTAGCAGCTTCTGTCTCCACCTTCACAATTTGTTTTAGTAAGATTTAAGATGGATGCCAAAAGTACAAACTAAGTACTTCATTAGCTATAATGATACACATTTTGCAGTTGGTTGGGTTAAAATTAGTCCAGAAAATACCTTGTGAAGTCCATCCATGACGATATGAGGCATGTGCTCGTTCAGCATGGCTGCAGAAATTATGACCTCGTCCAATGTCTTGTTGTCACTCCATATCGCATAATAAGTCGATTCTTCCTGTCCACAACAACTGAAAAAGTGGTGATTAGTGAGGCCGCAAATTACATCAAAACACCTTTAGACTCTTCCCGCCATCACATGCTGTCCCACCGACCACAAAACCACTTAAACACCACACAATATTTCAACATATATCATAACGGTGGTACATTATGGTTGATATATTGGTCTATATGTCCTCAAGTGATAACTTTGTTTCTACCCACTGCTCCCTGCTGAGAATTTCTGTGTAGCGAGTGGATGAAAAAGTGGGATAACATAGAATGACAGTGGGCGTGGTCTTGGTGGGCCGAAGGGCCTGTTTACAAGCTGTATCTTTTAATCAATGAACTGGGCAGTCATGGTGGCACAGCGGTAGAGGTGCTGCCTTATAGCAAAACGCAGCGCCAGAAACCTGGGTTCGATCCCGACTACGGGTGCTGTCTGTATGGAGTTTGTACGTTCTCCCTGTGATTTGTGTGGGTTTTCTCCAAGATCTTCGGTTTCCTCCCACACTCCACAGACGTACAGGTTTGTAGGTTAATTGGATTGATAAAAACGTAAAATTGTCCAAGTTGGCGATATGCAGAGTACTGCCCTGCCGACTACAAACATTCAGAAGGTTCAATCAATTTAATTTTTTTCCCTCTATAAGTTTATCTCTGAAGCTTCTTGCTCATACCAACACTACTTACTGTGATCTCCCCTACTCAACAACCTCAACCCTCACCAAGCCTCGTCATCGGGCACAGAGGTAGAGTTGCTGCCTTACAGCGCTTCCTGAATTACGGGTGCTATCTGTATGGAGTTTGTACATTCTCCCCGTGATCGCGTGGGTTTTCTCTGTGATCTTTAGTTTCCTCCAACGACGTACAGGATTGGGTTTGTATACTTGGTATAAGTGTAAAGCGTCCCTCGTGTGTGTAGGCTTGTGTTAATGTGCGGGGATCGCTGGCCGGCATAGACTCGGTGGGCCGAAGGGTTTCCACACTGTATCTCTAAACTAAACTCAACTAAAAGCCTTACCTCCTTGGATATATAACTTAAAATCCTTTCACTAAAGCCACTCATAACAGGAAAAAAAAACATTGGCAACTGGTGGACCTGCTGCTTCCCTTCAGAAGGAAGGACAAAAGAGAAATTCAGAAACAATATTATCGGCTGGATCCTCTTAGAAATTCATGTGTCCAAAGTGAACGTGGATTAATGGCACAGGAACAGAATATTGTATTGGCAAAACGAATCTAATTTATTTAAAAAAAGATAGAGATAGATAAAGATATAATGTGGAGTAATGTAATATGCATTTTCATAGAAATGTCTTAGTACAACAGTCATAATTACAGCTACTATTGAATAGAAAACTCTAAAATATGCTTACCACTGTTCCTCAGGATGGTTGTGAACCACATGAATGATCCGGCCTGGAGGGTAGAGTGGTACACTGGCAGAAAGTGCAATAGTAAGGTCACTGGGGTAGGCCCACTGTCTGTTACCCTGATTGGTAGTTATATCTTCATCCTCTGGCAGTTCCGATTTAGGAATACACTTGGTGCCACCCATGATAATTCTCCACTGCAGGAAGAGATTTAAAAAAACACTGAGGACTCCAAAGTTATGATATGAATCAACCACACCAAGAAGCAGAATGCTCATCTGTGTTACCAACTGTCCCATCTTGGAAACTCATGTTTGTTTAAAAAGGTCTATGTAAAATTTCATAAAACGTATGAATATTAGTTCTTGGGTGCTTTTGATTTTATTCAAAATTCTCAATCCAGCCTTCTCTGTCCAAACCTTACCCTTTAGAGAGTCCAACTTAGATTTTGGTAAACATGGTGAATTTGTATAAAAACAGTTGTTTCAGTGGAAAAAGGTTTGGAGAGTTTCAGACTCGCTGTGAATTATTTTTCCTGTAGGATTTTTTAAGTTGTTTTAATAGTTCAAAAGTTATTTTTGTTACCACAACCTAAAAATAAAGACTACATGTAACTGTTTAATAGAGTATTGTTGTACAAGTATCAATAGAAGTAAATTTCAATGGCTTATAGCAGTGAATCTAGCAGCTGTATTCATAAACAATAGTGTTTGATTACTGCCGAGAGGTTACATGTAAAGAGGTTTTTCTTCCAACACTTTTTTCCATGATAGCCTTTTCTCTGTATGACAATATCTAAAGCCGAGAGCGTTAATCTAGTTCCTGATCCAAATACAATTATATATGTTCAGTATTTAATTAGGTCTGCAGATATTTTAATGCTTTGCTCGGATTCCAGATAACCATTGTGCCTGAATTAAAAACAAAATGTAAACACTACTACTGTACGCAGTAAATCATTGAGCATTCAGTGATGCTATAGTTGTGTTATATCCAAATTGCATAATGGAAACTCGCATTTTTGGACTGGCCTTTCCACCTCTGCTGCCCCCACACTGATGGGCCAGGCTTCAGTTCTGCTGCCTCAGTAATGAAGGAACTGTAGATGCTGGTTTAAACCGAAGAGAGACACAAAATGCTAGAGTAACTCAGCGGGCCAGGCAGCATCTCTGGAGAGAAAGGATGGGTGATGTTTTGGATAGTCTGAAGAAGGGTCTCGATCCGAAATATCACATCCTTTCTCTGCAGAGATGCTGTTTGGCCCGCTGAGTTATTCCAGCATTTTGTGTCTAACAAAACCTCTGACGTGTACAGATTGCAGATAAGGCTGCAAGTCACATCTTGCTTTACAATCTCTCCAAACCAACAAGTTTTCCCAAACTATATAATATTTGCAAAGCGAGCACATGAAGATTTCAAAAGCGGAACCGATTAAATGTTGTTTAATGGAGAGTTAAAAATAGTTGAATGTGCAAACAAGGATAGAAAAACCAACCTTGGGTTTATTGCTCTTCTGTAGCACATCCAGCAGGTGTCTCCGAAAGACTTCTAGCTGAGACAACCCAAGTCTGCAGGGACAAATAATTAGTTACATTCTGTTAACTAATTAACAGAATTATATAATAACGGCAAATACTACATGGAAGTAAGTTGACTGTGCTTTTGTGAATTGAAACCAACTCTCATTAATAAAATATCAAGCAGTCTAATGAGACCAACAAGTTCAGCTGCACAAACAATCATCATTCATTATAAGTTCATATAATATTGGTTGTGACTGGAGTCTGATGAGTCCTGACCCAAATTAACATCTGCCCATCTCCTACAAATGCTGCGTGAGTTTCTCCAGCACTGTGCTTTGCTCAGGATGTAAGCATCTGCAGTTTCTTTTTGGCTCCAAAATCTATACTATTGTTTGATTGTACAAAGTCATGATAGGTTTCAGAGTTTGGTAGCATCACAATTAAAGCTTAATTAATTATCTCACATATTAAGAAATATCGTGTTTTATCAGGTAGCACTGCCCTGCAGCTGGTTTATTTAAATATCTCAAAAAACATCATATGCTTTCATTATAAAAATGATTGTTATTCACACCAGACTTTCCAGTTTTTGTTTGGTTTCTATCCAAGGCTACTGAGGCAACTATATAAATAATTATGTAGAAACCAGGAACTGCAGATGCTAGTTTACGGGGGAAAAAAGACAAAGTGCTGTTGTAATTCAGCAGGTCAGGCAGCATCCCTGGAAAACATGGATAGGTGCTGTTTCAGGTCAGAATAATTATTCTAGGTACTGTACATACGGATTAAATTACAAATTGTAAAACCATTTAATATTAATAATTGAATACAGCTGGTTCGTGCAATATCAGTCCTTCAAAACATTTGAGTGCATAAATATTTTGGTGGAGAATGAATTTTAAATAACGGTGTATTGCAGAATATATTAACAGATTAATCAGTTAGCAAAGTTAAAGAATATATTTTAACTTGCCTTGGCACCAGATCCTTCCCCAAGATAACGGATGTCACAAACTCCTTGGAATATTCCATTGCATCGCCACTAAATAAGTAAGTAAGTAAGTTTATTGGCCATGTATTCACATACAAGGAATTTACCTTGGTGCTCCACCCATAAGTAACAACATGACATACAGTGACAGTTACAAATAACACGGAAAACACTCAACCTAAAAAATAATAAACATTACTGATAAAAACACCATTGATCAAGCATGTGAACCAACACAATATCATCAATATCATCAATCAAAGGGAGGCTACAGATTTTTGGCTGTTGAGTGGAGCAACTACTCGTGGATAAAAACTGTTTTTATGTCTGGATGTGGCAGTTTTGACAGTCCGGAGTCGCTTGCCAGAGGGAAGTGATTCAAAGAGTTTGTGGCCAGGGTGAGAGGGATCAGAGATGATCTTGCCCCGCTCGCTTCCTGACCCTTGCAGTGTACAGTTCATCAATGGAGGGAAGGTTGCAGCCAATAACCTTCTCTGCTGATTGGATGATTCGCTGCAGCCTCCAGGTGTCGCTTGGTGGCTGAGCCAAACCAGACCATGATGGAGAAGGTGAGAATAGACTCTACGATGGCCGTGTAGAATTGGACCATCATTGCCTGTGGCAGATTGTGCTTCCTCAGCTGCCGTAGGAAGTACATCCTCTGTTGTTGCCTTTTTGACTGTGGAGTCGATGGTAGCCCCCCACTTAAGGTCCTTGGAGATGATGGTTCCCAGGAACTTAAAAGACACCACAGATGTGACTGTGGTGTTGTGGTGGTGACTAGAGGATTATATCTTGGGAATTATTAGGAAATAACAATTACGGTGGTTAACCGTTTATAAAACTGTCAGAGACATGTGATGTAAAATATCTAGACTGTGCAGAATAACAAAGAGGCTTGTTGAATTACATGAATTCAAATGAAGGACTACAACACACGCATTTTGTAAGTTTTAAAGCGAAACTAAAATGACTATTTTCTTTGCTTCACTTTAAAATACTATTTCTGCTGAGATATGATTCAATCAACACTAGTGGATTAGAACTAAAATGAAGCTTTTCTGATCTAGATAAACTGGTCAAATTACAATGTTTCAGAAAGTAACCAAAACATGGTGCAAGATCCAGGAATGGAACAGTCATCTACGATGCTCATTATGGAATCTAACAGATTGAGAGCAGCTTCTTCACAAAAACTGTTGTTTGCCACTTTATGAATGTTGATTAGGAAGAGACAATACTGCCCCTGATTTAAAAACACTGATTACATTTAAAAAACAGCCATACACAGATGCATGAAATCATGTAAACTGGAAATTTCTCCCGGAAAGAAAAGCAGAGCATCTGGAGGAAACACAGCAACCACATGGGGAACCCGCAAGCTTCGCACAGACAGCACAAGAAATCAAGATTGGACCGGGGTCGCTCGAGCTGAGAGACACCAGCTCTACTTGCTCTACCACATTTCTGCCTATGTAACAATGTGCAGTGATGTGCTCTCAAGGTTATGCCATGTTTCTTTAAAACGACAATTATTTTGTAAATAGTAGTTTTACTTATTCAAAGTGCTATAGCTCAGAGGGAGATGTATTCCTATAGTTACTGTTTTTGGTGCAATTGAATTGCTTGATTCTATAACTCTAAACTGAGCAAGGATGATATGCAACGCAACATTTGCCTTGTATGGACTTACCTAAGTAGACCCCCAGGTGGAGAGTAAGCGTAACAGCGTAGAGTAGGATACTGTGTTCTGAGCAGAAAGGAAAGAATAGCTGCTGTTCCAGCTCCTAAAGAATGTCCAACCACAACTAACCCATAATGCTTGGTCCCTTTCCCCTGTTGATGGATAAGAGAAGCACAAAGGTTGGTAAAATACATTTATTTTGTCTTTACTTCTCTTGTCACATTGTGGACATGAAAGGCCAGTAACCAAATGGTAAACTTTTTGTTTTAAGAAAATGATTATTAATTTCATTCAGATTGCTTGATAATATAGTTGTAATTTACTTATAACAGTCTATTTTGACCACAGATGGAACAATGTAAAGAATATTAAAACCATGCCTTTGGATTCCAGTATCCAAATTATTCCAGTTATGATTTAGCTTTCCAAAATTTGTTAGTTAAAAATGGAAGCTCAATGCTTGTGGAATTTAAATGGGAGAATATAGAGCTGGCCCAATGTTTCCAAAACAGAAAATACTCAACAGCCCAGGTGAATCAGTTCCCAGGTGAATTTCGGTCTCGACCCGAAACGTCACCCATTCCTTCTCTCCAGAGATGCTGCCTGTCCTGCTAAGTTACTCCAGCATTTTGTGTCTATCTTTGAATCTGTTTGCACTTCTACCTGTTTCACTTACAATCCTTTGCTCAAAATATATTTTCACCAGGTCTTCTCATACTTAAAGTCTGCCTTCACTGAGTTAGGACATCAACTTGAGGACAACCTTATCCCTTTCCAATAACTAGCTTGAAACCTACAGAATTATAGTCACTGATCCAACAGTGTTCGCCACCGACATTTCCACCACCTGCCCAATTTCATCTCCATAGATAAGGTTGAGTCCTGCCCCATATTTCCCTTGGATGCATTCTGCCTCATCTTAAAGTCATATTTGCACTAAATTGATCCCAGTCGACAATAGTAAAGCTAAAATTCCCGACAGCTATAACCCTCTTACATTTTTCTGCAATTTGCTTAAATCTGTGCCTTAAATGCCATTGAGATTTGGGATGCCTATCGTATAATCTCAACAGAGTGATCAACTCTCTTATTTCTAAATTCTACCCATTTGGGGGTCATGTTGTAAATAATGGGTCCCCCATGAATTATGACTGTAGAAATACAATGGGCTGAATTTTGCTGGTAAATGGCAGTAGTTTCATTCAATCTACCAACCTTTGTGCAGATAAGTGCCAGCAAGTTAGGGACTTCGATACATGTGAATTCAGGTACAGTCAGAAATGCACCAAAAGTTGATCTCTTATAATGGTCCGTTGCTGGACTCGAGAGTCCCCAGTATCCCGCTGAAGCAGGATTCCCCACTGCTGTTAGACTTGACATTAGGTTTCAAGGACAATTTATTTCCCTTAGGATGACATGCAGAGAGCAGTGCTGAACTACTATCTACCTCTTTGATGACCCTTGTGCTATCCTTTGCTGGCTTTACCTTGCACTAAACATTATTCCCTTATCATGCATCTATATACTGTAAATGGCTTGATTGTAATCATGTATTGTCTTTCTGCTGACTGGATAGTACGCAACAAAAGCTTTTCACTGTATGCGTGATAATAAACTAAACTGAACTGGAAGCAAGTTTAGTAAAGTGAAGATAAGTTCATTTTAATTATTTTGCATTTAGTTTTAAGTCTTTAATTGTTTAGAAACATTTCTAAATCATGGTTTCTCCATTGTATTGCTTGGGTCTGTGCCACTGCTGAGAGTTAAGTTGCTGAATTCCAGGATATAGTAAAAAATAATCCTGAGCAATTAACTACATAGGTGGTGAACCATACCAGCATCATCGGGCCAATGTACATGGAGCTCACAAAATAAGTTAACAGATTATTATCTCAGTATAGGCAACAGGCCTTGCATAGCCGGGAATTCATCATCCAATTATGGGAAAACGAATAATGAGCATTTAAAGTTGATGGCCCTCATTTATTGATCACATCTGATATTTAACAAAGACGTATTGTAATCCTTCCCTTCACTCTGCTGTAAGATAAGACGTGTTGATTTCAATTCAGAAACATCATACATTTAGTTTGTTTCTATCTATATTTTACAACATAAGTTGTTCCATACCAGGTCACGGCCAAAGGCTTGAGAGAGAATCATCTCCTGTTCCAGTTTCTTTTTAATATATTCAGCAGATAGAACCATCCCCTGTAAAAGAAGCAACATTCTTGTAAAAATAAATTGTAATTGCAAGCTTTTAATATGGTTAATAATGTGGTAAAAAAGTGGAAAATAAAATAAAAGGACAACTAAAATCTACCTCCAATTTGAAATACATGACATTCTTCCCGATCACTTGCCTCCCCACGCTTCCCCCCCCCCCCCCCCCCCGCATTCACCTCTTACTGGGCTTTGTCCCGACCTTGCCTCTCTTTGTTCCAGTAGCCTCACCCCACTCCATCAGTCTGAAGGCTGGTCCCAACCCAAAATATAGCCTGGGCATTCCCTCAACAGATGCTGCCTGATCCACTGAGATCCTCCAGCATCTCCAGTTTCTCCAGTAGTTATTTTATTTATGGCTACACCAAATAAAAGATAAGGCAAACATTCTACTCACCTTATGACCAAGCCAAGTTCCATGATGTCCCTCTACTGGCAATCGTTCAGCATCCCCAGTCAAATCAGTCAGAGCATCCTGTCAGCAGAAATAGAATACCACAAAACATACAGCAATGTATATAATCATGTTCTTGGGTTGCCAGTCAGTAGTTTTTACTCTTCATTTTTTTCCCCGTTTCCTTGACTTCATACAGTCTGATACTTTGTTTGTTTACCTACTTGTGTCTGTTTGTAAATCATATAAATTAGTACTGCTGTTAAGGCTATGCATAAGTGTGCTTGTTTTTCTGCCTTCCAATGTATTTAAGTATTGCAATGAATTTATGTATCTTTATCTCTACGCACTTATCAACTGTCCGCTTGTGTCCAGACACAGTAAAAGTAACAGTCTCGAAATGTGCAATTGAAATATTCTGTGGCTTTTATATATAACAATCAATTTTTTTAAAGTATTGAAAGTTGGAAGACCAACCATTTTTCTATCTTAATTTGAAGCCTTGTCACAATGGCTACCTGGCTCACGAAGCGAGCCAGAATTTCTGTCATCACCTACAATTTTAGATTATCTATAAATCCTCACCTTTGGTGAAAGCGTCCCCCGAATACTGATCACCACCTTTTTCTTCATGTGATCTACAGCAACATAAAATGGCGTCTCAAATACCTAAAGAGAGTAAAATTAATATAAAATTAATATAATCCGAATAAACAGTTTTATCATAGTGAAATTGGAAGAAACTAAGATTCATCCGAAAAGCCCTTAGATTAATTATAATGAATGAATTAGAACAAATATTTAATATATTTAAGAGGGAATTAGATGTGTCCCTTGTGGCTAAAGGGATCAGGAGGTATGGAGAGAAGGCAGGTATGGGATACTGAGTTGGATGATCAGCCATGATCATATTGAATAGCGGTGTAGGCTCGAAGGGCAGTAGTTTCTACTCCTGCACCTATTTTCTATGTTTCTATGTAAATAGTTAAAATTTTGCATATATCACGGCTTTTAATTTAAATGATATAGGTACTGGTTCACTCCATAATTAAACAATTGAGTCTGCATGAAAAACAGGAGTGAAAGTTCTTTGCAGTAAAATTACTTCAATTACAAGATCCTCAACATTTACTATTGTTTCCTTTCTAAGCTGTGAATAATTAATCCAGCATATTTTTCCAATATTAAATTCATGCAGACTCCTGCTATTGATTCTGACTTTCAATTTGCCACCACAGTAATGACTTTGTCGAGTCACAGGTTCATTGATTAAGCACAACTACAAAGCTGAGAGCATATATTTCACGATGACATTGCAGTGCAATATTGAAGAAATCTGCATTGCAATAATGGATCAGACATTAAATATTGCTCTGTGACGTATATGTTAAAGATCACATGGCATTACTTGAAGAGCAATTGAGAGTTCTTCTTATATTCTGGCCCACGTTTCTGCCTTATACCACCAAAAATAAGCTTACATGATTTACTTGATTGCTGTTTGTTTGACTACATTAATTAAAACTTTACATGGAAAAAAAGTAAATAAACAAATCTTTTGAACTCTCATTTCTTGATGCCAGAGCAGATGACGAGCCTTGCCTTTTACGAAAGGTAAATCATGTCTGACAAATCTGATGGAATTTTTCGAGGATGTAACTAGTAGAGTGGATAAGGGAGAACCAGTGGATGTGTTATATCTAGACTTTCAGAAGGCTTTCGACAAGGTCCCGCATAAGAGATTAGTATACAAACTTAAAGCACACGGTATTGGGGGTTCAGTATTGATGTGGATAGAGAACTGGCTAGCAGACAGGAAGCAAAGGGTAGGAGTAAACGGGTCCTTTTCAGAATGGCAGGCAGTGACTAATGGGGTACCGCAAGGCTCAGTGCTGGGATCCCAGCTATTTACAATATATATTAATGATTTGGACGAGGGAATTCAATGCAACATCTCCAAATTTGCAGATGACACCAAGCTGGGCGGGTATAGTTAGGTGTGAGGAGGATGCTTGGAGGCTGCAGGGTGATTTGGATAGGCTGAGTAAATGGGCAGATGCATGGCAGATGCAGTATAATGTGGATAAATGTGAGGTTATCCACTTTGGTGGCAAAAACATGAGGGTAGACTATTATCTGAATGGTGGCAGATTAGGAAAAGGGGAGATGCAACGAGACCTGGGTGTCATGGTACACCAGTCATTGAAAGTAGGCATGCAGGTGCAGCAGGCAGTGAAGAAAGCAAATGGTATGTTAGCATTCATAGGAAAAGGATTTGAGTGTAGGAGCAGGGAGGTTCTACTGCAGTTGTACAGGGTTTTGGTGAGGCCACACCTGGTGTATTGCATACAGATTTGGTCTCCAAATCTGAGGAAAGACATTCTTGCCATAGAGGGGGTACAGAGAACATTCACCAGACTGATTCCTGGGATGTCAGGACTTTCATATGAGGAAAGACTGGATAGGCTCGGCTTGTACTCGCTGGAATTTAGAAGATTGAGGGGGGATCTTATATAAACTTACAAAATTCTTAAAGGGTTGGACAAGCTAGATGCAGGAAGATTGTTCCCGATGTTGGGGGAGTCCAGAACAAGGGGTCACAGTCTAAGGATAAGGGGGAATTCCTTTAGGACTGAGATGAGGAAAACATTCTTTACACAGAGAGTGGTGAGTCTCTGGAATTCTCTGCCACAGAAGGTAGTTGAGGCCAGTTCATTGGCTATATTTAAGAGGGCTTTAGATGTGGCACTTGTGGCTAAAGGGATCGGGGGTATGGAGAGAAGGCAGGTACGGGATACTGAGTTGGATGATCAGCCATGATCACATACCCATATCACATTGAATGGCCTATTCCTGCACCTATTTTTCTATGTTTCTATGTTTCTAAGTAGCAAAAGGATCATGTATTTCAATATTCACCGTGCTATTTCTTGGCAGGAACTTGTACATTATTAATGTCTATTGTTTTAGTGGGTTATGGCTACAAATGTATTTTATAAATTTCCCAGCATTGTCAACAGTACCAAGCAAAGGGTAAATAAGATATGAATCAGATAAATATTTTAGCTAGTGTGCCTGCCATTTTATATGACAGTAAAACTGACCCCATCTGAGACAGATAAGATTTCTGTGTAAATTTTAATTGAATAATAGATGGAGTTTGGTGGGTGGAAATCTTCCCTGCTGAAGATGTGTTACCATAGTGACAAAGGTTTCTTGTATTGTATAATATCTGCTAATTATTTCTTTTAAGGTTAGTTACTGATGACGATCTTCAAAATGTGCTCAAATGCTGCTTGCAAGACAGTGTGATCATTCAATCAGCATCCTAAGCCACAGTGTGGCGTCAGTAAATACAAGCATATGACATTAATGGTCAATTTTCAGCAGGTCACTATAATATGTTGAGATTGATATGTTTATTTTATAATAACAAGAATGAATTATATTAACAAGATTGCGGATGTGCAAAGATTGAGGGGGGGGGAGGGCGACAACTCCCCCTTTTGTCGTGGGGTGGACTGAGACCGAGACTGACGCCTCCATCCCCCCATTCTTTGCACATGCCCAATCTTTTCCACTCGTCACTTTAATTTCATGTTTCATGTATTTTGTGTTTTTGTGTTTTTATGACTGTGGGCAAATCAATTTCTTTCCTGGGATAAATGAAGTTGTATCATATCGTAATTACAAAAAAAAAGGAAATTTAACGTAGACGAGTAAGGCACAGGAACAGGCCCTTTGGCACATGATGCCATGTCAAACTGATCTCATCTGCCCGTACATGTTCCATATCTCTCTCTAAAAGCTTCTTAAATGCCACTATTGTATCTGCCCCCACCACCACCTCTGGCAGCGCGTTCTGGGTCCCCACCACTCTCTATGTTAAAAAAACATGCTCAAAAAGCATACACAAAACTATTTTCTGTAATAATGACGATGAAACAATCGGATGGTTGTAAAACCGTATCTGATTCACTAATGTCCTTTCAGGCAGGAAACGTATCTTTCATAACCTGTCCTTTATTCTATATATTTGTTCAGGAGTTGCAATGTTGCTGGTACACAGACACTCACAGCTTATCGGTAAATAATTGCCTTTGAACTGATGAGGCAGTTAGGAGTTCAGACCTAGTAAGGATGGCAGATTTAATTCTTGAAGGACATCTATCTAGCAGATGGGTCTTTGTAACGATCTGTTTGTCTTGTGGGCTATAATTTTTGAGGCTGGCTGGACGTGACTCAGTCACTCTGCAAGATCGCAAGGGAGAAGCCACGATTCTCATTCGAAGGTGTGAATCAACTGAACTGTGAGTCTGCAATGTACTTGCAATAAATTATTTGTGAGCCCTTAATGACAATGCCATGAGTTGTTTGGCCTGCTGCCCTGCAATGCTTTATTAGGTCCGACTGTGTTTGGTTGAAAAGTCCCTCTCATTTCGTGACTTGCGCTTAGTGGACAGGTCGCGCTTATTGCGTAATTTCCGGTGAGTGCAGAGGTCGCGCTGATTGCATAATTTCCGGAAAGTACAGAGGTCACGCTGATTGCGGAAGTGCCGCTGACTGCGGAAGCCCCAAAGTGGAGAGGCCACGCTCAGCTGTGTGAGTATTTAAGAATGTTTACTGCCATATATATGGTGTGTGAGTCAGTGAGTGTGTGTGTATATGTTTGTGAGTGTGAGTGTGGTCTCAGTGACTGAGCTGCCAGTCGAAGAATCCTTACGGCCCACAATGTCCATACTAGCCCTCTGGAAACCAGTCCCTTCGGCCCACAACATACTCCTAGTGCTCCAGAAAGCCCACTGGCCAGCAATATTTGAATTGGTGTAGAGGTGGAATATTGCATTGGGGGACCAGCCCTCCCGTGTGAAGCTAGGACCCAACGGGTCCCACTTAGTCTAGTTAGTAAGTACTATTAGAGCTGGAGAGCAGTGAGATTTTCCCGATTCCTGGCCGAACCGAATAATTACCATTCAGTAACGTACCGCATCGTGGCAAGAAGTATATACGATGTCTACTGATGAAAAATTCTCATCCAGAAAGTGACGTTTGATGGCAATGACATTGCAATTGCAACAGTTGTCTTCTTCAACTGTCACACTTGGGACATACCTGGCTCGCAAAGGATGACAAAAAGAGCAGCACCTGGCAAATGGAAGAAAATTATATAATTAAAAAAGAATTAATCATGATTCATCTACTTTCCAGTTGCACAGGCCTTATTGAACTTCTGGAACAACCTGTTAACCTGCACCCACTCAACAATGTGAAGTGTATTGTTGATCATTGTTGAGTAATACTCAAGTACTAGGGTGCGTACTATGACTATACTCATAGCATGTCTTAAATTATGTTTAGTTTACATATACCAACTATCGATCACCTGGTCACACAAGCTCAATGTTATCCCACTTTCTCATCCACGCCTCACACATTAGGGGCAATTTTTTAGAGACCAATTAACTTAAAATAACTCTACATTAACAGTGGGGTGACCTATTGCAGATCAAATAGTTTAGTTTTATGGCGTCTCTCCCGTAGATTAATAATTTAAAATAATCTTAAAAAAATTAATAGTTGAAAACATACAGTAAATGATTTCTAACTACTGCAAGTGCAAGTACTCCAATTTTTCTTTAGAACATACAAAGAAAAGAATATTATAGAGACACAGCTTTTTAATTAAAAGGCACATTCACATGGGTTGATATTCAAACAAGATGGATAATCTTTGTGCATTCGTTTGCAACACTTTATGTTTGTATTCAAATAATTAAATGTAAATATTCAGATATTGCCCATGTATTATATAATTTTCTTTGCATTAGTTGTCCTTCACATGGCAATAAAATGTTGAACTTAAAGTTCAAATTAACCTGCTTATTATTAAAATCCAAAATCTATCGGTTAGTCAGTTTATACAGATGCTTATCATTTTGAAGTATCATCTTAAATATAGCTGCTCTTACATCCTAGTTCCCGGACAGCTGTTTAAAATCATATTATTATTCTTCTTAAACTGCAAAATATTTGTTGACTGATTGAAAGGAAAACTACATTTTAAAGATGTTAGTGGCAACAGTCGAGATCTACCATGGAGTTAAGAGAAAGCAGCCGGAGTACTTGACACCAAAAAAGGGAACTGTAAGCAGAGGGAGAAAATTAGGAGCTGCAGGAAACATAGGAGGAAAACATAAAGTGCTAGAGTAACCCAGTGGGCTAGGCAGCATCTGTGGAGTGAATGAATAGTCAACATTTCATGTTAGAACGTCACTGTGGCGCAGCGGTAGAGTTGCTGCCTTACAGCAAAATGCAGTGTCAGAGACCCGGGTTCGATCCCGACTACGGGTGCTGTCTGTATGGAGTTCATACGTTCTCCCCGTGATCTGCGTGGGTTTTCTCCGAGATCCTCGGTTTCCTCCTCCAGTACTGAGTGATGCTCTACCTAGAGCTTTTCAGCATAGTCCAACCAGATCCAGATCCAGGAACCCTTCTTCAGGCCAATTTAATAATGGCCCTGACCAAAACCATCACCATTCTTTACCCTCCACAGATGCTGCCCGACCCCCTCCAGCACTTTGTGTTTTGCTCAAGAACATCTGCATTTCCTTGTGTCTCTGGTAGGAGGTGGAAACTGGCTTGGAAAAGAAAGGAAAAAGTAAATGGAATAACAAACATGGGAGGATAATTAGGACAAATTAAAGAAAAGAGGAACACAACAGCAACATTGAGAATGGAACACAGAAAGTAAGCACAGAATCAGAACAAGGTAAGCCATATTTTTTAGATTTATACCTCACCCGAAGTCTGATAACTGATGAAAGCTAACCTGCTTCCATCATTATTAGCTTAAGCACATATGCACACTATTTGCACAATAATAAAACAGTATAATAATTCAAAACTGGTATTTTGTGTTTTGTTAAATGATTTCACCACATTTATAAAATAAAATGAGTGCTACTCACGAGCATGAGCTAGCCAGTTTGCAGATTCCACAGGTTGGGTTTTGCATTAAATACAAGGGCCAGCCGTAGGCAGCCAGTGCAAAGTGCATGTAGTAGCACACTTCCTTATACATGAGCATTTCTTGCTAAAAAAAATAAAATATACTTTCTCAAAGTCTAAAAATGTATTTTGTTATAAACAATATATTTGCATGGTACAGATAATATAGTAAATTATCTCAAAGTTCTCCACTAGAGCGTCGTCAAACAAAATTCGACACAGGCCCACTTAAGGGGATTATTATATGAGGGCAAATGACCAAAACTTGGTCAAAGTTTTGAGCAAGACGGAAAAGGACACATGCTGTTTCTAGATCATAGGGCCTATACAATTGAAAGCATATCCATAATTTGGTCGCAGAAATGTTGGCTGGCTGGAAGGATGGAGAAGGTTGTAGAGAAAGTGAGAAACATGGCCAGACTGAGAACATTAAATTCAAGTCTGGACGGTGAGGACAAAGGTGATGGATGAACATAATTTGATCTGAAATTTAGACAACTTTATTTTTACAGACGATAGAGCAAAGTAGACTGGTCACAAGTCATCAAGTTCTACAAATTTGTAGCATTAAAAGAGGCCAAACATCCCAAATATTCTGTCTTGTCACTTCTTGCCATAGAGGGGGTACAGAGAAGATTCACCAGACTGATTCCTGGGATGTCAGGACTTGCATATGAGGAAAGATTGGATAGACTCGGTTTGTACTCGATGGAATTTAGAAGATTGAGGGGGGATCTTATAGAAACCTACAAAATTCTTAAGGGGTTGTCAAGCTAGATGCTGGAAGATTGTTCCCGATGTTGGGGGAGTCCAGAACAAGGGGTCACAGTCTAAGGATAAGGGGGAATTCCTTTAGGACCGAAATGAGGAAAACATTCTTTACACAGAGAGTGGTGAGTCTCTGGAATTCTCTGCCACAGAAGGTAGTTGAGGCCAGTTCATTGGCTATATTTAAGAGGGCGTTAGATGTGGCACTTGTGGCTAAAGGGATCAGGGGGTATGGAGAGAAGGCAGGTACGGGATACTGAGTTGGATGATCAGCCATGATCACATTGAATGGCGGTGCAGGCTCGAAGGGCCGAATGGCCTACTCCTGCACCTATTTTCTATGTTTCTATGTTTCTTTGGAAGCGCGTATCTGCACCCCTTAATCTCTGTTCTCCTAAAATGTTTTCCCTGTCAAAAGGGTTGATAACTCAAGGACACATTTGAGTTAGAAATGAGAAAATAATTAATTTATGATACAACTACAATGATTTGAAATGCAGTACTTTGAAGGGATCAGATTCAGCTATAATTCAAAACGTGATGATACACACTTATAAAGGAAATAAAATTACACAATTCCAATGAAAGGGAGTGAACTGATTAGGTTGTTCCTTCAACATGTTGGTTCAGGCACTTCAGACCAAATGCACTTGTCTATGCCATAGAATTCAATGTCAACAAAAACTTTATAATTCAAATAAATAGCTTTCAGCACTTGGTTTTCGTTCCCAGTAGAGGGCACTGTTTTGCCTCAATTTTCATTCCATTTCAATGTCTGGTCTACAATTCAAAACATTTCCACCTTGATGGATATTTGGGGTCCACCATTTTCTCAATGCAACAAAACAGCACAATGAAATTCATTCTGTCAACACCAAACAGCTTATTAAAAGAAAATATTCCTTTAAGGGAGAATCAAAATAAATCTTCCTTTCATTACGCCTACATGTTTTTGGCAGGTTTGTCAACTTTCACAATTGGGACAGAAAAACAGATAATTTGAGCATATTTCATCACAGGTTTTCCATCTGTAAATCAATGAGGACTGCCAGGGATCCATCAGTGGATTAATAATTCTCTATCAATTTACTGCAATATAACATTCACAGTAGAATGATAAATGCTGTCAACAACAGTCAAGAACATGTCTGAATGAAACAAATGATCAAAAAAGTCAGAATAATCAACCTTCATAGTATAAATGCTCACACGAAGCTTGTAATTTGAGCATCATATTGGGATGCATCACAGCATGGTTTGAAACGGCTCCATCCAAGACCACAATAAATTGCAGAGAGATGTGGATGTAGCCCAGACCATCACACAAACCAGCCTGACTTACATTGACTCCATCTACACTTCACCCTGTCTGAGCAAGGCCGCCAGCGTAATCAAGGGCCAGTCTCACCCTGGTCACTCCCTTTTCTCTCCTCTCTCATCTGACAAGAGGTACACAAATTTGAAAATGCATTCATCCAAATTCAGGAAGAGTTTCTTCCCAGCAGTTACCAGGGAACTAAATGGTCTCCTCATCAGATGGAGTGCATTCCTGACCTCCCATCAACCTCATTGGAGTCCTTTGAACTCTTTATCAGACTTCAATGTTATATCTTGCACTAAAGGTTGTACCCTTTATCTGTTCATGGTGGACAGTTTGATTGAATTAATGTATAGTCTATTCTTTGACTTGATAGTACGCAAACAAAATGTTTTCACTGTACCTCGGTACACGTAACAATAATAAACGAAACCATTCCGTTATAAAACAAGAAAACTGCTGATTTCTGATGGAAAATGCAATCTAAAGTGTGTTTTCGGAAGAATGAAGAAGAAAATGCTGGGGTAGGCAGAATAAAAGTTTAAATCCTGTTACATTCTAGTCAGTGGCTAATAGTCTTGGTAGAGGCAAATTATTTAAACATTCTCAGTTTCTGTTGGGAACATCCTTTCAACTGGCTGCTGTAAATTATCTTGTGGGGAGCAGCACAGTGGGGCAGCGGTAGAGTTGCTGCCTTACAGCGCCAGAGACCCGGGTTCGATCCTGACTACGGCTGACCGTGGGGGTTTTCTCTGAGATCTTCGGTTTCCTCCCACACTCCAAATATGTACAAGTTTGTAGGTTAATTGGCTTGGTATATTTGTAAATAGCCTCTAGTGTGTGTAAGATAGTGTTAATATGTGGGGACTGTTGGTCGGTGCGGACTCGGAGCGCTGAAGGGCCTGTTTCTGTGCTGACCCTCTAAACTAAGCTAATGGCAGAAAGTATCGATAGGGGAGTTGATGGGTATTCGTAAAAATAAAATGAGTTGCAGGGTTACTGGAAGGTAACGAGAAGGGGGAGGAACTAATGGGATTGCCCTGATGAGATGAAAATAGGAGCACGAGTAGTTCAATCAATTCTTCATGTCTGCTCCACCATTCCTTACAATCATGGCTGAACCTCTATATCAATGCATTAGAAAATAGAACCATACAGCACAGGAACAGGCCCTTCGGCCAATGTGTATGTGCCAAACATTATGCCAAATAAAGCTAATTCCTTCTGTCGGCAGAATTCATATTGCCTTCATATCCACGTGCCCATCTAAAATCCTCTTTAAACATCAACATCTCATCTGCTTCCACCATCAACTCTGGCAACGAATCCCGGCACCAACCACTCTACTTAAAAACCTTGGGGAATAGGTTCTGACTAGATATCTCTGCCTCTGATAATTTTACATACTTCAATCAGGTCTCCCTTGAGCTTCTGATGCTCCAGAGAAAACCATGTGTTTGTACAACCTTCTTATAGCTGTTGCACTGTAATTCAGGTAGCATTCTGGTAAATCCCTTCCGCACTCCATCAAAATAATTCTGCAAGGGGGTAACCAGAACTGCACACAATAATCCTAATTTGGTCTAAACAAGGTCTATAAAGCTGCAATTTCCTGACCCTTTTACTCAATGACTCACCTGAAGATATCAAATATCTTTACCATTTTATCTACACGGTTTGGGTATTTTCAGGGAGCTATGGACTAGGACCCCATTATCTCCACCCTTATGTGTAACTGATTTGTATCCTGCTGTACAGCTTTCTTCACTCTCTGCCAATTTCCCGTCTCCATTTTCACCCAAATCATTCATACACATCAAGAACAGAGGTCCCATCAATGACCCTTGCAGAATGCCATTGGTCAGAGACCTCCAGCCATAACGATACCCTTTGTTTTCTCTGGGTAAGCAAGTTCTGAATCCAATCTACTAAGACAATGTGGATCCCATGCATCTTATTCTTCTTGATCATTGTTTTTGCTCTCTCCTTACACTCATATCTTCATCCTTCCTAAAGCAGAGAATTCCACAGATTCACCACCATCTAGGTGATCAAACTTTTTTTCATCTCAGTGCTCAATATATAACTTTATAATCCGGACTCTGATCTTGCTCCAGACATCCAGTCAGGCAAAACGTCTTTCCTGCATCTGTGTAGTTTGTCAGATTTCCAATATCCCCTCTCATTTGTCTGAACTCTAGTGAATATAGGCCTAGCCGACCCAGATCTTTCCCATTTGACAGGCTCTGGAATCAATCTGGTAAACCTATACAACACGCCATTCATGGAAGGCTTATTGTTCTTTTACCCTAATGAAGATACAATAAGAGGACCTGGCAGTGGAGTGCTGAGAACGAAGGGGGTTGGGGGGCATTGAAAACGAAGAAGCGCCCGGCGGGTGGGGGGGGAGGGAAACTGTTGCCACATGTGGCAGCAGGTAGAAGATAGGACTGTTCGGTGAATTTATGTAACTTTGTCAGCGGCAGAAACATGGCTACTGCCTTGTTTACTGCCTAGGTAAGTTCTGCTATATGATTTTGGGTTGGTTGCAAAACAAAACATTTCACTATACCCAGGCATATGTGACAATAGAATATCTTTGAGTTATTGAATATGATTGGAACTATTTTTGCGGATCTATTTTGTTCTCAAAATACAGGAATTCACTATAATAGCTAGTTGACAAGAAAACTGGATTTCAGAATAAATCACTTATTCAGATTTCATTGTCCTTTAGCTCAGGATACATTACATATCATCACTAGGCCAAAATCTTCCACAATGTCCAAATATGTTTAAAAAAACACTCACGGCATTTTTCAAGTCAAGGTACTTTGTATTTCTGGTAACTGGAATTCCCGATAGAAAGGCCAAAATGTCATTATTTGCCTAGATGAGAGATAAAGAAATAAAATCCTGTTACCTTAATCAGAGTAATCCAACACCATGGGCTTTTCCATGATCATCATGTATTTTCATCCCTGTGCCATTGCAGGACTGGACAGAAGATATCACCTAATTTACACTTTCAGATGATTTGTTTGCAATACTCGAAATACATTTTGAAATCTCCAGCCTCATAACTTTCTATGACATAACATCCAACACATCAATTTGTTCATATTTTATGCAGAGTTTTATAATTAGGTTGAAAAAAGGTGTATGGATTAATTTTTGATAATTAGTTTTAATCAGACTGTTTAGTGCAAAACTAAATTATTGAATGGTTCAATGGACAAGCCTTTGCTTTTGTAACCTCAAATAAATGTATAAATAATTCTCATGATATTCCAATACATTTTGTTGATTCACAAGGGGGGGACACAGGCACGTAGAGGTGGAGCTCCTGCCTTATAGTCTCAAAGATCCGGGATTGATCCTGACTACGGGTGCTGTCTGTACGGAGTCTGTACATCCTGTGGCCACGTGGGGGGTTTTCCGGGTGCTCCGGTTTCCTCCCATACTCCAAAGACATATGGGTTTATACATTAATTGGCTTAGGTAAAATTGTAAATTGTCCCTACTGTGTAGGATAGTGTTAGTGTACGGTATGATTATTGGTCGATACGGTGGGCCGAAGAGTCTGTTTCGTCGCTATATCTCTAAAGTAAAGTCTAAAGTCACTCCTTGTTATCTATATAATCTCCTCGAATCTTACAGCCTTCATATCTCAATACTATCCCAAATGCTTCTTCTTCATTTGAGCACTCTTGGACCAAAACCTCCGAGGGGTTAGTGGAGAGGTGCACTTCCTCAGAGAAGCTTTGAACACATTCATGTAAGTTCCTTACCCTCCAGAACAGATTGAGTCTAATTAGGACCTCAGTGTTTGGGATGTTAGCCTGAAAGAGAATGCCATTACTCATTACCTTATTCTTCCAAATAATTTGGAGAATTGTATGGAAGAAGCATTGGTGATCTTTTCCAGTTCATTAGGTTTCAAAGCTTATAGAAAGCTGGCATTATTACTGCATGGTAGACCATGAATTTTGAGCCAAGCCCAAGGTCTTGAACTTCACATAGCCTTTCCATCAATCGACCAAAAGCTGTGAAGGTGGTGGTATTTCCTCATCAATTGCTGCCTTCAAGAGATGGCTCCCAGGCTATGGAAAGAGATGAAGATTTCCAGGGACTTACTGTGCACCCTTTGTCGAAAGGCATCATGGAAAGTTTGGTAGAGGACCTTGGTCACGCAAATATTGAGCGTAAGGCCCACTTGTATGCTTTAGTCCAACTTCTCCATTGTTTTGGAGGAGCTTGAGCATGCATACTGCAGTTTGATACTGAAGTGTGATTGACCATGGGTCTCGAATGCATTGACTGTAAGTCGAAATGTTTACCATTACATCTCAAGATTAACTCCACACCCACAGAAAATTTGTTGGAGAAGGGGTGCAATATCAGGGCAAGAAAGATTCAGAAAAATGTTGAGGCAATGATGCAGTTATCCAGTAATGCTCATGCTTTCTGAACAGCCTGGTTGTCGAATAGGTTGTACTGTGAAGCCAAATATTAATTAAATCTAATAACTTGGTTTCAATTGTGAATACTGATAAATCTGGTTACCTTTATTCTTTTCTTGAACTGATTTTCTTGTCTGGTATCTAGCTCCTGAGGCACAAACATTCTTTCTCTCAGACTCGCAACATTAGAGAGCTTTTCGTGAGTTTACCCAAACAACCAGCAATACAGTCTAATGCACATATATCAATGATACTGCACACTCCTCATATAAACTTAGGTCCTTGCTTTACCAAAATCCTCCTCGTATTCCTAAACAGGAAAGGTCTATAGATTACACCAAAACTATATCATTCCTTAAACACAAAGTGCTGGAGAAACTCAGCGGGTCAGGCAGCATCTGTGGAGGGAATGGACAGGTGATGTTTCAGGTCAGGATCCTTCTTCAGACTGATTGGAGTAGGGTGGTGGGGGGGGGAAGGGAGAAAGCTGGAAAAGAGAGGTATGGGTAGAAAAAAAAACTTGGCAAGTGATTGGTGAATTCAGATGAGGGGGGTTTGATTGGCAGATGGATGGAGTAAGCGGCAAAAGCTTGAGGAGAAAAGGAAAGATAAATGAATGAATGAATAAGTTTATTGGCCAAGTATGTACACATACAAGGAATTTGCCTTGGTGCTCCGCTCGCAAGTAACAACACGACATACAGAATAAATTAAGAATAAAACATAAAACATTAAGAATAAAACATTATAGTTTAAACATGTGAATGAATTAAAATATCAGAGCAAAAGGAGGCTACAGACTTTTGGTTATTGAGTAGAGCTACTGCTCATGGAAGAAAGCAGTTTTATGTCTGGTGAATGGGTGTCACAGAACGAGAGGAATGAAATGTAAAGGCAGAGGGAGCGATATAGGTGGAATGGGGCAGGGCAGGGGGGGGGGGGTAAAAGGGAATTTAAAGATTCAGGGATGAGAGGCAAATGTACAAAGGAGGGGAAAGGAACACGGTGACTGGTTAAAATGGGTGCACAACAGGTTACGCGGCACAGAAAAGAGAGAAGGGATAGGGAGGTATTATTTGAGATGTTTGATTATATTAATTAAAACACTGTCCATGTGTTCCATTGAGCAGATGACTCAAAGCTCATATTAAAGCACATTGCCTACCTCATCTAAGACAGCAAATCGTTTAGCCCTCTGTCTTTGTCGCAACATTACAAGACCAGCAATGATGTCAGAGGGCACAATGTCCAAGTCTCGGAAGAATTCAGCAAAAAGAAAAGCAACTTCAGAATAGGCATCCTGTAAATTAGAAAGGATCAATATTAGATAATTTAACACAAAAAGTAGTTTTATTTAAGTTTAAAAAGTACTGTTGTCATGTAAAGTTATTCATAGTGCCTTATTTATTCTAGGAAATGAGAAATAATGTGACTAATAATAATTTCTGGGACACGTATCTATCGGCAAAATTTAGTGTATCACTAGACCAAGCGACACCCGTTGGGCCCCGTCAACCCCCCCAAGGAAAATAATGGAACTTATGGAGGGTGGGGGAGGGAGCCGTGTGGGGGGTGTGAGTGGGGAGGGGGAGGGGGAGGGAAAGGGTGTGTCTGTGGGTGGGGAGGGGTGTGTGTAGGGGAGAGGGGTATGTGTTCGAGGGGGTGTTGTGGGGAGAGGGGGTGTGTGGGCGGGGGGAGGGGGTGTGGGGTGGGGGAGAGCACTCAGAGAAAAGATGGGGGAATAACCATGGGGGAGCGGGGGGGGGGTATCACGGGGGAGGGGAGCAGAGGGGAAGGGGCTGGAGCTGGGGGGCGGTGCAGTCGGGACTCACAGTGGGCGGCACCAGCAGCAGAGGCCGCGGGCGCAGACCCGAGCAAGGCCACAGGCAGGCGGGGACCGGAATGAGGCGGCGGGCTGGCGCCGACCCGAGCGAGACCCACTTTCCCTTCTCTGCCTCAATCCCCCCAGGCTCCCTCCTCACCAGGCTCAGCTTGCAGGCCTCCCATCCCTGGAGCACCATTTTGAAAGGCTGTTTTGGCTTTTTAACTAACTTTATTGATGAATAATGTGAAATATAGCATGAAATATGAAGGGAACCTGTTTATTGCGTCGACCATGTTAACGTGAGTAATAATTTGTAAAAATCTCAACTCTAGTGCGTAGCGTTTTGACGAAGGTAGAAAAACACATACAAAAACACGCACACACACGCACGCATACATACATTCAAGATAAGACTTTTATAATTATAGATTATTGAATTTGTGAATAAAAGAACATAACACAATTTACTAAACATCTTCTACACAAAGACCGTGCCAACCAAGACCACTCTTCAGTATGTTTCCAGCTACCATTAGTCTTCAAAGGAACATCTACATGCAAATATCCTCAGTAGAAAATGCAGTTTTAGCCCTTCATGAGTCAAGTGACTGTCAGTAAGACTTTCATTAATCAAGTATGTTACCATTGAAGCAAGTCTGGCACCTTATATTGTATTCAAACAAAAGAAAACAAATACATTCTCAGTCAATAACCATAAAGAAATACAGAAAAATATAATAAAGTTGACATTAAATAAGAAGTGAACAATAAGTGAAACTAGATTAAAAAAAAACAAGAAATGGAAAGACCTTTTAACAGTTTTTGATTTAAATCAGCTCAATCGAACGTATCAATTTAAAATATATTTATACATCCCTATGGAAGTCATTATTTTACAAAGTATGCATTGCAGGGTGCAATATTTCAATGTAACAGAACCACATGGTTTAAAATTAATCATGCTGTGTATTAGTAGAAAGTAAGAGAAGAACAGATTAACATTACTCTCAAAAGAAACACGAAATAATGGACCAGATTATATTCAATCCAATCCACCAAGGCAACATGTTAACATGGCAACACAGCTGGCAATTACATCAAGATCTCTCTATAGCAGCTGTCCTGTGAACACTATCAATCACGAGTGGTGACCAAGCCTCTGAACAATGTATACAAGGACCTCACCCCCAGCACTCCTTACGATAGCTTGTACAGTCAAATAACTGTTTCGCTCATTTTATGTGAGTTTGAAGAAGGATCCTGACCTGAGACATATCGCCATCTCCTCCAGAGATGCTGTCTAATCCACTAGGTAACTCCAGCATGATTTCCAGATATGCAGTTCCTTGTGTTTCCATTATTAGTCAGGTTTTTGCTGCTCTACTCATTTTTGCTGCACCCTCACTTTTCTAGTCACTGATCCCATTTTCAGTCCCCATTTCCAATGGGACATTTCCACTTTGCCAGATCTGTGCCCAGAGGACTGTACACAAGTGTAATACAGTCACCGCCGTGCGTCCACCATTACTGTATTTATTTTACAGCAGCAAAGTTCTGGAGTACAGTTAGATCTCCAGCTGGATATGAATGAAGGCTATTAAGTTGAGAAAAAGGCTTTACATGGTACATGGAATGCTGATTCCTGTGTATCCCAGCACTGTGCTCATGGCTCCTAGCCAAGAAGGGAATGGTGCTCAGCAATGGGTGATACTGAGGGGTATTAACATGGGGTAGGGAAAGGAAGTATTTAATAATAAAAATCCAATCATATCTTGGGCCTTCAGCCACAAGCTACTGGTCCCTACACACAGATTGCTCTTTTTAAATAGTTGAGGCTGTCCTGCGAAATACAAAATCATGTTGACAAGCCGACAGCTGGAATAACGGGCATGGCAAGAGACAAGGGGAGCAAACACACGCCTAAGCGGCCTTTACCTTAGACTTTAGAGATACAACATGGAAACAAGCCCATCAGCCACACCGAATGGCGATCATCTCATACATCAACACTATCACACAAACTAGAGAAAATGTTTACAGCTTACCAAAGCCTACTAAGTTGTACGTCTTTGGAAACTGGATCACCTGGAGAAAACCCATGTGTTCGTAGGGAGAACATACAGACTATGTACAGACAGCACCTGCAGTCAGGATCAAACCTGGGTCTCTGGCGCTGTAAGGCAACACCACTACCGCCGCATCACCGTGCCGCCAAAATCATCCCAATCAGAATCATCCCGCACACCAGATGTTGTGCACCACAGCTGCAATATTTGAGCAATCACAAAGCTGATAGGACAATAGTGGTCTTTTGCACAAAGTTCCAGTAATGTCCACTGTCATCAATATGACGCAGTGTATCACAGATATACATTTATTTACAGTGTTCTTTATTGGTAAAGTGAAACTCGTGAAACTATAATCACAAATGATGCTGCCAGAAACTATGTTAATCACCACCTATCCAGTAGCCTGCACCTAATTGGCTGTCTACTTTATCAGTGACGAACCCACACTGACAGCTCCATATTATTGTACTCACAACAAATGCTATTTTGGGATTTTAATTGTAGGAATAGAAATAACTAAGAACACAGTACACCTGTTCCTAGGACAACTAAACAGAAAGTAATCAACATATTCCAATCAAATTTTACTTGCCTTCATTTCAGTCATGAAATTGTACCAAAAAAATGATAGTCTGTCACAGTGCAAAGGTATGCAATTTATTTTGCACACTAAATTAAGTTTTGAATAATGCAATTAAGACATATTTAACCTGCTGAAGGACTTTTGTACATTCAGCCTGATTTACCAGTTTCCTATTCCACATTTCTGTCTTAAAATCAACCAGATGGAGCAGATCATTACTAATTAAATAAAATACTTTCCCGAATTTCAGGAAGAATTTTTTAAAAAGGAACAGCACATCTAATACTACAAATACCAGAAACTGAAAGTGATGGAAATACTTCAGTCTTCACTTTCCCAATGATTTTGCATCCTTTTGTTCTTTCTCTTTCCTACCAATCTCTAGTTTGTTTAAAATCCCTTCAGCTCCGATGAAGGCTTTGTGACACGAGATATTAACAAACTCCTTTTTACTTTGAATTTTTAAAACCGTTGAAATTCTGCGATAGTACTGTTTTTAATTTAATTGTGCTCACGTAAGAGAGAAAGTGAAATGCTAGAATTGGAGGGAGTAGTTCTAACTAGTAAGTAATTACTGATAATGGTTTAAAATCACTAGACATATGGTAGTTATGAAAATATAAATTGGTAATGCTCTTGAAAGTGATAACTTTCCACCTGGTGTCTCAAGATATTGGCTTGAGTAATTGCAAGTTCTCTTGTGAATATACCTCATTCCACTGAAGTCAGGCCAAATTCAGAGTTGTTGAAACTATAGATGGCACACTTTGTAGAAAATGAAATGCTGGCAGTAGCAAATTGCCCATGTTCATCTAGGCTCGTCTTATACTTTGCAGCTCCACCATGTTAGATGTCTCCATGTCGTCATAATTTTTCCTTGACTGGTTTAATCCATTTGAATCTGCTTAATGTTGACTGATTAGTGTAATCAGCTCAACCATTGATAGATGTATTTGCTGACTTCCATGACTTCACCTGTCCTAAACTCTTCAATATAGTACTGTAAAAGACACAAAGTGCTGGAGTAGCTCAGCGTGTCAGGCAGCATTTCTGAAGAACATGGAACAGAAGTCAGTGGATATTTTTAAGGCAGAGATAAATAGATTCTTGATTAGTACGGGTGTCAGACATTATGGGGAGAAGGCAGGAGAATGGGGTCAGGAGGGAGAGATAGATCAGCCATGATTGAATGGCAGAGTAGACTTGACGGGCCAAATGGCCTAATTATGCTCCTACCACTTATGATAAGTGACATTTCAGGTTGGGACCCTTTTTTAGACTGATTGTGGTGGTGGACAGGGAAGAGAAGCTGGAGGAAAGGATTGGTAGGACAAAGCCTGGTCAGGGATAAGTGGGTAAAGGCAACAGTCTTTTTTGATAGCTGGTTGGGCAAAGGCCAGATATGAAAAGACAAAAGGTATGAGATAATGATAAAAGAATTGTGAATTGTGAAGCCAGATGGAGGGGAAGGGGGAATTGGGTGAGTGTCCAAGTGGACACAGAGAAAAGAGGGATTCTGGATCATTCCACTCTGTGTTGCTTGGCTGAACTTGCTGAGATATGTATCTTCACCCACAATGCAGCAATATGCTGCTTATTTGATACTTCCAACATTGCAACTGGCGGTGAAAATGCCAAATAAACTCACCATCATTCTCAGTAGTATCAACACTAGGTAAATCTTCCCTGCTGTAGCTTTTTTTCATTGATTCTTAGTTCCATTCAATAGCTTTCCACAACTTTTGAGAGTTTAAGATTAAAGTGATCTTGCAACTTTTGTACCACTAAACCACAATGTTGCAGCATTAGGTTTGCTAATATGCCATGCTTTGCTTTGTTCAGGCACATTCACACCATTTATATCAATTTTCACCATTATCTACTCTGAAAAATATTTGTCATGCTTTTTGTGTATGAGCATAAAATTTGTTCATCTGATCATGTTCTCCAGAACTGCTAATGTAACCAGCTGTGTCTGAGTAGCATTTGTTTTCCAATGCTGCTCCTATCAGGATGCATGAACTTACAGTGGAATGCAGAACGTTCTGTGCCCTTTCACAGATCATTTTGCTCCCTCTGACTCATTACGTTGGCTGTTATCCCAAGGCACCTGAAGTCACCCTGTTTACCTTTGTAACCTCTGTGGGAATAGTGCTGGTTTTGGACAAAGTACTCAGTCAAGAGCATTTCAATTCATAGTCTTTCTTTTCTCAGGCATTTCCTGTGCCTGTAACCTAGTATCCAGGGTTGGGTCCTACAATTCTCAGCTCAACAATGCTGCTGATTTATAAGTCTTCCTGCTAGACTTAAAGTGCCCACTTTTGTTTCATGTGTGGTCCTTTCCACGCATCTACATCGCCGTTTGTAACACATTTATTTATTCATATAAAACTCTTATTCTCATCACATAAAGTGCCAGAAATACAAAGAATCACAACTCTCTCCAATTTCGAGCATATCATTATATATAAACATAGAAAAATAGGTGCAGGAATAGGCCATTCGGCCCTTCGAACCAGCACCGCCATTCAATATGATCATGACTGATCATCTAAAATCAGTAATATCGACGGTTATGTGGAGAGATAATGAACAATGAATGAAAGATATGCAAAACGGTAACGATAATAAAGGAAACAGGCCATTGTAAGCAGTTTGTAGGGTGAAAATTAGAAGCTAGTGCAACTTGGGTGGGGGAGGTATAGAGAGAGAGATAGAGAGGAATTGCTAGGGCTAACTGAAGTGAGAGAAATCAATATTCATACCACATACCACAGCAGCCCAAGTGAAATATAAGATGCTGTTCCTCCAATTTGCATTTAGCCTCACTCTGGCAATTGAGGAGACAGAGGTCAGAAAGTGTGTGTATGAATGGGAAGGAGAATTAAAGTGTCCAGCAACCGGTAGATCAGGTTGGTTCACGCAACCTGATCTATCCCCTCCTATTGGTACAGAGCTTTTGCATTTTTCCGCTTTAAATTTTGCAATCTGGTGCATACTGTAGCGAGTCTTTTAACTTATACTTGAATGCAATATTTATGCTTTAAATTGGATTAGCTATGAATAAGGTTAGGCTAAATTACATTCCTAATTACATTCCACAGTAGAGCCAGGCTCTGATCAACAGGTGCAGCACATGAATGATCTTAGTTTATTCATGTATGGAAATCAGGTTATAATCAAGCACATGGCCCATGTTTACCAACCTGGGTCTCACTGCACACCTGGTACTACTCCTGACCCTGACTCCAGCCTTCTCTCATCCCTTCCCACCCCCTCACCAGGTACCTTCCCCTGCAACCGCAGAAGATGCAACACCTATCGCTATACCTCCTTCCTCGATTATGTCCAGCGACATAAGGTGCATACCTTCTCTCATTCCTGACCCTGAGTCCAGCCTTACACCTGGCCCCCTATTCTATCCTGATCATAGCTGCTCACCTGCTTAGGTACCCAGTGCTGAACACTACCATTGTCCCAGCTTTGACTTGCTCCTAGCCCCTCTGCACTGACAATATATCTGGCCCGCACATAAAGCCCCATATCTGACCCCCTGGACTTAACCAATTACGTTCAAGTCCACTGGTGCTTATCTAATGTGGTAATCTTTTATGGTTGAACACAATTTCTCATCCATAAAATTATACTCACTCAGCTGAAAAGTATTCTGTTACCATTTCCTTCATTTTCCTAACAAACTGTCCTGAAGTAATTTTCACCCCTAATATTTTCAGTAATTTGCTGTCTTCCTCTCAGCTGGGATTTTTCCGAAATGCAAAGTCCAATAACTATATATTTAAGCAATAATATTCTATTTAATGTGATCTTGAGAGTACATAACATTTTCTGTGGTATTCATAACACAACAATGATAAAAAGATCTTTGTTTTGATTGCACCTACCAACATGCATACATTATTATATTACAGTTAATATATACCGAGGGCAAATTTTTGTTCCAATGCTCCCCTTTACCAATTACTTTTACATTGAAGTGATTGAAATCCATGAGAAGTTTAAATGGCATCAGAAAAATAAAACCTCCGGAATGGATGATATTCATTACGTGGTTGGTTGGAGTCAGTATTAGCACAATTACTATATTAAACTTTGAATCTTCAGATATCCTGGTTCAAGCTACAACTAAAGACAAATAGTAACCTCCTCACACATTCCCCTGCAAGTATATTTGTCACTCCTTTAAAATATGCCCCTTCTTTGAACAAGCTCTTAAACATTGCATCTGAATCAGTTTCCATCTGACTACACTCCTTGAGGATGTTCATCTACGTGTTGAATTAATAAAACAATGAGATTGGGGACATTTCTATTCAACCTGTCAAAGATTTGGGGGGGGGGGGGGGTTAGAAATAGTCAGTGAGGTAAACAAACATAATAGTGGAGTGGCAAATGACAATAGTGCTACCATCCCAATATTTAACTGAAGGAAATAATGGGTTATCAGGGGTGTAAGTTGTGACAGACAGCCTGATACCTTGCATGTCATTTTAATATTACACTTATCCTATCGCCCTGGATATTCCGGGTTAATAAATGAAGGTTTTGTCAACTAATTACAAATCAGGCTAATAACAAATCAATAACATTAGCCAACTCCAAAACATGAAGCGCTGAGAATTGGGATCCAGACATCACAGACAACTGGCCTCAGTTCCCCGCTCACATCTGGCAGTGCTCTCCATCTGAACCAGGGGCCGCGGAGTGTTTTTGAAAGTGAGCTGATCACTGATCACTGGCCTTGGGGGTACCTGGCGAGGGAGTGGAGCGACCAAGTGCGGGGAGGGTGGTCGGGACTTTTTGAATTTGATGTATTAGAATCATGTTTTAGTGCATTGTAGAAATGTTTTTTGTTTGAAGTATTTCTTAAGAGGTAACTTTTTAAGGGGTAACCTTTTCCACACAAAGGGTTGTGGGTATATGGAACAAGCTGCCAGAGGAGGCAGTTGAGGCAGGGACTATCCAAACATTTGAGAAACAGTTAGACTGATACATAGATAGGACAGGTTTGGAGGGATATGGACAGGCAGGCAAACAGGATGCTTTCTCCAACCACCCCCATTTGAAGGCCACCATCTTCTACCGCTTCTACCCAGTGCTTGGTATTTACTTCCAGCAGCCACTGGTTGTCCTCCAGGATGCACCGAGCCGCAGCCTGGTCCATGCCGGTCACCAGGGTGAATTCGGCACATAGACTCTCACGGCAGCGGCGCAATGCTTCCTACGAACGCCCAAGACTCTTGCACTGAGGCTGTTCTATGGCTGGAGCTGCAGCGAGCGATTCGCCAGCCCCGCAAACACTCGCCAGCCCCGGCTCCCCGTCCGCAGCTGCCCCCACCGCTCCATCCTTCCCTCCGCCCCGACTCGCCAACACCCGCAGTCCATGCAGTTGATATTAGTTTTGAAATTCTTGTTGATCACAGAATTTCTCACGACAGCGTGAGATATTCTGTGATCAGTATGAAAGCGTGAGAATTTGGCGAAATGCGTGAGTGTTGGCAGCTCTGTGAAAGTACCAGATATACAGATTTAAGTGATGTGCCAGATACAGGCAAAACATTTTGTATGCAGAGTGGTTATGAACCCACTGCCGCTGAGGTTTATGAAAACCAAATCAATTTAGAATTTAGTTTAGGTTAGAGATACAGCATGAAAACAGGCCATTTGGCCCAGAGTCCATGACGACCATCGATCACATCAGTTCTATGTTATCCCACTTACTCATCCACTCCCTACACACCAGGGCAATTTACAGAGGCCAAATCACCAGCGTTTGAGATGTGGGAGGAAACAGGGGCACGCGACGGAAACCCATGCGATCATCAAAGTGCTTCCCCAATACCAACTGATGCTGCAACCTTGATTTATGTGCTTAAGACTTTGCAGTGGGATTTAAATTCCAAATTGTCACAAAAATATGAAAAGAACTTTGTTGCAAACAAAGCCTAATGTCAGACAGACATCAACTATAAGCATCTGCTGAGTCTTAATGTAGTTATCACAGATCGAGTTAATTTATCAACACAGAGAATGAAGGTGCCAAATGAGAACATCTATGATACTTACACTCTGGGTGTCCTGCGTCCTGGTGCAGCAAAGGAAGAATTTGAGTCGTCGACTCCAGCTACTAGCCTGTTCCTCCTCCAACCGATGACTGTATTTAAAAACATATTTAGTCTTCAGGTTTAACACATTAGGCAGATTGTTCATTGAAAATGTCTTCCTTGGTATACAGGTTTTTTTTACGACAAAGGAAGCCATTTAGCCCACTGAGTATGCTAAGATTTCAAAGCAATTCCCTTTATCCAATTCCACTTATTCCCCTGTAACATATTTTCTCACACATGACCATTAACAGTCTCCATCTCCCCGCCCCATACAATTCTCGTACCACCCTCCTACACAAAGGACAATTCACCATCAATGTTTTTGGAATGTGGAAGGAAACTGGTGCACCCGAGGGAATACACAGTAATTGGGAGTATCTACAAACTCCACCAGATAACACCAATGGTCAGAATGGATCACCGGAGCTGTGAGACTGTTACTCACTACATTGCCACCCTCATTTCAAACTCTGAACAAACTTAATATATCACAAGTGTTTTAGGAGAGCAATGGATTCTTGATTCTTCCCAGCTCCTAATCATTCTGTCAATTTCAATAATATAGCTAGACATGCTGATATCAAGAGTCAGGATCAGTAAGTTTCAATGTGGCTTTCCACCCAAATTTTCCTCTCGTGTTATGCTTCTTTCCTTTGGACATTAACACTACAAATACACAGACACAGGTACTATTTTGGTCTGAGCAAATGAACAATTTTATATATAAACAGCAATAGTGAGCATCTTTGGCTGCTCAGCAATGTAGAATATGGGGCATAAATTTGAAGTGAAATTCTCGCAGACTAAAAATTGCTCCAAATGATATCGGCTGGAGACCAACATTGTAGGTTGGATGGGGATCTTAGATAGAATGCCTCAGAATATCTGATAAACTCCTAGTTGTCAATAAAGCCATTTCTTGAAGAGTATTAACCTCCAAATTAAATATATCTGTAGATGCCTAATTCCGACTAGAGCATTTCTTCATGTTAGCTTGTGCTTTTCACTTCACTAAATTGCAAATTGCTATTTTGTGAATGTTTTTGCTTGTGAAATCAAAGTAAATTATTCTGTGAAGTCCCAGATCTTAAATTACGATACACTCTCGTGCAAAGCATGTAGATATCCTCGCCTCCAAAGGTCAGATGGCTATTTTTAGTTTGTTTCAACGGGTGTCCGCTGAATATGGGTGCAATCTCCACTCAAGGCATAGGTACATTGTCTGAACTGGTGCCACTGCAAGTTTGAGAGGCCGTTGCTAAATGGGAGATGTTGACCTTAAGGAAGATCCTGTGTGATTGATCAAATGAATATCAAATGAATATGGGATCATTGCCAATTTCAAAACCTGGGAGAACAAGCAGTGTTCATTAATCATCAAGAAACCAAGAAAATTTTTAATCTCATTTGCTGTTTTTCACCATGACCTACACTGAAAAATAGCTACAAGCAGCTATGGTGAAAAATCTAACATGTTACTTACATATCAGTGACTGTAGCATAAGTATGTTTCTAATTAAAGTGTGTCACAGTGGCGCAGCGGCAGAGCTGTTGCATCAAAGTGCCAGATATCCAGGTTCGATCCTGACTATGGGTGCTGTCTGTGCAGTTTGAATATTCTCCCTATTCTCCACGGCTTTTCTCCAGGTGCTCCAGTATCCTCCCACATTCCAAAGACACACAGGTTTGTAGGTTAATTGGCTTATGCAAATTGCCCCTAATGTGTAGGATGCAAAAGTGGGATAGAAGTAGTATACGGGTGATCAATGGGGTCGGCTTGGACTCAGTGGGCCAAAAGGCCTGTATCCATGCTGTATCTCTACATAAATTCAGAAATTGATTATTCAGTGCATATTATATGGGTACATGTCAACCCAACCGAAACTGCACACAATACTCGGGTGTGGTCTCACTAGGGCTCTGTACAACTGCAGAAGGACCTCTTTGCTCCTATATTCGATTTCTCTTGTTATAAAGGCCAACATGCCATTCGCTTTCTTCACTGCCTGCTGTACCTGCATCCTTACTTTCATAGACTGATGTACAAAGACCCCCAGATCCCACTTGTGAAGTGGAAGGAAAATGATACATGGTTTCCAAATTTTATTACAAATAAAAAACTGAAAAGTGTGGCGTGCAAAAGTATTCAGCCCCCCCCTGAGTCAATACTTTGTAGAACCACCTTTCGCTGCAATTACAGCTGCAAGTCTTTTGGGGTATGTCTCTACCAGCACATCTAGAGACTGAAATTTATGCCCATTCATCTTTGAAAAATAGCTCAAGCTCAGTCAAATTGGATGGAGAGCGTCTGTGAACAGCAATTTTCAAGTCTTGCCAGAGATTCTCAATTGGATTTAGGTCTGGACTTTGACTGGGCCATTCTAACACATAAATATGCTTTGATCTAAACCATTCCATTGTAGCTCTGGCTGTATGTTTAGGGTCGTTGTCCTGCTGGAAGGTGAACCTCCCCCCCAGTCACAAGTCTTTTGCAGACTCTAACAGGTTTTCTTCCAAGATTGCCCTGTATTTGGCTCCATCCATCTTCCCATCAACTCTGACCAGCTTCCCTGTCCCTGCTGAAGAATAGCATCCCCACAGCATGATGCTGCCACCACCATGTTTCACAGTGGGGATGGTGTGTTCAGGGTGATGTGCAGTGTTTGTTTTTTCCCACACATAGCGTTTTGCATTTAGGCCAAAAACTTCAATTTTGGTCTCATCAGACCAGAGCACCTTCCTCCACATGTTTACTGTGTCCCTCACATGGCTTGTGGCAAACTGCAAATGGGACTTCTTATGGCTTTGTTTCAACAATGGCTTTCTTCTTGCCACTCTTCCATAAAGGCCCGATTTGTGGAGTGCACGACTAATAGTTGTCCTGTGGACAGATTCTCCCACCTGAGCTGTGGATCTCTGCAGCTCCTCCAGAGTTACCATGGGCCTCTTGGCTACTTCTCTGATCAATGCTCTCCTTGCCCGGCCTGTCAGTTTAGGTGGACGGCTATGTCTTGGTAGGTTTGCAGTTGTGCCATACTCTTTCCATTTTCGGATGATAGATTGAACAGTGCTCCGTGAGATGTTCAAAGCTTGGGATATTTTTTTATAACCTAACCCTGCTTTAAACATCTCCACAACTTTATCCCTGACCTGTCTGGTGTGTTCCTTGGGCTTCATGATGCTGTTTGTTCACTAATGTTCTCTAACAAACCTCTGAGGCCTTCACAGAACAGCTGTATTTAGACTGAGATTAGATTACACACAAGTGGACTCTATTTACTAATTAGGTGACTTCTGAAGGCAATTTGATTTTATTTAGGGGTATCAGAGTAAAGGGGGCTGAATACTTTTGCACGCCACATTTTTCAGTTTTTTATTTGTAAAAAAATTTGAAAACCATGTATCATTTTTTGCCACTTCACAATTGTGCGCCACTTTGTGTTGGTCTATCACATAAAATCCCAATAAAATACATTTACGTTTGTGGTTGTAACGTGACAAAATGTGGAAAAGTTCAAGGGGTATGAATACTTTTGCAAGCCACTGTACTTAATGAGTATACTTAGAATTAATATAATTAATTTACATCACAATTTCCTAATTGTTGCATCACAATATAATGTCAGAGGTTCATAAACGAGTGCACCTTACCGTAAATTATATGTTCGGAGATTTCGCTGACGCCGTTTGGTTGCGTGAAGTTTCACAAACGTTCTTCCCGTTCGGTCAAAGACACACATTACAGTGATGCATACGCTCAGAATAACAACCCAATTACAGGCTACAATTCCTATAAGCAAAAGGAAGTCAGAACAGAAATGTAAGTAAATTAGCAAGTAATCCTGAATTGTTCAAGATGAAATATTACAATTTTGCCTGTGTACATATCTATCTATATACTGTTAAAACTCTGTGTGTGTGTAAGACATTTTTCCTTTGAAACGTATCTCCTCGAAAACCAGAGGCAAAAACGCAGAGATTTTTACAATTTCGTTAGGGATTTATCTTAGTTCAGAAATCCACTCCTTGGTCAATTATTTCCCCAGATTTTGAATAAAATTGATCACAAAACTCACTTTAAAAAAAATAAAATCGCCGCTTAAGCTCCAGGCCCCGCCCTCCCTGCCCCTGTGGACTAAAGCCCCGCGCCCAGCCCAAGTACGCTCACTCCACGCCACCCACAGCTGGACTCCCACGCCCGCCCATGTGCGGGGGGTGGGGTAGCTAGTGTGTGTGACGCCGCATGTTGCCCCCCCTCCCCGCAACTGCACGTTGGGGGAACAGACCAAACGGGTCTGCACTTGGTCTAGTGTATATATAAATTTAACAGCGAGGGCGTTTATATATATAACATGTTTGTAAGCTTCTTCAAAAATGCATTATACATTGCTTTGGCTTGACATCTCTTTAGTTTGTTTTATTTATATTACTCAGCCTTGGTGTTGTGTTCCATTGCATTATTTAATGTATTCAGTGCACTAGCAATGAATAGTATAATGGAGTAGTAACATTTTACTGCCAAGAATAAAATAGCTGTTTCGTCTGTAACTCGCCCCGAGTTTCTAAATCAATTAATGACAAGGAAGAAGTCACCTTTTTTCCTGATTAATTCTGCTTGTGGAAGATGCTAAATTATCACATAATAAATATTATTCACTGGCCAAGTTCTCATCAAACAAAACCATTGATATTCAGTCTCAGACAGGTGGAGACTGAGTGAAGCTATTTACTTATCTAAGTAACCAGGTGATACCTAAAAGCTAATTGCTGATATTTCTGCCTATGTTACATGTTCTGACATAATCATACTTTTCTGCAAAAAAACATTTGCGGGAGGAACTCAGTGGGTCAGGCAGCTTCTATGGTGGGATTGGACGCACAATGCTTAGGGTCAGGACCCTTCTTCAGACTGAAGGGTCTCAACTACTTGAACTCAGGCCTCCCCATCATCATCACATGGTTCTGAATTGCCAGCCCTAGAATAACAGTTCCTTTTTATTACATATTATTACTAATAATTTAACCGGCATGCTATTATATAAATCTGTGGCAGATGCTGAATTGATGAAATGGTCACTGCACAGTGCTCGTACCATCTTCAAATGAAGCATACCATCAGTCATGTTAGATGGTGCTGCCAATGAGTTAAATGGAACAGACTCGCATCAGATAAATTAGCACTAAATTGGATAATCTTGAGGTGCATCACTTGCCCTTGACTCTACCTGGTTGGTTATTCTGTTCATTAACTTTAATATTCTTTTTGCACTTATTCAGATTTTACACTGCAATTCTACTGCTTTGCACCTATCATTGCACACAATGTTGTATTTATCATTATTCTATATTGCTTCACTCAAAGTATTATTGAGATATAGCAACTTGTGTGCTGTTGGTAATCAGTAGCAACTATTTTGTGTGCAACAAAATCCTTCAAAAAACATGGTGAAATGGTTGGATGATTATTTTTGATCTGCTCCCCGTTACACTTGGAGAACCGCAGGCAGAGGGAGCTCCAGTTTATTGATTCGTGTGAAATGCGGCTCTTATTACACTCTCAGTACGACACTGAAAAGTCAATTTAGATTACAAGCTCAAGTCTCTACAACAGAGCATGAACTTTCTGAGGAGCAAAGAGTTATAATAATGTTAAACAATACTACCATTTGTTTTTTTATTCAAAAGCTTCTATCAAAAGAATATCAATGTTGATATAAAGGCGGACTGTTCTATGCCTAATGTCAAAACAGCCTCATGCCATTTAAAATATTTACTCATGTGTAACGAATATGAAGTGCAGAGACAATTGCTGGCCCCCAAGATAAAGATGAAATGAGCAATAAATGTTAATGAAATAAGGCAAGCATTTTTGGAAATCGCTCTCTTCTCATTACAAACAAAAGGATGAAAATGCTTACGTAAAAAGCATAAACTGACTAATTTTCCTTCTTTGAAATACTCTGAAAATTCTTTTTTTCAGTAACACACATAACTGGCAAATATATATAGTATATTGCTTACACACTAAAATCTGAAAAGTTAACAAATCATGATGCCAAATCATTATTAAAGGTGACAGAGCAAGTCGATTGATACCCAAAAAGCTAATTGGGTTAATCAGAAGTACATGAAAGAAAACAGTCCAGTCCAGTCCATGTCCTATTCCTTTCCTCCAGAGACACTGCCTGACCCACTGAGTTACTCCAGCTTTTTGTGTCTATCTTTAGTTTAAACCAGCATCTGCAGTTCATTCCTACACAGTCCATGTTACAAGCTATGTTTCCAAAAAGCAAGGATAGCGATCCAAGCGCAACTGCTCTTTTGAAAAAGGCATCACAGACAGGCCAGGAGAATGGTCTTTCTGATAATATATTCTATGCCTATTTATTATCCATGCCTTTGGTTGCACTGCAGATCGTATTTTATTGCACTAGTATTACAACTATTAATTTACTGAATGTTAACGAAGGAACTGCAGATGCTGGAAAATCGAGGGTACACAAAATGCTGGAGAAACTCAGAGGGTGCAGCAGCATCTATGGAGTGAAGGAGATAGGCAACGTTTCAGGCCGAAACATTGCCTATCTCCTTCGCTCCATAGATGCTGCTGCACCTGCTGAGTTTCTCCAGCATTTTGTGTACCCTATTAATTTACTGAATTTTGGTTGTTATATTTATCTGTGTGTATTGTATTTACAGACCTGGTGATCTGCAGTATATAAGAGCTTCATTGTTCCTTTGTCGGTACATGACAGTTAAACACAGTTGACTGAACCTTTTATCTTGTTTATTATATTGTTTACAGTGTACTATGTTCACATATTCTGTTCTGCTGCTGCAAGTAAGAATTTCTTGACACTTGAGTTAATTTGCCATTGACCATGTTGGGCTAATAGCCGTGTTATTTTTATTTTCTGGTTTCTTGCTGTTTACTCCTGAGTCATAGAAATGGGCTCAGAACACATGAAATAGGCTCTTTGGCCCAACTTGTCCATGCTGACCATCTCCCCTCTTACCTTAAACCTGCGCTCTCTCGCTCTAGGTTTTCCTGCCCTGAGAAAAAAGATCCTAACTATCTCCGCCCCTCATTAATTCATTAATCTCTATAAGGTCACTCCTCAATCTCCTGTGTTCCAGTGAGGATAAATCCCACCTATCCAATCTACCCTTATATCACACAGCAATTACTCTGTCTTCCATGAGCTACCAAGATCATGTATTCCTCCACAGGTTAAGAAAGATGAAAAACAAATCAATGCTCAAATATTTGTGCATCATACAGCCTAGATGCATTAGTTGCTCTGTCTGTCTATCTATCTATGTTCATATCATATGCTTATTAAAAGTCTGATCTTGTATGTGTGTATGTGTGTGTGCTTATGTGTGTATATGTGGTTGTCTTTACATCTTTGCAAAAACACTACGCGGCAACGATTACATTTTTACATATTCTGATTGACATTTTTCACCTTCATTGAACATTTTATGCTTTATTTCTCGACTTATTCTCAACTTATTACTGATTAAAGTTCAAAAAAATCAAAAGACTTTGAATTTAAAAGGACCAGCTTCACCTAATGACATCACAATGGCTCGGCTAGCAGTGATCAGCTTCACTGAAGATTTCATCCTATATTTCACGTTATTCATGATGAAAGTTTAAAAAATGCCAACTTTAACAAGATTTTTACTGTTAAAATCATTCCTGCCAGCTTCCAACACACTTCGATACAATGCTGTGACACAGGAACACTCTGAACTTTTCACCTCACAGGAGGGTGGAGCAAATTGCTATTGCAACATGCAGCGCTAGTGCAATTGGAATTTTTTTTAAAGAGCACTGCTGAGACAGGGGAGTGCTGGAATCTTACGTTCGGGAACGGCTTGAGTTGGAGGATCACGCCTCCTGTGGGGGTACAGGTAGGGAACGGGTGTGTTGGGGGAGCAATGGGTCTGCACTTGGTCTTGTATATTAACAAAACTCTCATCTTGTTTGATTCTATCTATGTGTGTGAGTGTGCGTATGTGATCCCTGAAATATGGCAAAACGGTACACGATAGCACAAAATTTTGTGCACCACTTTACTCCCGATTTTCCTGTGGTGGTTTGTGTCAAGTTTTGTTCAGATTGATGTTATATTTCACAAGCTCTTCACATTTCAAACTTTGCAAAATCCTGTTTGAGAAAGAAACACTGCAGTGGCAGATGGTAACAGTTGCTGGCAGCTAGCAGCTATGATGTCACAATGGGATCTCATTTACATAAGCTGCCAATCAAAGCTACAACATTGTTATCTCTTCCACTTCGTCCTTCAGCGGAAGAATCTGCCAGCCTAACCCAGCACATGTGATTGCAAAGCCACAGCAAAGGTTAATGGCCTTGTCAGTGGCACCTACATCACATTAAGGAATAAAACAATGGCATTTTTCAAATGCAATGGCATTTTTTTTCAAGTTTAAATGAGGGAGGGTGAAAAAATGAGCCAAACTGCACAGTTGGGGGCTATGTGTGAGTGGTGCAATATTGCATTGGGGGAACGGGTTGCGTTGGGGAACGGGTGAGTGGTGGAATCTTATATTGGGGAACGGGTTGTGTTGGGGGACCAGGCCTCCCATGGGAGCTATGGGTGAGTGGTCTGTGATTGAGAGTTGTGAGTGTGTGGAATTCTCTGCCTCAGATAGCGGTTGAGGCCAGTTCTCTGGATGCTTTGAAGAGAGAGCTAGATAGGGCTCTTAAAAATAGCGGAGTCAGGGGATATGGGGAAAAGGCAGGAATGGGGTACTGATTGAGGATGATCAGCCATCATCACATTGAATGGCGGTGCTGGCTCGAAGGGCCAAATGGCCTACTCCTACACCTATTGTCTATTGGGCGAGCTCAAGGAACTACACCAAAACGGTACAACATAGCGCAAACATTTTTGCACCACCTTACTCACCTTTGTCCGGTGGTCGTTTGTATAAAGTTTTGTTCAGATTAATGTTATGTTTCACAAAAATCATTTTTTTTAAAAAGCAAACTTTGAGAAGAAAAACTGTGACTGTGCTGTGAGAGTTTTCTGGCAGTTGGAGTAATGGCGTCACAATGGCATTTCACAGTCCTCCAATCACAATAAGATCTCATTTACATACGCTGCCCTGAACATTCTGCCCACTGACAATTACATCACAATGGGATGACAATCCAGCTGCCACCCGATAGTGACTGAGGGTGGGCATAAGGAGAGACACGCAGTGACAGAGAGAGAGACAGGGAGAGAGACAGGGAGAGAGAAACAGAGAGAGAGAGACAGACACAGAGAGACAGAAACAGAGAGAGAGAGAGACAGAGAGAGACAGACAGAGAGAGACAGACAGAGAGAGACTGACAGAGAGAGACTGACAGAGACAACCAGACAGACAGACAGACAGACAGACAGACAGACAGACAGACAGACAGACAGACAGACAGACAGACAGACAGACAGACAGACAGACACTCAAGCCTGTTGTGCTGGCAGCTCACTCACTCACGGCTGGTGGGCTGGCAGTTGACTCACGGCTATTGCTTGAAATTCCATTTCAAGCAGAGTGCAAGGCCACCAAATTCAAGTGCAGTTTGTTACCACTTTAACCATATAACCATATAACAATATAACAATTACAGCACGGAAACAGGCCCTCTCGGCCCTTCCAGTCCGTGCCGAACATTTATTTTCCCCTCGTCCCATCTACCTGCACTCAGACCCATACCCCTCCATTCCCTTCCCGTCCATATACCTATCCACTTTACTTTTAAATGTTAAAATCGATCCTGCTTCCACCATTTCTGCTGGAAGTTCATTCCACACAGCCACCACTCTCTGATTAAAGAAGTTCCCCCTCATGTTACCGCTAAACATCTGTCCCTTAATTCTCATGTCATGCTCTCTTGTTTGAATCTTCCCTACCCTCAATGGGAAAAGCTTATCCACGTCAACTATGTCTATCCCTTTCATCATTTTAAAGACCTCAATCAAGTCCCTTCTTAACCTTCTGCGCTCCAAAGAATAAAGACCTAACTTGTTCAACCTTTCTCTTAACTTAGTTGCTGGAACCCAGGCAACATTCTAGTAAATCTCCTCTGTACTCTCTCTATTTTGTTGACATCCTTCCTATAATTAGGCGACCAAAATTGTACACCATACTCCAGAATTAGTCTCACCCATGCCTTGTACAATTTTAACATTACTTCCCTACTCCTATATTCAATGCTCTGACTTATAAAGGCCAGCACACCAAAAGCTTTCTTTACCACCCTATCTACATGCGATTCCACCTTCAGGAACTATGCACAGTTATTCCTAGATCCCTCTGTTCCACAGCATTCCTCAATTCCCTACCATTTACCATGTACGTCCTATTTTGATTTGTCCTGCCAAGATGTAGCACCTCACACTTATCAGCATTAAACTCCATCTGCCATCTTTCAGCCCACTCTTCCAAATGGCCCAAATTTCTCTGTAGACTTTGAAAATCTACTTCATTATCCACAACACCATCTATCTTAGTATCATCTGCATACTTACTTATCCATTTTCCACCCCATCATCCAGATGTGCATGACAAACAACAGTGAACCCAACACAGGTCCCTGAGGCACCCCACTGGTCACCGGCTTCCAACCTGACAAACAGCCATCCACCATTACGCTCTGGCATCTCCCATTCAGCCACTGTTGAATCCATCTTGCTACTCCGCTATTAACACCCAAAGATTGAACCTTCTTAACCAACCTTCCATGGGGAACCTTGTCAAAGGCCTTACTGAAATCCATATAGACAAGATCCACTGCTTTACCCTCATCAATTTCCCTAGTAACCTCTTCAAAAAAAGGTTTGTCAAACATGACCTTCCAGGCACAAATCCATGTTGACTGTTCCTGATCAGACCCTGTTTATCCAAACGCTTATATATATTATCTCTAAGTATCCTTTCCATTAATTTGCCCACCACTGATGTCAAACTAACAGGTCTATAATTGCTTGGTTTATTCTTTGAACCCTTTTTAAACAATGGAACAACATGCGCAGTATGCTAATCCTCCGGCACTATTCCCGTTTCTAATGACATTTGAAATATTTCTGTCATAGCCCCTGCTATTTCTACACTAACTTCCCTCAATGTCCTAGGGAATATTCTGTCAGGACCTGGAGACTTATCCACTTTTATATTTTACAAAAGTGTCAGTACTTCCTCCTCTTTGAATCTCATAGTTTCCATAGCTACTCTACTTTTTTCCCTTACCTCACAGAGTTCAATATCCTTCTCCTTGGTGGATACCGAAGAAAATAAATTGTTCAATATCTCGCCCATCTCTTTTGGCTCTGCAGATAGCTGTCCATTCTGGCTCTCTAATGGTCCAATGTTATCTCTCATTATCCTTTTGCTATTAATATAGCTGCAGAAACCCTTTGGATTTACTTTCACCTTTCTTGCCAAAGCAACCTCATATCTCCTTTTAGCTTTTCTAATTTCTTTCTTAAGATTCTTTTTACACTCTTTATACTCCTCTAGCACCTCATTTACTCCATGCCTCCTATGATTATTGTAGATATCTCTCTTTTTTCGAACCAAGTGTCCAATTTCCCTTGAAAACCATGGCTCTTTCCAATTTTTACTATTTCCTTTCAACCGAATAGGGACATAAAGATTCTGTACTCTTACAATTTCCCCTTTAAATGTCCTCCATTTCTCTTCTACATCCTTCTCATAAAACAAAATGTCCCAATTCACTCCTTTTAAATCCTTACGCATTCCCTCAAAGTTAGCCTTTCTCCAATCAAAAATCTGAACCCTAGGTCCAGTTCTGACTCTCTCCATAATTATATTGAAACTAATGGTATTGTGATCACTGGTCCCGAAGTGCTCACTAACGCATACCTCCGTCACCTGACCTGCCCCATTTCCTAACAGGAGGTCCAGCACTGCCCCTTATGTGGTTGATACCTCTATGTATTGCTGCAAAAAACTATCCTGCACACATTTTACAAACTCCAAACCATCCAGCCCATTTACAGAATGTGTTTCACAGTCTATTTTTGGAAAATTGAAATCTCCCACAATCACTACCTTGTGCTTACTACTAATATCTGCTATCTCCTTACATATTTGCTCTTCCAATTCTCGCTCCCCATTTGGCGGTCTATATTACACCCATAAAAGTATTGCTACACCGTTCCCACTTCTCAGTTCCACCCAAATAGCCTCCCTAGACGAGCCCTCTAATCTATCCTGCTGAAGCACTGCTGTAATATCTTCTCTGACAAGCAATGCAACACCTCCACCTCTGGTCCCTCCAATTCTATCACACATGAAACAACGAAATCCTGGAATATTTGGTTTCCAATCACAGCCCTCCTGCAACCATGTTTCACTGATTGCCACAGCATCATATTTCCAGGTGTCAATCCAGGCTCTAAGTTCATCCACCTTTGTTACAATGCTCCTAGCATTAAAATACACATTTTAGAAACCCACCATCCCTTATTCTCTGTTTATTATCTTTTTCCTCTATCTCGCCTACATTTTGGGTCCGAGTGTTTCCCTTCTCTGCCTCTTGCCCCACACCCTGTCCCCTAGCCCCTTCTACCCGAGTCCCTCCCCCCAGCCTTTCTAGTTTAAAGTCTCCTTTGCAAAGTGGTGGAATATTGCGTAGGGGAAATGGGTTGCGTTGGCGGAACAGGCGAGTGGTGGGAACGGGTTAGTGGTGGAATATTGCGTTGCCTCTTTGCCCCCCTCACGCTCCGTCTCTGCCCTCCACGCCTCCCGTGGGGGCTACAGGTAGGGGACAGTTGCGTTGGCGGAGCAGGCCCAACGGGTCTGCACTTGGTCTAGTATATATAACTAAAACTCTCATCTTGTTTGTGATTCTGGGTGCGTGCGTGCTCACGGAACTACGCCAAAACGGTACACGATAGCACTATAATTTTTGAACACCCTTACTCATAATTGTCTTGTGTGTTTTTCTCAAGTTTTGTTCAGATTTATGTTATATTTTACAACATTCACATTTTTAACTTTGCCCAACCCCATTTTGAGAAAAATGACGAAGTTGCAGTGGTAGTTACAGCTATGACATCACAGTGGGATTGCCATCTACAATGTTGCAAATCCCAGAAGTGGCAGCAAATGCAATTGGATTTTTTTTCCTGGCAGCAAGTGCAATAGGATTTTTTGAAAAGTTTAAAAAGAGGGAGCGTGAATAAAGGGAAATAAGCTGCCCCTGCACAGTTGGGGGCCTTGAGTGAGTGGTGGAATATTGCGTTGGGGGAAGGGTTGCGTTGGGGGAATGGGTGAGTGGTGGAATATTGCACTGGGCAACGGGTTGCGTTGGGGGACCAGGCCTCTCGTGGAGGCTATGGGTGAGTGGTGGAATATTGCGTTGGGGGAATGGGTTGCATTGGGGACCATGCCTCCCATGTGACAGGGACCCAACGGGTTCCACTTGGTCTAGTTTATATTACTAAAACTCTCATCTTGTTTGTTTCTATGTCTGTCTGTGCGCGGTTCCTGAAATTAAGCCAAAACAATACACTATAGTGCTACAATTTGTGGTCCCTCTTACTTACCATTGTTCTGTGGTCTAGTGTTGCAAGTTTCGTTCAGATTGATGGTATATTTTACGCTATTCACATTTTTTATTTTACAGAACCCCACTTTGAGAAAAATTTCTTCCATCTGCACTGGCAGTTAGCAGTGTATGGTGTCACAATGCACTCATTTACATTAACAGTTTTTAAAAAACTGCCCGTTGGCAGTGTTCCACACCACAATGACATCACAATGGGATTTCATTTACATTTTTAAAAAAAATCTGTTTTAAAATACACAGTAGCTTCCACCTCACAATGACGTCAAGGATGGTAGAGAGGGGAAAGGGGTTATGGAGGGAGTGTGGGAGTGACTGAGGGTAGGGAAAAGGAGAGAGGGAGAGGTGAGGGAGGGAGTGGGGGAGGGGAGGAGGAGAGGGGAATGAAGAGGAGGGGGTGGAAGTGCTGGGGATGAGGTAGAAAGGGGGAGGATTGGGGTAGGAAGAGGGATGGCAAGGCACACTTGGGGACGGTTGCCGTGACTCGTGTCACAACAGGGATCTCTGGTGTCACAATGGGAAACTGTCAGCCGCGTGGGGGAGCAGGGTGATAGAGGGAGAGAAAAGGGGTAAGGAGGGGAGAGGGGTTATGGAGGGAGGGAGGGAGGGAGTGACTGAGGGTAGGGGAAAGGAGAGGGAGGGAGAGGTGAGGGGGGAATGGGGAGGAGGAGAAGGGAAAGAAGAGGGGGGTCAAGAGGAGGGGGAATGGAGGAGGATAAGGGTAGGAAGAGGTATGGTGAGGCGCAGTTGGGTGGGTTGCCGTGACTCATGTCATAACGGGGATCTCTGGCGTCACAACCCGTCAGCTACACCTGCGCAGTTGGGGGCTATGGGTGAGTGGTGGAATATTGCGTTCGGGGACCAGCCCTCCTATGTGACAGGGACCCAACGGGTGCCACTTGGTCTAGTACAGAATTAAAAGTGAAACAATATTTAAGAAAAGCTCAAAAGTACAATGGACAAGAAACAAAATAATGAATCTATATTTTTGTGATTCTGTTAATCCTGAAAACTGATCATCAGAACTACTCAGATACATTCTATGGGCTATATTATAATACTAATAACTTGAGTGCATACTTAGCTCAGTGTACTTACCCAGGGTAACATTCTTTGCAGTGGTGTCATTGCAAGAGTGATAGTATTGTGCTAACCATACAATTCCTATGATTGCATATGCAAATTCTATTAGCACTATTGCTGTAAGAAAAAAGCCAGGTACATAGATTATATTTCATGCTCAAAAGAGATTAACTTAAAATTTAAGGAGACATATGCAGAACGTGTTGTTGATCAACAGACAAATTAGGACTGAATTAAGTAAAAGATCCCGTAAAGTTTAATCAGTGACCAAGTTGTCAGAGTATCCCATGCAATTACCAAATATAAAAATAAACTGCAAAATAAGTTACCAATCACCAGTAACTTGCTTTTATATATTTTCCACTGTCATTCCAATTCACTTTTGTAACAAATTGTTCACTTATTTTCCTTACTTCTTTGTCTATAATGTAAATCCAGTGTTTTTAAAACTTAAATAATAATAGAAAACGCTGGAAATACTCAGTAGGCCAGGCAGCATTTGTGAGAAGAGAAACAGAATTAACATTTCAGGTCAAAGACCCATAAATCTGCTGAGTATCACAAGCATTTTCTGATTTTATTTTAGAATTTTAGCCTATGCAGTTTTTAAATTTTTTTTCCCATACTTATGACATGCATTGAATTAAAAATGGAAAAAAAACATGATGCACACAAAACAAACATTTACAGTTACTTTACAAGGTAGATACAGAAAAAGATAAACAAAAATGAGCATCATATATTCAGCACACTTTAATACTGCTGGCAGCACCACTGATACTAACTTGGTCAGTCATATTAATACTGTGGGTGTAGGAGTCGTACATAGGCTTTACTATCCAATAAACAACACACCGCGAGATCCCACATTGCCTTTCTATTCCACCCCCAGCCCCCCCAACACTATCAGTCTGTTTGATAACAACCCATCCACCTAACACAGCCACCAGAGGCGTACATGCTACCAACAGCCAAACATCAAGGTCATTGTGATAGCCCAACATCTTCCTTTCAAATGTAGTATATCATTAACAATGTGAACACCATCACCTCTACTCCTGCACCGGCCGTCCATACACATTTACTTCTGTTTGTTTTTCACCAGGAGTGCATCAAGGTAATACTTTAGAGAGTGCAGGAACACCCTCACCACAATCTACAAAGATTCAGTGAGAAGTCCATTATCTTCTAAAGGATGTTCGCATGGACAATATATGGCTTTCCCAAAGTCATTCACACCTTGAAAAATGTTTAAAATAGTTGGTCAAATTTGCAATATAATAAAATTCTAGCACTAACCTGAGCCCTCAGTGTTGTTAAGAATTAGAGGATACAGTTTTAAATGTGAGAGGGGAGAATTTAAAGGAGATCTAAGAAGCTAAATACTAGTGTGTTTTAAAAAAAAAGTTGATATATATATATATATATATATATATATATATATATATATATATATATATTACACTGACTCACGTGCGGCCTCCAGGGCTTTATTCTCCTGCCCCCCTGGAAGGGGTGTTACCTTCATCATGGTGACTGCCAGGCGAGAAGAATCTGCTGATCTCACGATTTTTTAAACATTCATAACTTTTTGATTATTTCACCGATGGAGGAGAGGAAGATGTTGAGTAAGATGCCGAAAAAAATAATCGCAATATAGGGTAGTATTTTTTCTAAAATGTATTTACAACGTAGGCCGGAAGTGGTCAAGATGAGACTTTTAGTAATAACTAGACCAATTGCAGACCCATTGGGTCTGTTTCCCCAATGCGCATTTGCGGGGGGGGGGGGGGGGGGGTTGTTCTGCGGCTTCACACGCACACTAACCAGCCCCACACACACACACACGGGGGGGGGGGGGGGGTGAGAGAGGGGGGGGAGGAGGTGGAGGAGACAGGGAGAGGGCGAAGGAGAGGGGGAGATGGAGAGGGGGAGGAGATGGGGAGAGATTGGGGACAGAGAGGAGAGGGGGGAAGGGACAGGGGAGGGGAGCGATGAGTGGGGGAAGGGGGAGGGGAGGGAAATGGGGGAGGGGGATGTGGGCGGAGGGGTATGGGGAGGGGAATGGGGGGAAGGGGGTGACGGGGTGGGGAGAGGGGAGAGGGGGAGAGAGTGAGGGGGGGAGGGAAGAGAGTAGGAGGGAAGAGAGTAGAGGGGAGAGAGGTGGGAGAGAGGAGGGGGTGAGAGGATGGGGAGTGGGGAAAGAGGAGGGAAGGGAGAGGGGAGGGGAGAGGGAGTTGGAGGGGTAAGGGGGTTGGAGGAGGGGAGAAGGAGAGTGGAGGAGGGGAGAGGGGTTGGGGCCAGTGGGGGAGGGGGTCAGAGGGGGATGGGGAAGAGGGGGCAAAGGGGGAGAGAGTGGGGAAGGGGGGAGAGAGTGGGGAGGGGAAGGGAAGGCGAGGAGGGAGGGTCCCGTACATTCAACACGCGGTTGCGGGGGGAGGGTGGTTGCGGCGTCATACACACACTAACCACCCCCCCGACACACACACACACAGGCAGGAAGAGGATGGGGCAGAGTGGTGGGTGGAGAGGGGAGATGGAGAGGTGAATGGGGGGAGAGGGGGATGGGGAGAGAGTGGGGAAGGGGGGGAGGGGGAAAGGGAAAGAGGAAGGATGGGGAAGGGGAGGGGGAGGGTGGGAGAGGAGGAGAGGGGGAGATGGAGAGGGGGATGAGGGAGAGAGTGGGGAGGGGAAGGGGGTGGGGAAGAGTGGGGAGTGAGGGGGAGAGGGGTAGCAGGGAGTGGTGCAAGAGAGAGGGGAAGGGGGTGGGGGGAGATGGGGTGAAGGGTGGGGAGGGGGCAGAGAGGGGGTGGGAGGGGCGAAGGAGGGGTGAGGAGAGGGAGATGGAGAGAGGGGGAAGAGTGTGGAGAGAGGGGTAGGGAGAGGGGATGGGGAGAGTGAAGTGGAAGAGTGGGGAGGGAGAGGAAGAGGGGTAGGGGGAGTGGTGGAAGTGGGAGAGAGGGGTAGGGGGAGTGATGGAAGAGGGAGAGAAGGGTAGGGGAAAGGGGGGAAGGGAGGGGAGAGAGAGTGGTGAGGGAGAGAGAGGGGTGGGGATGGAGAGGGGTGGGGAGGGAGAGGGGTGGGGGAAGGCTGAGAGCAGTGGAAGAGTGGGGTGAGGGGGAGAGGGATAGCAGGGAGTGGTGCAAGAGAGGGGAAGGGGGTGGGGGGGAGATGGGGGTGAAGAGGGGTGGGGAGGGGGCAGAGAGGGGGTGGGACGGGCGAAGGAGAGGGGTGAGGAGAGAGGGAGATGGAGAGGGGGAGAGGGGGGAGAGGGGGGGAGGAGGAGAGGGGTACGGGAGAGAGAGGGGAGAGTGTGGAGGGAGGGGGCGAGTGGTAGGAGGAAGGGGGGAAGAGTGGGGAGGAGAGAGGGAGATGGGGTAGGGGAGAGAAGGGGAAGAATGTGGAGGGAGGGGGAAGAGTGGGGAGGGGAAGAGTGGGGAGGGGGAGAGAGGGGAAAGAGTGCGGAGGTAGAGTGGTTGCTGGGGGGGGCGGGGCAGCATGTCCCTGACGGTGGGTGAGGGGGGTAGAGAGGGGTGGGGGGAGGGGATGGTGAGAGGAGAGGGGTTAGGGAGAAGAGGGGAGGAAAGGGAGGGGGGGGGAGAGGAGAGGGGGAGGAAGAGGGGTAGGGGAGAGGTGGAGAGAGTGGAGGGAGAGAGAGAGAAAGGAGAGTGAGAGAGGTGGGGAGAGAGAGGTGGTGGGAGAGGAGGGGGAGAGAGAGAAAGGGGAGGGCGAGAGGTGGGGAGAGGCGAAGTGGGGAGTGAGCGGGAGAGGGGTCGCAGGGAGTGGTGCAAGAGCGAGGGGAAGGGGGTGGGGAGAGGGAGGAAGAGAGGGGGGTGGGGGAGGGTGTGAGAGGGTTCAGGGAGGGGGTGAGAGAGAGGTGGGGGAGGGGGGAGAGAGGGGTGGGGGAGGGGGGAGAGAGGGGTGGGGGAAAAATGTGTGCGTAACAATGTCTAAACGTAATGAGGAGTGCATTAGTGAATGTAAAAGCGTAATCTCTAGTCACACACTAAGCGGGGAAGGGGGAGAGAAGTGAAAGTAGGGAGGGAGGGGGAGAGGGGTATGGGGAGTGGTGGAAGAGGGACAGAGGGGGAGGGGGGGAGGTGGAAAGAGGGAAGGGGGGTGGGGAAGAGGGATGGGGTGGGAGGGGGAGGGGTGAGGAGAGGGAGATGGACAGGGGGAGGGGGAGAGAGGTGTGGGGAGGGGGGAGGGAGGGAGATGGGGTAGGGGAGGGAGGGGGAAGAGTGTGGCGGGAGGGGGAGAGGGGTGGGGGGAGAGAGGGGAAAGAATGGTGAGGTAGTGAGGGAGGGGGTGGGGTAGGGACAGTCCATCTATTCCCCACTCCCTATCACCCCCAATCCTCTCTCTATTCCCACACAAATGATCACGCACTTCGACACAGGCTGCGGGGGCAGGGGGGGGGGGGGGGGCTGGGGTAAAGGAAGATGTAAATGAGATCCATTCCGATTGGACATCTGTGAGGGATGGCATTGTGACCGCACAATGGAACGTGCTGGTACATCAGGCGGGGGAGGGGTTGGGGGGCTGGGGCAAGGGCAGATGTAAATGAGATCCGTTCCGATTGGACATCTGTGAGCATTGGGCATTGTGACATCAACGTTCACCAACATTCTGTGGGTGAGAGCAGTGTGATTGTTTTAAGATTTTGATAAATTTGGGGGGGGTGGATTTTATTAAAAATTGTGTATGTAAAAACGTCTAAATGTAATGAGGAGTGCCTTTGTGAATGTACAAACGTAACGCCTGGCGAAATGGAAAAAACGGCGGTGTCTGAAGGTCCGGGTTTGGCAGAGCAGGAAATCAAAGGGCGAAAATGTGGCAGCCGGTCAGTCACCATGATGAAGGTAACGCCCCTTCCAGGGGGCCAGGAAAGTAAAGCCCCGGAGGCCAGACATGAGTCAGTCATCCCGGAAGATTGTGAGTTAGAGTTGAGTTCAAAACTGTGAGTCTACGCCGTGAGTGAGCTGAACTGTAAGTCTGCGCCATGCTGAACTAAGCTGTGTATGAGCCGTGAGTGAACTGAACTGTGTCTGTACTGTGAGTGAACTGAACTGTGTCTGAGCCAAGAGTGAACTGAACTATGGCTGCGCCGTACTGAGTCAAGAGATCACGCTCATTCAAGAGGTCCCACTCTCTCCGGAAGCCCTGCTCACGCCGGAAGTGTTGCGCAGTCAAGAGGTCACGCTCATTGCGGAAGTTCCACTCAGTGGAGAGGCCGTGCTCAGCCGCATGAGTAGATTCTAGAGAGTGTTACTGTCATATACGTCTAGTGTGTGTCTGAATGTGTGAGTGTGCGTGTGTGTGTGATAGAGGATGTGAGTGATGGAGGGTGTGAGTGATGGAGGGTGTGTGACGGTGTGTGTGTGTGAGAGGGAGATGTAGGGTGTGAGTGTATGTGTGATGGAGGGTGTGTGTGAGAGATGGAGGGTGTGGGTGTGGGTGTGTGTGTGTGACGGAGGGTGTGTGTGTGTGTGTGTGTGTGTGTGTGTGTGTGTGTGTGTGTGTGTGCCCACCAGCCGTGAGTGAACTGCCAGCCCACCAGCCATGACTGAGTGAACTGCCAGCTCACCAGCCATGAGTGTGTGAACTGCCAGCCCACCAGCCATGACTGAGTGAACTGCCAGCCCACCAGCCATGAGTGAGTGAACTGCCAGTCCACCAGCCATGACTGAGTGAACTGCCAGCTCACCAGCCATGAGTGTGTGAACTGCCAGCCCACCAGCCGTGAGTGAGTGAACTGCCAGCCCACCAGCCATGACTGAGCGAACTGCCAGCTCACCAGCCATGAGTCAACTGCCAGCTCACCAGCCATGAGTCAACTGCCAGCTCACCAGCTGTGAGTGAGTGAGTGAACTGCCAGCCCACCAGCCGTGAGTGAGTCAACTGCCAGCTCACCAGCCGTGAGTGAGTCAACTGCCAGCCCACTAGCGTTGAGTGACTGAGTTGCCAGGTCACCAGGCCTGAGTGACTGAGCTGCCAGGTCACCAGGCCTGAGTGACTGAGCTGCCAGCCCACCAGGCCTGAGTGACTGAGCTGCCAGCCCACCAGGCCTGAGTGACTGAGCTGCCAGCCCACCAGGCCAGAGTGACCGAGCTGCCAGCCCACCAGGCCTGAGTGACTGAGCTGTCAGCCCACCAGGCCTGAGTGAGCTGCCAGCCCCCCAGGCCTGAGTGACTGAGCTGCCAGCCCAAGAATCCATTCAGCCCACAATGTCCATAATATCCCTCTGGAGACCAGTCCCTTCGGCCCACAACCCATACTAGCGCTCCAGAAAGCCCCCCCCCCCCCCCCCCCCCCAACTGGCCACCAATATTGGAATTGGTGGAGAGGTGGAATATTGCGTTCGGGGACCAGCCCTCCCGTATGAACATGGGACCCAACGGGTCCCACAGTCTAGTACATAACTAAACCTCTGATCTAGTTATCTTCCGGTTTGACGGTCCTTATATTTACGCAAAAATGGTTCACGCAGCGCTACTATTTTTCGCCAGTTCACTCACCGTTCTCCTGTGCTGGGAGTGCGGCAAGCTTCGTTCCAATCGGTTGAATGTCGTGAATGTTAGCGAGGTTTAAAGATCATATAAAACCACGCATGCGCAGGTTGATTCTCTGCTCCTGCCAGTCGGCACTGTGCGGATTAGTCTCTTTCCCTGTCACTCCCCGGCACGGTCCGCCCCTTCCTGTGCCATCTCTCTGGAGGTTACCAACCGGACTTTTGGAGAGTCCCAAAGCAGCCCAGCCCAGCCCCAAGCAGCCCAGACTGGCCCCATCCCAAGCAGCCCGCCCCCATGGTGAAGGAGTGACGCCGCCGCCCGAGGAGCTGGGGCCGCACTGTACCTGGTGGAGAGGGTGGTGCCGCGGGCCGAGCCCGGGGACTGGGCCTGGAACCAAGGATGAGCCTGGGTCCGGGGTCAGGGACGAGCCCGAAGATGATGTAGGGGCCTGGACTGGCGGCGGCCGAGCTGAGGGATGGAGTCGGGCCCAAGTCCGGGGCCTGGTTCAAGGTGTACCAGTGCCTCGGGGACTGCCCGGCCACCGCCATTCTGCAGCACAGCCTCCGCTTCCTGCTCTGCGGACAGCTCTGGCTGGGCCGCCCGCCACCCTCACACCGCCCCCGGCACAGCGAACCCGTTTGGCCCACGACCGCGAGTGCTTTGGCTGCCTACAGCCAGGACCGGGCCGAGTACAAGAACCAGGCCGAGTTCCAGGCCCTGGCGCTGCTCTACAACCTGGGTAGATGCTGGGGCAGGGAAAGGGAGTGAGGGGAGGAGGATGCGGGAAATGGGGAGGAGGGAGATGGAATAGTAGAGGGAGATGGGGGGGCAGTGCCGAGCCCCGCTGTCTGCCCGCTGACGAAGGACACCGCGGGTCCCGCGTTCCAGCGGCTCTTGCCCGTGCGCGTGGACACCGGGAGCGGCCCTAACGCACCGCAGCGTTACCCGGAGAGAGGGAGCGCCGCAGCCCGGCCCACAGCACGGAGGGGGGGGGGGGGAAGAGAGGAAACGGAGGGAAGGGCGGGAGGGGAGAGTGGTGAGAGGGATGGAGGGGGGTGAGAGGGATGAGGAGGGAAAGAGGGATAGAGGGAGAGGGGAGAGGGATTAGAGGGAGAGAGTGATGAGGGATGGAGGGGGGGAAGAGACAGGGAGGAAGGAGGGGGAAGAGGGGGAGGGAGTAGGGTAGAGGGGTTGTCGGGTGCAGGATGGTATGGAGGGGGGTAGAAGGGGTCTGGGGTGATGGGCAAGGTGGGATGGGGGGGAGTAGAGGGAGAGGGGGACAGGGAGGGATAGATTTGATGGAAGGGGGATAGGCATGAGTGGTGGAATATTGCGTTGGGGGAACAGGTTGCGTTGGGGGAATGGGTGAGTGGTGGAATATTGCGTAGGGGAACGGGTTGCGTTGGGGGAACAGGCCTCCCCTGTGACAGGGACCCAACGGGTCCCACTTAGTCTAGTTATCAATAAAGATTTGCCAAATGCAGTTTGAAAATGTTCTATCAGTTAAATTTCACTTCAGTACTGATGCTAGCTGCTATTCATCTTTTGGTGTTTTCCTCATGGACCTGTATGAATCCCTGTCCCATGACCATCCAAAATTAGAAGGGACATTGGCAACAGCAACAGAACCCTCCTGTGCAATCAATGATACACAGAAGTCCAGACTAAATAGTGAGAGGAGTGCACCATCTACCAATCTATCCACCCTCTCTGTCTGTCAAACATATTCTGCCACATCTGTGGCAGAGTCTATGAGGCTCACGTTAACCTTATGAGGTCCCTCAAAACGCATGGAACTCGAAGCGGGAGCAACTCATCTGTGACCCTTAAGATCTGTCCAAGAGGATAATGCATAGCACAGTGAAAACAAACAGATCGAAAAAATGAGACAAAACCAATCGCACATACTGCACGTTTCAGTAGATGAACAACAATCGATGACCTCGACCAATGATACAACCAGGCACTGGGTATTAGGGAAGCATGTTTCAAAATAAATGTTTCTTTGATCTTTCCTCACAATGAGACCAGCAAATTATGGGCATCATCCATAACTGATTACTTTATAGGAGCACACGCTGGAGCTTTAAATCCCTCAGAGCCATCCAATATTTCAAATGCACATTATTATTTCATGATCTTGTGTCTTTCGTTCCCTGCCATTATTTGAAAAATTGGCAAATTCAGATTAAGAGTCAGCAGTACAGAAAGACGAGAATGTAACAAATTGAATAGATTAATACTAGCAAGTGTCCCATGATTAACGCAAACTGAAAGCTCAGTTCCAAGCTTTAATCAAATCAGCCCAATCCACTTTTATTGTTTGCTGGTGACTATAGGCACCTCAAACATAATTTGTGTTTTTAGCGTTAAAGTACATACATTTTAGTGCAATAAGTATAAAAGAAAGATTGCAAATTCAATTTGGGAGCCTTACTAATACTAAGGTAGGACTAGGATATTAATCTAGCTATTGGCACAATGAATTATTATTGATGTCTTAGAACAACCATTTTCAACAGGCTATAAGAACATCTTACCCATTCGGATGTACAGAATGTACTGCATTGAATCTCGTGGCTCTGTGTAAAGAATGCTGCCTCGCATACTCAGCCAGATTATTGCTGCCTCAGATATCATACAAGCGATGAGAATGCCTAAATAACCTCTACCATGATCTACTAAGTTGAGTGAACATGGCTCTTGGGGGCTGTAGGTCAAGCCGAATAGCACTACAGCAAGCACCACAAACCTGAAAACATAAAACAGATGCCGTTAGAAAAAGTACGGGAGTGAGGGAGTCAGAGTTTGAGGGGTTGGTAGTGAGGTAGATCAGAGGAGAAATGGGGGAGAGCAGATGGAGAGGCAGGATCACGTTTTTTATGCATTTTTATGTTGAGCTTTGTGCAGTTTACTTCAACATATTTAACAGGTGCAACACATAAAAACAAATGATTCTAGTTATCTTTGGAAGGGAAATCCCCTTTAACTTGGCATTCTGATGCAAGATCTGATTTGGAGTATTATCTGCAGTTCTGGTTGCCCCATTACAGGAAGGATGTGGAGACTTTGCAGAGGGTGCAGATGAGATGTACAATGGATGATGTCTGGATGAGTGGGTAGTAGCTGTAAGAAGAAGTTGGACAAACTTGTTTTGTTTTCACTTGAGCATTGGAGGCTGAGCGTAGAACTGATAGAAGTATATAAAAATATAAGAGGCACAGATAAACAGGTAAACAGTCAGAATCTTCTTCCCCTGGTGAAAATGTCAAATATTAGAGGGCATATCGGTGGCAATGGGAGCCTCGGCGGCAACGGGAACCTCGGCGACGGTGGGGCCTCACAATCAACCCGCGATCAACGGTCGATGAGCGTGAGGGGGGGAGGGGAGGACAATGGGGGAAACCGCAGTGAGGGACAGTGGGAGAACAAAGGGGGACCGGTGTGGGGAGGGGGGGGCACTCTAGATTTAGAATCCTCTGCCCAGGGGATAAGTCAGTGTTTATTTGTTCATTTGTTCCGGTGAAGATGCTGTGCACTCTACAGCCAGCCCACAGTCGCTTGTCATTTTCTTTTTGTTTTCACTTTTAATTTTAAGTTCTTTGTGTACCTTGTGTGTGATGACTGTTGGCAGACCAATTTCCCTCCGGGGATAAATAAAGTTTTATTGTATCGTATAACTTTTAAGGTGAGTTGGGAAAAATGTAAAGGGGAGTGGCAGGTGCCTGGAACACACTTGCCAGGATGGTAGTGGAAGCAGATATGATAGACGTGTTTTTGAAGAAGCTTTTACAGGGAATTAAGGGATATAGACTGTGAGCAGACAAAAGGGATTGGCTTAATTAGGCATTAAGTTCCGTACCGACATCGTGGGCCGAAAGATGTTCCTGTGCTGCACTACTTTATGTTCTATGTCCGGATAATTGTGACAAATTTCATTTGTATAATGTTTTAATTGGCAAATAAATTCCACCTCCATTGTCAGTTCACAAAATATGCCATTTAGAAGAGGAAGAACAATGAAAAGAACAATCATTACCAGGTAGTGTGAACGAGGAAGAGGAAGATTCCCGGCAGCACCAAGTCATCACTCCCCACTGACCAGCGCCGCCTAAAGATCACTATCCCTGGCATGGTCTCCGCTAACAATTAATTTGTTCATTAATGCCGGAATCCTATAGGAAATAAAATGTTATCAATCAATAAAAAGAAAGACACCTAGACCCATGATTTTGCAAACAATACACGTGACATGCTTACGTGCAATTAAAAATATCCAACTGGAACTGCAGAATCACCTCCTGGGTCCACTCAATAGCTGGATCTATACATCCAAACAATCCAACTAATATACAGACAAGGAACTGCTGATGTTAGAATCTTGAGGAAAACACAGTGCTGGAGTTAAAGGCCTGTCCCACTTTCACGACCTCTGCCGAGTTTGCTCTTGACTCATACTCGTAGCATGGTCGTCACAAGGTCGTAGGAGGTCGTAGGTAGGTTGTGATGCTAGTCGTAGGTACTCGTGGCATCAAGCAGGTCGGGGCGTTTTTTCAACATGAAAAATGTCCACGAGTTAAAAAGGTCGTGAATTAGGTTGTGAAAGTGGGACAGGCCCTTAACTCAGTGGATCACGCAGCGTCTGTGGAATAAATGGACAGACAATATTTTGGGTCAGTCTGAATAAGAGTCCTGATTCGAAATATCATCTGTTCATTTCCTCCACAGACGTTGCCTGACCTGCTGTGTTCCTCCAGCTGTTTGTGTTTTGCTCATTTTTATTTAACACTTTAACCATGCAGTGTATCTGCATACTGGAAATGTTCTATTCATAAAATTCAAATCAGTGAAGCTATAATTTTGCTCCAGGAAGGCAGATGTAAAAACATAAGCAGAGAAAGCTAAACAAAATAAGGTACGAACAAAAGTGATTTGGTTCATATAGGTACTGTATATGTAATCATCCCAATTACTAGAGATTCAGTTATTGATGTTAATTGCTTGAGAAGATTCCCAACTCGATATTGTGTGATTTGCAGAACTCTCTGGTTTTGAAAGATTACAATGGAATTACTCAATAACAAGCAGCACACTGAATTAGAACCAATTTCTACAAAAACAGTAGCTCCAATAACATTTTCTTTATAACTAACAATTAAAATCGAGCTTTTTTAAATGGTTTGTTTGTCAGCAGTTTCATTGACCTGATAAACTTTCAGTGGCCTTCAGTACTTTAGCAGTAAATCAGCAATTGGGTGACAGTGAGAAGGAAAACCATAATCACCATAAAAATATTAATGATCCAGTTGGGCAAAATCTGATGAAGTACATTTCCTTTGGAGAACGCAGAGGTGTTGAATTTGGAAATATACAATGAATGGCAGGTGTTGAAGACTAGATGGAGCATGTATGTTCACATTTCCTCAAATGTACCAGAGAAGTTTCATAAAGTGACCTAATAGCAAATAGATACCTTCCTTTATTAGCCAAGGCATAGAACACCAGAGAATGAGGTTATGCCCTAATATGTTCAACACTTGTTTGACCATAGTTTGAGTGTTGTGCTTAGTTCTGGTCAAAAAAACGCACTATAGCAAAGATGTGATTGTACTGGAGAGGGTGCAGGAAATAACTGAAAAATTGTTAGGCTGTGGGTCAAGGAGCTTTTTCGTTCAGGTTCTTCTGGAATTTTTTGAGGATGTGACAAGTAAAATGGAAGAAGGGATGCCAGTGGATGTAGTGTATCTAGACTTTCAGAAAGCCTTTGATAAGGTCCCGCACGGGAGACTGGTGACTAAAATTAGAGCACATGGTATTGGGGGTAGGGTGTTGACATGGATAGAAAATTGGTTGGCAGAGCGGAAGCAAAGAGTAGGAGTGAATGGGTCCTTTTCAGAAAGGCAGGCAGTGGCGAGTGGAGTGCCGCAAGGCTCGGTGTTGGGGCCGCAACTCTTTACCATATATATTAATGATTTGGAAGAGGAAATTAGGAGCAACACTAGCAAGTTTGCAGATGACACAAAGCTGGGTGGCAGTGTGAACTGTGAAGAGGATGTTAGGAAGTTGCAGGGTGACCTGAACAGGTTGAGTGCGTGGGCAGATGAGTGGCAGATGCAGTATAATATAGATAAATGTGAGGTTATCCACTTTGGCGGCAAAAACAAGGGGGCAGATTATTATCTCAATGGGGTTAGATTAGGTAAGGGAGAGGTGCAGCGAGACCTGGACGTCCTTGTACACCAGTCACTGAAAGTTGGCTTACAGGTACAGCAGGCAGTGAAGAAAGCTAATGGAATGTTGGCCTTCATAACAAGAGGATTTCAGTATAAGAGTAAAGAGGTTCTTCTGCAGTTGTATAGGGCTCTGGTGAGACCACATCTGGAGTATTGTGTACAGTTTTGGTCTCCTAATTTGAGGAAGGACATCCTTGAGTTTGATGCAGTGCAGCGTAGGTTCACGAGATTGATCCCTGGGATGGCGGGACTGTCATACGAGGAAAGATTGAAAAGACTAGGCTTGTATTCACTGGAGTTTAGAAGGATGAGGGGGGGATCTTATAGAAACATATAAAATTATAAAAGGACAAGCTAGATGCAGGAAAAATGTTCCCAATGTTGGGTGAGTCCAGAACCAGGGGCCACAGTCTTAGAATAAAGGGGAGGTCATTTAAGACTGAGGTGAGAAAAAACATTTTCACCCAGAGAGTTGTGAATTTATGGAATTCCCTGCCACAGAGGGCAGTGGAGGCCAAATCAATGGATGGATTTAAGAGAGAGTTAAATAGAGCTCCAGGGGCTAGTGGAGTCAAGGGATATGGGGAGAAGGCAGGCACGGGTTATTGATAGGGGACGATCAGCCAAGATCACAATCAATGGCGGTGCTGGCTCGAAGGGCCGAATGGCCTCCTCCTGCATCTATTTTCTAAGTTTCTATGTACGTGACCCAACTCACGGAACTACCTAAATTTTTAACATATTGTGTAAAAATATTATATAAATCATACCTGAAACTCGTCAAGACCAAAACCTGCACATTTTTAAGAAATATGACAAAAACCTCAAATTTTCTGAGTAGTAATTGCCCAATCAATGCACGTTTGACATTGAGGTCGTGCGCAAATTGACCAATCCCGCGCTTAGTTTTATGGTCGCTAGGCAGCGAGGACTCTGGGATCATGGTTGCCTCCTAATTACATCAAAAGGTTTCCAAGGAATAAAGGTAATGCTCACCTTGCTGTTCATTTTGTTTCTCAATTGATTTATCTTTATAAAGTTATAATGTGAACTGTTAAAAAAAAATTATTAAAAAATGTACAGCTGGGGTTAGGGTTGGGGTCGGTCAGTCGGTCATCAGTCGGACTTGTCAGTAGGCCGATGAATGCTGTGGAGGATCAGTTGGGCTGTCTGGCCGCCGGTAGGTGGTGAGAGTTGGGCTGGGCCTCCTCCAGGTTGGTGAGCGTCGGGCCACCCGGTTGGTGAGCGTCGGGCCGCCGGGTTGGTGAGCGTCGGGCCGCCTGGTGGTGAGCGTTGGGTCGGGCCTCTGGTGGGTGCGGCGAGGGGTTGGTCGGGCTGTCAGGCTGCCGGTGTTGCAGCAAGCGAGCGGACGGTCTGACGGAGCCGGCGCTACGGGGGTGCTGAAGGCGGCCCGTGCGGCGTGCAGGGCAGTGCTGCTCCCCAAAATCATCACCACCAGAAGGGCATGCTGGCCGAGGTGGACGCGCTGCGGGACCACACGTACGGAGCCCGCAGCCGCTCCCAAAGCGGCTCCAGCTCCAGCCGTGGGCAGCTCTGGAAGGGGGGCGAGTTAGGGTTAGGCATTTTCCTGCCTTAGCCTTCCCCCAGTCTGGCACTGCCCCAGTCCCACTGTGGCCGTGACTCCCACTTTGTACACTGGCAGTCAGTGGGGTTCAGTAAACGGGGGAACCCAGAGGAACTGTACTCACCCATTAATTAGGCTGGTTTAGGAGGACCTCTGCGGCAATCTCATTAAAAAAAAACCTCACAATTCTATTCATTATATTATTTTTATAATTTATATAAATATACATAATTATATATGATTACAGTAATATTCACATGTCATATATATATATAGAGGGTATAATAATATATGGTTTAAAGAGATTGCAACACGGAAATAGGCTTCCCATGGTGTAATATGGGCATTGGACACTAGATGGTGCTTGCTTTTTCGATCTCATTTTCTAATTAGTTTCATTAGTTAATGTGAAACTTTTGGCACTGACGAGTTATGACTTCCTTCTCAATTATATTTAATCTAAATCTGTGCAAAATTTCATGTAGTTCTGAGACATGGGTCACGAAAGTTGATTTCTGGACACATTTTTGATGCTCGGCCCACGGCCTATGTGGCTTTAAGCTAAGTTTGATATCTTTTTAAGGTTTTTTTTGTTTAGTTTATTATTGTCACATGTACCGATATACAATGAAAAGCTTTTTGTTATGTGCTATCCAGTGAACGAAAAGACTGCATATCAAATAATATAGCTCAAAAACTATAGATCAGTGCTGATTATATACTTAAGATGCATTAAATTTAGGCTATAACAAAAACAGAACACTGGAAATAGCATGCCAGGCAGTATTTCTGGAAAGACGAAACAGAGAGAAAAAAAATCAGTTCCATGACTCTTTGCCAAAACTGAGGGAAAAAAAGTAATTTTGTCTCAGAAGTTGATGAAAAGATGGAAACAGCAAGGTATCACAGTGAGAGAGGAAAACTAAATGAGTTAGAAGCATAATCACAAGGAAGGTACACCAATGCCTCTACTTTCATTAAAGTTGCGCGTTACCAAATACTCTCACAAACCTCTACAGATGCATAGAAAAACATATCCAGATAAATTGCATCAAGGCCTGTTATGATAATTCCAATGTACAAATTGCAAGAAGATGCAGAGAGTGGTGGACAGCCCAGTCCATCACGGCCTCTGTCCCTCCCCAAGCTGCCTCGAGAAGGGGGTGTCTATCATCAACGATCCACGCAATCCAAGCTATCTCACTCTTCTCACTGCTACCATTAGGCAGGAAGTGCAGAAGCCTGTAATTCAACATCACCAGATTCAGGAACAGCTGCTTTTCTACAACCATTAAGTCCTTGAACCAACCTGCACAACCCACATCCCACCTCAGCAGGTAAACACCATGGATCGCTTCTTGTACCACCATGGATTTGTTTCTATTGTGTTTTTGCACTAATGTCTTGTTTTTGCGCACTTCTTCTTTTCCGGCTCTTGTTGAATTTATGTATAATTGTGTTGGGTGTGTGTTTCTCTGAATCAACATGCCTGTGGAGCTGCTGCAAGCAAGTTTTTCATTGTACATGTGCTTCACCATACTTGTGCATAATGATAATTAACTCAACATGACTATTTGTTTGTTGCTAATCAGGGCCATAAGTAAGCCAGCAAGCCAGGCTATACCAATGCAGAGAGAACAGCTAAGCCATAAATCACAGATGGATGACTGGCAGAATTAGTCAATTCTGATGCAGACAGAATGAAAGAGAAAGTCATATAAAGCTGGAGAATTTAGTATTAGTCGTCTTCCACAGATGCTGCCTGATCTGTTGAGTATTTTCCAGCATTTATTTTTATTTCAGATTTCCACCATTTTTGATTTTCATTTACCGAAGAAGCTAAATGGAGTAAAATCGGAAGAATACTTCCCTTAACAGAAAGATAGCAGGATTAGTGAGGAGATGGGGAAAAACAGTATTGACAAGGTCATAGTCATAGAGTCATACAGCGTGGTAAACGGCCCTTCGGCCCAACTTGACCACACTAACCAACATGCCCCATCTACACTAGTCCCACCTGCCTGCTTTTGGCACGTATGCTTCTAAACCTATCCTAACCATGTACTCCTCTAAATGTTTCTTAAACATTTCAATAGTACCTGCCTCAACTACCTCCTCCGGGAGCTTGTTCCATACACTTACCACCCTTTGTGTAAAAAAGTTACCCCTCATGATCCCATTAAGTCTTTCCCTCTCAACTTAAACCTGTCCTCTAGTTCTCGATTTCCCTACTCTGCGATTACCAAATCTATTCCTCTCATGATTTTGTATACTGATTTAAGTCTGAAGGTTTTAATTGTGCTGAACTGTCTGCTTGATAAAGAGGCGGAGGCAGGAATCCTCACTCAAAAAGTACTGGAAGTGTACATGAAGGGCTGTGATCAGCAGGGCTGGAAGGTGGGATCTGACAGAGGAGCACGTTTTCAGCTGGCACAGTCACAATTGGTCTAATGGCCTGTGTTGCAAATGTCCTGTGATTCTTTCACAACATCATTATGTAGCATCTGCCAAAAGTAGATAAATGTGAAAATTAAGAAGCTTGTGTCTAAATCCCCATGTTAATTTGCACGCTTCACTCTAATAGTACCTCCCTGAAAGGTTCAGCATACAAAATGTGATGGTGTAAAGTTGCAGTACTGAACATGCCAGAGAATGTCACGGATGTCATTCAACACATGCTTTTCACACCATGATAAAACGTAACTATTACCAAACCATCTCTTTGGTACTGATAACATACATACTAGCATAGGAATTCTACAGATTGCAATTGCTATTGAGGTTTATAGATTCTGAGAATCTCAGTTTAGTATCTTGGTAAAACATTGGTGGGACAAGTACATGATATGCATATCCTGTTCAGACAGTCCCAAGTTTTCCTAAAGACGGTGACATAGACTAATTAGACAGTAATACCATAGGTTAAAAAGCAAAATGCAAACTTAGCAATAACTCCAGCTACATCTCTGAAAATCATAACATATTTTGCATATAGTTAATCTACAAAATCTTTAATGTGGGAGTATTTTTCCAAAAGATATTTACCAATCAATATTAACTGCATTGCTGCATACGGGTACTTCTTCTAAAACATGCAATTTCATAATGCAAATTGAATATAACGTGATTGATGAATTAGTACACTACTTGTATTAATTAGGCCGAATATATGTTTTGACAGAATTTGGGTCAAGAACCGGAGAACCTTTGTCCTAATGGACAAATATGAAATCTTTGAACAGATATGGTCTCCATATATACAATATTTGAGGGGGTAGCTGTTCTTGGCATCACAACTCAATGGGTACCCGACAGGATTGGATGAAAATAATTTATTTTCAAACTGGGATTTGTATACATGTCTCTATTGATATTATCATTTGTAATAGTTTTATTTACAATATATTTTGTTGTTTCACTTTTATATATATATATAATACTTTTTACTGTTTAAAAAAATATATATATATTAAATAGATATATATTAATGGTTTTTTTGTTTTTTTTCCTTTCTTTTTTATATATAATCAAAATCATTATTTAATCACAACCTTTATTGATTTAAAACCTATTCTTTTTTCTTTTTCTCTCTATTTCTAAAAAACAGAAGATAATAATAATCAATGTGATATTTGTATAAATACCGAATTAAGTTGGTATTTGTAAATTTGTTTTAGCATTGTGAAATGCTTACTTCTAATAAAAATATTATTTAAAAAAAAAGAACCGGAGAACCTCTTAAAAATTACTTTGAAAAGTGACAGACAGAGGAAAAGCTGGCTTGCAAAGAAAACAGTTGAGGAAAAAATACAATTTTTATGTAACCTCCCCTCAGTAATCATACACTGTTCAAGAAGGAACTGCAGATGTTGTAAAATCGAAGGTAGACAAAAATGCTGGAGAAACTCTGGCCTCCTCCATTGCCAGAGTGAGCACCACCGGAAATTGGAGGAGCAGCACCTCATATTCCGTTTGGGCAGTCTGCACCCCAGTGGCTTGAACATTGACTTCTCCAATTTCCGGTAGCCCTTGCTGTCTCCTCCCCTTCTCAGCTCTCCCTCAGCCCTCTGGCTCCTCCTCTTCCTTCCTTCTTCCCGCCCCCCCACCCTGTATCAGTCTGAAGAAGGGTTTCGGCCCGAAATGTTGCCTATTTCCTTCGCTCCATAGATGCTGCCGCACCTGCTGAGTTTCTCCAGCATTCTCTACCTTAGTAATCATACACTATTGGCTCTTAAGAACACAGTCAGTCAGTTTCACATAGGAGGCCATGTAAATTGACAAGCAATTACTTCTATTGATACTTGTGCAATGATACTCTATTTTTAGTTTGGAGAAACAAAAATAAACTTACAGCCACAAGAAATATGGGCTATTTTACACACACGAACATCCCATAGAACACACCACCATTCAGAAATATAATGAATATTCTACTTCTATGAAAATAATCACACATTGCTAAAATAACTATCAATGGATGCATTATTTTGGGTTTTTTTAATTTGCCACTTCAACATTTCACCACGGTCATAATAAAATTCCCACTTTTTTCCTGTTTCCTCTATTAGTAAATGTTCAGAAATTAATTTGTACTATTCGGAAAGTGCAAAAGGTACATTTACTGTACAGAGTGGTAACAGTCCAGGGAGATACCAACTTTAGTCGTAGATCTATGTAACATAAGCTTATATCAACATCTGCATTACTGAGCTAAGGATAATGGTAGATTGCTAGACATTACACTTTTACATTCACGGATTCACTCCTCATTACATTTAGACATTTTTATGTACACTTTTTAAAAATAAAATCCTGCACCCCCCTCCTCCTCCTCCCCCCTCCTCTCCCCCCCTCCTCTCCCCCCTCCTCTTCACCCCTCCTCCTCTCCCCCCCCTCCTCTCCCCCCCTCCTCCTCTCCCCCCTCCTCCTCTCCCCCCCCTCCTCTCCCCCCCCCTCCTCTCCCCCCCCCTCCTCCTCACCCCCCCCTCCTCCTCACCCCCCCCCATCTCCCCCCCCTCCTCCTATTCCCCCCCCCCCCCCCCCGGTGCCCCACGAGAGCGGACTTCTTTTGTGAGAGTCCAGCTGTGAGAGGCGTGGTGCGAGCGTACTTAGTGACATCAAGTCCGCTCGCGCTTCGGCTCGCCTTCTAGAACATTGCAGTGGCGGCCTCAACTGTACTCGGGGTCTGAAGCGTTCGGGAATCAGTATTCTGTAACAACCCAGAGATCACCGGCTGGCTCCGGGGGAACAGAGAGGATGCGCCGAGGATGTGAGGCTGACTCTGAGGCCGACGGCTGCTGGGTAGCCATAGCCCTCTCCTCCCTCCCCCTCCCCTCTCTCTCCCCCTCCCCTCTCTCTCCTCTCCCTCCCCCTCCCCTCTCTCTCCTCTCCCTCCCCCTCTCTCTCCTCTCTCCCCCTCCTCCCTGTTCCCCCTCCCCCCTCCCTCTCCCCCCTCCCTCTCCCCCCCTCCCTCTCCCCCCCCTCCCTCTCCCTCTCCTTCTCTCTCTGCCCTCAGTCTCTTCCCCCACCCCCTCTCTAGACGCACCTGCGAGTTGGGGGCTATGCATCAGTTATGGGGTAAAAGGAGCAAATTAATAATATTAATATATTAACAAGGGGGGTAGTTAGCATGTGTGCGGGAGGGTAGTTAGTGTGTGTGTGTGGGGGTGGTTAATGTGTGTGACGCCGCATGCCCCCCCCCACAACTGCACGTTGGGTGAACAGACCCAACGGGTCTGCACTTGGTCTAGTAAATTCTAAAATTCAAAATGTAGGCAGATGCCAACTGCAAATTAATTCTGTCTCAACCATGTTAGAGGGGGAGCTGGCAAGGAGAGTGATAATATACAGGCATTCAGAGGGAGGGAAGTAAGCAGAGAGGGGGAAGGAGGTGTGCTCGTTAAATAACCCGATGGACTGCACATGAAAAATCAGTATGCAAGAGATCTGACAAAAATTGAATGATCATTTTCAAGAAAGGGAAACATGGTAGCAGATGTTCATTGATCAAACTGCATATATCAGAAATCTAGTTAGTTTGAGTGCAAACCTGAAAACCAATCTATATTTATTTTCATATATTTAAATTAATGGGAGTTTCTTTACAGCAATGTAATTCAATTTCCTGATACTGAACTTTGCAACCGAGTACAAAGCCTGAAAAATGTTACCCATCCTTAAAATAATCAACATTTCTCCAAGATGAGAGCAACTCCAAATTAATATTAAAGACATGGATATAATGCTATTAATGGTTAGTCTGAATAAGAATCTGTAGATTTCATTTTCAATATTATATACACAGTATTAGACAGTCCAAAATCTTTGAAATGTTAAATTACCATTTAGCATATGCTTAAAAAAAAAAGTCTGGAAGTTGCTTATATGAAATACCTTAAATCTACAATCCCAAGCCCTGTGACGTGTTCTGCTTTTGCATGGCTTCATTTCAATCCAGTTATCCACACCTGTCAGGCCGAGAATCAATGTCTAAAGCTGAAACATTTTAAGAGGGTGACTGTGCATATAGTGAAGAAACTTGTCAAATTCTACTTGTCAAATTCTAGTAGACGTCCGAATATTGTTGCATTTTTTCCTCTGGAACATGTTCAAACTCTGCAGCAAACAGAACTGAAACTTGGAAAGGAAATTACGTCAGAACAAATTCAAAAGCAATGAGAACTTGGAAGTCCCTCTATTGGAACCTGCTGCTGTTTGCTCCATTAGATGGCAGCTGTTACTAAAGAGGAAAATCAAAGACCCAAAAATAGAACTAAAGATAGTATTTTTTAATTAAAAGCAAAAATTATGTTGTCGACTTCTTTAAGGATTTTGAGCTAGATTTTAGTGCTTACATTTTAGTGAACATTTTTGACCTCAACATTTCATAATGAATTTCCACACAGGGAGTCCATTCAACAAGAAGAGCGACTGCCGATGAACAGCTTCATTGTCTGGATTTTCAGACATCAATTATCCATAATACACTTGAATAACGTCTATTACATCTCCCCACATTGAAAAGTCATCAAATTAAAGATGCTGCTTCATTAGCTAAGCCACTCATTTATTGCAAAGGATTTTTATATTAGTTCATAGAAACAGACACATAGATATGAAACGTGCTAGTGACTCACTTCTTGTAGCAACAATTCCGTAGGCTTAGGAAAATATATTCCTGAATTTCGTATATTCTACAACCACCTTCTGGTGCCTTTCATAGGATTCAGATCAACCACCAAGCCATGAAACATTTGGCATTGAGTCCATGCTGTCAAGCTAGGAGGGGCTGTGTAGAAGTGCCAGGCAAGAGAGTGTGTGTATGAGCGCGTGCATGTATTAGAGTGTGTGCATATTTGTATGAGAGTGATTGAGTGAGTGGGTATATATGAGAGTGTGCGACTGTGCATGTGTGAAAAAGAGCATGGGAAACGGGGGTAGAAAAAGGACAGCATGAAAAAGGGAGAGCAGGTGAGAGGGAGTAGTCATATAGACATTCACAAGAATGAAGGTAACCAGAGGGAGGCACGGGAGGCAATCAGACAGAGAAGTTGGTGTTGGGGAGATGTGAAAATAACACAATATATGGAGCATCATATACAAAAAGGCTGAACATTTAGTCATGGATATTTGGTGGATATTTGGTCAGGTTACAGTAGATAAAATAAAAGGTGGATATTTAGTCAGGTTACAGTAGCATTTCCCAATACCTTTTGCTCAGGTTCATGGTTTGGCGTTAGAGCATGCGTGCCCATCCTCTGGACTGTAGCATTTTGGGGAAATAAAATAGCAAGATGAATTTCCAAACAAATTATGAAATTACAGACCTGGCAATAGATTAGAGATGTTTGTTATGAGATAAGAGAAATCTTTAAGCTATCATGAGAGGCAATCCAAGGTGCAGGGGAAATAAAAGTAAAATTGAGAAAGGTGGCCATCTACTTGATTGTCGTTCAGTGTATGTTTTACATTTTTCTTCTTGATTTCACCTCTTGCTGGCACCGGTCTATAACAGACATTTTTAACCAGTCCCTGCAAACATGTACTGTCCCTGCCTGCTTCAAAGACTCCACTATGGTCCCTGCCCCCAAAAAGGCAAGGATTACTTGTCTTAATGACTACAGGTCTATCGCACTGACCTCTGTAGTCATGAAGACACTCGAAAGGCTTGTGTTGGCCAAGCTGAAAAATATCACAATCCCCCTGCTGGATCCTACGCAGTTTGCATATCGGGCCAATAGATCTGTGGATGATGCAGTCAACTTGGGCTTGCACTTCATCCTACAGCACCTAGACTGCCAGTGCACCTATGCAAGGATCCTGTTTGTTGATTTTAGCTCTGCATTCAACACCATTGTGCCAGAGCTACTACACTCCAAACTTTCCGAGTTGACAGTGCCTGAACCCTTCTGTCGGTGGATCACCAGCTTTCTGACAGACAGGAAGCTGCATGTGAGGCTGGGAAATCACATCTCGGACCCGCAAACGCTCAACATGGGAGCGCCGCAAGGCTGCATACTCTCTCCTCTCCCTCTCTCTACACCAACGACTGCACCTCCACAGACACCTGTGTCAATCTTCTCAAGTTTGCGGACGACACAACCCTGATTGGACTGATCCAGGATGGGGAGGAAACTGCCTACAGACAGAAAGTGTCACAGCTGGCGTCCTGGTGCCATCGCAACAACCTAGAGCTCAATGCTCTTAAGACAGTGGAATTGATTGTAGACTTTAGTAGAACTCCACCTCCCCTCACCCCACTCACCATCAACAACACCACAGTCACGTCTGTGGAGTCTTTTAAGTTCCTGGGAACCATCATCTCCAAGGACCTTAAGTGGGGGGCTACCATCGACTCAAAAAGGCACAACAGAGGATGTACTTCCTACAGCAGCTGAGGAAGCACAATCTTCCACAGGCAATGATGGTCCAATTCTACAAGGCCATCGTAGAGTCTGTTCTCACCTTCTCCATCATGGTCTGGTTTGGCTTAGCCACCAAGCACGACACCTGGAGGCTGCAGCAAATCGTCCGATCAGCAGAGAAGGTTATTGGCTGCAACCTTCCCTCCATGGATGAACTGTACACTGCAAGGGCCAGGAAGCGAGCGGGCAAGATCATCTCTGACCCCTCTCACCCTGGCCACAAACTCTTTGAATCACTTCCCTCTGGAAGGCGACTCCGGACTGTCAAAGCTGCCATAGCGAGACATAAAAACAGTTTTTATCCACGAGTAGTTGCTCTACTCAACAGCCAAAAATCTGTAGCCCCCCTTTGATCTGGTATTTTGTTGGTTCACATGCTTGATCAATGGTGTTTTATCATTAATGTTTTATTATTATTAATGTTTAGTGTTTTTTGAGTCAATCGTAACTGTCACTGTATGTCATGTTGTTACTTGTGGGCAGAGCACCAAGGCAAATTCCTTGTATGTGAATACTTGCCCAATAAACTTACTTACTTACATAGAACTACTGTTCACTCCACATCTAATTGTTAGTCAACGAAGGAGATATGAATACCTCTCACCATCTGCTCAGGATGGTTTTGTTCAGATGTTCAAGCCTGGTGCAAGTCCATAAACAAATACCAGACAGATTTAAATAATGCTTTTGTGCGATCCTGAGAGTTATGTATCAATATAAGCATTTTTCCACACTCCCAACAGATTGGGGTAGACTGAAAACTTTAAATGGATCTCTTGACTGCACCAGGGAAGGGAATATTCCGAGTGTGCAGAAAATAAGAAAATGTTCCTGTTAAATATCCATTATGGTCCAGAAATCACTATTGAACCCGTTCGATTGTTCAAAGGTGATGTTGGTGAATTCTCTGTAGCTGTAGCTTTCAAACACCACATCAGATTTAACTGAAAGTAAGAGGAACATCTGTCATATCTATCCACTGCTGACAGAACTACAGATAGACATCTCCTTCCCTTTTAATAATCGAGAACTAATAATTCATAAATTATGTAGCAGTTTTTACACATTTTCTCATTAGATAATAAACTCAGCCATATTATTAAAGCATATATTTGTTAATATTATTAGGAACACAAAAACACCTTCAACAAGGATTCTGCTAACCACTCCCAAGCATTCACCAAATTATGTGACTAATTGTAAATATTCTGCACCTGTTTTCATAAATCGGCATGGTACAAATGTTAAAGCATTAAAGGAGGACATGAAACACCTTGTTTTCCTTTAACTCTAAAAAATAATTAACATCTGAAAAAATTAGCAGGCCTCAAGGTAAGTTTCCAAATCCTGATTGCTAAAATACTTCCAGCAAAAGAAAATCTAGAAATTGTGTAACATCAGTGTTGCACAAATTCTCAAAATTCAAAATGTTAAGACTAAATTTATGAGCATTTATACAAATTTTATTATTGGAGTTCTGAAAAGCAACATTTTACTTGACACACTTATGATTAGTGTTTCCAAAATAAATCTATTTGCATTGATTTAGCAGAACAATGCAAAAAACCACAAAACATTGTCATGAACAGATGTGAAGTTAATGATCAATTCTACATCGTCCATTTGAAATGTTAGCACTCATGTCCTGTCAGACATCAGCTGCACCATAATTTTGGTGCCAGTAACAGTGATATTTTAAGAAATAAAAAAAAAACATATCTTAATTGCTTAAATGGCAGTGTAGGTCAGAGACTGACCTTTTAATTCTTCATTTTCTATTCTAATCCAGCTGATCAGTGAGTTGTTGGGATCCCGCGCAACAAACCTCCATCCAAAAAAGCCAAAAGAAAGAAACCTTATTTTGGGGTTTTGGCAATACCACATTTCTCTCCACTCAAAGACTAATAATTCAAATGTCCTAAATAAAGTTTTAGATGAAACTGTAAAAATCAAACAATTATGGAATTCAGAAGAGCATTATTGCATTTACACAGATAATTGCCTTTTGTATCTTTTTACAGCCTTCATGATGTCATGAGTCCCCCTGGCTATGAAAGAGCAGAGGAGCAGGCCAAATTGAATAGGCCTTTCAAAGACTTAGCACAAACATTAAGAATGAAATGGTTTTGTTCCCTCTCAAAAGCCTGAGCTGGAGCTTGATATGTTAGTTCATAGCTGTGAATATGCAGTAGACACAATTCCAATGATGCATCAACATAGCAGTTGCTAAGATACCACGTTGTAAGGCTTCTAGCAGTAAATGCTCGGTCTTCTTTAAAGCATTTCAATGATTCATGAAAAGTGTAAGCTGGGGAGGGGGGGGGGGGAGAGAGAGGGAAGTGGGGGAGAGATTGTCTTGTAACATTGCAAAAGTGGATTGACATAGAATTAGTGTGATCGATGGGGCGAAGGGCCTGTTTCTATGCTGAATCTCTAAACTAACATGAGTCAGATCCTGGGTAATATGCATCTTAATTTTACATATGCATCTGGGTTCAATAATCTTTACCTCTTGAGCCTAATATTAAAAAAATATTCTCACTAAATTTCAACAGCTTGCTTTTTGGAGGATTGGGTAAGGTAGTACCAGAATTAACATTGTATAGAATCCCATTCCTTTAGAAGTCAATTAATGCTGAGGATTTAAAGTACACTAGACCAGGTGTGGACCTATTGGGCCCCGTCCCCCAAGGCAATATTCCACCACTGCCCCATAGCACCCAACTGCGCAGGCGCAGCAGAGGGGTTCGTGTTGTGACGCCAGAGATCCCGTTGTGACGCGAGTCACAGCAACCCTCCCCCAACTGCGCCTCACCATTCCTCTTCCTACCCCTATCCTCCTCCATTCCTCCTCATCCCCAGCAATCCCTCCCTTCTTCACCCTCCCTCTTCTTTCCCCTTTCTTTCTCCCTTCCCCACTCCCTCCCTCCCTCTCCTTTCCCCTACCCTGTCACTCCCTCCCTCCATAACCCCTCTCCCTATCCCTCCTCTCCCTCTATCTCCCTGCTCCCCATTCCTCACCTCCCCCCATCCCACTCCCCCTCCTCACCTCCCACTGCCCTTCTCTCTATTCTCCACTCCCTACCACCCCACTCAGCCCCTCCTCTCACTCAATCCCTCCCCCCCCCCCCCCCCCCCCCCGTCTCCCTCCTCACCTCCCCAGGATCTCAAGGGTGCCGCTCCTTTCCCTCCTTGCGTGCCTGGAGCAGCAGCGCCATCACCATCAGAGCCAGGCTCAGCACCCAGGCCTCGGATCCTCGGCTCGGTCTCCCCCGCCCCTGGAGCCCGCCGCAGCAGCAGCAGCCACAGCCGTCAGCCTCAGAGGCAGCCTCAGCGCCCAAACCCCGGATCCCCCGGAGCCGGCTGCCACCGCCCGCAGACGCAGCCCCAGCACCAAGGTGGCGGATCCCCGCAGGCCCGGAGCAACATTAAAATTGAAGTGATCTTATCCGTGTCGCGGTTTTAAAAAAAAAAGGCGATCTGAATTCTGGAAAGGCCCCAACTGCACAGGTGTGGCTGAGGACCCGTCCTTTGTGATGTAGTAAAGACGCGCATGGGAACCCTCCCCCAACTGCACATGCGCGGGTGGGAGCGCTGTTTTGTTAATTTAAGTTTTAAACGTTAATAACTTTTAAAATATACCATTAATTTGAACAAAACTTGTTTTATTGACATCACAGGACAATAGTAAGGTGGGCCAAAAATTGTTGCACTATCGTGTACCGTTTTTGAGCAAATAGAGGTACAAACACAAACCTACAAACGAACAAGATGAGAGTTTTAGTAATATACTAGACAAAGTACAGACCCGTTGGGTCTGCTCCCCCAACGCACCCATCCCTACCCATAGCCCCCACGGGAGGCGGGGTCCTCCAACTCAAGCCAACCCCGAACATAAGATTCCAGCACTCTTCTGCCTCCCTCAGACATGGGCTTTAAAACAAATTCCAATTGCATTTGCCCTGGGTGTTGCAATAGCAATTCGCCCTCCCCCTCCTATGAGGTGAAAAGTTCAGTGTTCCTGTGTCACAACATTGTACCAAAGTATGTTCAAAGCTGGCAGGAATGATTTTAACAGTAAAAATCTTGGAAAGTTGGCATTTTAAAGCTTTAATCATGAATAACATGAAATATAGGATGAAATCTTCAGTGAAGCTGATCACTGGTAGCCAAGCCATTGTGACGTCATCAGTTGAAGCTGGTCGTTTGAAATACAAAGTTTTTTGATTTTTTTAAACTTTTATTCAGTAATAAGTTGAGAATAAGTCGAGAAATAAAGTGTAAAATGTTCAGTGAAGGTGATCTCTGCCTAGAGGGGAAAAATGTCAATCAGAATATGTAAAAATGTAATCATTACCGCACAGTGTTTTTGCGAAGATGTAAAGGCAACCACATATACACACAAACAAGATCAGAGCTTTGATAAGTATATGATGATATAGAGATAGATGAAATATTTATATTTTTAAAGTTGATTTCCCATTCTCTATTCCATCTTTCTCCCCTCATCATTTTGCTGCTTGTACATAATTTGGCATTGAATTTACTATTCTATTTCAAATTTCCTGGCTCAAAATGCAATTAGTTAAGATATTCAATGGTTTGTCCTGTTCTACTGACATTAATATCGAATCCTTGTACATTTCAGAGCATCCAAGAACAAGTGCAGTTTACAGACTGTGGCTTCTACTCATCACTAATCACAAAATCCTTTTAGTGAATAATTATGTGGTATTTTGAAAGAAAGCAACATTTATGAAGGGAGCAAACAGCACAGACAAATGATGAAAGTGGACCAATATCCTTTAATCACCATGCCTAGAGTGATTGAGTGGGCAAATGGAATGAGGAGTATACCGGTCCCTGCTCTCATGTATGCCTCAGTGTTACAGGTTGTGTAACTGGAACAGGTTGTGTAACAGGTTGTGTAACCTCCGGCTGGAAGTCTGTGCAGAGAGTAGTGAGGACAGCGGAAAAAATCATCGGGACCTCTCTCCCCTCAATCGGGGATATTGCGACCAAACGCTGCGTGTCTAAGGCCAGCAGTATTATAAAAGACCCCACACATCTCCATCACGGACTGTTCACTCTGCTGCCCTCGGGAAAAAGATATCGCAGCATAAGGAGCAGAACATTAAGGTTCTGCACCAGCTTCTTCCCACGAGCCATCAGACTCCTGAATGCCATGTAATGGGCTGCCACCATTGTCTATTTATCCTCTTCATCCATGCCTATCCTTCGGTTAATTTATTGTGTTGCACAGGGAGCCAAATGCAACGTAATTTCGTTTGGAACTGCATATATCAATGTATTTCTAAATGACAATAAAGTTTGTTTGACTTTTGACTTGACTTGTGAGAGAGGTGAGGTAGAAATTCAAGATGGAGAGTTCCTGGGAAAACAGAAACATAGAAATTAGGTGCAGGAGTAGGCCATTCGGCCCTTCGAGCCTGCACCACCATTCAATATGATCATGGCTGATCATCCAACTCAGTATCCCGTACCTGCCTTCTCTCCATACCCTCTGATCCCCTTAGCCACAAGGGCCACATCTAACTCCCTCTTAAATATAGCCAATGAACTGGCCTCAACTACCTTCTCTGGCAGAGAGTTCCAGAGACTCACCACTCTTTGTGTGAAAAAAGTCTTTCTCATCTCGGTCTTAAAGGATTTCCCCCTTATCCTTAAGCTGTGACCCCTTGTCCTGGACTTCCCCAACATCGGGAACAATCTTCCTGCATCTAGCCTGTCCCACCCCTTAAGAATTTTGTAAGTTTCTATAAGATCCCCTCTCAATCTCCTAAATACTAGAGAGTATAAACCGAGTCTATCCAGTCTTTCTTCATAAGACAGTCCTGACATCCCAGGAATCAGTCTGGTGAACCTTCTCTGCACTCCCTCTATGGCAATAATGTCTTTCCTCAGATTTGGAGACCAAAACTGTATGCAATACTCCAGGTGTGGTCTCACCAAGACCCTGTACAACTGAAGTAGAACCTCCCTGCTCCTATACTCAAATCCTTTTGCTATGAAAGCTAACATACCTTTTGCTTTCTTCACTGCCTGCTGCACCTGCATGCCTACTTTCAATGACTGGTGTACCATGACACCCAGGTCTCGCTGCATCTCCCCTTTTCTTAATCGGCCACCATTTAGATAATGGTCTGCTTTCCTGTTTTTGCCACCAAAGTGGATAACCTCACATTTATCCACATTATACTGCATCTGCCAAACATTTGCCCACTCACCCAGCCTATCCAAGTCACCTTGCAGTCTCCCAGCATCCTCCTCACAGCTAACACTGCCCCCCAGCTTAATGTCATCTACAAACTTGGAGTTATTGCCTTCAATTCCCTCATCCAGATCATTAATATATATTGTAAATAGCTGGGGTCCCAGCACTGAGCCTTGCGGTACCCCACTAGTCACTGCCTGCCATTGTGAAAAGGACCCGTTTACTCCTACTCTTTGCTTCCTGTTTGCCAGCCAGTTCTCTATCCACATCAATACTGAACCCCCAATGCCCAAAAGAATCTATGCACATTGTGGGTATAAAGCAAAGAAAGGCCTGTACTAATGATCAAGATAGAAACTTGAATACTGCCACTGTAGTTGATCTAATTACATTTGATTACATAAATAAATCAAAACAATATTGAAGATTGTGGTTCAATGGTGGCTAAATGTTGATGGGGAACAGATTAGCCACAAACCAGTTATTTTTTTTAAATTTAGTCATGGGAGTTGCTTTTAACACAACTACTATTTATTGTCCTTTATAATGTGGTAGTGAACCATTTCTTGAATAATAGCAATCCATTAGGAAAATATTCTCACTGCTGTTAGACAGGGAACTCCGTGATTTTACCTCATGTGATAATGAAGAATGATCATATATTTCCAGGATGACATTTGGCTTGGAGGGAACTTGCTGCCCATCATGTAAGTCAGCGGAACTTGCAGATATCAGGAGCACTGTTGAAGATGGAAAACTGTGCAAACATACCTGATCAGATACACACTGCAACCAAACTAATGGCTGCTGAAAGGGATGTCTTATTTTGAGTAGGGAAAAGAGCTGGATTATTGAAAGTGGAGAAAATACATATTGTATGACTACACCCCTATCATAGCCCACAAGAAGCAAAACATAAATCCCCACGGATCAAATAGAAGCATTAACAAAGAGAGATCCTTGGAAATGGAACAATGACACATTGAAGGGATCTTAAAATTCACAACATGATCCCAGATATTCACATTCATCTATAATATAACTAATTGTCATATATCTGTCACATTGCATGAAAATGGTCTCCTAATATTGTATAAAACTACAATAGACATTTCAGACCAAAAGTAGACACAAATGTATAATAGCTGCTGATGCCATCTCCAAAAAGGTAAAACAAAAGACCTGTGGCTTGTATGGAAGTAACTGTTTTTCAAGTATATGTTGACAGAGTTTATAACATTTTAAAATCCAGTCTTTTCCAACATAATAGATGAACATATTGGGGGGGAAAAAACATGTGCAAAATCAATATAATAAATTCTAGAATTATATTGTCCCTCTTGCTCAATGTTAACAAAATAGCAAATCAACTCTAGTACAAGATGTGTAAAGGAGAAGAATCAGGGTCCAAGATTCTTCCTGTTTATCTAATAGCAGTGCTTCTTAATTGTAGTGTCATAACAAAATTCCCCAAAATAAATTATATCCAGTTGGCCCCATATTTACACCAAAATTGAAACTGTTAGAGATGATTTTTAAAATCTTACCATTTGACCTCTGATGATGCATCGCACAGCATTGCAGTGAAAATAACAGGAAGGTTTGTTTCAGGATAAATATTTCAACCAATCAAATTTCTAATTCCAGTTGTAAGGAAAGCTTTGGCATTTGCAGGATACACAGCCTCATTAATTATATCAGATTAGCAGTGATCTTCAAACTGCTGGATATTACAATTGAAAAGCATCTTGCCCATGGAAATTATAAGTATTCTTCAGATAAATGCTAAAACAAATGTTTCACAACAGCACTTCACTGTGATTAGTTTTTTAAACAGTATTGAAGTGCAAGCTCTAGCAGTGAGGAATGCTTTCCACAAACAGTATTTCAAGTCTCCACATGGGTTGCATCCTTTGCTGAACATTGATTTCTGGCTAACTCCGAATCTGTAATGTACATTAAAGGAGAACTGTCACCATGACAACCTACCTCGCAAGATGCTAAAGCATGTTTATTTTGTAACAAATGATGCAACAGGAACTTTGACTCCATGATGACAACACATTGCCCGTTTAACCTGGTTCTCTAAATCTATATGGAATTAAAATAATTTATTTAAATCACAATTGATCATTTAAAAAGACTATGACTTGAATTGAAAATTGCCAACATGACCCCAAAGGAACACTACCACCCTCTTTTGCCAGATGTTGGTATTGTGAAAGAAACAATGCATTTCAGGAAGCTGCTGCCAACATCAGCACTCACAAGTCATTCATGGGATAAATCGTATATGAAGATTAAACCCAATCACAATAAATCCTTAGTGATTTTGATATTCCATTGTATGTTCTCATCCAGACCTTTCTGAGTGAGATTGGTAATTAATATTATATTAGAGTAGTTTTATATTGTGGATTCGTTGGAAGATACCTCCATTCCCTCCTCTTCTCAAGACAGAGACCAAATGGGAGATGTAGAAACAAGGAACTGCAGTTGCTCATTTACAAATGAAGTCACAAAGTGCTGGAGTAACTCAGCAGGTCAGGCAGTATCTCTGTAGAATATGGATAGGTGGCTTTATTTGCAGATACTAAAGATTAGTAAATGCAATTCATTCAGTGATGCCAAAATTCAACTAAGCCGGTTGAAACAGCAAATAAAATGGCCACTAAAATAATCCAGTTATAGGCCTGAGTGTCTCTGCTCTGGAAATTCAATTAGATCATGGCTATTCAACATCTTAACTCCATTTACCTGCTTTGTTTCAGCAATCCTTGTTTAATGAAAAGCCACTAATCCTAATTGTGAATTTTTCAGTTAGGCTCATTTCAACAGCAAATGTAAATAGTGAGATTGTGAGAGAGATTTGGATAGAACAGTAAAGCACAAGAACAAGACAACGCCTAACTGCTCACACCATAATCCATTTGCCACCATTCCTTGCATATCCATATGCCTATCCTAAAATCTCTTCATTGCCACTATTGTATCTGTCTCAACCTCCACCCCCAGCAGTGCTGTTCCAGACACGCACACCATCTGTGTAAAACACCCCGTCCCACACATCTATCTATCTATCTATATATTAAAACTGTGTGTGTGCGTGCCGGCATTGTGGGTGTATGACACATTCCATCTTTTTTTCAGATAACATTTTTGTCCTTTGATTCCATGGTCTGCCAAAACCAGAAGCACAAACGCCGCGATTTTTTCCATTTTGCTAGACATTACGCTTTTACATTCACTAATGCACTCCTCATTACATTTAGACATTTTTACGTACACATTTCTAATAAAATCCTTCCCCCCCCCCCCCCAAAAAATCAAACTGCTCTCACCCGTAGAATGTTGGTGAACGTTCCATTGTGTGATGTCACAATGCAATCGGAATGGATCTCATTTACATCTGCCTTTGCTCCAGCTCCCCTTCCCCCCCCCCCCCCGTGTCGCAGCACCTTCCATTGTGTGATGTCACAATGCCATCGCTCACAGATGTCCAATCAGAATGGATCTCATTTACATATACCTTTGCACCAGCCCCAGCGCCCCCCCCCCCCCCCCCCCCCCCCGCAGCCTGTGTCGAACCGCGTAATCACATGTGTGGGAATAAAGAAAGAGGATTGGGGGTGATAGGGAGTGGGGAATAGATAGACTGCCCCTACCCCTCCCCCTCCCACTCCCCACTCTTTCCTGTCTCTCCCCCCACCCCCCTCCCCTCACACTCTTCCCCCTCCCTCCCCAACCTTATCTCCCTCCTCCCCTCCCTCCCCTCCCTCCCCTCCCTCCCCCATCTCCCTCTCCTCACCCCTCTCCCCCCCTCCTCCTCCCACCCCCATCCCTCTCTCCCCCACCCTTTCCCTCTCTCCCCGCCCCATTCCCGCTACCCCTCTGTCCCTCTTCCACCACTCCCCCCTACTCCTCTCCCCCTCCCCACTCTTCCACTTCTCTCCCCCTTCCACACCCCTCTCCCTCCCCACCCTCACCCATCTCTCTCCCCCTCCCTTCCTCCCCACCCCTTTTTCCTTTCCCCTCTCTCCCTTCCATCACTCCCCTCTCCCTCCCCTCATCCCATTTCCCCTCTCCCTTCCACCACTCCCCCCTATCCCCCACCCCCCTCCCTCTCTCCCACCTCCATCACTCGCCCCTACCCCTCTCCCCCTCCCTCCCCACTCAACACTTCTCTCCCCCCTTTCCCCACCCCTCTCCCTCCCCACCTCACCCCCTCTCTCTCCCCTCCCTCCCTTCCTATCTTCCCCCACCCCTTTCCCCAACCCCTCTCTCCCTCTTCCACCACCCCCCTCCCCCTCCCCCACTTGCATCACTCCCCCCTACAACTCTCCCCCCTTCCTCCCTCCCCACTCTTCCACTTCTATCTCCCCCCATCCCCCATCCCTCCCCATCTTCCTCCCCCACCCCTCTCTCTCCCCCCCTCCCTTCCCTCTCCCTCCCCACTCTTCCGCCTCTCTCCGCTCTCCCCACTCTTCCCCCTCCCCCTACCAATCTCCCCCTCCATCCACGCTCTTCCCTCTCTCTCCCCTACCCCTCTCACCATCCCTCCACACCAGGCACGTGCCGTGAGAAATTACTCAAGGTAGGCACTCAGTCCGCTTTAAAAAAAATGTAAACTGCGCATGTGCAGATTGTTCTCCCCCGTTAAATAAATAAATAAATAAAAAACAGTGACATTTCAATTTGCCCTTCCTAGGCTTCCTAGTCCTAGACCAAATGGGGGAACAGTTCCTTTCACAGTGTGTGGAGAGTCTGTGCCAGGGGTAAAGTTGTGGGGAGGGCACGAGTGTTGAGAAGGAGGGTGTCGGGGATACTGCCAGCGCTGGAAAGGACACAGAGAACATTTACGAGGAAGGTGCCAGGACTAGAGGTTCTGAGCGATATATAGAGGATGTAGGCTGGACATGTGAGGAACAATGGTGAAAATTGCAAGAAAGTACTTATCACAACGTACTGGAATCTTCACTCCCTCACCACTGCCGCTGCTCTCTCGGGTGCGAAGCCACGGACTGTAGCTGGGGATAGAAGCAGCTCGGGTAGCTACGAGTAGCCACCGGGACCCTACAGCAGAACTGGCCGCCACTTCAGCGCCTTCTGCCGGCCCGCTCACCTTTAGCCGTGCTCTCCGTCTGAACACCTGTCACCTGCCGTTCGCCGACTTCACTCATGTCAGTGACTTCTTGCAAATCGTTAAATTCCCACATCCGAGTAACCTCAATCGCGCTGTCGGAATTTAAGGACATGAGAGAGGCCAGCGAACGGCAGGAGAGAGGGTTTTAGATGGAGAGCTGCCAGAGGTGGGCGGGTGGTTCTGGAGCTAAGGTGGCGGCTGGTTCTGCTGTCTGGCCCGGCGGCCGCTCAGCCACCCGGGCTACTTCTCTCTCTCTCTCCCCCCCCCCCCGGCCTCAGAGTGGTGTCATTCCACGCCCCCTTGCAAGAAACGTCGCAAGTGGATGCTCCCGACCCCTCATTCATAACGTTTGTGCCCTCCCCGCAACGTTACCCCCCGGGCCAGACTCCCCCAAACGCTGTGAAAGGAGCTCTTCCCCCCCCCCCCCCCCCCCCCACCTCCCACTCCCACATCCCCCCACACCCCGGCAAATACGGTATTAAAAAAAAAAAAATCACAAAATGTACTTACCACATCATTGGGACACGACAAACCATGGTTGAAAACCCCGCCAATAAACTTGCGCTGCGCATGCGCAGTAGACTGCTGTGCATGTGCAGTGCTACAAAGGCAGAATTTCTGCTGCCTTCAGCCCCGATTAAAATTGACGGCTTCAGGCAGCACTGACGGCACGTGGGCTGCACAGAGCTTCCCGTGTCACAAGCGCTGCGGATGAAAGGCACGGAGAATTATGCCTACCTAAGAGATCAGTCTCTTACATAGGCATAATTCTCCCATGCCTTTACTATTTATATTTAATAATTGCCATTTCAGAATTTTAGTCAGGGTAGGCAGTGCCTACCTTGCCTACCCTGACGGCACGTGCCTGCTCCACACTCTTCCCCCTCCCCCTCTCCCTCCTCCCGTGTGTGTGTGTGTGTGTGTGTGTGTGTGTGTGTGTGTGTGTGTGTGTGTGTGTGTGTGTGTGTGTGTGTGTGTGTGTGTGTGTGTGTGTGTGTTGCCCACCCACTCCCCCTCCTCTCTCCCCCCCTTTCCCCCTCTCTCCCCCCACCCCCCCTCCTCTCTCTCCCTCTCCTCTCTAGTGATTAGTGTGTGTGACACCGCAGGCCAACCCCCCCATCCCCCCCGCCGCAACCGCGCGTTGAGGGGACGGGTCCCACTCGGTCTTGTTTCCTTTACATTTTGCCCCTCCTTAAAGCTATGCATTCTAGTATATGATTTTCCCATCTTGAGAAAAAGGTTCTTACTGCATACCTTATCCATGCCTCTCATAATTCTATATACTTCGACGATACGATATGATACGATACAACTTTATTCATCCCAGGAGGGAAATTGAAATTTTATTACGTCACCCTGCAACCTCCAGCGTTCCAGATAAAACAATCCAAGTCTGTTCAATTTCTCTCTGTAGCGAATACCCTCTAATTCAGGCATCACTGTGGTAAGCCTCCTCTGCACTCTTTCCAAAGTCTCCACATACTTCTTGAAGTGGGGTGACCAGAACTGCATGCAATACTCCAAATGCAGCCTAACCAAAGCCATAAAAAGCTGTATCATGATTTCCTGACTTTTATACTCAATGCCCCAACCTATGCAGGCAATCATTTCATATGGTTTTATTACCAATCTAGCTAGTTGTGGTGTTACTTTCAGGGCGACATGGACTCAGACCCCAAGATCCCTCTGTACCAGTCACTCTTTTTGCATTCTGGCCAAAGTTTATTTTCAAAAGGGTAAATGGAAAACCCCAAAGGACCTCAGATGGAGTGTGTTGTTAGTGAGAAAATGCAAAGGCACAAATTACTGATTCATACAAAAAACAAATAACATGGAAAGGTACAGAAAGTGGCAGGCAGCTTAGCATTTATGATAATAGCAGTATTGAATGAAAATGAACATTTCCTTAAAAAAGTGAATTCAAAGCAACACAGTAAAATTAACTGAGATCCAGACTGGCTTGTATGGCAACAATGAAAAGGTATCTGTTCAAAAAAAAAGTGTGCCTGTTGGAAATTGTGAAACAAAATCGGAAAATGCTTGAGAAGGAACTGCAGATGCTGGAAAATCGAAGGCAGTCAAAAATGCTGGAGAAACTCAGCGGGTGAGGCAGCATCTATGGAGCGAAGGCAATAGGCAGTTTCGGGCCAAAACCCTTCTTCAGACTGATGTGAGGGTAGGGGTGGGGGGGGGGGAAGATGAAAGAAAGAGGAGGAGCCAGTGGGCTGAGAGAGAGCTGAGAAGGGGAGGAGAAAGTAAGGACTACCTGACTAGATGAGGCTCTCACCAGGGTCTCTTCTATACCCAGTCATTCTACTCTCACTCCCCATCCCCCCACTCGTAACAAGGGCAGAATCCCCCTTATCCTCACCTTCCACCCTACCAGCCATCACATACAACAAATAATCCTCCGCCATTTTCGCCACCTCCAACGTGACCCCACCACTTGCCACATCTTCTCATCTCCTCCCCTGTCTGCTTTCCGCAGAGACCGCTCCCTCCGTAACTCCCTGGTCAATTTGTCCCTTCCCACACGAACCACCCCCTCTCCGGGCACTTTCCCTTGTAACCACAAGAAATGCTACACTTGTCGCTTTACCTCCCCCCTTGACTCCATTCAAGGACCCAAGCAGTCTTTCCAGGTGCGGCAGAGATTCACCTGCACCTCCTCCAACCTCATCTATTGCATCCGCTGCTCTAGATCTCAGCTGCTCGACATCGGTGAGACCAAGAATAGTCTTGGCGATCGCTTCGCCGAACACCTCCGCTCGGTTCGCAATAACCAACCTGATCTCCCAGTGGCTCAACAGTTCAACTCCCCCTCCCATTCCAAATCCAACCTTTCTGTCCTCGGCCTCCTCCATGGCCAGAATGAGGACCACCGTAAATTGGAGGAGCAGCACCTCATATTTCGCTTGGGCAGTTTACACCCCAGCGGTATGGACATTGACTTCTCTAATTTCAGGTAGTCCTTACTTTCTCCTCCCCTTCTCAGCTCTCCCTCAGCCCACTGGCTCCTCCCCGTCCTTTCTTCTTCCCCCCCCCCCCCCGCCCTCCACCCTCACATCAGTCTGAAGAAGGGTTTCAGCCCGAAACATTGCCTATTTCCTTCGCTCCATAGATACTGCCTCACCCGCTGAGTTTCTCCAGGATTTTTGTGTGCCTTTGGAAAATGCTTGAAATATTCAGAAAGCCAATGGAAAGAAAACAAGAGGAACCATGACATTTCATCAGAACTGGGAGAAATTCGAGGTCAAAGCAGGCTCGATGAGACAGAGAAAGTACTGCATTTTCCAGTAAATAAGGACCCTGAAAGGCATTGAATCTCCAGGAGCTGATAATCTGCATCCAAAATATTTGGAAGAAGCAGGACATAGTGATATTGGATTCACTGGTGGGCTTCTAATGTCCATACTGATCATGATACTAAGTTACAATAGTTTCAGTCTGCGCATGTCCATGACACTCCTCTGCATGTCCATGACACTCATTCTCTGCATGTCCATGTGCATATCTAAAAGCCTTCGAAGTGTCCAAATCTTCAAATTTTCCAAAAATTCTAAATCACTTCCCATAGATTGGAATGGAACAAATATAACCCCACTATTTCCAGAATGAGAAAGAGAATAGGGAACTATGAACCAGTTACCTTGACATCAGTAGTAAGAAAAGTGGTGGAACCTGGTTTAAAGGAAGTTGCAACGGGCTACTTGGAAAGTAATTCAGTAAAATCATGCTTATCTATCATTTCACTAACACACCCCAGTAACCGGCACTTCAAAGAGAATGCTGGGGCCAAAATAGAAACTCTGTCAGGACTGGCACACTGAAGGAATGCTTACTTATCATACAGAAAGTGCAGGAAAGGTTCACCAGACTGATTCCTCTAATGGTGGATTTACCTTACAAGGGGAGGTTAAACAAACTAGGCCCGTACTCTCACCCCATTAGAAATAGCTGCAGAAATTGGCCATTCACATTTTGAGGCTCGCTGCTATTCAATAGGACCGTGTCGGATCTAATCTTGGACTTAACATCATTTCCCCCGCTCTTTTCTCATACCCATTAACTCTCTCATGCTTCAAATGCCAGTTTACCTCTACCTTGAATGTATTCAGTCACACCATCTTCACAGCTCCAAGCTACAGAAAATTCCAAGGAGTCCTGGCCCTTAAAAGTAATTTCTGCTCACCTACTTTATTTGAAATTCTTTATTCTGCAAATATGGGTCTTGAGAACCCGACTGAGGAAAAACATTCACCCTGTCAATCCCTTCCAGAATGTTTCTATGATTCAATACAGTCACCTTTCATTCTTCTAAATGCCTTTCAGCATGGGCTCAATCTTCTCATATATTAACCTACCGACCTTTCCTGCACTATGTCCAAGACGACTAAGTTTTCTTAGATACAAAGACCAAAACTGCATTCGTTACTTAAGATGTGTTTATACCAACATTCTGTGAAATTGTATCAAAGATTCCGTTCTTTTCCAATAAAGTCCGATATTCCATCAGACTTCCTAAATACTTACTGCAACTGTACGAAAAGCTTTCTGGTTCCTTTCATGCATTAGAACCGCAAGATTGCTTGTAATTATAAATATTTTGTTATTTCATTTCACTTAAGTAATAATTTGCTTTTACATTCTTTCTTCCAAAGTGGATAGCCTCATATTTTCCCATATTACATTCAACCTGCCACTTGGTGCCCATTCACTTATCTATATCCATTCTATCCTTCTCATTACTTTAAATCCCATGTGTTTTGTAGCATCGGCCCAATATAGCTGCAGTACACTCAGCCCCTTCAATATCTTCAACATAATTGAGGCACCAACACCATTCCCCGTGGTACTCCACTAGTTAAAGATTGCCCAGCCACAACTTATCTATTCATCCCAACCCGGTTTTCTGTTAGTAAGCCAATTCCCTTGTCTATCAATTTCTTATCCTTAACATTGTTCGGTTTTATCTTACACAATAACTTACTTATTCCATATTTGATAAAATGCATTCTGGAAATCCAAAAACTCTACATCTCTGTATTTTGAGAATCTCACTGGTTCTCCTTCATTCATCCTATTTATTGCATTCTCAATGAACTTTGGGAAATTTGCCAAACATAATTTCCCTTTCATTAAAACCACGTTATTATAATATAGCTATGGCCATTAATTGTAGAGAACCCCATTGGAGGAAAACATCCATCAACATCCACCCTTTCAATTCCTTTCAGAGGGGAATGTTCCTACTTCATAAATTATCTATTTATGATTTTTCTAATCTAACACTTCCTTAACAATGGATGCCAATATTTTCTCAACGTTAGATGTTTGGCTAACTGGCCTATAGTTTTCCACTTTCTGTTTCCCTCATTACTTTGAACAATTGCCTCCATTTGCAGCTTTCCAGGCCTTTGTAACCTCTCCAAACTTCTAGCAATTTTGGCAGATTACAATCAATATATCCACTTCAGCTACTTCATTTTAAAACAGGTCACCAGGTCCAGAGGAATTGTTGGTCTTTAGAAACATAGAAACATAGAAAATAGGTGCAGGAGTAGGCCATTCGGCCCTTCGAGCCTGCACCGCCATTCAATGTGATCATGGCTGATCATCCAACTCAGTATCCCGTACCTGCCTTCTCTCCATACCCCCTGATCCCTTTAGCCACAAGTGCCACATCTAACGCCCTCTTAAATATAGCCAATGAACTGGCCTCAACTACCTTCTGTGGCAGAGAATTCCAGAGACTCACCACTCTCTGTGTAAAGAATGTTTTCCTCATTTCGGTCCTAAAGGAATTCCCCCTTATCCTTAGACTGTGACCCCTTGTTCTGGACTCCCCCAACATCGGGAACAATCTTCCAGCATCTAGCTTGTCCAACCCCTTAAGAATTTTGTAAGTTTCTATAAGATCCCCCCTCAATCTTCTAAATTCCAGCGAGTACAAGCCGAGTCCATCCAATCTTTCCTCATATGAAAGTCCTGACATGCCAAGAATCAGTCTGGTAGCCTTTAGGTTAACATAGAAAATAGGTGCAGGAGTAGGCCATTTGGCCCTTCGAGCCTGCGAGGTTCTCGAATAATTTCTTTCAATTATCAAGTTTGCTAAGTTTCCCCCTTTCTATAGTCCATGATTATCTATTGTTATTGGCAAATGTTTAATGTATTCTACCTTGAAGACCAAATGAAAATAATTGAAATATTTGCTATTTTTCTATTTCCCTATAATAATTTCAGTCTCATCCTCCAAGGGAACATAGCTACTCTTCTTTCTGTGCATCTATCTACAAAATCATCATTATCCCAGATTGCCTATGGATAACAAGAAAGCCACATGTAACTAAAGCCCACTAAACCTAATATATACCCCAAAAAATCCAAAGATTCGTGTAGCGTTTTGAAAGTATTAACATGCATTAATAAACACATTGAGATGTTTATTTAGCTAAGAAATGATATTAGCTGATAAATACTTCAAATTAACCTATTTTCTATTTACAAGCAACTACAATGGCCTCCATGCTGTTTGGGATAAAGACCCATCATTTATTTATTTGCCTCTATACTCCACAATTTGAGATTTGTAATAGAAAAAAAATCACATGGGGTTAAAGTACACATTGTCAGATTTTAATAAAGGCCATTTTTATACATTTTATACATTCACCATGTAGAAATTACAGCTGTGTTAATACATAGTCCCCCCATTTCAGGGCACCATAATGTTTGGGACGTATGGCTTTACAGGTGTTTGTAATTGCTCAGGTATGTTTAATTGCCTCCGAAGGCAGGTATAAGATATAATAGTCTTTTCTCCAGTCTTTCCATCACCTTTGGAAACTTTTTTTGCTGTTTATCAACATTAGGACCAAAGTTGTGTCAATGAAAGTCAGAGAAGCCATTATGAAAAATAGAAAATAGGTGCAGGAGGAGGCCATTCGGCCGTTCGAGCCAGCACCGCCATTCATTGTGATCATGGCTGATCGTCCCCAATCAATAACCCGTGCCTGCCTTTTCACCATATCCCTTGACTCCACTAGCCCCTAGAGCTCTATCCAACTCTCTCTTAAATCCATCCAGTGATTTGGCCTCCACTGCCCTCTGTGGCAGGGAATTCCATAAATTCACAACTCTCTGGGTAAAAAAGTTTTTTCTCACCTCAGTCTTAAATTACCTCCCCTTTATTCTAAGACTGTGGCCCCTGGTTCTGGACTCATCCAACATTGGGAACATTTTTCCTGCATCTAGCTTGTCCAGTCCTTTTATAATTGTATATGTTTCTATAAGATATCCCCTCATCCTTTTAAACTCCAGTGAATACAAGCCTAGTCTTTTCAATCTTTCCTCATATGATCCCATCCCAGGGATCAATCTCGTGAACCTATGCTTCATTGCCTCAATCACAAGGATGTCCTTCCTCAAATTAGGAGACCAAAACTGTACACTATACTCCAGATGTGGTCTCACCAGAGCCCTATACAACTGCAGAAGAACCTCTTAACTCCTATACTGAAATCCTATTGTTATGAAGGCCAACATTCCCTTAGCTTTCTTCACTGCCTGCTGTACCTGCACGCCAACTTTCAGTAACCAGTGTACAAGGACACCCAGGTCTCGCTGTCCCCTTACTTAACCGAACCCCATTGAGATAACAATCTGTCCCCTTGTTTTTGCCGCCAAAGTGGATAACCTCACATTTATCTATATTATACTGCATCTGCCACGCATCTGCCCACTCACAAACCTGTGCAGGTCATCCTACAACCTCCTAACATCCTCTTCACAGTTCACATGGCCACCCAGCTTTATGTCATCCGCAAACTTGCTAGTGTTGCTCCTAATTCCCTCTTCCAAATCATTAATATATATGGTAAACAGTTGTGGCCCCAACACTGAGCCTTGCGGCACTCCACTCGCCACTGCCTGCCATTCTGAAAAGGACCCGTTCACTCCTACTCTTTGCTTCCGGTCTGCCAACCAACTTTCTATCCATGTCAACACCCTACCCCCAATACCATGTGCTCCAATTTTAGTCACCAGTCTCCCGTGCGGGACTTTATCAAAGGCTTTCTGAAAGTCTAGATACACTACATCCACTGGCACCCCTTCATCAATTTTACTTGTCACATCCTCAAAAAATTCCAGAAGATTAGTCCAGCATGATTTCCCTTTCATAAATCCATGTTGACTTGGACTAATCCTTTTACTGCTATCCAAATGCCCCATTTTACCCTTAACATATCTAAAGAAGCTTTTACTGTCCTTCTTTATATTCCTGGCCAGCTTCCCCTCGTACTTCATCTTTTCAGCCCGTATTACCCGTTTTGTTTCCTTCTGTTGTCCTATGAAAGTTTCCCAATCCTCTGGCTTCTGGCTAATCTTTGCTGTGTTATACATCTTTTCTTTTAGTTTTATTCTATCCCTAACTTCTCATGTCAGCCATGATTACCTCCTACTCCCCTTAGAATCTATCTTCCTTTTTGGAATGAAATGATCCTGCGACTTCCGGATTATGCCCAGAATTTCCTGCCATTGCTGTTCCACCGTCATTCCTGCTAGGATCCCTTTCCAGTCTACGTTGGACAGCTCCCCTCTCATGCCTTCATAGTCCCCTTTGTTCAACTGCATCACTGACACTTCCGATTTAACGTACTCCTTCTCAAATTGCAGATTAAAACGAATCATATTATGATCACTACCTCCAAGTGGTTCCTTTATCTCGAGTTCTCTTATCATATCTGGTTCATTGGACAACACTAAATCCAGAATTGCCTTTTCTCTAGTCGGCTCCATTACAAGCTGCTCTAAGAATCCAGCTCAGAGGCATTCTACAAACTCTCTTTCTTGGGGTCCTGAACCAACCTGATTTTCACAGTCTACCTGCATATTGAAATCCCCCATCACCACAGTGGCATTACCTTTGTTACATGCCAGTTTTAACTCCTGCAGAGAAATCAGACTGAGAAACAAGAATAAAACTGTTAGAGACATCAGCCAAACCTTAGGCTTATCAAAATCAACTGTTTGGAACATAATTAAGAAGAAATAGAGCACTGGCGAGCTTACTAATCGCAAAGGGACAGGCCAAGGAAGACCTCCACAACTGATGACCGAAGAATTCTCTCTATAATAAAGAAAAATCCCCAAACATCTGTCCGACAGATCAGAAACTCTTCAGGAGTCAGGTGTAGATTTATCAATGACCCTGTAATTGTAATTGATCAGGTGTGTTTAATTGCCCCCTTCAAGCCTAAGAGAGCTCTCAGCACCTAGTTTTTCCTCCAGTCTTTCCATCACCCTTTTATTGCTGAAACACTCTTCAGGAGTCAGGTGTGGATTTGTCAATGACCACAGTCTGCAGAAGACTTCACGAACATAAATACAGAATCTACACTGCAAGATGCAAACCACTAGTTAGCCGCAAAAATAGGATGCCTAGGTTACAGTTTGCCAAGAAGTGCTTAAAAGACCAACTACAGTTCTGGAAAAAGGTCTTGTGGACAGATGAGATGAAGATTAACATATCTGAGTGATGACAAGATCAAAGTATGGAGAAGAGAAGGAACCGCCTAAGAACCAAAGCATACCACCTCATCTGTAAAACAGAGTTGGGGGTGGTATGGCCTGGGCATGTATGCCTGCTGAAGGTACTAGCTCACTTATCTTCATTGATGATACAATTGGTGATGGTACTAGTATAATGAATTCCGAAGTGTATAGACACATCCTATCTGCTCAAGTTTAAACAAATGCCTCAAAACTCATTGGCCGGCAGTTCATTCTACAGCAAGACAATGACCCCAAACATACTGCAAAAGCAGCAAAGGATTCAAAGCTAAAAAATGGTCAATTCTTGAGTGGCCAAGTCAATCGCCCGATCTGAACCCAATTAAGCATGCCTTTTATATGCTGAAGAGAAAACTGAAGGAGACTAGCCCCCAAAACAAGCATAAGCTAAAGATGGGTACAATATAGGTCTGGCAGAGCATCACCAGAGAAGATACCCAGCAACTGGTGATGCCCATGAATCGCAGACTTCAAGCAGTCATTGCATGCAAAAGATATGCAATAAAATATTAAACATGACTACTTTCATTTCCATGACATTGCTGTGACCTAAACATTATGGTGCCCTGAAATGACTATGTATAAACACTGCTGTAATTTCTACATGGTGAAACCAAAATGTGTAAAAATGGCTTTATTAAAATCTGACAATGCGCACTTCAACCTCATGTAATTTTTTCTATAAATCTCAAATTGTGGAGTACAGATGCCATTAAATAAATTATGCGTCTTTGTCCCAAACATTATGGAGGGTACTGTATTTGTTTTGAAGTGCCAAGTGCACATGTGCAAAGGAAAAGTGTCCTCCATCAGCAGGGAGCCACTTGGTACAAGAGGTCTGAAACCTAATCACAATTTTTAACACAGGAATTGATTGGTTCCTCAACATATATGTGAAGCCAAGTATAATTAAAGTTTAAAAGACATTTAGACAAGTACGTGGATAGGAAAAGTTTCAATGGATTTGGTCCAAAATAGGCAAATAAGACAAGCTCAGATATACAACTTTGTCGACATGGTTGAGTTGGACCAAAGGGCCTGTTTCCATGCTGTATAGCTCTACATGTGTAAAACACTGAGTTAGGCTGCAGATATTTTTACAAAAACATAATATCAAGATCAATTTGCCATCTATTTCTATGCACATTACAGATAATCTAGTTAAGAATAATTCAATAATCATATCCTAGTGATATTTCTGGGCCTGCCATGTTAATATGAGCTTTCGGAGAGTGACAAATGTTGAACAGCATGTTGGCACAGCCGTTTATGCTGCTGCCTCATAGTTCCAGAGACCCAGATTTAATCCTAATACTGGTTCTGTTGGTGATAATTGATAAATTTGCACATTCTTCATGCAATTTTAAGGGTTTCTATATTTACTATATGGATATATTGTCAAAAATCGGATTTTCTTTTTATACCACTGAAGAAGTTAAACCTTAATGAACTGCTGCTGTATTATTAGTATAAATTATTCAAATGCAGTTTATGTTCCCTTAGTCATCTGATTTTCTGAAATAAAATTCTGTTTCATTACTACCCCTTGGGTGAAAGAGGTCATTTCACCATTTATACACTGACTTTGTTCTCTCTTCCCCTGAAGACACTGGCTGAGCAGAACTGCATGAATGCATCAGCCAAAAAGAGTCTTGAATTCTGAAGATTTGCAGGCTATTGACCAAATGCTCCCCGTTGGTGCATATCTTCCTGTTTCACTACTATCAGAATTAGGTATTATATTTGGTTTTTCATCTTTTTCCAGAAACAATAAAGTTAACCATATACTGCAGTCTAAGTGAAATCAGTTTATTATCAAGTCAAGTTCTTTCCATCGGTATGGCTCACTCAGCAACTATCTTTAATGTGTGCCCACTGCAGATGTGATTAATATTGTTTTTGGTAGAACAAGTCAGTATATGCCAACCCATATTGCAGTGAAACAATGTGGCAATTTTTACATAAGCATTTAAAGTCCACAAGCATTTTTAAATGAAAACATAACTGCACATTACCAAATAAAATTGAACCTTCCACAGGGAATTAAGAATCAGAAAGTAATTCTCAATGAAGTTTTCTCTTATATAGCACCTCCACCATTAAATTAAATGACATTGCAAATCAGTAAATGCAATATTACAATTATATATTTTTTAAATTAAGAAACAGATTTATCTTCCAATTCAAGCCAGCAGTTAAGCTCTAATGTAGTTAGGTTTTATTCATGCCAAGAATTGTTGTGCTTGTATTTTTAATTTAGCAACTTAATTGATTGGATAGGGTTCAAAATGAACCATTCAACACGTTTAACAGAGACAAATCAAATTTAGAAATCTAGGTTGCATTTTTAAAACATTAAGCCTGTAGGAAATGGAAAGACTTAGAAGGATTGAGGATTCCAGTTATGAGGTCCAAAATGCAAAGGTAAACAGAAGACGGTCCTGTGTCAGGAAATGAAGAAAGAAGAAAAGCATAATGCTTAATGCTAATAAGAAAACTGCAAATGCTGGAATCTGGAACAAAACACAAAGTGCTGTAGGAAATCAGCAGGTCAAGCTGCATTTCTGGAGGCAAAGGACAGATGGGATTTTGGGTTGTGATCCTTCAGAGTCTGCTTCAAAATGCTGTTTGTCCATTCCCTCCACACAAGTTGCCTTACCAGTGGAGTTCCTCCAGCACTTTATGAGCATAAGAGGAACTAATGACGGTGAAGTAGTCTCAGCAACAAATAACAGAAAAATGTCTTGCTATCTATAACACATTAGATTTTTAGTCTGGTTAAAAACTCCTCCAGTATACAAAGAAAGCGCAAGGGAAATTTGTTTTGCCACATAAATAATTCCTCCAGAGAAATAATGGGCTGATGCCACTACCATTATCTCATATTATATGACAGGAATTTTAAAAAATAGATTTAAAAATAGAATACAAATTGACATATGTTTCTTATAACAAATATCCAGAATTTTCCATTTACACAAATGAAACAATAAAAAATTGTGTTTGATCTAGAAATTTAGTATAGTCAAAGAGTTTATCTCAGAGGTAATATTTCTAATATTCAGACAGTAATTCTCCTGTTGCACTTGGGCAGTGGCCAGAATTTAATGAGCTTCGATGTAGTCTAATAAGATTTGTCTGTAATTTTAACCCAGCAAGCCAGTTATTTTATGTGGCATGCATGCAAAGGAACACAAAAGGTCAAAGGGGCATTGCAAAGTTGTTCAGCATTGATTGTCCTATGCAGTGCAGGCAAGGAAGTCTATTTTCTGATTTTAATCTAGATTGAGTTTGCTGATTTTGGCTGATTGGATGGCGGCGTCCAATAAATAGCCTCACTTCACCTCACCTATCAAATGAAAAGCTAAGACGATATGGATTTCCAATAAACCCTGCCAGAAATGCGCACAAATGGCATTAGCCGGATTAGTCCCCAACAAGCAATAGATTACATTTTTGTCCATTTCCATGTGGTATGGTAGGAACAGCTGATTTGTCTGTGCAAAATTTGGAAATTCTCCCATGTATTCTGGTTTCCTCCCACATCCCAAAGTTGTTGTAAATTACTTGGCTATTAGAAATGAGTGAAAATCAATGGCATGTGGTAGAGAATGGGTTACAGGAAATAAATAGGATTAACAGGATTGTTCTGAGAACCAGAAGAGACTCAGTGGGCTGAATGATCTTTTTCTACATTGTAAGTAAATGTGAATAATCACGGTTTACAATAACAAGTTGTTTACGACCGAAATGAACAAATCTTATTCCCTATGTATTTTGTCTTTGTGGAAGTCAGTAAGGATCCAAGTTCTACAAATAGGACAGTTCTAATTTATTATATTTAATCAACTAATTAAGATCCCCACTTACAGATCAACAAAAGATTAAAATAATTCACACTTGACAATCTGCCAAGTCTTGATGGGAGGTGCACTATCTTAATCTGATTAATCAGATTATATGCAACAATATCCTGTATGTGTATCTGAAGAAGGTCTCGACCCGAAACATCACCCATTCCTTTTCTCCAGAGATGCTGCCTGTCCCGCTGAGTTACTCCAGCTTTTTGTGTTTATCTCCTGTAGGTGTTGTTTGAGAGTAAATGAGAAACATGAAAAGCTAATAAGAATCTCAAATCAGTAAGATTAAAATTAGATTAATTCACACACTGTAAATAAATGGTCTTATTATTGTGCCTCAGATGGATAAATGATCCATAATCATAAAATCGCTTCCACTCTGGATTTGCTTGAGCAACACTGCAGGAGTTCTAGGCAATTTATAGGCAATGGTTAAACAAAAGTAAATTGCCATCCATGCTTTGTACATTGGCTATGTCAAATTTTTTTAGTCATTTTTTAACCAATTTTCAATAATAGCCGCATCCTGTGTTAACATTTGCTTGTCAAAGTACAACCGATCTGCTCCATAAATTTGCTAACACTGTTGCAGTTCAGTCGTCCCCTATATTTAGTGCTGTGACGAATGACATTAAATTCACATGACTGATAACAATTACAAAAGTGGAGAGAAAAATGAACTATGCATGCATATATGAATTTTGAATTTAAGAATATTGTGAGAAATCAGGTGTTACGGACGACCTGTAATTGTATGCAATTACAATCAGATCCACCTTAAAGAACAATACCAACCCTACTCAAATTTATATATAATTAGAAATCTTTCTGTGAGCACAATTCTCGCTGCAATATCTTTTAGAAGTATGGTCACTGTAATTGGAGGCCAGGATTATATTCCAAGAGCTCCCCTGGCCATTATCCATGGCACAACTGTCTTCCATTTCTTCATTATCAATCTTCGCTCCCCGAGAAGGTCAGATGTAAAAACATCTGCAGATCAATCTCCTCAGATAACAATAAATGTTTTGCCAACATAACAGTACCAGTGTGTTTAATGAATAATTGGCATATATTTAAAACGGGGAATTATAGACCAGTTAGCCTGACATCGGTGGTGGGGAAGATGCTGGAGTCAATTATAAAAGATGAGATAGCCGCACAGTGGTTGGCAGACAGGAAACAAAGAGTAGGGATTAACGGGTCCCTTTCAGAATGGCAGGCAGTGACAAGTGGGGTACCGCAAGGATCAGTGCTGGGGCCGCAGCTATTTACAATATACATCAATGATTTGGATGAAGGGATTCAAAGTAACATTAGCAAATTTGCAGATGACACAAAGCGGGGTGGCAGTGTGAACTGTGAGGAGGATGCTATGAGAATGCAGGGTGACTTGGACCGGTTGGAGGAGTGGGCAGATGCATGGCAGATTAAGTTTAATGCGGATAAACGTGAGGTTATCCACTTTCGTAGCAAAAACAGGAAGGCAGATTACTGTTTACTTTATTTTATTAGAAGTAATCCATTTACAATAATGTAAACAACTTTACAAACCTCAACTTAATTACATATTATTTTTTAAATAACCCATTGACAGTTATCATCTTCTATTTTTTTGGAAATAAAGAAAAGAATAGAGTAGATTTAAATCAATAAGAAAGTGATTAAATAATAATTTGATTATATAGAAAAGAAGAAGAAAATAGACCAAAGAAAAAAGATTATAGATTAACAGAAAATGAAAAAATATTATATATATATATATATCAATGAAAATCAACAAAATATATTGTATCTAAAACTATTACAAATAGTAATATCAATGAAGACATGCCTATTAATCCTAGTATAAAAATCAATTATTCTCATCAAATCCCGCTGGGTACCCGTCAGGCTGTGACGTCAAGAACAGCTACTTCTCTAGATACTGTATATATGGAGACCATATTTGTTCGAAGGTATTATATTTGTCCAATAGGACAAATCTGATTCTTTCTAATTGTAACGTCTCCAACATCTCTGCTGCCCACATTTTAATTGTGGGGGATAATGTTCCCTTCCAAAATTTCAATATGATTTTTTTCCCTATTATCAAACAGTAATCAAAGAAATTTCTTTGATTTCCTGTAAGTACTGAATTTGAATCCAGAATCCCAAGTATTATTAACTTTGGGTCTGGATCCAATCTAATTTTTAGAACCTCAGAAATAACCTTAAAGATTTCTGTCCAGTAATAATTCAGTTTGGAACATGTAGCAAAACTATGTGTTAAATTTGCTTCTAAATTCTTACATTTATCACAAATTGAAGAGAGATTGTGAAAGATACTATTTAATTTAGTTTTTGAATAGTGTAATCTGTATAATACTTTGAATTGTATCAATGTATGTCTGGCATTTAGCGAACACCGATGTATATGCTGTAAACTTTCTTCCCAATTTTCTTTTGTTATGGATAAACCAATTTCCTTTTCCCATGCTTGCCGATATGTTTCAGTTGTTGGATTCCCCTTATCCAATATTATGTTATATATATAGGCTATTAATTTTTCTGTATTTGGATGTAAATTAAACAAATCATCTAATAATCCTGGTACTTTATTTTTATAATCTAATGTGTTTGATTTTATATAATCTCTAATTTGTAAGTACCTAAACAAGTGTTGCGGAGACAAGGAAGGCAGATTACTATCTAAATGGCGTCAAGTTGCGAAAAAGGGAAGTACAACGGTATCTGAGGGTTCTTGTACATTAATGCAGGTACAACAGGCAGTGAAGAAAGCGAATGGCATGTTGGCCTTTATAACAAAAGGAATCGAATATAGGAGCAAAGAGGTCCTTCTGCAGTTGTACAGAGCCCTAGTGAGACCACACCTGGAGTATTGTGTGCTCTTTTGGTCCCCTAATTTGAGGAAGGATATTCTTGCTATTGAGGGAGTGCAGCGTAGGTTTACAAGGTTAATTCCCGGGATGGCGGGACTGTCATTTGCTGAGAGAATGGAGCAGCTGGGCTTGTACACTCTGGAGTTTAGAAGGACGAGAGGGGATCTCATTGAAACATATAAGATTGTTAAGGGCTTGGACACACTAGAGGCAGGAAACATGTTCCCGATGTTGGGGGAGTCCAGAACCAGAGGCCACAGTTTAAGAATAAGGAGTAAGCCATTTAGAACAGAGACGAGGAAACACTTTTTCTCACAGTGAGTGGTGAGTCTGTGGAATTCTCTGCTTCAGAGGGCAGTGGAGGCAGGTTCTCTGGATTATTTCAAGAGAGAGCTAGATCGGGCTCTTAAAAATAGCAGAGTCAGGGGATATGGGGACAAGGCAGGAACTGGGTACTGATAGGGGATGATCAGCCATGATCATATTGAATGGTGGTGCTGGCTCGAAGGGACAAATGGCCTACTCCTGCACCTATTGTCTATTGTCTATTGACCCCAATCATCCCATTCCACCCACTCATTATTCTTGACTCAACCAAAATTATTTCTGAAATATTGGTCATGGTTTTGTGCAAAAATACTCCAAAATAAGGCTCAGAAAGCACCAGAGAGCATCGAAAACCCCTGAGCTTCCAGGGCCCTTAAGTGAGCCCTGGACCCCGGTCACGAGGGACTTCACGCTCGTGATGTGCGCTATGCGCACATTATTTCACATAACATTTTTGTAATCCTGTCATGACACCACCCTTTTTGAAAAGCTTCATACGGGCCTGCTTTCTAACACAGAAGTAGCGTTCGATATTCATGACAGCCATTGGGTACCCAGTTACTAAACCAACATTTGGTCAATAGCTTTCTATACACTGGTAATTCAAATGCTCATCAAGATACGTCATGAAGGTATCCTTAGAGCTAAAGCTTCAACCAACACTGAGATTCATAATTCAAATGTGCACACTACAAGTCGTTGGCATCAAATTTAAATGTAACTGTGATTACAAGCTTGTTCTGTGAAACACATGATATTGCAGTCAAGATAATAACCGACTTGATAGACAGATTAAAACATTTAGACAAATCAAATGCAAACCATGCAGTGAAAAGCTCAGCTATGAAATTGCCAAATACGGTAATTGTAATGAGCTCATGAGTAAGTGTAAATTACCCTCTCAAGAACGTGAGCTGTCTAAATTTAGTAATATAATGTCCTCTTTCATCTTTATTTTTAATCTGTCAACAGCTAGCACAGAACCCACAGGACCATCAGCTATGAAATTTTATTAGATATTCAGATATCTGTGCACAAGCACGGTATGTTTCTTGAAGGTTTCTCTTTGCTGGCTAAAGGATTCATCCAGTAATTGTTACAGTTGAAAAAGATGTAATGCTGGGATTAAAATTTCCACTGCACAAAATATGTCCTGTGATACATAACTTATAATTTTCTACAATTTTATTTCACATGCCAAATTCTTCCTGGGTTTCCTGATCCAGGATATTGATGAATACATTATCGACCAACACTCAAAGGTAGCCCAGTATCGTGCAAGGAAACAAATGTCACCTACTGCTAGAAAACCGAATCTGTATTCTACTTCACTTGTTATCCATGATTCACTGTTCTTGGTGGAATCAACAGCAGAAAACTTAACAACTACCTGAAGTGGTTGGGGCTGAAGATCCCAACCGGAAACGTTGACTATCTACGCCCTCCTCAGATGCTGCCTGACCTACTGAATTACTGCAGCGCTGTTTTGCATAACCATCAACCAAGTTAAAAGCTGGGAACTACAACAAGGTCACGATATATTCACATGTTACTGTATCATTGACAACTCACTGTTACACTCTCATTCCTTAAAATAATCAGAAAAGCACACTGCACAAGATCCCTTGGATCAAAGACATTCCTAGCATACAACTCTTATTTTACACTCTTCCTGAGTTCAGATGATATGTTAACCAGGTCTCCTTTTACACAGATGGTGTCTGACCCACTAAGCATTTCCAGCATCTGCAGAATTCTGGTTTGAGACTCTTCCAAATTTCCTCTTGCTCTCGTTCTCGAAACTTGTCCTTTCTCCAGAACTGGCCATTTATATGGGTTTGGTGGTTCCCCACAACTAGGAAGTATGTCATCCCCTGTGGGGATTATTCATGCACCAAACCTCAAATATGAGTGCTGATGTGCTACTGGATCATATTAGCAAATACTTGCAACTTAACATGAAAAATGGCTATCTAAATGTAATATTTTTCCAATAACCTGCACTTTATTAAGTAAAACTACATACACTTTGTTAAAATAGATGTCTAACACCAATAATTATCTCAAAATAGTTGTAGAAACAAATACAAATTACAGCTCCTCTTATGTTTCAATATGAACATAAAAAAGGCAACACTGTGCAAGCACAAGACACTATCAAGCCATTCACTAGTTTATCAAACTAATTATTGGTATTGGTTAATTAATGTCACGCATACCAAGATACACTGAAAAACTTTGTTTTGTATTTTGGGGCAAATCATACCATACATAATACAATCACACCATACACGAGTGCAACAGGTAGTACTGAAATATAAAGGAAACAAAGTGAATAATAGTGTTACAGATACAGAGCAAGAACAGACAAAAAGTAGAAAGGTTGAAAAAAGGTAAATTTGGAGATTGGGAATAAATCCTTAGCATAAAAGAGATTACATCCTTAGCATATAAGAGAATATAGCATTTAAGAGGATCATTCAAGAGTCTACGGGGAGAAAGCAGCTTCTGCCCAGTCAAAAGGATATAAGAGAGCTCATAGAACGTCTCTGCTTAACTAAAAACAATTTATCTCTGTATCTTTGACAATATTCACCTCACACCTAATTCTACCAAAGACAAATTAATTGGCCATTTAAAATCACAGGCTGATTGTAGATCTAATGTATACAAATTCAAAGCTCTGTTTTTTTAGGGTTAATTACAATGCGACCTTTTTCTCTTTTTTGTAAAAAAAACATTTTTGCATTTGGAACAAGATTTCGAAATCAATTGGCCTTGATGCAGTAGGCAGCACCATAATAACAAGAAAAACAAATTTATCCATCTAAAATTTATAATTCTAATCTTATCTTCAAAATACTATTGATTCAGAGCTGTACAAAAACACTTGTGCAAGCCATGACTGGTTAGGATTAATTATTGCTAGATAGTCATTTTTATTGCCGAGGAGATTGCCTGCAAATATTTTGGCAGCTAACTGCACTAGAAGTGACCAAAATTTAAAAAATCTGGAAAAAATTGATACTTTTACCATCACACACCATTTTAGCAGATATGGTTTCTAACAATGCTAATCGAATTGAATAAACAGATTTATGAAACAAAACACTCTTGAAATACAGGTCTAGTTAATTGCTTCTGATGGAGCTTTTAGTCCGACTGTGCAGAGTCATAATGTTCTGCTCTTATTTCTGATCTCCATAAAGTTTTTTTTATTTCTACCTTGTGTTTAAGCTTATGGAGGTTCTTAATTTTGCTACCAGTTTGAAAATATTGTCTTTGATGTTGCCTTCTTGACCTAGTTATCAATTGTTACTTCATGAAACTATTGCACCTTTGGATTTCAAGTGGCACCAAGAGTAGGTTTTCTCACATAATCTATAACTAAACCCAGAATAAAAATATGTATGATTATTAAAAAATAATCAGATGGTGGAAATCTGGAAGAAGGAAAGAATGCTAGAACAGCTCAGCAGGTCAGGCAATTGTGGAGAAAGAAATAGAGTTACATTTCAGGTCAAAGACTTTCAATAGAACTGGGAAAGACAGATTGCTACTGGGGGTATCATTGGCAGGCCTAACCGAGGATGGCGCTGCAGGCCTAACCGAGGAAACATCCAGGCAGGTGGTGGGTGACATCGGCAGTCCAGCCTGGCAGTGAAGTTCAGTCGGTCCATCCGCTATCACCAATTTCCGTTATAAAGAGGTCCGTAAAATCAAGGGTTTACTGTATGATAATTTTGATATAGTTACACATCCTCCTCAGAGAAGACGCAATTTAAAAAAAAAATTAGTTCCTCTAGCTTCCATCCAACAATATTTTCTGATGAATGAAGCCTCTTATTAAACAAGCATACCTTCATATAGGATGTGGGTACAATAAAAATTGTGGTACACTACTTTTCTCCTGTGCATACTTCTGTACATCAGTCAGTCAGTCATGTTGTCACACCCATTTCGGAAATCTAAATAGACCAAAAGCTAAATTAGAATCTACTTACGTGATTTAGACTTGATCAAAACACGATTTGTTCCAATTTCTCTCCCAATCCAATGCCAAACAGTGTCGATCAGGCACATTTTATAAATTGCACACTTTGGTGTGTTGCTTAAAATGATGTGTGCTCAAAGATGATTCTGAAATGAATAATAGGATTTCGAAAACAGGTTAATAAATAATTGCAGAATGTTTTATTCTTTGCATGTTTTTTTAATTTCATATTTCTTCACATAAAACCTCAACTTCTGAATTTATTATTTCACCCAGTGTTCTCTTCTTTCTACAGTTTTATAGTCTTTTAAAAAATGTAATACGAGAAAGAAGAGCAATAATTTGCCAATGCTGGAATATTACTTTAAATATTAATTTGTCATCAATGCGCCCAATCTACACCGTTTTATTCCTGACCTTCTATACTAAACTACACTATACACACTGGGATATTAAGAAAAACTGAGGAGTTGTTAACTAATTATTCCCAAACATTTAGTAGCATGAATTTGAGCAATTTGTTCATTTTCTAGAAGACTTTTAAAAAAAAGCTTCATCTGCATTTAAGACACAAATTATGGGGATATCAAATCAGCTGTAATAAAGAATAACTTTGTGTCGTTATCCAAAATGCAGCCTTTTTGCATAGTTATCCCTCAATAATTTCCTTGAAATGTGTCATTGAGTGAGCTAAATCTTTTCAATAACACCACGCTTACTATTTTTTTTTAAAAGCATAGTAATGCAGATGATTCAAGTTGATTACTTTTTCGGATCAGCTCAGTTGAGGGCACTTTCATTAACTGTAATCTGCATGTTTTGCACCAAGTGAGGGTTCATAAAAAGTACACAAACTTTAGCTGTCAGATAGCGTCCTGCTGCCAACATGCTAATAACAGATATCGTTTTATCCTTCTGTCAAATTCTCTCTGCCAAATTCATCTGTTCCCCTATTGAATTGGTACTTGAGAAAAAAAATCAACAGACATGATCTAGGCAAACTTCCATGGCAACCCACCATCATCCCAAAGTCTGCAAATTGTTATGGCTTGACAAACATCTCAAATAAATGTCTTTAAATTTCTAAAATTTGTTTTTATACCGTCACTGAATACATGCGAGTTAATTTTAAATTTAACAATGTCATGGTGTAAATTCATGTCTATGAAATCACTGCAAAAATAGTTCAGCATTCCTTATGCTAATGAGAAGTTCATTGGGAAAATTAAAGCTACATATCCAAATGAAAAGCACTTAGGTCACACTAAGTGGGATAAAACAAATGATGTAATTTGTTAATTTTCAGTGCCTTTCTGAAAATGTGGTATCACAACTTGAGAACAGAAGAGTTTCAAGTCGGTGCACAACAATAATCGACATTGCCTAAACACAAGCGTCTTCTATTCTGTCATACCAAAATGTTTACACTTTCATCCCGAGAAATTTCAGTACTCTGAAATAATTTCCCCACTTCTGAAACTGTAATCAGATCTCTGTTAAACCACATTCTTTAAAAAGGTTAGGTCTGCCGTCTCATACGATGACTAATTTCCTGCCACTAACTAATGAGGAACGTGCAGAGACAAATAACTGCAACTGCTGGAATCTTGAGCAAAACCTGAGGAACTCAACAGGTCAGACAGCATCTGTCATGGGATGGACAAGCATTGTTTCTGATTCAGTCCAAAGGGTCCCGAACCAAAACATCATATGTGTATTCCCTTTTCAGATGCTGCCTGACCAAGAGTTCCTCCACCACTTTGTGTTTTGCAACTAATAGGCAATATATTCTTTCTCCTTTCCTGGACCTGTCCAGAATACAATCTCAACAATGAAAAAGCAGTGCTTTAACCTTTTGCACAACTCAGTCCCAAACAGGAATTTAGCACTATTATAATAACATCTAGTAAATTGCTAGGGTACATGATATATTAAATATTGACTGATTAATTTACAATACAGGTTTCTGCCAGGGATATACATTCACCAACAGTCCAGTGGCCACATAACGATCACAGCTTGGAATTAAAGATTCCTTTGTTGCAGCTTTCCTGATGTATATTGAACAATGGGAATTAGGTTTATTATTGTCACGTACCAAGATACAGTGAAACGTTTGATCTGAATATTCCTTATTACATTTTGTTTTAAATGTTTTTGAATAGAGTATATTTTGAAATTTATAAAAGATTGAGCTATGCCAAGTTTGCTTCACTTAGTCACAGGAGACCTAGTATGGCGAGAGGGAATAAAAAATGAGTCAAGATTTCAAACTCCAATGCTAACCTTTACTTTCAGGTGAAGCTGGATACCTAATTTGTCTCAACCTTTTAAAGACTGCTGATACTGCTAGCAGCATTCACAAGCTTGCCAGTGAAACCAGTCAATCCAATTATCAACTGTCTATGGGTTATGGACAAAAATAATGGTAGAGAAAAGGTTATTCAGAAATACATTTTTACATAGTTACTGCATCCAAAATGGCAGAGTTTAAATTGCAAGTAATTGAAATTGCAGCAGAGGACCTGCCATTTGGCCCATTTAATCCCTGTTATCACTCCATCCACAACAAGATTATGTACTCCAATCACATTTAACCAATTCCCTCTGAAAAGCCACAATGACACATCTTAAACCCTTTGGCCCACCTTGTCCATGCCAACCAAGGTTCCTTATCTAAACGAGTCCTACCTGCCTGCATTTGGCCTATATCCCTCTAAACCGTTCCTATATATGTACCTGTCCAAATGTATTCAATTTTGTTATTGTACCTGCCTCAACTACCTCTTCTAGCAGCTCTTCAAAATCTTTCAAATACCATTTGTGTCCAGTAATTCCAATTCCTTATGTCCAAAATAATCTCTATATCCAATTTGATAGTATTTTAGCACACGACGGGTCCTTCGGCCCACAATGTTTGTGCTGGACATGAAGCCTAGCTGAACTAATCTCAACTGCCTGCAAGCGAGCCATATCCCACCATTTCCTGCATATCCATGTGTTGATGTAAACACTTCTTAAATAGCATTATCGTACCTGCCTCTACCACCACCTCTGGCAGTGTGTTCCAGGCCCCCACCACCCTCAGTGTAAAAAACTTGCCCCGCACATTAATGTTAAACTTACCCCCTCCTCTCATTTTATAGCTATGCTCTCCAGTGTTGGACTGGAGAGCATTTCCTGTCTGGGAAAAAGGTTCTGACTGTCCACCCTATATGATGCCTCTCATAATTTTATATACTTCTATCAAATCTCCCCTCAACCTCCAACATTCCAGAGAAAACAACCCAAGTCTATCCAACCTCTCCATGTAGCTGAAACCCTCTTATCCAGGCAGCATTCTCTAAACTTCCTTTAGAAACATAGAAACATAGAAAATAGGTGCAGGAGTAGGCCATTCGGCCCTTCGAGCCTGCACCGCCATTCAATATGATCATGGCTAATCATCCAACTCAGTATCCTGTACCTGCCTTCTCTCCATCCCCCAGATCCCTTTAGCCACAAGGGCCACATCTAACTCCCTCTTAAATATAGCCAATGAACTGGCCTCAACTACCTTCTGTGGCAGAGAATTCCACAGATTCACCACTCTCTGTGTGAAAAATGATTTTCTCATCTCGGCCCTAAATCCCCCTTATCCTTAAACTGTGACCCCTTGTCCTGGAGTTCCCCAACATCGGGAACAATCATCCTGCATCTAGCCTGTCCAACCCCTTAAGAATTTTGTAAGTCTCTATGAGATCCCCCCTCAATCTTCTAAATTCCAGCGAGTACCAGCCGAGTCTATCCAGTCTTTCTTCATATGGAAGTCCTGCCATCCCAGGAATCAGTCTGGTGAACCTTCTCTGTACTCCCTCTATGGCAAGAATGTCTTTCCTCAGATTAGGACACCAAAACTGTACGCAATACTCCAGGTGTGGCCTCACCAATACCCTGTACAACTGCAGCAGAACCTCCCTGCTCTTGTACTCAAATCCTTTTGCTATGAATGCCAACATACCATTCGCTTTCTTCACAGCCTGCTGAACCTGCATGCCTACTTTCAATGACTGGTGTACCATGACACCCAGGTCTCGTTGCATCTCCCCTTTTCCTAATCGGTCACTATTCAAATAATAGTCTACTTTCCTGTTTTTGCCACCAAAGTGGATAACCTCACATTTCCAATTTGGGAAGCATATGGGCAGCATTCTCTAAACTTCCTTTGCACCCTCTCCAAAGCTTCCACATCTTTACATATATCTACATGCTCCCTAATAATTAGATGTTGCTTAAAAAATAGAACAGAAAGTAAATACAGATATCAACTATGCAGTGCAATTTGTACAGTACACACTGCAGAAATGGTCAAAGGTGTGAAAGTTTAGGACAGTAAATAGAGGGCCTAGGTAACAGCATCCAGGAGAAAGAATTCCACTGAAATAGAGTACCAATTCAGAACACTTACCTCCAGGTTCAAGAACAGCTCCCCGCCCCCATCAACCATAAGACACGGGAGCATAATTTAGTCATTCGGCCCATCAAGTCTGCTCTGCCATTCAATCACAGCTGATCTATGTTTTCCACTCAAACCCATTATCCTGCCTTCTCCCCATAATCTTTGACACGCTCTGTCACATTCTGTCACGCTCATGACTTGTGCCTTGTACTCTGTGGAGAGGTGTTGAAGAGTCAGGGTGCCGGAGAATCTCCAGCCTTTGTCCTGCAGATGTAGCCATGAAGTGGCTGGTTAATACTCTACCCTCCCCATCTCCAGTTTGTTGATTGTGGTGGACTTTAACAAATACTAACACCATTGAATGTCACGGGTAGATCGATACAGTTCCCCTTTCTTTGGAACTGTCTGTTATCTGTCATTTGCGTGCATACTATCTTGTTCACTGTTTTTCAGCACACCTGAATGTTTTCAAAGTCTCGCCGCATTACAGCATGGCTGCCTCGCCAACAGTCTGTCTGTCTGTCCCTTCTTTCTTTGTTGTTTTATAGTATATGTGTTAAATGTATGTTTTAGTGTTCTTTAGCTTATTTTATGTGGGGGAGTGGAGGGGATGTTGGGGAGACTTTTCTTTAAATCTCTTAACTCAACAGAGATGCCATTTTTTCCCATATCATATCTCCGTCCGCACTGCGGCCTAACATCAAGGAGTTGGCGGCCTTTGCTGGAGACCGACTTCGGGAGCTCCAACCACAGGAGCCTGCGGGACTTAACACCGTGGAGCTGGAAATCCCTTTGCCAGGGATTGACCGGGAGCTCCAACTGCGGGAGCCCCAACTTGTTCACTGATGTTTTTTGTGTGACCCATACAAAGGTAGTTGAAGCGTAATGTATGACACAAGACCCACAGCAATTTGGCAACCAGTACTACTCTACTTGCTGATAGAAAGGTCCAAACAAGAAAAGGAATTGCATACTTGAGTGGCCTAATAAGCTGTTCAGTTGCATGATTCACCTCAGCGAAGATAAAACGGACGAGGAAAGAAACATTTGCACCCATCTTCAGCCAAATGTGCTTTTGATCTTGGCTTCCTCCTGTGGCTCTCACTGACATAAAAATAAGACTTTAACCAATTTGATCCATTATACATGATATCAAGCAGGCACGTGCCGTCAGACCAAAATTATAAAATGATAATTATTAAATATAAATAGTAAAGCCATGGGAGAATTATGCCTGCCTACGAGAGCGATCTCTTAGGTAGGCATAATTCTCCATGCCTTTCATGTGCCGCGCAGTACATGTAATACGGGAAAGTGTGTGCAGCCCACATGCCATGGACGCTGCTTCAAGCTGTCAATTTCAAGCAGAGATAAAGGCAGCTGAAATTCTGCCTTTGCAGCGTGGACTATGTACTGCGCATGTGCAGCAGCCTATTGCGCATGCACAGCGCAAGCGGCTATAAAAGTGGGAAGTGGCTGTAAAAGGACAGCGCCGCTGGGGGGGGGGGGGAAAGAGTTAGTTTCACAGCGTGTGGGGAGTCTGGCCAGCGGTAAAGTTGCGGGAGGGCAGGAACGTTGAGAAGGAGGGGGTCGGGGATCATGCCAGAGCAACCAGCGGGCGATGGATAACAGGACAGCGGGCGGTGAAGCTTACTCCATGTGTCAGTGCAAGTAACCTCAAATCGTCCCTTGTTCGTGCTGACACAGGAGTGTCCACTGCCCGCTGTCCTGTTATCCATCGCCTGCTAATCCACTCCGCTCTATGATCTTTGCTCTTGAGCTGGTCCCCTCACTGTTCTGACGGAGAGGTGAGCGGGCCGGGAGAAGGTGCTGAGGTCCAGCGGCTGCTCGCAGCTACCCGAGCTGCTTCCCTCCCCGACCACAATGCTGGCACCGTGCCCGGAGCGCCGCGGCAACGGTAAGTGAGTGAGTTGCTGGCATGATCCCCGACCCCCTCCTTCGCAACTTTACCCCTGGCCAGACTCACCACACGCTGTGAAAGGAACTCTCTCCCGGATTGGTCCCTTGAACTAGTATTGTAATTCAATAAGATCACAACTGATTCAACTTGTCCCGGTGTGCTTTCGTTTTTCCCACAATCTCTCCACCTGCTGTCACCCTCCACCCCCCACCCATTCAGTAATTCAGAATGAAGGAGATTTGGAAGCCTTGGGCAAATTGAATTGTTACTTTCTTTATTTTTATTCTTTATTGTTACGGAGAGGAGAACAATCTGTGCATGCGCGGTTTAAGATTTTTTTTAAAGCCGACTGACTGCCTACCCTGAGTAATTACTCATGGCACATGCCTGATATCAAGAAATGACACAATGGCTGGACTCTAGGAGATTATGGTCCAGCCATTATTATTACCCCTAGCCAAGTTGTCCTGTACATTGGTTAGTAGTAGCCTGTATAGTGCAGATTTGTTATTGCCCCTGGTCCTGTACTTCACAGGTATGTATTCCGTTGTATTTGAAAAAGAACATCCACACAGGTTATAGACAATAGACAATAGGTGCAAGAGTAAGCCATTCGGCCCTTCGAGCCAGCACCGCAATTCACTGTGATCATGGCGGATCATCCACATTCAGTATCCCGTTCCTGCCTTCTCACCATATCCCCTGACTCCACTATCTTTAAGAGCTCTATCTAACTCTCTCTTGAAAGCATCCAGAGAATTGGCCTCCACTGCCTTCTGAGGCAGAGAATTCCACAGATTCACAACTTTCAGGGTAAAAAAGTTTTCCCTCATCTCCGTTCTAAATGGCCTACCACTTATTCTTAAACTGTGGCCCCTGGTTCTGGACAAAGGACAAACAAAGGACAAAGGACATTTATTATCACATACACCAATTGGTGTAGTGAAATTTGACTTGCCAATGCAGCACATGAATAAAGATAATACACAACACTAGAGTATTTAACAAAAAACATAAAAACATCCCCCCACAATGGTTCCCACTGTGGGGGAAGGCTGCAAAGTCCAGTCCCACCTCCAGTTCACCCATAGTCGGGCCTATTGAGGCCTCTGCAGTTGCCGCTTAGGCAGCCCGGTGCTTCAGGCCCACACGCCGGATGATGAAGTTCTGGCGACGGGTAAACACTCTCAGCGGCTCGGAGTGTCTGGAGCGGCCGCTTCTCCCCGGAGTTCACAGCTCCCGTAGTCAACGGGCCGCGCCGGTCGGAGCTCCGACTCTGGCGATCTCGGCGTGAGATCCCAGGCTCCGCGGTTTTTAAAACTCAGCGCCGCCCGCCCGCAGCTGGAAGCTCCTCAGACCGCAGACAGCAGCTCCGCGATGTTGCAGTCCCCCAACATCGGGGACATGTTTCCTGCCCCTAGCGTGTCCAATCCCTTAATAATCGTATATGTTTCCATAAGATTCCCTAACATCCTTCCAAATTCCAGAGTATACAAGTCCAGCTGCTCCATTCTATCAATATATGACTGTCCCGCCATCGCGGGAATTAACCTCATGAACCCAAGCTGCACTCCCTCAATACAGGCTGTTATGAGGAAAAACATTTTGTATGCAGAGTGGTTACAAACCCACTGCCAGCGAGGTTGATGGAAACCGAATCAATTTAGAATTAAGTTCAGTTTAGAGACACAGCGTGAAAACAGGCCATTCGGCCCACAGAGTCCATGCCGACCATCGATCACATCAGTCCTATGTTATCCCACTTACACATCCCTACACACCAGGGGCCCCTACACACCAGGGGCAATTTACAGAGGCCAAATCACCAGCCTTTGAGATGTGGGAGGAAACACTGGCACTCGGACGAAACCCACACCATATAGGGAGAACGCATAAACTTCACACATACAACATCCAAGGTCAGGATCAAACCCGGGTTTCTGGCCCTGTGAGGCAGCAGCTCTACCATCTGTGTCACTCCATTCTTTTTTTTAAATGCCATTGTCTCCAAGGCAATGGGTCACAGTCACAAAGGAAAGGGATTACTATTCAGATTCGATGGAGAATAAACTTTTTCATAGGATACAGAAAATTTGGGGTTAAGTAAGTGGGAGTGGAGGCCCAATCAGCGAGTACATTCATGATAGAGAAGATTGGTTTTTGTATATTATGGGAATTAAAGGATGCAGCTAATGGGCAGGAAAACGAAACTCAAGCAAAAAAAAAGCATAATCTTATTGAATGGCACAGTACCTGTATTCCTGCTCCTCTATTAATGTTCTTGTTATGTTCTCACAAACCAAACTAACTGCACAGAGATAAACCCTCAGAGTATCATTCCCTACATCTTGACAACAAAATATGTAGACTGTTTGGAAAAAGTTTCTTTTTCTAACCTATAAACTGCCACAACACATAAAAACCTCCCATAAAATATGACACCTTCAATTTATAATGTAAAATACCACAGCAAGCAACAGTCTTTCTGTTATCTATATGCTATTTGCTGCAGCTGCTGCTTTCCAAGGCAAATAACAAATGCCACCAAAATAGAACATATTTTATTGAAGGTAATCAACTCCCAACTACCACCAATGGATGGCAACAATGTATCAAACGTCATGCCACACCGTACATAGCTTTTGATTTTGCATTTTTTATCAAAAGTGTTCACAAGAAACATGTTTCATTGATTGTGGATGATCAGCCATGATCACATTGAATGGCGTTGCTGGCTTGAAGGGCCGAATAGCCTACTCCTGCACCTATTGTCTATGTATCCATGTATTACTTTACAATTACAGAATGTACAGAAGGGACTTTCATATATTAATGCCTTATATTTCCAAAGCATAACGTTGACCAACTTAGCCCACCACAAATATTTAAAACAAAATATTACTCAATAGACTCTGCTCACAAGTGTTTTCATTTTACTGTGTCAGCAGTGTTTCTGTCAATCAGGTATCATCTTGTCCTTCCTTGTATTCCAGCAATTTCTATCAACTTCAGATTTTTAAACATGTTTTAAAAATTATAAAGATTATTTAAGATTGAGTTAATTTGTTGTACATAATGTTGCTAAGCAGAGTGCAAAAAAAATCAAATGTTTTCATATTGTATTTGAAGTGTAAAATATCCCATGGAAATGCTTTGACGAGGTATGTGAGATTGAAGCAACAATGCCATAGTGTCATTAGTGGCTGTCCTGTAGTCATGAACTAAGATAGCTGATGATAGATACAAATAGCTGTAGTAAATCAGTGGGTCAGGCAGCATCTCTGGAGAAAAGGAATAGGTGACGTTTCAAGTCGAGACCCTTCTTCGTACTGGATGGCTGATGACGACTTAGGCATATTCTGGTTGCATAAGCTGCATTATCACACATTTTACACAAAAGCATTATCTATTATAATTGGATGTTATGAAAGAAATATCAATAGAATTAAATTTCTCTAAGGATATTTGTGGTATTTTTGTACCATTTTGAATGGTGATACTGGCCCTTTAAGATATGACTGAATAAATATCTGTGAAACTAAGCAAATACCCAAGTTGTTGAGCTCAGTATTACCTTGCTAAAGCAAAAGTAACGTATTGCAAGTTGCAATCAACTTTATTAAAACTTCAAAAACAATTAATACATCTGATATCAATCCCAGAGAAACAATATTTTGTCACAGACACTAAAGTTTCAAATAAAATAAAACCCTATCATCCTGAACATGGGAGGGAAGGTAACAAAGTGTATAAAACATGATTGCACTCACATGAATGTTGGCCTCTTCATTCCAATGAAAATTGAGGAAAGAAATGTAACTTTCATTTTGTCTCAAACATAAATGAGCAACCAGCTAACTCAACCTTATCAATAGACAATAGAAAATGGGTGCAGGAGTAGGCCATTCGGCCCTTCGAGCCAGCACCACCAATCAATGTGATCATGGCTGATCATCCGCTATCAGTACCCCGTTATCAGGATTTGAAATTGAGAAATCTTAACACCTTTTGGCATGCTGTTACATCGGACAGTTCTGTAGGTTTTCAAGATTTCCATTTCCAGTAACCACTGTTGGAATTGAGCTTGCACAATTTGGGTGAGAAGATAATGAAGGTCTATCAGAAAGATCCACATACTTGTATGGACTCCAGATATTTATTGCAAGCTTACACAAAATGATTCAACTTTGCAATGAATTAGTCATTGTTGCATGTGTATCTAATTGTTTTGCATGTTAAAACAATCAAATTCATTGTTTACATAATAACTACAATGTGATTTGCTATTTCATTCTGCAGCAAATTAAAAATGTTGTCCTATTGATCAGCAAAGATCTGGTGATCTTTTGCATAAATGAACACAATCACTGGACAAGCAAATGGCAAATTAAAATTAGGTCCATGTGAAACAATGAAATATCTGAATTACAACTGACCGCAAGAAGAAATGTTCAAATTATCAGTTAAACTGTGCAAAGTTCAATCCCGTTCTAGCCGGTAAACCGGATGTTTGTCCAGCATATCTCATTAAATAATGCAAACACAAATTGTTGGAGGAACTCAACAATTAAAGCAGCTTCCAAGAGGGGATAAGAATAGTAAACTTTTCGATGCTGTTTCTCGACTAGTTTCCCTTTTGCTCCAAATTCCAACATCTGCAGAATCTTGTGTCTAGGTATCACAGGGTTTTCATGAAAGCAAAGAGAAATTCATTACAATCAAAAATATTTTTGATAATCTTCTGTCAGTCATCAAACTAAATGGAAGCTTAGACTAAATGAAATGTTGGTGGGTCATTTTTCTAGTAACTATCCAACATTCAGCTTGGAGTAAATTGATTAACCATATTTATTATGCTATCCAGGAACAGAGTGGTTTTCTGCCAAAAATTCTCAAACTCAGAAACGTCAAACACATGGTTCCAGCACCTGCAGTTCCTTGAGTCTTCAGGTTACAAACAGGTACTGGAGATCTGAACAAATGAGACTGAAACAGATTTCCAGCTCAAAAGTCATCATTATCTGATTTATTTCTTGCTGACCCTACAGCAGGGGTTATATACAACAGAAGCCACATATGGAGTACCAAATGCTTGGTTCAAACTGTCTAGTTCTCTTGCCGGAAGAAATGAAAGCAATATTAGCTGGTACAACATTCATAAGCTACAGCACCTTTCAAGGAATTGGATTTGGGTTTTACCTCAACAAGGCCTAATTTGTAAACAGAGAATGACAAAAAATGGCCACAACATTAGAAACATATATACTTATTAAAAGCCTGATTTTGTACGTGTGTATATGTGTGTGTGTGTGTATATATGTGGTTGTCTTTACATCTTCGCAAAAACACTACGTGGTAGCAATTACATTTTTACATAGTCGGATTAACATATTTCCCGTCGAGGCCGGGAGCACCTTATCTGAACATTTCATGCTTTATTTCTCGACTTATTTTCGACTCATTACTGATTAAAAGACTAAAAAAGTCAAAAGACTTTGAAATTAAAACGACCAGCTTCAACTGATGATGTCACAATGGCTCGGCCAGCGGTGATCAGCCTCACTGAAGAATTCATCCTATATTTGACACATTATCCACAATTAAAGCTTTAAAAATGGCAACTTTCACAAGATTTTTACATATTCTGATTCACATTTTTCCCCTTGAGGCCGAGATCACCCTCACTGAACATTTTTTTCTTTATTTCTCAACTTGTTACTGATTAAAGTTTAAAACAATCAAAAGACTTTGAATTTAAAACAACCAGCTTCAACTGATGACATCACAATGGCTCGGCTAGCAGGGGGAGGGCAAATTGCTTTTGCAACACTCAGGGTAAATGCAATTGGAATTTTTTTTATAGAGCACTGCTGAGGGAAAGGCAAGGGCAGTGCTGGAATCTTACGTTCGGGAACGGCTTGAGTTGGAGGACCACGCCTCCCGTGGGGACTACGGGTAGGGAACGTGTGCGTTGGGGAGCAGACCCAATGGGTCTGTACTTGGTCTAGTTACAATTTAAACATAAATACTGAAGCTTTGGTAGCTTTTTATTTAACCAGTAAAGGTTGTTTTATTATACCTTAATCTTCCAAGCGAGTGAGACTGGATCAATCATACTTTTATATTAGTCATTAACATAAAATACCATTGTTCACTGAAAAAGTTCCAAGTGAAATTTCAACTTTAGAAAGTAAAATTTGTATGGGCACCACTTTGCCAGTCAGTATACAACCACCTGATTTTCTTCTCCATCAACTTTGGGCAGAGGATTTTATAGAATAACTAATTTACACCAGCGGTAAAGTTAAATGTTCCATACATTTTTATTAAAAATGGTACACAAGTCTCTGAAGGTTTGGAACTTGTGCCTCATGAGGGCCAGAACAAAGTTAAGCATCACAAGAGAGTAGCATTCTGGTTGACGGATTTTGTCTACTGATTACACCGCTAAATTAACATTTCGAAGAGGATGTTTAAGAAGGAACTGGAGATGCTGGAAAATCGAAGGTAAACAAAAATGCTGGAGAAACTCAGCGAGTGAGGCAGCATCCTGAAAAAGGGTTTCGGCCCAAAACTGCCTATTTACTTCGAAGAGGATGCCCACATTGGGTAATGATAAATTGAGACTCATTGATATCACCTACCCAAGATTCCCCTCAGGACAAAGTATTAGGCTCCATTTTAGTTTTTATATGCTCTGATGATCTGGCTGATGCAATTAAATTAGCATTATGCCACTGTAGTTCCATCTAAAAGCAAGATCATATTGATACAAGGCAATATTGATAATTCCTTAAAAGATGAACAGATACTCTGCTAACTTTAGTGGCAAAATCTAATTCAATGTCTCTAATTGCTATTGTTAGTTTAATTTCTTAATGTAAATTTGATATCTGCCCCTTGATGGGAAAAATATGTAACAAAAATACCCAGAAATAAAAGCAAACAAAGTGGACATCAACCTCAGGAAAGTTCAAAATTACCATCAGCTTTAGTTTCTATAAATCTTATTAAGATGCTGTTACAATACTCTGGGATCATGCTTGACAGATTAGGAAATAAATGTTACTGCCTCACACTCCAATGACATAGTCTTAGATTTAATTAATCAGTGTCCATAGTCAAAATGCTTCATTTTATGTTGAAAAGAATTGGTCAGATTGCTAATGACTTCCAGGAGACTGCAAGTATCAGCATTTACATATTTTTCATTAAAGTGAATTGAAATTGCACTCTCCCTCCAATATAAATAGTCCAAGCCTTGGAATTACACAATTTTGGGGTTTGGAGCATTTTATAGGTTTCATATGCAGTGACTTTTTCTGCTATGAATTAGAAATAATGTATCAAAAAAGCTGTGCTTAAAGTGCCAACAACAACACCATGGTAACAATGATGTTATGAAATTATCATGTTAGCTTGGTTCTGTATCATTACCAGCTCCACTCAAACCTCAGCCCATTCTCCAGTTGCTCATATCAACATGAACAGACTGAGTTTGTGTGTTAATAATGACCCAACCTCAAACCTCAGGACATTGAAAGCAGCCAAAAACACATCCTTAATGATGCAGCTTCCACAAGTATGCATTATCCTTATCAAAGCCTGTGAAAATGCCAAGAAAACAGTGCTACATATTACGATTGTAGACCATTTTGCAGAGTTCATATACAAAGCAGATATGATCGGCAAACAAAACAGGACCACAATTTTACTGAAAATATGAGGATGTCCACTGGAAATTAATTTTATACTGCATGAATGGATCAGACTGTGTGATTCAGCAATTTCTGCTATACTGCTAATATTTTAAATGTTATTGTACATTATGGAAATAAAATGACATTTCCACCTTGCATTTCACTCGTGACATGAAAGACTATTATAGTTGTCATTTGCAATTGGGATCAATATTTTAAAGCTTGTACCATGGCAAAAAAACTTGACTAATAAATAAAGGATAAATAATAAATGTTTAAAAAGAGTTTCAAAAATTGGAATTGATTCAACACATCAAACCACAGAGAGCAGCAATCAGAAAGCGTTCAAATGACACATTACACAACCAGAACAGTAGACCACAAGTCAGGAGCTACTCATAATCAACAGAGATTATGGTTACAATGCATCCAGTTTAAGAAAGGGATTAGATACTTAAGAATTGGGGCAGTACCCAAAATATAACCTCCAAGCTGGTTGTAGTGTTAGGGGTTTGTGATATAACATTTTTGGCATTGCAATATGACAAGAGGTGATTATAATAAGAGTTGGAACATTAGTAATAGAAATACAGGTATTGGTATACTATTATCACGTACAACAATACAGTCCTGTTTGCGTGCCCTGCAGTCAAATTGTACGATACACGAGTACAATCATGCCATACACCAATACAACAGGAAGTGCAAAGGAGAAATTACAAGAGTGCAGAATATAGTTACAAAGAAAAACTCCAAGGCCCACAATGAGTTAGTTTGGAAGATTGGGGCTACACCCTAGCTTATGGGACAACCGTTCAGTATTCTGGTAATAGCAATGAAGTGGCTGCTCCTGAAACCGGCAATATGTGCTTTCAAGCTTTTGTATCTTCATGGGAGAGGGTAGAAGAGGAAATGACCAGGATGAAAAAAATGTTTGGTTATGTTGGCTGCTTTCCTGAGGTAGCATGAAGTGTAGATTGAATCAGTGGTAGGGATGCTAATCTGTGTGATGGACTGGGCTATATCCACAACTCTTGCAATTTTTTGTGATCTTCGGCACAGCTGTTGCCAAACCAAGCCATGAGGCAAACATGATGTTTTCTAAGGTGCATCTGTTGGAGTTGGAAAGGACCGTACGAGACATGGCAACATTCCTTAATCTTCAGAGGAAGTAGAGGTGTTGATGTGCTTTCTTAGCCATTGCTTCAATGTGGATGGTCCCGAACAAACTGTTGGTGATATTTATGCCTAGGAATTTGAAGCTATCAACCATCTCCACTTCGGAACCATGATGCCGATTGAGGCAAGTACTCCACTCTGTGTACCCTTCAAGCCTGTTCTACCTTAAAATATGACCATAACTGATTCTTTCCCTCTTCCACTTTCCCGCCTGATCTCCATATCCTCTGATTGTTTTATTAACTAAAAATAAATTGAATTCAGTCTTTAATACTTACAAAAAAACTTCCATAGGCCTTTGAAGTAGGGAAGACCAAAGATTTACAAGAATGTGTAAACACATTCATTTTCTTCTTAGTCCCAAATGACCAACCATGAAACTGTCGAGAGTAGAGATCTTAGCTGCTCCACCAACAACAATTGGATTCCTAACATGTTGATTCATTTCACGCATGCATACATCGAACATCTAACTAAGCCCACTACTTTGCTCTCACATGGCCTCAAATAACCTGCTGGAGTAACTCAGTGGGTCAAGCAACACCGGGGGGGGGGGGGGGGGGGGAGATTGTCAATGCTTCAGGTCAAAACCCTGCACCAGATCTAAGAATGGAGAGGGAAGATGGACAGTGTAAAAGTGAAGAATGGGTGGTAAGCGAGTGGATGATTGGTAGACAGATGAAAGGTGAAGAATAACAAATAGATAGAGGCAGAGAGTAGAATACTAAAAAATCTTTTCAGTGTTACCTACCAAACACACTACAGTGGAGATGATTATGAAAACCTCAGTTTTGTGGGAAAATTATAATTGAATAAGTAACCCCTATTAAGATTTTTTTGATCCTATAAACATCCTTACTTGTTGATCATGTTGTTAGGTAAGTAGGGATTAGCTATTCCACAGTAATCTATTTGTCAAAAACTCAGGGTTTCCAAATCATCTGGACAATTGACATATTTTAAACATGTGCAAATTTATAACTGTTACTTGTGCACGGTAGTTGCACTTTATTGATTTTGCTAATTAAAACCATGTTTCCTGTTTCCACCCTTCCCCAAGTCATACATAACTCTTTAATAATAAACACAAGAACAGAAACATACTAGGCCTGTCAGCATCAATGGCGAGAAACTACTTATTAGCATTTTGGCTGGGGTCCTGTCATTTCTAGTCTTGTTTTTCATTTAAAACATCAAATCACATATTATATTTATTAAATGTTCTATATACAGGTTACTTAATGATTTCCAGTGAACATATGCGATGCTTTGATAGGAAACACTTACTTCTAAAAGATAAGATTCTGCCTTACTACATTCCATGGGACGCTACCTCAAGAGGTCTGATATTTCAGGAGAGAGTATAACAGTGGTTTTAAATTAAGGTTTATAACATATCACAATTACAACATTTCAAGTTTACAATCTAGTTTTAGATATAATTTTCTATTAATTAATTAAATACAATTGATGGTATATTTTGGCCAAACCGTTATTTTTGTGAAAAATGCATTCAAAAATTGTCTTACAGTATTTTTTTCGTTTTGCTTAGAATGTTCACTTTAAAAAATACCTGTAAACAAAATGCCAAATGCTTTCATCAAGTCTCAGGTGAAGTTGCCTCAGCTTGGTATCAACACTAGTCTTGCTTTGTCATTCAGCATTCTTGATAAACTGACTAAATATTCTCGCCCAATTGCTTCCAGTGCCAGGTCAGTTCTCACTTCTGGTCACATTTACACTCAAACAGGTTTACATTTGTGATAACAGTATGTGCCATTAAAATCCTTAGAGTCATAGAGTGATACAGTGGGGAACAGGCCCTTCAGCCCAACGTGTCCACACCGGCCAACATGTCCCTGCTACACTAGTCCCACCTGCCTACGTTTGGTCCATATCCCTCCAAACTTGCCCTATCCATGTACCTGTCTAACTGTCTAAGTGTTGGGATAGGCCCCGGCCTCCTCTGGCAGCTTGTTCCATACACCCACCACCCTTTGTATGAAAAAGTTAGCCCTCAGATCCCTATTTTAAAAAAATCTACCCTTCACCTTGAACCTACGTCCTCTGTTCCTAGATTCCCCTACTCAGGGCAAGAGATTCTGTGCAGGTACCCGATCTATTCCTCATGATTTTATACTCCTCTATAAGATCACCCCTCATCCTCCTGCGCTCCAAGGAATAGAGACCGAGCCTATTCAACCTCTCCCTATAGCTCAGACCCTCTAGTCCTGGCAACATCCTCATAAATCTTCTCTGAACCCTTTCAAGCTTGACAATATCTTTCCTATAACATGGTGCCCAGAACTGAACACAATACTCTAAATGAGGTCTCACCAACACCAACGTGACCTCCCAATCACAATCCTTATAACACTGAGAAGTTCAACCACTTGACTGTGTGATATGACAGAAAGAGTAAGGCAGATAATTCATGTGTGACTGAACTATTAAAAGCAAATTCAGTCAGAAGTACTCTGGCGCAAGAGAAAAAATAAACAATTTTCAAAAAATAATCAAGCGGCAATGTAGTACAGTGGTAGAGTTGCTGCCTTACAGCTCTTGTAGGGATTGATCCTGACTATGGGTGCTTGTCTGTATGGAGTTTGTAAGTTCTCCCCGTGACCGCATGGGTTTTCACCGAGACCTTCGGTTTCCTCCCACACTCCAAAGACGTACAGGCATGTGGGTTAATTGGCTTGGTGTCTGTGCAAATTGTCCTTGGCGTGTAGGATAGTGTTAATGTGAGGGGACCCCTGGTCGGTGCAGCCTCAGTGGGCCAAAGGGTCTGTTTTCGCGTTGTATCTCTGAACTAATCAATATTGATGATGTTTTTTAATAGAAATATTTTTCTATCCATCTCAATCCTATCCATTATTTCTATGTAATCTGTAGAAGAGTCCCTAGCTGCAACATCATCTGTCCATGTCCACCAAAGATGCAGCCTGACACACTAATTTATTCCAGCAGTTTGTGTTTTGCTCAAGATTCCAGTATCTGGAATTCCCTATGTCTATTTAATCTGTTGGTTGAAGAACGTTGTCATTACATGTCCTGCTCACACACTACAGGTCCCTCATAGCAGGTCCACACTGGATTAATGCTTGATTACATGGAATATGTTCATAAGTCTGTTAAAAACTAATGTCAATGTCCAATATAGTCACATTAGACATTGTGACATGTATAATGTTACAAACCAGGCATTTATTCCTCATTCCTAATTGCCTTTGAGAAGATGATAGAAAGCCAGTTTCTTAAACTGCTACTGTCCACATTGAAGGTACTCCTATGGTGTTAATTTATAGAGTTTCATTACTTTGACCAGTTATTGAAAGATTAACACTTACCCCAAATCAAAATGACAACAATCTTGATAGAAGAGTTTGAAGGGGATGGCTTTCGCATGCACTTGCTAGCCCTGTATTTCTAAGAGCTCAGGGGAGGCTGTTAAAGAAACATGGATGAATTACTGCACTGCACCACTTAGATGGTAATTTTAACACAATTATTATAGTAGCATTAGAGAGCGTTAATATTTAAACCAGTGTTTGTTGTGCTAATAAAATAGGCTACGTTTTCCTGTATGATGCAGTTGATTGATGTTAAAACTTCAATTCGACCTGCTCTTTTAACACAGTATTCAGGTGGCTGTTGAGTTCCTCCAGCCATTTGTTTTTTGCTCAAGATTCCATCATCTGGAGTCTCTGATGTCCCAGTGTAGGCAATGACTGTTTAATTGCCTGACAGGCTGTAAAGATAACTGACTATGGCACAATTTGTCATCATCACCACTTTTCCTCCCTACTCCCAAATTTCTATAATGAAGAGATATTATTTGATGAATAAGTTGAAAGATATATCTGAAAGATGAAAGATGCATCATATGCACTGTCCCAAGGAAATAACGCAATATATATTAAGGCCCAGATAATAGCCTACTGTAAGATATGACTGCTGACAGTGAAAGAGATTCCCCTTTTATTTCAATTTTATTCGGGCTGCCTGATAGCACCAAACCCCCTCAACATTAATGGCAGCCACTTTCACCTCAACTCTATTACTTATCCACATTCACATTTGAACCAAGACTGTAATGAGATCTAGTGGAATGTAATCAACCATTCGGTGAACACATCTTTGCCAAGTGCTGCTTGATAGAACTGTCAACAACACCTCCATTCTTTTGCTGATGTTTGGCAGTATAATAATTAGGCAAAATAAACGGTTCTGCTTTACAACAGAGCACAACTAGACAACATTCCACACTGTAGCGTAAATGTTACAATTGGAATTGCTTGGCCTGAGGACCTGGCTAGTATAGCAGAACATATCTTTAACAGAGGCCAGGACAGTAACAGTCTCTTTCATGTCCCAGTTCATACAGCTATTATGATGCAGAATGGATCAAATTAGCTGAACACTGGGTTCTATAATCGTTGAGAACCTGAGAAAGAGGATGTGATGCATTATCTTCTTGATACTTCTGGCTAATAACGACAACAAACACTTCAGCCAATTTTTTCTGCTGGCTCTGCCATCGTTGGAAATTACGGGTACATTGCTAACAACAAGATCCAATAGGAGTTCTGGCTCTCATGTCAATTATTTCACCTATTGCTGCTAGTACACTTTTGTCAACAATGTCTTCATGACTCTGTCAGCTCAGTCAGTATTTGTACTGAGAGTCAGGGGAGAGGGTAACGAGATATGGAAGGGTACAAAGAACATGTAAGGTGTGAAAAGAGCAGATTAAAGTAGACGATGCTCAAGGAAATGTACAACGGTTCATTGTTGGATGAAGGGAAGGTGACAACAAGGCATACAAACAGTAAAATTAATCAGGACAGCGAAACTAGTATGAGAACTAGGATGGGGGAGGGAAGGAGAGAGGGAAAGTAAGGGTTACTTGAAATTAGATAAATCAAAGTTTATACCGCTGGGTTATAAGCTGCCCAAGCAAAATACGAGTTGTTCCTCCAATTTGCATTTGGTCTCACTCTGACAGTGGAGGAGGCCCAGGACAGAAAGATCAGTATGGGAATGGGAGGGGGAGTTAAAGTGTTTAGCAACTGGGAGATTGCGTGGGCCCAGACAGACTGAGCTAAGGTGTTCAGCAAAATGCTCACCCATCCCTCACTTGGTTTCACCAATATATTCGCAGTTACTCCAGCATTTTGTGCCTATGTTAACCAACAACTGCAGTTCCTTCCTACACAATATATTTTGTACACTTGCTTTCGAATATTTCTTCAACACAGGAATACTATTTCATCATTTGGCATAGCTGGTGCTCAGATCAATATCTGAGTGATCCATTTTATTTTATTCACACTTTTATTTTTTTTATAGCTGTTTGATACCGCTGAATAAATTGTTGAGTCATTACAGTTAAGTGTCATCCACATTACCATGAGTGTGTAACCACAAAGAGACTAGCCCAGAGAAGAGCAACAAATGTCTATAATGAAAATAATCCTGTAGTTATTTGATTCTTATGTGCTTCCGATTATTGTTAAACTTTATGTAGATTTTTCTCATGTCAAAGTTCACTCAGCTATTTTCTCTATAGTAAACAATACGTCTATCTACTAATCAAGGTTGCAATACTGCTCACATATCAAGTAATGCCCTTCTCCAAATTAAATTGTGTTCCCTGAGTTGCACCAAAACACATCAAATTAAAATTGGAGGGGGGCAAGAGGCGGCAGGATTGACTACCGAGCCGAGCCCAGCACCACTAGTGCAGCCTGAGCAGCGGGCTGGAAGTACCTGCAGCCAGAACCGGGCGGTAGTATCCGACGATTCGGAGGAAGGTGCCTCACCGCTCGAGAGCGGCAAAGGCAGCCGCCTAAGCCGAATGGAACGGCTTACGGAGCAATTGCTCCAGCGAGATATGCTGAGAGAGCAGCAGCAGACTCGCCAAGGGAGCTCAGGACTCCCGCAGTGCCCTTTACGGCACTGACCATTGCTTCACCTTCTATTGAAGGCAGCATTGGCGACCAGGTCTGGGCTGGTCAAGAAGAGGGGTCGTTGGCTGAAGATGTCCGGAGTACGCAGGGTGTACAGGATCAGGAGGAGCTGCTGGGTGTGGTCAACCGCTACGTGGCCATTCTACGAGCGGGTCGGCCTTTAGAGCCGAAACTTGCATCCAGCATTGACCACCTGTCCTCAAACCCCCTACAAGAACGGGTGGTCAATGAGGCTCTTGAATTATATACAGCCCCAGAAAATTGTACATCATTGAATGTACCAGCTGTAAACAGCCAAATTTGGGGACATTTGGGGCAGAACATCAGGAACCTGGAGTTGAAGCTCCAGAAAACCCTAAAACTCCCGACAGCAGGAATAACATCATATGCTCGGTCCATAGATGGTGTGAACATCACCACAAATCCGCAAGATACATTAGCTCTGCTGTGCACCACTCAATATGAGATTAACAATTTACGGAAGGAAATCATCAAGCCTGCCCTCAACCCTAAGTTTGCAGGACTTTGCAAAACACCGGGTTCAGAACCTCCAATTCTGCTCTTTGGAAAGGACCCTCCAAAAAAGGTGAAAGACCTGGAGGAAGAGTCCAAGACCTTTGGTCTCGTGAGGGCAGGTTTGGGACCGAGCAGACCCAACAAACCCAGGCGGCAGTACCCCACTGCGTCCACCAGTCGTCGACTACCATATGGGACTGGTGAAAGCTCGGGGTCTGCAACCATTCCCCGTAAGCCTTTTTTAGGCCAGTGCCCAGAGCGGACCCCATGGAAAATGCGCCACCCCCAACATCAACATGAACAGCAACATCAACAGCAGCCCTCTACAGCCCAGCAGACACCTCATCGTCCAGCAAAGAGGCAGAAGAAGCACCAGTAACCATGGAGGTAGGTGGGTCTGGTTCCTCTCAGCACATGAGCAGTAGGGGCTCTATACTAACAGGGGGGAGATTGCACTTGTTTATGGATACATGGGAGTCTATCACTAATGATAAATATATACTCAGCAGCATTCATGGCTATAAAATTGACCGTTCATGAAAACATGCCGCCAGTTCAGTATTCACCCTCTCAGTCAAAGAGAAACAAGAAGGTCAAGCTGAACTGATGAGGCTACTAGCAAAAGGTGTCATTGAAAGAACAAAACATGAACCTTTGGAATTTGTGTCTAATATTTTCACTAAAACTAAAAAAGATGGTGGATGTCGCATCATCATTGACTTAACTTCTTTAAACGAATCTGTTAAGTATATACATTTCAAGATGGAAACTTTTGAAACAGCCAGACAAATGATTTCTAGAGGGTACTTTCTGGCAACCATTGATTTAAAAGATGCCTACTACTCAGTACCCATACACAAGGAGCATCGTAAATACCTAAAGTTTATCTGGATGAAACAGCTGTGTCAATTTAAAGCCTTAACAAATGGGCTAACCTCAGCTCCAAGGTTGTTCACAAAAATCTTAAAACCTGCCTTGGCATTATTGAGGAAACAAAAGCATATAGTCATGGCGTACTTAGACGACATTTTAATAGTAGGGAAAACCTTGGAGACAGCTATTTTGGCAGTAGCAGCCACCAAACGTTTGTTTTAAACTTTGGGGTTTGTCATACATCCAGATAAATCCAATTTGACACCGTCCAGAACCATGGACTATCTTGGATTTATGATTGACACTATTCACATGATTGTAACTCTGCCGAAGGGGAAAGCATCAGAGTTGGCACAATCATGCAATGAACTAACGATTAATCATCAGCCAACCATACGGCAGGTAGCTAGTGTCATTGGGAAAATGGTAGCAGCCTTTCCAGCTGTACAATTTGGGCCTTTGCACTATCAAAATTTACAAAGAGTAAAAGTGCACGCACTAAAGAAAAACTCAGGTCACTTTGACCAAGCTATGAATTTAACTGCTAAATCCATTCCAGAGTTACAATGGTGGACAAGGAACATTAGGCTTAGTTCCAGTCCCATAATAATCACCAACCCAGTATTAACCATTCAAACGGATGCCAGTGCTTTGGGCTGGGGAGCAACTAACATGCAATCCAGCACAGGGGGCAGATGGACTAATTTTGAATAATCTTTCCTACAGACACGGGGTATTAACTACTTAGAAATGTTGGGTGCGTTTTATGGTTTAAAAGTATATTCATCTAATACGCATCACGCACATGTGCGGTTGCAATTAGATAATACCACGGTGGTGGCTTATATCAACCACATGGGTGGTGTAAAGTCGATATCATGTGACAATTTGGTCAATCTAATCTGGCAATGGTGTGTCGAAAGACATATTTGGTTATCAGCAACTTACCTACCAGGTAAGCAAAACAGTGGCAGACACCAGGTCACTCAAATTTAACTATAACATCGAATGGATGTTAAATCCCAAAGTATTTGCTGAAATTACAAAGCAATATGGCACACCAGATATCGATCTATTTGCATCTAGGCTGAATCACCAGGTATCAACGTATGTCGCTTGGGAACCAGACCCTGAGGCAGCAGCAGTTGATGCATTCATGCTGCATTGGGGGGAAATGTTCTTCTATGCTTTTCCTCCCTTCTGCCTCATCAGTCGGGTATTACGCAAGATTCAATTGGATTCCGCTTCAGGAATCTTGATAATACCCGACTGGCCTACACAGCCATGGTTCCCAGCGGCCCTCGGCATGGCTGTCGAAACTGTTGGAATTCCCCAGCAGACCAGTATTATTAATCCACCCAGTGTCAGGCATTAGTCACCCATGCCATGCCAGAGTCAATCTCCTGGCTTGCAGATTCTAAAAAGACCTCTACTGGGCCAGGGACTGTCTGAGGACGCCATCAACATGATGACCGCATTCCACCGGGAATCCACCAGGAGACAATACCTGACCAACATAAGGAAATGGGAACGGTATTGCTCCAAAACAGGAACTACCTACACAACAGCAGCAGCTACCAGTGTTGTGGAGTTCCTGGTTGGATTACAACGGGATGGACTCAGCTACAGCACCATCAATACAGCCAGGAGTGCGTTGTCAGCTTATTTGGTTCCAGCAGCAGGACAACAGGCTTTGGGGTCCCATCCACTGGTGATCAAAATCATGAGGGGCATTTTTAACACTAATTCCCCCAGACCAAGATACACTCAGATCTGGGATGTCAGCATTGTGCTGACGTACCTTAGGGGATGGTCACATCCCAGGTCACTCACGCTGGAACAACTTACCCTGAAATCAGTCATGCTCATGACACTAGTGTCAGCTCAAAGGGTACAGTCCCTCCACCTTCTGAGGCTGGACAGCATGACAGAGTCATTGGACTGTATCACATTCCATATTCAGGGTCTGGTCAAACAAACTAGACCAGGAACCATGCCTCCAGTCATGGAGTTCCGGGCAAATTAATCTGACCCACGGCTGTGTGCCAAGACCCATCTCGCCATTTACATAGACACAACATACAACTTAAGAGGGAGAGAAAAAGCCTTATGGATAAGCCACAAGAATCCCCATGGTCAGGTGACGAGCCAAACCATTTCAAAGTGGCTCAAGCAGGTGTTTAAGTCCGCGGGAGTCAACACTAATGTTTACAAATCTCACTCCACCAGGGCTGCATCCACGTTGGCGGTTAGGCGAATAGACGTGCCTGTGGACCATATTCTGGCCACAGCAGGATGGTCCTCAGAAAGAGCTTTCCAAAGGTTTTATAATAAGCCGCTGGCGGAACCTGCTACGTTTGCAGACAGAATTTTAGAGTCCGCAGATAATATTTAATTTAAGCCCGGGGGAGCTCTCTGTTTTTTGTTATTAATAAACCTTTTTTGTTCACAAACAGGTTATAGGTGATTGTGATAACATACTTCCTTCCTCAAAGGTCTTCAGACAGTGAGTGAACCATGAGCTGGTACGCGGTTCGGAATCACAGAGTTTTGAAGTCTTCACGTAGTCACTCACGTGACTCCGAAATTATATAGTAAGATTAAGTGAGAACTTACCAGTTCGATGTTTGATCTGTATTTTATGAGGAGTTACGATGAGGGATTACGTGCCCTCTGCTCCCACCCTCTATTATACAGATCAACTGGTAATTAAGTTCTTATTTTTTCTTTACTATATTTATTTCAATCGTTGTGTTTTTTCTGTGAATCCACACCGCTGCTTTGAAGAATGTCGCGCATGCATGCTGGACGGGGTCTTAGAAACATAGAAACATAGAAATTAGGTGCAGGAGTAGGCCATTCGGCCCTTCGAGCCTGCACCGCCATTCAATATGATCATGGCTAATCATCCAACTCAGTATCCCGTACCTGCCTTCTCTCCATACCCTCTGATCCCCTTAGCCACAAGGGCCACATCTAACTCCCTCTTAAATATAGACTTCACGTAATCCATCATCGCAACTCCTCATAAAATACAGATCAAACTTCGAACTGGTAAGTTCTCATTTAATCTTACTATTATATTGCATTCATAGGGATCATGATGTGTAAGCCATTTCTTAACAGATTTATTGAAATGCACCAGTAACAGAATTGAAGTCAATTGAATTATAATAACATTTAGCAACAGAATAGCAGAAGCTCTGTCCAAAATAATGCACAAATCAGATTACCACAGATCAAAGTTATTACATTTGCAGATAAAAACAGAAAATACTGTAAATACTCAACTAGGTCAGGCAGCATTTGCTTCATGTCATAGGCTGAGACTGACAATAGACAATAGGCGCATGAGTAGGCCATTCAGCACTTCGAGCCAGCACCGCCATTCAATGTGATCATGGCTGATCATCCACAATCAGTACCCCGTTCCTGCCTTCTCCCAATATCCCTGACTCCGTTATCTTTAAGAGCCCTATCTAGCTCTCTCTTGAAAGTATCCAGCGAACTGGCCTCCACTGCCCTCTGAGGCAGAGAATTCCACAGACTCACAACTCACTGTGAGAAAAAGTGTTTCCTCGTCTCTGTTCTAAATGGCTTACTCCTTATTCTTAAACTGTGGCCCCTGGTTCTGGACTCCCCCAACATCGGGAACATGTTTCCTGCCTCTAGTGTGTCCAAACCCTTAATAATCTTATACGATTCATATCTCATCCTTCTAAACTCCAGAGTATACAAGCTAAATTCTCTCAGCATATGACAGTCCTGCCATCCCGGGAATTAACCTTGTAAACCTACACTGCACTCTCTCAATAGCAAGAATATCCTTCCTCAAATTAGGGGACCAAAACTGCACACAATACTCCAGGTGTGTTCTCACTAGGGCCCTATACAACTGCAGAAGGACCTCCTTGCTCCTATACTCAACTCTCGTTATGAAGGTCAACATGCCATTCGCTTGCTTCACTGCCTGCTGTACCTGCACGCTTAAATGAAACATTTTAGTTCAATGTCACGATCCACACTCATTCAGAGCTGAGCAGAGAGCCCAGATACTCTTACATCCAGCAAACTTAAGTCATCACATTATCTGAGCAATATTCCAATAACACAGCAAACAGAATATAAATACCAGAGCTTTTTAACTTACCAGACCAGGTGCGGACTCTTTTGGTCGCGTCCCCTAAGGCAATATTCCACCACTGACCCATAGCCCCCAACCGTTGTAGCTCGAGTCACGGCAACATTCCATCAACTGCGCCTCGCCATCCCTCTCACTTCAGGTAGCCCCAGCATTCCCCCTCTCTCTCTATCCCTCCCCCACCCAAGTCGCACTAGCTTCTCACTTTCACCTTACAAACAGCTTACAATGGCCCGTTTCCTTTATCATTGTTATTTTTTTGCATACAGTGCCCTCCATAATGTTTGGGACAAAGACCCATCATTTATTTATTTGCCTCTGTACTCCACAATTTCAGATATGTAATTAAAAAAAATACATGTGGTTAAAGTGCACATTGTCAAATTTTAATAAAGACCATTTTTATACCGTTTAAAAAGTAAAGAAAAGTATCCTTTATTGTAATTCAGACCTTTCAGTCTGAACGAAATTTTGTTGCCTTGCAGTCATACATAATAAAATAACAAAACACACAATAAACACAAATTTAACATCCACCACAGTGAGTTCACCAGGCACCCCCTCACTGATGGAAGGTAAAAGTCTTAAGTCTTTGTCTCTTCCCTCCTTGTTCTCCCTCTGCGCTGAGGCGATCCATGCCTCCGATGTTGTGACCCCACCGGGTGATGGTAGATATTACAGCAATGTTTATATATAGTCCACTCATTTCAGGGCACCATAATGGTTGGAACACAGCAATGTCATGTAAATGAAAGTAGTCATGTTTAGTATTTTGTTGCATATCCTTTGCATGCAATAACTGCTTGACGCCTGTGAATCATGGACATCACCAGTTGGTGGGTGTCTTTTCTGGCTCTGCCAGGCCTGTATTAAAGCCATTTTTAGCTTATGTTTGTTTTGGGGTCTCTTCAGGATATAAAAGGCATACTCAATTGGGTTCAGATAGGGTGATTGATTTGGCCACTCACGAATTGATCATTTTTTAGCTTTGTAAAGCTCTTTTGTTGCTTTAGCAGTATGTTTGGGATCATTGTCTTGCTGTAGAATGACCGCCGGCCAATGGGTTTTGAGACATTTGCTTGAACTTGAGCTGATATGATGTGTCTATACACTTCAGAATTCATTATGCTACTACCATCAGCAGTTGTATCATCAATGAAGATAAGTGAGCCAGTACCTTCAGCAGCCATACATGCCCAGGCCATAACACCCCCACCACCGTGTTTCACAGATGAGGTGGTATGCTTTGGATCTTGGGCAGTTCCTTCTCTCCTCCATACTTTGCTCTTGCCATCACTCTGATATGTTAATCTTCGTCTCATCTGTCCACAGGACCTTTTTTCCAGAACTGTGGTTGCTCTTTTAAGTGCTTCTTGGCAAACAGTAACCTAGCCATCCTATTTTTGCAGCAAACAGTGGTTTGCATCTTGAGGTGTAGCCTCTCTATTTCCGTTCATTCTGCGGACAGTGGTCATTGACAAATCCACACCTGACTCATGAAGAGTGTTTCTGATCTGTTGGGCAGGTGTTTGGGTTTTTTTCTTTATTATAGAGAGAATTCTTCTGTCATCAGCTGTGGAGGTCTTTCTTGGCCTGCCAGTCCCTTTGCTCACCAGTGCTCTCTATCTTAAGGATGTTCTAAACAGTTGATTTTGGTAAGCCTTAGGTTTGACTAATGTCTCTAACAGTTTTATTCTTGTTTCTCAGTCTCATAATGGCTCATTTGACTTTCATTGGCACAACTTTGGTCCTCATGTTGATAAACAGCAATAAAAGTTTCCAAAGCTGATGGAAAGACTGGAGGAAAGACTAGATGCTGAGAGCTCTATTATACCTGCATTAAGGAGGCATATAAACACACCTGGGCAATTACAAACGCCTGTGAAGCCATGAGTCCCAAACATTATGGTCCCCTGAAATGGGGGGGACTATGTATAAACACAGCTGTAATTTCAACATGGTGAAGCCAAAATGTATAAAAATATCCTTTAATAAAATCTGACAATGTGCACCTTAACCACATGTGATTTTTTTCCTATTACAAATCTCAAACTGTGGAGTATAGAGGCAAATAAATAAATGATGGGTCTTTGTCCCAAACATTATGGAGGGCACTGTATCTTTCATTCATTGTTCTTATCTCTCCACATCACCGTCTATATCTCTCATTTCCCTTATCCCTAACCAGTCTGAAGACGGGTGTCGACCCAAACGTCACCCTCCAGAGATGATACCTGTCCCGCTGAGTTACTCCAGTTTTTTGTGTCTATCTTTGGTTTATTGACATGTTTCAGGGTAGGAAATTAGCATTCTTACTATATACGGCATGCTTGGCTCTAGACCCACTAACATGACTGCATTTAACTGTCAATGGAAATTATTCAGAAAACCACTCTCCTAAGGGGCAATTGGAAAGAATACATTTTGGACAAAAGTTTCAGGATGTCTACAGCGCCTTCACAATTCACACTGATGTACCTTTACCTCTCAGCTCAGTGGAGGCGAAGTCATTGGGTATTTTAAAAGCAGAGATTAATAGGTTCTGAATGAGTAATCGTGTCAAAGGTTACGGAGAGAAGGCAAGAGAATGGGGTGGAGTGGGCCAAACAGATCAGCCATGATCGAATGGGAGTGCAGACTCTATAGGCCAAAAGGCCTAATTCTGCATCTATGTCTCTGAATATAAATAATTATGCACTCATTGTATTAAAGACTTAGTCACACTTTAAATAGAAAATCAAGTTTGGTGCCCTACATACAAAGGTGCAACTCAGATCAATAACAAGGCTGAAAGAGAGCGACATTGTGCAGATAGGCTACTAATGCATTTGTTATAATGAGCAAACTGCCTGGGTATGACTTATCCCCAATCTCAAAATAATTTACAATGAAAGATTTTACATTCCAATTCGAGCACATGCCTCTCAAATTTCATAATAGCAAGAAAAATCAGGATGTGCGCTTGATTTATTTACCATTCCAATGTGGATCTACTTCAAACATGGGTAACTTAATTCATGTAAAGTGAAAATAAAATAATCTATGTCCTTTCTATCGATACTCAGTCTAAATTCCAGAACTCTTTTCCCTACAGTAGCGTACCCACACCAGAAGGATTTCAGCATTCATTACAAAGTGTTCATGAGCTATTAGGGATGGACAATAAATGCTTCACCAGTCAGCGATGCCATGACGAAACAAAAATAATTTATTAAATCTATTGAATTTGGAATCAGCTTTACACAAATGAACTGCAATTCAACCTAAGACACAGTACACAGCATATAAAATCTGAAAAAACTTAATTTAGAATTACCGAAAACTAATCTGGTTTTGAATTAATGTACCAAAATTGTTTAATTTCCCAAGATACTGAATCATACAGTGCAGAAGTATCAATAGTACCTGTCTCTGTCCATATGGAATCTTCAGATATACGTAACTAATGAGAATCCTGGATATTGCTTCTTTCAATCTGCTGCAAGCAGAATATTCAAGTATATTTCAGTGTTTCAAATATAAAATGGCAACATTACTATTGCACTTGCAAAACTACATTCGGACAACAGTACCACATCTGCATCACTGCCATCAGTATTCTCCTCCTCTTGTGAAACAGGAAATTGCAGTAATAATGCTGCATTACTCAGATTCTTTCATTGATGGGAAAGGCCCATAACTCATCCCAATGGCATTCATGAGTTCTTAAGTTATTGTGGGTGCAGCCTAACAGCGGAGAACTCATTATTTCTCGGAGCAATTCAATTTCATGGTGGAAGCAGACTTGATATTTGTTGCAGACATACGCTGGTCAATGTGTGCTGTCAATCAATAAAATTCAGGATAGGAGGTCAAATATTACCTACAACACAGTAGACGTGTTGGAGCCTGCAACAATAAAAGAAAATTTGTGGAACAACAAAATACAAATTATAAAATGTCCTTGCCTCATTCTGTTCTAAAAATGTGTCCATATTTAAAAATAAATTATAAAGACCATAACACTTGCTGCTTACCAGTTAAGAACCTCCTCCACGGCAGTTATTCTGCTCAACAACTGTGACAAACATCATACACTTTACATTAACGTCCTTCCCTTCCAACATCAGTAAGACCTTTAATTCTGTTGGCACTGACCCCATCATCTCTTAATGAAATGGACCAGGATCATTTGAAATGTTAACTGTTTCTCACTCCATAGTTGCCGCTTGATCTGCTGAGTGTTTCGAACATTTTCTGTTTATTCTGATTTACCTTCCTTATGGATTGGAGCTTGTATTTGGCTTGATAGTAATGCTTCAATGAGGCATATGCCAAGAGCTGACGTTACAGATTAAATAGTAACGTACTGCTGCTGAAGTTGGACCATTAAGCAAATATTTTGAGAACTGTTATTTCATCCTATTTAGCATGTTGGTAGTGCAGCACAAAGAAATGGAGAATGTTTCCTAGTGTAGGTACGACTTTGTCGGTTCCAATTAGATCTGCAATAGGTAGATTTGTGAGGATGAACTCAAGGAGATTTAATTGGATTAGTTCATTCATTGCGACCACATATCCATCCTGGCAGCTGAGACATTCAGCCACTAAGTTAGCGGTACTTTGGCCCATTCTTTGTAGATTCTATAGAAACATAGAAAACATAGAAAAATAGGTGCAGGAGTAGATCATTCGGCCCTTCGAGCCATTCAATATAAGTATGGCTGATCACCTAAAATCAGTACCCCGTTTCTGCTTTTTCCCCTATCCCTTGATTCCTTTAGCCCTAAGAATTAAATCTAACTCTCTCTTGAAAACATACAGTGAATTAGCCTCCACTATCTTCTGTGACAGAGAATTCCACGGATTCAGAACTCTCTGGGTGAAAAATAAAATCCTTATCTCAGTCCTAAATGGCCTACCCCTTATTCTTAAACTGTGACTTCTGGTTCTGGACTCCCCCAACATCGGAACATTTTTCCTGCATCGAGCCTGTCCAATCCCTTAAGAATTTTATATGTTTCTATAAGATCCCTTCTCATCCTTTTAAATTCCAGAGTAATCAAGCTCAGTCAACCCATTCTTTCAACATATGTCAGTTCCGCCATCCTGGGAATTAACCTGGTGCACCTACGCTGTACTCCCTCAATAGCAATAATGTCCTTCCTCAAATTAGAGGACCAAAATTGCACACAATACTCCAGGTGCGGTCTCACCAGGGCGTTGTACAACTGCAGTTGGACCTCCTTCTTCTAAACTTAAATTCTCTCGCAGTAAAGGCCATCATGCCATTAGCTTTCTTCACGGCCTGCTGTACCTGCATGCTTACTTTCACTGACTAATGTACAAGCACACCCATGTCTCGTTGCACTTCCACTTTTCCTAATCTGACACCATTCAAATAATAATCTACCTTCCTGTTCTTGCCACCAAAGTGGATAACCTCACATTTATCCACATTATACTGTATCTGCCATCTCACCCAACCTGTCCAAGTCAACCTGCAGCCTCTTTGCATCCTCATCGCAGCCCACACTGTCACCCAGCTCTGTGTCATCAATAAACTTGGAGATTTCACATTAAATTCCCTCGTCTAAATCGTTGATATATATTGTAAACTGGATCCCAGCACCGAGCCTTGCGGCACCCGACTACTCACTGCCTGCCATTCTGAAAAGGACCTGGTAATTCCTACTCTTTGCTTCCCGTCTGCCAACCAGTTCTCTATCCATGTCAATACCTTACCCCCAATACCATGTGCTCTAATTTTGCACACTAATCTCTTGTGTGGGACCTTGTCAAAGGCTTTTTGAAAGTCTAGGTACACCACATCCACAGGCTCTCCTATATCCATTCTACTTGTTACATCCTCAAAAAATTCCGGAAGTTAAGCATGATTTCCCCTTCATAAATCCATGCTAACTGACTGATCCTGTTACTGCTTTCCAAATGCGCTGCTGTAAAATCTTTAACAATCGACTCAAGCATCTTACCCACTACCAATGTAAGACTAACTGGAATATAATTCCACGTTTTCTCTCTCCCTCCTTTCTTAAAAAGTGGATTTACATTGGTTACCCTCCAGTCCACAAGAACTGATCCAGAATCGATAGAGTAGTTGAAAATGATCACCAATGCATCCACGATTTCTAGGGCCACTTCCTTGAGTACTCTGGGATGCAGACCATCTGACACTGGGGTTTTATCCGCCTTCAGTCCCCACAGTTTACCTAACACCATTTCCTGCCTAATGTGGATTCCCTTCAGTTCTCCCTCCCATTAGATCCTTGGTGTCCTAGTATTTCTGGGAGATTGTTTGTGTCTTCCTTAGTGAAGACAGAGTCAAATAACTTGTTTAACTGTACTGCCATTTGCTTGCTTCCCTTTATACATTCACCTGTCTTTGATTGTAAGGGACCTACATTTGGCTTCACTAATCTTTTCCTTTTTACATATCTAAAGATGCGTTTAGAGTCAGTTTTTATATTCCCCACAAACTTTCTTTCATGCTCTTTTTCCCCCTCTTAATTAACTTATTTGTCTTCCTCTGTTGAGTTCTAAATATTTCCCAGTCCTCCAGTTTGCTGCTTCCTCTGGCCAATTTATATGCCTTTTCCTTGAATTTAACACTATCCTTGATTTCCCTCGTTAGCCATGGTTGGGTTGTCTTCCCCTTTTAATTGTTTTTTCGGCAGACATGGATGAACAATTTTTGGAGTTCATTATGCGGTCTTTAAATCTTTCCCATTGCATATCCACCGTCAACCCTTTAAGTATCATTTGCCAGCCTATCTTAGTCGATTCCCGTCTCATACCTTCAAAGTCTAATTTCTTTAAGTTCAGCACCCTAGTCTCTGTCACTCTCCAGCCTAATGCAGAATTGCACCATATTATGGTGACTGTTGCCCAAGAGGCTCTGCATTACAAGATCACTAAAGGGCCTGTCCCACCAGCATGCAACTCTATGCGATGAACGCGATCAAACTAGAAGCGGGGGCCGCGCGGAGGTCGGGTGATCCCCTGTACAGGGCCGTTCCCACCAGCATGCGCCTGCATGCGGCAAGCGCAACCAAACCGGCAGTCAGGGCCGCACGGAGGTCGGGTGAGTGGCGCAACGCGGCGCAAAGTGAGGCGAACTTGGAGCGAAGTCTAAGGTAAGTTCGCCAGGACAGAGAGGGACACAAAGAGAGGGGCACCGAGGCACACACACACACACACACAGGGCCACGAAGCCACACACATAGAGGGTCACAGAGGCACTTACAAATAGGTTCACGGAGGCACGATGTCGGGGCGGTGTGTAAATGTCGAGGCGACTGCGAGCCGACAAGCCGTTGCCGCGCGGAAGTTTTGGACATAGTCAGTTTTTCGGAGCCCCGCGCGTTGTCGGGACGAACTCGGGACGAACTCCGCACGGCTCCAGCGATCGAAGTGGGACCGGCCCCGCGACACTGGACGGCTCAAGCGACCATGTTAGGTCGCGCTAATCGCATAGAGTTGCATGCTGGTGGGACAGGCCCTTTACTAATCCTTCCTCATTACACAATACCCAGTCTAGGTTGGACTGCCCTCTAGTTGGTTCTTCTACATATTGGTTTAAAAATCCATCCCGTATACATTCCAGCAAATCCTCCTCCCCAGCACTGCTACCAATTTGGTTGGCCCTTAATATGTAGATTAAAGTCACCCATGATAACCGCTGTACCTTCACTACATGCATCCCTAATTTCCTGCTTGATGCTATCCTCAACCTCCTTACTGCTGTTTGGTGGTCTGTATTCAACTCCAAAAAGCATTTCCTGCCCTTGGCTATTTTGCAGTTCCACCCATACCGATTCTACAACATCCAAGCTAAAGTCTCTCCTTGCTATTGTATTAATCTCCTATTTAACCAGCAATGGCACTCCACCTCCTCTTCCCTTCTGTCTATCCTTCCTGAATGTTGAATACCCCAGCCTTGGTCACCCTGGAGCCATATCTCCGCAATTCCAACTATATCATATTCCTTAACTACTAACTGCACATTCAATTCATTCACCTTATTACGAATGCTCCTCGCATTAAGGCACAAAGTTTTCAGGTTTATTTTTCTTATCTCCCTTCTATCTTTTGCGTCTGTCCTCCTTTTATGACCCTCTCCTTGAATTGGTTCCCATCCCCCTGCCCTGTTAATTTAAACATGACCTTTGCTACACTCTCTTTCCCGTTAACTGCACGCATCCGCTTTCACGTTGTTGACTCCACCCCCATCCCTCCACCACTGTTAAATCCACCCATGAAGTACAAGCAAACCTGCCTGCCAGAATGTCAGTCCCCTTCCAATTAAGGTGCAACCTTTTGTACAGGTCACCCATGCCCAGAAGAGATTCCAGTGATCTAGAAATCTAAATCCCTGCCCCTTGCATCAACTCCTTAATCACACATTCAGATCCCCTATCTCCGTATTAGTATGAGGTACTGGAAGCAACTCAGAGATAAGCATCCTAGAAGACCTGCTTTTCAGCCTCCTACCTAGTTCGTTATACTCACGTTGCAGAACCTCTTTCCTCTTCTTACCCACGTCATTTGTGCCTACATACTCAACTACATCCGGCTGCTCACCTTGCCTCTTGAGGATGTTCTGAAGTCAGTCTGTGACGTCATCAGAACACAAAAAGCTGGAGAAACTCAGCGGGTGCAGCAGCATCTAAGGACCGAAGGAGATGGGCGACATTTCAGGTCGAGACCCTTGATTCTCCAGCATCTGCAGTTCCTTCTTTAACACGTCATCAGAACATCCTGGCATCAGGGAGGCAACACACCAAGCTTGTGTCTCGCCTGTCACCACAGAATCTCCTGTCCGTACCTCTGACAATGGAGTCATCCACTACGACGGCTCTGCCTGACGTTGTTCTCACCGGTCGAGCCTCAGAGCCAGGAATCGAGTCATAAACCTGTCCGCCTGTCGGACTGGTATGGTTCTCTGCCCCGACAGCTCCCATAAGGGTGTACCTGTTTTCAAGAGGTACTTCCACAGAGGTCTCCTGCACTTGTTTCATCTTTTTCCTTTCCACCTCTAACATTTGCACCGCCTGTACTCTTGGAGTAACGACTTGACTGTAGGTCCTGTCCAGGAAGCATTTGTCTTCCCGAATTAACTGCAGATGATCCAGCTGCTGCTCCAGTTCGCTAACTCGGTCCCTAACCCGAGGAGCTACATCTGGACACAGTTCATAGAATCATAGAAAATAGGTGCAGGAGTAGGCCATTCGGCCCTTCAAGCCTGCACCACCATTCAATATGATCATGGCTGATCATCCAACTCAGTACCCTGTACCTGCCTTCTCTCCATACCCCCTGATCCCTTTAGCCACAAGGGCCACATCTAACTCCCTCTTAAATATAGCCAATGAACTGACCTCAACTACCTTCTGTGGCAGAGAATTCCACAGACTCACCACTCTCTGTGTGAAAAATAATCTTCTCATCTCGGTCCTAAAAGACTTCACTTTTATCCTTAAACTGTGACCCCTTGTTCTGGAGTTCCCCAACATCGGGAACAATCTTCCTGCATCTAGCCTGTCCAACCACTTAAGAATTTTGTAAGATCCCCCCTCAATCTCCTAAATTCCAGCGAGTACAAGCCGAGTCTATCCAGTCTTTCTTCATATGGAAGTCCTGCCAACCCAGGAATCAGTCTGGTGAACCTTCTCTGTACTCCCTCTATGGCAAGAATGTCTTTCCTCAGATTAGGAGACCAAAACTGTACACAATACTCCAGGTGTAGCCCTCACCAAGACCCTGTACAACTACAGTAGAACCTCCCTGATCTTGTACTCAAATCCTTTTGCTATGAATGCCAACATACCATTCGCTTTCTTCACAGCCTACTGCACCTGCATGCCTACTTTCAATGACTGGTGTACCATGACACCCAGGTCTCGTTGCATCTCTCCCTTTCCTAATCGGCCACCGTTCAGATAATAGTCTACCCTCCTGTTTTTGCCACCAAAGTGGATAACCTCACATTTATCCACATTATACTGCATCTGCCATGCATTTGCCCACTCACCCAACCTAACCAAGTGACCTTGCAGCCTCCTAGCATCCTCCTCACAGCTAACACTGCCCCCCAGCTTCGTGTCATCTGCAAACTTGGAGATGTTGCATTCAATTCCCTCATCCAGATCATTAATATATATTGTAAATAGCTGGGGTCCCAGCACTGACCCTTGCGGTACCCCACTAGTCACTGCCTGCCATTCTGAAAATGACCTGTTTACTCCTACTCTTTGCTTCCTGTCTGCCAGCCAGTTCTCTATCCACATCAACACTGAACCCCCAATACCGTGTGCTTTAAGTTTGAATGCTAATCTCTTATGTGGGACCGTGTCGAAAGCCTTCTGAAAGTCCAGATACAACACATCCTAGGTTCTCCCTTATCCACTCTACTAGTTACATCCTCGAAAAATTCTATAAGATTCGTCAGACATGATTTACCTTTCATAAATCCATGCTGACTTTGTCCAATGATTTCACCACTATCCAAATGTGCTGCTATCCCATCTTTAATAACTGACTCTAGCATTTTCCCCACTACCGATGATAGACTAACTGGTCTGTAATTCCCCGTTTTCTCTCTCCCACCCTTTTTAAAAAGTGGGGTTACATTAGCTACCCTCCAATCCTCAGGAACTACCCCAGAATCTAAAGAGGTTTGAAAAATTATCACTAATGCATCCACTATTTCTGGGGCTACTTCCTTAAGTACTCTGGGATGCAGCCTATCTGGCCCTGGGGATTTATCGGCCTTTAATCCATTCAATTTACCTAACACCACTTCCAGGCTAACCTGGATTTCACTCAGTTCCTCCATCTCATTTGACCCCCGGTCCCCTGCTATTTCCGGCAGATTATTTATGTCTTCCTTAGTGAAGACAGAACCAAAGTAGTTATTCAATTGGTCTGCCATGTCCTTGTTCCCCATGAACAATTCACCAGTTTCTGACTGTAAGGGACCTACATTTGTTTTAACTAACCCTTTTCTCTTCACATATCTATAAAAACTTTTGCAGTCCGTTTTTATGTTCCCTGCCAGTTTTCTTTCATAATCTATTTTCCCTTTCCTAATTAAGCACTTTGTCCTCCTCTGCTGGACTCTGAATTTCTCCCAGTCCTCTGGTAGGCTGCTTTTTCAGGCTAATTTGTATCGTTCATTTTTAGTTTTGATACTATCCCTGATTTCCGTTGTTATCCACGGATGCACTACCTTCCCTGATTTATTCTTTTGCCAAACTGGGATGAACAATTGATGTAGTTCATCCATGCAGTCTTTAAATGCCATCCATTGCATATCCACCGTCAACCCTTTAAGAATCACTTGCCAGTCTATCTTGGCCAATTCACGTCTCATACCCTCAAAGTTACCTTTCTTTAAGTTTATGAATTAACAATGTCACTCTCCATCCTAATGAAGAACTCAACCATATTATGGTCACTCTTGCCGAAGGGGCCACGCACAACAAGACTGCTAACTAACCCTCATTACTCAGTACCTAGTCTAGAATAGCCTGCTCTCTCATTGGTTCCTCTACATGTTGGTTTAGAAAACTATCCCGCATACATTCCAAGAAATCCTCTTCCTCATCACCCCTGTCAATTTGATTCACCCAATCTATATGTAGATTGAAGTCACCCATTATAACTGTTTTACCTTTGTTGCACGCATTTCTAATTTCATGTTTGATACCATCCCCAACTCCATTACTACTGTTAGGTGGCATGTACACAACTCCCACTAGCATTTTCTCCCCCTTAGTGTTTTGCAGCTCTACCCATATCGATTCCACATCCTCCAAGCTAATGTCCTTCCTTTCTATTGCGTTAATCTCCTCTCTAACCAGCTGGAATCTCCTCTCTAACCAGCTGGAAAAGGAAAGGGAGGTGGAGTAGCGTAGAGCAACGTTACTCCACCTCCTTTTCCTTTCTGTCTATCCCTCATGAATATTGAATATCCCTGGATGTTCAGCTCCCAGCCTTGGTCACCCTGGAGCCATGTCTCCGTGATCCCAACTACATCATATTCATTAATAACTATATGCACATTCAACTCATCCACCTTATTACGAATGCTCCTTGCATTGAGACACAAAGCCTTCAGGCTTGTTTTTACAACACTCTTACCCCTTATACAATTATCTTGAAAAGTGGCCCTTTTTGATTTTTGCCCTGGATTTTTCTGCCTGCCACTTTTACTTTTCACCTTGCTACCTATTGCTTCTACCCTCATTTTACATCCCTCTGTCTCTCTGCTCATGCTCCCATCCCCCTGCCACATTAGTTTAAATCCTCCCTGACAGCACCAGCAAACACTCCCCCAAGGACATTGGTTCCATTTCCAGCCCAGGTGCAGACCGTCCTGTTTGTTCCCACAGGTGTAGTTGTCAGTGACACCAGCAGTGCCCCTGACTTCCCACATCCTGCAACAAGCACACTGCAATAACATTCCTGCCATCATGTTTAAATATTAAAATTAAACACACAACCGATTAAATGTAGCCTCCTCGCAAAAGACTCTTGAGCCAAAGACTTACACCTTACCTCTCAAAGGCACTTCACCTCTCGAAGGCACTTCACCTCAACAAGGCCGCTCCCAACAAGCCGCTTTGATACACCTGAACTTAATCTTATCTAATCAAGCCTTCCTTCAGCCAATCCAGTTACTCGCTGATCTGGCCGTTGCTCCTCTGCGACCTTCAAGGTAATATGACATTGCTATTCCCTGAGCTTCTTCAAAATAATCATTTTGATTTAAAATGCAAATGTACTCTGGGCAGATAAATATTTTAAACTTTTCCATGCTTTTGTTCAATAGTTGTGATTCCATAGATTATGTGTTTGTTAGCAAACACATAACTTATGGAACAGCCAAGCAACAGATGCCAATCTGTCAATGCTAGAACACAGTAGCCAAAGCTGGATATGTGCAGAAAATATAAAACCATCGTGCAACTGGCAGAGCTCATAGAACCCACAAAAAGTGCAAAGCTTTGCAGTCCTGCCACATTTAGTCATGAATAAGATTCATCCATTTAAGTTTCTGCCCATTGGATGTTAATGGAGGGTGATTCAGAAATGCAGTTAAATTGCAAGGCACAATGGTGATAAATGTTGGCTTTGCAGCAATATACACATCCCTTGAGAATAAATTGTTAAAAATGATCAGAACAGGAATATAGGAGAAAATCTTTTGCATGCTTTGAAGCAATGAAACAGAATGATTCATTTTAATGTTGATCCGTATACTTGGCTTGAAAAGAAAAGCAGATGTTTTATTGTTACTCTGGCTGCAACAGGTCGGAAGAAAAACAACAGCAACAGGGAGGTATTACCATTTTATAATATGAGATCATTCTTGGTCTGCACATTTGCTGGATGGTTCATTTTAAAATATGCAGCAATCACAGAATCATGATTGGAACAAGCAGTTTATTAAAAATGATTTGTTTAGAGTTTTTTCATATTAAGATTAAAATGTAATATCAGAAACACGTGTCTGAACAATTGTTCACTCAAACATAAATCTTTCAGCTGCTGACTACTTCTACTATTTTCCATTTATATTACACACTTTGATTGATTAATATGGAGCGGACACTAGCCAGAGGAGAAAAATAGGGTGGGGCAAGTCAGGGTTACCAGAGAGCAAGAGGCAGGCAGAGGGAAAAGCACAGGAAATATTTTACTGCTTAAAGATATTCTGTACATTCAGATCTGGCCTCAAACACACAACAAAGCATGTATTGACAACGGTACAACAGCCAATGAACTGGAGGCAAGGCAGCAAAGGGTGCATGTTGAGGGTCAATCAGGCAATTGATTGTATGATAAAGTCCCTTTAAAAAGCAAGACAAACAGAATCATGACAAGAATTTAACAGTTTGTACCAATAAAAGGCAGAGTAATATTTTTACAGAAAATGGCAGTGGATAGAAGATGCAAATATCATTCTCGTTTTTAGCAATGTGGAAACATGCTTAATTGTGCGGAAATTACCCCCAAATCCCACTCTTCCTTAGAACAGCAATCTCATTGCATGCAGCAAACAAGATAAAGTTCTAAACCATTTTCAGGGGTTCAAATGTAAATAATCTTTCAACAAATCTATTACTCTAATCTAATGACTCTAATCAAATCTAATGACTCTAAATCCATTGGCTGTCTATTGATTCCAATAACCACTACTTGCGAAATTCACTAACACATTTCAATATATAAATCCAGTACAGGTTTTGATACATATTGGTGTGAAGTATCATGGTTGCTTTAAGATTAGTGAAGTCACTATTATCTTAAAAAAACGGAGTTATGTGGTTAACTACCATCACATTTTATGAACCGTTAATCGGGTTCAGTTGATAAATTGACTGCCATAATAACTAGAGGTGTATCTATGTAACAGTCAAATGCACAACACTAGACAGCACAACAGCAACAAGGATAGATATCGAATGTGAGAATCTGCATTGCTCGAGTGAGACTGGTGAACCTGATACTTAAAGAGAGAACAGCAAAACAAAGGAAAGTTTCTCATTGCTCGTCAACAATAACACCCAATAGCAGGTAAATTAAGTGGTCCTGGTGCATCTTGGTATTGTAATACCATTGATGTAATGGAATGCAACATTTATTAAAATACTGTCACATCAAGCACCATATTTTCATTAATTTCATTTTTTTTTCATGACATAATAGGCGGTCATTCAGCCTGAAGTTCTTCATTGTCTCTCAGATCAATCTTATCAGTCCCATTCCCCAAGCTATTTCTCTGTAACCGATTCTCTTTCACACATCATCACTCCCTTTCCTAATTCTCCTGCCACCTACCTACAATAGCAGATAATTATCAGTGGCAAATTAACTTACCACATCTTTGCGATTTGAGAAGCAACTAGAGCACCCATGGGAAATCCAGAGGGCAGCCAGAGGGTAAATATGCAAACTCTACATAGAAGCTAGGAATTGTGCAGCAGTAACACTAACTGCTGCGCAGCCCAATTGATGGTGAAAAATAATGCTGAATGAAATTTACTGCAGCAAAATTATATTAAAACTTACAGAAAGCAAAAGTAATTTATCATGTTATTTGAGACAGATAGTTATCTTTTGGGGAGAACAAGTGCATTAAATATATCAGTAACGTGCTAAAAAAATATACTAGACTAAGTGGGACCCGTTGGGCTGGTCCCCCAACACAATATTCCACCTCCCCACCAATTCCAATATGGCCAGTGGGGGGGGCTTTCTGGAGTGCTAATATGGGTGTTGTGGGCCGAAGGGACTGGTTTCCAGAGGGCTAGTATAGATATTGTGGGCCGAATGGATTATTGGACTGACAGATCAGTCACTCAGGCCTGGTAGGCTGGCAGCTCAGTCAGTCGGGCCTGGTGCATTGGCATCTCAGAAACTGCCAGAAATTCTGCCCAAAACAGGTGAGAGACTGAGATAGAAGGGGGAGAGGGTGGATAATCAATTTTAGACATTTTTCATCTTTTTCTGCAGATCACAACAATGAAGGAGGAAAGTTTATACTGGCCTGGATGTCACAGGGAGCAAATGAAGGGAGGGAGAAAAATACTGGGGTGAGGTTTAATACTTGCAGAGGGAATACTTTCTGATGGGCCGAAGGGACTACTCCTGGGCTAGTACAGGCCTGATGGGCCGAAGGGCCTACTTAAAAAAAAAAAGAGAGTGAAATCTCAGTGAAGCACTTTTTCTGGACTTTTCCTGGCCTGGCATGGGCATTTTGGGCCAAAATGCTGTTCCTGGGCTAATATGGGCATTTTGGGCAGACGGGACTGGTTTCTCGGCTAATAGGGGCCTTGTGGGCTGAAATTAGTGATTTTAGGCAGGCCAAACAACTCATTACATTTCTATTTCATTTCAAGCACAGGGCAGGCCAAACATCTCATCATATTTTCATTTCATTTCCATTGCCATTGCAGTTTCAAGCACAGGGCAGGTCAATCAGCTCGTTGCATTTTGATTTCACTTCAATTGCCATTGCAGTTTCAAGCACAGGGCAGGCCAAACAACTAATTTCATTTTCATTAAGGGCTAACAAATCACTTATTGCAAGTACATTGCAGACTCACAGTTCAGTTGATTCACAGCCTAGAATGAGAGTCGTGGCCTCTCTCTCGTGATCTTGCAGAGTGACCGAGTCATGTTCAGGTATCCGGGGCTTTATAGTCCTGCCCACCCCCCCCCCCCCCCCCCACCCCCAGAAGGGGCGTTACATTCATCGTGGTGATTGACAAGCGAGAGGATCTCAAGGTTTGTTTAAATACACAAAACTTTTTTTATTTTTCATTGACGGGAAAAATCCTCAGGGCCTGCTCAGCAGAGAAGAACTGTGAGTAAGATGGCCAAAAATCATACCGATATATGGTAGCGTTTTTTCTAAAATCAATATACAGCACAGACAGGATGTGATCAAGATGAGACATTTAATTATATATAGTATCCCTGGGATGGTGGGACTGTCATACGAGGAAAGATTGAAAAGACTAGGCTTGTACTCACTGGAGTTTAGAAGGATGAAGGGGACTCTTATAGAAACATATAAAATTATAAAAGGACTGGACAGGCTAGATGCAGGAAAAATGTTCCCAATGTTGGGCGAGTCCAGAACCAGGGGCCCAGTCTTAGAATAAAGGGGAGGCCATTTAGGACTGAGGTGAGAAAAAACTTTTTCACCCAGAGATTGTGAATTTGTGAAATTCCCTGCCACAGTAGGCAGTGGAGGACAAATCACTGGATGGATTTAAGAGAGAGTTAGATAGAGCTCTAGGGGCTGGTGGAATCAAGGGATATGGGGAGAAGGCAGGCACGGGTTATTGATTGGGGACGATGATCACAATGAATGGCGGTGCTGGCTTGAAGGGCCGAATGGCCTCCTCCTGCACCTATTTTCTATGTTTCTATTAAATAGATTTCAAGACAACTAATTCTGTAGAAGCAATGTGAAAATGTGTCACAACAAAATACAGCAATCAAAATGAACAAAAAAATACACCACTAATTACAGCAGACTTGGATTCTTCCACAATACCAGCTAAAAGTGGGCATCACCCAGAACAGTTGATGTTCAGTTTAATGTCCTGGTTCGGACAGCAAAGAATCATTTTGACCAGCACATCGAAAATATTTCAAAGTTAAAAATTTAGTAAACTTAAACATGTGCCAACAGAGGCAATCATTGAATATGTTGTGAATTTATCAACCAAATAACACAGTGCAGTTATATAACTTTCCAGGATCATGTTTTGAGGGACATATGGTCATGCAATCTAGTCACTTTCACCAAAGCTGGTTGGAACAGAACCTATGCACTGGAATTCAAAATAATTCAGTCAGCAAGGGTTTCAGAATAGGATCACAGATACTCTAATGGGATTACTGGAACCTGGCTTTGAATAGAAACCAGCAGGTCACACGGAAAGCCTACCACTATTATTGGAGCAGTCGCAGAGGAGTGTTCCAAATATTACAGTGACGCATGTAGACCAGGTGGTGTAAATGATGAACAGCTGGCAAGTGAAACCACTGCAACTATTTAAAAAAAGGACTCAAATTTAAAATGAGCACTGACACAGATGCAGATTGTTCAGTGAGGAGCCATTTGCTTCTTTACAAATTTCCAAAAGTGCAGGCAAATATTCTTCAGTCCCTTCTCACAGGCCAACACATTTATCTAAGAATCTTGATTACACAAACCACTTGCAATAAATATTAATATAACACACCATCCAAATTGCTTGTTATAATTCCATGTTTACCTTGTATTTCTTGGACTACCAAGCGCTGTCTTTATACTAATATTTACCAGTTTCTCAATGTTTACCAAGTATTCAACATTTCTATTCTTCCTACCAACAGCCAGATTCCTGAACTGCTGAATATTTCTATAATTTTCTTTTTCTTTTTAACTTTCTGTAGTTTATTTTAAATTTTCAAGCCTCAATCCCTCTCGCCACTTCATCATCACTTTTCTCTAAAATAATGATGACAAATCTCAATTTGGGCCCCACCCACATATTATTCACCTGAGAACATGCAAGTACTTTGCAACCATGCTCCTGACTATGACACAAACACACACAATTCCAATAAAATAACTGTTATACCTATTGCCTGCCTTTCTACAATCAATGCACTTAGTCAAGTTGTTCTAACAGATCCTCCAAGTGCAACTTTCTTGCAACCGCCATCCCAAATCTCGATTTGCTTTTCAGCGATATAAAGGTATCTGTTTTGAATATGAAGAATGCAAACAGTGGAACACATTAACCACTTTGATTCATTCACAGGCTGCTTATTACGTCTTTATGTGAAGGGGCTTCGGCAAAGATATTAGCCCACCATGAGTCCAACTCATTCTCCAGAATAGTAGGCAACAGATTCTGCAGTTATCTGTCTGTCCTTGTGACTTGTTAAATTTAGCTATGCTTTTAATTAGCCAGAGACATTATTCGATTTCATATCAAAGAATACAAGTGACAAGAATAACTAACTTTCAAAGGTACCAATGAGCTATAAAATATTTTGGGACAAAGTGTAGCTCCAGACCTAATTAGAGTGTGAATTCAAACAGGTACAAAATAAATCTAAGCAAGGCCAGATCAACTGCCTTTTATAACACGGCAAGATTTAACCAAAGTGCAGCATAAAGGAATGCTGGCGCAAAAAGAAAGCCAATGAGAATCAATCATCCCTTGGATAAACACCTGTTATAAGAAGGGAATATATTGTGCTTGGTGGAGCTCAATAACTGAATCCCCAGAGTATGACCACAGGAGTTCCTCAGGGCAATATCCTGGCTCCATCTTCAGCTGTTTGATCAATGACATTCCTCAGCCACCGCAAAGACTTCGCGGGGAGGGACCACCATTGCACACAGTGTGGCTGGGCCCTGTATAACAGCCTCTCAAACATCTCTCAGATGCATTGTTTTAAGGAGGTAGCTTGAGTAGTTTTGATGCATTATAAGAGAAAGTCTCAATTTGATGATGCAATAAATGTGCAGAAAAACATGCAAGGTTGCAGGTTGCATTTCCTATACATATTATGTTCAAAGTATCTTGCTATTAAAAGCAGAAACATTCACTGGAATTCCATTTGCCACTTCACAGAATACAAAGAACCCATATCTGTGAGAGGTTGACTCCTTATCTAGGTTGCTCAGCAACTGATTTTGCAACTGCATGTAGTTTTCACACATTCACTGTTGTTTTTAATATAGCCACAACCAAAGGAATATTTCAATTTCATACTCGGAATTTTGAATAATAAAGGAGAACGCATTAGACAACTGTCTGTAGTTTAGACATACCTGATTGTTTGAAAAATTGATCGAAGTCCTGGGAACCTCCATTTAATAGGAACTTTACAGGACCACACCCATTGGTGTTGCAGCTAAAAACACAGATTGTGTATACAGTAGCAAGAAACCACCCTCCCCACTCTCCTCTCTTCCTGCATGTAAAAGATAGGTCAAATGCATTAAGCAAAACCTTCATTCTGATCATAGAATTTCATATTTAAAGGAATATTTTAATTGAATTCAGTTTGAAACCACAGTCTTAAACATGAATAAAACGAACTACACAGGCATAAGGCATGACATAGTAATAGCAAGTGTGAATAGTAATCAAAAACAGATAAATGGAGGAGAGTCAAAAACTTCACATTTCTGTGTGTGCACAGCTCAGATTATCTGTTCTGAACCCACAACATTGATGCCATCATAAAGAACCCATCAATGCTTCTACTTCCTCAGAAGATTGAGGAAATTTGGCATGTGGATGAATACCATCTTGAACTTCTACAGCTGTAGAGAACATGTTGATTTGGTTGCTATATGGCTTGGTGCAAAAGTCAAAGTCAATTTTATTCGACACATGCACCCGAATGTGCAGTGAAATGAACTTACCAGCAGTGATACACTTAAAAAGAACACACAATACACAATAAGATTTCACATAAACATCATTCTTCACTGTGGTGGAAGGCAACAAAGTTCAGCCAGTCCTCGTCCTTCGTTCACCCATGGTCAGGGCCATAAACCCTCCGTAGTCGCCGCTACAGGCGGCTGATGTACAGGCCCTCTCGTCGGGATCATCAAAACTCCGACGTCGGGACGGTAAAACAACTCCGCAGCTTGGAGGTCCCGAATCGTCACTTCCCTACCGAAGATCGCAGCTTCAGGATATTATAGGCCGCAGGCCAATGGTTGGAGCTCTTCTCTGGCGATCCCCGGCAAGGGATCCCAGACTCCGGATGCTAAGTCCACGTCACACCCACGGCCAGAAGCTCCGCAGACCACAGCCCCATGGTGCCAAAGTCACCGGGCCAGTGATCGGAGCACTCCTCTCTGGCGACCCCCGGCAAGGTTCGCCTCGCTCCGCGATGGAAAAGCCCGCACTGCGCCCGCTGCTGATGCTCCGGGCCCGACTCAGGGAAAGGCCGCTCCAATCCATGCTTTTAGGCTGCGAGGGAGGCTACATGGAAAAAGTTGCCTCCCTGTCGAGGAGGCGACCAAAAGCGGTTCCCCCCTTCCCCCCCACACAAGACACACCAAGAGACACCTAAACTACATTAGTCACAGCAAAAAAAATCAAAAAAAGTAGAAATAACGAACACGCTGCTGGCAGGGCAGATGACTCACAGCGCCCCCACGGACCAATAGGTCAAGAAAGGTCAATTTTCTTGTACACCCAGGAATGAAGGCTGCAAAAAGTGGTGAACCACACCCAGTCCATCACGGTTACCGACATCCCTGCCATCAAAGGGAGCTACTGGTGACCAAGGTAACCAATATCACTAGGAACCCACACATCACCAGGAACCTAGGAACCTGGCCACATTCTTATTTCACTCCTGCCATTAGGAATGTGGTATAGCAGCCTGAAAACTGTAACATCAAGGTTCAAGAGCAGCTTGGCCATCAGGCTATTAAACACTACTCCAGCTAAGCACCATCTATATTACTAAAAGTAAGATCTTGACCGCTTTTGACTCACTGCAATGTGATTTCCGAGAGAATGCCGCCACGGACATCATTTTTGGCCACCTTGCTCAGAGCCCCTCTCCGCCGTACCAGAGGAGTTTTCCGATTGATGAAAAATCAGGGAGATAGTCATGTTTTTAAAAAAATTTTGCCATTCTGCCCCTGCTGGTGGGAGGGGGGAGGGACTATAAAACCCGGAAGTGGTGTGGCTCACTCAGTCTCTGCAAGATGGAGGAAGCGAGAGGGTCACATCTCTCTGAGCTCTGAATAACACTGAACACATCTACTCAACTGTGAGTGCCCTTAATTGCAAGGAATAGCCGTGAGCTAACTGCCAGCCCACCAGCCGTGAGTGAGCTGCCAGCACATCAGGCTTGAGGGACTGAGCTGCCACCCCAAGAATCCATTTGCCCCCCAAAATGTCCATACTAGCCCTCTTGAGACCAGTAGTCCCTGCAGCCAACAACACCCATACCAGTGCCCACCCCCACTGGCTACCAATGTTGGAATTGGTGAAGAGGTGGAATATTGCGTTGGGGGACTAGCCCTCCCGTGTGAACATGGGACCCAACGGGTCCCACTTAGTTGTGTGTGTGTGTGTGTGTGTGTGTGTGTGTGTGTGTGTGTGTGTGTGTGTGTGTGTGTGTGTGTGTGTGTGTGTGTGTGTGTGTGTGTGTGTGTATATATATATGTATGTATATACTGAACTTATTTTTGTTGTTTAATATTGTGTTTATAGAGTACTATGTTTATATATCTGTTGTGCTTCTACAAGTAAGAAATTAATTGTTCTGTTTTGGGACAATATGACAATAAACCACCAGCGAACATGTGGCAACCATGTGGCGAGCACAGAGTCTCCTGCACTCGCCTAAAAAGTTGCCTAAGTGGGACAGGCCCTTTAGACTATCTATGGAAGGTGAGTTTAATGTGGAGAACTGCAAGGCTCTCATTATTCCCTTCATAGTGATAGATTAGAAGAGGTAGACAAATAAATACATTTCAGAGTATACAATGGCAAATCACTGAATGATGGTGCATGTGCAAAAACCAGGCAAAATGGCCTGTAGTCTTTATCTGAAGTAGCAATGTTACAAAACCTACCTTCAGCGGCGTTGCAGATCTGCCACTGGCTGTATGTGCGACTCCGGAGCTGTTATTTGGGGGGGCGGGCGGGATTAAAATGCAGGTTTGTATTGCTTGTCGGAGAAGGATTTCCTCGGGCTTCTGGTCGATGAAGAAAAATCGATTGGACGGTGTTTTTTTTTTTAATAAATCACTGGACAATTTAATCGTTGGATTAAAGTTAAAAGCAACTTCTAACGCCCTCAATATCTTCAACGCCACGGATCGCAATATCAGGACAAAACAAACGGTAAATCGTGTATTTCACATATAATCTTGCTTCTTGGGGTGGCTGTAGTCTAATTTTACGATGCGAAAATGTTTAGGGGCCCATACGAATTGGCAGTATTAAGCCTGCCGATATGGGCTTAAAATTCACAGCAACGGCAACGTTCCAATCGATCACATTCCAGAAACACCCACTCGCAAGATGATTCAAATTCTCTTTTTGTTTGGATAATCATGTCATAACTCGCCTATATTTTATGCTAATGTCTATCCATAATCAATATTTTTATACTAAATATCTACAACAGTTTTAGTCACATGTATTTTGCAAAAAATAATAATTTTGATTATATTGAGAGTGGATGTTTCTAGATTATTTGGATACTTAGGCTATTTAAAAATGTTAGCCTTTTCTTAAGAAATGGATAGTTGTTTAGATCTAATAATTGAATTTAGATGACTTTAATTGATTAGATGAATTTAATTGATTTGATGAAACAGATGAATATGAATTTTTTGTTGGGTATTTACTATTTGTTTTAGCGTTTAACTTTATAATTTCTACCTTTTTTCTACAACTGCAAATAATAACTTGTTTCTGTTAATGCTGTTCAGTTTGTTTTATCCTTTACATTTTACACAGATGTCCCCAAAAAATAAATGCAAAATTGTCAAACCAAATGCCCAGCAAAAGAGACTGATTTAGACAGCATTCGCAGAGAATATCCGAATTTGGACCTCCAAAAGTGATGATCTACAGGACATTCTTAATGGGGAAAGTAGTGGGCAGAAAGGCATGTAATGCATGGTTTGAAGAGCAAAAACCTGTAGTTTACAATGCCAAAATTGAAAAGTTGAGGAAAAACAAGGTGTACAGAGTTGCTTATTGGTTACAATCTGAGGAGTATGATGATGCTACTGATTATGATAAGCCAATGTACCAGCTAGCAACTGATCTTCTCCATAAAGACGGTCTATTGCTAGAAATTGTAATTTATTTACCTACCTGTTACGGATTTACAGCATATAATACAATAATATTAAAGTTCTGATCTTGAGAATATCACATTTTTAAATTTTCAAGGCAGTCTGGGTGTTTATTACTATTTCTGTCACAACGGTCAATTTTGTAATTAGCTACAATTAGGTAACTAACTAATTATATGCTTTAATTTCAGGTCATCCAAGTAAGATGTTTCATATTTGTTTCAGAATGCTTCGATCTATAATAACTGAAATTTTCATTCTGTTCTCTTAATTTTTAAGAAAGTTATGGGCTTGTGACTGTCCTCGATCACAGCTTTTATGTTAAGTCAATGGAAAAGCAATAGGGAACAAGATGATAATTTCCTAGTATGAAAATTAGCATAACGCTTTTCATACTGAAGATATGAAAGTGAATTAGGTATCAAATTAAACATCTTTTTATGCTTTATCTGATGGCATAAATTACAGACTTGAGTTTTTTAATCTCAAAATTTTGTAACATTCCTATCTAAAGTGGGTAAAAATCAAACGTGAGGAAGTAATGTTTTGGTTGTTCAAAGCCATCATTATATCCCAACTAGAATGTAGCCGTTTGTGTGTGCACATAAGGAAAGCTTAAGCTTTAAATCAAGAGAACAGAATAATTTTCATTTTCTCCAATTTTAAAGACTGGTGGATGTTGTAATCAAGTTGCTAGAACTATTAAAAACTAATTCAATACAGTAGACGCAAGAAAGTAACTTCTTGTTTCTAAGCAGTTTTGAAGTGAGATTCGCGCAGAATCTTCAGCACAAAGAGGAGTGAAAATATGGAAGTTTGGAACTTGCTAGTCCAAAAAGCTATAACTTTTTCTATTTGTTTCTTTTATGTATGGATGGAAAGTCAGAAATTATCATCCCTAAATGCTCTCTTGAGGTGATGGTAAGCCATCTTCCTCAGTATTTTGATAATTGGTTTAAGATTTAAAAAATATCAATGAATTCCATAAATTGGAGTCTCCTATGCAAACTCCTATAACAATACAATATTTCCTTTTTTAATGAACTTGATTAACCATTTATTTTTAATTTGCTTCTCTGCCTCTATTTTCTACATTTCTGACAATGTTAACCCAGTTTCACTTCAATTATGTTGTACAACTTGCTGAATGGTAATCCATTTTCATTTCAGATTTACATTATTTGTAGAGTTTTTCTCTTTAGCCTTTAGAGATAGTGCATAAACAGGCCCTTCAGCCTATAGAGTCCAAGCTGACAAGTGATCACCCCATACAGCAGCACTATCCTACATATCAAGGAAAATTTTACAATTTTACAAAAGGCAATTAACCTACAAACCTGTATGCCTTTGGAGTGTGGGAGGAAACTGAAGCACCCGGAGAAAACCCACATAGCCACAGGGAGAACGAACAAGCTCTGTACAGATTGCTATAACTAATTAATTTTATTATTCAGCATCTAATGGTCACCAATTTAAAAACAAATATCTTGCAAGACAATAACAAAAGAATCGGCTTGCCATTAAAATGCTCGATTCTTTCACTCTGCAGGCATCTGATACATCTAACCAGATTGCTAATACGATTCAGATCACTGCAGCTATAAAACAATCAATTCTCCAGTGGAAGATCAGGCACAGAAAAGTAATTGTCTTAAACTGAATGTGTTGCCCAGGCAACAGGACAACTGCTGATGTTCAGCATTCATTTCCTGTCAACAGATTGGCAAAAAAAAGCAAATCTGATAAAAATGTGGCTGTCCTCATAAGTGCTATTGTGTAAATATCATACTAAATTGCAGTGTCTCATCAATACTTTTGTAATAAAGCAATGTGTTCCTCTTAAAAAGGAATTTTAGCAGCAGATTGAAGATCAGATAATCTCAAATACATTTTATTTTCATTTTCTTCCCTAACTTCTTCCGTGAAGTTCAACGACTGTTGAGTGCCACACTCAGTTGGACTATTCTGTGCATAAGCCTAGAAAGTGGGCAGTTGAATCACAGTGTAATCCCCCAACTTGTTCATGAGACATGAACTTTACAACTTTTCAACACATTGGAGCCTTTATAAGCATCCTCATTATGGCTTGCAAGCAGAACTATCAATATGAAAACCATGACATTCCACTCTGCCATCATATGCTTTCTAAATCAGATTGCCTACATTTCCTTTATAAAGCACATCGCTATCTCAGATTGTTATAGTACGGTTAACATTGACAAACCATGCCCAGAGGTTATATAAGCCCATATATCTTTCACAACTACAAGAATGCTACTTCCACGACAACAATCTGTTAGCAACGTTCAGTCGTCCTTGAGATTGAGGATGACTAGCCTCCACCCTGAAGTAGTAGGTTCTATGTGGCTAAGGCGGGGATTGCAGGGATAGTCTTTCACGGATGGGGTAAGGAGTTCCCAGTGAGGCAGGTGGGCTGTAGTTTGAAGTGATGCACACATTCAGCCATCCATAGGATATATGTGTAGCTCTGATAAATGGAATCATGGTTGGCAATACATCATGGTTGCCCCTTCTCCACTGAACCAGCTTGGAGGCATTTCCCATGAATCAGTGAGGGCAAGAGGCTTTGAACATCTTGAATCTTGCCCCATGGTAGAGCTGAAAACAAAATGTCTGTTTTGGGAGGCTGCTGTCAATCATAAGAACAATGTGACCTGCCCAATGTAACCAATTGAGTATAACTACCGGGTGGGAGATTGCAACCTTCACGTAATCCACCCTGTTTCGACTAATGCAATCAACCCGACGTGCACAAACAAATAGATCAAATAGAACAAGTTGACCTACAACTTTAGGCTGTGCACGCCATACGCAAGAAGAAGTATAACTACAATGATTGTTGTCACTAACATTACTATTCCTGATGTAATATAGCAATTCTGAAAAAAAGAGGTCAAAACCGAGCACCTTGATTACAGAGTCGGAAAGGAGAAGCTAGGAGACCACATAGCAGTTTTCACGGTTCAGTATTGGAGAAAGTTAGCAGCTTCAAATTCCTGGGCATTAACATCTCAGAAGACCTATCCTAACACACTGCATTTTGTAAACAGTCGCATTGGAGACGCATGGATCAGATTAATATTTCTGGTGCCAACCTAATTGACTGTTTTGTCCTATATGATAATCTAGTTTCGGTGTTACTTGAGCTACACTGATCAGGTAAGTGTAGAATGTTGCAACATACTTGTGGTTTGCAAATGGTGAATAGAATTTTTGGAGACACGAAGTGCGTCACTTGTTGCAAGATATCAAGCCTTGACTATCACGCCAGTCTTATCCATTTCCCATTTTCAATTTTGATTTCCTCACCACCAAATGCTCGTACTTAATTCTTTAAATATTTTGGTCCAAAATATCAACTGTTAGCCACTTGACTTCCCATGGTTCTCTATTAACAGATCATCTTTAAGGTTTTCCTGCTTCAGATACGCTCTGCCTGACCTTCCAATCATTACGCTTCAAAATAAAATTAAACTTTAAAAATTGTATTCACACAAATTCCTGCCCCACCTCAAATTCCCTTTAAGTCCTTTAATGTCCTGTTAGGAGCCACTTTTCCCAGACACCAGCATTAAATCCTTCCCATCAGGTTTCTAAAACACATTGCTATCAAACCTTTTTCCAGATCAAAGTCACAAATGACATCTCGTGATGGTGATAAAACTAATGCCATAGCTGCCCTTTTCAATCTCTCTGCTGCCTTTGGCATTGTTGAGGGCACCAAGTTCCTCCAGCAGGTTATCCAGTTAAGTGGGACCACAAACCAGAAATTCACTTGCTATTACTTCTCATCTCATTCATGCATATTTACCCATGAGATCTACCCTTCAATATTATTATCTTAAAAATTATGACATCCGGCACCACCTCACCCCCACTTCTCCCAATTCCTCCACTGCCTAAATTACTAGTGTACTCATCTAACATACAAGTACAGGTTGAGCAGAAATTTCCTCCAACCGGGTAATAAAAAAGACCAAATCAATTTCTTCTATACTTGCCAGATGCCCTGTTCCCCTAGTTACTCACTTCATCTATTTCATCCGCAACTATAATTCTATAAGCAGTTTCATGTCATGTTACAAGCCAAAATGTGCTTACATCCACTTGAATAATCCTGTTCTATTAGTGGCAGCTCATCTAAGTAACATCACTTGTCATAACCACAACCCCATCTCTTAAGCTTAATATTACATTTTGGGATTATATACACATTGTATTGCATTAGAATTTCTCTATACCATTTTTTCTATCCACCATGGATGGCCAACCATCGATAAGGATTCACAAAAGATCTTAATACTACGCTAATTCAACATCCAGATGTATTTTGTGGTGGTAGTTAACAAACAAATATAACATAACCAATATAGATCTCTGGCCAAGTTTCTCCTTCAACCAAACATCCTGAAAGTAACTCCAGTCTTCCAAACTTCAGTTGAAATAACTCAGCCAAAAAAAGGAATCAAACCCAGCGTCCACCATCCTGCCTGGATGGTTTAGAACACTTATCTATTAAATAACTGGCCATCAGGAAACATAACAGTAAAAGGGATTTCAAAACACAGAGGGATTATTCAAACTAAATCCATTAATCCATATGGATTAGTGGCAAAAGGAGCATTTTAATGTGCTTATCTCTTTCTGTAGAACTGCCAGAACCAAATTTCAAATCAGAAATCAATATAATTTCATTATTTCAGGATTGATTTGCCAAATTTCCAAGAAGATGTACCAGCAATATTATCATTATATCAGTGAAGAGTTACATTGACATGTGAAATTACCACACGGTGGATTTAAACAGTAATGAAAGAAAAGTACAACTGCAGTGAAATTATGCTGCCAGTAATGGAACTGGGAAAATTAGAATTGTTCAAGTAGATGCAAGCCCATTTTGGCATTAAACATGACAGCAAACTGCCAAAAGCATGGTATAGATTCGTAATTGCAGTAGAAAGAGATGGACTCGGCGACTACGGCAACAGAGCCTCTGCCTTTTCAAGATTGAAAATCCTCTAAATGTTAGCCAAAGAGTTGTATTTAAGGTAATGAGAGTAATAGAAGGAACATCCATGACTCGACAAACTACTTTTTCCTCGCCTCACTGTATGAGCACAGACGATGACGTTGCTGCCTTGATTGATACCCTGCAAAATGTGTTCAACCTGTATATCTAATGTTATCGAGGCATTCATCAGGAAAAAGTCAGTGCAAGTTAAATGGAGAAGAAAACTATCGTCCCAACTTGTAGTCTGCATTTGCTCACAGGCAGATGTTTCCTCGATAGTCTACATGAAGTACTGCTAATACCGAGTCACAGAATTCCATCTTAGCCAACTACACAAAACAAAATACTGTAACGGCACCTACTGCCTGTAGGTAGTCGAACGCTGCCTCGGTTGGCTACCTCGGACACGTGACCGCAGGAAGGGGTTTGTTTTGTGCGCTTTTCTGGGCAAACCCAATCATTCTGTTCACCACTGTTGTTGTGGTAGTAGTACTGTATTTAGCCATCTCAAGATTACCGTTGTTTTCTCATTACTTTTGTAATAAAGTCTTTGAAACCAACCTACCATCTCGACTTGCTGAACTGGTGACCACGACGTGTCCAATTGATATTGGACGGCACCATGCAGGACGCCGCAGTTCCCGACGCCGTTCCCAACGCCCATCAGAGCGCCATCAACCTCAAGCTGCCGGTATTCTGGCCCGAACAGCCTCAAGTGTGGTTCGCGCACGTGGAGGCGCAGTTCCACTTGCGCCGCATAGTCGTTGATGAAACCAAATATTTCCACATTGTAGGGGCTCTTACGCAGGAGTCAGCTGCTTGATTGCTGCCCTTCCTGCAGAACACACCCGCGACCGCCAAGTACGACGGCATCAAGGCCCTCCTCCTGCACACCCTCTGGCTCAGCCGCCGGGATCACGCTGCCCGCCTCCTGCACATGGACGGCTTGGGAGATCGCAAGCCGTCTGTACACATGGCCGAGATGCTCGCACTCATGGACGGCCACCGTCCGTGCCTGCTGTTCGAGCAGGCATTCTTAGAACAGATGCCAGACGATGTCCACCTCGTGCTCGTAGGCGCAGATTTCGCCGATCCTCTGCAGCTCGCCGAACAGGCCGGCGAACTTTGGCTGATGAAGCACCAAGATGGCGGCGCCATTAACCGCGTTTCTGCACCAGAGCGCCCGTCCCCTCAGCGCAACCGTGATGAAATCCCGCCCACGAGTTCCAACGCGGAGCCACAGCAGCGATCGGGGACCCGCGGTAGGCACCGTTGATGTTTCTATCATCTCCGATGGGGCACAGAGGCTCGACGCTGCCGCCAGCCCTGTGCTTTCCAGGGAAATGCCTTGGCCGATCATCTGTAGAGGCAATCACGATCGGCCCGAACAACCGCCTCTATGTCCGCGACAGCTACTCCAGCCGCCGCTTTCTCATGGACTTTGGTTCAATTGTCAGTGTCCTCCGCCCGACCGGGCGCGACACTCGTGCTGGTAAGCAGGGCCCTGTGCTCACAGCCGCCAAAGGGAGCACCATCCGAACTTATGGTAGGCGGACCCCCTCACTCACCTTCGACTCCCGCCCTTACAATTGGACGTTTATCGTGGCAGACTTTGCCCAGCCGCTCCTGGGGACTGATTTCCTGCGTGAAATTTCCCTCATCGTGGATGTACGAGGCAGTTGCATGACTCCGCGATAGGCCATCGGCCCCACCGCGCCATGGCCCCCATCCCCACCCTACCCGCAGCTCAGCGTCGTCACCGAGGTCGATGGTCCATATGCCACCCTGCTCTCTAGCTTCCTGAGCTCCTGACACCCCGTTTCAGTGGGACAGCCCCTAAACACGGGGTTGTACACCACATCCCCACTGTGGGACCTCCGGTACACGCCCGGGCGCGCCGCCTCCCGCCCGACGAGCTGCGTATCACCCGTGATAAGTTCCAACTTATGGAGGACATGGGGATCATCCGGCGGTCCGACAGCCCGTGGGCCTCCCCACTACATATGGTCCCGAAAGCATCTGGGGGGTGGGGACCATGCGGAGTACCGGTGTCTGAACACCATGGGCACGGCGGACCGCTACCCAGTGCCCCATATTCAGGACTTCTCCGCACACCTCAAGGGCACACGTTCTTTTCCAAGGTTGACCTCGTCCAGGGTTACAACCAAATCCCCGTGCACTCCGACGATGTCCCAAAAACCGCCATGATCACCCCGTTCAGCCTGTTTGAATGACTCTGAATGGCTTTCGGGTTAAAAAATGGCGCACAGGCATTCCAGCGGCTGATGGATCAGGTCGGGCGGAGTCTGCCTTTCATGTTTATTTATCTGGATGACATTCAGGTCGCCAGCGCCGTGCAAGAGGAGCACGTCGCCCACCTCCGGACACTGTTTCAACGCCACCGTGAGCACGGCCTCTTTATTAACCCCGCGAAGTGCCTGTTTGGCCTCTGCTCCATCTCCTTCCTGGGGCACAGCGTTACTCCCCAGGACTTTGCCCCACTACCCGCAAAGGTTGAGGCCATTCGGCAGTTGCCACTGTGAAGGGGCTCAAAGAGTTTGTCGGCATGGTGAATTTCGGTCACCGTTTTGTGCCGGCAGCTGCTAACATCATGCGCCCCCTATTCCAGTGTCTGGCGGACAAGCCACGGGACCTTATGTGGTCTGCGGAGGCGGACGCGGCTTTCGAAAGGGCCAAGGCAGCCCTGGCCAATGCTACCATGTTGGTGCACCTGCGTACTTCCGCTCCCACTGCACTCACCATGGTCGCCTCGGATGTTGCTGTGGGTGGCTTTCTGGAGCAGCGGGTGGCTTTCTGGAGCAACGGCTGCTGGCAACCGCTGATGTTTTTCACTCGCCAGCTGCGTGCTCTCGTACGCAACTACAGCGCATTCGACTGCGAGCTTCTAGCAATGTATCTCACCATAAGCCCACGTGGATGTGGACAGCCACGACATAGAGGTCGTCCACCGGCCATTTCACCCGCACTGAATGTGCCTGTTTCCCCCACCCCTGTTCTTTCCGCCCTGTTGCCTGATCCCTGCCATGTTTCACCTGTCCCCCATGTTACGCCTGCACTGCTTTCGCTGACCATGCGTTCTGGTTGTTGCATCCGGATCCCCGCTCGGTTCCGTACCTCGGGTTCTGGGGGGCATCATGTAGCGGCACCTACTGGTGCCTGTAGGTAGTCGAACCCTGCTGTTGGGTACCTCGGACACGTGACCGCAGGGAGGGGTTTGTTTCGTGTGCTTTTCTGGGCAAGCCCATTTATTCTGTTGACCACCATTATGGTAGTAGTACTGTATTTAGCCGTCTCAAGATTTCCGTTGTTTTCACCTTACTTTCGTAATAAAGTCTTTGAACTCAACCTACCGTCTCGACTCGCTAATATACTGCAATTGTTGCCGAATGTTATATAGAAGCAGTAAGATGTCAGCAGTTAACATTAAGAGCATAGAAGGCAGGATTCTGAATCTACTCCGACACCTGTGAATTACTCGCACTGACCTCAGTTTGAAAATCTACAGTAAATAGTATGTGAATACCAGTCTTAATTTTTTGTTAAAACCCTCCTACTTCCAAATATTTATGCCTTTAAAATATTCATAGTAATTATGAAAAATAAGTATATTTGTGTTCCATACATAATTTCTAAGAATGTTTGTATTAAAAATACTTAATTTCTGTATTCATCAATAGAACTATTAATTTCATATATTTTTGTGAATCTTAGCTGTGCAGTCATTTATTCTTGTTTTTACCAATTTAATAGCAATAAGTGCATATTAAAGGGGTCACTAGATGCAAGATACAATGTAGATTTGTGTACTTTATCATAATTAGCCAATCAATCATTCCCTTCATCCCACGTTGCCTGATCTGAATTGAACAAAGAAAATATCAGAACCTGTCATTTAGCTCAAACACCTTGAAGCATTAGGTGGCCTTGGAGGGGAGGATGCTCCTCAAACTGCGAAGCATCTTGGACAATACAGCTCACCCCCTCCATGATGACACACTGGTCAACCTAAGGAGCACCTTCAGCAACAGACTGGTTCCACCAAGATGCAGTACAGAACGCCGCAGGGGATTATTAATCCCTGTGCCTATCAAACTGTACAGCTCCTTCCCCTTCTGTCGTGGGGTAGACTGACTCACTCCTCCCCCCCCCCCCCCCCAAATATTTGCACGTTCAATCCTTTCCACTCATCACTTTAATTTCATATTTCATGTATCTTGTGATTTATGACTGTTGATATTAATCATGGGGTAAATAAAGTTCTATCGTATCAAATAAACAATTCAAAATATCAGAATGGCGGTGCTGGCTCGAAGAGCCGAATGGCCTACTCCTGTACCTATTGTCAATTGTTTATCCACTGTATTTTAATCAAGGAACCAGTAATGCTTCAGAAAGATGTCAGAAAATAAATTGAAAGGAAGGAGAAATTACGTTAGGAAGTATCTAGATTCTTTGTATCATAATGTTATGCCCCAAGGATCCAGATCCACATGCCTCCTCATAATGGAGTCACCAGATACGACAGCCTACTGTCTAACGGGAAATATTGTGCCACTCTTCACCTTGCCGTAACTTCAGCAAGAAAAAACTGCTGGAGGAACTCAGTGTGTCAGGCAACATATGTGAAGGAATGGGGAAATTACATTTTGTTCGGGACCCAGCGTGAGACTGATTGAAGTAAGGGGAAAAAGCTAGGAAAGAGAATGGGTGGAATATAACCTGACAGGTGACAGGTGGATTCAGGTATTGGTCGATGGGGGGGGGGGGGGGGGGGGGGAGTAAGTGACAAAGGTGAGAGGTGAAACAGAGAAATTAAATATAAAGCTGGAGGAAGGGATATGGGTGGAAGTGGACAGGAGGGGAGGGAAGGACAGGGGATAAATTTGCTCAGGATTTCCTTTTTTACTGTAACTTCAAGTACGCCAGAAATTTAGTGAGGTATCATGGTTAAAACCATCAACCAGGGTCAGGGGAGAACTCGTAGCAGATAATTTCTACTTCTCATTTATCTATTTTGTTGCAATATCTGAAACACTGATTTCCCTGTGCCTTTGGGAGGAAGGCATTTTACAGAAAGATCTGAAAAAAATTGTGAAACTTTGTGTGTACGTATAGGCCTTGAACCTGTTTCAGACAGAGAGAGTCATTATCTGCCCTTAAGCAACATGCCGGCAAGACTCTCCCAATAAAAATGTTCAGTCTTGCTACCTCCCATATTGATGCCTTAAATATCTGACACTAGAAAAATAGGTTTGATTCCTTCCAATTTCTGCATTGTTACAATAGTTATTAACTATGAAAAGCACACAGCACTGAATTAATGCCAAGTGTAATATTGATTCAATTTAAATGATGCACACATCATGATGAACATGATTCATTTAAATACTCAGATATATTTAATGAATACTTATATTTAAATGTAACATTAAATACAAGCGCAACTAATATTTACAAAAAATACATTAAATGAATGACCTTTTTTGTTTGCGTTAGTGGAGAAATTATGTTTTAATACAAAACATTAATTGAAATTATTTATAGAAGAGAAGTAGGTTTATCCTTGATCCCGCAAAGTCCATATGGTTTGGTGCTGAGGGAGGGTTGTGATTTGGGTTTCACAGGGTGGTCCAGAAGTGCAGATTCATAGTTCCCTGAAAGTGGCATCACATGTACATTGGGCGATTAAGAAGGCTTTCGGTACGTTGGTCCTCACCAGTGAGGGTATTTGAGTATGGAAGTTGGTATGTTATTTTAAGTTATACAAGACATTTGCGAGGTCACATTTGGAGTAGTGTGTTCAGTTTTGGTCACACTGCTATAGGAAGGATGCTGTTAAGCTGGAAAAAGTACAGAGAAGATTTACAAGGATGGGCTAGGTTGAACGGGCTATTTTTTCGGTGACTGCCGGCGACTGTCATAGTCGTAGCAGGTAGCCGAAAAAACGGCGATTGGACCCCCCTACAACAATGTATACGACAATGTCTACGACAAGCTACAGCAACTTACCACCTAGTCGACGTCAAGCTACGGCAAGCTACAGACAACTTGCGACCCATGAGCATGTCCACCTATGACAACCTACGTTGATATTTAACAGGAACCTGAGAGGTAGCTTTTTCACTCAGATGGTAGTAAGTATATATAACAAGCTGTCAGAAGAGGTAGTTGAGGCAGGAACTATAACAATATTTAGACAGGTACATGGATAGGGAAGGTTTAGATATGGTCCCAAAGCGTGCAGGTTGGACTAGCATAGGTGGGGCATCTTAGTCACCATGGACAATTTGGGATGTAGGACCTGTTTCCATGCTGTATGACTTTTAAACTGTGCCCTTCAATTTATCTTGCCATATTTTCCAAATATGTTTTTTTCTGAACTGCAAGGAAAGTAGTTTCAACATCTAAGGTGTTTTAAATAGCTAGCTAATTAAATAAGCTTGCTAAAAGAGGTCATAAGAGAATACACTTAATAGCTCTATTTTAGGATAATGTACAATGTGATAATGCACCAGCTGATGAACATTGTAACTACCCTAGTTACTCTTTAGTGAGATTTCATTTACATTTATTGGATTAAAGTATTTGTGCTTTTCTAATCTAATACCTGATCATCCAATTAAAGCAAAACATCAGCATGGGAAATTACAATCACTTATTTAGGAAAACTGCACAATAATTTTGTCTTTCATGTAATTTTTGTTTTAAATATGACATTGGGATTCACAAGACATAAGATTCAGGGATCCTTTCACCCAAATTTTCTTTTAAATATTGAATTAGTCATTTGTGAAATCTTATCCCGAACAAATCTGCTTGCAATTGTACAATAATGTTGGAAGGAAGAAAATACATATCAAATACCTTGCATTAGCTTCTATAATTTATCAACATAACTCATTACAACAACCTTACACATACTTTCTGCTTCTACTATGTAACTCCATTGTAATATATTTTTACTAATTTTGTTCTGCTTTAGATTCCTACATCCACACAAAATTGCCAATAGAAATTTGTCTTCCTAATTGCACGAATAGCTTACAACTCTCTAAAAAGATGTCACTCGTCTATCACGGCAGCACTCAATCACTAAATTGAACCACTCAGCACAAAAGAGGTCTATTCTTTTGCTTATAATTTCTCACCTATGTTCCTAGAAAATTATGTGCCATCTACCCTCTCTTTCACTACTCAAGATTAAAGTTATGGAAGATAATCGAGCAATACTAAAAACACTGCAAATTTTTTATATTTCTTAGATTATGCCAATGCAGTACTTAAATCTAATTGGCCTAAAGAACGTATATATGATAAAAAGTCAATAACTCAAGAGATAGAAAATGCAAACCTTAAACAAGCGGTGTCTTGTAAAACCAGTAGTAAGGTTTGAAAATAACAAATCGTGAATAAAATTTACCGAGATGAATTTCCTGAAAAATGTTTTTAACTATTATTTCACTATCCAAAAGCTGGTGAGCTTTTAAAAAAATGCATAGCATGTTGACATCTGGACAGTCAGTTGTGAAAATGTGGCTCTAAATCAAGACCATAGATGGGTCTGAAGTCACAAATTCCCCACAAGGATGCTACAATTACTTCCTGAAAAACATACAAATTGAATGGGTTTGTAAGGAACATCATGATCACCACACCATCGTTTTATTTCCATGTTTATTTTAAGTCCTTGAATTTAGTTCCCCAGTTATCACAATGGAAATAAAACTTCGGACTCTTGATTAATAAGCTCAGTATCTCGTTCACAAAGCTCTTGTATCCATCTCCTAGAAAGATGATAAAGACATTTTAGAATATACAAGTACATACTTTCTAAGGTAGACACAAAATGCTGGAGTAACTAAGCGGGTGAGGCAGCACCTCTGGAGAGATGGAATGGGCGACGTTTCTTCAGACTGACTGAAGAAGGGTCTCAACCCGAAACATCGCAATTCCTTCCCTCCAGAGATTCTGCCTCACCCGCTGAGTTACTCCAGCATTTTGAGTCTACCTTTGATTTTACCAGCATCTGCAGTTCTTTCTTACACAGTGCATAATTTCTCTTCCACTCAATTACCTTCCAACAGTTCTTCATTTTTTTCTCCTAGAATTTGGAAGCTGACCCAATTTCATGGATTGCCTTTTTTAGGCGCATAATCAAAATAATGAAGTTCTTCTACATCACAATAATATACACAATTTATTAAGTTTATACTCAATATGACAACATGTCAAACACAGATCATTGCAATGATATATTTTATTGATAATATATAAATTATAGCATTCAATAATTAAGAATATAACAGAACTGCAAAAACTAATGAGCAAAAGTGAAAAAAAAAAAGACTTCTAAAGCACAGTAAAACTTATTTCTGATTAGTAGTTTATTTGTGCTTCTCTTGATCAGGATGGTGGATAATTTGCAAGGTTGAGTGCTTCTTCAGTCATTTACACAAGTCTTCTATGTTCTCTCGTTACATGGATTCCAGGTTCTCAGTGCCATCCAAAAGGCTCCTTCGTCAGTTTGAGATGTCACAAGCCAGGGGTTACCAGGAGTTCATGGAGTTGTTGGATTTTCTCATACAACTCTTTTGATGCATCTGCTAAATTCTTCATTGTAGAGCTTGAAATAGAGTGACCATTCCAAGAGTCTGGAATCCTCCCAAGTGTAATCAGGGCCTCAGATACATTGGCTACATAGAGGATGCTGATATTGGTTCTCCCATTTTGCCAATGGCTTTCGAGGATTTATAAAGATAACATTTGGGGCAAATCTCTAGTGCCTACTTCTTGTGTCGACTGTATGTAATCCCAGTGTGAGAAACTACAAGGTAACAAGTATTTCAAGATTGGCATAAATAAAACCACGCTTAATGATTTTCCTCAGTCTAGAGTTGGAACATGCCATGACTGTTGCTGACTGATCAGTCAGCTTAACTTATTGAAATATGTGTTTATTAATAGTAGTTGGTTCTGAACTGAGGGTGCACTTAAGGGCCAAATGAATAGATTGCACATGCTTCGCATACGGTGTTCTTCTATTCCAGCATAAAGTATAGCCCCAACCCCTTCGAAGAAAGGCAACTGAAATTTAAAGATGAGGATAAAGATTCAGAATCAGCAACATTCCAAGAGCATTTCAAATTTACTTGCTTGCGGGAGAATTGGCAAGAAGTGCTCCAGTAAAAGACTGAATCGATAGATGGTGCAGATCGATGGGAAAACCATGATAAATCAACATGATTTAAGAGGGATCTCAAAAAAATGAGTAATGTACCATCAAGGTGTTAAATCTATGTGAATAAGCAAGTTTGGTCACTTGCTGTAAACACTATCGGCAATGGTGGTGCTGCATTGTATGCAGGCTTGCGTTTCATCCGTGGTCGGGGTGGGCCTTGCTCTCTGGCGCTGCGGGCGCTGTTGAGTTGCCACTGGGCCGTTCCCATCCCCTCCTGGGTAGCCCTGAGCTGGCGGAGCAGCACCGGACTTGCAGCCAGAGCTGCAGCTGCTGGCTCCAGCTAGGCTCTGCCTGTCCCGCCGGGTTGGCCGGCAGCCCTCCACCTCCACCCCCCAGTCCGACACCGAGATCCTGTTGAAGATGGGCAGCCGTCAGCCCTGCTCGAAGACGGGCAACTCGGAGTCGCTGCCGCTGGAGTTGTCCTGGTTGGAGAGAGTTTGCAGATGGGCTCCTGCCGGCCATGAGCAAGCCGGGCGCCCGCTGGAGCTGCTGGTGCTGTTGGTAATGGTGCTGTTGGTGATGGTGGTGCTGTTGGTGATGGTGATGCTGGTGGCAGCAGCAATCTCCTCCCCCTCCCTTGCCCAGCCCAGAGTCCGCGCCAGCTCCAACACCAGGTCAGGGCTGAAGGCTGCACGCAGCGCGGCCCATTCGAGCGCCGGGCCAGAGGAGGCCGAGCCCAGGCTGGCGCTCAGGCGCAGGTGAGGCCGGGGCCCTCGCTCCTCCTCGGGGTTGTGCATAAAGTGGCAGCGTGTACCGTAGGGGCAGAAGCCGGTGGTGTGCAAGATGTGGCACGGTCCCGTCATGTACTTGGGGTGGCGGCTGAGGGAGCAGCTCGGCCAGGACATGGGCGAACTGGCACTTGTCGCCGTAGCAGCCCATCGGGGAGCGGGTTCCTCGGAGTTGGTTGGGGTTGGCGCTGGCTGTGGGCCTGTGGGTTCTCCGCACTGGCTGTGGGCCTGGGGCCGCTGGTGTCGTCGGTCCGGGGCTGTCGGTTGGCCTGGCAGGAGAGGCGGAGTGAGCTGGGATTGCACTTCTCTGCGCTGGCTGTGGCCTAGGGGCAGGTGCCCCCTCGGTCCGGACGTCTCGGCAGCGCTTGCAACGCCGGGGAACCGTGAGTGAAAACCGCCAAAATCACTGCTGCTCATTGGCTTGCGAAAGAGCAGGTGGATTGAGGGCAAATCCCGGCCCACGAGAGCCCTGAACCAAATGCTCTAGTATCTTTGCTCTGAACCCGAGCACCAAGTTGTAAACGACCGACTTCCCCTCTTCGACTATAGATGAGGCTCTCACCAGGGTCTGGTGAGAGACTCCCCCTTGTCCTTACCTTCCACCCTACCAGCCGTCACATGCAACAGATAATCCTCCGACATTTTTGCCAACTCCAACAGGATCCCACCACTGGGATCCACTGGCAGCACCTCATATTTTGCTTGGGTAGTTTACATCCCAGCGGTATGAACATTGACTTCTCCAATTTCAGGTAGTCCTTGCTTTCTCCCTCCTAACCCCTCCCCAGCTCTCCTAGACCACACGCTACGCCTCTTCTTCTTCTTCTTCTCCCCCCCCCCACCCCCCACCCTCCACGCTCCACCCCCACATCAGTCTGAAGAAGCCCGCTGAGTTTCTCCAGTATTTTTGTCTACCAGAGGAGTGATTAAGTTACTTCAAAAGATGTTGTTCTGGATCTAACTAGAATGATCACAATGTGGCAATTAATGTTCTTCATGCCAATTGAGTCTCTAGAATGATATTGTCTATTTAATAATGACAATGGATATTCCATTTTAAAAATGCGGATTGTTCAAATTAATGTGATGAAAAGATTAGTTTGATTCAGATTAATCTATTTCTGGAGTTCTCATATATGTAAATTGTTGGGATGGTTTTGGCACATTAATTGTAAATTATTATTTGTTATTATCTTTGCTTACTTAGCATGCTTTTAAAAACATACAAAATTGGAGTAGGATATTTGTCCCCCTTACTTGCAGCTCAGTAAGATGATGACTGAATTTTAATCAAAATGCCACTTTATTACTCAATTATTTTTTGAAAAGACAAAGATTTGTCAAAAGATTACTTTTTTTTCCAGGTATAATGAATCGTCGTCTCAAATTGAAGTGCTAATGTTGATGATTTTTTCTACTTTTTATGAAGAATCTTGTAGTGATCTCTCCATCTTACTCATACCCATTACTCCTCTCCACAATTCCTTGATTGTCTTTTTCTCGTTACAGTAAGGCCACATTACACTCCATCGTCTCAGAACAACAATATAGCAAAATGCCCCTTTTCATAATCTCTACTCCACAGTTATTTTTTTCTGCTTCCAAACTACCATATATGCGACACAGTGGTGCCGCATATATACGCACTTCAAAGACGTATAGGTTTGTTGGTTCATTGGCTTTGGTAAAATTATAAATTGTTCCTCGTGTGAAAGGTAGTGTTAGTGGTGGGGGGTGGGTGGGTGGGTGGGGATGCCGGCGCAGTGTGGTCAGTGACTCTGGGTGGGCGGAGGGACCAGATTGTTCCCAACTCTGCTGCAGCTGACGGGGGCGTTGCCGGGTTTTCGTCCCAGTGTGTCCGCTGCCTGGAGCCACGGCCCTTCCCCACCTGGCCCCGCGTGTGGGCGCAGGCGACCCACAGCCTGTGACAGTGCGGCCGCACAGGGGGAGACGGGGTGGGGGAGGGGGCGGCTGTGGCCGGACAGCGCTGACCCCGTGGGGAGAGTGAGGGCTGTCCCGAGGAATGCCCCGTAGCTCCGCTCTCACTCCCCATCCCCCCACTCGTAACAAGGGCAGAGTCCCCCTTGTCCTCACCTTACACCCTACCAGCCGTCACATACAACAGATAATCCTCCAACATTTTCGCCATCTCCAATGGGATCCTACCACTGGCCACATCTTCCCATCTCCTCCCCTTTTGGCTTTCCGCAGAGACCGCTTCTCCGTAACTCCCTGGACAATTTGTTCCTTCCCACTTGACCCATACCATCCCCAGGTACTTTCCCTTGCAACCGCAGGAAGTGCTGCACCTGTCGCTTTACCTCCCCCCTCGACTCCATCCAAGGACCCAAGCGGTCTTTCCAGGTGAGGCAGAGGTTCACCTGCACCTCCTCCAACCTCATCTATTGCATCCGCTGCTCTAGGTGTCAACTGCTCTATTGGAGAAGCAGCATCTCATATTTCGCTTGGGTAGCTTACAGCCCAGCGGTATGAACATTGACCTCCAATTTCAGGTAGACTTTGCTTTCTCCCTCCATACCCTCTCCTTCCGAGCTCTCCCACAACCCACTGTTTCCGCCTCTTCCTTTCTTCTTCCGGCCACCCCCCCCCCCCCCCCCCCCATCAGTCTGAATAAGGGTCTCGCCCCAAAACGTCACCTATTCCTTCGCTCCATAGATGCTGCCTCACCCGCAGAGTTTCTCCAGCATTTTTGTCTACCTTCGATTTTTCCAGCATCTGCAGTTCTTTCCTAATCACACCTCTGGATCATGCATTTGAATTTGCATATTGTTGGGATGAAGATAAAGCAACCCTTTAGCTTAATCCAGTGCACCACCTTTATAAAGATTAATTTATTAATACACAAGAGCGCCAAACATGTCTGTATTCATTCTCTCATCATTTCATTCTTTGTCTAGCTGAAAGCAGCAATTTATGTAATTAATCTTTAATTTATGCTTTTCCAATAAATAAATGAGAAAAACAAATAGTATTACTTCTCGGGTGATAAGAGTTATTTAAAAAAATACAAAACCTGAAGCCAATGTATGAAGCCTTGAATTTAACATCCTAATATTTATTTTGTACCAGCCCTGTGTGTATTCCGGATGCTAGACAAATATCACGACAATTCTAAGTGGCTTTATTGAAAGAAATGATGGTGAAGAATTAGGGTTTGTGGTGCACATGGATTCAAGAGATGTATGGCACATTTTTTTGCTCATCTATTTTAATGCATTTTCCAGCAAAAGATCCATATCCTTCCAAGCCCATCTAAATGTCTGTTAAATGTAAAGATTTTATCTGACTCCACCACCTCCTCTGCCAGCGAGTTCCAGATATCAACTACTTTTTGTAAATGAAAACATTCCCCTCAAACCTCCTTTAAAACTCATTCGGACATTAAACCTATGCCTTAAAGGGGGGGGGGGGGGGGGGGCACAGTGTGCCACTGGTAGAGCTGCTCCCTCACAGCCCCAGTGCCCTAGCTTTGATACTGACCTCAGGTGCTATATGGGTGGTGTTTGCACATTCTCCCTGTGATTGTGGGTTTCCTCCCACATCCCAAAGACAAGCGGGTTTGTAGATTAATTGGATTCTATAAATTGCCCCTGGATTGCCCCAACATTGAATTTGTGCGATGTGATCAATGGGCGGCATGTACTCAGTGGGCTGAAAGCTCTTTTCTATGGTGTATCTTTAAACCTCGTGTTTTTGATCCCCTCTACCATGGCACACGTGGATCTTAATCCATCTATTGATTATTCAATTGGTTCTGAGTTTTGGCAACCAACGTTCCCAGCAACATCAGGTTGCAGCCTCAGTAAATAAATTAAAATGAAATGGTGCAGCAGCATTTTCATCGCATTAGTATCACTCATTCTTCATTCCAGCCAGAAAGTCGGGTGTGGCCATTTATAACAACAGCTGCTCCTAGTTCTGTTCAAAGCAGATAAACACTCAGCTTTTCTGCAATTTTAAAAGCTTCTAACATTTCAGCTCCTTGCTGCTGTGGGTTTTATGCCCCTGTCCCACTTAGGAAACCTGAACAGAAACCTCTGGAGACTTTGCACCCCACCCAAGGTTTCCGTGCAGTTCCCGGAGGTTGTTGTCAGTCTCCCTAATGGTCGAAAGTGGTTTCCGTTTTAAAAATTGGTAATTTTTTAGTCGAAGCCGGTTGCGATGCTAGTTGAAGGTGGTTGCCGGAGGACAAAAACCTCCGGGAACCGTACTGAAACCTTGGGTGGGGCACAAAGTCTCCAGAGGTTTCCGTTCAGGTTTCCTAAGTGGGACAGGGGCATACAGACTTTCCTGGTGAATATTTCACATCTGTACATATTTACTGCTACTTCACCGCATGGAAACAACATCTTCAGCATACCAGGTCCTTGCCAATCATCAAACACCCATCCACACTACGCCATGTTATTCTCATGTTTCCTCAACTCCCCCTACATTATACAACTCACCCACACACTGGGAACAAATTCCAATGGTCAGTTATCGTACCGACCTGCACATGTTTGGTATATGGGAGGAAGCCGGAGCACACTGAGGAAACTCACACATTCACAGGGAGAATGTGCAAACTCCACACGGGTAGCATCCAAGGTCAGAGCTTAACCCGGGTCCTGGAGTTCAATGGGGCCTGCTCCACTTACTGCAATTGTGCCACCTGTATCAGCTTCTAGTTCACAGTCTTATCGAGTGATTTTCCATTCTAATTTTCATAGTTAATGAAGAGTTAATGAAGAGATTACATGGTAGAAATAAAAACTTATTCCCACCAGCCCACAATGCATTCATTTTATGCTGGGTTTGGAATATACTATGTAAAAATGTTCTTGTATTTCAATAGTCAACACCAAGACAATAAACTCGATTTGCCTTGTATAAATTAGAGGATAAGATAGCTCACATCAAAATACCAGCAGATAAACAGCAGCAAGCAGCCAGTTTCTACTCAGTAAATGGTATGCCATTTTTGATTTGATAATGCCCTATTTGATGTTTGATAATAGTACAGCATAAGAATGCTATATTAGAGAACAGGACTTTTTTTAACTGATTTGTTCAAGATATCTAACGCACGAAAAAATATCAGATACCAAGGATCTCCAACCGAGCTGTACCACATTATGATGCAAGGGTATATATAATGTAGGGAACATGCTTTATTGTGCTACTTCCTTCTTTTTAAATCTAATTACTAAAATTAAACATATTTTGAAATCATTTGTGTTTATTTTCACATAGATTAGAAGGTGCTTGTACCTATAGGACCACTGCTCAGACAAAGAGCATTATAACACAATCCATTTTCTCTTTCCTACTTTTAACTGCAAATTTGCATTTTCAAAACTTAAGCTGATATCAAACAAAGATGGAGTTGATGAATAAAATCAAAATGGCACGGCTTATTTAACACTTTGCACTGTCCATGTGAAAATAAGAGTTGCCAATTTAAGAACGAGATAAAAAAATTATTTTCTTCCATAGGGTCACATGCCTGTGGAACTCTTCAACGTAGCGGTGAAAGCAGAATACAAGTTGAATATTTCTGAAGCAGATGTATAGATTTTTGATGTGCAAAGAGGATGAAAAGTTACGAGGGCACGGCATGAATGCAAAGTTGAGGCTGTAATAGGATCAGCCACGATTTTATTGATTGACGGTGATGTTTCAAGGGACTTCTCCTGCTGCTAGATGTTTGTAAACAATTAATTTCTCTGCTAGTAATATTATACTTTAACTCTTTTACTGGACTGATAGCAGACCAGAGCAGCACTACACTTTTCATTTAAAGATGTATAATAATTTTCCAAGTAAAAATGGCTACTAAGGACCACACAGGATCTGAATTTGGCTTTAAAGCAACTGGGAACAGCAATAAAAGACGTGGGCCAAATCATCAATAATATATTTTTTTATTTTACAAAATACCTGATAACATTACCTCCATCAGATACAAAGTGGTTAATTAAAGTTTCAGGTCTATGCTGGAGTAACTCAGCAGACTGGCAGCATCCCTGGAGAGAAGGAATGGGTGACGTTTCGGGTCAAGACCATTCTTCAGAACTTACTTTGCAAGACACCTGTACGTTAAAGGAAACTAATGAGTCCCTTAATATTTTATAACCATTCCATCACATCAAAATTTAATTATGAAAAAACGAATTAAATAAATTTAAATTATTTGTGCTGAGTTGTTTAGCAAATTATAGCAAAAGTGCAACCCACTAACTTTTTCCCTGTCACTTCTGCTTTTTTTGCATCGTTTTGTCCAATAAATTCAAACGATAACGTCATCATCATATATTCTATTTATGAGATTAAGCTATAAAGGAAACCCAAGGCTCAATTTTCTTTTAGTTATACTTTACATTCTACTTACTTCAGTACCAGTGATAATTGTCTACGACAAAATGTAAGTTTCAAAAGAATCAATAACGGCAGAGCTTCTTCAAAATATGTAAAGCAAAACTGAATACGAGAATGAAAAATATAAATTATGTTAAATATATCTAATTCAACTTTTAGTTCAGGGACAGCGATCTTTCATTCATCGGATGTGGACAATTTGGAAACGTCAATATCGCTGACGAGCCATAATGCCCTTGAGAAAGCGGGGTCCAATCTGTGCAGTGTGTGAAGTAAAATAACTCATTACATGGTGTTTAGTAAAAGGGAGTTCAAGGACTTTGACACAAACATGCAGAGCTGCCAATTCATTTCCATGTCACAATACCACTCCGACAGGGACCCAGATGGAGATGGTTTCCCCCTGTATTTGCTGGCATTGTCCTTTTAGGAAGAGAACCTCCTGGGTTTGAGAGAAGCCTTGCTGAGTTACTGTAGTGCATCTTGCTGATTGTGCAAACCACAGCCATAGTGTGCCAGTGATGGGGGAGTTATTGCCCAAGGTCTAACGGTTGCCATATTAGGGGATTTTGAATTCAGTAAAGGCAAGTTTGTTAAATATTAATGAAGTTGCACTTGTCCACACAGGTGGATAGAATCCCAACACATTCCTGACGTAGCTGGTAGATATGGAAAGGATTTGGTTCATTAGAAGGGGACTCACTCACCAGAGAATACGGAGCTTCGGGCTTGTTCTTTTTTACATGGCTAATTCAATCAAGTTTTTGTATAATGGCAATTCCTGGAATGCTGATGGTCAATGATTCAACAACATCCTCTTTTGTTGTCACTTGTACACGCCAGGTGTACCTGTGGCTTCATTAAAACCAATAGGCTACTTAGGTACAATTGGCTACTTATTATCAATTAATTGCTGAATGTAGACACAACCTGCTTCATTATCCAAGGATTGTCAATGGAATTGACTATACTTACACTAGCAAATAGTTTTACTTCTGACCAGATGATGCAACTGAAGATGTTTGGACTTGGAAAGAAAAATGGCTTCATTGTCCACAATCAACTTTTATTTGTGCTAGGTAATGGCTTCCAGAGATTTCATAGTTTCCCACTGGGTTCAATTTTACTTGGGCTCATTAATGCATACTTGGGCAAATGCAACTCAATATATTAAATATATCAAGGATTCTCTTCTAGAATGGAGATGTTATGTTCGTGTGGACCATAGATGTTTGGCGATTTTCAGCTCAGTTGTTTCAATGAAACCCAAGCATTGGCAACTCAATAATTGAACAGTAAGTGCCAATCAATAATGCTGTTTTTGATAAATTCCATTACTTTGCTGATGTCTGAGAGTGGGTGGTAATTGCCCAGATTGAAATTTCCCTGCATTTTCCAGAAAGGACAAACCTGGGCAATTTTCCACATGTTGCAGCTGCACTGTAAGAATTTGGCAAGAAGTGCGGTTAGCTTAAAGCATACACCTTCATGAAACGTCTGGGATGCTGTCAGAGCCTTTGCCGAATCCCATTTTTTGTTGATATTATATGGATTCCATAATTGTGGAAAGCCAGGAAGTTAAGGTAATTCAACTGCTTTGACTTTTGGCTGATGATGGGTGTAAATACCTGAACTTTACCTCTTGCACTCACTCGTCTGCTGGACCTCACCACCATTGAGAATAGGAACCCATTTGTATTCAACAGTCCATCATTATTTAAGATCTCAGAGTTTTATCAAAAGAAAGTAATACTAAATTGAAAGCTAGGAATTTGTTTTCTTCCTCATCCATTAAAAAACAAAAATTGCTTCAAAACAAAAAAGTATCCTTCCCTTTCATACTCTATCTGAGACTAAGACATTACACATCAAATTCACTCTAATTGATGATCTCCCAGTAATTTTCCCTCAACTATTAAGTGCAGCTATAAAATGCAACAATATTTTAATAGAACATAATATTCATAATAAATACTTCATATTATTACCAATTTTATAAGAAATTAGAATATTTTAAAAAGGAAATTGCTTCACAACTAGAAAGTATTTTTCCCTTGCATACTCTACCCATCCACCATTACACGATATATTAAATTAGTTCTCATTTAACGCCCAGATTAATTTTCCCTGGATTATTCAGTACAGCGATAAAATGAAAAATAACAAGTAAAACTAATGAGCTTTGAAGATATCAAATGTTTACCTTTTCTGAAATTTCAGTATTAAAAAGGAATTCCTGCAACATTTGAAAATCATATTGTATCCAAGGGAGTAAAATTAATGAAGCCAACACCAAGCTTGATGCAATGAAAAATATGTTTTTCCGTCACTGACATGTTTAAAGCACTGAATCCTGGTATGCACTTTCCATTATTCAGTTCAATATTATTTCCCTCCTAAAACAAATATTAGCAAATTGGAAGAATAAGGCGATTCTACACTAGTCCTCTCCAACTGCACAATTTGTAAACTTTATTTCTTCACAAACAATTGAACACCTGGTCACATTTTGCATTTGAGCACTATTGGTAGTAAGCTGCTCCACCTTACAACCACTCCTATATGTAATTATTTATTATTTTTCACCCATTTGGATCAAATAATTCTCCCATGCACCCTTTGTCCATATAACTAGCAATTCTGCTAATTTAGCCCTGCTTGTGTCGTAATAGCTTTTCAGTTATTATTGGCCAGCTCACTAAGCAATTAATATATATTTAAGAAACTCTGAAGCATTTCAGAATCTACAGAAGATAATCTCCGAATAAAAGGATTTAATTCAGTGCTACTTTTCACAAATATCGGTCATTGTTTATTTCCCACAAGTTCAGATTTCCAAAGATTTTCCAACCCGTTTTTCTTTCGCATTTCTTGCATCAGTAGATTGGTGCGTTTTATTTGAATTTATCACACATAACTACTTTGACAACCAAAAGTCATGAAATCATCATTTTAAAATTATTATCCATTAAAAAGGATATTTTGTGTCTAATTCTCACACCGCTAGTTACTTCAGAAATCTGCAAGCACTTCCCACAGAAAACTCCAGTCATCATTCTGACTGTCAATTACATGGGTATTAAATCTGGCAAAATTAGGACTGAAACACACTTTCTAAGCATTCATCAAATTAAATCCCAATGAACCACTTTTACAATTGGACATCAGAAAGTTGTCATTATTGGAAGGAATAAGCAATATATATACTCATGTGTTTCATTTTCAGAAAAGTAATATTTTCATCCAGTCAGCTTCCTTTGTGCTTTTTGTTTGAAAGCACTCCTATTCTGACAGTCTGATTTCTTGTAATGGAAGGAGGCCATTGGTATTGTTTTCCTTCTGGTAGTACATCCAAATGTTCTTGGTTTATTCATGTGTTAAGAGCATACAATTAATTGAGAAATAGTCTTTGAGTTTGGGAATGAATTATTCTCATCTAGCCATGGAACGAGCGAGTTCCATTCTAGCTCCCAAAATATTGCCTTGACATCCAGCTGACCTCCCAGGTGAATGTTGCACAATCTAAAAAGTTTTTCTGATTTAACCAATATTTTACTTTCAACCAATACCAAACAGATTACCTGATAATTTATGCACTTTATTTTCATGGGATGTTGTATTCAAAGTAGTGCATTATTTGCCTATGGCATATCAATAACTAAATAAATGCACTGTGTTCACATTAAACATTCGAGTACCTCTAGGATGTAAAACAGTTCTGTAGAAATACAAATTTGCTACAACAAGCATCCACCCTTAATGAATGAATATGACAATGATAAATTAATATGACAGTGTGCATTTTTCTTATGGTAACACCAAAATATAATTTAGTCTCTCTAAGTTACCCAAATTATGAATATGCACTGATTATGTAAAAATTATAACTCACAACAAGATAACTTTGAAGGCTCACCTCCAAGTTCACAACTACACTTAGTAAAAATCCAAAATCACAATATTAACTAGTTTTAATTTACTTATTTTTTGTTTCTTTTTAAATTCTGAATCGCCTCAAACTATTTATTAGGTTCAGTAACTCTGTTAGTGGGTCACCAAACTCCCAAATTCCCGTTAAAACTCAAATGCAAGTTAAATTTTGTCGCAATGTGAAGAAATAAAAATAATTGGAAACTGTTTATCTTTTAAACTCAATAGCTGGTTTGAAGTACAAAAGTTATTCCGTTATCTGGAACATTTGATCTTTTATAGCCACAAAAATGGCAATAAGTTGAAATTCATCATATAAAATGAATTCCAATGTAAATCACACACTGTATTTCAATTGGTTCAAGCAGCATCTCTGGAAAACATAGGTAGGTGACATTTCGGGTCAGGACCTTTCTTCAATCTTCAGACTATCCATGTTCTCCCCAGATGCTGTATTCTGTTTGGGTATTCTACAACCAAATGGTATTGCTATTCATTTTTCAATTCCACATATCTAACACGTCATGTTCCTTTTTCTCACCTTGCAATCGAGGAGAATTTATCTTCAAGATTCTCTCACCCTCTCTTTTAACCACCCTTATTGGGCCTGTCCCACTTAGACGATTGCAGGAGACTATGCGGTTGCCACATGTTCGCAGGTGGTTGCTGGGTAGTCGCCTTCATGGTCGTGAGGAGTTTCCGCATTCTGGGAACTAGTCGTGGCCTCATTATGGTTGCCGCGAATTTTTCATGTTGAAAAATTAGCGGCAACCAGAATGAAGCTGCCATGGAGAGTAGCGAGAATTCTCGTGCCGTAGGTGCAGTGGTAATGGGTTGCCATGAGGTCGAAGGTTGTCGTAGGTTGTAGCTGGTGCTGACCGGTGAATTTCATTCGCTTATTGGGAAAAAAAAAGGAAGCAGTCGTTTTCAGAACCAAGGATAACCGGCCGGTAATGTTAATGTCCGCTGAGCTTCACAGCCGTGTATCTCTGGCCTCTTAAAAGTTGTCTCCACTCCTTCTCCCCCCTATATCCCCTCTTTTAAAGGACTTACCGTGCACTATGCTTTCACCATGTTAACTACAGCACCAACCTTCCTGTTCATCGCGGTGTGTGTCTCTATCACATTGCACCATTTGAATTTCACTCAGACAGCGCTTCCCCCGCTTGCCCTGTCCCCCGCCTGCATAACAGGCTGGTGAAAGAAGCGATGTGTGTGTGTGTCCCACTCTGACAGTCGCCGTTCCAGTCGCCGGTTTTTCAGGCGACTGCCGGCGACTTGACAGTTGCCGGCAGTCGCCTGAAAAATCACCCAAGTGGACAGGCCCATTATTACTCAATTTATAGCCTTCGCCGTCTCAAATCTCTTAGATTCTTATCTAAGAATTTAAGAAATTTAATTGAAGAATTTATAAATTATTCTTATTGGAATTTTAAAATACTATCCGTTGTTGATTGAAGTTTGTTTTTCATGATGTGAAAACTTATTAGAGCTCAGCAACTTCTGAAAAAAAATGTTAAATTATTTTACGCAGTTCAAAATATAATATTTTTTGGAAAATTCTCAAAACATTCGTACTACTTCAGTTAATACATTTAATCGTGTACATTCTAATCTTGATTACATGGCCTTTGTTTGATCCGTGTTATAATTCTGCTTTTTACTTCCTGATTTTGTCGTGAATACATTCTTCAACTACGCCGCATCAGCACCCAAGATGTTCCGTACTAGAACATCCGTCTCAACCAGATAAGAATTTAAGAAATGTAATTGAAGAATTTACTAATTATTCTTATTGTAATTTTAAAATACTATCCGTTGTTGTTTGAAGTTTGTTTTTAATGATGTGAAAACTTATTAGAGCTCAGCAACTTCTGAAAAAAAAGTTAAATTATTTTACGCAGTTCAAAATATAATATTTTGATAAAATTCTCAAAACATTCATACTACTTCAGTTAATACATTTAATCGTGTACATTCTAATCTTGATCACAAGGCCTTTGTTTGATCCGTGTTATAATTCTGTTTTTTACTTCCTAATTTTGTCGTGAATACGTCAACTACGCCACATCAGCACCCAAGATGAGGTGTTCCATACTAGAACATCCGAGATGTCCTCATTCTTTAGGGAATGGTGGTTCCCCTCTCCCATCATAGATTAGGCCCTCACTCGTGCCTCCTCGGCACCCCGCAGCTTCGCCCTTGCTCCTCCTCCCGCTAGTCGCAATAGAGACAGAGTCCCCCTAGTCCTTACCTTCCACCCGTCACACACAACACATAATCCTCCGAGATTTCCGCCACCTCCAAGGGGATCCCACCACCAGCCATATTTTCCCATCTCCACCCCTTTCCGCCTTCCGCAGACACCGTCCCCTCCGCAACTCCCCGGTTAACTCTCATTCCACCCAAACCACCCCCTCCCCAGGTACCCTTCCCTGCAACTGCAGAAGATGCAACACCTGTTGCTATACCTCCTCCCTCAACTCTTTCCAGGGATCCCGACAGTTCTTTCAGGTTAGGCAGAGTTCACTTGCATCTCCTCCAACCTCATCTACTGTATGCGTTGTTCAAGATGTGGACTCTCATACATCGGCGGGACCAAACGCAGACTGGCCGATCGTTTCGTGGAACACCTTCACTCAGCCCGCCTGAACCTACCTGATCTCCCGGTTGCTGGATACTTTAATTCTCCTTCATTGATTCATTGTTCTTTATCTCTCCACATCACAGTCTATATCTCTTGTTTCCCTTATCCCCAACCAGTCTGAAGGGTCTTGACCCAAAGTCATCCATTCCTTCTCTACAGAGATGCTGCCTGTCCCACTGAGTTACTCCAGCTTTTTGTGCCTGTCTTCATTGTGATTAGATTGTTCGTCAGTTTGATGACATTATTTTGCTGGAGACCAACTGTACAAGATTGATTCCCAACTGCAGCTAACATCAGAAAATGGGGGAGTTAATAACACAGAGACTAATAGATTTTTGGAGGCATTTTTCCTAAACATCAGAATGTCACTTCATGTCATTACAAACTCAAAATACTGGCAAAAAAAAGTGCTAGAGAAACACAGTAGGTCATGCATTACCTACGGAAGGAAATAGACAAATTATATTTTGGGTTGGGAACCTTCCTCAGACCCTGAGAAGAGTCTGTCCATTTCCCTCCACTAATGCTGCATAGCTTGCAGAGTACCTCTATCTTTTTTGCTCAAGATTCCAGTATCTGTAGTCTCTTGTCTCTCAAAACGCTGCCGATTTGCTTAACCTGTGCATGGACTTCATTAATGCATCGTTTACATCAAGTTAACCTTTCCAGCACTTATATGAAGTGACACTCAGATATGTCCCTTGCTTTCAACAGTAACCTAATCGATTGCTTTGTCTACATCGGAAATAGATATTCAGTACAAACCCTTTCATTTCATTATTTGAAGGCATAATTTTTCAGTTAGTCTAGTTTTTGGTATCTTACTTTCTGGAATGCTGCCACACACAACCACCTCATAGTCTAGTATTACATCCGCTCCTAGATGAAATATCCACAAGTGTGGCATTTACTGGTTCCTCCCAATGAGCTCCTCAATATTGCATGCATTTCACTTGTACAACCCTTCAGGCACACCTCTTCTTCTTTTGTTGTTATCTCAGGTAGAACTTTTCTCTCTCATTGAAATGAGGTCATGGGCAAACTAAGGAACAGCACTTCATATTCCACTTGGGTAGCTGACAACCTAATGGTATGAACATTGAATTATCCAATTCCAAGCAATATCTGCCACCACTCCCCTCTTTCCTTTTCCCTCTATCCCAGTGCACACAAGTTTCCTCCACCATCTCCCATCCCATCCCCTCTCCCCTCTTCCCTGCCATCCTGCTCATTTCCCCTCCTTTGAACACTTATCTCCCATTTCCCCTTTATCCCACCTCTTTCCCCTCCCCCTTCCAGTCATACCCCTCCTTCCTTTCCTAATCTGACACCCTTCTGTATCCTTTACATCTCTAGCCTGTATTACTTACTTCACCCATCAACTAAACAAGCCCCCATCACAGGTATCCACCTATCACTTGCCAGGCTTTATCACACTCCTGCTTTCACACTCTACTCCAATCAGTCTGAAATGGCATCTCGTCATTCCCTCCCATACGTGCCGTCTGATCCACTGAGTTCCTCCAACACTTTGTGTTTAGGTCAGGGTTCCAGTATCTGCAGTTTCTTGTGTCTATTCTCGCTGACATGTCCATAAACAAAATGCATTTCTACTGTCAACAAATACATTTCATCATACTTTTACTTATGGGTTTCTCCTGAGATAGCCCCCGCAACCCACATAGCCCCTGCTATATTCACAGACGCCAATATATTAAATCATATCCAATATCTGCTCCTTCTTACACAAATCGCCCTATCGCATTTCTACTCTATGTCATTGCAACTCTCCCAACAAAACCATATTTCCTCCCTTTTTTATAGCCTCGGGAGATCACGCCTTGCGCCAAGTCCCTGACAATCCCTCTGGCAAAGCACCCCCATTCCTTTCCTCGGCTGTCATCCCTCAGCCTGCCCTCCCCAGCCCACTTCGCCACCTTTCTAGTCGATCCCCCCCCCCCCCCCCCCTTGCAACCCCGTGGACTGGCCACCGCTCTTCTCCACCACCCCTACCTCTTGCAACCTTTCACTGTCTTTGCTCCGTTGCCCCCGCTTGACAGACCCAGACCTTTGCTCCATGGTGATGGTAGCAGGTGATTCTGGTTACATTTCCCCGATTAATCGGTTGCATTTCCCCGATTAATCGGTTGCACGGGCACGAGCCGAGGTGTCAATCCCACGCTCCATCCTCCAGGAGGGCTGGGTCACTCCCCCGAGGTGTCTATTCCCGCAGGCATGCACTGGGCTCTCCCTTACCTGGGTTCGAGAGTGTGTTCAGCCGCAACCCTGCAGGCTCCGCCGCTGTCTCCATCTTTTCCACCTCCCTTAGCCCTGCCGCCAGCCGCCCGCTCTCTGTCTCTGCATCCAGCTCCGAGGGAACGACCGGAGCAGCGGCGAACGACCAAGCATCGCGAGAGCAAGGGAAGGGGAAGGGTGCGACGCGCGCGGCCCGCGGGGCGAGAGCGGCCGCCTGCCCGCCCAACGGCAGCGAGCTCGCGCCGGCCACCCGCGCCAACGGTCAGGTGCTCGCGCCGCGCGTTCCCGGGCAAGCGAAGTGAAGCGAAGCAACGCCCGGGAATTTCTGCAGCTCGTATCCAAAGAGCATCAGTCTCAAGGAAGTAGTGGCCGTAACCAACAGAATTAGAAAAGGTATCAAGGAGGTTCAACACCTTCTGTACATTAACGGCATTTGCGCATCAAGGATGGTCATTGTGCTAAACACCAAATGCTGCCGAACTTAATGGTTATTTGTTGCCGCAGCCGCAAATATCTTAGTTTACAAGTGTCACAATTGTGCATTTGGGAAAACTCAAAGCAGTGAACGTGTTCAGATTTCTGTCAAATACAATGTTTTAGATGATGCTTTGATTTTAAAGGCAACATAACAAAATATAGTACTATATTTGGCCAGGCTTGATTTAGGAATGTTATATTTCCGGTGAATTTGAACCTTGGCGCAAACATATTATTGTCATGGAGACGAAAGGAACTGCAGATGTTGCATTCGTAAGTAAAACAAAGTGCTGGAGTCAAGATGTATAATTGTCTTGTGTACTGAAAACAAAACAATGAAAGTCTTGCAGCCATATAACAGGTCTGTAAACTCAGTACTTTTAGTGGATTAGAGACAACGACCAGTGGTTTGAAACAAGATTTATTCTGAAACAACATTCTCTGGTATCACGTCCTAACACACAACTGACCACAACGGTGGTCCTCAATCGCCAGAAACTGCGCAAAAACCCGACCCCTCCCAGAGTCACATGCGCGCGGCTTCCGACCGCAGGGTTCGACGCTGGCGCGCACCAGCGGGTGCCGCTACATGGCCCCCCTCCAGAAACCGAGGTACGGAAACGCACTGGGAGCTGAATAGTACGGCCTGAACGCGTAACAATAGGGACCGGCAGAACAGAGCCAGTGCGACGCGAAAACCGCGAACTAGGGGTGGGCATAACAACGGGGACTGGCGAAACAGGGCCGGGAACAACAGGGGCAGGGGATGACCAAACAGCCGGCGGACGGCCTCTGTGCCACGGTGTGGCCACCACAACTGGGCTGTCCACGTGCGCCGGCTTGAGGAGGCTGAGGAAGACTAAGTCCTCCCGGCCGCCCATGTCCAACGTGAACATGGAAACTCCAGTCCTCAGCACCCTGTACAGCCCCTCATAAACCCGCTGCAGCGGCGAACGGTGAGCGTCCCTACGAAGGAAAACATAAGCACAATCCTGTAATGACACCGGCACAAGCACCGATATCGACCCATGTCTGGAGGTGGGGACGAAGACTAACACACGCACCCGCTCACGAAGGTCGGCTAGTGGGTGGCAGACAGGAAATCCCTTGGTACCCGTAAAGCCGAGCTATAGACGAGCTCATCCAAGGAGGCGTCCAGGCCCTCCTTTGGCATAGTTCTGATGCCCAGGAGGACCCAGGGCAACTGGTCAACCCAATCGGGGCCGGTGAGGCGGGCCTTCAACGCCGACTTAAGGTGTCTATGAAACCGCTCGACCAACCCATTTGCCTCCAGGCGATAAGCGGTCTTCTGATGTAGGCGGGAGCCATATAGCTGCCCTAAGCTGGACCACAGAGTCGAGGTAAACTGTGCCCCACGGTCTGTGGTGATATCAGACGGGACCCCGAAACGAGCTATCCAGTTGGACACGATAGCCCGAGTCCAAGCCTCTGTGGAGGTATCCGACAACGGGATTGCCGCCGGCCACCTAGTGAACCTGTCCACTATAGTAAGCAGGTGTGTGGCACCATGCGAACATGGTAAGGGTCCGACATGGTCTACATGAATATGTAGGAACCTGCCATCAGGCACAGCAAAATCCTGCACGAGCGGCTGCACATGCCGCTGAACCTTCGAGGTCTGTCACGGAATGCAAGCACGGGCTCGTGTGGCCACTTGTTTCCGTAACCCGTGCCAAACAAACTTGGACAGTACCAGGGCAGATGTGGCTCGAATGGACAGGTGGGCTAAGCTATGGACTGTGTCAAAAATGCGTTGTCTCCAACTGGTCGGCATAACCGGACGGGCTCTATCAGTGGAGACATCACAGAGGACCTTGACCCCAGCCGCGCCGCAAGGCACCTCGGCCAGCTCAAGGCCCGAATCAGTGGTGTGATAATTCGCCATGCCGGTATTGGCCCGCTGGGGCCGCTGCCAGCTCGGCGTAGTCGAAGCCAAGGTCCAGAGCCGAAACTGAAGGGATGGCTGGACGGGACAACGCATTGGCCACAACGTTAAGCTTCCCCGCTACATGCCGAATGTCAGTCATGAATTTGGATATGTAGGCGCGGTGCCGCTGCTGCCGAACGGACCATGGATCAGCGATCTTGCTCGGATGCCCTCGGGTGCACCAGCATGGTGGCGTTAGCCAGCACAGCCTTAGCACCTTCGAACCCCGTGCCGGCCTTGTCCGACCATACCAGGTCCCGCGGCTTACCCGCAAGGCACTGGAATAGTGGGCACATGACCACGGTGGCCGACGGCACGAAAATTCGGTACCCGGTGCCCCATATTCAGGATTTTTCGGCAACCTGGAAATTCACCATCCCTATAAACTCCTGAAGACCCTTGACAGTGAGCGGCCGAGGGAACTGGCAAATGGCGTCGAACTTCTCAGGTAGTGGCTCGACGCCTTGAGGGATAATCCTGTATCCATAGAAGGAAGTGGAGCGCAAGCCGAACTGGCACTTCACAGGGTTACTCACCAATCCGTGTTCGCGTAACCACTCGAACAAAAGGCGAAGGTGACTAATGCGTTCCATCTGCGAATTGCTGGCCAGCAGGATGTCATCCAAATAAATGAATACGAAAGGCAAACCCCGCCCGACCTAGTCCATGCGCCACTGGAACACCTGAGCGGTGTTCTTTAGGCCGAATAGCATTCTCAGCCATTCGAAAAGGCTGTCTTGGGGAAGTCGTCGGGTTGGACAGGGATCTGGTTGTAACCCCGGACCAGGTCAACCTTCGAATAGAAGGTTGCGTACTCCAGGTGTGCCGAAAAATCCTGAATATGGGGCACCGGGTACCGGTATGCCGTGGTTACCGCGTTAACCCACCTGTAATCACCACAAGGCCTCCAACCCTCGGACGCTTTGGGAACCATATGGAGCTGGGAAGCCCAAGGGCGATCGGACCACCGCACAATACCCATGTCTGCCATCAATTGGAATTCGTCGCGGGCAATGCACAGCTAGGCTGGCGGGAGGTGGCACGCGCTAGCGTGCACGAGCGGACCCACGGTAGGGATATGGTGCACCACACCATGACGTAGTGCAGCCCCGTCGAAACGGGGTATGAGTAGTTCAGGGAACTCGGACAGCAGAGCGGCAAAAGGCTCCTGGACCTCTGCGATGTCGTCGGGTTGCTCTTTGGGCGGAGGCGAGCTGTGTCTGCTAAAACAATTAACCAGAACAGTTTACTGTCATAAATTAATCTTTTCCATTATCAATAATAATTAAAATTCCTTACTTATCTGTGCAGTGAAGGTTTTGATAAAATGATTGTACATTTGGAATGTCCGCATGTGCAGAACGGTTAGAAAGTTGAAATAATCCTACTCAGATTTTCATAATTTTTTTAACTAGGTTGTTATATTTACTTGATTTCACACACACATTTTCATTAATACTACTTGCATCTGACTATTTTCTTTTTTATTTACTATTTACCTTGTCTTCAGTTTTTTTAATTTAGTATTTGAATTATTGTGGACTCTTGAGACAGCAGCTCACAGGGTAATATGTAGGAAGTTGAGAAAACTGTAAAAAATGTAGATTTATTAAATAATTTAGAATGTTTATATAGTATGATACCTAGTGTATCACAAACACTTACATTTGGCTTTTCACTTTAAGGAGTGATACTAGTTCAATAAGATCTCCAATCTTAAAAGTTTAGCAGTTTAAGCGGTCTTTGTAATTGCATCAGTGTCGCTTGCGTTGATATTTATCCACTTCTGAACTCAATAAGTCAGGTGTTCCACCATTGTTCTAAAACTGTCAAAACAAATTTGTACCAAACCATAGACCAACCGCACTTGGAGTATGCTTCCGCTGATTGGAACCCCGGTACCAAGAAAAATATCTCCAAGAAGTTCTTCAAAATGTTCAACGAAGAACAGCCTGGTTTGTGTGCGGCGACTTCAGATGACAATCCAGTGTAACCAAAATGCTCACTGACTTAAACTGGGACTCCCTTGAAACCAGACACCAGATGCTCAGACTGACTACCCTTCACAAGATCATCAACCAGGACATCGACCTCGACGCTGACTTATACATCAAATAGAAAAGACCACGATCCAGAAGAAGGCCCAACAAGCCATTTGTAGTTCAACAACACACATCTACTCCCTGAAGCAATTTCTCTTTGCAATGCCTTCCCACAATCCCCTGTTGACATGCCCACCTACGCAACCTTCAAGACCTCCATCCAGGCCCACACATTGCACAGCCCCCGCTAGACCAGACCCACTCTTGTCAACTTTCAGTATAGTCCCTGGTGGACTCTTTGGGAGCGATGACCACAAGGTACAGTGGTACAAGAATACTATCTTGAACTGCTGCAGATACACGCTAGTGGGCATATTGACCGGTTGCATCATGGTCTGTTTCAGCAACTCGAACATCCAGGAACAAAGGAGATTACAGAGAATGGTAACCACCTGATCCATCATGGATACTGAATTCCCCACCATGGAAGGGATCTATAGGAGGCGTTGCCTCAGAAAGGCAACCAGTATTATCATAGCCCCACACCACCCGGACAATGCTCTCATTTCACTCCTGCCATCGGGAAGCAGGCAAAGGGTTCTGAATACTGTGACGTCCAGGTTCAGGAACAGCTTCTTCCCGACAACCATCAGGCTCTTGAACTCTACAAACACCAACTAAACCACCTTGGCCTCACTGGGAACTCTGGACTTTTGTATTACACTAATATTGGATATTTTGTAATATATTCTTTCTTTTATTTGTGTTATCTATGGGTATGTAGCGGCACCTACTGGTGCGCGCCAGCGTCGAACCCTGCGGTCGGAAGCCGCGCGCACGTGACTCTGGGAGGGGTCGGGTTTTCGCGCGGTTTCTGGGCTCAGCCCGCCGGTCGATTGAGGACCACCGTTGTAGTCAGCTGAGTGTTAGGACTTGTGATACCAGAGAACCTTGATTCAGAATAAATCTTCTTTCAAACCACGGGTCGTTGTCTCTAATCCACTAAATTGGTGACCCCGACGAGTCTGACAGTTGTTGGACTGAAAGACATGCAAGAAGAATATTTTCCGGCCGAGGCAGCCGGCACCCAGAAGCACTTTCCCAGCCTCCGGCTGCCCCCTTTTTGGCTTGATCAGCCACAGGTCTGATTTGCTCACGTGGAGGCACAGTTCCACCCGCACCACATCGTCGCCGACAAGATCAGGTACTACCACGTGGTGGGAGACCTGCCGCAGGTGTCGGCCTCGAGGTTGCTGCCGTACCTGAGAGATCCACCAGTGGCAGCCAAGTACGAGGGCCGCAAGGCCATGTTGCTACACACTTTTTGGCTCAGCCATCGAGATCGGGCGGCGAAGATCCTACATGTGGACGGGGTTGGTGATCGGAGGCCTTCGATAATGGCCAAGATGCTGGCCCTAATGGACGGACATCGACCGTGCCTGCTTTTCGAACAGGCTTCCTTGGAGCAGATGCCCGACGACGTCCGTCTAATGCTCGCGGGGCCGACTTCAGCGACCCCCAACAGCTCGCCGAGAGGGCTGATGAGCTATGGACCATGGGTTGACAGGATGTTTGTGCCTTCACCCGCCCAGCTGCCACAGCCAGAGTGCAGCCGAGGAGACATCGCGAGGAAGGCCTGTCACCGGCCACCTCTGAGGATCCACAGCAGCAGCCCGAGCAATAGGTTAGACGCCGTTGGTGCTATTATCAGTGCGGAGGCCCGATACTGCCGAGTCCCCTGCACGTTTCAGGGAAATGCCTCGGCCAGTCACCCGTAGAGGCGACTGCGATCGGCCCGAACGAACGACTCTATGTCCGTGACCTTCATTCCGTTTCCGGGGCCATCATCAGCCATCCTGCCCCCGATACCCGCGTCGGTAAGGTAGGACCCGTCCTCTCGGCAGTTAACGGGAGTGACATTCGAACGTACGGTACGCGAACCCTTAACCTAACCTTCGACTCCCACCCATACAGGTGGATGTTTATCGTTGCTAACGTGGCCCAGCCGATCTTGGGGGTGGATTTCTTGTGCGCGTTTTCCCTTCTCGTCAATGTGTGTGGCGGCAGTATGGTCCCGTTGTCAGACTTCCTCCCCGCCAAACCGCGCAGCTCGCCTCCGCTCAAACAGCGACCCGACGACATCGCAGAGGTCCAGGAGCCTTTCGCCGCTCTGCTGTCCGAGTTCCCTGAACTACTTATACCCCGATTCGACGGGACTGCGCCACATCATAGTGTGGTGCACCATATCTCTACCGAAGGTCCGCCGGTGCACGCTAACGCGCGCCGCCTCCCGCCAGACTACCTGCGCATTGCCCGCGACGAATTCCAATTGATGGAAGACATGGGTATTGTGCCGTGGTCCGATAGCCCTTGGGCTTCCCCACTCCATATGGTTCCCAAAGCGTCCGAGGGTTGGAGGCCTTGTGGTAATTACAGGCGGGTTATCGCGGTAACCACGGCAAACCGTAACCTGGTGCCCAATATTCAGGATTTATCGGCGCACCTGGAGTACACGACCTTCTATTCGAAGGTTGACCTGGTCCAGGGTTACAACCAGATCCCTGTCCATCCCGACGACGTCCCCAAGACAGCCACCATCCCCCGTTCGGCCTTTTCGAATGGCTGCGAATGCTGTTCGGCCTAAAGAACACCGCTCGGGTGTTCCAGTGGCGCATGGCCCAGGTCGGGCGGGGTTTGCCTTTCGTATTCATTTATTTGGATGACATCCTGGTGGCCAGCAATTCGCAGACGGAGCATGTTAGTCACCTTCGCCTTTTGTTCGAGCGGTTATGCGAACACGGCTTGGTAATTAACCCTGCGAAGTGCTAGTTTGGCTTGCGCTCCATCTCCTTCTTAGGACACAGGGTTATCCCTCAAGGCGCCGAGCCACTACCTGAGTAGGTCGACGCCATTTGCCAGTTCCCTCGGCCGCTCACTGTCAAGGGTCTTCAGGAGTTTATAGGGATGGTGAATCTTTACCACCGGGTCGTGCCGTCGGCCACCGTGGTCATGCGCCCACTATTCCAGTGCCTTGCGGGTAAGTCGCGGGACCTGGTATGGTTGGACAAGGCCGGCACGGGGTTCGAAGGTGCTAAGGCTGTGCTGGCTAGCGCCACCATGCTGGTGCACCCGAGGGCATCCGCTCCCACGGCACTCACAGTTGACGCCTTGGACGTCGCTGTGGGTGCTGTCCTGGAGCAGCAGGTAGGTGACTGCTGGCTGCCACTGGCATTTTTCAGCCGGCAACTTCGGCCTCCGGAATGCAAGTACAACGCAGTCGACAGGGAACGCCTCGCGCTCTACCTAGCCATCAGGCATTTTCATTACTTCCTCGAGGGCCGAGCTTTCACTGCCTTCACAGACCACAAACCGCTTACTTTCGCGTTGAGCAAGATCACCGATCCATGGTCCGTTCGGCAGCAGCGGCACCGCGCCTACATATCCAAATTCACGACTGACATTCGGCATGTAGCGGGGAAGCTTAACATCGTGGCCGATGCATTGTCCACCCGTCCATTCGAGCCACATCTGCCCTGGTAGCGTCCAAGTTTGTTTGGCACGGGTTGCAGAAACAAGTGGCCACATGAGCCCGTGCTTGCATCCCGTGACAGACCTCGAAGGTTCAGCACCATGTGCGGCCGCCCGTGCAGGATTTCACTGTGCCTGATATTCATGTAGACCTTGTCGGCCCCTTACCATGTTCGCGTGGTGTCACGCACCTGCTTACTATAGTGGACAGGTTCACTAGGTGGCCAGAGGCAATCCTGTTGTCGGATACCTGCACAGAGGCTTGCGCTCGGGCTATCGTGTCCAACTGGATAGCTCGTTTCGGGGTCCCGTCTGACATCACCACAGACCGTGGGGCACAGTTTACCTCGTCTCTGTGGTTTGGCTTAGCTTGCATCCCTGCATAAGGATTATGAATTATTCAATTGTATAAGCTGTGTCTGCATAAACAAATTCATAATCCTTATGCATGGATGCAAACACATGACATGCATGCAGAAATAATCACATGCTTCTAAATATTGCAATCATTTCCATTGACTAAGTTACTTCCCTTGACTTTCGACATTGTGCAAGGTTCTGAAATTGAATGCAGTGACTGGTTGAGGAACAGTGGGCATGCCTGGTAATAAGTATGTAGCTGAGTTGCCCAAAGCTAAGTAATCAAATGCATTCTTTCATAGTATATTGATTTTTTTACTTTGAGTCATGCTAAGTAATTTAGTAGAAATTCTATTATTTCTGCCTTTGATTTTTTTGGCACATTAATAATAGTTGTTTCAGCTGTGAAGTAAAGTTATTATCAATGTTAAAGTCTTGACTCACAGCCTGAGAAATAGACATTTCATTTCCATCATTATTAATGTTGTAAATGTAATGCTGATTAATTTTGAATTAGAGCTTGGATAGGGTACACCCATAATAACATATTCTTTCTGGGTAATACTCATAAAGTGCATCCACGTCAGTGAAGACAACAAATATGGAATAATATCTACATTAATCAAGCAAAAACGTGTAGATGTTGGGAATCGGAATCTGAAAATGCTGGAAGCACTCAGCAGGTCAGGCAGTATCCATTGGGAGAGAAACAGATAATATTTTAGATCAAGAATTCTTCAGTTGCAGAGAAGCAGAGAGACAGACAAAATTGAAGGCAGACTAAGTTGTCAACATAACAATTAATTGAAAAAATGCAGTTGTAGAGGTAGAAGGGGAATAAAAAAGATTTATGAACACACAGTACTTCTATATTGACAAACATTGAAGCAGTTATACTCCCGTTTTTGCAAACTTTTGGACCAGCATGGTAGGTTAAGTGTTCCCCCAGGTATTGAAGGATTCTGTCTCCACCACTCTTTTAGATGGTGTGAAATAGGAAATTCTTGTAAAACAGACTGAGGGCAATACATCTGATCATGAGATAAGAGGAATCCTTTATGACACCCATCTGTCAGACAAATATGAGAATGATTTTCTGAACAATAGGAAACAGTAGTTAGAGCTATCTCTAGCAGAGAGAAAACAAGGAAACTACAAAGAAACATTGACGCTGGTGAACCATTCTTAGTCACGTGTGTGACCAAAAAAGATGAAAATTTGTGGAATACACCTCTTCTAATTCTGAAAGCATTACAGGTATATTGTTTTGTGCTGTATATATGATTCTTTTTTTTTGGTTTATCAAATGAAATTTTTATATGTTATGCTGACAATGTTTGTTTAGGGTCAGAGGTGAAATATGGCTGGTCACATAGCGTTGTCGTGTACCGTTTTGGCGGAGTATCGGGATTACATCACACACGCATACAAACAAACAAGATGAGAGTTTTAGATAGATAGATCTTTTTCTACATTTAAGCTTACTAAATTGTGGTCACTGTTCAAAGGATACCTCCACAGTCACCTCTGACACTTGTCTATCCTCGTGCCCTAGATTAAGGTGGAGTTCGTCTGGGCCCTTATACTAAGGCAATCCCAGTTAATATTAGGAAATTAAAAAATTTCCATCCAATAAAGATGGACACAAAATGCTGGAGTAACCCAGCAGGTCAGGTAGCATCTCTGGAGAAAATGGATGTGACATTTTGGGTCGGGACCGTTCCTCAGACTGATTGTAATGGGGGGAGGGGAGAAATTGGAAGCAAGAAAAAACAGGGCAAATCAGGGCCGGCAACAGATGATCTCAGGCAAGGAAGTTCCCTAATAGACCAATTGTTGGCTAGAGACGGTGTGATCCCAAGAGGGATATGTCATTAAACATAGAAACATGGAAAATAGGTGCAGGAGTAGGCCATTCGGCCCATCGAGCCAGCACCGCCATTCAATATGATCATGGCTGATCATCCAAAATCAGATCCCCGTTCCTGCTTTTTCTCCATATCCGTTGATTCCATTAGCCCTAAGAACTAAATCTAATTAGCTCTTGAAAACAACTAGTGAATTGGCCTCCATTGCCTTCTGTGGCAGAGAATTCCACAGATTCACAAATCTCTGGGTGAAAACATTTTTCCTCATCTCAGTCCTAAATGGCCTCCCCTTATTCTTAAACTGTGGTCCCTGGTTCTGGACTCTCCCAAAATGGGTAACATTTTTCATGCATCTAACCTATCCAATCCGAAAAGAATTTTATATGTTTATTTAAGATCCCCTCTCATCTTTCTAAATTCCAGTGAATACAAGCCCAGTAGACAAATTCTTTCATCATAAGTCAGTCCTGCCATCCCGGGAACTAACCTGGTGAACCTACGCTGCACTCCCTCAATAGCAAGAATTTTCTTCCTAAAATTAGGAGACCAAAATTGCACACAATACTCCAGGTGTGGTCTCACCAGGGCCCGGTATAACTGCAGTAGGACCTCCTTGCTCCTGTACTCAAATCATCTCGCTATGAACGCCAACATGCCATTTGCATTCTTCACTGCCTCCTGTACCTACATGTTTACTTTCAGTGACTGATGTACATGGACTCGTTGCACAGCCCCTTTTCCTAATCTGACACCATTCCGATAATAATCTGCCTTTTGTTCTTGCCACCAAAGTGGATAACCTCACATTTATCCACATTATATTGTATCTGCCATGCATCTGCTTACTCACCCAACCTATCTAAATCACCCTGCAGCCTCAGGGCATCCTCCTCGCAGCTCACATTACCATCCAGCTTTGTGTCATCCGCAAACTTCAAGATGTTACATTTAATTCCCTCTTCTAAATCATTAATATATAGTGTAATATTATATACTGAGGTCCCAGCACTGAGCCTGGCGGCGCCCCATTAGTCCCTGCCGAATTGCAGACTATGGGACTGGTTAACTGACTTTCAATAGGGGGGGGGGGGGGGAGTGGAAGAGGGAGTGGAGGGGGAGGGAAGTGTATGTAGAAGTTACCTAAAATTGGAGAATTCAACGTTCATACCAAAGCTAGTTTCATAATCACCAACTACTATTGATTTTACATCCTACTGCTATTTGTCTATATATTTATTCTTCAAAATCCCCTTGACATTTTTGGAGGCCTGCGGTATTACCCCATCAAAATGTTCGTCCCTTCCTAAATTCTAAATACCCGTGTAGCTCATTTGCCGATCCCTCTAGGATATCCTTCTCAAGTACTACTGTAGTGCTCTCCCTGATCAGCAGTGGAGTCACTAAAACTCACAATTACGATTACACTTTGCTTTCTCCCATTCTTCAATCCCGAAGCTAATTTCCCCTGGATCCCATGGATTTTTGCGATTTTGATCAATCTTTCATGTACTTTGTATAGGTATGTTACAAAACTTACCTTGAGCAACGCTGCAGTCTGCTGCTCCCCGTGTGCGTGACTATGGCACCTTTCAGAGGGGGGGCGTGTTTAAAGTGCCGTTTTTCTACAGACAGGGCAAATCGATCCATGTCAGATTTCTTTGCTGAAGAAAAATCGCTCCGACATTTGATTTATGAAGGTATTTTTAAATTATGCTAGATTATTTATTAGCTAGAGTAAATTAAAAATCATCTTCTAAAGCCGTGAGCGCCGACAACGGGAAGGATTTTACGTAGGGGAGAAAATAAAGTACACAGTTTATTTTTACATAAAAAACGTGCTTCTTAGGAAGCATTTAATCACATTTTCATGTTGCGAAATTTCAGGTCATCCAAGTATGATTGTTTCATATTTGTTTCAGAATGCTTCAATCTATAATAACTGAAAATTTCATTGAGTTCTCTTAATTTTTAAGGAAGTTATGGGCTTTTGACTGCCCTAGATCACAGCTTTTGAGTCGAGTCAATGGACAGGCAATGGGGAACAAGATGCTAATTTCAGAGTATGAAAATGGCCATAACTTTTTTAATACTGAAGATATGAAAGTGAATTAGGTGTCAAATTAAACTTATTTTTATGCTTTATCTGATGGGAAAAATTGCAGACTTGATTTTTAAAATCTCAAAATTGTGTAACATTGCTACTTTGTCAAATACCATGCTAAATTCCATGTGACTACATCAAATGTGCTATCCTTCATGTACCATGTCAAAAATTTCAATTAAGTTGGTCACATGCCTTGTTCCCTTAACAAATGTATTCTGACTTCTTAATTAATCTGAGTTCCACGAGGTCTACTTAATATATATCTGAACACCTCATGAAACGTATAGTATATTTTTAGTAATACTGTGGTAAATGTAAAAGTGACCGTGGGGATGTTATGCATATGATTTCTGCCTTTTGTACAAGAAACTTATTTTCTAATTCATTCACCAGTGTTAGACATCTAATTGCCTCTTAAATGGAATGGATTTCAAGGCCAATTCAGAGGGTAGGTAAGGCTCAATCACATTGTTACATCTGGATTCACATGCAGGTTAAGCAGGAATAGTAGATTTTCTTCCTTGAAGGACAATGGTGAGCTGGTATGGTTTGCAGGACAATCTGGTAGCTTCATTATGATCATTGCTGATACTAGCCCTTAAATCTAAATTCACTTATTTATTGTATTTCTATTCCGCAGCTGCAATGGTGGAACACCATCAAAGGGATCTAAAGGAGACGCTGCCTCCAAAAGGCAACCAATATCATCAAAGACCATGCCACCCTGGCCATACTCACTCTTACCATTGGGAAGAAAGTACAAGATTCTGAAAACCATCACCACCAATTTCAAGCTTTTTCCTAGCCACCATCAGGCTCTTGAGCACAACATAACACTAACCTCAGCAACTATTAACTTCTATGGACTGGGTCTTTGGTTGCACTGCGAACATTTTTGTTGGGGTTTTTTTTCCACTAGAGAGGGATAGGTTATACTGGCATTTGGATGGGCAAGGGCTGATTAGGGATAGTCAGCATGGTTTTGTACGTGGTAGATCGTGTCTCACAAATCTGATTGATATTTTTGAAGACGTGACCAAAAAGTTAGATGAGGGCAGCAGAGCTGTACATGTTGCGTAAGGTATTTGACAAGGTTCACCATGGTAGGCTGCTCTGCAAGGTTAGATCGCATGGGTGGGATCCAAGGAGAGATAGCTGAATGGATAGCAAATTGGCTCCATCGAAGGAAGCAGAGGGTGATGGTGGAAGGTTGCTTCTCGGACTGGAAGCCTGTGACTAGTGGTGTGCCTCAGGGTTCGGAGGAGGTAGTTGAAGCTGGGTTGAAGCTAGTTGAACTGCCAGAGGAGGTAGTGTAGCTGGGACACTGTTGGCCGGTACGGGCAAGTTGGGCCGAAGGGCCTGTTTCCACACTGTATCACTCTATGACTATGACTCTATTACAGTTATTAATTTATTACATTTGTGATTATATTTATCTGTATGCATTTCATTGACGACCCTGTTAAGTTGCTGCAAGTAAGAATTTCATTGTTCGGTTATCGGTACATATGACAATTAAACACTCCTGAATTGGCTCGACTCTCTTAAAAGTCCAATGCATGTCTGTGTATCAAGGATACACATTTATGGTTACAAGTAACATAACCATAATGCCATACGTAGGCAATGAAACCTGAATCTGAAGTAGTAAGATCTGAAGGAGCTTTATCCTATTAGCCTGATATCAAACCAAATACTGTTCTTTGCATATACACTGTGTCGCAACTATCAATATGCCAATATATGTCTCTACAGTTTGTAACAGTAACTTTCAATAGTTTGAAATTATGCATAATAATAATTTATGCACATTTACTCTTTTTTCAAACAATTAGGTTAGGACACACACAGAATGGGATTGAGAATTTAAGTAGTAGGAAACAGTGCCTCTATAGCTTCTCCATGGCGACACTAGTTTCTCTAACAGAGAAATTACCTTTCTCTTATCCATCCCTTGCCCACCTCCTCTACAATTTGAAACTAACTTTGTTATAATCTTTCCCATTCTGAAGTGCCTACAGCTTGAAATACTAACATTGTTTCCCATTTCATGGCTGCTACCCGAACTGCTGTGTTTCCAGTATTTTCTGTTATATCAGTCAGCATTGTAAAATACAAAAATACAAAAGAGCAACATATAGCCTTAGTGTGGTTAAATATGTATTCTTCAACTTTGATATTTCCCTTTCACGAAAGTTTGTTTCTTCTGCTTTCTAATTGTTCTCTTTGTCTAAACGGTTCCTCTTTGAGAAAAGTAAGTCGCTGTTGTGCCTTAGTAGCTTCTTTGGATAGAGGTTGAGACATTTCTGGGTTATGATATATTCAAGTGCACCTGTTAGGGGTATTGATTTGTTCCCTGCCTGGTTGCATGGCCTTGGGACATGTCGATATTTATTTGAGCCTAGTGATATCACCACGTGGTGCCACCAATTCCTAGCGTACCCCACCTGCAGTACAATGGCTCAGCATTTCCTAATACCCATGAGGACATTCTAAAAGAAGGCCACTAGAAACTTTACTAGCAGCAAGTATCGGTCTACAAAAGCTCACAATTATTACCTGCAAAACTCCTGCTGTGGTTAGTTTGAGTGTACCAGGAAGATTAATCTAAAGGTTGTTCCTCTGTGTGTATCAATAGTTCTCTTTTTCTCTATCCTTTGTTACAGCGACCCTTCCCTCGGATGCCGCTCAGATCCCTCTCACTGGCTGACAGGGCTGGAGAGACCAATCCCCAGCATCACTGATAACAGCTGGATCCAATTAACTGATATTGGATTGGTCAACTGTACCTCATCAACCTATACTTTATCAAACCCAAGCATTCCAGTCACAGAAGGTGTGGTTCCTCCCTGCCATCTGTGTTCTCCTCTCACAGGTTTGAGGAAGACTGAGCCACTAGGACAAACCTGAGATGACCAGTACCGCTGTGTGGTCAAGGCTAGGCTGCCAGGAAGAAGCCCTAATCAGCCAGCACCTCTAATGCAGCTAAGACTGAGTAGCTCGGGCAAGCCTGATGTGCCAGTGCCTCTTCCTGCCCACGGACAATGAGAGAGTGCTCCCCCACCCTCCAAACACAGAGGCAATGATTAAGCTGCCAGGATAATCCTGAGACTGCAAGCATTTCATCTCAAGGCAAGAGTGAACTGCATGGAGAAGCCTGAGATAGGCACACCTCCTCCTTTGAGACCAGGACAGAGCTTCCGGGACAAGCCCATGATCGCCAGCACCACCACACATGCACCCTGACGACGAGGGACAGCACTCCCATGTGGTTCCTTGTAACGGTGAATAAAACGTATCACATGGGTTCACCCTACTCTGAGTGTCGGTGTCATCCCTGATGCCACACTTTTTATGCATCTAAGATTTTCTCACTAAGACTGAAATTTACATTTTCCCCCCTTGTGTATCTGCCACTCCCTCTTAGTTGAACCTCAGGAATATTTGCTGAAATCAAGTCTTCCTTACTGCATACATACTTTGCCCAGCATGAATCTAATGGCTTGGTTTGTAGGATGGAACTGAAGATGCTGGTTTACATTGAAGATAGACACAAAATGCTTGAGTAATTCAGCAGGACTGGCAGCATCTCTGCTGTGTTTGTGTTCTTATCTTGTCTCCTCCCAGGATAAGAACACAAATAATCTTTGGTTTCAGCTTACACCTCACAAGCCTCCATATTTAACAGACAATTCTCTTTCTGCCACCTTCAATGAGATTTCATTGCCATACACATCTTTCATCTCCCTTTTCAGTACTGCAAATGGACTATTTCCTCAGATTCCTGGTCTGTCTTTCAATATCTACAAACCATGTTCCTCTGCACAGGAAGTAGCTTTCCCTGAAATGTCCACTGAGGGTGTGATTTTCACAAATAAGGAGCTAGTGTTTGATCCCATAGCTCCTTTGCTGTAGACTTTAGATCAACCTAACCTCTCCCGGCTCAACTGCAAACCACCCAATCTCAACCCCTGCCCATTCAACCCTTTGATTTCCCTTTCATCTGACCCTCCCACCTCTCTGACAGATCCTGGCTAAAAGATACCCTTCACTTTCTGTCCTTTTCCAATCTTCAAACCAAATAACCCATTGCTGAGGCCTTCATGCAAAATCAATATTGTCCTCTACCTTGGGCCACAATAATGGTGCATGCTGAGTAACTTTCAGTTCTTAGCTTGTGTCTTCCCATTGCGTATCAAGCTATTAATAAGAGATACAACATGGAAGAGACAAGTACATCTTAGATGAACAAGACGTAAACATTGTCTTAAGGAGAGGATACAATGTTCACATGAGTGCAGGAAAGAAGTGGAAAACAGGATTATGAAAAGACAAAAGTTAAAATAACATTAATGATACCACACACCTTGTTTTAAATAGTAAACAATAATAATAATGTATTTTATTTATAGGCGCGTTTCAAGACTCTCAGTTACAGTTTAACCTTACAGTTAAAACAAGCAAATTACAAATATATAAGTAAAATGAAGCAAAAACAAGAAGTAGTAGGGACAGCAATAATACATAGTTTGAAGAGAGAGCAGCGGCAGCTAGTCGCGCCAGTGTTCACTCGCACTTCCGGCAGCCATCTTGGTAACAGAACAATCAAAAGCACATTTTAACATACACATCCACCACAGCGACTCCTACACATTCCTCACTGTGGTGGAAGGTGAAATAAAGTTCAAGTCCTTCCCTTAGTTCTTCCTCGGTCGTGGGCCTCGAGCGTGGATGATTGTTAGTTTAGTTTACAGCGTGGAAACAGGCCCTTCAACCTATTGAGTCCATGCGAACCAGCGATCACCCATCCAGTACTTCTATCCTATACACTAGGGACAATTTACTGAAATCAATTAACCTACAAACCTGCACGTCTTTGCAATGTGGGCAGAAATTGGAGGAACCAGAGAAAACCCACACAGTCACTGGGAGAATGTACAAATTCCGTACAGACAGCACCCGAGATCAGGTTCCAACCTAGGTCTCTGGCACTGTAAAGGGCCTGTCCCACTTGGCTGTCATTCGTGCGCCATTTACGCGACCTGCTAGCGTGTGGGTATCGCGGGACGGGCGCATGGAGTTGTCTGGAGTGGCGTGGAGGAGTGTGGACTTCGTCCTGCATGACATCTTCGCACACCACCGGCCTGTCGCGTAACTGACGGCCAAAGTGGGACAGGCCCAAAACCCTGGCGCGGCGCAACGTCGCACCTCCAACAGCAGCAGAAGCAGGCAAACGATCGCCGAGCTCGGCCGGGGGCTCACGGCCGTTGCGGATCCGGATCCGCCTCCCACTCCTACTCCCAGAGTGGGGCCAAGACGATTGAAGATAGACACAAAATGCTGGAGTAACTCAGCGGGACCGGCTGCATCTCTGGAGAGAAGCAATGGGTGACGTTTCGGGTCGAGATCCTTCTTCAGACTGAAGAAGAGTCTCGACCCGAAACATCACCCATTCCTTCTCTCCAGAGATGCTGCCGATCCCGCTGAGTTACTCCTGCATTTTGTGTCTAACCTCAAATGACGTCACATACTCCAGACGGCTATGCGGACGCATGATGAGGCGCACGACCGTCGCGCGTCAGTCGCTACCGGCCTGTCGCATAAATGACAGCCATGTGGGTCAGGCCATTAAGTCAGCAACTCTACCGCTAAACCACTGTGCTGCCTCACTATTTTATATAGACCAATTTGATAACAATTTGTACATCCCTCCATAACAATAAGAAAAATATTCAGGTAATTTGCTTTCAATTATTTTGAGTTAGTAAGAAACATTTAAACAGAAATTCAGAAATCCTACCCTAAACAGAATAATTGGATTTTTGTAATATTCCCTTGAATCAAGAGAGCACTAAGTTCTTGATTTAACTTGGTAAACACAGATTGGTATATTAGACAATGCAACATTACCAAAATGTCACCCTGTGTTATCTGTTATAGAGATGATTTAGCAGTAATGCTCATTCAACGGGAATTAAAATTACCAGCACAAAATCAAAGGAAAATGATTGTATTTTCCACCCTGTCAATAATAGTAGAGGAATTACTAGGAATCACTGGGAATTCACATTCAAAAATCATATTTTATGTGTTAAAGTTCTGCAGTAGAACTTCAAGATATGACGGATCCAAAGACAAAAGTTCATAACTAAACCAAGGGAATTATAGAAAAAAAGATGAACTAGAGGTGGGAGAAACATACTTTTCTCCATAGTAAAGACTACAGAAGATAAATAATACATGAATCTAGTATGTGAATTACATAATACAGCAATCCTGACAAGATGTCAAGTCAATGCAAAGTGCAGCTGCAAAGCAGAGGCAGGAATTGGTGAGCAAAAACATTTCAGTTTGCTCTTGCACAGCATAAAGCAGTTCGTCAGGGAATAGTACCAGAGGAGTCTATGTGCAGCGGTTGAGAAGTTTAACATTGCTCCCTTAAAGTGAAATTCATAAAGGGAAATTAAAAATCTAAATATTTGTGACAAACAATATTTTGCAATTATTCACTAAATTAAATTGTGGAGTGTTTGAAATAGTGTCCATGTATGTATTAAACAAGTTGAAAAAATTGAGAAAATAACTAGGTCATTGACAGGTTATAGAAGTGAGAGCTCAGCATGCCAGAAGCCAGAGGAGATTTGTGTAATTAATGTAAGACAGAGAAGCTTCCTCCTGCTAATGCATTGATATTTTCAAATTAGAGCTAGGCCTGAAATCAGGAAGCAGGTTTTCAAACTGAGGAATTCTTTCTCCCAAGTGGTTATTAAAGCTCTGTCAATTGAAATTTTCAGTACTTAGACTGATAGACGTTTATTGGATCTAGACATCAAAATACATGGATCAATGGCAGCCCCAACAGAACTGAAGAACAGATGAACCAGGAAATCAATAACTGAAAAAGCTCTGGGGTTAAATCACAGATTGATCTCATTAACACACCACCCATCGACTTTGTAACTGCCAGGCCACCTGCCATGATTCCGACAAGCATGGTGGCCAAGGTTCTAAGGGTGCTTCCTGTCATTGCAAAAGGAGGAACTCAGGATAACAGGGGCATGAACATCCCTTATGGGCCTTGCAGAGCATCTCTGCTCCCCGACCAATGATGTTAAAATGTATGTTGAGTAACATCTTCCCCTGTCTAGAATGCACCTTCAGTCACGCTCAATTAGGGTCAGAAATGGGAGATATATGTAGGGCAAGCCACCAAAGATAGCATAGCCACCATAGATGATCAGGCCAAATACATTGCTTCATGGAACTCCTGCAGTTATGTAGGAGGAAGGAAGAGAAATGGTCTGAATGGGGAAAGAGGGATTATCATAGGTATGCATCACAGTTGGCAGAGACAGTTTTTGTGTTGCACCATTCTGTGACTCTATAACGTTTTAATGTTGTGGTTATGGTACTATGGAAAGACATGCTATGACATTGCCACATTGCTGTAGATATTTAGTTATGTATAAGGCATTCAGTGTAACGATGGCAGATTTGCTTTCCTGACCATCATTTGGATGATGGATTTTTTTTCTGCTCTGATTTTTTTTAAATACTGAGTCAGATGTATAGAAGTTGGGAGCATAGATGTCTGAGTATAAAAGTTGGGAGGTCATGTTGCAGTTGTATAAGACATTGGTAAGACTGCAATTATTATTTTTTTTTGTAAATGTTTTTATTAGAAGTAAATACATAATAAAAAACATTTTGTTTGGCGTAGTCATACATTATTAATATTGTCTATATTATCAATTGTATAATAATTGTACTTCTATATATTTTTTTAATTTTTATATAGATTGAAAATAATAGAGTTGGAGAGAAAAGAAACCAAAAAATTAAAAGAGAATGGAATAATCAGCTAATTATACATCATTGGAGATATGTCCGTGAATTATAAAATGTTATTCTTCATCTAATCCTTGATTCGGGTTTCAGTCAGGTTCTGCATTTAGACAACATTTAGAGTATTGTGTTCAGTTCTAGGCATCGTGTTATAGGAAAGATATTGTCAAGCTTGAAAGGGTTCTGATTTATGAGGATGTTGCCAGGACTAGAGGGTCTGAGCTATAGGGGGAGGTTGAGTAGGTTGGGTCTCTATTCCTTGGAGCACATGATATAGGTTCAAGGTGAAGAGGAAAGATTTAATAGGAATCTGAGGGTTAACTTTTTCACACAAAGGGTGGTGGATATATGGAACAAGCAGCCAGAGGAGGTAGTTGAGGCTGGGACTATCCCAACGTTTAAGAAACAGTTGGACAGGTACATGGATAGGACACGTTTGGAGGGATATGGACCAAATGCAGGCAGGTGGGACTAGTGTGGCTGGGACATGTTAGTTAGCCGGTGTGGGCAAGTTGGGCCGAAATGCCTGTTTCCACACTGTATCACTCTATGACTCTGAAATTGTAAATCCAGTTTTTTGAAATCAAATCCCCCAAAAGCTGTGGTGAGATTTGAACAAAGGTCTATAGACTGCTTGACCTCTGAACAACTAGTCTGACAATTTAATAGCTTCTCAATGGTTAAATGTTGGCAGTAATAGTTCATTCAGCTTTATAAATCCTCCTTAATGTATTTTTCCGATGAAGCCAGTAAAGAGGAACATCACACTGGGAACGATTGATTTTGATGCACCTACTCTTCCCATCCCCACTTCATCCCCATCTTGCCTGTGTGAATACTGAAAAAGAACCCTACTGTCTTAGGTCCTGTTCTTGCTGCCTCGTATGCACACAAAGCCTCTTTCTAGAAAGAAAATACACGTTTTTAACTGAAATAAACTATGATCCAATAATCCTACAGGAGTCTAGGCCATTTTCAAATATATCTGGAAACCGGCAAAACAGAAACAACTTATATTGTGTTTATCCAGCTGATAGGGAGGGTTGTATTTTATCTTAAAGATACTGTAGATACAAAGTGTTGGAGTAACTCAGTGCGTCAGGCAGCATTCTGGAGAAAAAGGATAAGTGACGTTTTGGTCAGGATCCTTCTTCAGACTGGATTTTGTCTTGTTGTTTTCAAAATTAGTTGAGATAAAGCAACCAGGCTGCACACCTAACAAAGCAGGACTGATGCATCCTTGGAAATTAGAGTGTATCATCCAAATTTAGCACAGACCGATACAGCTCTGGGCAAAAATAGCAAGCAAAACACAGTCAGCTGGAAAGAGTGTTAAATGATACAGATGATTTAATGTGCACTTTAAATTATATAAAAAATAGCATTTTTCAGAAAGCATTTTGGGCTGTGAGAAAAAATATTCAGAACACAATGGAGAAATTGCATGGTGATAAATTGACATGGGTGATGATGTCAGCTTTGGAATATACAAAGCAGAATATGTGGCAGTGAAGCATGACGGAAAAGACTTTTTACATGGATTTTTTTCTCGTAACTGAGTGCATCACATTAAAGAACCACATGGCAAATCATTTTTAATTTCTGAAGACTTTAAGCATTGACTTTTGCCAACTGAGTGAAGATTATTTCAATTTTTAAGTGTGGTTATTCGTATTCAAACCTTTCAATTTACAACAAATTTGAAAAGCACCTTCCATTCTCTGTCTAATGTATGAGAAGAATTAACCACAAAGAATGTCTACACATCCATGGGAGAAAATGTCTTTTTGATAAATGAAGTTAGAAACACCTAATAAGGTTAAGGGTGATAATTGGATTATAACATTTAAATGGGTAATTGAGAAGAGCTAAGAGCTGCAAAGAGAGGAAGAATGTAAAGTAGAATTTCAAAATTGGAAGAGGCTGACTTCAAAGGAGTGAGAAGGAATTTTGTCTGGGTAAAATGGAAGCAAAGATGGACAGGGAAACAATAAAGTAACAATTATTTCATTGGATGTTATGGTTATAAGGAATTTGGTTACTATTAATTCAGTTGAGCCTGATCGTTACAGTAATTTTGTTGTCCCATTTTTAAAAAAAGCAAGAATTGGACAATAGAGAAAAAAGGAACTGCAGATGTTGGTTAAGAAAAATGCTGGATTGTTGGAGTAACTTATTGGCTCAGGCAGCATCTCTGGAGAAGTGACATTTCAGGTGGGAACCCTTCTTCAGAGGTGGGGCAGAACTAAGCCTGGCAGGTGATGGGTGTATACAGGTGAAGGGGGGGGTGGTGATTGGCAGATTATTGGGCAAAGGTCAGAAATGAAAAGACAAAAGGTATGAAGCAATGAAACAATGGGTTGAATTGTGCTTGATCTTCCTTCGACCTCATTCATCTCCCATGGGATACCCACACCAACTCATTCTGTTGCATATCTCCCAATTGGAGGGCACAATGGCACAACTAGTGGAGTGGCTGACTCCTTGCTCCACCAACTTGGGTTTAATCTTCTGCTGTATGTGTGGATTTTGCATGTGCTCCCTGTAACTGTTTGAATTTCCTCTGCATGCTCCCGTTTCCTTTGCCTGCTCCGTTTCCTTCCCACATCTCTAAGATGTGTAGGTTGGTAGGTTAATTGTTAGATCATAGAGTTGTGGTGAGTGGTACATCACAAAAAAAGATGTCCGGATAGTGGAAAGGAAATGGGGGTGGCACAGTGATGCATCAGTAGAGTTGCTGCCTTACAGCGCCAGAGACCCGGCTTTGATCCTGGCTTTGGGTGCTGCCTGTACCGAGTTTGTACATTCTCCCTGTGACCACGTGGGCTTCCTCTGGGTGCTCCAGTTTCCTCCCAAATTCCAAAGACATGCGGATTTGTAGGTTAATTGATCTGCAAATTGCCCCGAGTTGGTAGGATAGAATGAGTGTACGGGAGATCACTGGTCAGCGCGGAATTGGTCTGCCGAAGGACCTGGTTCCATGCTGAACTCTGAACTCCATCTCTAATCTAAACTAAACTAAACTAAAGAGACACTTATGGGAAACATTATCTTAAAGCTGAGGCTGGCCTAGAACAGATAGTCCTCAATCCAAAATCGAACAGGTTTTTTCATGTGGTAAATAAAAAGTCTAGAGGCCATAGTTGGTAGTACCTGTCAACAGGTTCCGCCTTGCCTTCTTTCCCTCCCGAACATTATATACAGAACCTCTGCTAATGGACAACAGAGTGTGGGGTAGAATATGTGGAGAGATGATGGTAATGTGAGAATAAAATAGTATCAGTATAAATATTTCATGGTCAGCTGGAAGGACCTGTTTTTCCTGCGCTGTGTGACTCGAATGTCCTTGAATATCACTGCAACAGCCTTCCAGCGATAATGTTCCATGAGCTGCAAACTGATCTTGGGGCCCTGCAACTGGATCGCCCTGTTGATTTCCTTTCCACCCTTCCAACATGTTTCTAATGATTAGAAATACTTAGCAATAGTTGAAATATATATAATTAATCCAAAAAAAAGAATATGAAAAGTAAAATATATATATTTTAAACAAATTGTGTTTATCTTAGTGGGCTAAAGGGCCTGTTTTCATGCTGTATCTCTGGGTCCACAACGACCAGCCTGCTTACCTTAGTTCACTGTTATCCCATTTACGCATCCATTCCCTACACTCTAGGGGCAATTTTTTACAGAGGTCAATTAATCTACAAACCTACATGTCTTTGAAATGTGGGATAAACTGGAGCACCCAGAGGAAACCCATGCTGTCACAAGGAGCTTTTACATAGTCCACACATACGGCACCCAAGGTCAGGATCAAACTCGGGTCTCTGGCGCCATGAGGCTCCTCTAACTATGCCACTCTGCCGCCTATATTTAGCTCGTGTAAATTAATTAAATTATTAATATTAATCAACATAAGGGAATGACTTAGCTTGACATTCATTTTTAATGAAGGTCCGTAACACCATTTAGATGAACGGGCCTACACATGACGATAGTTATGGCTGACATCAACCAGAGTGACCAAATATGAAGTCCATCCAGCCTCTCAGTCCCAAAAGTTTCAGGAACTTTGAATTTGGTTGAAGACCAAAGTTCAGGTGGATGAGGAAAGCTAATTTATTTTTGTGAATTATGTCCTTTATGAGACATATCTTCCTTAATTATGCAAATGTAGTTTCTTTCAAACGTCTTTCCATGCTATTTTTAGTAATATGTTGAACAAAAGTAGTTCATATCCCCAGCAAAATCAAAGTGATGATAATTGAAGCTGGAGGAAATGACTTTCATTGTTATGAAACTGACTTTTTCTTGGAAACAGGCCCTTCGGTCCACCTTGACTATGCCAACCAATTATTGTTCTGGGCTAATCCTATTTGGGCAATCAACTATTCTATCTATATATATGGATTGAAAATGTTTGGAGTTTGATGGGCCAAATGGAATTAGCCCAGAACAAAAGTCGTAATTGTATCCACTATTATAGCTTCCTCTGGTAGTTCATTCCAGATATACCCTGTACTGAGGTTTGCATGTTCTCCCTGTGATCTGCATGGATTTTCTCAGAGATATATATAGTGATAAAGTTGCTCCTGAGCTCCCTCCTAAATCTCTCCCTTCTCAGCAGCACAATGGTGCAGGGATAGAGTTGCTGTCTTACAGCGCCAGTAATCTAGTTTCGATCCTGACTCTGGGTACTATCTGTAGAGGGTTTCTACGTTTTCCCTGTGACCATGTGGGTTCTCTCCAGGTGCTCCAGTTTCCCACATTCCAAAGATGTGCGGGTTTGTAGGTTAATCAGCTTCTGTAAATTGCCCCTAGGGTGTAGGGTGCGAAACGGGTGATTGTCACGGACTCGGTGGGCCGAAGGGCCTGTTTTCATGTTGCATCTCAAAACGCTAAACAACTTTAGCCTGTGCCCTCTCAATTTAGAATCCTCTACGGCTTGGAAAAGACTGTGAGCATTCCCTTTATCACCCTTCAGCCTCTTACACTCTAAACAAAACGATCACAACCTATCCAGCTCTCTCTATATCTCAAGCCCCAAGTCCAGCTAACACCCTGATGAATATTTTCTGCACCCTTTCCAACTTAATGACATCCTTCCGATTGTTGGGTGATCAAAGGAACACACAGACCAACCTTTGTATTCAACCAATGAAGGTAAACGTGACAAATGCCTTCTTCACGATGTTCAGATGACCATTTATCTGTACTCCCAGATCTGTCTATTCTTAAACACTCTCCAGTACTCTACCATTTACTATGTAAGTCCTTTTTAGTTTAGTTTAGAGACACAGCGCCGAAACAGCCCCTTCAGCCCACCGAATCCATGCCGACCAGCGATCCCCACACATTAACACCATCCTACACACACTAGGGACAATTTACAGTTTATAGCTTGCCAATTAACCTACAAACCTGTATGTCTTTGGAGTGTGGAAGGAAACTGAAGATCTCTGAGAAAATCCATGCAGATCACAGGGAGAACATGCAAACTCAGTACAGATAGTACCTATAGTCAGGATCAAACCTAGGTCTCAGGCGCTGTAAGGCACCAACATGCCGCCCACTTGTCCTGGTTTTGATGTCCCAATGTGCAACATTTCATACTTGTCAGAGTTAAATTCCATTTGCTATTCCATGGCACACCTTCCCAACTGATCTAGATCTTGATGTAAACTTAGATATACTTCTTCACTGACCACTATACCACCATATTTGTTACTGTCCGCAAATTTACTCACAATGTTAATTACATTGTCATCGAAATTGTTAATGTAGATAACAAAGAACAATGGACCCAGCAACCCCTGTGGCACCACTGGTCACAGGTCTCCAATCAGAAAACAACCCTCCACAAATATTGAGAATCATTGAGAAGGATTGAGAAAAAGGACTGGCGACGCCATGGTTCAGAACCCCTACCCAGATTTGCATACCATAAATGGAGGGTATTACCTCCATAAATACCCTTTGACTCCTTCCTCCAAGCCAATTTTGAATTCAATTGCCCAGTTCCCCTTGGATTCCATGTGATCTAACCTTTCATACTCGCCTACCATGACAAAGGATAAAGTCCATACTTTCAAGGTCCACAGCCCTGCCCTCATCAATTCGACTGCATGGGTTTTCTCCAGGTGCTGCACTTTCTCACCACACACCAAAAACGTACATGTTTGGAGGTTAATTGGCTTTGGTAAAATTGTAAATTTTCTGCGCTGAATCTCTAAATGACACTAAACTAATAATACCTGTCCACAGGCATGATGTGCTCATAATAAATGGTACGGTTGAGGTAAGAAGGACGTGGAGTCTAGTGCACTTATTAATTAATGTATATAGCAAATAAAACACCTATCGGTGTTTGCTTTGTTTTACTCAATTTCCTAAACTGGTGGAAGATAAAATGATTCTTATCCTCCTGGGCTGTTCTGCAAAACAGGCAAGAATGACAATGCATATTCTGTTGCAATCTATTGAAAATAATGAGGATGTGATTCTACAGAAGTCTGATAGCTAATCTAGAGATATAACTTTAGAAAACATGCCACTTTCCTTCCTCTGACATTATTATAATAACTTCACTTGTACTGACACAAGTTTTCTACCTGGTATAACGGTCTGGCGTGTGTATGCTTTTTGTAACAATGCAGTAATATACTTGGTGCCTTGAATAATGCAAGTGATAGGGGTGAGGGATCAACGCTATATATCCCATGTTGGCATGAAAAGGTGTCCTTGAAGAACAGCAGACGATTGGAGCAACGTGATGTGAAGCCTTCAAAATGCTTAAGGAAGATGATTATCTTAAATGGACAATAGAGGATGACCTTCTGAACGTGGAGATTGTTTTCAGGGGAAAGATTATGGTGTTTCTGGAGCAAGGGGTGTAGACATGCACATTAAATGTGATCATGTGGGAGATGAATGTTAAACAAGTTCTGTTTATACCAATGTGTACAAGCATCTCTAACATGTTTAATGAATATTGGAGGCCTTATCCCCAGTGTTCTCTCCTGCACTGATCTTGGGTTGAAATTAAGACAGAAGTGTGCAAATGAGAAAGACAACCGTTAAAGTGTAGAAACAAGAAGATTGCTTGGACATCCATGGTAAAAAGTAGATTTCCCCTCCTGTTTCCCACGTCCAGGACCACCGGAGGAGTTACAAACACAGCTGTGAACGTACAAGAAAAAGGCATAAAGGAGTTGCAATGGAAGATATAAATGGCTATCACCCCCAACAGGTTGCACTGACACAAGATAAAGCACTTGTCTAGTCTAGTTATCGGGTGGAAGATTGCAACCTTCACGTGGTCCGCCCTGTTTCGACTAATGCAATCAACTCGACGTGCATAAACGGAAGATCAAATAGAACAAGTTGTCCTACAACTTTAGGCTGTGCACGCCACACGAAAGAAGAAGAAGTCTAGTTATCTAATTTGTTCAATGGGGCCAATTTTTCTTAGTGAGAGATAGTCTCAGTGATACTGTTTCCTAGGTAGTTTAATTAATTCTCAGCAATCCAGCCAGATTTTGCTCATAACTCTGAATGAAACTGTCCTCCACATTATGAAATATGAGTATTCTAAAACATTATCAATGGGTCCTATTAGTTATCTAGATGACCACTACAATCAATTAGCTAAATCAATTTGGCGACTTGGTTTGTCACAAATTTGAAGATGCTTTCATCCAATCTGGTTGAATTCACATGCCAATGTTGAAAGAAATTTGTAGAAATAAACAACTGCAGATGCTGGTTTATACCAAAGATAGACACAAAATAACTCAGCGGCTCAAGCAGCATCTCTGAAAGCACCTTGAAGAAGGGTACCGACCTGGAACAGGATCCTTTTTCTTATCCTTTTTCTCCAGAGATGCTGCCTGGCCCGCTGAGTTACCCCAGCACTTTGTGTCTATCTTTGAAATAAATTTGTTCATTGGGTCCTTCCTGAATGGAAATGATTAATGATGTATTGTTAACAGACTAAAAAGACACTTGCAATGTTATTTATCTTTTGCTGTTCCAAAATCATTAACATACAATTGGGCATTATGCTCAGATGGAAGCAAATAATCAAACATTGTACACTTGAGAGTTGCTTTCTGGCATGTAGTAATAAACAAAATGTAAATAGATTATTAAAATGAATTTATTCAGTTCACTGCTGATAATAGATCTGATCCTACACAGTGATTTTCAACTCCAAAGTGGAAAAAGAACAGTGATTTACCGATCTACAATATAGCCAATGCACTTAGTTACCTTAAAATTGCCAATTTGGAACTGGGCAAAAAGGATATTTTTTGTAAAAGATTTGTGGACCAGTTATTCACAATACTAAGTGTCAATTCATATCTGTGAATTCCATGGGGTCCGATGTATTCAGGTCAGGTTAACATTACTGACATTATCATCTACTAATTTCTTCTGAAGTTGTTTTGGGCATATATATATATTCATGTCATTGAAGCAAGAGTTATCCATTGTTCTTATCATGTTGGTATCAAGTATTTCTGTATTGCAGTCAGCCGTAGATTGAAACATATTCTGCAGCCTCAGGAAAGTGCTTTGATCTCATATTTACTGCAGAATCCATTAATAAATCAATAACATTTTTCATTTCCTTTGCTAAGAGTTCAATCGGGTCATACTAACAAAATAGTTGAGGTAGATTTGAAATGTTATTTCAAATTCTTAGAAGCATTCTAAATCAAGACAAAACTACAGATGCTAAAATAAAATCTAAAATAAAAAAAAAGGAAAATGTTGAATCTACTCAGCCGGTCAAGCGGCATCCGTGGAAGTTAGCTAATTCTCCTGTAGGTTATCTGTCTGCAATATGAACTCAGTTTCTCTCCCTTCACTAACACACCTGATCTATTGGGAATTCCCCACAGCTCTAATAACAAAGAGCACAGGAACAGGCCCTTCAGCCCCCTCATGTCTGTCTGTTTTTTCCTCCCTCTCTAACCTCCCTGAATAACCTACCAACCAGACAACTGGATCAGCAGCTTAACTCTGGCCACAAACTATCTAAAACATTGCTCTACCAGTGGCACTGCAGTGTCACCCAAGTTGTAGACAGGTTAGGGAAGGGACAGACAGGATAACGGGAATCCCTCCTGAATGTGAGGCCAGGTGATTCCAATGTTTATGCAGCCATCTGATGGATAGATTAATGAGGACAGTTGGAGAAAAAAATGTTAAAGATGTAAATGCAAGTTCGAGCAGTTGCTGAAGCCTTAAACCAAGAGGATAATGTTGGAAAAGCCCTAGGGATCAGGTCGTATTTGTGGAGCAAGAGGAAAAGTTAATATTGCAGATGGATAGTGTTACAGCACAACTAGGCCAGTCCTGTAACAAACAGGAAAAACAAGTTACATAACATTGTTACGGACAAAGGACATTTATTGTCACATACACCAATTGGTGCAGTGAAATTTAAGTTTCCATGCAGCACACAAATAAGATAAACACAACACTTTAGAATTAAACATAAAAAACATCCAACCACAGCGGAATCAATGTTTCCCACTGTGAGGGAAGGCACCAAAGTTCAGTCCTCTTCCTCTGTTCACCATGGTCTGGGCCTATTGAGGCCTCCGCAGTCGCCGCTACGAGCCCGATGTTTCAGACCCTAAAACGGAAGAACACTCTCAGCGGCCGGGAGCCTCCGAATTGGCCGCTTCCTACCGGAGACCGCGGCTTCCGAAGTCCACAGACCGAGTTAGGCGGAGATTCAACGCTGGCGACCTCGGCGAGAGATCCCAGGGCTCCGCGATGTTAAAGTCAGCTCCACCCGCGGCTGGAAAGTCAGCGCCGCCAGCGGCTGGAAACTCCGCAGACCACAGCTCCACGGTGTAAAAGTCGGCAGTCCCAGCACTCCGGAACTCCAACACGGCGACCCCGGTAAGGCATCTCTCGGTCCGCGATGGAATCCAGTGCTGCACCGCCATTGCTGAAGCTGAGGCTCTGGCAGGAAAGGCCGCGCCAATCCCGGTAGTAGGCCGCGAGGAGGGGGGCAAAGATGCGGCTCGGAAAATAGTCGCATCCTTGACCAGGAAGTGACCAAGAAGACAGTTTCCCCCTCCGCCCACATAAAAATAACTAAAAAATCTCCAGAAACAACTTTAAAACGGACTAAAAATAACAAAAAGAATGAAAGGACAGGCAACTGCAGGCTAGGCAGCCACACTCGATGGCACCATCACTCACACGTTGAGCTCATTATTGAGGTCCAAAGGCAGCAATATGCACGGATGGAAGATTTAAAAATTTCACCAAATATCTCTGTAAACATCAGGATTATCTCTAATTGCCCTGTCAGAAATATTCCTTTTGTTCTATCCATGCTTCTCCATGCCCTCTCTGCAATTTAAAACTAACTTGCTTGCTCACTTTCCCAGTTGTGATACATTGGCCTTTGACCTGAAACATTAACAGGTGCTGGTAGACACAAAATGCTGGAGTAACTCAGCGGGACAGGCAGCATCTCTGGAGAGAAGGAATGGATGTTGTTTCGGGTCGAGACCCTTCTTCAGGCAGATGTCAGGGGAGTGGGCGGGACAAAGATAGAATGTAGTCAGAGACAGTAAGACTTGTGGAGAACTGGGAAGGGGGAGGGGATGGAGAGAGAGAGAGAAAGCAAGGGCTATTTGAAGTTACAGTCAATGTTCATACCGCTGGGGTGTAAGCTACCCAAGCAAAATATGAGATGCTGTACTTCCAATTTGCGCTGGGCCTCACTGACAGTGGAGAAGGCCCAGGACAGAAAGGTCAAATTGGGAATGGGAGGGGGAGTTAAAATGCTGAGCAATCTGGCTATCAGGTATGTTAAGGCGGACTGAGTGGAGGTATTTGGCAAAACAATTGCCGAGCCTGTACTTGGTCTCGCCGATGTATAGAAGTTGACACCTGGAACAGCATATACAGTCGATGAGGTTGGAGGAGGTGCAAGTGAACCTCTGCCTCACCTGAAAAGACTGTCGGGGTCCTTGGATGGAGTCGAGGGGGGAGGTAAAAGGACAGGTGGTGCATCTCCTGCGGTTGCAGGGGAAAGTACTTGGGGAGGGGATGGATTGGGTGGGAAGGGACGAGTTGACTAGGGAGTAGCAAAGGGAACGGTCTCTGTGGAAAGCAGAAAGGGGTAGAGATGGGAAGATGTGGCCAGTAGAGGGATCCCATTGGAGGTGGAGAAAGTGTTGGAGGATTATATGCTGGTCTGAACATCATCCAAATTTTTCCAGTGTTCTCTGTTATGCTCTCATCTTTATATACCTCCCTCAGAACACTTACAAATAAATGTACATTAACCCAAGTACCATTGCCTTCTCGGGTGGATAACATAGCACTATTTCAAAGGAAAAGAGGAGTTATTTCTGTTGACTTAGCCAATATTTGTCTCCCAAACAATATTGCTAGCAATAAACCATTGTTATTTGTGGAATCATGATGCATGCAAACCAACCATTGCACTTTCCACATTCTAACAGACATTTTGCAGTACTCCAATAGACTTTATACTTTAAAACAAAACTACACAAATCTTTCTTGGATTTTATATCAACCTCAGCAACTGTGGAAAAATGCCACAGCCATTCAGAATCCAGTATATCCTGTGCTAGTGTACAGCTGTTAAACTACTGTCTCTTATCAAAAACATAACATGATCCCCTGTAGAATATTATTTCCCCACACTAGCTTCGCATGTCAGCAATAATTATCTCCACAGCCTAATTAAATCAGTCTTGTTATGTATATTTCAGCATTGTAGATGGCCATGAATCCACTTACGCAGAAATAAATTGAAAAATTATTCTGTCAAACCAGTTGAACCTGTTATGGAATTAAAGCCAATTTGAACAGGGTCACAGCAGAGTATACAGGACCATCACTTTATGGTGCCATAATAAATAAAAGTTAAGCTTGATCATTCATGGAGCATTTTCAGTAGGTCAGTAGCTTCCACAGCTGGACGAGGGAGCATTGGAAAGCAGACTTTCTGCTTGCATTTGCAGCATCCAAGAGGCCTTTGGGTTAAAGAAAAAAATACACAAAGTGCTGGGATAACTCAGCAGACGAGGCAGCATCCCTGGAGAACATGATTAGGTGATGTTTCGGATCGGAACCCTTCTTCAGACTGATTTTTCGGAAGAAGGTTCCCGATCCGAAACATCACTTATCCGTGTTTCCCAGAGGTGCTGCCTGACCTGCTAAGTTACTCCAGCATTTTGTGTCATTTTAAAAAAATAAATCAGCATCTGCAGTACCTTATTTCCACATCTAGGCCTTTACTGCATTAATGAGATGATCTGGGAAGATGCACATGACTTTATAGTCAAAATTGTTTACGTTAAATATGGCAGATAAACACTTGACTGTCCTTTCATAGTCTATTGATACTGTTCAAAGCTCTATTTTTATGAAGTTTTTTTTCTATTATTTGTATTAGAAACATGTGTACAAATAATAGTGGGCAACAATTTACAGATTTCTTACATAGCTTCAGTTTAAAAAAAAATTATTTTTTTTAAAATAAAGATAAAGAGAGAAAAAGATGAGAAGCTAATAGAAAAAAAAAGGAAACACAAAAGGAAACTACCAATAACAAGATTGTGGAGATAGATCCAGGAAATGTTAAGTATAACTATTCATCTAATCCCAAACTCAGGTTTCCCTGACCAATTCACCTTTTCAAGAATTCAATAAATGGAGACCATATTCTAACAAATAATTCTGGTTTGTCAATGAAAACAAATCTTATTTTTTCCAGATGCAAGGTCTCAGTCATTTCCGGAATCCACATTTTAATTGTGGGGGCTGCTGGTTTTTTCCAAAATGTTAGTATTAACTTTTTCGCAGTTATTAGACGATAATCAAGAAATTGTCTCTGACTTATCGTAAAGTTTGTGCTATGTTCTGATAATCCTAATATTATTAATTTTGGCTCTGGGTCCAGTTGGATATTGATAACTTCATAAATAATTTTAAAAATGTCCGCCCAAAATTTTTATACAAGTTACAAAGGTGTGCGTTGTTGGCTTCTTGAAATTGACATTTATCACAGAGAGGGGAAATATTTGGAAAAATCCTATTTAATTTTGCCTTTGAATAATGTAGTCTACTTTTCGGTGGTGTCAATGGTGTGCTGAGAGACGTTGCTGTTTTGCTCTGCTCCCGAAGAATGCTTTAATGTGCGAAAATACGAGTTAGAAGACGGGGGAGTTCTAAAAATAACTACCGGAGCTGTTATTTAATTGTGTGTTATCAGAAATCCTGCTGATAACGGAGAATAACGGCAGATTTAAATGAAAAGAGGGAAACCTTGCCAGAAGCCTGCAAAAGCTTTTGCAAGACCTGTTACAAGAGCCTACTTGAAAAAACTTGGAAAGACTCCTCAATCTCCTCAAATATCAGCTGGAACCTCAGAAGAAGAAGCTGACTCTTGAAATCCTTCTACAGAAATGACTTCAATGGAGGAACAAAGGGAACAAATGGAACAACTGGAAAAGTCAGTAACAACGTCAGTAACAGCTTCAGTCACTGAAACTATTTCTAAAGTGATACGTGAGGGGAATGTCGCACTGGACAAAAGCCTCTCTGAAAAAAATTAAACAAGGTAATGATACGCTGATGGGGAAAATTGATGACTTAACCAAACGTATGGTTGAGATTGAGGAGGATTTAAACAAAAAAATTAAGCGGGTAGATAAAGAATGTAATAAAAAGCTGGATGCAATGCTTAAGTCTACTGATGTGGCTGTGGAAGAAATGGATAATACGATAACCGAGATGACTAAGGAGATAAAGAGACTAAAAAAGGAACAAGAAAGTTTCTGGGGGGGAACTTGCTAAAATGAAGAATAAATGTTTGGACTTGGAAGCAAGATCGAGGAGGCAGAACTTAAGAATATTTGGAGTAAAAGAAGGAAAGGAGAGTGGACAAAACCTTCAGGAGTTTGCTGCCAACTTACTTAAGTACTTAAGCTGCCTGAAACCCCGAGAATAGATGTGGCTCACCGGGTTCGACGTAAGGCTCAAGCAAGCCCAACTGCCCCCCCCCCTCCCCCCCCCCCCAAGACAGATTATTGTGAAATTCTATGAAATTTCAACCCTGGAAGGAATTATGAAACAGATTCCATATGGAGCGAATTTGATGTTTGGAAAAGATAAACTAAGATTCTTCCGTGATTTTCCAGCTGAAGTCATGGAAAAGAGGGACAAGTTCACAAAGACAAGAAGGCAACTGAAAGAGGTTTCGGGAGTAAGATATGGAATAGTATATCCTGCGAAAATGAGAATTACTTATAATTCTGTTGAACGTGCCTTCACGGATCCAGAAGAAGCATTTAAATGTGCACAAAGTACCACAGAGGAGGACTACTGATTATCAGGAGTTGGTCTCCCACAATAACACAGAGGAGAAGCGGCGAAGAAAGGACTGTGTTTCTTTTTTTTAATATACAAAAAAGACTGCTCTGGTCAAGATGGCAAACTTTCCTCGAGGCGTTGTCTAGACATTTTATCTTTGGAATGTTAACTCAAGGTCGGACTTTATGTTTCACTTCAACAAAGGACTGGAAAACAAGAAAAACCGTGGTGGGAAAAAAAAACGGAATTTGGGAATATGGAAAAATATTATCAATGGACCTGTATATAGAAATTTATGATTTAAGAAACAAACAATTATATACTAATATAAAATATAACTAATAGAATTGTGTAATATGAAGGCACAGCGTAATAATGACTGATGTTTATTTCATGATGCTAATTACTTGCTAAATATAAGAATAACGAGTTAAATATGATTAAGTATTAATAATATACTAACAAATTTTATGGATATAGTAGATCTAGTCTGAACTGCGTAAAGGGGGGAGGGAGGAGACTCAGATACTTGGAAGTTATCCAAGGGTCTGAATCTGGTTAACCCCTTGGAACCTGCTGTTGTCTAATACAAAAGCTTGAGACTTCATTTAGGTATGTTACAAAACTTACCTTTACCGGCGCTGCACTTCTGCCGCTCCCCGTGTGCGTGACTTTCGCGCTTGCAGAGGGGGGGCGGGCTTAAAGTGCCGTTTTTCCACAGACTGGGATAAACGATGAATGTCGGGCGATTTGGTTGCTGAAGAAAAATCGCTCCGACATTTAATGAATGGTGGTATTTTTAAATTACTCTAGATTATTTATTAACTAGAGTAATTTAAAAATCACCTTCAAAAGCCGTGACTGCAGACAACCGGAAGCATTTTGCGTAGGGGAGAAAAAAAGGTAAATAGTTTATTTTTATATTAAAAGTTGGTTTTTCGGGAGGCATTAATAATATTTTTATGTTGCGAAATGGGGTCCCCAAAAAATGTATGAACCCCCAGTATTTTTCCCCCCGACTTCACCGCTAACCGCAACGTTCCAATCCACCGCATTCCACTAAAACCCACTCGCTAGTTGATTTAAATGGCCATTAATTTACAGGCATAAAACACTAAATTCCTTCCATTTGGCCCAGAAATTCATGAAAATTAGATTTAAAAATTATATTATATTGTGGATTATTGTGTGAATGTTATTTGGACACTTAGGCAATTAAAAAAAAGTTTATCTTTTCTTAAGAAATTGATAAATGTTTAGATCTACTCATTGAATTTTGTAATTAGCTACAATTAGATAACTAACTAATTATATGCTTTAATTTCAGGTCATCCAAGTAAGATTGTTTAATATTTGTTTCAGAATGCTTCAATCTATAATAACTGAAAATTTCATTGAGTTCTCTTAATTTTTAAGAATGTTATGGACTTTTAACTTTTCCAGATCACAGCTTTTGAGTTAAGTCAATTGAAAGGCAATGGGAAGCAAGATGCTCATTTCCGAGTATGAAAATGGCCATAACTTTCTTAATACTGAAGATATGAAAGTAAATTAGGTGTCAAATTAAACTTCTTTTTATGCTTTATCTGATGGGATAAATTGCAGACTTGATTTTTAAAATCTCAAAATTTTGTAACATTGCTACTTAATTGTAATAAGTCTCGGCATATCGGTAGATATGGATATATAACTAACATAATTACTGTTATATCTAAGTATATACTTAATGTTGGAAACTCTTTTTTTTCTGTTTTTCCTCTCTGAAGATACATTCCAATTGATAGATTAGAAATGTGTTTTATTTTATATATATTTTTTTTTTAACTTTGTATCAGTCTCTCTTCCAATTAATAATAATTGGTCAAGGGGGCAGAGCGAGATGTATAAAAACAGCTACGGAAGTCAACATGAATTTTTCCACCACCTGTTGGTGGCTTTTTAAAAATTATAATATCTTTATTTTTGGATATTATAATATCACTTTTTGTTTGTTAATTATCTTTTCACGACTTTAATCTTTCTGGTCTTTTCTAAGGTCTATTCTGAAGGGGAGATGCCAACAAAACTTAACAGCTGGGGATGACCATCCTTCACCTAGAGTTCTGAGGTTCTTGGTTGCACCATATGAAGTAAAGGTATTAACATGATCCATAATGCAAGACGATAAACAAAAGAAAACTGAAGGAATCACGTTCTGTAGCTGGAATATAAGGGGCGCTAATGAACCAATTAAAAGGGGTAAGATCTTTGCCCAATTAAAAGCTCTCAACAGTGACATGATTTTTTTACAAGAAACCCATCTGAAACATCAAACACAGATAAGACTGATGGCAAATTGGATTGGGCAAACATACTACTCTTCATTTACTTCTAAATCTAGAGGCACGGCTATTATCATTCGTAAAGGTATACAATTTAAATTAAAGAATACTATAACAGATAAAGAGGGGAGGTACGTCATAGTCACAGGACAAATTCATTCTACTCCACTTACTTTGATAAATATTTATGCTCCTAATTTTGATAACCCCCAATTCTTTAGCAAAATTCTGGATACAATTTCAGAACTTAACTATCAAAATGTGATAATAGGGGGAGAGTTTAATTGTGTTTTAAATCCATATCTGGATAAATCAGCAAAACAAAAAAGGATTAACATAAAATCTAAAACTAGTGAACTCCTAAATACATACATAAAAAATACCAACATAACAGATGTATGGAGGATCGCTAATCCAGTAGGTAGGGAATATTCATTTTATTCAACAGTACATAAAACATATTCACGTATTGATTATTTCTTAGTGGACACAAAATTAATTCCATACACATATAATTCTAAATAGCATAATAGTATTATTTCTGATCACTCCCCGTTAACTTTTTCTTTAAAATTAGGAATGCCTGATAAATAATCGTTCTGGAGGTTTAACCCACAAATCTTAAACAACTCACAAGGTTGCACATATTTAAAAGAGCAGATGATATTCTTCTTTGAGACAAATGATACACCAGACACTTCACCTTCCTTATTATGGGAAACTTTTAAGGCATTTATTAGAGGAACTATAATTTAATATCAAGCTTTCCAAAATAAAAAGAATAACACTGAACAATTGCAATTAGAACAAGAAATTAGACAATTAGATTTAGAAAATGCCAAAGAACCAACTATAGATAAACATAATAAGATAACAATGCTAAAATATAAATTAAACAAAATTTTATCGGCCAGAATAATAAGATTATTTCAAATTACAAAACAAGAATTTGGTGATAAACCACATAAACTCTTAGCACGCCAACTGAAAAAACGGGAAAAAGAAAATACAATTACTAAAATTAAATCAGACAAAGAGGAATTACTAACACTACCTAAAGGTATTAATAAAAGATTTGCTCAATTTTACCAGTATTTATATACATCGAAAACCTCTGCAAATAATAACCATATAACCATATAACAATTACAGCACGGAAACAGGCCATCTCGGCCCTTCAAGTCCGTGCCGAACAACTTTTTTCCCTTAGTCCCACCTGCCTGCACTCATACCATAACCCTCCATACCCTTCTATCCAATTTATTTTTAAATGATACCAACGAACGTGCCGCCACCACTTCCACTGGAAGCTCATTCCATACCGCTACCACTCTCTGAGTAAAGAAGTTCCCCCTCATGTTACCCCTAAACTTCTGTCCCTTAATTCTAAAGTCATGTCCTCTTGTTTGAATCTTCCCTATTCTCAAAGGGAAAAGCTTGTCCACATCAACTCTGTCTATCCCTCACATCATTTTAAAGACCTCTATCAAGTCCCCCCTTAACCTTCTGCGCTCCAGAGAATAAAGACCTAACTTATTCAACCTATCTCTGTAACTTAGCTGTTGAAACCCAGGCAACATTCTAGTAAATCTCCTCTGTACCCTCTCTATTTTGTTGACATCCTTCCTATAATTGGGCGACCAAAATTGTACACCATACTCCAGATTTGGTCTCACCAATGCATTGTACAATTTTAACATTACATCCCAGCTTCTATACTCAATGCTCTGATTTATAAAGGCTAGCTTACCAAAAGCTTTCTTTACCACCCTATCTATATGAGATTCCACCTTCAAGGAACTATGCACGGTTATTCCCAGATCCCTCTGTTCAACTGTATTCTTCAATTCCCTACCATTTACCATGTACGTCCTATTTTGATTTGTCCTACCAAGGTGTAGCACCTCACATTTATCAGCATTAAACTCCATCTGCCATCTTTCAGCCCATTTTTCCAACTGGCCTAAATCACTCTGTAGACTTTGGAAATCCTCTTCATTATCCACACCACCCCCTATCTTGGTATCATCTGCATACTTACTAATCCAATTTACCACCCCTTCATCCAGATCATTGATGTACATGACAAACAACAAAGGACCCAACACAGATCCCTGAGGCACCCCACTAGTCACCTGCCTCCAACCCGACAAACAGCCATCCACCATTACCCTCTGGCTTCTCCCATTCAGCCACTGTTGAATCCATCTTGCTATTCCTGCATTTATACCCAACAGTTGAACCTTCTTAACCAACCTTCCATGAGGAACCATGTCAAAGGCCTTGCTGAAGTCCATATAGACAACATCCACTGCTTTACCCTCGTCAATTTCTCTAGTAACCTCTTCAAAAAATTCAAGAAGATTAGTCAAACATGACCTTCCAGGCATAAATCCATGTTGACTGTTCCTAATTAGACCCTGTTTATCCAGATGCTTATATATATTACCTCTAAGTATCTTTTCCATTAATTTGCCCACCACTGAAGTCAAACTAACTGGTCTATAATTGCTAGGTTTACTCTTAGAACCCTTTTTAAACAATGGAACAACATGCGCAGTACGCCAATCCTTGGGGACTATTCCCGTTTCTAATGACATTTGAAATATTTCTGTCATAGCCCCGGCTATTTCTACACTAACTTCCCTCAATGTCCTAGGGAATATCCTGTCAGGACCTGGAGACTTATCCACTTTTCTATTTTTCAAAAGTGTCAGTACTTCTTTTACTTTGAAACTCATAGTATCCATAGCTACTCTACTAGTTTCCTTTACCTCACATAATTCAATATCCTTCTCCTTGGTGAATACCGAAGAAAAGAAATTGTTCAATATCTCCCCCATCTCTTTTGGCTCTGCAGATAGCTGTCCACTCGGTCTCTCCAATGGACCAATTTTATCCCTTGTTATCCTTTTGCTATTAATATAACTGTAGAAACCCTTTGGATTTACTTTCACCTTACTTGCCAAAGCAACCTCATATCTTCTTTTAGCTTTTCTAATTTCTTTCTTAAGATTCTTTTTACATTCCTTATACTCCTCAAGCACCTCATTTACTTCATGCTGCCTATAATTATTGTAGATCTCCCTCTTTTTCCGAACAAGATGTCCAATTTCCCTTGAAAACCAGGGCTCTTTCCAATTTTTACTGGTTCCTTTCAACCGAACAGGAACATAAAGATTCTGTACTCTTAAAATGTCCCCTTTAAATGTCCTCCATTTCTCTTCTACATCTTTCCCATAAAACAAAATGTCCCAGTTCACTCCTTTTAAATCATCTCGCATCTCGTTAAAGTTAGCCTTTCTCCAATCAAAAATCTCAACCCTAGGCCCAGTTCTTTCCTTCTCCATAATTATATTGAAACTAATGGTATTGTGATCACTGGACCCGAAGTGCTCCCCAACGCATACCTCCGCCACCTGTCCCGTCTCATTTCCTAACAGGAGGTCCAGCACTGCCCCTCCTCTAGTAGGCACCTCTATGTATTGCTGCAAAAAACTATCCTGCACACATTTTACAAACTCCAAACCATCCAGCCCATTTACAGAATGTGTTTCCCAGTCTATGTGTGGAAAGTTGAAATCTCCCACAATCACTACCTTGTGCTTACTACTAATATCTGCTATCTCTTTACATATTTGCTCTTCCAATTCTCGTTCCCCATTTGGCGGTCTATAGTATACCCCTATAAGTGTTGCTACACCTTTCCCACTTCTCAGTTCCACCCAAATAGCCTCCCTAGATGAGCCCTCCAATCTATCCTGCCAAAGCACTGCTGTAATATCTTCCATGACTAGCAATGCAACACCTCCACCTCTTGCCCCTCCAATTCTATCACACCTGAAGCAACGAAATCCTGGAATATTTAGTTTCCAATCACAGCCCTCCTGCAACCATGTTTCACTGATCGCCACAACATCATACTTCCAGGTGTCTATCCAGACTCTAAGCTCATCCACCTTTCTTACAATGCTCCTAGCATTAAAATATGCACATTTAAGAAACCCCCCATCTCTTTTTCTCTGTTTATTTCCTTTTTTTTCTTTCTCCTCTTGTGTCCGAGTGCTTCCCTTTTCTGCTTCCTGCCTCCCATTCTGTCTACTAGCTTTTGCTATTTGCATCCCTCGCCCCAACCATTCTAGTTTAAAGTCTCCCCAGTGGCCTTTGCAAATTTCCCCGCCAGGATATTGGTCCCCCTCGGGTTCAAGTGCAACCCATCCTTTCTGTACAGGTCCCACCTACCCCAAAAGAAGTCCCAATGATCCAGAAACTTGAATCCCTGCCCTCTGCACCAGTCTTTCAGCCAAGCATTTATCCTCCACCTTGCTCCATTTGTACTCTCACTGTCGCGTGGCACAGGCAGTAATCCTGAAATTGTTACCTTTTTGGTCCTTTTCCTCAACTCTCCTCCCAAGTCCTTAAATCCTCCCTTCAGGACCTCTTCCCTTTTTTTACCTATGTCATTGGTACCTATATGTACCACGACCTCAGGCTCCTCTCCCTCTGATTTGAGGATATCTTGGACACGTTGAGACACGTCCGAGACCTTGGCACCAGGGAGGCAGACATTTTGAGCAAGCTTTTGATCAAGTAGAATGGCAATATTTATTCAAAGTATTGCAAAAATTTAATATGGGAGATAACTTAATCTCATGGGTAAAATTAATATACGATATGCCGACGGCTAGAATACTGACTAATAATATATTATCCCCGAAATTCCAATTAGCAAGGGGCAATAGACAGGGGTGCGCATTATCGCCCCTGCTATTTGCACTAGTGATAGAGCCTTTAGCAGAAAGTATAAGAAGTCATCCGAATATTCATGGATATACCAAACACTCAAATAATAAAATCTCATTATATGCAGACGACATATTATTATATATTACAAATTCGCAAATTAGCATACTAAATATACTAAATTTAATAGAGGAATTTGGTCCTTTTCAGGATATAAAATAAACTGGAACAAAAGTGAAATTATGACGATAAAACCTCAAGAGCTGACACATCTGTTGAAATTCCCTTTTAGAATTGCAACAGAAAAATTTAAGTATTTGGGCATCCAAATTACTAGGAAATATAAATCATTACTCAACGCAAACTATATGCCTTTATTAACTAAATTAAATGGGTTGATTAAATTTTGGAAAACACTGCTGATGTCCTTAATAGGCAGAATAAATGCGATAAAAATGATCTTCTTACCACAAATACTGTTCCTATATCAATCAATACCAATATACTTACCAAAAAAATTATTTAAAAACTAGATTCTGATATTACAAACTTCATATGGGACTATAAATCACACAGAATTCAAAGAAAACACTTGTGTAAATCTAAAGAATCAGGGGGACTGACACTCCCTAACTTATTGTACTACTATTGGGCAGTGAATATTAAAAATATAATCTACTGGTTGGACAGTTCTGCCCAACAGGTAGATTGGATAAGAATGGAGAAAGAGGATTGTTCCCCTTACCATATAGGAGCGATCCTTCTTTCCCCGATGAAACTGAACAATATAATATATAAGAAGAATCCAATTATTCACAGTATAATACGAATTTGGAAACAAAAAAAATTAACTTTAAAATCAAGAAATGTATCACTTCTTTCTCCAATAGCTAATAATCCCTCATTCAAACCATATAATATTGATAAAACGTTTATCCATTGGGAAATAATAGGAATTAAAATGATGGGAGATATGTATGAAATGGGAAAACTTTTATCATTCCAACAATTACAACTACAATATTATTTGAAAAGTAATCAATATTTTAAATATCTTCAAATTCAAGATTATTTGACAAAATTTATACAAGGATATCAAACTCTAACCCCAGATTTATTAGAGGAAGGAATGAATAGAAAGGCAGAATCAAGCAATTTAATATCATACTTATATAATATAATTCTAAATATAGAAACACCAACGACAGAGGAAATTGGGAACAAGAGTTATTGATAAAAATTCCGAACGACAGATGGGAAAAAAATCTATTATATGTACATAAATGTTCAATTAATGTAAGCCATAACCTAATTCAATTTAAAATTTTACATAGATTATATTACTCGAAAACTAGACTGAATAAAATATTTTCAAAAGTTTCCCCCATCTGTGACAAATGTCTAACTCAAAATGCCACTATAGCACATTCCTTTGTCTCTTGTACAAAAGTGCATAAATTTTGGAATGAAATTTTTGGAACTTTTACAAAACCATTTAACACAAAATTGAACAGAGTCAATTGTACAGGGCCTTGGTGAGGTCACACCTGGAGTATTGCATAGTTTTGGTCTCCTAATCTGAGGAAAGACATTCTTGCCATAGAGGGAGTACAGAGAAGGTTCACCGGACTGATTTCTGGTATGGCAGGACTTCCATATGAAGAAAGACTGGATAGACTCGGCTTGTACTCGCTGGAATTTAGAAGATTGAGAGGGGATCTCATAGAGACTTACAAAATTCTTAAGGGGTTGGACAGGCTAGATGCAGGAAGATTGTTCCCGATGTTGGGGAAGTCCAGGACAAGGGGTCACAGTTTAAGGATAACCATATAACATATAACCATATAACAATTACAGCACGGAAACAGGCCATCTCGGCCCTTCAAGTCCGTGCCGAACAACTTTTTTCTCTTAGTCCCACCTGCCTGCACTCATACCATAACCCTCCATACCCTTCTCATCCATATGCCTATCCAATTTATTTTTAAATGATACCAACGAACCTGCCGCCACCACTTCCACTGGAAGCTCATTCCACACCGCTACCACTCTCTGAGTAAAGAAGTTCCCCCTCATGTTACCCCTAAACCTCTGTCCCTTAATTCTAAAGTCATGTCCTTGTGTTTGAATCTTCCCTATTCTCAAAGGGAAAAGCTTGTCCACATTAACTCTGTCTATCCCTCTCATCATTTTAAAGACCTCTATCAAGTCCCCCCTTAACCTTCTGCGCTCCAGAGAATAGAGACCTAACTTATTTAACCTATCTCTGTAACTTAGCTGTTGAAACCCAGGCAACATTCTAGTAAATCTCCTCTGTACCCTCTCTATTTTGTTGACATCCTTCCTATAATTGGGTGACCAAAACTGCACACCATACTCCAGATTTGGTCTCACCAACGCCTTGTACAATTTTAACATTACATCCCAGCTTCTATACTCAATGCTCTGATTTATAAAGGCTAGCATACCAAAAGCTTTCTTTACCACCCTATCTATATGAGATTCCACCTTCAAGGAACTATGCACGGTTATTCCCAGATCCCTCTGTTCAACTGTATTCTTCAATTCCCTACCGTTTACCATGTACATCCTATTTTGATTTGTCCTGCCAAGGTGTAGCACCTCACATTTATCAGCATTAAACTCCATTTGCCATCTTTCAGCCCATTTTTCCAACTGGCCTAAATCACTCTGTAGACTTTGGAAATCCTCTTCATTATCCACAACACCCCCTATCTTGGTATCATCTGCATACTTACTAATCCAATTTACCACCCCTTCATCCAGATCATTGATGTACATGACAAACAACAAAGGACCCAACACAGATCCCTGAGGCACCCCACTAGTCACCTGCCTCCAACCCGACAAACAGCCATCCACCATTACTCTCTGGCTTCTCCCATTCAGCCACTGTTGAATCCATCTTGCTATTCCTGCATTTATACCCAACAGTTGAACCTTCTTAACCAACCTTCCATGAGGAACCTTGTCAAAGGCCTTACTGAAGTCCATATAGACAACATCCACTGCTTTACCCTCGTCAATTTCCCTAGTAACCTCTTCAAAAAATTCAAGAAGATTAGTCAAACATGACCTTCCAGGCATAAATCCATGTTGACTGTTCCTAATTAGACCCTCTTTATCCAGATACTTATATATATTATCTCTAAGTATCTTTTCCATTAATTTGCCCACCACTGAAGTCAAACTAACCGGTCTATAATTGCTAGGTTTACTTTTAGAGCCCTTTTTAAACAATGGGACAACATGCGCAGTACGCCAATCCTCGGGGACTATTCCCGTTTCTAATGACATTTGAAATATTTCTGTCATAGCCCCGGCTATTTCTACACTAACTTCCCTCAAGGGGGATAAGGGGGAAGTCCTTTAGGACATAGATGAGAAAATCATTTTTCACACAGAGTGGCGAATCTGTGAAATTCTTTGCCACAGAAGGTAGTTGAGGCCAGTTCGTTGGGTATATTTAAGAGGGAGTTAGATGTGGCCCTTGCGGCTAAAGGGATCAGGGAGTATGGAGAGAAGGCAGGTACAGGATACTGAGTTGGATGATCAGCCATGATCATATTGAATGGCGGTGCAGGCTCGAAGGGCCGAATGGCCTACTCCTGCACCTATTTTCTATGTTTCTATGAACCCCAATACAGAACTGATTATCTTTGGATCAATGGAAGAGGGAAGTAAACTAACTATATTCCAAGAAGCTCTTCTTAATTACGGTTTAATAACAGCAAAAAACTTATACTCACATTCTGGAAAAACGCAACCACGCCAACGTTCAAAATGTGGATTTCAAATATGTCGGAAACGCTACATCTTGAAGAAATGAGATTCCTCCTACTAGGCAAAGTAGACCAATTCTTAAAGACTTGGTCTCCTTTTTATCAACTTTTTACAAGCATATGGTGCAACATAACACAACCTTAGAAATTAAATGGTTCAGAACCGGGTGACGGATGGGCAAAAATACGAAATAGGTATATCTCTCCTAATTTCTCTTTTCTCTACTTTCTGTTTCTCTTGCAATCTTTTTAGCTTTTCATCTGTTCTTTATTTCTTTCGCTATCTGTTTCTACTCGCTTGTCTATCTATTCCGACACTCTTTATTTCTTTTTTCTTTCACTGTTCTTTTATTATTAAATTAACCATACGAAGTTGTACAAGAATGGTAATATGTATGTATGTATTAGGTACTCAAGTACCACACTATTGTACTTACTTCTAACAAAAAAAAAAGTTTTTAAAAGAAAGTAATGTAGCCTATATAGTATTTTAAATTGTATCAAGGAGTGTCTGGCATTTAACGAGCAGTGATTTAGAAACATAGAAACATAGAAATTAGGTGCAGGAGTAGGCCATTCGGCCCTTCGAGCCTGCACCGCCATTCAATATGATCATGGCTGATCATCCAACTCAGTATCCTATACCTGCCTTCTCTCCATACCCTCTGATCCCCTTAGCCACAAGGGCCACATCTAACTCCCTCTTAAATATAGCCAATGAACTGGCCTCAACTACCCTCTGTGGCAGAGAGTTCCAGAGACCCACCACTCTCTGTGTGAAAAAATTCCTTCTCATCTCGGTCCTAAAGGATTTCCCCCTTATCCTTAAGCTGTGACCCCTTGTCCTGGACCTCCCCAACATCGGGAACAATCTTCCTGCATCTAGCCTGTCCAACCCCTTAAGAATCTTGTAAGTTTCTATAAGATCCCCTCTCAATCTCCTAAATTCTAGAGAGTATAAACCGAGTCTATGCAGTCTTTGTTCATAAGACAGTCCTGACATCCCAGGAATCAGTCTGGTGAACCTTCGCTGCACTCCCTCTATGGCAATAATGTCCTTCCTCAGATTTGGAGACCAGAACTGTACGCAATACTCCAGGTGTGCCCTCACCAAGACCCTATACAACTGAAGTAGAACCTCCCTGCTCCTATACTCAAATCCTTTTGCTATGAAAGCTAACATACCATTGGCTTTCTTCACTGCCTGCTGTACCTGCATGCCTACTTTCAATGACTGGTGTACCATGACACCCAGGTCACGCTGCATCTCCCCTTTTCCTAATCGGCCACCATTTAGATAGTAGTCGGTTTTCCTATTTTTGCCACCAAAGTGGATAACCTCACATTTATTCACATTATACTGCATCTGCCAAACATTTGCCCACTCACCCAGCCTATCCAAGTCACCTTGCATTCTCCTAGCATCCTCCTCACAGCTAACACTGCCCCCCAGCTTAGTGTCATCCGCAAACTTGGAGATATTGCCTTCAATTCCCTCATCCAGATCATTTATGTATATTGTAAATAGCTGGGGTCCCAGCACTGAGCCTTGCGGTACCCCACTAGTCACTGACTGCCATTGTGAAAACGACCCGTTAACTCCTACTCTTTGCTTCCTGTTTGCCAGCCAGTTCTCTATCCACATCAATACTGAACCCCCAATGCCATATGCTTTAAGTTTATATACTAATCGCTTATGTGGGACCTTGTCGAAAGCCTTCTGGAAGTCCAGATACACCACATCCACTGGTTCTCCCTCATCCACGCTACTAGTTACATCCTCGTAAAATTCCACAAGATTCGTCAGACATGATTTACCTTTTGTAAATCCATGCTGACTTTGTCCAATAATTTCACCACTTTCCAAATGTGCTGCTATCCCATCTTTAATAACTGACTCTAGCAGTTTCCCCACTACCGATGTTAGACTAACTGGTCTGTAATTCCCCGTTTTCTCTTTCCCCCCCTTCTTAAAAAGAGGGGTTACGTTTGCTACCCGCCAATCCTCAGGAACTCCAGAATCTAAAGAGTTTTGAAAGATTAACACTAATGCATCCACTATTTCCGGAGCTACTTCCTTAAGTACTCTGGGATGCAGCCTATCTGGCCCTGGGGATTTATCAGCCTTTAATCCATTCAATTTACCCAACACCACTTCCCGACTAACCTGGATTTCACTCAAGTACTCCTTTGACCTGCGGTCCCCTGCTATTTCCGGCAGATTATTTATGTCTTCCTTAGTGAAGACGGAACCAAAGTAGTTATTCAATTGGTCCGCCATATCCTTGTTCCCCATGATCAACTTACCTGTTTCTGACTGCAAGGGACCTACATTTGTTTTAACTAATCTCTTTCTCTTCACATATCTATAAAAACTTTTGCAGTCAGTTTTTATGTTCCCTGCCAGTTTTCTTTCATAATCTATATTTCCTTTCCTAATCAAGCCCTTTGTCCTTCTCTGCTGGTCTCTGAATTTCTCCCAGTCCTCTGGTATGCTGCTTTTTCTGGCTACTTTGTACGCATCATCCTTTGCTTTGATACTATCCCTGATTTCCCTTGTTATCCACGGATGCACTACCTTCCCTGATCTATTCTTTTGCCAAATTGGGATGAACAATTTTTGTAGTTCATCCATGCAGTCTTTAAATGTCTTCCATTGCGTATCCACCGTCAACCCTTTTAGAATTGATTGCCAGTCAATCTTGGCCAATTCACGTCTCATACCCTCAAAGTTACCTTTCCTTAAGTTCAGAACCATTGTTTCTGAATTAACAATGTCACTCTCCATCCTAATGAAGAACTCAACCATATTATGGACACTCTTGCCCAAGGGGGCACGCACAATAAGACTGCTAACTAACCCTTCCTCATTACTCAATACCCAGTCTAAAATAGCCTGCTCTCTCGTTGGTTCCTCTACATGTTGATTTAGATAACTATCCCTCATACTTTCCAAAAAATCCTCTTCCTCAGCGCCCCTGCCAATTTGATTTATATATTGTAAGCTTTCATCCCAAGTGTCTTTTATTATGGGTTGAGCAAACTCATTTTCCCATGCTCGTCTGTATGATTCTGAAGACGGAACCTCAGTATCTAAGAGGATATTATAGATATAAGATATGAATTTATTTGTTTTGGGATGTCTATTCAAACATTCATCCAGGGTGTCTGGACCCCTAAATCTATAGTCTTGCGCGTGTCGTTTTATATAGTTTCTGAGTTGCAACTATCAAAAAAAAGTATTAGCGTGTAATTCGTATTTCTGCTGTAGTTCCTGAAATGAGAGAAATGCCTTTTTGATAAAGGTCTCCCACCATTTTAATTCCACGGGTTTTCCATTGGACAAATCCTCTATCTGAAACAGACAGTTTAAAAGAAGGGTCATATGCAATTGGGAGAAAAAGCGATAAATTACCCAATTTTAGAATGAGTTTTAATTGTTTCCACATATATACGTATAACATTATGTATAATCAGATTTCCTCCGTATGTTTTTTTAATTCAAATTAATCGGAGCTAAAAGAATCGAGCCTATTTCAAAAGGTAAGCAGTCCTCCTTCTCCATCTTTAGCCAGTCTGGCTGTTGTTGATCAATGTCATCCAGTCAGAAGGCTATATTTTTAATATTAACTGCCCAGTAATATAATAGAAAGTTTGGTAAAGCTAATCCTCCATTAACTTTGGATTTGCATAAGTGTTTTTTATTTATTCTGTGGTTCGTATAGTCCCAGATAAAATTTGTAACAGTTGAATCAATTTTTTAAAATAATTTTTTGGGGAGATATATCGGAATTGATTGGAATAAGTATAATAATTGAGGGAGAAAAATAATCTTTATAGCATTAATTTTACCAACTAAAGAGATGGGAAATGTTTTCCAATATTGAATGTTTCTGTGTAATTTAGTAAGTAAAGGAGGAAAATTTGATTTGAATAAAGAAGTATATTTCTTGGTCACGTAGATTCCAAGGTATTTAAAGTTTTCAAAGGCAATTTTAAAAGGATACTGTTGAAGTATAAGCGGGTTTTGTTCCATTATTGGCATAGTTTCGCTTTTATTCTAATGAATTCTATATCCCGAGAATGAACCAGATTGAGTTGTGAGATTTAATAAACTCGGAAAGCTAATTTCTGGGTTTGTGATGTATAATAATACATTGTCTGCATATAAAGACATTTTATTAACTGTATGTTTAGTATTATATCCATGAATTTTTGAGTGGGATCTAATACTCTCTGCGAGTGGTTCTACAACAAGGGCAAATAAAAGCGGGCAGAGTGGACATCCTTGTCTACACCTTCTGGATAAATTAAATTTAGGTGACAACATTTGATTTGTCAATATTCTAGCCGTTGGATTTGTATATAGAAGTTTCACCCATGAACAGAAGTTTTCACCAAAATGAAATTTCACAGAAAAGAGGTAGGGCCATTCCACCTGATCAAATGGTTTTTCAGCGTCTAACAAAATGATTGATAAATCTTCATTTAATATTCTATTTGAATATATTATATTAAACAAACGTCTTAGGTTATAGAATGAATATCGTTTCGGGATAAAACCTGATTGATCGGGATGTATTAACTAGTGGATCACCAAACTTAATCTGTGAGCTAAAATGTTGACTAATATCTTCTGATCAGTGTTTTAAAGGGCTATGGCTCTATACGAGCCTGGGTCTTCAAGATTCTTATCTTTTTTTGGAATAAGTGTTATTGTTGATTCAGTCAGAGTTTGTTGCTTAAAAACGTAACTATATAGAGTCTAACCGTGGGGAGACCAAGTCACTAATTTTTTTAATAAAATTCATTGTTCAAACCTTCGGAGCCAGGGGTCTTCCCATTTTTCAGAGTTCTAATAGTTTCTTCAATATCTGTTAATGTTATTTCTGCACCCAATAAGTCTCTATCTTTCTCATTTAAACCTGTGAGGTTGCATTTCTGCAAAAAATGTTCACTGAGCTGTCTGTTGTTTTTGCTGAGTATAGTATCTGGTAATGTTGCAGGAATCTATCATTAATGTCCTTAGGTAGTGTGAGCAAATATCCCTTATCTGATCTGATTTTGTAGATTGTTCGTTCATCCTCTAATTTACGGAGTTGACGAGCTAACAATATCTGTGGTTTATCGCCAAATTCAAAGTGTTTAGTATGTTTAGTATTTGTTTAGTATGCTGGAATAGCCTTAAAATTTGAGCTGAGAGTATATGATTTAACATATTTGAGAGCAGCAATTTTGTTATGTTTTATCATAGAAGGAGCAATCACATTTTGTGAGTTTAACAGTCATCTCTCTTTCTAGTTCATGTTCTTTAGCGCGATTCTTCTTGGTTTGAGAAGCTTGAAATGAAATAAGACACCCTCTGACAAATGCTTTAAAAGTTTCTCATAAAAGGGAAGCAGATGTTTCTGGAAGGTCGTTCATCTTAAAAAACATTTAAATCTGCGTGTTGAGGTAGTCAAAACATGCCCTGCCATTTAAAATTTGTGGATTGAATTTCCAGTGTGTCTGCTCCTCCGATATTCCTTGTATTTTTACCATAACAGTTAAGGGTGAATGATCTGAAATAATAATGTTATGATATTTTGAATTATACGTGTAGGGAATAAGTTTGGAATCCACAAACAAATAATCAATTCTTGAGTAAGTTTTGTGCACTGGAGAATAAAATGAATACTCTCGCCCGGAGGGATTTTCAATTCTCCAAACATCTTTAATATTGGCAGTGTATATGTATGAATTTAATAGGTCTTTTGAGTTGACGATCTGTCCAAATAGGGATCTAATGTGCAATTTAAATCTCCGCCAATTATCAAATTATACTGTCCGAATTCTGGGATAGTATTAAATATTTTCTTAAAAAATAACGGGTTATCAAAGTTTGGTGCGTAGATATTAACCAATATCAATCTTGTTGAGTGCAATTCACCCACTAATATAACGTATCTACCTTCGGTATCTATGATAGATGAGATATGTTTGAATGGTAAACCGCTACGACTTAAAATAGCTACCCCTCTTGACTTATAAGAGAATAATGAATGGTATGATTTGTCAATCCATTTGGCTTTCAATCTATTATGTGCCTAGTTTTTAAGATGGGTTTCCTGAAGAAACATTATATCAGCCTTAAGTAGTTTTAAATGTGTAAGTACTTTACGTCTTTTAATTGGTTCGTTAACGCCCTTGACATTCCAACTACAGAAAGTAATTCCTTTACCCCCAATTTTCATAGTAGTATCGTGCATCTTAAGGATTAAATAGTCTGTAGAAAAGTAAATGGTTTAACACATTAAACACAGCGTTCCATCTGACTGTAGGTTGGATGGGTTTTGGATCTATTTAATCTTTCTCCCGAAAGTGTCTCCTAAAAAAAATAAAATTCTTAATAGTAAGGTAGAATTTAGAAATAAGAAAAGTGAGTAGAGAATTAAAAGGGTGCCGGAAAAGCAAAAAGACAACTAAAACTACATCTACAGATAGTGTAGTTAGTGAGAGTCACTCTAATGTGACAAAAAATCCAGCGACTTCCGTAGCTTTTGTAAAATATAACACTAGCTCCAGTTTTTAAAGAAAAATTAAAAAATATTTCCAATATTAAATGATATTTTTAAAAAGTGGAGGCAAACAGGACAGGTCCAAGGGAAATTAATCCAACAGTAGGACATTTTTTTCTCCCCTAAAAAATGTTAGTTAAATGTTAAAGATACATGTTAAAGATAAACATAAATCAAATATTGAATACATTTCTTATTTACAGTAATTTATGATAATTTTTTACAAGTAATAATTAGTAATAATTAATAGTAAATTAACTTGTTCAGCCAAGTTAAATATTAAGTTATAACAGCTTAGAGTCCAGTCTATTCTCTGCCGGTTATTAAAGCCATAGGACGATATTCATCCCCCCAAGAATTCTTGAGATTTCCGAGCGAATTCGAGTGCTTTCTTGTGATCAGTAAAGAAGGTTTCTGTATTCTTGTAGGTGACTTGCAACTTGGCAGGGTACAGCAGTCCAAATCTTAGGTTTGGTATCTTCCTGAGAATTGCTCTTGTATCATTAAAAAGTGTTCTTCTCTTAACAACCTCAGCAGGGTAATCTCTGAAAATACGAATGTTGTCGCTTTGGAATGTTAAATTACTGTTGGTGGCTATTTTTGACAAAATCTCTTCTAAAACATGCTCGTAGTGCACCTTCAATATCAGATGTCTTAGGGGGGTGGCAGCCTTCGGTCAAGCTCTCAATGCCCTGTGTGCTCAGTCCAGCAGAGGTTTTGCATCCAATTATAGTCTGCTGTGGAAGTTCAGCAATGAAATCACGGATGTTTCTATCATTCTCTTTGCCCTCTGTAAGTCCAGCAATCCTTAAATTCTGACGTTTAGAGCGTCCCTCTAAATCAATACATTTTTCAGTTACTTTACTGGGCACTGAGTCTCCGTTAATAGCCTTGTTATACCCTTGACTCAGCAAATGTTTCCAATTCACGTATAGCCACACCATGATGGTTCACCGTATCAACAATAGGATCCAACTTGCTATTAAATTTGAGTTTCAAGTTTTGAAAGTTAGAATTTACCTCCACCATGTGTTCGTCCATTTTCCCAAATATCTCGTCCTTCACAGTGGATAGTCCATCCCGGAGGAAAGATGACAATTGTTCCTTCAATTCTTCTTTCAATACTGATGATATTTCTTTACTGATGGGAGTTGATATTTCTGCCTTCAAATTCTTCAATTCCTCCTTCATAGTTGAAAGTTCGTCCCCAACTGTATTTCGAAATTCCTCCATTCCGACTTTTTTTTACTTTAACTTTGGAAGCTTCTTCTTGGGCTGGCGCTGAAATTGAGGCCGAGGCTTCAGTCGGGCCTGCTCGTCTTGTAACGGGTTTTTGCGGGGGTGTGCGCTTTACCGACATTTAAACGGCCGGAGTCGCGTTCTGATGATGTCACTCACCCCTCAACGCAATCAGCTGGTAAGTCTCACGGAGCTAGCTGGCGCGTGGCTTTACCCCAGCATAGCGCCACCGGAAGTGTGAAGTTATTATGAAGTTTTTATGGAGTTAACCATGAAAATTATTTTTTTAATAAATCTTCATATTCCAGGAAGTAAGTTATTGCTGTAAAAAGATCTCAGGATTATGTGGCCATTTATTGTTCTTTTATCTCCAGAGAAAGATACTAACGAGTCAAAATAAAAAAGTGTGCTTTTTTCATAGAATAAATAAATTACAGTTCGATGGCTATTATTCCCATTACTAAAATAAATGTAGAATGGAATATATGATGGCTATGGCCCGAGGCAGATTGCTTCTCTGGAAATTAGAATGCAGAAGATTTATTGAAAACGCCAAAATGTTGTAAAATGTTAGTAATTATGTGAAAACTTGTTTATTACGATATTCAAAATTGCTTAAAAAATTGAAGATTTTTAACAAGTCTGACAAAAAAAAAATCTGTTTCGAAAGCATCGATGAAGAATGTCAAATAAGTTTAAATTGTATTCATGGCCAGGCCTTAACAAAGATTTACTAGCAGAACCAAAATGGGCTTAAAAATGTTATTAGATTCAGATTCAGTCTTCCTCCTTTTGTTCACCTGTGTTAGTCGCCGCTACGGACAGCCCGATTGTACATGCTCTCTCGTCGGGATGATCGAAGCTCCGACGTCGGGACGGATGGAACACACTCCACGGCTTGGAGTGCCCGAATCGGCTACTTTCTTACTGGAGACCGCGGCTTCTCGATGTTATAGGCCGCAGCCAGGCCAGCAGTCGAAGCTTTCTCCGGCGATCCCTGGCAAGGGATCCATGGCTCCGGGATGGTAAAGTTCGCTCCACGCCCGCTGCTAGAAGCTCCGCAGACCGCGGCTTCACAATGTTAAATTCAGCAGCTCAGAGCCTTTCTTCTGGCTCCCCGATGTTAAACCCCACGCTGCGCCTGCTGCTGAAGCTCTGGGCCGGTCTCTGGGAAAGGCCGCGCCAATCCAAGTTGTTAGGCCGAGAGGGAGGGCGAAAATGCGACTAGGAGAAAAGTCGCATCAGGTAAGTGATTGAAAACGGTTTCCCCCTTTTCAACCCCCATATAAAAAATACCGAGAGACATTAACACATACATTTAGACATACTAAAAAAACAAAAAAAGTCGAAATGACTGACAAACTGCTGGGAGGCTGCCGCACGCGGCGGCACCCGATGACGTGATAGGTCACAAAGCAAACAGACTGCCTTGTTACATCAATAAGTCCTTGTAATATGCACATCAGTGTCGTTGGACAATACTTGAAATCCTAACTGCAAATTTATGAGGCGCATGGCAGGAGAGTGGACATGACAAATGTTACAAGTCCTTCCACTGGTGATTTCAGAAAATGGCCTTGGTGATTCCATTTTATACTGTAGGTATGTTGAACATACAGAACGTGCTCCTCTGGGCCCCAGTGGATCACTGCCATCCTGAGGTTTCTTCTGCTTCAGTGACCACTCCCTCATCAGCAGACACACCTACCAGCTGCCTGGCTGATATGGAGTCACTGAAATCCCTCCACTAGCCAAATGCCAACTCTCAACAACATAGTAATCCAACAACTGTGGCTTGCCAGATATATAGTAATTATTAAGCCTGTTTAAGAAGGAACTACAGATGCTAGAAAATCGAAGGTAGACAAAAATGCTGGTGAAACTCAGCGGGTGAGGCAGCATCTATGAAGCAAAGGAAATAGGCAACGTTTCGGGTCAAGACCCTTCATCAGACTGATGAGAGGGTGGGGGGGGCGGGAAGAAGAAAGGAAAAGGCGGAGACAGTGGGCTGAGGGAGAGCTGAGAAGGGGAGGAGAAAGCAGGGCTACCTGAAATTAGAGAAGTCAAAGTTCATACCGCTGGGGTGTAAACTGCCCAAGTGAAATACGAGGTACTGCTCCTCCAATTTACAGTGGTCCTCATTCTGGCCACGGAGGAGGCCAGGACAGAAAGGTCGGATTCGGAATAGGACGGGGAGTTGAAGTGCTGAGCCACCAGGAGATCAGGTAGGTTAATCCGAACTGAGCGGAGGTGTTGGGCGAAGTGATCGCCAAGCCGACGCTTGGTCTCACCGATGTAGAGCCGCTGACACCTAGAGCAGCGGATGCAATGGATGAGGTTGGAGGAGGTGCAGGTGAACCTCTGCCGCACCTGGAAAGACTGCTTGGGTCCTTGAATGGAGTCAAGGGGAGAGGTAAAGGGACAAGTGTAGCATTTCCTGCGGTTTGCTAGGGAAAGTGCCAGGAGAGGGGATGCTTTGGGTGGGAAAGGACGAATTGGCCAGGGAGTTACGGAAGGAGCGGTCTCTGCAGAAAGCAGACAGGGGAGGAGATGGGAAGATGTGGCTGGTGGTGGGATCCCGTTGGAGGTCAGTGAGTCGTGTGTGGGTGCACGAGGTAGCACCAATGCAGTCGTCAATGTAGCGGAGGTAGAGTTTGGGAATAGGGCCCTGGTATGCCTCGAAAAAGATTGTTCGACTTACCCTACAAAGAGGCAGGCATAGCTAGGCCCCATGCGAGTGCCCATAGCTACGCCTTGTATTGGAGTCAAATGAAAAGTTGTTATGGGCAAGGACCAGCTCTGCTAGACAGAGGAGAGTATCATTAGATAGGGCAACCAATCCCCGTCTATTGATACTCTCCTCCGACTGCATTGGTGCTACCGCCTAAGAACTCCATCCCCTACTCCCAATTCCTCCGTCTACGCCGCATCTGCAACCAGGATGAGGTGTTCCACACCAGGGCATCAGAGATGTCCTCATTCTTCAGGGAACGGTGGTTCCCGCTTCTACTATAGATGAGGCTCTCACCAGGGTCTCATCTATACCCCGTAACTCTGCTCTCACTCCCTAGCAACCGCAGGAAATGCTACACTTGTCCCTTTACCTCTCCCCTTGACTCCATTCAAGGACCCAAGCAGTCTTTCCAGGTGCGGCAGAGGTTCACCTGCACCTCGTCCTGATCTCCTGGTGGCTCAGCACTTCAACTCCCCGTCCCATTCCGAATCCGACCTTTCTGTCCTGGGCCTCCTACATGGCCAGAATGAGGACCACTGTAAATTGGAGCAGCAGCACCTCGTATTTCGCTTGGGCAGTTTACACCCCAGCGGTATGAACATTGACTTCTCTAATTTCAGGTAGTCCCTGCTTTCTCCTCCCCTTCTCAGCTCTCCCTCAGCCCACTGTCTCCGCCTCTTCCTTCTTCTTCCCCACACCCTCACATCAGTCTGAACAAGGGTCTCGACCCGAAACTTTGCCTATTTCCTTCGCTCCATAGATGCTGCCTCACCCGCTGAGTTTCTCCAGCATTTTTGTCTACCTAGAAATTAAGCCTGATATTCAAAATACTCCGGACCTCTCTCTATTGACCTATAAAGCAAATATACTTCAGAACTCAGCATGCCGGCACTAAGGGATGTTTAGGTGCAGAATTATAATTGTACAATATATCTTTCTATATATTGCAGAATGGTGGTTCTATATTATCATTCTATATCATGAAGAATTATGATCATGAAGATTTACAAAAATGACTTTTTGAAACCATTATTTTTGTACAATGTATTATTGGGTTGATTTAATACCCTAAAGTCAAATTCTAATCTTACTAAATTTGAGAACTCGACTCCTATCTTGCTGTGTATCAGTGTGTCACTATAGTATTCAATGTATTTCATTTTTTTCTTTGAAATAACCTGAGGCAAGTATTTGAGGTACTAAGATCTGTAAGGTATAAAGTGAAAGAGTGGTGTTATAAAATACAATAGTTTAAAAAAGTATTCAAAATAAGTAATTGATGAAGAAGCACATGCAAAGCCAAGGGGAAAGGGCAAGATTGCTACTAATTTAGTATTAATAGAAAGGTTTAAGTTTATTATAGTCATGTGTACCGAGGCTTTGTTTTGTATGCTATCCAAACAGATCAGATAATATTATATGTACAGAAGGCTGAGGACAGATAGGTTGGTATGGGAACTGGAAGTGGAGCTAAAAAGACATGCGACCCAAAGCTCAAGATGGCCATTGTGGAGACAGAACAGGTCGCCTACTCCATGTTTGGTCTTGCCTATGTCGAGGAGGACACATCACCAGCACTGAATGCCCAGCTTGGAGGAGGTGCATGTGAATATCTGCCTCACCTGGATGGTGGAGGAACGAGTGTCGCACTTCCTACGATTGCAGGGGAAATTGCGGCGGGGTGAGCAGGGAGTGGGGAAAGTAGAGGTGGGGTATGGGGAAGTGGAGTTGTGGTGAGCAGGGAGTTGGGGTGAGGGGGAAGTGGAGTTGGGAGAAGTGGGGTGAGGGGGAAGGGCTACGTGTCCGGTGACGTCCCTACCTGGGTGAAACTGACCGGCGGGGCGGCGGCGTGAGGTGAGTTTCAGGCGGGCCGGGGGATTACACGAGAATTACGGAAAGACACCTCGCCTGTAATGCAATCGATTCCTTCACATTAGTGGGCCCGTGAGTGTCAAGCTCACAATGTTTAGCTTATCTTTCCTCCACTCGGCCGTCGTGGGGAAGGTGCGGCCCACCTTGTCCCGGCTTGACAGGGGCGGGAGAGTCGTTGCTACCGGACGGAGAGCGGAGTCTCCACCGCTTTGTGTCCGGCGACCCTCCAGCATCGGCTGGCGGGAATGCCGAGGCCCCAGTTTAAGACCAAGCCCAGTGAACCCCATGGCCCGGTTCCCCACGGCATCGAGGGGGTGGCGACGGTTTAGAGGCTCCAACGTCGTTGAGGGAGGCCGACATCGACACGAAATCATCTTTAATGCCATCGAATACAATCGCGGGTTGTAATTCTTTTCACATAACACAGAGTGCTGGAATAACTGAGCTCAGCGGGTCGGGCAGCATCGGGAATGGGAAGGCAACGTTTCAGTCCGGGGCCCAACTTTAGACAGATTGAAGTCTGAAGAAGGTCCCCACCTGAAATATCGTCCGTCCATTCCTCCAAAGATGCTGCCTGACCGTGAGTGCAGTTCCTCCAGCACTCTGGGTTGTGTTCAATATTCCAGCCTCTGCAGTTTCTTGTGTCTCAATCTTAATTAGTTTGAATGGTGTCGACTGCAAAGATTAGTCCCAAATTTCCACTGTATTTTTCCCCACAAAAATATTTTATTTTATTATCAAAATTCAGGTAATGGTTTGCTAAATATATATATATGCAGCTTAAATGTAGCATAACTTTACCTGAATATATAATAGTTGTGCTTGATTTCCAGTCAATGAGCTGCGTTCTATGCTCTACTAAAAGCCAGTTGAAGTATGGTGATTATTTTTAAGCTTTTTGAAATCACGTTTGAAATTATGTACTAAAATCTTATCATTTTCTCTTTAGGATGATTGGCATCATGAAAAATATAAAATCAACTTAACTTCCATTTTGCAAGCCATAAGAATACTGAAGCATTCCGGAGTCATAGTGACTTGATTTCCTATAATCAGAGTATCGGGATGACTACCAGAACAGTGGAAGACATCGAACCTACCTGTGAGGATATGCAGTTGCCAGATTTGGTATTACTTAGTAGCAGTCAGAATTCACAGCCCTTTGATGCTATGTCCAGTCAGGAAACTCAGTTTACATCAGATACAGTAGACTTGACGGATGTGGAAGCTATGGAGATCGATTGTGGACAAGATTATAGAAATGAGGTACACATAGTGCTTCAATCTCTGACTAGAAGAGTAAATGGATAGGTCTCCGGGCAGCATTTGAATTATGTTTGCACTGGGTTACACGAGTCTGGTGAGGATGAAAGGATGGGTGAAAGTCAGAAATCACAGCATTTTTCTCAACAATCACCCGCTCAACCTTTTACAGCTTCATTCTCACTATGCTCACTTTCTGCGTTTAGTCATAAGAAACCATGAAAATGCTTTCATGATCCCTCTAACTCCTATGGTTAACCAAACTCGGGATTGTCAATAGAAAATTATGCTGTTTGTAAATCAAGTGAGAATGATACTGTTTGGAAATCATCCTCCAACATAACTCAGTAGTCAATAATGCTTTATTTGTCACATATGCAACTGCACAGTGAAATTCTTATTGCATGTATTACACATGCTTGGGGCTGCCATTTTTGGCCCCATTATTAAAACGCAGGTCGGCCGGTTTGGCCTTCTTTGTATCCCGGGGGTGCCTCCTGCAGCCAACCTTGATGACACTGCAGGCATTACCCGGTTCACCCCTAACCGTTTCAAAAGGCAGTGTGGAGACGATGTGCTTTAGACCAAAATTGCTGGCTGTGTAAGAATTTCATTGTAAGGGGTAAAAGAGATGGTTGTGGAAGGGGTGAAATAGGTGGGAACGGGACAGGAACACCAGTTTCAATCTTTTTCAATTTATGGTTAAATTCTTCCAGCTCTGCAAATATCACAGTTTCAACTAAAATTATTGTGATGGTATTATTGAAAGGAAATCCAGACAGTTTTATTTCATTTTCTACCCATGATATTAACTGTGTCTACATGATATGGGTGACTTTGGAGTAAAATTAAATTGACAAAAGGAGTTTTAATTTAGAGATACAGCAAGGAAACAGGCTCTTTGGCTCACCAAGTCCATGCCGACCCTCGATCACGTGTTCAAGCTAGTTCTATGTCATCCCACTTTTCATCCACTCCTTGGGTACTAGGGACAATTTTAGAAAGGCCAATTAACCTACATATAATGATAATAATAATAACAAGCCTTTATTGTCATTGTACTTAGATATACAATGAAATTAGGAGAGCTACTCCTGATCAGTGCAACCAAAACAAGTCCAACCAGTGCAATATCCGCACATCTTTGCGAGGTGGGAAGAAAGTGGAGCAGTCATAGGAAACCCACGTGGTCACAGAGTGAATGTGCAAACTCCACACAGACAGCACCCAAGGTCAGCATCGAACCTGGGTCACTAGTATTTTGAGGCAGCGGTTCTACCAGCTGCGCCGCTGTGCCGTCCTCCTTGTGTCCACGATAATTTCATGCAATGGTTCTAACACATTTGGAAAGCAACGGATTTCCATTTTTAAACTATTTGATGCTTCTGCCTGTGTTAAGGCTAAACAGCTGCATTGATGCTGTGATGTATTTTGCTGCATAGCTCTTGACTCCAGAGACAGATGCCTCAGTGAAACCACTGCCTTTGCAACTGAGGAACTTGTAATGGGGCATATATTTCAGTAGATTGACGAGTACAAATCTTGAATGAATTTAGTGACAGGAAATCCAGATATGTGTCATGGTGGCTGCTGCAAGTAAGAATTTAATTGTAAGAATTTGGGTAAATAAGACAATTAAACACTCTTGTCTCGACTCTATTTTGCAATTTATTAATTGACCTATCAACAGTTTTATAAAGCAGAAACCTCTGTTTTTTGCCACATGTAGATAGATGTGCTGCTTGGTTTACAAGCTAGCTCTTACATTTTACCTCTTTAATTCTAACTAACCATCAAAGGAAATAGTTTCTCACTGCTTACTCAATTAAATCCTTTAAGATTAAACATTCATTCAGGATACCTTTTAATCTTCTATGTAAGTGAGTACACACCCAGTCAATGTCACTGCAGCTGGAATGCGGTCGAGGGAGTTTTGGCTTTTTGGGAAAAAGAGGAGGGAGTTCCAGATCTATCGAAGTCGCTGCCTCAAAAAGGTGGCCAACACCATCAAAGACCCACACCATCCTGGCCACGCACTCATTTCACCGTTGCCATCGGGAAGAAGGTACAGGAGCCTGAAAACTGTAATGACCAGGTTCAGGAACAGCTTCTTCCCTACAGCCATCAGGCTATTAAACACAACAGCAAATAAGCTCTGAACCATAACAGACTATTATTATTGCGCTATATTTGTTTATTTATTGAGTGAATGTGTGAATGTGTTTATATACACACTGAACTTTTTTCTCCCATTGTGTATTATGTTTACATGTTCTGTTGTGCTGCAGCAAGGAAGAATTTCATTGTCCTATCATATGACAGTAAAACACTCTTGAGATTTGACAGCCAAATGGCTTAAAGTTCAAATACTATTTCCGGGTGAAATGTGATACACAAAAGACCAAAGTGAGCTTGTGAAGAGTCCTGGACCAGGGGTTGTTGTGATGGAGGACATCCCAGAGAAAGTTTATCAAAGGAACTTAAACACAAGGATCTAACTTTAAATCGGAGATATTGGGAGGATAGAACAGTGTAAGCCAGCAGGTGCAAGCCCATGGCTATGCTTGACTTTTTGATTTGAGAGTGCCAGATGGAATTAAGTTTATAAAGTGTACATATTAAAGGTTAGTATACATAATTATATGGAGATAATGGAGGTGTAGATGAGGATATCAGCAGCTGATTGCCTGATGGTTTGAGTTAGGCAAAGATAGCGTCTAGAAATGGACTGCCAGGGCAACATTTAATAAGTGATGCTAAAGTTTGTAATGGAGACAAAAAATTGCAAAATTGTTAATATCACTTCACCTGACAGTGGCCAGAGGAAAATATGCAATCTGTAACATAGAAACAGAAAAATGGTGCAGAGGTAGGCCATTCGGCCCTTCAAGCCAGCACTGCCATTCAGTATGATCATGGCTGATAATACAAAATCAGTACCCCGTTCTTGCTTTCTCCCCATATCCCTTGATAACGTTAACCCTAAGAGCTATATCTAACTCTCTTGAAAACATCTAGTGAATTGGCCTCCACTGCCTTCTGTGGCTGAGAATTCCACAGATTCACAACTTTATTGGGGAAAACATTTTTCCTCATCTCCGTCCTAAATTTCCCTTATTCTTACACTGTGACCCCCCAACATCGGGAACATTTTTTTCCTGTCCAATTCCTTATGAATTTTATATGTTTGTATAAGATCTCCTCTCATCCTTCTAAATTCTATCCTTCTAAGCCCCCACAGTCGATCCATTCTTTCATCATATGTCAGTCCCGCCATTCCGGGAATGAACCTGGTGATCCTATGCTGCACTCCCTCAATAGCAAGAATGTCCTTTCTTAAATTAGGAGACCAAAACTGCACACAATAGTCCAGGTGTAGTCTCACCAGGACACTGTACAACTTCAAAAGGATTTCCTTGCTCCTGGACTTAAATCCTTTTGCGATGAAGGCCAACATGCCATTTGCTTTCTTCACAGCCTGCAGTACCTGCACGCTTACAAGTCTCGTTGCACTTCCCCTTTTCCTAATCTGACGCCATTCAGATAATAATCTGCCCTCTTGTTCTTGGTACCAATGTGGATAACCTCACATTTACCCACATTATACTGTATCTGCCATGCATCTGCCCACTCTCCCAACCTATCCAAATCACCCTGCAGCCTCAGCGCATCCTCCATGCAGCTCATCCTGCCATCCATCTTTGTGTCATCCACAAACTTGGAGATGTTACATTTAATTCCTTTGTCTAAATCGTCAAAATATATTGTAAATAACTGGGGTCCCAGCAGAGAGCCTTGCAGCACCTCACTAGACACTGCCTGCCATTCTGAAAAGTAACCGTAAATTCCTACTCTTTGCTTCCTCCGTTCCAACCAGCTCTCTATCCATGTCAATACCCTACCCCCAAGAGCAGAACATTTGTTGGGGGCTGGAAAGGTGAAGACAATAGAATCAATTCTTTCCCATGTTTAACTGAAGAAAATTAATCCAAGACCAAGTCAAAATCTCATGTTGATTTATTTTATTTTCTCAGCACATACAACAAGGGCACTCAACACATCATGTCTATGCTGACTCGCAACACAATTCCATCACTCCTATTCACTGATTTCCCTATAACCGTGTCTCTTACATAAATTCATCAAATCTCAAACCTCCCACCCACCTACACTCAGTAATGTACAGTAGCCAATTAAGCTGCCAGCATGTCATTGGGATGTGTGAGGAAACCAGAGTACCTCAGGGAAATCCATGTTGTCATGGAACAAATTTGCAAACTACACAGTCAGCACTGGAGATCAGTGTGGGACGCAGGGCGCTGACATTGTGAGGCCGCAGCACTAACTGCTGCATCACTGCCTCGAGTAGTCTGCAAACAGTAGCTGGTAAGGGCAGTACAGTAGCACAGCTGGTAGAGCTGCTGCCTCACAGCACTAGAGACCTGGGTTCAATCCCAACCTCGGACACTGTCCATGTGCAGTTTGCACGTTTTCCCTGTGACTGCACAGGTTTTCTCCAGCGGCTCCAGTTTCCCACCATACCCTAGAGATGTGCGGATGTGTAGGTTTATTGGCCACTGCAAAAATTACCCTTAATGTGTAGGGACCGATGGTCGGCGTGGACTTTATGGGCCGAAGGGCCTGTTTTCATGCTATATCCAAACAAGAACAGGCATGATTAGTAGGTTTGGAGACGGTACTAAAGTGGGTGGTATCGTAGATAGCGAAGGTTATCAAAAATACAGCAGGATCTTGATTGGCTGGGCAAGTGGACTTAGGAATGGTTAAATGAGTTTAGTGCACTCTTACCACCTTAATATGTGCAAGATGTTGCACTTTGGAAAGTTATACCAGAGAAGTGAATGGAAAGACCCTGGGGAGTGTTGGAAAGTAAAGGGATCTCAGCGAACAGGTACATACAGTAGTTCCTTGAAAGTGGCGTCACAGATAAATAGAGTGGTGAAAAAGGCTTTTGCTACATTATCTTCATCTATTTGGTTTTGAATATGGAAGTTGGGTTGTTATGTTATATTGGTACAATAATTGGTGAGGCCACATTTAGAGTAATGTGTTCAGTTTTGGTCACTGCTACAGGAAAGATGTTATGCTGGAAAGAGTGCAGATTAGATTTACGAGGATGTTGCCATGGGGGCTGGGGCTATAGGGAGAGATTAGTCAGGTTTGGACTTTATTCCTTGGAGTGCAGGAGGCTGAGGAATGATCTTCTAGAGGAATAGAGGGATATGGCCCAACAGCGGGTAAGTGGGACCAGCATAGGTGGGGCATCTTGGTCAGCATGGGAAAGTTGGGCTGACAGGCCTGTTTCCATGCTCAGATTCATAATCTGAGTCTCATCATTCTGACTGAGGCAGAGGAACATTGAAAAGAGAGAGAATTCAAGTGTTTCTTAAAATTGATCCATTGATAGCAAATGATGCAATTGTAGGTAGGGTGTGGATAAGGAGGTGATAAAGAGCTAACTATCCAGGAACTCCCGGGTTGATAGAATGACAGGAAAAGAGCATTGTTGGTAATATTTTAACTGCCAACATGTCCACAAGTAGTAATCCCCATGAACCACAAATGGAGGAAAGGCATTCAAGGCACATACCATGGTGACCACATATCATGGTGACTGATACAGATACTTGCTAATAGAAATTCCAACATTTTGTAAGATTAGGCTTGGATTTCGCTGGCAACAAAATGAAACTTGAAAACATACAAGGACAGAATAGTTAGGTGTTATGATGCAGTTCTAAAAGTAATGACATTTCCAATATCATTTAGTTTTGGGGCCAGGAATTGAAATGTCTTAGCCATAAAAATGGAGAAACAAAGAAATGCAGATGCTGGAATCTTGCTTAAAGTACAATGTGATGGAGTACCTCAGTGGTTCAGGCAGCATCTGGGGAAGGATTGGATTGGTGACATTTCAGGTCGGGACCCTTCTTCAGATTGATTTTGGTAGGAGAGCGAAACCTTAAAAAGTGATGGTTGGGGGGGGGGAAATGGATAAAGCGACAGATTGAGAGTTAGACAGGCAGTGGTGATGCAGTTTGCCGTATGATCATAAGGCACATATCAAGTAACTGCGACTAAAGGAATTCATCTTGGTGATGAAATACTTATTACCTTGGTGGTTGCGTGGGAAGTGAATGACTCAAGCAGAAATTTATGCTTGAGTCATTCAACAATTCTAAGGCTTCAAGGAAAAGAAGTAGGTTATTTTTGTGCACCAAGCTGCTGTGGCTGTGAGATTGACACTGTGGGGCAGCACAGTGGCACTGTGGTAGAATTGCTGCCTTACAGCACTCGAGGCCCGGGAAGATCTGGATTACAGCCGCTGTCTATTTGTATGTTCTCCCTGTGACCGCATGCATTTTCTCCTTGTGCTCCGGTTTCCTCCCACATTCCAAAGACGTACAGGTTTGTAGGTTAATTGGCTTCAGTATAATTGTCAATTGTCTCTAGTTTGCAGGATAGTGCTAATGTATGGGGACCGCGGACTCAGAGGGCCGAAAGATGTGTCACTGTGCTGTATCTCTAAAGTCTAAAGATTCTGCTGTTCTAATGTGTAATGTTTAATGATAGAAAAGTATTGTTGATCTCTTAAAATGTGAAATATACATAAATGTCAGATATGTCAAATCATTATTTAATATTGTAAAGCCTAATGTATGTCTACAGCATTTTAACTTGTTTGATCTTTACTTTTACGTAATGATTGCTACCTCACTGTAATGTGAAATGAAGGGCCTCCCAACCCATATCTGGGCTGCTGTCTGCAAAAATATTATTATCTGGTAAAATCAAGAGTCAAGATTGCTTCAGTGCCATATGTACTCTTCTTCTTGTCGTATCGCTACACTTTTCCAAGCCAATGCATAACGCACGCTCTAGCAGATGGGTTGAAGACCTTGATATCTTCTGGTTAGCAGGGGTCTGGGAGGAGGGGGCAGATAAGTAAGTGCTCCATAGTTTGGGTTGCCTCCCTGCAGTCACATCCGGTTGGTCCATCGTTGTTGTACCCCACTTCTGCATGAGGGCTTTGCACCATCCGACCCGTGTTCTGAGGCGATTGAGGCAGAGCCAGACTGGCCATGTCTCTTTCGCTCCTAATGGAAGGGACTCGTCAGGGTATAGTGTCAGTGTGTGGGGTTTTGATTATAGGTGTGTCACCCAAGCATCTATCCTTCAGGTGTGGGGCTTATCATTCAGGGGTTGAACTGCATGTAGGAAGCTATTTCTGGATTTTAACCTCTTTGGTGCCTGGATGTGTTGGAAGAGTGGGTGACGAGGATCATCCTCCTGCTTGGTACATTCCACTTTTGAGGATACTGCTCTTCTGATTGGAAGGGGTGGAATATCACACAGCAAGTACAGGTCGTGTGGGTTTGAGGCAACCAGAGATGGTTCTCCATGCTGCGTTTAGCACCGGATCCAACTTCTTGGCATGTGAAGAACGTCCCCAGACTGGGCAAGCATATTCGGCTGCTGTATAGCATAGTGCAAGGGCAGTACTCGGATGGTTCCTGGATCTGATCCCCATTTAGAGTTGGCCAGCTTTCTCAGGATGTTGTTTCTGGCTCCTATCGTTGGTTTTGTCTTGATAACATGATCTTTGTAGCTTAGGGTGCAGTCCAGAATAACTCCTTGGTATATGGGTTTGGCTGAGTAGGCTAGACTCTTCTCATACCAATGAACAGTTAATTTGCGGTTTGCATCACGGTTCTTGAGGTGGAAGGCGCTAATTTGTGTTTAGTCTGGGTTTGCCCGTAAATGATTTATGGCATAGTAGTTGGTAAGGCCGCCTAACGCTTCAGTGTGGGACTTGTCAAGTTCTGCGAAGGACTGACATTGAGATGCGATACAGAGGCAAGCAGCATACAGGAAGTTCCTGGTGCTTGGGTGGATGGGTTGGTCGTTGGTATAAATGTTGAGAAGCAGAGGGGCAAGAACACTGCCTTGAGGAAGCCCATTCTTTTGTCTGCACCATCTGCTGCGATTACCCATGAGGTTTACAATGAAGCATCTATTCTCCAGCATGTTTTGGATCAGAGCTGTCACATTTGCATCCTTTGTGATCTTGGATAGCTTTTGTTCTGAAAGCACTGAAATGGAACAACAGAATTCTCAATTGCGTAACATAACAGGTCTGTAAACATATTGCACAATAGATAACAGAAGAAAACAAACAAAAACAGTTCAACAAATAAAATAAAGCTAATATTAATTCAAAACAAAAAAAAAGCCCAAAGTCCCTAGTGCCACCACAAAATGGTCCCTACATTTCAATGGAATCAAAATCATGGAAAATATCTAGTAGAACTGTAGTATTTTTGCCTTGGCTTTAATTTCCTAAATTCTTTTGATTTGCAATATTACATTTAATTTTGTTAGTTAGCACAGACAACATGATTTGAGGAAATTAGGTGGATTTGAAATTTAGTTGGAAGTTGATCTTTATCAGCAGTAAAATAGAAATGGAATGTATCTAAGACTGAATAATCTACATTTAGTTGCTTTCAAATATGGGAGTTTTACCAAAATGCTACTCCTAGACAGATAGAAGACAACTACCATGCTCGAGCTCCATATTTTACTTCGGAGTCACGTGAATGACTACGTGAAGACCCCGCCAGCCCGAATGCGCATCATATCGTCTATCGCATTGCACAACGACATGCTGGGGGCACGTTGCTCCACCAGAGGTAAGTTTCAAACCTGAAGGTAAGTTTTTTCAACTTATTTCCAGGTCTGTTTCTCCTTGCAGGAAGCTCTTACAGAGTTCCTGCTGGAGACGCTCCGGGGTCGAAATCCCGGCTCCACCCGGCTCAGGAAAACCCGACTACGGACATCACGGGGAATCCCACCTACAGGGACCGCGGGGAATCCCGGCTGCGAAAATCGCGGGGATTCCTGGCTCAGGGGGGAAACCCGACCACAGACATCGCGGGGAATCCCGTCTTCAGGGACCGCGAGGAAATCCCGGCTGTGGAAACCGCGGAGATCGGAATCCACGGGGAACCCGGGACAGCAGGAAGATTCAAGCCGCGGGGTGAACCCGGCTCGGGGAAACCCGATCGCGGGAATACAAGCCGCGGGATGAACCCGGCTCGCGGAAACCCGGCCGTGGGGACCATGTGGAAGACACAGCTGCGGACCGCAGGAATGCGGATAGCCGGCGGTGTTTTTCAGACTCCGGCAGCTCGGACTGGGGTTCAGCCAAAACGGAGTTTGAAAGGCCTGGACTAGGACGAGTCAGGCCAGGAGGGTTCCCCTCGACATGGGTACGTCCTCGGACGTTTTTTACCCAGGTGGAGCATGGATAGCGTCTGCAGGGCGCTCATCCCACTGAGGTGCTCCATCCTGATGTGGTCCATGGAGGGCCATATCAGCGCAGGACCCCTATTTCAGGGCTGCATATAAATCTCCCTCTATGTGAAGTGGAGTGCGAGGAGTCAGTGGGTAGCTGACTCCAAACTCGGAAATATGTCCAGGGAACATACTGAAGTACAGGCGTGAGGTTCCAGAAATTTCTGGCATGACATCAAGACCTTCGCTAATGAAGGAGCTCCTGCTGGAAGAGTTCGCTTCCAGCTATTGGCAGGAAAACCTGGAAGGGCCAGAGTTCCCTCGTGAAGCAGCAGCCACCTCACGTCACATCATTACAGGAACAGGTGCCGGCTGTGAGATACCATGCACCTGTAAAATTGTTCCTGAAGGGACCAGCAGTGAACAGCGCTATGTGGGGGTACAATGCACACTTCAAAATGAACTGCTTCCAGAAGAACACCATCGGACCTGCCTTAAATTCCAAATTTGCAGGCTCATATAAGGCCAGCAATGTCCTGCCGCCGAATCCTCTCTTCAGGAAACCTGTCCAAACAGGTAAGATCCGGATGAAGAATCAAAGCTGTCCGGCTTATCAAGGTACCACGGCAACAACACACCCCACGCCTCTATCGGCAGCAAGCGTTTCACTGAAGCAGGTGGCAGCTTCAAAGCTGGGCACAGGTCTTTCAGGCCAAGGCCCAAACTGGTCCGCAGGGAAGAATATGGGATCCACGCACCCCAGCAATCCTACTCTCCAAATCTGGGACGGAAATAGAACCCGCATCAGGGGCCTTTGGGCTTACCACAAGACCACCAATAACCATGAAGGTAGGTGCAGGGCTGCCAACTCTCACGCTTTCGGCGTGAGACTCACACCTTGGAGCTATTTCTCACGCCCTCACGCTCATGGCCGAGTTCTCACGCTGAGTTCAGTCCCTGCGCAGCTTGTCCCTTTGCGCCGGCTGCCAACGCTTTGTACGGTCTGGGGAAACGCGTCGGTTGGCAGCTGTGAGTGATGTCGCGTCTCTTCTCTCATCTGTGGTCGAATGTGCAGCTGCCGGCAACATGAAGCAGCCGGAGATGGAACTAACCAGGTGAATCAGTTGTCAAACATGGTTGGGGTGGGGGGGGGGGGGGGGGGGGGCAACGACGACCTGGGAATGGCAGCCAGTCCCTGGGCATGCAGAATGGGCCTGCCATTCACACTTCTTGCATGTCGCATGTGGTATCCATGCAGCATCCTCTGCATCATGCTCCTGTTTCTCCATTATCTCACTGCCTATCAGTGACCTCCTACCCTTGGAAGAGGGACTTGGCGAATCTCTCTGGGGTGCCGCTGCTTTGACATCAGCTTGTGCGCCGTACGTGGTGCTAGAACCTGCGGCGTGTGCGGCTTCCGGGAGTGTTCGTTATCGATCAGCTCGCGCTGCTCCGCGAGTTAACCTGACCAGAATGGATCCATCACTGAGGTTGGAATTCTTCTCTCAGCTCTGGTGAAATGCCGGCAGGAGCTCTGCAGGGTGATATGAGACTTGTTGCTTGAGCTGAGGATGTTACACATGTCTCAGCAGGGGAGCAGTCTTTTTTTATTGGCTGCTATTAACTTGTAGTTTCAGTTGGTTGATTTGCAATGCTTTTTAATATATGTTGAATGGGACCCTTATTTGAACTACAGGAAGGAATGGCTGAGTAAGAGAGTCAATGCAAGGAAGATAAACAGGAGGATGGGGTTAAGAGACTGTCCCACGGAATAAACACAACAGCATTTGGATGTCACATACAGAAACCTTATCAAATCGTGTTTCTCACAGAATGACAAGCTGATACTAAGAACACAAAAGGGATATGTTTCAAGCATGGACCTAAATGAGTAAAAGTTGAAGAGATACTCCAAGGTTTAGGTAGGAAAGAACTGCAGATGCTGGTTTTAAATCGAAGGTAGACACAAAATGCTGGAGTAACTCAGTGGGACAGGCAGCATCTCTGGAGACAAGGAATGGGTGCCGTTTCGGGTCTGAAGAAGGGTCTCGATCCGAAACGTCACCCATTCCTTCTCTCCAGAGATGCTGCCTGTCCCACTGAGTTACTCCAGCATTTTGTGTCTTCCCCCAAGGTTTAGGCTTAGTTGAGGTTTCACCATGGTGGATCAATCCAGATTGAGGATGATCAAGAAGCACTTCAGTGGCACAAATGCTTTTGGCCACTTACCAGCCCTGTCTGAATTGTGTCTGGGTCTTGCTGCATCGATGGTCAGTCATGACTGGAATTGGCCATTGTGCAGTCATGACTGACCATCCCCATTTTTGATGGATGGTCATTTGTTGAAACAACTAAAGATGGTCGGTCTCAGGGGACTGGCCTGAGGAACTCCTGTGGCAATATCCTGGGAATGGCATGATGACTTCCAACAACAACCATCTTCCTTCAAATTCGTTCAAATTCATAAGTCATAGGAGCAGAAGTAGGCTTCCCCGCCATTCAATCATGGCTGATCTATCTTGCCCTCTCCACCTCAATCTCTTGCCTTCTCTGTGGCTATGAATTCCGCAGATTCACCACCCTCTGACTAAAGAAATTCATCCTCAACTTTCAAAAGGTGCGTCTTTTAATTCTGAGGCCATACCTTCTGGTCCCAGACTCTCCCATGAGTGGAAACTTCCTCTCCTGTATCCCGGTCTTTCACTATCAGGTAGGTTTCAATGAGGTTCCCCCTCATCCTAAACTCCAGCGAGTACAGGCCCAGTGCTGTCAAATGCTGGCTGTTGGGTATGACTCCAAACATTGTTGTTACTCAGGGCTACCAACTCTCACGCTTTCAACGTTAGAATCATGCCTTGGAGCAAATTCTCACGCCCTCACTCTCATGACCGAGTTCTCACGCTGAGTTCAGTCCCTGCGCCAGTTTGTCCCTTTGCGCTGCCTGCCAACGATCTGTGCTGTCTGTTGGCAGCTGTGAGTGATGTCGCGTCTCTTCTCTCATCTGTGGTCGAATGTGCAGCTGCCGGCAACATGAAGCAGCCGGAGATGGAACTAACCAGGTCAATCAGTTGTCAAACATGGTTGGGGTGGGGGGGGGGGGAGGGGGCAACGACGACCTGGGAATGGCAGCCAGTCCCTGGGCATGCAGAATGGGCCTGCCATTCACACTTCTTGCATGTCGCATGTGGTATCCATGCAGCATCCTCTGCATCATGCTCCTGTTTCTCCATTATCTCACTGCCTATCAGTGACCTCCTACCCTTGGAAGAGGGACTTGGCGAATCTCTCTGGGGTGCCGCTGCTTTGACATCAGCTTGTGCGCCGTACGTGGTGCTAGAACCTGCGGCGTGTGCGGCTTCCGGGAGTGTTCGTTATCGATCAGCTCGCGCTGCTCCGCGAGTTAACCTGACCAGAATGGATCCATCACTGAGGTTGGAATTCTTCTCTCAGCTCTGGTGAAATGCCGGCAGGAGCTCTGCAGGGTGATATGAGACTTGTTGCTTGAGCTGAGGATGTTACACATGTCTCAGCAGGGGAGCAGTCTTTTTTTATTGGCTGCTATTAACTTGTAGTTTCAGTTGGTTGATTTGCAAAGCTTTTTAATATATGTTGAATGGGACCCTTATTTGAACTACAGGAAGGAATGGCTGAGTAAGAGAGTCAATGCAAGGAAGATAAACAGGAGGATGGGGTTAAGAGACTGTCCCACGGAATAAACACAACAGCATTTGGATGTCACATACAGAAACCTTATCAAATCGTGTTTCTCACAGAATGACAAGCTGATACTAAGAACACAAAAGGGATATGTTTCAAGCATGGACCTAAATGAGTAAAAGTTGAAGAGACACTCCAAGGTTTAGGTAGGAAAGAACTGCAGATGCTGGTTTTAAATCGAAGGTAGACACAAAATGCTGGAGTAACTCAGTGGGACAGGCAGCATCTCTGGAGACAAGGAATGGGTGCCGTTTCGGGTCTGAAGAAGGGTCTCGATCCGAAACGTCACCCATTCCTTCTCTCCAGAGATGCTGCCTGTCCCACTGAGTTACTCCAGCATTTTGTGTCTTCCCCCAAGGTTTAGGCTTAGTTGAGGTTTCACCATGGTGGATCAATCCAGATTGAGGATGATCAAGAAGCACTTCAGTGGCACAAATGCTTTTGGCCACTTACCAGCCCTGTCTGAATTGTGTCTGGGTCTTGCTGCATCGATGGTCAGTCATGACTGGAATTGGCCATTGTGCAGTCATGACTGACCATCCCCATTTTTGATGGATGGTCATTTGTTGAAACAACTAAAGATGGTCGGTCTCAGGGGACTGGCCTGAGGAACTCCTGTGGCAATATCCTGGGAATGGCATGATGACTTCCAACAACAACCATCTTCCTTCAAATTCGTTCAAATTCATAAGTCATAGGAGCAGAAGTAGGCTTCCCCGCCATTCAATCATGGCTGATCTATCTTGCCCTCTCCACCTCAATCTCTTGCCTTCTCTGTGGCTATGAATTCCGCAGATTCACCACCCTCTGACTAAAGAAATTCATCCTCAACTTTCAAAAGGTGCGTCTTTTAATTCTGAGGCCATACCTTCTGGTCCCAGACTCTCCCATGAGTGGAAACTTCCTCTCCTGTATCCCGGTCTTTCACTATCAGGTAGGTTTCAATGAGGTTCCCCCTCATCCTAAACTCCAGCGAGTACAGGCCCAGTGCTGTCAAATGCTGGCTGTTGGGTATGACTCCAAACATTGTTGTTACTCAGGGCTACCAACTCTCACGCTTTCAACGTTAGAATCATGCCTTGGAGCAAATTCTCACGCCCTCACTCTCATGACCGAGTTCTCACGCTGAGTTCAGTCCCTGCGCCAGTTTGTCCCTTTGCGCTGCCTGCCAACGATCTGTGCTGTCTGTTGGCAGCTGTGAGTGATGTCGCGTCTCTTCTCTCATCTGTGGTCGAATGTGCAGCTGCCGGCAACATGAAGCAGCCGGAGATGGAACTAACCAGGTCAATCAGTTGTCAAACATGGTTGGGGTGGGGGGGGGGGGAGGGGGCAACGACGACCTGGGAATGGCAGCCAGTCCCTGGGCATGCAGAATGGGCCTGCCATTCACACTTCTTGCATGTCGCATGTGGTATCCATGCAGCATCCTCTGCATCATGCTCCTGTTTCTCCATTATCTCACTGCCTATCAGTGACCTCCTACCCTTGGAAGAGGGACTTGGCGAATCTCTCTGGGGTGCCGCTGCTTTGACATCAGCTTGTGCGCCGTACGTGGTGCTAGAACCTGCGGCGTGTGCGGCTTCCGGGAGTGTTCGTTATCGATCAGCTCGCGCTGCTCCGCGAGTTAACCTGACCAGAATGGATCCATCACTGAGGTTGGAATTCTTCTCTCAGCTCTGGTGAAATGCCGGCAGGAGCTCTGCAGGGTGATATGAGACTTGTTGCTTGAGCTGAGGATGTTACACATGTCTCAGCAGGGGAGCAGTCTTTTTTTATTGGCTGCTATTAACTTGTAGTTTCAGTTGGTTGATTTGCAAAGCTTTTTAATATATGTTGAATGGGACCCTTATTTGAACTACAGGAAGGAATGGCTGAGTAAGAGAGTCAATGCAAGGAAGATAAACAGGAGGATGGGGTTAAGAGACTGTCCCACGGAATAAACACAACAGCATTTGGATGTCACATACAGAAACCTTATCAAATCGTGTTTCTCACAGAATGACAAGCTGATACTAAGAACACAAAAGGGATATGTTTCAAGCATGGACCTAAATGAGTAAAAGTTGAAGAGACACTCCAAGGTTTAGGTAGGAAAGAACTGCAGATGCTGGTTTTAAATCGAAGGTAGACACAAAATGCTGGAGTAACTCAGTGGGACAGGCAGCATCTCTGGAGACAAGGAATGGGTGCCGTTTCGGGTCTGAAGAAGGGTCTCGATCCGAAACGTCACCATTCCTTCTCTCCAGAGATGCTGCCTGTCCCACTGAGTTACTCCAGCATTTTGTGTCTTCCCCCAAGGTTTAGGCTTAGTTGAGGTTTCACCATGGTGGATCAATCCAGATTGAGGATGATCAAGAAGCACTTCAGTGGCACAAATGCTTTTGGCCACTTACCAGCCCTGTCTGAATTGTGTCTGGGTCTTGCTGCATCGATGGTCAGTCATGACTGGAATTGGCCATTGTGCAGTCATGACTGACCATCCCCATTTTTGATGGATGGTCATTTGTTGAAACAACTAAAGATGGTCGGTCTCAGGGGACTGGCCTGAGGAACTCCTGTGGCAATATCCTGGGAATGGCATGATGACTTCCAACAACAACCATCTTCCTTCAAATTCGTTCAAATTCATAAGTCATAGGAGCAGAAGTAGGCTTCCCCGCCATTCAATCATGGCTGATCTATCTTGCCCTCTCCACCTCAATCTCTTGCCTTCTCTGTGGCTATGAATTCCGCAGATTCACCACCCTCTGACTAAAGAAATTCATCCTCAACTTTCAAAAGGTGCGTCTTTTAATTCTGAGGCCATACCTTCTGGTCCCAGACTCTCCCATGAGTGGAAACTTCCTCTCCTGTATCCCGGTCTTTCACTATCAGGTAGGTTTCAATGAGGTTCCCCCTCATCCTAAACTCCAGCGAGTACAGGCCCAGTGCTGTCAAATGCTGGCTGTTGGGTATGACTCCAAACATTGTTGTTACTCAGGGCTACCAACTCTCACGCTTTCAACGTTAGAATCATGCCTTGGAGCAAATTCTCACGCCCTCACTCTCGTGACCGAGTTCTCACGCTGAGTTCAGTCCCTGCGCCAGTTTGTCCCTTTGCGCTGCCTGCCAACGATCTGTGCTGTCTGGGAAAGCACGTCAGTTGACGGCTGTGAGTGACGTTGCATCTCTTCTCTTCCGACAGCAACCAGGTGAGGCAGTTGCCAAACATGGGATGGGGGGGGGGGGGGGGCGATGACGACCACAATGAGGCCAAACATCTAGGACAGGGTTTGGACTGCGGGCACACGGCCCGTAACCCGAAAAACTGCGTATTTATTTTCTACTCGTTTTCGCGGGGTTGGGGCAGACGAGCCGACCTCAGAACTGCGGCCAGTCCCTGGGACGCGAGCTGACCTGGGAACGGCAGCCAGTCCCTGGGTACGCAGAATGCCAACTTGATCAGTATGGACAAATTGGGCTAGCCTTATACATGTTGTATAACTGACTCTATGCAGATCTGAATGGGCTTAGAATTACCATTTAAGCAAAATTGCCCTCACTTTCCCCATTTTGATTCATGAGATTAATATCCCTTTGCTCTGTTAACAGCGTTAAAGTACTTGTCAAGTCAAGTTTATTCGTCACATACACATACGGGATGTGCAGTGAAATGAAAAGTGGCAGTGCCTGCGGACTTTGTGCAAAAAACAAACAAACATCCAACAAACTATAAACAGAATCACATGTTCTTTTTCATATTAAATATTGTGGGCGGTATTGTGGTACAGTAAGTTAGTAGAGTTAGTCCCTGGTGAGATTTACAGTCCGAATGACCTCTGGGAGGAAACTCCTTCTCATCCTCTCCGTTCTCACAGCATGGCAACGGAGGCGTTTGCCTGACCGTAAGAGCTGGAACAGTCCATTGCAGGGGTGGAAGGGGTCTCCCATTATCTTATTGGCTCTGGAGTTGCACCTCCTGATGGATAGTTGCTGCAGAGGGACGAGAGAAGTTCCCATAGTGCGTTCGGCCGAACGCACTACTCTCTGCAGTGCCTTCTTGTCCTGGGCAGAGCAATTCCCAAACCAGATTGTAATGTTTCCGGACAAGATGCTTTCCACAGCCGCAGAATAGAAGCACTGGAGGATCCTCGGAGACACTCTGAATTTCCTCAATTGTCTGAGGTGGTAAAGGCGTTGCCTTGCCTTACTCACGAGTGCGGCATATCCCCAGAGATGTGGACTCCCAGGTATTTAAAACAGCTCACCCTATCCACAGTATCCCTATTTATCCTCAATGGTGTGTAGGTCCTCGGATGATGTGCCCTCCTAAAGTCCACGATCAGCTCCTTCGTTTTTTTGATGTTCAAGAGGAGGCTGTTGTCCTGACACCAAAGTGTCAGATCAGCTACCTCCTCCCGGTAGGCCTTCTCATCGTTGTCTGAGATCAGGCCCACCACCACGGTGTCATCAGCAAACTTGATTATCGAGTTGGAACTGAACCTAGCCACACAGTCATGTGTGTACAGGGAGTACAATAGGGGGCTGAGGACGCAACCCTGGGGGGGTCCTGTGCTCAGTGTGAGGGAGTTGGATGTATTCCCTCCCATCTTGACTACCTGGGGCCTGGCGGTGAGAAAGTTCAGGACCCAGGCACACAGGGGGGTGTTGAGCCCTAAATCCAGTAGCTTCGTGGCCAGTCTGGTGGGGACTATCGTGTTGAAGGCTGAACTGAAGTCTATGAACAGCATCCTCACGTAGCCCCCCTTCTGGCTGTCAAGATGGGAGAGAGCAGTGTGCAAAACCTGGGAGACAGCATCGTCCGTGGATGGTATGCAAATTGTAACGGGTCCATGTTGCGAGGGAGGAAGGCGCAGATGTGTTTCTTCACCAGCCTCTCAAACTATTTCATGACTACCGAGGTGAGGGCCACCAGAAGGTAGTCATTCAGACAGGCTGGGGAGGCATTCTTTGGTACAGGTACAATGGTGGATTTTTTGAAGCAGGCAGGGACTACGGACTTGAGAGGTTGAATATTGTAGTGAGCACCGGAGCTAGCTGCGTAGTACAGGACTTAAGTACTCGCCCCGAGATGCCATCAGGGCCTGCAGCTTTCCTCGTGTTCACCCGTGTCAGAGCCCTCCTCACATCATGCTCAGACAGCGAGAATGTGTGCTCATTCCTCCCATCAGCTTTGTTAGCCAGCCCGTCGGCAGACTTGGGGTGTTGTTGCCCATGTCGAACCGAGCGTAAAAAGAGTTCAGGTCATCAGCTAGGGAGGTGCCGGCACTTGCGGATGAAGGTGGGGTGCTCCGGTAGTTTGTTTATAGTCCGTAGCCCCTGCCACAGGCGTCTGGTGTCCTGCTGCTCCATCTGTGACTCCATCTTGTCCCTGTACCTCCTTTTTGCGTCCTTCACCGCCCTTCGCAGTTGGTAAGACTCTACCTTGTAGACGTCCATGTTTCCTGATGCCAAGCCAGAGTTGTAGGCAGCGGTGCGAGCATTCAAGGCAACATGAACGGACCTGTCTACCCAGGGTTTTTGATTAGGAAAGATGCTAACCCTTACCGTGGGGACGATGTTGTCGGTTGTTGTTGCAATGAAGTCCGTGACTGCTTCCGCGAACTCACTGACGTCGCTGGAACTTGCTTGGAAGTCGACATCGCTCAGTGCATCTTGCAGCATGGCCTCTGACTGGTCGGACCACCGCTTTACGTCCCTCGTCTCTACCGCTTCCCGAACTATCCTCTGTTTATACTCCGGCAGCAGGAAAATGGCAGCGTGGTCAGATTTTCCTAGGGGAGGGAGTGAAATGGCCTTGTAGCCCTTCCGGAACGGCGTATAACAGTGGTCCAATGTCCTTTCCGCCCTGGTGGCACACGTGATGTGTTGGTAGAAGTTCGGCATGACCTTATTGAGATTTGATTTATTAAAATCTCCAGCCACCACCATAGCCGCATCCGGGTTCTTGTTTTGGTGTCGACATAGCACATCGTGTAGGGCCGATAGTGCCACGTTGGTGTCCGCATGCGGTGGAATGTAGACGGCTGTGACGATCACTGAGCCGAACTCCCAGGGAAGGTAGAATGGGCGGCATGAGATCGTCAGATGCTCCAGGTTCGGCGAGCAGGAACGGGAAAGCATCTTGATATTTCCAGAGTTGCACCAGTTATTACTGGTCATGAAGCAGACTCCTCCACCCTTGGATTTCCCAGATGCTTCTGTTCTGTCAGCACGATGGACAGTGAAGGACTCGGTTGGACAGATTACCTGATCCGGAATCATTGAGGTCAGCCTACTTATGAGGTAGAGTCAGGAAAGGGAACGTGTTATTTTCTTTAGTTTGCTTTAATTTGTTAGTTGATTTTTTGTTGACTGCCATAATTTCTGAAATAGTCTTAAAGTAACTTAACTGTTATAAAGCAGTAATAAGTGATTTGTGTCCAAACAATTGGAACTTGCATAAAATGTTAGAATTATTAGCAAGGCTGCCGACTCTCACGCATTGAGCGTGCGACTCGCGCATTTCACAAAATTCTCATGCTCTCACGCTGACCACAAAATTATATAATGAGAGTAGGACCTGTTTTGCTTAACAAATAGTGTAGGAAGGAATTGCAGATGCTGGTTTAAACTGAAGATAGACACTAAAAACTAGAAAAACTCAGCAGGACAGGCAGCATCTCTGGAGAGAAAGAATTGGTGATGTTTCGAGTCGAGACCTTCAGCCTGAAGAGGTTGAAAACCAGCCGTAAAACATAATGACTGGACATGTGTGTTATCCAACTAAGGGCAGAAAGGAGAATCATGTGTTCATCTTCATTCACGTGACACCATAATAAATATATTACAGAAAAAATAATTTAATGTGGTGGCACGGTGGCGCAGCGGTAGAGTTGCTGCCTTACTACCACATGGGTTTTCTCTGGATATTCCGGTTTCTCCCATATCGGAAAGAAGTGCAGGTTTGTAGGTTAATTGGCTTCTGTAAATTGTCCCTGGCATGATGGATGGAATTGGTTTATGATAGATTGCTGGTCGGTGTGGACCTGGTGGGCGGAAGGGCCTGTTTCCATATATATTTTTACATATATATCTTAATTTCATTGAACCATATATGATTGAATATGTGGCATTATTTTCGTCTTGTTTCTATACTCAAAGGGTAAGGTTGAATCTGTCTGAAGAAGGGTTTGGGCCCGAAACGTTGCCTCTTTCCTTCACTCCATAGATGCTGCCGCACCCACTGAGTTTCTCCAGCAATTTTGTCTACCTTCGATTCTCCAACATCTGCAGTTCCTTCTTGAACAAAGTTGATTGATTTATTAGTGCAGAACAGTGATGGAAGTCTGACTTTTGCTTTGTTTCTCTGAGTTTTTCTCTCTCTATATATATATAAATATATATATATATGCATAACAGCATGAATATAATCTGATTTCCATACATGAATATAGTAATTCATGTGCTGCACCTGTTGATCAGAGCCTGGGTCTATTGTGGAATGTAATTCGGAATGTAATTTAGCCTAACCTTATTCATACCTAATCCAATTTAAAGCATAAATGTTGCATCCAAGTGTAAGTTAAAAGACTCGCTACAGTATGCACCAGATTGCACAATTTCAAGCTGAAGAATGTAAAAGCCCCTTAAAGGGGGAATACGCTCCCTCGCAATTTCTCACTCTCAACTCTCACCCAATGTTGGCAGCCCTGAAGGTGGGTCTGGTTCTTTCCGAAATATGAGGTATGTGGACCATTTACAAGTTGGTAAAATTTACACTTGTTTTGTGCATATGATCTATTTATAAATTAAAAGATAACATGAGATCAGTTTTATACTGCACATTATACAAGCAGGACAGACGAAGGAATTGGCCAGAGTTCTCAGAATATGGCTGGAGTTGCCTTTCAAGACAAGTCCGCAGTTGCGACCCGCTCATTGTCATAATGGAAGATACCGGTTCAACTCGCATGTGCAGTATAGACATTTCTGAATAGGAAACTTCATTACTGTCTAACTGAGGATCAGTTTCCACTCACAGGGCTCACCGGAGGTATTTGAAATTTAGCTGGATGGGGCAATGATACAGTTAAAAGCGTTGCAAAATGGGCTAACTTCAGCTCCCAGATTATTTACCAAATTACTAAAAACCACTGCTCAGAGCAGCTACAAAACTATTGTTATGGTCTATCTGGATGATGTTCTAAACGCTGTATTTTGCTAAATTAGCGGTATCACCCATAAAACTATATTTCAGAAATTGGATTTCTCATCCATCCAGTTAAATTTAAGTTGATACCAACTGAGATTATTGATTATTGCCATTTACCTTTAACTTTTAAATTGTCTGGGACTCCGCCCTGAGGCAAGAGATTGGAACTAATTGAAGCCTGTAACAACCTAGTTGTTATCAAGCAGCCTTCTATTCAAGTGTAATTGGCAATATATTGGCTTTCAGCTGTGCTATTTGGGCCTTTGCATTATCAGAGCTGTACAACGTGTAAAGGAGTAAGCTCTCAAGTACCATGTAGGTCATTGCTACCAGACCTATGCTATTCCCAGCTGAAACTATCAAAGTCACCATGGTATTCAGCATTGATCCACTAACTTTCATCAGTAAATCTTCAGTTAATTACAAACTGATGCTATTGCTCAAAGATGGAAAATTACTAATACCATCTCTAGTTGCGGATGGGTTTGCATAAGTTACCAATTGTTCAGTTATATGGTATCAACTACCTATAAACACTAGGTGCATTCTGTGGATTAAAGGTTGTGCGAATATGCATAATCTGCATGCTCAAGTCTAAGTTGATACACTCTGGTGCTGGTATACATTAATCACATGGGTGCAATCAAGTCAAAGTATCCGGTGATAGTTTACCTAACCTCATTTGGCATTAGTGTATCATCATGTAAAATCAATGCCAACACAGAATGGATGTTGGATCACAAGTATTTAATGACATTGTGGCTCGATGGAACAGTAAAAGATCGAGATGTTTGCATCCAGGCTCAATCACCAGTTGCAAAAAATGTGGCATATCAACGGCGATGGATGCATTCTCGCTACACTGGGGAGGAATGTTCTTTTATGTCTTCCTCCATTTTGCCTCATCAGACGGATCTTGCAAAAATTCAACAAGTTCCCGCTTCAGGCATTTTCGTAGTGCCTGACTGGTCTATACAGCCATGGTTCCCACTGATGTTGGGAATGATAATAGAACCTTATATGGTTATTTCTAGACACAAAAATGTGCTGGTTTAGCCATGACTCGGGATACCATCCTCTGCATGATACAATCAATTCATTGACTTGCAGACTGGAAAGACCGCTCCTGCGGCACGGGTTGTTAAACCAAACCATGGACGTGCTCACTGCAGATTACAGGGATAGCACCAAATAAGCAGAACTTCCTCATAAGGAGATTGGAAGTATTTTGTTTTATACTAATATTACATATAATTCGGCACAGATGACTGACGTCTTGAAGTTAAATTTTATATGGGGTTTTGACAATCATTAATTTAAAGTGCCATTTACTGTGGCTAACATGCCTTCTCATCATATTGGCTGCAGGGAGCAGAATCCACTCTGTCGGGTCTCACCTTCTGATATCTAGATTATAAAGGGTATCTTCAACTCAAAACCTCCCAGGCCCAGGTACGCGGAGATATGGGATGTTAACATTGTGCTATGTTGCTTCACCGGTGGGCTCCAGCTACATCCCTGACATTGGTCAAACTCACTTACAAAGTGGTTATGCTCATGGCGCTGAGTACAGTGCAACAGGTCCAGTCTTTGCATAAGGTGTGACTGGACAGGATGATTATATCTGCAGGCAAAATAACATTTATGTTTATGACTTAGTCAAGCAGAATACACCAGGGACATCAGGTTGCAAACTAGATTTGTTGGCATATCCCATGGACCTTCGGTTGTGTGTGGCCACACATCTACACCAGTACGTTAAGGTCACTAAGAGCCTTAGAGACTCTGAACTAGCAATGTTTGTTAGTCACATAAAGCCTCATAAGAAGGTATCACTACAGACCATCTCCAGGTGGTTAAAACAGGTTCTGGCTTACAGGAGTGAACACTGGCATTTTCAAGTCTCACTCCACCTAGGCTGCAACAACATCAGCAGCAGGGTTATGGACTACTATCTAAAATAGTCAGATTAAATGAGAACTTACCAGTTTGAAGTTTGATCTTTATTTTATGAGGAGTTACGTTGAGGGATTACGTGCCCTCCACTCCCAACCCTCTATCATAAAGGTCAGCTGGTATTCTATTTTCTCTAATCTCACCATATTCAGTTCAACAACTGTTATCTGTGATTTCACACCGCTGCTTTGAAGATTGATGCACATGCGGGCTAGCAGGGTCTTCACGTAATCGCTCATCGTAACTCCTCATGAAATAAAGATCAAAATTCAAACTGGTAAGCTTGTTTAATCTTACTATTTTATTGCATTTGGGCAAATTTAAGCAGTATTTAACCAACAATCAAATTATTTGTAGTAACAGAAACATCAATACAAACATTGTGTAAAATACTTTATGAAGACTATTGACAAACTATTGTGTAGGTACAGGCCTAGAATCATAGAAAATAGGTGCAGGGGTAGGCCATTCGGCCCTTCGACCATTCAATATGATCATGGCTGATCATCCAACTCAGTATCCTGTATCTGCCTTCTCTCCATACCCCCTGATCCCTTTAGCCACAAGGGCCACGTCTAGCTCCCTCTTAAATATAGCCAATGAACTGGCCTCAACTACCTTCTGTGGCAGAGAATTCCACAGACTCACTACTCTCTGTGTGTAAAAAGATCTTCTCGTCTCGGTCCTAAAAGACTTCCCCCTTATCCTTAAGCTGTGAACCCTTGTTCTGGAGCCTAGGGAGGAAGGTGCCAGAAAAAATGAGTAGATAAGAGGAACTAAAGAGGAGCTTTGCCAGGTGGGCTGAGGAATGGTTGATGGAATTTAATAGAGAAATGTGAAGTGTTGTTTTTTGGAACGTCTAACAAGGGCAGGACCTACACAGTGAATGGTAGGCCTCTGGAGAGTGTTGTAGAGCAGAGGGACTAAATGTTATTTTATTTATCATGTATCTGTGCACTGTAGATGGCTAACCAGTCAGCGAAAATACAATACATGATTACAATTGAGCTGTCCACAGTGTACAGAGATAAAGGGTAGATTAAGAAGAGCATAGTTAAAGTAAGTGATGCTGCTGAAGGAGTAGAGGTTTAAAAGAATGGAGCGATTGTAATGAGTGATTGCAGATCCATTTCTGGGACCAGGATGCAGAGGTGCCTAGCTCGGGCGCCATCTTGAGGCTCCCTTGAACTATCTTTAATCAGACTTCAATGTTATAGCCCTGGCTTAATATTGTACCCTTTACCTGTGCAATGCAGACACCTTGATTGTAACTGTGTATAGTCCTTCTCCTAACTGATGAGCACGAACAGAGGCTTTTCAATGTATCTCAGTACACATGACTATAAACTAAACTAAGATTGGATGGAAGCGCAGCTGGGTGTAAGTAGAATTTAAGAATAGAAAGATAACATTTAACACAAAACACACCCAAGGAAAATGTAAATTGTTCATTTTGATGGAAGAAATTATTTATTCTTTGAAGGGAGAAATGACATTGCAATTGCAATGAAGATACAGTATCTCAAAACATTTATTATAAATCACTTATTAAAGTTGGACTAGAAGTGGATTAGCCCATGAAACTTCAAATAAAATAGTAGAACTCAATTATAGAAAAACAGAATACAAAAGCAGGCAATTTTATGACAATGGACCACATTCAGTGCAATGAGCCTTTAAGAAATTATAGTCCAATAAGCCTCACATCAGAGGTAGAGAATTTATTGGAGGATTCTTCGGGATATGGTTTACTTGCATTTGAAAGAAAATTGGCTAATTAGGGACCGTCAGCATGCTTTGTACGTGGCAGGTTATCTTAAGGGCCTGTCCCACCAGCATGCAACTCTATGCGATGAAAGCGATCAAACTAGAAGCGGGGGCCGCGCGGAGGTCGGGTGATCCCCTGTACAGGGCCGTTCCCACCAGCATGCGCCTGCATGCGGCAAACGCAACCAAACCGGCAGTCGGGGCCGCGGGGAGGTCGGGTGAGTGGCGCAAAGCGGCGCAAAGTGAGGCGAACTTGGAGCGAAGTCTAAGGTAAGTTCGCCAGGACAGAGAGGGGCACAAAGAGAGGGGCACCGAGGCACACACACACACACAGGGCCACGGAGCCACACACATAGAGGGTCACGGAGGCACTTACAAATAGCTTCACAGAGGCACGATGTCGGGGCGGTGTGTAAATGTCGAGACGACTGCGAGCCGACAAGCCGTTGCCACGCAGAATTTTTGGACATTGTCAGTTTTTCGGAGCCCTGTGCGGTGTCGGGACGAACTTGGGATGAACTCCGCACAATTCCGCACGGCTCCGGCGATCAAAGTGGGACCGGCCCCGCGACGCCGGACGCCTCAAGCGACCACGTTAGATCGTGCTAATCGCATAGAGTTGCATGCTGGTGGGACAGGCCCTTTACTGACTCGATTGTGTTTTTTGAGGTAGTGACGAGTAGGGCAGTGGCTTTGTTTAAATGTTGCTTAAATCTGCTCAAATGCAATAAAATCTGGAGCTCGAATATGTGAGTTTAGATTTCAGAGATACAACGTGGAAACAGGCCCTTCGGCCTACCACGTTTGCACTGACCATCTATCACCCATACAACAGATCTATCTTACGCATAGGGACCACTTTTTACAGAAGCCAATTAACCTAGACAGCTGCACGACTTGGGGATATCGGAGGAAACTGGAGCACTGAGAGAAAACCCACTCGGTCACAGGGAGAATGTACAAACTTAGTACAGACAGCACCTGTAGTCAGGATCAAACGGGTTTCCGGCTGCGCAACTGTGCCGCCCCCTTTGTTGTCTTCTACCTGTCTAGGGATACCATTTTGGTATACCTCACATATTGAAAGCAGCTACACGTTAGATTGTGCAGTCTTCCAAAAATTTCATTTCTATTTTACCAAAGAATATTGATAAAGATCAACTTCTAGCTAAGTTTGAAATGTTCTTGGTTACTTGTTATACCTTACAAAGGTACACAGTTCACACCTGCTTGGAAAGAAAACGAGTGGTGCACCACCTCAGTGGTGCTGAGCCCTGCGTATCGAGTGCACACTGTGTGAAAGTTATTTGTTCGTCAATGCTTCAACCATTGTTGAAGCACGGTGATTGGCCTCATCAGCAACAACGATGAGTCGGCCTACAGGGAGGAGGTCCAGCACTTAGCAGCATGGTGCGCTGACAACAACCTGGCCCTTAACTCCAAGAAGACCAAGGAGCTCATTGTAGACTTCAGGAAGTCCAGGGGCGGCACGCACACCCCCATCCACATTAACGGTACGGAGGTGGAACGTGTTTCTAGCTTCAGGTTCCTGGGAGTCAACCTCTCCGACGACCTCTCTTGGACCCACAATACCTCAACTCTGATCAAGAAGGCTCACCAGCGTCTCTTCTTCCTGAGGAGACTGAAGAAGGTCCATCTGTCTCCTCAGATCCTGGTGAACTTCTACGGCTGCACCATCGAGAGCATCCTTACCAACTGCATCACAGTTTGGTATGGCAACTGCTCTGTCACCGACCGGAAGGCATTGCAGAGGGTGGTGAAAATTGCCCAACGCATCACCGGTTCCTCGCTCCACTCCATTGAGTCTGTCCAAAGCAAGCGTTGTCTGCGGAGGGCGCTCAGCATCGCCAAGGACCTCTCTCACCCCAACCATGGACTGTTTACCCTCCTACCATCCGGGAGGCGCTACAGGTCTCTCCGTTGCCGAACCAGCAGGTCCAGGAACAGCTTCTTTCCGGCGGCTGTCACGCTACTCAACAACGTACCTCGGTGACTGCCAATCACCCCCCCCCCCCCGGACACTTATTATTATTTATTCAAATCATTTGCTGTGTCGCTCTTCCAGGGAGATGCTAAATGCATTTTGTTGTCTCTGTACTGTACACTGACAATGACAATTAAAATTGAATCTGAATCTGAATCTGAATCTGAACCATTGTTTCTGTTTCTAGCACTGTACTCTCCTCAGCAGTTCATTCCAGAACTTCCTGAAACTCCCAGAAAGATTATAACTAATAGATCTTCAATGAGTTCCACGCTGACAATGGAAATCTTTTGGAACTCCGCATTTGTTAAAAGATTGAAAACTATTTTCTTTCAGAATAGGTGCCGTAGGTCCAGGGACGGTACGGTCTACTCTTATTTCTGATGTTCTATTTGATGGCACGAGGGTTGAATGCACTGTCACAAGCTGCATTTGAGGCAAATAGCGAATACATTTAAGGCAATGCTGATTTACCTTGAAGGGGAAAGGAACATGATCAATTGTGATACATGAAGAAAGTTGGAAGGAAATTTGTGTGTAACATTGACATGACCAGTTGGCCACATCAGTTGGTTTCTGTATTGGTGTAACTTGATGGAAGGAGACCATTTGGCCCATCATGCGTATTCTGGCTCCAATAAAGTACTCCACTCGGTTCTACCCTTTTTACTCTTTTTGTGAGGCCGATAAATGCTTTCCCTCAAATCTTTATCTAATTTCATTTTAATATTGAATTCCTGTACATCAGCCTTAGTTTATTATTGTCACGTGCACCAAGGTAGTGAAAAACTTTTTTATTGCATGCTATCCAGTCAGTGGACGGCTATACATGATTACAATCAGGCAGTCCACTGGGTACAGGTTATGAAATTCTGCTGTTGGAGTAGAAATTTAAAAGAGTGGAGCGATTGTAATGAATGATTGCAGATCCACTTCTACGACCAGCATGCAGAGAGTCGTCTGGCTTTGGTACCTTTTCTACTTAACAACTTCCCATTCAATTTGTCATTCATATATATCGATCTATCTATATATCTATATACTATTAAAAGTATTGTTTGTTTTGCTGTGATCTCAGGAGCTACACCAAAACTACATGGTGGCGCAAAATGTTTTGCACCACCTTACTCACATTTGTCCCGTTTGCATTCCTATAAAACTTCGTTCACATAGATCTTATATTTCACAATAAATTTTACATTTGTAAACTTAAAAAGTAACGGTTTTAGAACAAATTTCACTATGCAGCTATATCTTCAGCTATGATGTCACAATTGCTACATTGTTGCAATTTTGGCACATTTTCAGTCCAGCCAGGCTCGCAGCACAAGAAATGTTGCTATCCCTTTTTTGTTTAATCCTGGCAGCACGGAGGGAGGTACACTGCATTTTCAATAAGGCGAACTGAGCAGCACGTGTGCAGTTGGGCTATGGGTGAGTGGTGGAATCTTGTGTTGGGGGAACGGATTGTGTTGGGGAAACGGGTGAGTGGTGTTCAATATTGCCTTGGGGAACGGGTTGCGTTGGGGGACCAGGCCTCGCGTTTGGGAAATGGGTGGGTGGTCGAATATCGACTTGGGGAAAGGGTTGCGTTGGGGGACCAGTCCTCCCGTGAGGGCTATGGGTAAGTGGACCAATATTGCCTTGCGTGACTGGACCTCCCATGTGACAGGGACCCAACTGGTCCCAGTTGGTCTAGTATACTATTAAAAGTCTGGCCTTGTTTGATTTCTGTCTGTGATCTCAGGAGCTACGCCAAAACAGTGTACGGTAGCATGAAATGTTTTGCGGAATCTTACTCAGATTTTCCCCGTGGTCGTTTTTCCCCTGTCGCTCCCCGGGACGGTCTGCCCATTCCTGCACCATCGCGTCCTTACTGGAGCTGAGGATGGCCAGGGGATGTTTCCAACTGGACTTTCGGAGGGACCCGAAGCAGTCCAGTCCAGCCCCAAGCAGCCCAGCCCAGCCCCGAGCAGTCCAGCCCAGCCCCGAGCAGTCCAGCCCAGCCCCGAGCAGTCCAGCGCAGCCCCGAGCAGTCCAGCCCAGCCCCGAGCAGTCCAGCCCAGCCCCGAGCAGTCCAGCCCAGCCCCGAGCAGTCCAGCCCAGCCCCGAGCAGTCCAGCCCAGCCCCAAGCAGCCCAGCCCAGCCCCAAGCAGCCCAACCCCAAGCAGCCCAGCGTCAGATACCCAGCCCAGCCCAGCATGGGAGACCCAGCCCATCCTAGAGTCAGAGACCCAGCCTACCCCAGTCGGAGGCCCAGCCCAGCCCGGAGTCGGAGATGTCGCCGATGTCGCCAAACGGAAATAGACAATAGGTGCAGGAGTAGGCCATTCGGCCCTTCGAGCCAGCACCGCCATTCAATTTGATCATGGCTGATCATCCCCAATCAGTACCCCTTTCCTGCCTTCTCCCCTTATCTCCTGACTCCGCTATCTTTAACAGCCCTATCTAGCTCTCTCTTGAAAGTATCCAGAGAACCGGCCCCCACCACCCACTGAGACAGAGAATTCCACAGACTCACAACTCTCCATGAAAAAGTGTTTCCTCATCTCTGTTCTAAATGGCTTACCCTTTTTTCTTAAACAGTGGCCCCTGGTTTTGGACTCTCCCAACATCGGGAACATGTTTCCTGCCTCTAGCGTGTCCAAACCCTTAATAATCTTATATGTTTCAATTAGATTCCCTCCCATCCTTCTAAACTCCAGAGTATACAAGCCCATTCTCTCAGCTTCTGACAGTCCCGCCATCCCGGGAATTAATCTTGTAAACCTACACTGCACCCTCAATAGCAAGAATCTCCTTCCTCAAATTAGGGGACCAGAAAGCGGAGACTCTGATCCCAGCAGAGGAGAATGACCAGCAACTAGCACCTGCTGTGAGTCCCCATGGCACCGCCAATTGCAACCACTACCCCTCTGGTCCCCCTCGCTGGCTCCTCCCCCGTGATGCCCCCCTCTCCCCATGGCTCTTGGCCCATCTTTTCTCCAAGCTCACAACCCCCCTGCCCACACACACCTCTCCCCCCACAATTCCCCCCCACCCCTACACACCCCCTCTGCCCCCACACAACCCCCCGCCCACACATCCCTCCCCCCCACAAGCCCCCTTAACCACACCCCACACCGCCCCCCACATATCCCGTCACCCACACACTCCCCCGCCCACACCCCCAGCCCTACAACCACCCCACACACACAATCCCACACACTCACCTCCCCGCACACCCACCCCCCCGACACACCCCCATACACCCCACACACACGCACCACCCCACATAGCCCCCCCACACATCCTCCCCACACAACCCCCCACACAACCCCCCCACCCCCACAACCCCTGTTATCTGCAGGTTTGCGTTGTTTCTCTATTTGCACAAAAATGGCACATGATAGCGCTACGATTTTTGGCCCACCTTTCACACCATTGTCCTGTGCTGTAAATGAAACTTGTTTTGTTCATATCGATGGTATATTTTAAACGTTGTTAAGGTTTTAAAAAAAAACTTAAAACAGCGCCCCCAGCTGCTCATACACATGCAAGTTGGAGCCTGTCCAGAATTCAGAACGCCATCTTCTTTCACAATTACGACATGGGTAAGATTATTCCATTTTAATTTCTGCTGCCCCAGACCTGCGGGGATCCGCCGTCTTGGCGCTGAGGATGGAGCAGAGTATGCAGGCACGGTCAGCTCCGGGAGTGGGGAGATGAGTGGCCGTGCCGATGATGCGGGGGGCCTGGGCGCTGAGGCTAGCTCCGCCACCTTGGCTTTGAGGCTGGGGCTGTGTCTAAGGGTGGCGGTGACAGGCTCAGGGAACGGGGAGAGCAGAGGCCGCGCCGATGATCCGGGGCCTGGGCACTGATGCTGGCTCTGAGGCTGACGGTTGCTGCTGCTGATCCGGGCCCGCGCGGCTGGCTGAGACCGCTCCAAGGCCTGGGCACTGAGCCTGGCTCTGAGAGCGACGGCTGCAACCTCGAGATCCTGGGCATGTGAGGAGGGAGAGTGGGGGGATTGAGGGAGAAGAGATAGTAGGGAGGAAAGTGGGGGAACTGAGGAGGGAGAGGGGGAGGAGGGGTGAGTGGCGAAGGTAGGGAGTGGGGAATAGAGGGAGAGGAGGAGGTGAGGTGTGGGGGAGATGGGGGATTGAGGGATAGGAGGGGGTAGGGAGGGGAGAGGAGTTATGGAGGGAGGGAGGGAGTGACAGAGGGAGGGATTCGGGAAGGGAGGACTAGAGGGAAGCTGAAGAGGAGGGGGAGGGAGTGCTGGGGATGAGGGGAAATGAGTTGTGCCTGTGCAGTTGGAGGTTATGCGTGAGTGGTGGAATATAGCATTGGGGGAACAGGTTGCTTTGGGGGAACGGGTGAGTGGTGCAATATTGCGTTAGGTTGCATTGGGGGACCAGGCCTCCCTTGTGACAGGGACCCAACGGGTCCCACTTAGTCTATTTACCAATAAATTTAAATCTGGCATTTGATTATTATTTCTTCTAACAATCTGAAGTGGTTCTTCCTTATTTACTAATTTCAAATTGCTACTGAAACCTATTTTCTGTGGCGTTTCTATGTAGCAGGGATATTCCACACTCTGGAAAGCTTCAGTAGGACTGAGATTCAGACAATATTGCAACTAAACTTTTATAAAGCCTCAACAGTATTTGCTTGGATCTGTGCTTTATACCTTGTTTATCTTGTGTAAAATCCCACGTGCCTTTTTTAGTAGCCTTCAAAAAGTTATAAATGGCATATTTGGAGTATTCTATCTCCTCATTCTTTCTACCAAAGTGTGATGGAGTCAGAGAACGTGGAAGCAAGACCTTCGACCCAACTTGTCCACACCAACAACATGTCCCATCTGCCTATGTATGGCCCATTTCGCTCTAAAGCTATCATATCCATGTACCTGTCCAAGTGTTTCTTAAACATTGCATTAGTACCTGCCTCAACTACCTCCTCCAGCAGCTTGTTCCATACACCCAACACCTTTTGTGTAACACCTTTCCCCGCTCACCTTAAACCTGTGTCCTCTGTTCTCGATTCCCTGACTCTGGGCAAAACTCTGTACATTTACCTGATTTAGTATCCTCTATAAGATTGTCCCTCATCCTCCGGCACTCCAGGGAATAAAGTCCTAGCCTGCTCAACTTCTCCCTATAGCTCAGGCCCTCGAGTCCTGGCAAAATCCTCTTAATGGGCCTGTTCCACTTAGGCGACTTCTAAGGCGATTGCAGGAGACTCAGCAGTCGCCACATGGTAACCACATGTTCGCGGGTGGTTGGCGGGGAGTCGCCTTCATGGTCGTGCGGAGTTCCCGCATTCTGGGAACTAGTCGCGGGCTCATTATGGTCGCCGAGAATTTTCGAACATGTTGAAAAATTAGCGGCGACTAGAATGAAGCCGCCATGGAGCGTAGCGAGAATTCTCGTGCCGTAGGTGGGTCACCATGAGGTCCTAGTGGGTTGCCAGGAGGTCGAAGGTTCTCTTAGGTTCTCGTAGCTTTTAGCCGGTGCTGACCGGTGAATTTCATTGGCTCATTGGGAAAAAAAACGTAAGCAGTAGTTTTCAGAACCAAGTTAAATGTTACAATGTTAAATGTCCGCCGTGGTTCACAGCCGTGTATCTCCGGCTTCTTAAAGTTGTCACCACTCCATTTCCCCCCTTTCTCCCCCTTTTTCCCCCTTCCCCCCCATTCCCCCCCCCCCCCCTCTCCCCCTCTTTTAAAAGACTTACCGTACACTGCTTTTTAGCTTCTTAATTACACCACCAACCTTACTGTTCATTGCAGTGTGTGTCTGTATCACATTGGCTTTGCACCATGTGAATTTCACTCAGACACCGTCCCCCCCACTTGCCCTGTCCCCAGCTGGTGAAGGAAGCGATGTGTTTGTGTTCTCCTTTGACAGTCGCTGTTCCAGTTGTCGGTCTTTGGCAGTCGCCTGAAAAATCGCCTAAGTGGGACAGGCCCATAAGTCTTCACTGCACCCTACCAAGACAGAACCAATTAACCTCAGTCTCAGCACTGGATGAACAGACGTTTAATGCTGCTCAGTCTTTCACTGAGTTACAGAGCTGCTACTTCACCTACTTCACCTAATTTTATAAATATGAGAAGTTGCAGCTGAAAAATGGTAATTTATCAAACATGGTGACATCTTTTTAGAATTTACATGGAATTATAAATAGCAGCTTGCCTGCCAGGGGCCAATTGATTTCACTGATCTTACTCTCCTTAAATTTGTTCCAAATCTAAATATCTGCCATGTCTCCAAGATTTATGTATTCTGTAAACTTTGTAGTTATCCATGCTTACACAAGTTCAGTTCATAAATATATATCAAAAAGCAATGGTTCAACATGAACCACTGAGAAATATTCCTCCCTGGTTTGAAAAAAATCTTTCATCACAACTTTGTATTTTTGTCACTTGACCAGTTTCCTATCCATGAAGCCGCTACGTCTTTAATATAATAGACTTCAATTTTGCAAACAAGTCTGTTATGCAGTATCTGATAAATAGAGCCAGGATGTTTAGGCACTAAAAAACTCTGAAATAGGCAGGCAGAAAGGCATAATAAAATTACAAAAAAGGCACGAGAAGGCATTTATTGACAAAAAAGGTATTTATTTCCACCACCAAAATATGGTTTAAAATGATAATATAAAGGCATACTATATTAAATGACCAATGTTGCCTGGTTGCACATAATTACTAGCATTTTTTTCACATTATCTGGTGTTTAACTGTGCCGTCTGTCAGACAGAATATGCTTCAGTAGTGAAAAACTTCTTTCTACCTCAGCTGAGGTCACTGGTGCATACCCTAAACAAGCTACAGACTCTATATTCATGTCGATAGCTTGTGCATTACAAATACTTATTGGAAGCAATAAACACAAGATCGCGGTGGAGGGACTTTTCTGCATGATTTCACTGACGATCCTGACTGCAGCAGATTCCGTTTTTCAGTCACTTCCTCGATGGAGAGGCGACTCTTTCCATGTTGTTTCTCCGCCTCCCCTCTCGCGGCCTAACAGCTTGGATTGGAGCAGCCTTTCCCGGAGCTGGGCCCGGAGCTTCAGCAGCGGGCGCAGCATGGATTTTTCCATCCCTTGCTAGGGATCGTCGGAGAAGAGCTCCGACCTATAGCATCCTGAAGCTGTGGTGTCCGGTAGGAAAGTGGCACTCCAAGCCGCGGAGTGTGTTTGACCGTCCCGACGTTGGAGTTTCAATTGTTCCGAAGAGAGAGTCTGTCCTTCCGGCCGTCTGTAGCGGCGACTACGGAGGGTTTATGACCCCGACCAGGGATGAACAAGGGAGGAGGACTGACTGAACTTTGTCGCCTTTCACCACAGTGAAAACTGCTGTGGTGGATGTTTGTGTTGGATTTTATTGCGTATTGTGTGGTTTTTTTTCAACTATCGCTGCATGGCACATTCATTTCACTGTACCTTGGTTGGTGCATGTGACGAATAAATTTGACTTTGACTTTGTTTGACTTCTCCAATACCTCTAATGTCAACAAATACTCCTTTAATGGTTGACTTGCCTCTAGTGTACCGATGACCACAGTGGCAACATATCTCCCCACAGCATCGGTTGTCTCGTCTATTGAGGTCCATATTTTGTTGTATGCAACTTCCTCTCTAATTTTCTGCACACCAATGTTGAAGTTGCTGTCAACATCATTTTTCTGTGATGACGGTCAAACACACTCGCTTGTTATATGTTCCTCTGTGTATTTCTCTAAAAAACTTCTGAGAGATTTGTTTTCAAGTTCCACAGTAGAATTCCAGCAACAATGATTGCCTTACACAGGTCACTTGAAAACTCAGATTTGTGAGTGGAGCCAGCAGTAAATGTAGTGAGGAGACAAGCTTGGATGTTTCGCTTGGGCCGTCTACACCCCAGCGGTATCAACATTGACTTCTCTAATTTTAGATAGCCCTTGTCTTCTCCCTCCTCCCCCTCCCCCCCCCCCCCCCCCCCCCCCCCTTTCGCAGCTCTCCTTTGAATCCTACGGTCTCTGCCTCTTCCTTTCTTTTTCCCGCCCACCCCCCCTACATCAATCTGAAGAAGGGTCTCGACCGAAAACGTCGCCTATTCCTTCTCTCCATAGATGGTGCCTCAGCCGCTGAGTTTCTCCAGCATTTTTTGTCTACCTTCGATTTTTCCAGCATCTGCAGTTCTTTCTTAAATAGATCTTGGAGAAAACTGAACCAGTGGGCAGCGGCACAAACGAATGAATGAACGACGGTGGCGCCCCCAGTTTAACCCCGTTGGTGGAAGTTGTACGTTATACTATGTTAACACGTTAATAATAACTTATTAATATTAACATGTTAACATAGAAAACATCTTTGTAATCACGGTACAAGTAGAAAGAAAAAGGCTGATTTACGGACTCGATCGTGAATAAGGCATTATCCTGGTGAAATCATCAAAAAAGGTATGAAAAGGCACATGGCATTTATGGCAAAATCCTGTCTCTACTGATTTGTTGAAGGATTACAAACTATCCTCATCGGGCCCCTCCACGATTTTGTTGAAATACACAAATAAGGAAGTCAAATGTGGTTGCAAATAACATTCTAGCTTCCCTTTTATCAACTCGTATGTTTCGAAAGTGCCAGTTGATCTATTCCAGATAAATGTCTCCAAATGGAGATACAAAGAAACAGCAGATGCCTGAATTGTGAGCAAAACACAAAGTGCTGGAGGAACTCAGCTGATCAGGCTGCATCTGAGGAGGAAATGGACAGGTGGCATTTCGGGTCGGGACCCTTGTTCAGACATGTCATGTGCTCAATTGTTTCTTCATTACCAACATAAGGTAGTAGTTGTGAAATGATCCTTTGAATGGGTGTAAATGTGCAATCTTCCAGTGGTCTGCTACGAATGCAGTACTATGAAGAACTGATTATAGATGGAACCTTCTTCTTCTTCTTCTTCTTTTGTGTGGCGTGCACAGCCTAAAGTTGTTGGACAACTTGTTCTATTTGATCTTCCGTTTGTGCACGTCGAGTTGATTGCATTAGTTGAAACAGGGCTGACCACGTGATGGTTCCAATCTCCCACCCTAGATGGAGCCTCCACTCATGTCACTCTTGTTTCCATGAATCACCTTCTTCTTCTTCTTCTTCCGTATGGCGTGCACAGCCTAAAGTTGTAGACACCAATACACTACATCTATTTGTTTGTGCACCTCGGGTTGATTGAAATAGTCGAAACAGGGTGGACCACGTGAAGGTTGCATTCTCCCACCCCATGAATCACCTAGGACACATCCTTTGGGAAATGCAATAATCTGCAACTCATGCTTGCTTTGGCAAGGCAGTTTGTACTGTAACATTTCTTTAGATAAATAAAATGGTAATTTTTCCTCTTGACCCGTACACTAGTTCTGTCCTACACATTGGGGACAATTTACAGAAACCAATTAACCTACAAACCTGCACGTCTTTGGGATGTGGGAGGAAACCAGAGCACCCGGAGAAAACCCATGCAGTCACTGGGAGAACGTACAAATTCCTTACCTGTGGTCAGGATGGAGCCCGAGTCTGTAAGGCAGCAACTCTACCGCTGCGCCACCGTGCCACCCTTTTGTTTTACCGCGATCCTGCTTTTACCCACTGCCTTGCTTCCTGGGTAAAGATACCACCAGGGCCCTAAAGCCTTTTGTCGCAAGCATGCATTGATCATGGAAGTTTTATCTTTCAGCAAGATGCAATAATAAGTTAAGTTTAAGGAATGTACTGTAAGGCACTCAGGAAACACAGTGACAAAGGGAGAATTACAAATGAATCCCAACTTTTCACAATAACATTTGTTTTTGCATTGGATCTTTGCCTTAGACCTTATACACACTTATAAGGTCAATCACAAGTAATTGGGAATGGTAATAAAACGGAGCTACATGTGCAAGTTTATACCAAAGATAGACCAAAATGCTGGAGTAACTCAGCTGGTCAGGTAGCATTTTGGGAGAAAATGGACAGGTGATGTTTCGGGTCAGGAAGTCTGAAAAAGGGTCCTGACCCAAAATGTCACCTGTCCGTTCTCTCCACCAATGCTGCCTGACCCGCTGAGTTACTCCAGCATTTTGTGTCTATAAATGTAATGATGTTTGGTGAGAAACATATTTTCAGTAAAGATAGTAGACATGCTGTTCGTGAACAGCTGTGGTTCAGCAGACTAAAATACACAAGAATGCAAAGTTGAAAGGAGATTTGTGGGGTAAGTTTTATTACACAGGGTGGTGAGTTCCTGGAACATTCTGCCAGGGGTAGTAGTGGGGGCAGCTACGATAGTGGCATTTAAGAGGCTTATGGATCATGTGCAGGCAGATTAGTTGAAATTGGCATGTTTGGCACAGACCTTGTGAGCCGAAGAGCCTGTTCCTGTGCTGTACTATTTTATGTATTAATGATAATGTATTATACAAAATATGAGGAAAGTGAATGGAGGATTGACATCTAGAGGGCAGCACAGTTACACAGCTGGTAGAGCCGCTGCTTCACAGCTCCTGTGACCCAGGTTCAAACCTGACATCAGATGTTGTCTGTGTGGAATTTGTCTGTTCTCCCTGTGTTTGGGCTTCTCCAAATTTCTCCCACATCACAAATGCACATTGGCAGGTTAATTGTCCACTGGTATTTCCTGTACAATGTTGATGAGAGGTAGAATCTGGGGGCTGTTGTTGGGAATGTGGAGTGTTTAAAATAGGCTTAATGTACATCTGTATGAATGGGTGCTTGATGGAAGTTGTAGATTTGCTGGGCCGATTTTCATGCTCTATGACTATGATAATTGAAGTCTGCACGATAGTGAGGGAAATATATCAATTAAACTATAATTAGTGAGGTGATTTAACCCGATAGGCATGTATTATTGGTAATTGGCCCCCAGGTTTTCCTGTTCAGTTTAATTTCGAGATACAGCATGGAAACAGACCCTTCGGCCCACGCAGTCCACACTGGCCATTGATCACCCGTATAGATTAGTTCTATGTTATCCCACTTTCTCATCTACTTCCTGCACATTAGAGGCAATTATTTCACAGAAGCCCGCACCAACAAATCTGCTCGTCTTTGGGATGTGGGAAGACACCAGAGCACCCGGAGAAAACCCACCCAGTCACAGGGGGAATGAGCAAACTCCACACAGTCAGCACCCGAGGTCAGGGTCAAACCGGGGTCACTGGCACCATGAGGCAGCAGCTCTGCCATCCTGGGGACATTATTTGCTACAATCACCTGTCAGGCACAATGCTTCAGGGATTCACAGTCAACAGCGAGCATTGTTGACTCACCCAGAGCTCCACTACAAATGCAAACACATGTCAAGAGCAACCCTGTGCATTTTTTTAATGGTACAGCCAAGTTTCCTAAATATTAGGTTTCCTGTGCAATCCAAGTGCATTGCAACCTTCTACCAGCTTGTTCATACCTGCTGCAGCTTCAATGTATTACACTTTCAAACAATGCAAGCTACATGCCAGTCTGAAAATTACCCCTTGCTGGGGTTATGAAAGCAGTGAACAGCATGAGTAAGATGGGTTACATGCTGAGATTACAATAAACCTCTTTGCAAATTCAGCATGCTGCTGTCTCGAGTTGAAAAGACACAGTGTAATCACTTGCCTATTTTCAGAGCTTAAACAATGCTGTCCCGCCTGATGTTCCTTAGTTTCTCCTCCTAGAACCTTTGTCCTTCAACTCATGTTCATCATTACTTAATATGACTTTATACTTTGTAGGGAATAAAGAGGGTGGCAAAGCGGTGCAGCTGGTAGAGCTACTGCCTCACGGTGCCCGAGACTCTGGTTCGATTCTGCGCTCATACTGTCTGTACAGGGTTTACGCGTTTTCCCTGTGACCGCGTGAGTTTCCACCGGGTGCTCTGATTTCCTCACACATCCCAAAGACGTGGGTGTTTGTACGTTAATTGCCCCTCTGTAAAATTGCCCCGAGTGTGTAGTGAGTGGATGAGAAAGTGAGATGACGTAGAACTAGTGTGAATCGGTGATGGTAAGTCAGCATGGACTCGGTGGGCCATAGGGCCTGTTTCCACGCTGTATCTCTTAACTAAGCTAAACTAAGAAATTAATATAATGCCAATTTGATGTGGATTGTTAGGTTGCTGTGGAGTATAGATATATTAAAAAAATGCCTTCAAAAGGCTGCTTTTGTTTCCCTTGTCTATTTGAAGTAAGCTAATGTGAATTTTCAATGTAGACACATTAATTAACGAATTAGGTCTTCTGAATAAATTAACTGTATTACTGGACAGAATAAGCTTTCGCACAATGTAGGTTGGAGGCACCTTGCAGACCTTAACCATCCTAAAGCACTTTTGTCAGGATTGTAGAGACTTACAACCAAGACTAGTTTACTTTGGAGTCACAATTGGTTGGCTGTGCTGCACAGACTGATCTTGCATTAAATAAAGACAAAGTCGTTTAGTTTAATTTAGTTTAGTTTAGTTACTACAGGCAAGAAATCACCACATTCTTTGTGGGCAGGGGATATCTATTTCACCCTGCATTTTGGATCTGAACTCTTCAACTAAGTTTCCTTAATTTACTGTGTTTTTGTTTTCACACAGGTCTTTGTTGATCATACTATACTTAAAGAATTCTAAAGTCTGGGGAGTAGCAAAGGAGCTGGTGTGACAGGCAACAGCATGCTTGAGCAGACTATTTTATAACGTGCATTGCTATTTGACCCTTAGTTTTTATTTGTGAGATCAGTGAGAATTCATAATCTTCTCTGAATTAATGTATTTTTTTCTGATCCTAACACTGCTTTTCCTAAAAATGTCAGTGGATTATTCTGGATTTTGATATCGTTCCAGTGAGTTCTATGTGTAGGAAGGAAACTGCAGATGCTGGTTTAAACCAAAGATAGACTCAAAAGCTGGAGTAACTCAGCAGGACGGGCAGCATCTCTGGAGAGAAGGAATGGATGAAATTCAGACCAAGGGTCTCGACCTGAAACGTCACCCTCACCCATTCCTTCTCTCCGGAGAAAAAGATTAGTTAAAACAAATGTAGGTCCCTTGCAGTCAGAAACAGGTGAATTGATCATGGGGAACAAGGTCATGGCAGACCTATTGAATAACTACTTTGGCCCTGTCTTCACTAAGGAAGACATAAATAATCTGCCGGAAATAGCAGGGGACCACGGGTCAAATGAGATGGAGGAACTGAGTGAAATCCAGGTTAGCCGGGAAGTGGTGTTAGGTAAATTGAATGGATTGAAGGCCGATAAATCCCCAGGGCCAGATAGGCAGCATCCTAGAGTACTTAAGGATGTAGCCCCAGAAATAGTGGATGCCTTAGTGATAATTTTTCAAAACTCTTTAGATTCTGGAGTGGTTCCTGAGGATTGGAGGATAGCTAATGTAACCCCACTTTTAAAAAGGGAGGGAAAGAGAAAACGGGGAATTACAGACCAGTTAGTCTAACATCAGTCGTGGGGAAACTGCTAGAGTCAGTTATTAAAGATGGGATAGCAGCACATTTGGAAAGTGGTGAAATCATTGGACAAAGTCAGCATGGATTTACGAAAGGTAAACCATGTCTGACGAATGTTATAGAATTCTTCGAGGATGTAACAAGCAGAATGGATAAGGGAGAACCAGTGGATGTGTTATATCTGGACTTTCAGAAGGCTTTCAACAAGGTCCCACATAAGAGATTAGTATACAAACTTAAAGCACACGGTATTGGGGGTTCAATATTGATGTGGATAGAGAACTGGCAGGCAAACAGGAAGCAAAGAGTAGGAGTAAACGGGTCCTTTTCAGAATGGCAGGCAGTGATTAGTGGGGTACTGCAAGGCTCAGTGCTGGGACCCCAGCTATTTACAATATATATTAATGATTTGGATGAGTGAATTCAATGCAACATCTCCAAGTTTGCGAATGACACAAAGCTGGGGGGCAGTGTTAGCTGTGAGGAGGATGCTAGGAGGCTGCAAGGTGACTTGGATGTGCTGGGTGAGTGGGCAAATGCATGGCAGATGCAGTATAATGTGGATAAATGTGAGGTTATCCACTTTGGTGGCAAAAACAGGAAAGTAGACTACTATCTGAATGGTGGCCGATTAGGAAAAGGGGAGATGCAACGAGACATGGGTGTTATGGTACACCAGTCATTGAAAGTAGGCATGCAGGTGCAGCAGGCAGTGAAGAAAGCGAATGGTATGTTAGCATTCATTGCAAAAGGATTTGAGTATAGGAGCAGGGAGGTTCTACTGCAGTTGTACAGCGTCTTGGTGAGACCACACCTGGAGTATTGCATACAGTTTTGATCTCCAAATCTGCGGAAAGACATTCTTGCCATAGAGGGAGTACAGAGGTTCACCAGACTGATTTCTGGGATGTCAAGACTTTCATATGAAGTAAGACTGGATAGACTTGGCTTTTTCACAACCAACTTCATTAGAACCAACTCGCTAGAATTTAGAAGATTGAGGGGGGATCTTATAGAAACTTATAAAATTCTTAAGGAGTTGGACAGGCTAGATGCAGGAAGATTATTTCCGATGTTGGGGACGTCCAGGACGAGGGGTCACAGTTTAAGGATAAGGGGGATATCTTATAGGATCGAGATGAGAAAAACATTTTTCACACAGAGAGTGGTGAATCTCTGGAATTCTCCGCCACGGAAGGTAGTTGAGGCCAGTTCATTGGCTATATTTAAGAGGGAGTTAGATGTGGCCCTTGTGGCTAAAGGGATCAGGGGGTATGGAGAGAAGCAGGTACGGGATACTGAGTTGAATGATCAGCCATGATCATATTGAATGGCGGTGCAGGTTCGAAGGGCCGAATGGCCTACTCCTGCACCTATTTTCTATGTTTCTATGGTTCTATGAGAAGCTGCCTGTCCCGCTGAGTTACTCCAGCTTTTCGTGTCTATCTCCAGTGTGTTCTTGTTCCGACTGATGTCTGGAAGATGCACAGCTGTTAAAGTTGCTGCCTCCCAGCGGCAGAGACCTGGGTTCGATCTTGACTTCAGGTGCTGTCTGGGCGGAGTTTGCACTTTCTCCCTGTGACCGCGTGGGTTGCCTCCGGGCGATCCGGTATCCTCCCACATCCCAAAGATGTGTGGGTTTGTAGGTTAATTGGCTTCTGCCTCTAGTGTGGGGGAGTGGATGCGAAAGTGGGATAACATAAAACTGTTGTGCATAGGTGATCGATCGTCGGCGTGGACTCGGCAGGCTAAAGGGCCTGTTTCCACACTTTACCTCTAAACTAAACTAAACTAACCAGGTGTTGCCTAGTTTGAGAACAAGGAGTAGGCTGGTTCAGACTGAGATGAGATGCAATGGACAGTTCTAAACATCACCAATTGCAGCAGGATCTCCAAGGGACCAACGAAGGAATCTATTTTGTCTGAGGACAAAATAGATAGCAGAAAGACAACTTCCTTTAAAGGAGCCCAAGGATCGATCTCTCAGGGATTCAGTATTTAAAATTTGGTTTGGATTTATAAATTTCATGCAACAAAATTAACATTTATAACAACATTATAATTTATATATTATATATTAAATACGTTCAGATATTTAATGTATTGAGTTAGACCGGTGGACTAGAATGAGTGCTACCCGCATAAAGCCTACGGAGTTACATGAGCAATGTGTAAGTATATCTCGCACTGATGGAGGGGCCCTTGTTCACTGTGGGAGATAGTTCATCCACAAGGCACAATTCCACATTAAATGTGAATAATTATGGCTTTACTTGTATTCCAACCAACTATCTACTTAAACCATATTGTAAAACCAAAATTAAAAAAACACTCCAAAACTAATGGATAAGCTCACATCTGTAATGAGAGCAAAAGACCAGACTATTAGTCAAAACGGATTGTCTGGTAATAAGTGATTTTTCCTAATTCACATTATTTTCAGAATATTTTTCTGCATTGTAAAAAAAATAAAAGCAGGTGAGTTTTATTTCATTTCTAGTATACCAATTGAGTGGAAGACCCATAAGTGTTATTACTGTGGAATTTTAATCAGGATAAATCTGGAGAAGAAAATGAGCAGAAGTAACAAACAGTGGAAAAGTTTTCTCAGCGCCAGAAAACGAAACCTTGAATTTTAAGTTTAGCTTGGATTTACTCATTTACTATTGTACAGTTAATTTTTTTTTAAAAAGTCTCTGAGCATCCTGTGGTGTTTCCTCATGCCAAAAGATTGAATAATAACAGTAGCAAAAGGTTTTGGTCACCATCTGCAGTGGGGCCTGCTGGTTTGGTTTTGGAAGACCAGAATGACGTTGGTGTATCAGTCAGTATCCCCCCCCCCCCCCACCCGAGGCAAGACATTGTGTTTTACCTGAGGGGATGGTGTCTGGGAATCACTTTCTATTTTAATTGCAAAAGATGAGTGAGAAGGGCTGTGTGTCAGCCTGATGCTTCGCATCTTTCTAATCATTTATAACCTACCACACGCCATCTTTTATTGGGCTTGACAATAATATCCAATCTGGTCTGAAGATCTTTGTGATACAAGGAACTGCAGATGCTGGTTTACAAAGAAGAACACAAAGTGCTGGAGTAACTCAGCAGGTCAGCTGATGCAGGAGAGATATTTGCCAGGCACTTAAGGGTCAGTGACGTGAATCACAAATCTAGAATCACAAGGAGGACAGATTTTCTTCCCCAAGTGGTGACAATGAACCATTTTCACAGATACAGATTTTTTTTCTGATTTAGTATTTTTAGTGGAAAACAAAGCCCAAATTCTGAAACATCACAGATTCCTAGTTAAGCCTTCTGTATTACTTTAGAGTTGAGACTTTAGAGATACGGCATGGAAATATGGCCACTGAGCCCGCGCCAACCAGCGATGCTCATATTCTATCACTCTCCCACACACTAGGGACAATTTACAATTTTATCAAAGCCAATAAACCTGTACGTCTTTGGAGTGTGGGAGAAACCAAAGCACCTGGAGAAAACCCACGAGGTCACTGGGAGAATGTACAAACTCTGCACAACCAGCACCCGTAGTCAGGATCAAATTGGGTCTCTGGCGCTGTAAGGCAGCAACGCGACCGCTGCACCACTGTGCCACCCAATTACTATTACAGAAATTGGCTCTTTGTACCATTTTATGTCTTTCAAACAATATGAAAAAGTTTTGTTTAAAAACTTTCAAAACAACTATTAATGTGCTATCAAAATGAGAAGCATTTTTATAGAACAGTGAAACACTTTTCTTTTCAGAAGCTCATTGTTGGCGCCAAATCTTAGTGATTTGATGATTTGGTTTTAGTGTAGGATTAACAGAACAATGTTCTTCAGCTGAAAAGACTTGCATTTTGCTGTATGGCTTTGATTGTTTTCCATTCCCTGTGCCACTCCCCATGTGGTCTCATTCACGGGATTGCAACTAAAATGGGTGTAGTAATGTGAGAGAGTCTGAAGAGCCGACCCGAAATGTTCACCCATCTTTTTCTCCAGAGATGGTGCCTGACCTGCTGAGTACTTCAGCACTTTGTGTCTACCTTTAGTAATGTGGTACAGCACACAACTGGGTGGAGGGCTGGGAAGGAAAATCTATTGGGAATTAGACAGAAACCACTCAAACTTTATTCTTTTGTAAACAAGTTCTTGCTTAAGAAATGTAAAATGAATTTGTGAAAGATGTTGAGATGTTAAGTTAATGGCAACTGATCACTGATTTTAGGCAGAAATCAGAAAGGCTGTAGCAAGCATCGCAACTGAATCTAAAGAGGACAGTCCAATATCTGATGCCTTGACAGATGAAATCAACAGGCATATTTCACCGTCTCATCATCTTCCAGTGGAGCAGAGCTCTCCTCTCAGAAACAGCGCTAGTCCCTTGGTAATTAAGTAACACGTACACCATTTTATGAATTGTATTAATTATTTTATTGTAAGATATTCTGTTTCTTTTATATGGTTAATCAATGCAGCCTTGAAGAGCTTGCTTACTCGAGCTTATTAATTTTGCACCAGAGAAAATAAACAAAATATAAATACAGTATTCACATGTACTAAGAGAGGTTGGACCCACATAGTAGTTCTGCACACCAATTAATAGAATATCCACAGGTTTGTTGTAAATGGTGGGGGTGTGGAAGAAGGGAGAAACTGAAAGTATCAGAAACTCTTTCAACTCAGAACGATTAGCTGGAAGTAGAAGCAATGGAGATCCTTAATTTATGTTTTTCAGTATCTTGTTGAGCACTAGAGTGTTTACTGACCACATTATCGGAAGTATTCAGCAACTGAACTCATCACACCTTTAGTTCAAAAATAAAACTAAATTCCAGAGTTATAGTGAACATGATTGCCCTCTCCAGTAAAACTGCATTTAACCGAGTGTAGGATCAAGGAAGCCTGATACAACTCCACAGGAAAATACTCCACTGTGGTCATGAGAAAAAACACCTAGGATATTGTTCTTGCTGGCAGGCATGGTAAAGGAAAATCCTAAGAGAATCCTAAGAGAAGGGGTAAGTATTGAATGATGAGGGAAGCACATTGAAAGGAGTGAGAATGAGACAGGGAGAGGCACACCAAGAGTGGGAGAGAACCTGAAAGATGGAAAGGGAGGGACTGAGGAAGGGTGGTAGAGAGGCAGAGAAATGCCCATAGATTATGAGAGTAGAGGAGTAGGAACATGCAAAAGAAGGGTGGTAAGGGAGAGGGAGGGAAGTGCAGAAAGAGCGAGGGGAGAGAGAACAAGTGTAGCAGAGACATGGAGAGAGAGAGAACAAAGAGGGAGGAGACAATGAGAAGTATATAAAATGGTGAGAGGCATAAATAGGGTAGACAGTAAAAACCTTTTCCACAGGGTGGAAATGTCCAACACTAGAGGGTATAGCAATAAGGTGAGGGGGAAGGATTAGTGGAGATGTGCGGGCCAAGTTTTTGTTACACAGAGAGTGGTGGGGCCTGGAACACATTGCCATGGGTGGTGGTGGAGGCAGATATGATAGTGGTGTTTAAGAAGCTTTTCGATAGACACGTGGAAGTGCAGGGAATAGAAGGATATGGATCATGTTCAGACAGAAGAGATCAGTTTAACTGGGCATTATGTTCAGTACAAACATTGTGTGCTGTACTGTTTTATGATCTATGTAATTTAATGAGCAGAAGGGAAATGGAGAGAGGAAAGGCAAAGGAAAGATGAGGTGAAGGGAAGCAAAGGTAGCTTATGAGTGTATGACAGAGTGATGGTGTTGCAAAGAAAGGTGCCAGTGTCACTGCAGGTGAGGAGAAGAGCTGGAAGTACTGTATAATGATCTCAGAGTTAACCCTGTCAAATCTTACAGTCTTACAAGATATGTTATGCTCTTCATGTTTGCACTGCAGGTTATGCCACTCGAAATAGAGCCCTCCGTGGCAAGTTCCTGCCAGTATTGCCAGCTTGTTAACCGGGAACATCTGTGTGGCCCTCTCGCGCGTAATACTTCCCTCCTGTGGGGAATAGTTTCCACCAGCTGCTGCAGGTCCCTCTCACTGAATGGGGAAGTGTTCTTACTTCCTTCAGAAAGAGCCGGTGCAGCAATCTCTGACTGATCAGCACATTCCCGTGGTGATGCAGCCTCAGCAGCCCAGCTAAGTACCGTGGTTCCAAGAAGTTCTAATGGAGCTTCTCAGTAACAGCCACTGAAACAGCATCCGTTACACTGCGGAACACAAAAGTGTTGTTACTTAAACCCTGCTAATGGATATAGCCATTTTCTTCTAACTTTTCAAAACACAGAGACACACAAAAAAAAAGTACTGGGAAATTTCTAACCCATTAGAGTCTAAATACAACTAACTGGATGGATAAGTAACAAAGTACAGTGTGGGAGATTGTAAGGGTACTCCTATTACAGTGGTTTCCAAATGGCGAGGTATTACTCATTATTGATGGTCAGACAGAGCACAGCTACACAGATCTGATACGCAAAAAAAATAAACGTAAGGAGAGGAAGAAAGCCAAATTGAAGTTAGCCTATGCCATGAAATGTTGCAGGTACATAGGTCCCTGAAATTGGCATCACAGTTTAAGGATAAGGGGGAAGTCTTTTTGGACCAAGATGAGAAAATCATTTTTCACACAGAGAGTAGTGAATATGTGGAATTCTCTGCCACAGAAGGTAGTTGAGGCCAGTTCATTGGCTATATTTAAGAGGGAGTTAGATGTGGCCCTTGTGGCTAACGGGATCAGGGGGTATGGAGAGAAGGCAGATACAGGATACTGAGTTGGATGATCAGCCATGATCATATTGAATGGCGGTGCAGGCCGAATGGCCGCCTCCTGCACCTATTTTCTATGTTTCTATAAGGTGTTCAAGAATGCTTTCAGCACATTGGCCTTCATCAGTCAGGTTATTGAGTATAGAAATTGGGAGGTCATGTTGCAGTGGTACAAGACGTAGTACTTGGAGTATTGTGTTCAGTTTTGCCACGATGGGTGGCGCCTCGAGCCTCGCCAGCAGCTATTCGTCTTTTTTTTTGTTTTAGGTAGGTCTAAAAGTGTGTTTTAATGTGTTTGTGTGTTTTAGTGTGGGGGGTGGGGGCGGGATTTGGGGGAAACTGTTTTTTAGTCATTTACCTCGGCGGAATGCGACTTTTCTCCTAGTTGCATTTCGCCCTCCCTCGCGGCCTAACAGCTTGGATTGGTGCGGCCTCTCCCGGAGTCAGCCCAGAGCTTCAGCAGCGGCCGCAGCGTGGACTTTCCATCGCAGTGCGGGCGAGCCCTTGCCGGGGGTCACCAGAAGAAGTGCTCCGACTGCCGGCCTACAGCGTATGACATACTGAAGCCGCGGTCTGCTGAGATTCTAGCGGCGAGCGCGGTGTGGACTTTCCATCGCGGAGCCTGGGATCCCTTGCCGGGGATCGCTGGAGAAGAGCTCTGACCGCCGGCCTGCGGCCTATAACATCGTGAAGCCCCGGTCTCTGGTAGGAAGCGCCCGATTCGGGACCTCCAAGCCGCGGAGTGTCCATCTGTCCCGACGTCGGAGTTTCGAGCATCCCGACGAGACGGCCTGTACATCGGGCCATCCGTAGTGGCGACTGCAGAGGGTTCATGGCCCCGACCACGGGTGAAAAAAGGTGGAGGGCTGACAAAATGATTGCCCTCCACCACAGTGAATAATGTTGATTCCACTGTGGTGGATGTTCATGCTATATTCTAGTGGGTATAGTGCTATTTAGTTTGTATGGCGTATGGTATATCAAATTCCACTGTACCTGAATTGGTGCATGTGACAATAAATGTGAACTTGAGTTTTGGTTAGCCTGCTATAGGAAGTATGTTGTTAAGCTGGAAAGCTTGCAGGGGAGATTTACAAGGATGTTGCCAGGACTTGAGGGGCTGAGCTATAAAGAGAGGTTGGACAGGCTAGGACGTTATTCCTCGAAGCACAGGAGGCTGAGGGGTAATCTTATAGAAGTGCATTGAATCATGATTGAAATATATAGGGTGAATGTGCAGTCATTTACCCAGATTAGGGGAATTAAGAACCACAGGATATAAATTTAAGTTCAGAAGATGGGAAGATTTAATAGGAGCCTGGCTGCATTTGTACAGAACTGGTGAAAATTATCTGGAATACCCTGTATAGTTTTGGTCCATTTACCTAATGAACAATATACTTGCTTTGGGACATTGCAGCATTGGTTCACTGCATTGCTTCCTGCAATGAGAAGGTTACCGTATGTGGTGGGAATTGGATAGTCCTACTGCTGAAGTTCAAATGGATGAGAAGACATCTCATTGAAACCAAGACTGAGAAAGATTAACAGGGTAGAAGTTGTTTCCCCTGATTGCTGTTTAGAGGTACAGCATTGAAACGGATCCTTCGGCCCATTCAGTTTGCGCCAACCATTGATCACCCGTTCACACTAGTCCTATGTTATTTCACTTTCTCATCCACTCACTACACACTGTCATCAATTTACAGAGGCCAACTAAACTATAAAATTGGACTTCTTTGGGATGTGGGAGGAAACCAGAGCACCAGGAGAAACCCATATACTCACTGAGAGAACGCAAACTCCACACAGACAGCACCCAGGGTCAGGACGGAACCAGCATCTCTGGTGCTTTGAGGCAGCAGCTCTACCAGCTGCACCACTGTTCCTCCTTGTGTTTCAAAACAGACAGTATCATTTTTGGGGAAGGGGGAGGCAAAATACAACTCGGATTTCTTCAGTCATTGGCTTGAAGATCTTTAGAAAACTTTACCCCTGGGGGTATGAGTGCTCAGTTTATGAGTACATTCAAAGCGAAGGCTTCTTGGACTTAAAAGGATATCAAGCAGTGTGGGAGTCTGGCAGGAAGGTGAATTTGAGGCGAAGAATCTGTTTGCAGTGCTGGCGGATGGATACATTAAAAGCTGGGGATTTAGGTGACCTTAAGCACTTGAACAGGTGGGATAAACTTACATTTAGGTGACACTTGAATTATTTTAGTAATTATGTTCTAATTACGATTAATTGAATTTTATACATGTTTCTAATTTTCTTAGCAAACCTTAAGACCATTAACTGCTGTTCTTCAGCCCTTCCATCCACCTGGCTGTGAATTCCCTATTTCCAGTCATAACCTCTGCCAGGTGAGTGTATGTGTGAGTGGATAAGTGATTAGAATTGCATTTGTAAGAGTTAGATTGTACGGCATGCTCGCAAATCGACATTTGAGATAATTGTAGAAATGATATTCTACTGAAATGCATCTTATTTATAGTTTCTCCCCATAATCAAATCTTGGCATAAATGATTTTATAATATTTGCCTAGGTTACAAATTGGCAGAGATTTGCTGCCTATTAGTATTTTGGACATTTCAAAGTGTAAATTTGGCATCCAAAGTGATACAGAACTACATGAACTGAAATGCTCTTAGTTCTGTGGCATTGTAATTGCTTTTGTGCCTTTAGAAAGAGGAAATCAATTTGAGTTATGATCACTAAACACTCATTTGAACTAGAAAGTAGGCGGGTTGATAGTGAGGGTGGAGAGGAAGATTAACTTCAACTGTGAAGCATTACACAAGCAATAGTGAATACAATCCACCTTAATAGATGGAGTATAACCAATTGGGATGAGGTACCAGAGAGATGTTTGGAATTTATCAGCAATCTGGGAAGAAAAAGGGAAATAGTTTAGTTTATTATTGTCACCTGTACTGAGGTACAGTGAAAAGCTTTTTGTTGGTGCTATCCATTCTACAGTGCGCACACACTGGATAAAGGGTATAACGTTTAGTGCAAGATAAAATCCAGTAAATTCCAATTAAAGATGGTTTGATGGTCTCCAATGAGGTAGATGGGAGGTCAGGATCGCTCTCTAGTTGGTGATAAGAGGATTCAGTTGCCTGATAACAGCTGGGAAGAAACTGTCCCTGAATCTGGAGGTGCGCATTTTCACACTTCTGTGCCTGTTGCCAGGTGGAAGACGGGAGAAGAGGGAGTGACCAGGATAAGACTGGTCCTTGATTATGCTGGTAGCCTTGCTGAGGCAGCGTGAAATGTAGATGAGGTCAATGGAAGGAAGCATGGTTTGCCTGATGGTCTGGGCTATGCCTACATCACTGCATTTTCTTGTGTTCATGGATGGAGCTATTCCCAATCCATGCTAAGATGCATCATGATGAAATGCTTTCTACAGCGCATCTGTAGAAGTTGTTGGGGACAAGCCAAACTACCTAAGCCTTCTGAGGAAGTAGAGGCATTGGTGTGCTTTCTTGGACATATATCGATGTGGCTGGTCCAGGACAAATTGCTGGTGATCTTTATTCCTAAGAACTTGAAGCTTTCATTTCTACTTTGGTGCCATCAATGTATCACCAACAGAAAATAGGTGCATTTAGATTACATTTTGATAACCCTACATTGGATTCATTATAAATGCATTATGGCCTGAATTTCCTCAACCAACTAGTGTTTATTATGCAAAATGTTTAACGATAATCTAGTCTGAAATATCACAATCTGATTAGCAAGCACTGGAACATAAAAAAGCGTAAAACCATCAGAAACAGAAACCCAGGAATGCATAGAACATATTCCATCTGCTACAATACATATTTGTATTATGCTTTGAACACTAATGTCTGAAAGAATCATATTAATACTTGTACACATACTTATGTTTTAACAGATTTTGGTGAACTTCCCTCATGTGAATAGGCACAAAAATGTATTTTCTTACGTAAAATACCCATTGATTTTATTACCATTAATTGCTGTTCTTTAACCTTGAAAATGTCTTCCAATTTTCTATCATAGCCTGTGTAACCACGGTGTCACAATGGCAGAGCTGGTAGAGCTGCTGCCTCTGGTACTATCTGTGTGGAGTTTGCACGTTCTCCCTGTGACTGCTTGGGTCTCCTCCAGGTGCTCTGGTTTCCTCCCCACATCCCAAAGACGTGCGGGTTAATTGGGCTCTGTAAATTGTCCCTCATGTGTTGGGAATACTTAAAAAAGTGGGATTACAGAACTGGTGTGAATAGGTAATTGATGGTCGGTAGGAACTTGGTGGACCGAAGACCCATTTCCATGCTGCATCTCTAAACTAAACTAATGTAATGTGGCATGCATCCACTGGAAGTAACGCTGCATGTACCCTTTGCTGTTCTTAGTTCCAAATAACAACCTTCTTGTCAGAAATGCACAGTGCAGCAAGCTTTCTAAAACAAAACCTTAGATCAGGGCTGCCAACTCTCACGCATTAAGCGTGAGACTCACGCATTCCACGAAATTCTCACGCTCTCACGCTGATCGCATAATTTCTTACACTCAAATAAATAAAGTCACGAAGAATTCAATTCGCCCAAGGCTTCCAGATCTCACCAATGAGAATAGTTTTCTGTTGGCGGGTTTCCCTTAAAGAACGAGCAATTTGATTGTCTTAAGCCCATCGCACACTATTTAAAATGGCAATGTAACTGCAGTACTAATTACTCCATTTGACATTCATGGAACCAAAACCTGCAGGTGCTGGAAATTCAAAATAATGCAATTGTTTTAGAGGTGAGTAAAAACCATGAGGGGAATATATAAGATGAATGCATAGCCTTTTTCCCGGGATATGGGATTCAAGAACTAGAGGACATTGGTTTAAAGCAGCGGTGTCGTACTACCGGCCCGCGGGTTGCGGAGATGGGGGGGGGGGGGAGAGGGAAACACTCCCCGGACATTGCCATGTCTCCGAATTTCCGCTCATTGCGGGTGTTGTCGTCGCTTCATTGACACACACTCTCACACACAACCTAACACACTCTCGCACACACCCTTACACACACCCTCTCTCACTCTCACACACACTGACACACACTCTCACACACAACCTAACACACCCTCACACATACATTCTCACACACAATCTCACACACACTCACACACCCTCACACGCTCTCACACACACACTCTCACACATACACTCTCACACACACTGACACACACTCTCACACACACCGACACACACTCTCACACACACCGACACACACTCTCACACACACCCTCACACACACTGACACACACTCTCACACACACTGACACACACTCTCACACACCCCCTCACACATACTCACACACAGTCTCACACCTTCACATACACACCCTCACTTCAAACACTTCAATAAAAATTAGATAACTGTGTTCATTATCTGAGTGATTGCTGGAAGCAGGCTAATAAAAAATAGGTGCAGTTGTGTAGCCTACATTTACAATTTGTTTTGTTAGGTCGACATTTGTGTCAGCTAACGTTCGATTTCAAAAGGTTTATTATGGAAAGGGTGCCTTCGTGCGTGCACAACTGATCTGGCCTGCATGAAGTTGCATTTTGCCCAATCTGGCCCGTGACCAAAAATGAATTTGACACCCCTGGTTTAAAGCGAGAGAGGAACGATTTAATAGGAACCTGAGGAACAACATTTTCACGCAGAGGATGGTGGGTATGTGGAACGAGCTGCCAAGGGAAGTAGGCAGGTAAAATGACGGCATTTAAAAGACATTTTGACAGGTACACGGACAGGAAAGGTTTCAAGGGATATGGGCTAAATGCGGATATATGGGACTAGTTTAGATAGGGCACCCTGATCTGCATGGACAAGTTGGGATGAAGGGCCTGTTTCCATGCTATAAGACTATGACTCATTGTAGAAAGAGTGCAATTGCTCTGGAGAGGATCCAGGGGTGATTTATGAAGATGTTGGCAGAGCTGGAATTTTTTTTTCACTTTGAAGAAAGATTTAATAATTGGGATTGTATTCTCTGCAGCAAAGGAGGTGAAGACTTAGTTGAGGTGAATAATATTATGAGAATAAGACCTGGTTCGCTTAACAAAGAGTGTAGGAAGGAACTGCAGATGCTGGTTTAAACTGAAGATAGACACAAAAGCTGGAATAACTCAGCGGGACAGGCAGCACCTCTGGAGATAAAGAATGGGTGATGTTTCGGGTCGAGACCTTCAGACTGAAGATGTTGAAAACCAGCCATATAGATGTAAAACACAATGACGGCGATGTGTGTTATCCAACTAAGGGCAGAAATCAGAATCATGTGTTCATTTTTATTGACGTGACACCATAATAAATATATTAAAGAAAAAATAATTTAATGAGGTTGTTCGGCACGGACTTGAAGGGCCGAGATGGCCTGTTTCCGTGCTGTAATTGTTATATGAGGTGCCTTACAGCACCACAGACCTAGATTTGATCCTGACTACGGGTGCTGTCTGTACAGAATTTGTACATTCTCCATATGACCACATGGGTTTTCTCCGGATATTCTGGTTACTCCCACATCCGAAAGAAGTGCAGGTTTGTAGGTTAATTGGCTTCTGTAAAGCGTCCCTGGTGTATAGGATAGAATTGGTGTTAGATTGCTGGTCAGTGTGGACTTGGTGGGCCGAAGGGCTTGTTTCCATATATATATTTTACATATATATCTTAATTTAATTAAACCATATACGTGGTTGAATATGTGGCATTATTTTTGTCTTGATCCAATAGTCAAAGGGTAAGGTTGATTAATTTATTTGTGCAGAACAGTGATGGAAGTCCGACTCTTGCCATTTTTCTGTGTTTATATATATATATATATATATATGCATAACAGCATGAATTATAATCTGATTTCCATACATGAATATACTAAGGTCATTCATGTGCTGAATGAATGATCAGAGCCTGGCTCTACTGTGGAATGTAATTAGGAATGTAATTTAGCCTAACCTTACTCATACCTAATCCAATTTAAAGCATAAATGTTGCATTCAAGTGTAAGTTAAAAGACTCGCTACAGTGTGCACCAGATAGCAAAATTTCAAGCTGAAAAATGCGAAAGCTCCCTACCGTAGAAGGGGGGGACACCCCCCTCCAACACCCTCCCGCCCTCGGTCGCTGCGCTTCCTCGGGCTTGGTCACTGCACTCCCTCGGGATTGGTCACTGCGCTCCCTCGCAATTTCTCACTCTGAATTCTCACCCAATGTTGGCAGCACTGCATCTTAAAGGACAAAAGGGGCACAAGGTTGAAGATGGCCGGGCCAGAAAAAGGGGATGGACGACGGTTTGGTGGACAGAGGTGGCATTGAAATGGCGCCAAAACCTGGCGACTCCTGAATATAGACTCTGTGGGCTGTTTGTTTGCATTGCGTGCTAACTGGGTATTGTACTTATGCATGGCAATAATCTCACTGATCAGTTTGCAAAAAAAGAATCGCACTGTACCTTGATACATGTGATAATAAACAAACCGTTGACTCTCCAGCGATGCTGCCTGACCTGCTGTGTTACTCCAGCAATAAGAGCAATAACACCTGCTGTGTTACTCCAGTAATGAAGAAAATACTCCAGCATTTTCTGTCCGTTTGTGTGTTAACCAGCATCTGCAGTTCCTTGTTTCTACATCTTAAACGACAAATAATATGGTCCCATTCTTGATGATGCAAACAGTATTTGCTGGCACATCAAATCCGAAAACAGATTTATTGCAGCAATTAGCATTTCCTAAATGGCAGGAACAGGTTTCTATCTACTTCACTCCTTAATTGCAATATATACAAAGATTATTGTTTAAATATTTAGTGTGGCTGAGCATTGGGCCAAGAAAATTGCCATGAGACCAAATATTAAACTTTCTGTTTCATATTATTTGTCTCAAATTTTAAAATATATGCATTTCTTTTCAATTTAACATCAATATTTTTGTAAGAAATATTTTAATAAATCGTCCACTTAAATAATTTATATTCAACCGTAAATTTAGACAACATGACAATGTTTAATTGACAAGACAACATCAGGTGGTTTTCATGATATGAAAGGAATAGACTTATCTCTAATCACCTGCTCATATTAGTTCTATGTTATCCCATTTTATCATCCACTCCCTACACACAAGGGGCAATTTATAGAGGCTAATTAACCCAGAAACCCAAGATAAACACAAAAACGAGAGCCTGTAAAGTCCCCTATTCATTTTCACCAGACATGCTGTCTGACCCGCTGAGTTACTCCAGCTTTTTAGGTCTGAAGCAGGGTCTCGATCCGAAGCATCACCCATTCCTTTTCTCGAGAGATGTTGCCTTCGGTTTAAACCAGCATCTGCACTTCCTTCCTACATAACCCAGAAACCCACACATCTTTGGGATGAAGTAGGAAATTGGAGCACCAAGAGAAAGCCCACGTGGTTGCAGGGAGTACGTGCAAACTTCACACAAATTGCACCAGTGGTCAGGATCCAACCTGGGTCTCTGGCGCCGTGCAGTTTTAAAATTTTGACATGAAGTTCATGATTGTTATTAGAACTAGTTACTATTTTTTATCTTTCTTTTATTAAGCAGGTTTTATATCAACTGAAAGGTAATACTCAAATGTTGGTGATAAATAGTACAAACCCTGGACAACTGAAAGCAGTCCATGTCCTTCCTCCGGGTCAGCTGATGGATAACAAGGGCCAGTGCATTCACTTTAATTCACTGGCAGGTTCAATGGAAAACACCGCGATACATCAAGGTGAAGGTACCGTACACAATGAAGAGAAAAGACCTGAGACCTAAAACATAATTTGCATTTTAGTCATACAGTGCATGAAAACGGGCCTTTCGGCCCAACTCGTCCATACTGACCAAGATGCCCCATCTAAGCTAGTCCCATTTACCTGCCATTGGCCCACATCCCTCTAAATCTTTCCTATCCATCTACCTGTCCAAGTGCCTTTTAAATGCTGTTATAGCACCTGGCTCATCTACTTCCTCTGGCAACTCATTCCATTTGCTCACCAACCACTGTGTGAAAAAGTTTCCCTTCTCACTTTGCTCCTCTTACCTTAAACCTTTGTCCTCTGGTTTTTTTTCCCCTACCCGAGGTTAAAAAAAAAGTCCTGTACATTCACCCTATTTATTCCATTCATGATTTTATACACCGCTAAAAGATCTATATAAAATCAGTCAAAATTGTGTAAATATGAAAAGGGTAAGATAATGGAATCTCCAATGTGATCCCTATTGAGGATTTTTTGCAGATTATATCGGCAATTATATATCTCAGATTGTAATAGAACTTGCACTTTCTTAGTTTGTATTGGTATTGGTTTATTCATGACACTGGTTTATTCTGTATCTTCCGAGATGAGGAAAAACTCTTTCACACAGCGAGTTGTGAATTTGTGGAATTCTCTGCCTCAGAATGCAGTGGAGGCCGATTCACTGGATGCATACAAAAGAGAGTTAGATAGAGCTTTTAGGGCTAGCGGAATCAAGGGGTATGGGGAGAAGGCAGGAACGGGGTACTGATTGTAGATGATCAGCCATGATCACATTGAATGGAGGTGCTGACTCGAAGGGCCGAATGGCCTACCCCTGCGCCTATTGTTTATGTATGTAAAAAACATTTTGCATGCTATTCAAACAGATCATGCGGTACATGAGTACAATCAGGCCATACATGAGTACATTAGTCTAACAAGAGAAAAGAAACAGAGTCTGAATATAGTGTTATAGCTACAGAGAAGGTACATATACAAAATAATGCTAGGGCCTCAACGAGGTAGATTTAGTTAATGTAATAAAAAGGAACTGCAGATGTTGGTTTATACCAAAAATACACACAATATGCTAGAGTAATTTAACGGGACAGGCGAGACCCTTTTTCAGAGGTAGATTGGGAGACCAAAGTCCAAAGTCTGGTCCTTCCCAGCGCTTGGTCTACTGGAGCAGTTCCCGATCCAGGTAAGCCCCAGGCTTCTGCAGGGCTTTCCCCCGTCGTCTTCAGCCAGATCATCCCCAGAATTAGTCAGGATTAATGGCCCGTGCATTAGTCAGGATTGATGGGTTAGGCACAATATCAAGTCTGATTTTCTCATAGTTTGCCAACAATCACAATCCAGGCTCACAAATGAAAATGAGCCCTACATACTGGAAACTGCTGGGGATTGTCATCCTTGCAAGCAGCTACCGGAAGGAAAGGAATACAGAGAAGGCAAGGGAAATTAAGAACCACCGTTTAATTGCTGATCTACTATAAATGTTTTAATTTAGAAGAACTGCAGAAATACTAGAAATGTTAGTAAAAAGGAAGTAATTGAGCAAGATTTCCCATGTGGCTTCAATACATTTTGGAGAGGTCGTTTCTATTTCTATGAATTTTAAAGCTCTATTGAATTGCAGAAATTTATTGTTAACTAGGATTTTTATTTAAATCAAGTGACGGGTTTCCTGGGTAAAGTCTTACCTATGACAACACCTCAAGCAACAGGCCTCAACATGCAACAGGTAAGACAGAAGGGTCACATTTTATTTACCTAGGCATTTATCTTCAAATCTTTATTGTTTGTTTAATTTATTCATGTAGCAGGGCAAAAAGGGCTAAACCATTTACCATCCTCTGTACCACTGGACCTATCCATGTTCTCCAGAGGTGCATTCTGACCCCCTGAGTTACTCCAGCATTTGTGTATTTTATTTATTTACCATGCAC